>CM061141.1:40389790-42789790 GCA_030789695.1 Scilla litardierei
TTCATGGCATTCAATTATCTTGTGCCGTTGTGCAATTTTTTTAAAATTTTCACTTTCTATTTTTATTTGTATCTTAAATTTTTATTTTTGTTTGGTGTGAGAGACAAACAAGTTGTCAATGAACCTCCCAACAGTTGTTGATCCTGATCCTGGACGTGACCATATAAAGGTCAGCTTCTAGATGGATCATCTTGTTGCCTTAGAAATATCAAAACTAAGCAATCATCATCACCTTATAAGAGGGTTCTCACCAAATTATGGCTCCAAATGGAGTGATGCGATCTAGGGTTTGGCGGGAATAAAAATAGGATTTTTATGGTGAAAGATGGGATTTTTTGGGTGAAAGGTGGGATTTTTATGGGGAAGAAGAGGAGATTTGGCGGAAAAGAATGATTTTCATTGATAAAAACTGAAATACAAAGATAAAGTTGGCCACTTTCGAGAGGTGGACCACTCTACTAGCTTTGGATTCGAGATCAAAGCGTAAATCTCCACTAGATCTAAGGGATTTACCATATTCTTCTCAAAACTCCATATAACCTCCCCCTGTCATCTCCCCCTTTATTTATAATAAGGCTCCTAGTGATCCGCCGCCCCTAAATTACCATAATGCCCCTGACCTAGGGTTTTTTACCCAAAATTATAAATCTGCCACTGGACCCACAAAATTACAAAAATGCACGTGCCCAAAAATTACAAAAATGCTCACGTACCCAGAAATTACAGATTTGCCATTATAGCCAAAAACCCTAATCCTATCATGGAGCACGTCTTAAAAATAGAGAAAGTTCATCAATCATTCAGTCGATGCCAAATTCTTAGCTAGAACCATGGACAACAGTACAACTTGCTGCAAAACCAAGGTAGGTTAGAAACTACTTTATTGGTATCATTGTTAAAATCATTCAACCATGGAGCAACTTAACCAAAATGTTCATCTAAGAAATGTCTATAAAGGTGAAACAACTAAATTCAATATTAGGAACCATGTTCATATGTGGAACATACTACGCAAGCAAAAGGTCATTATCACGTACTTGAAAATGCACAAGACCATGTTAGAGTAGGATAAAGAAGAAATTTTCAATCAGTTATTATGCTTGTAATTTACCTTTCGGCAAATATTGCCTAAATTTGGCTAGAAATTCAAGTATCTTGAATAGGAATTAAACATCCCTCCCCAACAAACATGTGAAGGCACACAAAAAGAAAAAAAGAAAAAAAACTGTCATAAATGCCTAAAAGTGACAGTTTAACCATCAGGTTCAACTACCAACAAGTGTTGGACCAACCTCAGGACTAATCTCATCAAATTATTATGAGGATTCAATTTTACACCCATCAGTATCAAAATTGAATTAGACGTTTTTCAGCTACCGTCATTTCTGGATTTGACAATGAATAGCGGTTCAGCCTCTGACATTATACAAATACCTTGGTTGGTGTTATTAGGTTTGGGCTCTGTGATATCATTGACTTGTTGCCTAAAGTCCTCCGGCGGAAGGTATTTATGTCAAAACATGCTTATGTGACCCCTAATGTTGTGTCCAAGTGCATAAAGTTGAAGTTGAACAAACTAAATGTTTTCTTCCAGTGCAAGTGCAACACATGTTCATGTCCTTGCATCGAAAATTTAAAGCATCAGTCTTACAGCTTTTGAATTCATTCTTCTGGTTGGGTGATAAACAATTCGATCATAAAGAACTTCAAAAGCATCCATTAGTACAACGTGGCATAGCATGTCCATTGAATGCATTCTATTTCTACACTGTTGGGAGATTGCCAATACGATCATATAGAAAATGAAATATGTTGCATAGCATGTCCTCATAAGGTTAAGCAAGTGAGATGTACTCATCTTATGATCACTATAATCTAGCGTTTCTCTCACTTCATAGCAACGAGCATGAAGATGCAACTGTTAGCATATTCCGTTCCACATCTTAATGATGCCAGAAAGACAAAGTTCTACAATGCCCTAGATGTAGATACAATAGAATTATCATGTGCTGGGAAATAAAAGGTACAGAACATATTCGAATTATCCGAATCAGATCTGCATATATATCATTTCGGATGTCAATGTGTATATCAATATCATATTCATCTCAATACAGATTTTGATTTTGATATTAAAATTGGATTTTTAGATTAAATTCAAATGCAAACATCAGATATGCAATTAAATATTATGCTCATAACTCATTAGTATTCACTCATCATCATCCATAACCATATATCCACATGCATTTGCCCACTAGTTAGCTCAAACCTAATGAGATAATAGAGTTATTATTATTTTGTAAGATTGTGTGTGTTTTTCTGTTTTGCGTTTATAAAATGTATCATATATACCGAATAAGATCGTTGTCAATGTCCAGTTCATATATGTATTTGTTTTTGCTAGATATGAATACTAAATTTTCTAACCGTAAAGTATACATGTCCAAATTTGGATTCGTTAAATAATTCCTAAAATGGATAAGTAAACCAGATATCTGATTCGTCTAATTTTGTGGCATCCAAAATTGCCATGACTCCCCATGATGTAAGTGACATGCTTTGATTAAATAGTTATACTTCATTGCTTGTGAGCTGAAAGATTCATACATCTTCATGGCCGATTCATCATTGACCAAGCTGCTATATGTGTCCTAATTTTTTTTATCAGATCCACAAGAATTGTCGCATGGCCACTCGAAGAAGCAAACACAGGACGTCCCATGCAGGGAGGACTACAAAAACAACAGCCTAATAGTGATCAGGTGCTTCCAAAGGAACTCCAATTGAAATAAAGGCAATCTTTGGTTAGAACCAGTATGCAATGGAGCTGGGACACTTTCCTTCTGGTCCTGAATATATTGCATGCTGCCAACACGCTCTCATTACAAGATTCTTGTATGACTGACCGACTCAGTGACCTTGTAATTACAAATCCAAAAGTTCATTTAGCATCAAACGGTAGAATTGATCAGATATTGTATCTGAGTGTTGGGTACCTATCCATCCTTCGCTTCCGAATTGTAGAACTGGTCTTAGCAAGTCAGGTATCTGGACCAGACTCAGACTCGTTGACTTGCATATCGAACCCAACGGTAAAAACAATATGCATGTGTGTGCATGCGCACAACCTAATACCCAATGTCTAGTGTCACTTTTATTGCAAGACTTAACAATCGGAACTTGGAGCCATCCCTGTCCTTGAAAAAATGCATTATGCTTAGAGCTTGTGCACTCAATGTAAAGCATAAAAAATTTGTCTGCAGAAGTTCACAAATTCTCCATAAACCATATTTTATCAGAACAACAGCCCTCCAACATGACCAGTAAACAAATTCCGTATATTTCTTTATTACCAATTTCTCTAATTACACATACGGAGGTGTCTCGCCCATTTTATCCAAAGTTTACAAAATGAAGCCCTAACGTTCAACCAATATCAAATATTCAACAAAACCTGTAAGCTAACTATCTAAAACCAAAGATGCAGAAATTAAAGAGATCAGAATTCTTCCTTTAAAACGATATGGTTAGCGAATAATTTAAGTACCGATTGGTAATCGGAGTGGTTGGCGGCGGCCTCGTGGTCGGAATCGATCTCCTCTTCTTCCTCCTCTTCTTCCGATTGCTCGCCAAAGAGGTTCTGCATCATCTGATTCCTTGTCTCATCTCCGATCTCTCTATCTCCGGCCATCTCCCTCCCGCCCTCCGGCCCTCCGCCCTCCGCCCTCGGATCTAAAGCCCTCGCTCGGTTTTTATTTTTCTTCCTTTCGAAGTTTTTTCTTTTCGCAATTTTTCCCCCTTTCGTTCTCCCCACAGACTCACAATCTCACATAGAGTAATTCTACAGCCACAACCATTTGCACGCGTACCACTTTACACGTGCAATCAAGATTTTTTAAAAAAATTATGTTACGAAGGTGATGTCTACTAAACCTGTAAGCTCTGTATCTATACGAAAACGATTACATACTGGTTGGATACCCTAAACACAAGTATGGTTCATATGGGCCTACAAAGGCCCATTCATAGCACTTCCTCTTGTCCATCCATTTATGTAAGCTTGATATATGCATACTGCAGGATTCATAGAGCTTATCTAATCTCGGGAATATGGATATTTCTGGATCCTAAGTTAGGAGGTCTTGCCTCGTTAAAACATTTGGCTATGGAAAACTCAGTGGGAAAAACCAATAGCTAAGATAAAAGAGTGCAAGTCGCTTTAACTTCCTCTGATCGTTGGATATCACTATGGGGGATACTTCTGGATCCAGAGTTGATAGGGTTGCCTCGTTAAAACCGTTGGCTATGGAAAACCCAGTATCTAAGGGAAAAAGAGTACAACACAACATTAATTCCCCCTGTTGTGTACAAGATTCAGGCTTGTATATCTTTCAACTGTCTCATACCAATCCATATTGCAAGTTTTCTAAAGGTACAGCGAGGTAATGCTTTAGTAAATAGATCTGCCATGTTGTTGCAAGACTGGATCTGCTGGATGTCGACTGTTTGTCTTCTTGTAGTTCGTGCGCCCAGAAAAGCTTGGGGGAAATGTGATTCGTCATGTCACCTTTGCGTAGCCACCTCGTAGTTGAGCTATGCAGACTGCATTGTCTTCGTACATGATGGTTGGTTCATGGTCACCCGTCTTCAGACCGGTCGTCACCAGGATGTGATGAATGACTGAACGTAGCCAAAAACATTCTCTGCTAGCTTCATGGATCGCAATGAGTTCAGAGTGATTGGATGATGTTGTTGTCGATGTCTACTTCACAACTCTCCATGAAATGGTTGTCTACTGTATGTGAATACGAAACCAGTCTGGGACTTTGCGTCGTGTGGATCTGATCTGTATCCTGCATCTGCAAAACCAACTAAGTTGGAGGATACGCCTTTCTGGTAGTATAGTCACATGTTTACTAACCCTTGTAGGTAGCGCAGAAGATACTTCAATCCGTTCCAATGGCGCTTTGTGGGTGCTGAAATGTATTTGGCTAGTAGGTTGACTGCGGACGCTATATCGGGACGCGTGCAGTTTGCCAGATAGAGGAGTGCTCCAATGGCACTTAGGTAAGGTACTTCAGGACCAAGTGTTTCCTCCCCCTCTTCCAGCAGACAGAAGGGTCTTTATCAACATTTAATGATCTAACGACCATTGGTGTACTCAGCGGGTGACATTTGTCCATTTGGAAATTTTTCAGCAATTTCCTTGTGTAAGTGGATTGATGTAACATGATTCCTCCGCTGAGGTGTTCAATCTATAAGTCAAGGCAGAATTTGGTTTTGCCAATGTCTTTCATCTCAAAAGTCTGTGTGAGACTTTTGGATATCTTAGCTATCTCTTCAGGAGATCATATGAGATTTAAATCGTCTATGTAGACGGCACTTATTACAAATCATGTTCCATTTGCTCTTATAAAGATGCAAGTGCAGACTTCATTATTGGTGAATCCCTGTTGCACGAGGAATTCACTGAGTCTGTTATACCACATTCTGCCCGATTGTTTTAGACCATTTAATGATCTTTGGAGTTTGACAGAATAGACGTCCCGAGGTCTATCTGTCATTTTTTTGGCAGTTTATAACTGTCTGTAGGTTTCATATAGATGTCTTTATCTATGTTCCTATATAGGTAAGCAATCACTGTTGGGGGTTGTATGCCCACAGTTCATTTATATTTCATGCAAATGGATTTTAATATTTAAGATGTGGATTATTCCATATGATGCAATAGAAAATTATATATATATATATATATATATATATATATATATATATATATATATATATATATATATAAAATTTTCTATTGCATCATATGCAATAATCCACATCTTAATCTAAGGAGACACCTTAGGATCCATTTACCCATATATGATGCAATAATCCACATCTTAATCTAAGGAGACACCTTAGGATCCCTTTACCCATATATCCCGTATATATATATATATATATATATATATATATATATATATATATATATATATATATATATATATATATATATATATATATATATATGCAAAAAATGTACCTAAGAATGACCTCGGGTAGAGATACCTGAGCACACCCCCGCTGTTCGGGGTTTGTGAGTATTTTTTTTTGAAAATTTTTTTTGCAGTAGGTAGATATACTTGTTATGTAGCTCCCCACAAAATTTCAGCTCGATCCGACACCGTTTGAGCCTCCGTTCATCGATTTCAAAAACGTTGCGCAAAACTGTCCAAATTCTGGACAGTTTTGCGCAACGTTTTTGAAATCGATGAACGGAGGCTCAAACGGTGTCGGATCGAGCTGAAATTTTGTGGGGAGCTACATAACAAGTATATCTACCTACTGCAAAAAAAATTTTCAAAACAAAATACTCACAAACCCCGAACAGCGGGGGTGTGCTCAGGTATCTCTACCCGAGGTCATTCTTAGGCACATTTCCCTATATATATATATATATATATATATATATATATATATGTAAATCTTCATGTGAGAACATTTCGAACGGTGCGAAAATGTTTTTATCTTTTTTTTGAAATTTTTTTTTTCAAAAATTCTTTTTTCCACCCTCATTATATGTTGTTATACCCCCCTCAAAAAATAATGGTTGAGAAATAATGTCATTTGGCCTTCGATCAAGGCATTTCATCAAATTCGCACGTTTTGAGACCGTTAAATTTGTAACGGGTGGATGGGTGCTCTAATGCCCAACGGGTTCACCCATTATTTTCCCTGGGGAATATAATTGTATGGATTAAACATCAAAAAAAGAATTTTTGAAAAAAAAAATTTCAAAAAAATAAAAAAAATGTTTTCGCACGGCATTTCGCACCACTTTTTCGCAATGGAAGATTGCCCTACATATATATATATATATATATATATATATATATATATATATATATATATATATATATATATATATATATATATATATATATAGGAGGGATCAAATGACCCCCAAAAATAACCCCCAAAAATGACCCCTATCAAAAATCACATGCCCCCCATTTTTTCGGAAGATCCGAACCGTTCATCTTGATCTCCACCCTCTAAATACATGACCCACCAATTTTCAACCCGATCCCATGTGTTTTGCCCGTTCATCAACCATTCGCAAAAGTTCTGTTCATGTGAAACCGTTAAATTTGGGTCGGATGGATGAATGGGAAGAACATATGGGATCGGGTTGAAAATTGGTGGGTTGGGTATTTAGAGGGTGGAGATCAAGATGAACGGTTCGGATCTTCCGAAAAATGGGGGGCATAGGATTTTTGATAGAGGGTCATTTTTGGGTGTCATTTGATCCCACCTCATATATATATGTGTGTGTGTGTGTGTGTGTGTGGGTGTGTGGGTAAAGGGATCCTAAGGTGCCTCCTTAGATTCAATCTAAGGAGGCGCCCCCATTTCCCACCATCTCACACATATTTTTTGAAAAAAATTTTAATGGGTTTATTGTTCACCTTATGGATGATCAACATACTAAATTTCAAGGGATTCCAATACTTTTTGAGCCCCAATCTACCCCTTGCAACTTTGTGGGGTTTTAAGCACGTTTTTAGACCGTTGAAATTGTAAGGGGTAGATGGTGGCTCAAAAAGTATTGAAATCTCTTGAAATTTGGTATGTTGATCATCCATGATGTGAACAACAACCCCATGAAAAAAATTCCAAAAAAATTGTAGAAATGGGGGGAAATGGGGGCGCCTCCTTAGATTTTCATCTAAGGAGGCACCTTAGATCCCCTTTTTCCTATATATATATATATATATACTAGTCATAACCCGTGCCCGTGTGCACGAATCATTTAAGATTTCCCCCGCGGAACAATAAATTAGCGTAAAAATATTTAGTGACACGGACACCTTCGGCGTAGGTGTCTTCGACGCGGAACAACAAATTCGGCGCAGACGCCTTCAACGTGGAACAACAAATTCGACGCAGACGCCTTCAACGTGGAACAACAAATTCGGCGCCTAACAACAAATTTGGCGTCTGTGCCTTCAGCGTGGAACACCAAATTCACGTAAAAAAATTTCGCCGCCGCCTTGGGCGCGGGCACGTTCGGCGCAGGCGCGGAACAACAAACCTCAGAGTATTTTACACTAATTTGTCGTTCCGCTAAATTGTTTTACATTAAATTTTTTATTTTGTTTAATTTAATAGATCATGCTTCTACACAATCTTTCCCAATGCACTTTTAATTTCAAAGTTTAGGTTCCCAAGGTACTTTCCCCCCAAATGTAATCTCCACAATCTTTTCCAATGCAATTCTAATTTCAAAGTTTAGGTTCTCAAAGCACTTTCCCACCAAATTTAATCTCCACAATCTTTCCCAAGACACTTCTAATTTTCAAAGTTTTGGTTCCCAAGACACTATTTCCATCAAAATTTTCACAAAATCCAATCTCAACCATTGATTTACCAAGATTAAATCTCAGTCACTCTTTATCTTGTCCTAGTCAGCCCTAAAATTCAAAAAACGTTGTCAAATGTATTTTATATATATATATATATATATATATATATATATATATATATATATATATATATATATGAGAATAATGGGTATCATACGCCATATGAGAGGGTCTCTCATATTCCCTCTCGCATAGAGGGGCCAAGTACAAGCCCACATGGGCTTGTACTTATTGTACTTGCCCCCTTTATGTGAGAGGGAATATGAGAGATCCTCTCATATGGCGTATGATACCCATTATTCTATATATATATAGTAAAATGTTTACAAATATATTTTATAAAGGCATAGAAATGAAGAGGATTTTCCTGTGAAAGTCACAGAGAAAACCGCGCTCAAATCGGAGTCCAAATAGGGCTAGAAAGACTATTTAAAAGGAGTTTTAAAGAGGGAATTAAAAAAAAAGAGGCCTCATACACATGCCCAAATTGGGCATGGGACCAGCCCAGGCTATACGGGGCCTGGGCGACAAGGCCTGGGCGCCCAGGCGCCCGGGCCTGGGGCGCCCGGCCCAGGCCCAGGCGTTGGGCCTGGGCGCCAGGCCCATTCTGGGCACTGGGCGCCCAGACCCAGCTCAGGTCGGGTGCCCATACCCATTCTGGGGCTAGGCACCCAGCCCAGACTGGCTGGGCCCTGCCCAGCTCGAAAAAGAATGCTGGTGGGCCCCATTGTGGGGCCCACAGGTTTGAGAAACCCTAAATTCATTTTAACGGCTGGAATTTTTAGGAAAAAATTTAGATTTTGCTAAACTTTGAGACTACGTTTGAGGGGTCAAGCGAAGTCGGAATTGAGCCATATTTTTTTATATGTGTTCACCGTTCAGTGCTCTTCAATTTGATAGGTTGTATCAATTACGAAGCTCAACGGTGAGGGAGGAACAATTTGCTAAAGATTGCCATTTTGAAAGCAAACTTTAGTTAATTTTTCCCACTCCATATCTTTAGTCCCACATCAGATATGATGAGAAGGGGAGGGGTCGGTCGCCTATATACATAGGGGCCAACGCTCTTTTTGAAAACTCGTACCAAGTCTCCAAATCCTAGAAGCTCCCAAAAGTTTGGAGCACACTCGAATTAAGACTTAAAATTAATTATTCCTCTCTTTCAAAATTCTTCATTGCTTCTGATCGGGCTTTAGCAAAGTTACGAAGGAGCTCGGATCGGATCTGAAGTCTTGACGGATGATCCACTCAAGGTGAAATCTTCTTCGGCGCATGGTTGGCTCGGCGACAAGGGGTGTTGCTCGCCTCGGGACATGGCGCAGCTCGGGAAGCGGTTCGGCTCGGGACGAGGAGCGGCTCGGGACGCGGGTCAACTTGGGAGAAGCGGCGCGGTGGGCCAAAGAAACATTGCTGAAAACGATGCTTCGTATTCTGCGGAAACAAAGTGAAAAGTATGTAGTTTAAATTATTAGCATGCGTTTATAATTGCAAATAGGTTGTTAGATATATCCTTAGGGGTTGGTCGGACCCAACCCCGGGATAGTAGAGATTTTGGCTAGGGTTGTTCCTTTAGGTCTGGATTTAAAATAGTTTTAAATCTGATTTTTCGCTGCTTATTTAATAACTTCGTCCGACCGACTTGGGCCGGACGTCGTATTTATGGCCCTATGTGTTGGATCCTGTAGATGGAAAACAACACTAGAAGGGGGGTTGAATAGTGTTGTGCAAATAGTAAAACTTTTTCGTTCGTTGATTAGCACAATTTAAAAACCTTCGAATGTTGCCTAAGAAACCAAGAAGAGTGATCTACGCTTGGTTCTTAATCAACAAGGTAATCTTACAATGAATATAAATATGAGGTACAAGCAAGATAAGATTACAAGCAATAAATCTTTACACAAAAATAGACCTTTTTACACATCGGAAATAAATCAATTAACTTTGCAATAATATGAACAACTAATTACAGAGATACAATTGTTAGCAGATAGAATAAAATTCTAAAGCAAAGGTAAACAATCACAGAAAAATGCAAACGCAAAGACAAGGAATTTTTATCATGGTTCCCCACAATTTGGGTACGTCCAGTCTCCGACCAATCCGGTACGAGATTTATCCACTATTGCCTTAGCAATACAATTACCTAACTCCACTCGTTAGGATTTCCAAACACCTAGCCTCGACCAGGATTTCCAACCACCTAGACTTGTCTAGGAGTTCCAACGTCCCTTTCAACAAAGGGGAATCCACAAAGAAAACAAAGTTTCCAATTCCCACAATATTGGTGGAGATTGGATTACAACCAGAATTCTATCGCCCAAGTAAATATAACAAATATGTGTTACGTGGCTAAAAGAATTCAAAACAATCTTTGGATCACACAAAAATATAAGATGATTCTTTGGGATCTAGATCGTTAGTTTTCAAAAATTCATTTCAAGAATGAAAATTGAAGAACAAGAATTTTTTAAAACTCTTTTTGAAAAGTAGCCAATCTAAAAATATAGAGCTAAAAAAAGAATAACTTCAGAACAAGATTTGAGATCAGAAATTAAAAACAAAGTTGGCTATATCGATGGCAGTAGAGCGACGAGAGATCCTTTAGAATTTTAGCTTAATAGAATAGAGAGATTAGATGTGCATAGAAATGATCTCATAGGAGTCTATTTATAGAGTTCCAAGAGATGAATTTGAATTTCAAACGATTTGACTTTCAGCCCAAACAGATATGTAAATAGAGTGAAATCAGGAAGCAGAGTCGTTGGAAAACGACAGCTGGTAGTTGACTCCCTCAGTGTGGTATGATTCGGGTTCAATATTACATATTTAACCCCCCATTTAGCCCTATTTTGTGCTCACATGATGCTAAATTTATCTCTAATTCATACGTATTTTCTACACATTTATTTATTAGAGAAAACACAATATTTGAGCACAAAACAGCATTTAACGATGCAATTCTGCACATTTTATATTTTTCCTAGCATCGTCTCGATCTCACGATTCCAACGACTATTTATTTGTATTTTTCTGAGATCTGTGCTAATTACTGTGTATTTTTGAATGCAGAATACTATTTAAATAGAGAAATACGTTCAAAATACGCGAAATACGGTCGCCACCCAATCAGGGCTTGACACGTGGCGGCGATCGGTCGATTCCCGCGCGATCGAACGGCGCTCGCCCAGCGGTGCTTGGAAAATACTCAGCCGTCGGATCACGATCCAACGGATCTCGTCCTCACCAAGCGCAGCGAACGGAGGCGTATACGCATGCCACGTGGCACCGATCGAGCGGCCGCCCGCTCTATCAGACGAACGCAGACACGCGACGACGTGGGTGCTTCTTCGCCGTCGGATGGAGATCCGACGCTCGAGAGTGGCCCCGCAGCGGAGTCGAAGAGAACGCGATCTTAACCGTTGGATTAAGATCCAACGGTGTTCGGAAGCGACGGAGTGCGGGCGACGTGGCCGATCCTAATCCCTCCGATGACGATCCAACTGCGGAGACGTTCCCAAGCTGAACGCGGATCGCAGCGTTTCTCTGGCGACGTGGCGACATCATAGCGCTCCATTATCAAATCTGACGGACGAAGATAACTCCGAGATGTATTCGGAAATTGAAGCGGAGCGGGTGAGTTTGCAATTCAAACCCGATAGGGAAGGCCACGTGTCGAGCCCTTAACCGATCCCGCTTTTGATGAGCGGCTGCTGTTTGATCCGCTTCAGATGTGCGGCCCAGATGCATTCGGGCGCGAAATGGATGCGGGTTTAGACCCGTTAGCAACCCCAAACCCGCAATCTTATTATATAAGCGTATTTAGGGTTTTTTGGGCGTATAGAAGCAGTTTGGGGGGCGTATTTTGAGCGTATTGGAGGCTCTAGGAGCCGTATTTTCCCCCTGAAAAATTCTGTAAAATTCCACAGGCTTGTTTTATTATTTCCAGAGAGTTTGAAGTCTTTTCAAGGAGAATTGGTGATATATTTCTTCAACTTAAACCCCGTATTTGAGTGCTTTTCTCTTGTAGTTTGCTATAAAGTTGATGTATTTGGCTATGGAACTTGTTTATTTCTGCATTATAAGTAGCTAAAACTTATTTGTGCATGATATGGCGTAGTTAGGGGCTATGATTTGTGTTAGTTTGGTTGTATTCCTTGTGCTAAATCGTTAAACGTCGCTAAAATTGTAATCTTTGTTCGTAAATCGACTTTTTCAGATTCCAAAAGAATTGATTTAGTTGATGATCGCCCCAAAAGGGTGAGTTTTGATCTCCCCAAAAGGGAGTTTCATACCGTAGTTTTGATCTCTCCAAAAGAGAGTTTCATGTCGTATTATAACTTTAGCGACGATCTTTTTGAATATTGTGTTTGAACCCCCAAAAGGGCATCTTCCGATGAATTGCTCCCAAAAGGAGAATTCATTGAGTTATATTGGATATTTTTCCCGGTGAATTGCTCTCAAAAGGAGAATTCATTGTGATATATTCATCAACCAAATTAATACGAATCATTGACCCTAACGAACCCATACCATGTGCATACTTTTTATAGATATTTTCAGACACGATTTTCTATGTTTTATTTTGTTCACGTGTTCACATCACCATCACCGTCACCATTGTTGAAGTGGTTAGTTTCTTTTCGTAGGATTTCTATTTGATTTGAATTGTGGTTGCAACAGATTTCTTCCCGTGGATTCGACATCTGGACTCCCAGATTTTACTACTTGTACGGACTCTTGCGCTTGAGATAGAGCACCTTTCGGAGCCCACCAAGTTTTTGGCGCCGTTGCCGGGGAGGAATGGTTTGTGACTACAGTTTATTTCATATAGAGGACCTTCGGTGAGATCTTTCCACTTTACTGTACATAAACTTTTTTTTATTTTATTTTAATTTTTTGAAAAATGGAATATATGAATTTCTATTGCACAACCAATCTGTATGATGCAAGGTATGCTAATGCACACAAACATAGGATGGAAAAGCTCAAAATTGTTAATTTTAATCAAACTGACTGTGAAACTTTCTTTCAGGCCTGGAGGAGGTTCACAGACCTAATATCGAGCTATCCGCAGCATGGGTACACAAATGAAGAGCTTATGGCGTTCTTCCTAGATGGACTACATCCACAGCTGCAGGAATTATTGGGAAGCATGACGCCGACAGTGGCGTGGGAATACATGGAGTCTCTGCAAGAAAACGAAGAAACCGTGGAAGAGACTTCAGAGAGCGATTCAACGGAGCCTTCGTGCCTCGATAAAGAAGAGCAAAGCGTAGACGTACCTTTGCAATCCTTGAAAGAGGAAGCTTACCAGACTATTCAGACACAGGAGGCCACATCCCATCAATTCCAGGAGAATTTCCTTGCTCGGAGAATATCGAGCGAGCCATGTCACGTTGATGACACGAAAAATAATATCTACATGGCAGAAAATGTGTGCAAAAGAGAGGACGAGCTAGCAATCTTGGATGAACGAGAGGAGGAGACAGCTAGGGACAAGGGTTTTGAGATTATCGCCATGGAGACAGAACCATGCACTCCTCCAGTTTTGTCCCAAAATCATTTATCCCTCTCCACAATGAACGAGCATCGTACAGAGAGTAGTGCAAATCTTTCAGGGAGTAGTCGTCAACTTGCTTTAATTTCTTTCATTTATTTTGATGACTACATTTGGACTAATTTTATTGAAAAGAATCTTAAATTAATTTGGACTGACATAACTCATCTCTCGCAGGACATTGACAA
Source organism: Scilla litardierei (assembly GCA_030789695.1). Classification (NCBI taxonomy): domain Eukaryota; kingdom Viridiplantae; phylum Streptophyta; class Magnoliopsida; order Asparagales; family Asparagaceae; genus Scilla; species Scilla litardierei. Next base: position 40,403,956 of record CM061141.1, read on the forward strand.
ACAGCTTATAGAGATGATTGGAGTTGTGTTGCTGGGGTCCAAATTAGTTTTTGGAGGAAGAATAATCGCCGAGGAGCGCAAGGAGCAAATTGAACAAATTCCTCCACCATCAAAGATTCGGGATCCGCCATTTGATCACGGTGTGTTCTTTCCAGTAATGTAGTTTTTATATGCTTTCTAGGTTGCTTGCTTGAATAAACTCGTACCCCTTTCGACATTGAGGACAATGTCCATCTTTAGTTGGGGGGTGTGTATGAGACCTTAGGAATTTTTTTTTGAGAAGAATAAATCGCCAAATCTCATCATTTTAAAACTCCTTCATATGCCTCAAATGCGGATGATTATACGTTAATTGAGTTCTAAAATTTGTTTATGGCTTGAGTTGATTATTTTTCCTTCATGGAATTACTTTTTATATACTATTCAAGAAAATTTTCAATCTCCATGATTAATATCTCGAAATAGTTTGAATTCATTTCATGCATGCTAATGATATGGAAAAGGCTTAAGTATACACGATTTATTAGAAAAGTTTTCAAGTTGAAGAGGAATTTGGCCATGGTCGTTAATGTTTATGTTTGAAAATATGGGTGTTGAGTTTCTTACAAAGAAGAAAGAAAAGAAAAGAAAAGAATGAAAAATGAGGAATGAAGAAAAATGATGAAAAATGAACGAATAAGTATGTCACTAATAAATAACTTGGTTGGCTCGAGTAGTACAGTCCGAGGGGTCCTTCTTGGCCTAATGCCCTATTATCGTCTGATTTGGGAGCCATTGATAGGAAACTCACTCATTTGATGGAGCGATCCAAGTTATACTTTTTTCTGCGAATGTTGCTTGATGTGCGTTACGCGGAACGAATAAAAGAAAAGAAATGGTGAATATACTAAGCAACTTCAATACCCATGTCTTGAATGATTCTTTTTGATAGGCCAATTCCTTGGAAACACGAAAGCTAGAGAAAAACGACGTGTTATACTTTCGCTTGCGCAAAACGATGCTTGCATGCTATTTATTCAAATTAAATTAGAGAAAATATCATGTGATTGATTTTGTTCATGGATGTGTATATTGATGGTCAAGATCATGTTGGAATGCGTATTATTGAGCCACGCCATGAGCAATTTGAAAGAACTTATTGTTTTATTACTCATCCGTATTTATCGCTCTTTTTGCTAGAGACTAGCAAATCGCTAGTTGGGGGGTGTGATTCGGGTTCAATATTACATATTTAACCCCCCATTTAGCCCTATTTTGTGCTCATGTGATACTACATTGTTCTCTAATACATACGTATTTTCTACACATTTATTTATTAGAGAAAACACACTATTTGAGCATAAAACAGCATTTAACAACGTATTTCTGCACTTTTTATAATTTTCCTAGCTTGGTCTCGATCTCACGATTCCAACGACTATTTATTTGTATTTTTCTGAGATCTGTGCTAATTACTGTGTATTTTTGAATGCAGAATACTATTTAAATAGAGAAATACGTTCAAAATACGCGAAATACGGTCGCCACCCAATCAGGGCTTGACACGTGGCGGCGATCGGTCGATTCCCGCGCGATCGAACGGCGCTCGCCCAGCGGTGCTTGGAAAATACTCAGCCGTCGGATCACAATCCAACGGATCTCGTCCTCACCAAGCGCAGCGAACGGAGGCGTATACGCATGCCACGTGGCACCGATCGAGCGGCCGCCCGCTCTATCAGACGAACGCAGACACGCGGCGACGTGGGTGCTTCTTCGCCGTCGGATGGAGATCCGACGCTCGAGAGTGGCCCCGCAGCGGAGTCGAAGAGAACGCGATCTTAACCGTTGGATTAAGATCCAACGGTGTTCGGAAGCGAGGAGTGCGGGCGACGTGGCCGATCCTAATCCCTCCGATGACGATCCAACTGCGGAGACGTTCCCAAGCTGAACGCGGATCGCAGCGTTTCTCTGGCGACGTGGCGACATCATAGCGCTCCATTATCAAATCGGACGGACGAAGATAACTCCGAGATGTATTCGGAAATTGAAGCAGAGCGGGTGAGTTTGCAATTCAAACCCGATAGGGAAGGCCACGTGTCGAGCCCTTAACCGATCCCGCTTTTGATGAGCGGCTGCTGTTTGATCCGCTTCAGATGTGCGGCCCAGATGCATTCGGGTGCGAAATGGATGTGGGTTTAGACCCGTTAGCAACCCCAAACCCGCAATCTTATTATATAAGCGTATTTAGGGTTTTTGGGCGTATAGAAGCAGTTTGGGGGGCGTATTTTGAGCGTATTGGAGGCTCTAGGAGCCGTATTTTCCCCCTGAAAAATTCTGTAAAATTCCAGAGGCTTGTTTTATTATTTCCAGAGAGTTTGAAGTCTTTTCAAGGAGAATTGGTGATATATTTCTTCAACTTAAACCCCGTATTTGAGTGCTTTTCTCTTGTATTTTGCTATAAAGTTGATGTATTTGGCTATGTAACTTGTTTATTTCTGCATTATAAGTAGCTAAAACTTATTTGTGCATGATATGGCATAGTTAGGGGCTATGATTTGTGTTAGTTTGGTTGTATTCCTTGTGCTAAATCGTTAAACGTCGCTAAAATTGTAATCTTTGTTCGTAAATCGACTTTTTCAGATTCCAAAAGAATTGATTTAGTTGATGATCGCCCCAAAAGGGTGAGTTTTGATCTCCCCAAAGGGAGTTTCATACCGTAGTTTTGATCTCTCCAAAAGAGAGTTTCATGTCGTATTATAACTTTAGCGACGATCTTTTTGAATATTGTGTTTGAACCCCCAAAAGGGCATCTTCCGATGAGTTGCTCCCAAAAGGAGAATTCATTGAGTTATATTGTGTACTTTCCGGTGAATTGCTCCCAAAAGGAGAATTCATTGCGTTATACCTATCAACCAAATTAATACGAATCGTTGATCCTAACGAACCCATACCATGTGCAAACTTTTTATAGGTATTTTCATACACGAATTTCTTTGTTCGCACATCACCATCACGCACTTTCACACCATCACCATCATTGTTGAAGTGGTTAGTCTCTTCCCGATAGATTTATATTTGTTTTGAATTGTGGTTGCAACAGATTTCTTCCCGTGGATTCGACATCTGGACTCCCAGATTTTACTACTTGTGCGGACTCTTGCGCTTGAGAGAGAGCACCTTTCGGAGCCCACCAAGTTTTTGATTTCTATTTGATTTGAATTGTGGTTGCAACAGATTTCTTCCCGTGGATTCGACATCTGGACTCCCAGATTTTACTACTTGTACGGACTCTTGCGCTTGAGAGAGAGCACCTTTCGGGGCCCACCAAGTTTTTGAGAGATTTAGCTACACATAATGCAGAAATAAGCAAGTTTCATAGCCAAATACATAAAGATTATAGCAAAATACGATGAAAAGCACTAAAATACGAGGTAGAAGTTGAAGAAAATATCACCAATTCTCCTTGAAAAGACTTCAAACTCTCTGGAAATAATAAAACAAGCCTCTGGAATTTTACAGAATTTTTCAGGGGGAAAATACGGCTCCTAGAGCCTCCAATACGCTCAAAATACGCCCCCCAAACTGCTTCTATACGCCCAAAAAACCCTAAATACGCTTATATAATAAGATTGCGGGTTTGGGGTTGCTAACGGGTCTAAACCCGCATCCATTTCGCGCCCGAATGCATCTGGGCCGCACATCTGAAGCGGATCAAACAACAGCCGCTCATCAAAAGCGGGATCGGTTAAGGGCTCGACACGTGGCCTTCCTTATCGGGTTTGAATTGCAAACTCACCCGCTCCGCTTCAATTTCCGAATACATCTCGGAGTTATCTTCGTCCGTCCGATTTGATAATGGAGCGCTATGATGTCGCCACGTCGCCAGAGAAACGCTGCGATCCGCGTTCAGCTTGGGAACGTCTCCGCAGTTGGATCGTCATCGGAGGGATTAGGATCGGCCACGTCGCCCGCACTCCGTCGCTTCCGAACACCGTTGGATCTTAATCCAACGGTTAAGATCGCGTTCTCTTCGACTCCGCTGCGGGGCCACTCTCGAGCGTCGGATCTCCATCCGACGGCGAAGAAGCACCCACGTCGCCGCGTGTCTGCGTTCGTCTGATAGAGCGGGCGGCCGCTCGATCGGTGCCACGTGGCATGCGTATACGCCTCCGTTCGCTGCGCTTGGTGAGGACGAGATCCGTTGGATCGTGATCCGACGGCTGAGTATTTTCCAAGCACCGCTGGGCGAGCGCCGTTCGATCGCGCGGGAATCGACCGATCGCCGCCACGTGTCAAGCCCTGATTGGGTGGCGACCGTATTTCGCGTATTTTGAACGTATTTCTCTATTTAAATAGTATTCTGCATTCAAAAATTCATAGAAATTAGCACAGATCTCAGAAAAATACAAATAAATAGTCGTTGGAATCGTGAGATCGAGACGATGCTAGGAAAATTATAAAATGTGCAGAATTGCATCGTTAAATGCTGTTTTGTGCTCAAATATTGTGTTTTCTCTAGTAAATAAATGTGTAGAAAATACGTATGAATTAGAGATAAATTTAGCATCATGTGAGCACAAAATAGGGCTAAATGGGGGGTTAAATATGTAATATTGAACCCGAATCACACCCCCAACTAGCGATTTGCTAGTCTCTAGCAAAAAGAGCGATAAATACGGATGAGTAATAAAACAATAAGTTCTTTCAAATCGCTCATGGCATGGCTCAATAATACGCATTCCAACATGATCTTGACCATCAATATACACATCCATGAACAAAATCAATCACATGATATTTCTCTAATTTAGTATGAATAAATAGCATGCAAGCATCGTTTTGTGCAAGCGAAAGTATAACACGTCGTTATAAACTAGTTTTCGTGTTTCCAAGGAATTGGCCTATCAAAACAATCACTCAAATTATGGGTATTGAAGTTGCTTAGTATATTCACCATTCTTTTCTTTTATTCGTTCCGCGTAACGCGCATCAAGCAACATTCGCAGAAAAATGTATAACTTGGATCGCTTCATCAAATGAGTGAGTTTCCGGTCAATGGCTCCCAAATCAGACGATAATAGGGCATTAGGCCAAGAAGGACCCCTCGGACTGTACTACTCGAGCCAACCAAGTTATTTATTAGTGACATACTTATTCATTCATTTTTCATCATTTTTCTTCATTCCTCATTTTTCATTCTTTTCTTTTCTTTTCTTTTTTCTTTGTAAGCAACTCAACACCCATATTTTCAAACATAAACATTAACGACCATGGCCAAATTCCTCTTCAACTTGAAAACTTTTCTAATAAATCGTGTATACTTAAGCCTTTTCCATCTCATTAGCATGCATGAAATGAATTCAAACTATTTCGAGATATTAATCATGGAGATTGAAAATTTTCTTGAATAGTATATAAAAAGTAATTCCATGAAGGAAAAATAATCAACTCAAGCCATAAACAAATTTTAGAACTCAATTAATGCGTAATCATCCGTATTTGAGGCATATGAAGGAGTTTTAAAATGATGAGATTTGGCGATTTATTATTCTCAAAAAAAAATTCCTAAGGTCTCATACACACCCCCCAACTAAAGATGGACATTGTCCTCAATGTCGAAAGGGGTACGAGTTTATTCAAGCAAGCAACCTAGAAAGCATATAAAAACTACATTACTGGAAAGAACACACCGTGATCAAATGGCGGATCCCAAATCTTTAATTGTGGAGGAAGTTGTTCAATTTGCTCCTTGCGCTCCTCGGCGATTATTCTTCCTCCAAAAACTAATTTGGACCCCAGCAACACAACTCCAAGCATCTCTATAAGCTGTTTGTCAATGTCCTGCGAGAGATGAGTTATGTCAGTCCAAATTAATTTAAGATTCTTTTCAATAAAATTAGTCCAAACGTAGTCATCAAAATAAATGAAAGAAATTAAAGCAAGTTGACGACTACTCCCTGAAAGATTTGCACTACTCTCTGTACGATGCTCGTTCATTGTGGAGAGGGATAAATGATTTTGGGACAAAACTGGAGGAGGGCATGGTTCTGTCTCCATGGCGATAATCTCAAAACCCTTGTCCCTAGCTGTCTCCTCCTCTCGTTCATCCAAGATTGCTAGCTCGTCCTCTCTTTTGCACACATTTTCTGCCATGTAGATATTATTTTTCGTGTCATCAACGTGACATGGCTCGCTCGATATTCTCCGAGCAAGGAAATTCTCCTGGAATTGATGGGATGTGGCCTCCTGTGTCTGAATAGTCTGGTAAGCTTCCTCTTTCAAGGATTGCAAAGGTACGTCTACACTTTGCTCTTCTTGATCGAGGCACGAAGGCTCCGTTGAATCGCTCTCTGAAGTCTCTTCCACGGTTTCTTCGTTTTCTTGCAGAGACTCCATGTGTAACGACCCGCTTCCCTAAAATGGAGGCGAGACGTGAGAAGGTCCGCTCAAGCGTGGAGCTGTGAAGCCTCACGCCTGATAAGCGTAAATTTAGTATAAACAGGTCCCTGTAAACAACAACAATAATAATAACATGAGACGGATATGAAATACCAATCCCAAAGTTGTCCACAAAATATTCAACATCACAGAAAAGCCACCAGGCTAAAAGAAAGAGTCTAAAGGCCCAGAACAAGGCCAAACAAAAGACAAATATAACAGAGTATCAAACTAGGTGCCACGCACCGACAACCCAAAAGATCTAACAAAACTAGACGTAGACACTAAGACTGATCTCCAATGTCTACGAAGTCCTCGTCCAACACGGGCGCAAGCTCGGCGTCCGCAAACACCTCACCCTCAGCAAGTAACTCGGGCTCAAGGTCTAACATGCGTCACCCAAAAGAGAAAGGGGCACATGTCAGCAAGTCTAAAAGACTTGAGCAAGGAAACTGAAAGTAACTAGCAACCTAGCACTTATAATATTAAGCAATGACATGGCAGTTAAGTATGATGCAACAGTTTAAAAGAGAGGCAAGCACGCACTATGTAGCAAAAGCTACCAAATCACCAATTCACGAATCACTCATCACTATTTTCACTTATCACTGTTTATCACTTAGTGCATAGAGAGTCCACCTGCTGGCCAGCTCGTGGCTCAGGCCGCTTATCTCTATCACTATTAATCACTTGTGCACTAGAGAGTCCACCTGCTGGCCGGAGTGGCGGATCAGGCCAACTCGGGGCTCAGTCCGCTTATCTCTTACCCCACCCATATGTGTCGAGCGTTGGGATTTCCAACTCACTGAGCTCGCTTCTGGAACACGAGCCAGGAAGTGTATTTGGCATAGGGGTGCACCTAGCCGGTATCCGAGCGTTGGGATTTCCAACTACAGGGCTCGCTTCTGGAACACGAGCCAGGAACACAAACATCGTAGCAAAGCTACGCAATCACAGCAACACTTAAAGAATGCAATGACATGACAATTAATTCGCGTACCGTTAATGGAAAGTAAACATGACACGGTAATGGTGCAACATGCTAAATGTCGGAACTAGCTTCGTTGTCAAGCTAGTTCCCCAATTTGCGCCTAGGCGAGTATCATTTCGTCGCCTAGCCTCTTTTACGCATACAACAAGCAAATGGCCTAAATCATGGCCTAAACCCTAAGTGGCAAGTTTCACTTGCCTAGCACCGGGGATGACGACCACTTCGTCACACGGATGCCAATCTACGGGGAAATCGCTGTTTTGGGGGAACAATCATCAAACAACATGAAATTTTATTAGGGTTTCATAAAAATATAAATAGGTTATGAAAACAACGGTAGATCGATTTCTTACCGAGAGGAGGCGGAAGAAACACTCCGGGGAACCCTAGGATCAGATCTAAAGGCAAATGGAGAAGTTTGGGGAAACTAGGGTTTTGGGGGATTTGGGGATTTTGATGGATTTGGTGAGATTTTGGGGAAGATGAGAGGTAGATAGAGTGGATGGATGGTTTGGATGATGGATTTAAGGCTTGGAATGAAGGGATGAAGCTTGGAGGAAGATGGGGGCTCAAGGGGGAAGATTTTAGGGTTTTGGGTCGTGTTGAGGAAGAAGAAAACGTTTGGGATGGGTTTAAATAGGTTGGGCTGGCGGCTGCCCAGAAATTAGGGTTTTAACACAGATTAGTCGGTCAAAGAGCAACCACTGACCGACTAGTTTGGCAACTAGTCGGTCGGTCGACCAACGCAGACCGACTAAGTGTAAACAGTAACTTCTGAACGAAAATAGGATTTTAGAGTTAGTCGGTCCATGAACAAATACTGACCGACTAGTTTCGCATCTAGTCGGTCGATGAACGTTCTTAGACCGACTAAGAGTAAACAGTAACTCAACTAAAATTAAGATGATGTGTTAGTCGGTTAAGAAGCATTGCTGACCGACTAGTTTGCAACCTAGTCGGTCAACCAACGTTCTTAGACCGACTAACGATAAACAGTAACTCCTGAATAATTTAGAAAGCTAATTAGTCGGTCCAAGAAGGATTTCCGACTGACTGGATCGTCATCTAGTCTGTCGGTGCCCCTTCTTATACCGGCTAATGAGCACAAAAAGTTCCGATATGGAGCGCGGGGCCCCGGGATCGATTCCTAAGACTCCTAGGCTTGATCTAATAGTAAGATACGACCGTTATGAAGTCCGTCACGAGTGACATACTTCGAAATCGACGATCCTAAGGAAGACACGAGATAATACGACGAATCGATCGAAAATGAAAGCTACGGAGATGAAAACCACACATGAGGAGAAAATCCACCAAAACATATATTATATTATATTAAATCCAGATACATGAAAAGCAGTCGTTACACCATGTACTCCCACGCCACTGTCGGCGTCATACATCCCAATAATTCCTGCAGCTGCGGTTGTAGTCCATCTAGGAAGAACGCCATAAGCTCTTCATTTGTGTACCCATGCTGCGGATAGCTCGATATTAGGTCTGTGAACCTCCTCCAGGCCTGAAAGAAAGTTTCACAGTCAGTTTGATTAAAATTAACAATTTTGAGCTTTTCCATCCTATGTTGTGTGCATTAGCATACCTTGCATCATACAGATTGGTTGTGCAATAGAAATTCATATATTCCATTTTTCAAAAAATTAAAATAAAATAAAAAAAAGTTTATGTACAGTAAAGTGGAAAGATCTCACCGAAGGTCCTCTATATGAAATAAACCGTAGTCACAAACCATTCCTTCCCGGCAACGGCGCCAAAAACTTGGTGGGCTCCGAAAGGTGCTCTCTCTCAAGCGCAAGAGTCCGTACAAGTAGTAAAATCTGGGAGTCCAGATGTCGAATCCACGGGAAGAAATCTGTTGCAACCACAATTCAAATCAAATAGAAATCCTACGAAAAGAAACTAACCACTTCAACAATGGTGACGGTGATGGTGATGTGAACACGTGAACAAAATAAACATAGAAAATCGTGTCTGAAAATATCTATAAAAAGTATGCACATGGTATGGGTTCGTTAGGATCAACGATTCGTATTAATTTGGTTGATATGTCTAACGCAATGAATTCTCCTTTTGGGAGCAATTCACCGGAAAGTACCCAATATAACTCAATGAATTCTCCTTTTGGGAGCAACTCATCGGAAGATGCCCTTTTGGGGGTTCAAACACGATATTCAATACGATCGTCGCTAAAGCTATAATACGATATGAAACTCTCTTTTGGAGAGATCAAAACTATGGTATGAAACTCCCTTTTGGGGAGATCAAAACTCACCCTTTTGGGGCGATCATCAACTTAATCAATTCTTTTGGAATCTAAAAAAGTCGATTTACGAACAAAGATTACAATTTTAGCGACGTTTAACGATTTAGCACAAGGAATACAACCAAATAAACACAAATTATATCCCCTAACTACTCATAATGCAGAAATAAACAAGTTTCATAGCCAAATACATAAAGATTATAGCAAAATACGATGAAAAGCACTAAAATACGAGGTAGAAGTTGAAGAAAATATCATGGTAGTCGACTCCCAGAGAATTTCAGTAGAAATTCTGCTTCCAGCTGGAAGTCGACTCCCTCCTCTGGTAGTCAACTTCCAGAGCAGTTTTCTCTGAAACTCAGCTAGTTGAGAAGTGTAATCAACTCCTGGGTGTATTGGAGGTTGACTACTGATAATAGATCGACTAGCTTTTGCTCTCAAGAGTTAAAAAGGATTTTAAAACATTTAAAACATTTTTCTTCGAAATCATTTGTGTGTGTGCGATATCTACTTTGGCTTTAATATAATCCTAAGAAGCAAAAAACTCACACACGTAGACTAAGACGAGATCTTCATGAAGCCGTTTAGATGATTGAAGTAGATGCGCGCTTCTCCTGAATTTTGAGTTTCGTCTTCATTAATCTTGAGCACAATCTACATCTTGTGCTTGACGTGAACTAGTAAATTCGTCTCCGTCTTTCGAGTGTGGTTGAGCTTCTTCGAAGTATGCATAAAGTCACCGTTAGCATGACTTGCACACTTGAGTTGTAGTGTAGTTAGTACACTAACATCATTTGGTGTGCTCATCATCAAAACCACTTAGGGGTGGGATTCAATTTCCCATCACTCTCCCCATTTTTGATGATGACACCCAAATGAAAAATAAAATAGAGTGAATATTAATGTAATGAAATACTAAGTAAGATAGCTTACCCCCTGCTTAGATGCGGTACTCCCCCTGCACCTAATATGGTTAGCATAACAATATTCATTCTTATTTTGCATTTACCATTTTTCTCCCCTTGTCATCAATCAAAAAGATGACACATATATGAATGAAATGATACATAGAGATTTAAGTCTATAAACCATGGAGAGATATAATTCAAAAGGATAGCTTTCTGTAAAACAAGGTTATTAGATAATAATAGTCAAGCATGTTTGAGCATAATGTATCAAACCATACGCACAACCAAACCATAAGTGTATCAAACCACAACACCATCGCAGAGTATAGTTATTACAGACCAAATTGTTTTAAAGAACCATTGTTTTGAAGCTTGTTCAAGGATGTCCTCCATTTTTCTCCTTCTTCAACTCATTGATCTCCTCAAGGATCATGCTTAGAGTTTCCTCAGTCATCTTGTTGCTCTTCAACACCAATTCTTTGAGATTGTCTACCTTCTTGTTGAGGTCTTCGAAGCCTTTCTTTTGAGAAAACTTCAGCTTTTCAATTTTCTTCAAGAGCATGTCTTGAAACTCAACAACGTAAGCTGGCGGTTCTTCATCTTCTTCTTCGCCATCATTGCCTTCTTCTTCTTCTGTGTCAGAAATGAGGGGTTCTTTACCTTTCTTCTTTGAGGATGATGATCCTCCTTCAGCATCGAGCTTCTCTGTAACGACCTGTATTTTTCAAAACTTCAATTTACGTGCTTAACGTATTTTTAACATTTTAAAATCCTTTATAAATGTAGTCAGGAATTTTATAACAAAACCGATATCAAAAATTTCTTATAAAAATATTTGGAAGTACCAGACTAGTTATGGAGTATTTTAGCAAGATCGGATTTCATCAAATACCTCTAAAAGATCTGATAAAAATTCATTTTCAGATATTGTAGTTTTGACTCAATGAATTTATTTTCTATTCAAACGTCTTCAAAACGTTTTCAAACTTCTGCAGTAACATCCTATGATCATTTAGGGCTCCCCACATTAATTTCGTAATTTTCTGATATCATTTCAATAGAGAACCCGCAAACCCGCTTTCTAAACGTTTTGGCCAAAAACTAGTATCCCCGTAGCCCAAACCCTGAAACGGTCTTCGTATTCGCGATCCTCGTGACGATACGATCCAGTGGGTATGTTTTCGTAATTTTTCGGACACGTTTGCTAATAGGGGCATTTTCGTAATTTCGTTTTTGTGTTTTTACTAATTACTTTGGCTAATGGGGTTTTAACTATTTTTAATTACCTTAATTATCTTCTTAATTACCCTAGCTAATCACGTCACCTACCTAACACCCACCCACTTTGTTAGCTCAAACCCCTACCCAATCCATGCAGCTACCCAACTTCTCTAACCCTATAAATATTTTCCCCACACTCTCTTCTTCCCTCAGCAAATAACCCATCTTCTCAAATATTAACCCACACAGACCCTCTCTCTATCTCTACTCTCTCTCCCGATCTCTCAGCCTCACCCCGCACCTTACCTCCGGCGGGCTTGACCGCCGTGTGCCCCGCCCTCGACCGCCGTGCGGCGACCGCCCCCATCCTTCATCACCCCGAGAGCCCGCCACAGCGCCCGACGGAGACCCCGCATCCACCGTCCGCTCCCCACTGTAGCACACCCCCGAAGCAGCTGCCTCTGCGGCTTCTCCGTTCATCGCCGCCGCGATGACCCCACCCAGGCCGCCGCACAACGCCGCCGTCCGACTTCGCCCGCTCCGACTGCCCATCGACAGCAACGTCCCCCGCTCGCTGCAGCACTCGAAACCTGCCACAGCACGCTCCTCCCATGCTCCGACCACCGCCTGAGAGATCCGCCTCCGCCTCCGTCGCGAGCTCCTCTCCCGACTGCCGCCCTCCGCCGCCGTGCGGCCACGCATCCGAAGCCCCCCGTCGCCGCTTGCACACGAAGGAGAACGGAGAGCGACGGTAATATACTCAATGGCAAACTTGTAAATACGACGTAATTTCGTATTTTTCGTATTTTAATTAATTATTAAATAGGGTTTATGGTATTAAATCCATAAGTAATTATATAAGCCCCAGAAAAATGTGGGACTAGCTCCAGAAAATCAGAAATGACATTCTGGACCCAATGGCGCTAGTTTCATCTCAATCCGACGCTTAGTTTTTCCAGAATTAATTTTTAAGCATATAAGTTAAATCCGTTATTTTCGTTCAAAAATCCGTATCTTCTTATTTTTACGTAAACTAATACTTGAGAAAAATATTTGTCTTAATACTCTTTGAGACGGTCGTTTTGACACCTCATTTGCAACTTTCCGATGTAGATTGCACCCAGAATAAATTCCTGAATAAATACGTTACTAATTGAAAAATGGTTTTTAAATTGTTTTTGAGCTTTTAAAAATTCTAAAAATTACTATAATCTTCAGAAAAATATTCCTTCCTGCAGTAAAATTATTTTCACCATATATAGGCTATATAAAAATTTAGAACGCTTTTCGACAACGTTTTAACCTGTTTTAAAAATCAAAACGATCAGATTATTCAAATAGAAATGTAGCGTGCTTTAACCAAGTATTTTTGGTGATTGCAGGTTCCAATCTTCGTGCACCAGCTTCGCTAGCTCCAACCTCGTCTTGCCACGACGAGCTCGAATATAGTAAGTCACGACATATTCTAACTTTAGAAAACTAGATTTCTGTGCTTGTATGAACTTGTGACACTTCACTTATAGCCTCAGAACGGCTATTCCAGTTAAACCAAACTAGAGAACTAAATGAAAGTAATCTACCAAAGATTACTTTGCCAACTTTTAACTTTGGTGGTTGTAGCACACAACTATCAACTTGGGTAAATTGTGTGCTAGCCACACTACCACGTGCCCAAAGCACGAAAGTAACAGCTTTTGGTATTGGACCTGTCTTTATCCTACTTGCTGGTTTTCAATGAGAAAGTCAACCAGTTGACCTGGTGTGACTAACATGTGGAACATCCTGTGGAACAATCTTGTGAAGAACTTGTACTTGACACGTCACCGGGGTTTCGGGGTAACTCACAGTTGCGAGAGTACGGGAGTGACTAGAGTTCGATCTACATGTCAAGCTGCCTGTGTTTCAGCCTCCTGGCTAGCTGCCTGTGTTTCGGCAAACCATCCTGCTGCCTGGGTACCGGCATTCGTCTGGGTAGCACCCAGGCAAGAGACGAACTGAACGGTCACATATTGTACTCTCCTACTTGAGTCACGTAGTTACTTTTGCACAGTCACCTTTACTTTACGCATTACAGTTACTTTCTTTACAGTACATGCACTTTACTTTCCTTGCCAGTACAGTCACCGCACTTTACTTGCCGTACTTTTACTTTCTACACTTGTACAGTCACTGCACCGTACTTTACTTTCACTTTGGTCTGCTTTGTCATACTTGTACAGTACCTCTCTTTCTTTATTTAGAATTGTTGTGACTTACCTACGGTTCCATCTCCGTGACACCGCAGACGACGTACGTATGGAAGCAAATGCTCTTGAGTTAATAGCGACAGACTTCGATCATGAGACCGCAGCTTCCAGAGCTATTTTAAGTCGTGTACTTTCTTTCTTTCTTTTATTATTGTTGGAACATTTGTACGGTACGGATTGTAATATTTGGACACTATTTGGGTATCTTTGTACATCTCTGCATCGTGGCTATTTTGATTTCACTGGTTAACTGCAGAACCTGCGCAATTATCAAATAAGTAACGGGCCCCCGAGAGCGGGTCGTTACATTCTCCTTTGGAATATTCTGGTTGAGGTCTTTGTGAAGACTCTTTCGGCCAAGAGCATGTACATCAAAGATACGGGTCGGTTCCAGAATTTTGGTTCATTATCCAAAGGTATGTTATATCCAATAAACAAGATGGTAAGATAGTGACCATGGGCTAAGGAAGATGAGGGTCTATCGGACGAAGGAGATGCAAGGATGGAATCCATAATGACTTTGGCCCTATTTATATGGATGTTTCCTAACATGGCGTAGATACACTTAGCTTGCTTCTCAGATAACACAGAGTGACTTCCAGATTTCTGAGTAATATTATAAGACAATATATTTGCTAGAATTCTTCTAGGATAGCGAAGATGGCTACAGGGTAGTTTTGTTTGGAAGTATCTTCCAGGCAAATACATTTTCTCTAGAATATTCTCATCGACCATTTCTATGTCATCCAATAGCATTCCAGTGTAGGGGATTCCTAATGCTTGTCCTAGAGATTTGACAGTTATAGCAAGTTTGGAATCAAGAACTTTAGTAATGAATCGACATTTAGCAAGATCATAATCCATGTTGGCATAGAAAAGATGCACAAGCCTAGGATAATATAGATGAGAATTTTCAGATGAAAATAGATTAGAAAGATTCTGAAATTCTAAGATGCTATCAATGCCATAATTTTCAAGATGATCAATTTTGACAAACCTTTCATGAAGGATTTGTCTTTTGGATATTTTGAGAAATTTTTCAAAGGAAGCAGTTTTGAAAAGACATAGTTCGATGATTTCCTTTTCAGTTAGAGAGAATTCACTATCAACCTTCCTCTTCTTAACACCAACCTTCTTGGTAGGCATCCTATATAGCAAAAATTTAGATTTCAAGACTAGGTATGCAAGATTAACAAGAAGTAAATTGAAGTAATGAGAAGTTAATGAGAAAGAATTATACCTTAGGGGTCTTCTTGAGAAGTTGAAAGAGGTTCAAGAAATTTTACCAAGAGAAGTAAAAAAATTTCAAGAGGATGACAACAATGGTGGTAATCGGATACCTAGGGTTTGGGCTTGTGGGTTTTATGTCTTGAGATGAAAGAAGATGAAGTTTAGGAGCCTTTGGATCATAAGATTGAATGGTTGAGATCTTATTTCCTTATTGGGTTTAAGTTACCCTTTGGATATGAACCCAATAAACTCAATGAAACCCAATAAGAGTAAAAAAAACAGAAATCAAACCCAGATTTTCGTGTCCACACTCTGGTAGTCGACTCCCTCAGGGTGGTAATCGACTCCCTGCTGGGTTGAGTTGTTTTCTCATCCCGAGGGTGTGTGACATAATGGTGACTGTGTGTGGCAGGAAATCTTTCTCACGAAAACAT
Organism: Scilla litardierei; assembly: GCA_030789695.1. Lineage (NCBI taxonomy): Eukaryota > Viridiplantae > Streptophyta > Magnoliopsida > Asparagales > Asparagaceae > Scilla > Scilla litardierei. Next base: position 40,419,684 of record CM061141.1, read on the forward strand.
AATAATCATTTATAAGCATTAAAAAGAAGTAATCATTTAACTATTCAAATCAAATCAAATTTTGCGAAGCAGATCAATTTTCATGTCAAAGCATTTGATGCAGTTCTTGTTCCTCCTCCTTGTTGTTAGAGTACCTGAAAATATGAACATTTTATGGTACTATTTATTTATTGAGTCCAAGAGGTTAGTCTTTATGAAACCAAACCCAATATGGTTTAGTTCCTTCATTAGAAACATATCTATAATTCTTATTTAATGAATTTTGCGAATAAAATCAGTTGCGTACCTCTTTTGCTTTTGATCGGTCAAGTTCTTCGGTATCCAGATGCTCAGAAAATTTTGATTAGTATGATGCATCCTAGTATGCTTAACCATTTTCTTGGTACGATTAGGATCGTATCCAATTCCGGTTTTGCTAGATGAAGCTTTTTGGTTTTTTTTATTAAACTATCTAGCTTCCATTTTCCTTTATTGAAATTTTCAACAATCTTCATCGTAGAGTCGTATTTGTCTTTGCCAGATACGAGAAGATTACTCAAACTTTCAATTTTCTCATTCATATAAATAATGTCTTTTTCTAAAGAGTCATTCTTTTCTTTCAACATAATATTCTCTTTAATGAGATCTTCCTTTTCTTTTGCATCTTTCTTAACTTTTCTAAGAGTTTTCTTGTGTTCTTTTATGAGCTTTTCATGCATTTTGCATAGCTCCTTATATGCTCCCATATAGTCCATGTCTTCATCATCGCTTGATGATGAATCGCTATCACTAGATGATGAATCATGCAAGGTACTTACCTTTGATGACGTGGAGGCTAAGAAATACATGTGTGTTGTTTCTCTTCTTTCGTCTTTGTCATCTGATGAGGATTCATCGGACGAAGAAACATCGCTTTGATCGCTTTGGTGATGGTCTACGCTTCAATGTCCAATGACTCTAGGTGAGTCTTCATATGGATCTTTCAGCTAGTGTAGTTCGTTCCGTTGAACAATGGTGGTCGCATGGTTTTGAGACCTTCAGAGTGAAAGGATGTTGATGTCATCGCCTTTTCGCCCCGCTCTGACACCAAGTGTTGGATACTGTGGATGGCAAACAACACTAGAAGGGGGATTGAATAGTGTTGTGCAAATAGTAAACTTTTCCGTTCGTTGATTAGCACAATTTTAAAACCTTCTAATTTTGTCTAAGAAACCAAGTAGAGTGATCTACGCTTGGTTCTTAATCAAGAAGGTAATCATGCAATGAATATAAATATGAGTTACAAGCAAGATAAGATTACAAGCATTAAATTTTTTACACAAGAATGGTCCTTTTTACACAGCGGAAATAAATCAATTAACTTTGCAATAATATGAACAACAACTTACAGAGATACAATTGTTAGCAGATAGAATAAAATGCTAGAGCAAAGGTAAACAATCACAGAAAAATGCAAACGCAAAGACAAGGAATTTTTATCCTGGTTCCCCACAACTTGGGTACGTCCAGTCACCGACCAATCCGATACGAGATTTATCCACTGTTGCCTTATCAATACAATTACCTAACTCCACTCGTTAGGATTTCCAAATACTTAGCCTTGACCAGGATTTCCAACCACCTAGACTTGTCTAGTATTTCCAACGTCCCTTTCAACGAAGGGAAATCCGCAAAGAAAACCAAAGTTTCCAGTTCACCACAATATTAGTGGAGATTGGATTACACCCAGAATTCTATAGCCAAAATAAATATAACAAATGTGTGTACGTGGCTAAAAGAATTCAAAATAATCTTTAGATCACACAAAAATATAAGATGATTCTTTGTGATCTAGATCGTTAGTTTTCAAAAATTCCTTTCAAGAATGAAAATTGAAGAACAAAGATTTTTAAAAACTCTTTTTGAAAAATAGCCAAGCTAAAAATATAGATCTCAAAAAAGAATAACTTCAGAACAAGATTATAAATAAAAAATTAAAAACAAAGTTGGCTATATCGATGAGAGCAATAGAGCGACGAGAGATCCTTTATAATTTTAGCTTAATAGAATAGAGAGATTATGTAACGTCCCGCTTTCGGGGGCCCGTTACTTATTTGATAATTGCGCAGGTTCTGCAGTTAACCAGTGAAGTCAAAATAGCCACGATGCAGAGATGTACAAAGATACCCAAATAGTGTCCAATTATTACAATCTGAACCGTACAAATATCCCAACAGATATACATGACAGAAGAAAGTACACCACTGAAAATAGCTCTGGAAGCTGCGGTCTCATGGTCGAAGTCTGGCGCTATTAACTCAAGAGCATCTGCCTCCATATGTACGTCGTCTGCGGTGCCACGGAGATGGAACCGTAGGTAAGTCACAACAATTCTAAATAAAGAAATAGAGGTACTGTACAAGTATGACAAAGCAGACCAAAGTGAAAGTAAAGTACGGTGCAGTGTCTGTACAAGTGTAGAAAGTAAAGCGTAGGTGTAACAGGCTACTGCTGTAGCTAAAGTACGACAAGTAAAGTAAAGTGACTGTACTGGTAAGGAAAGTAAAGTGCAGGTACTGTAAAGTAAAGGTGACTGTGCAAAAGTAACTACGTGACTCATGTAGGAGAGTATGATATGCAACCATAAAGTTCATCTATTGCCAGGGACCATTTTGCCGACGCAGGCAGACCTTGTAGTTTTGCCGACGCAGGCAGACCTTGTAGTTTTACCGACGCAGGCAGACCTTGTAGTTTTGCCGACGCAGGCAGACCTTGTAGTTTTGCCGACGCAGGCAGACCTTGTAGTTTTGCCGACGCAGGCAGACCTTGTAGACACAGACGTGCAAGTAGATGAACCCCCGGTCATAGCTCCCACACTCTCTCTACAATGAGTTACCCCAAACCCCAGTGATGTGTATCCATTACGAGATGTTCCACAAGATGTTCCACAAGATGTTCCCCCACATGATATTCCACATGATGTTCCACATGTTGGTCACACCAGGTCAACTGGTTGACTTCCTCATTGAAAACCAGCAAGTAGGATAAAGACAAGCCCAACACCAAAAGCTGTTACTTCCGTGCTTTGAGCACGTGGTAGTGTGGCTAGCACACAATTTACCCAAGTTGAAAGTTGGCAAAGTAATCTTTGGTAGATTACTTTCATTTAGTTCTCTAGTTTGGTTTAACTTGAATAGCCGTTCTGAGGCTATAAGTGAAGTGTCACAAGTTCATGCAAGCACAGTAGACTATTTTTCTAAACTTAGAATCTGTCGTGACTTACTTTATCGAGCTCGTCGTGGCAAGACGAGGTTGGAGCTAGAAGAGCTGGTGCACGAAGATTGGTACCTGAAATCACAAGAACAATTTGGTTAAAGCGTACCCTATTTTCTATTTATTAAACTCGATCGTTTTGATTTTTATAACTGACTGAAACGGTGTCGAAAACGGTTCTAAAATTTTATATAGACTATATATAGTGAAAATAATTTTACTGCAAGAAGGAATATTTTTCTGAAGATTATAGTAATTTTTAGGATTTTTAAAAGCTCAAAAAAACTATTTAAAAACTATTTTTCAATTAGTGACGTATTTATTCCACAATTTATTCTGGATGCTATCTACATCGGAATGTTACAAATAAGGTGTCAAAATGACCGTCTCGGAGAGTTATATAACATATATTTTTCTCAAGTATTAGTTTAGGTAAAAATAAGAAGATATGGATTTTTGAACGAATATCAGGTATTTAACTTTTAGGCTTAAAAATTAATTCTGGAAAAACTAAGCGTCGGATTGAGATGAAACTAGCGCCATTGGGTCCAGAATGTCATTTCTGATTTTCTAGAGCTAGTCACACATTTTTATAGGGCTTATATAATTACTTATCAATTTAAAACCAATAAACCATATTTAATAATTAATAAAAATTACGAAAATACGAACTTTCGGCATATTTACAAGTTTGCCATTTCGAATTTACTTACGCTGCGACGTCGTCGTTCTCAGCATGCAACGACCGGGGGCGTACGGCGTCACGGCGGCGACGTCGTGGGGCGTAGGCGGCGGCGGAGCCCGCGATGGCGTCAGGCGGAGGCAGCGGAGGGGCGGCAAGGCGTCGGCGACGGGGCGAGCTCCGGTGGGGGTGTTTGCGGAGCTTCGAAGCGACGGATCGTCGCTGCAGCGGTGGCGGCGGTCGGAGTGGCGGGCTTCTGCAGCAGCGGAGGCGGCGTCGACTGCTGTGGGGTCGAACGGCGGCGATGAACGGAGAAGCAGCGGAGGCAGCTGCTTCGGGGGTGATGGCGGCGGTGCTGTCGGGGGTTCTGACGGCGTGAAGACGACGCCGGCGAGAGGAGGAGGAGGGAGAGGGCGTGGGTCCGCACGGAGGAGGAGCTCGAGGGGGCTGCGGGCTCGCCGGAGCTCGGTGAGCGGGGCTTTCGCTAGCGGGCGTCTTCGTCGGAGGCGGGGGATGCTCGGGGAGATGGCGCAGCGGGGCGGCGGCATTCTCGAGGCCGGAGGCGACGGCGGAGCTTGGTGGGAGTTCGCCGGAGCTCCGAGGAGCGGAGAGGGGAAAGAGCAGGAGGGAGAGAGCTGAGAAGAGAGACAGAGAGCGGGAGAGAGGGTTGCGGTGGGGAAGAGAGATAGAGAGAGGGTCTGTGTTCGAAATTAAACAGGGGGGAGAGAGGTTAATATATAGGGTTAAATGAAGGGGGTAGATGGGGTTTTTAGGGTTAGCTGTGGGTGTGGGTGGGGTAGATGAGAGGGGTAGATGAGGGGGGTGTTAACGGGTAGGTTAGGTGATTAATTAAGGTAGTTAAGTAGGAGTTAAAAAGCTATTAGTGAAATTCATTTTGTACGAAATTACGAAAATGCCCCTACTAGTAAACGTGTCCGAAAAATTACGAAAACATACCCACGGGATCGTATCGTCACGAGGATCGTGAATACGAAGACCGTTCCAGGGTTTGGGCTACGGAAATACTAGTTTTTGGCCAAAACGTTTAGAAAGCGGGTTTGCGGGTTCTCTATCAAAATGATATCAGAAAATTACGAAATTAATGTGGGAAGCCCCAAATGATCATAGGATGCTACTGCAGAAGTTTGAAAACGTTCTGAAGACGTTTGAATAGAAAATAAATTCATTGACCCAAAACTGCAATATCCGAAAATGAATTTTTATCAGATCTTTTAGAGGTATTTGACGAAATCCGATTTTACTACAATACTCCATAACTAGTCTGGTACTCCAAAATATTTTTATAGGAAATTTTTGAAATCAGTTTAAGACTGCTAACAAACCATTATAAAATACAATTAAAAATTGAATTTTCTTTAAATACTTAATTTGAAAGTATTGGAAAAATACAGGCCGTTACATTCTACCCTCCTTAAAAATAATTCCGTCCTCGGAATTTAAAAATATTTTTTTGAAACAAATAATTGATATTATAAAGAAGCTCAAGCAAATAAATGATTGAAAAGATAGTAATCTTTATAAATCAGGTTGTAAATAACATGAAATGTGATAAGAAAATAAGGGATGTGACTAATATATTATTATCACCATAACTACTATGGCTAATCTTCAAGTCAAAATAGGTTCAGATGGAGGAAGGAAGATGAGTTCAAGAAAGATGGAGAAGTAGCAGCATTAGCTTACATGTCTCGGTTTAGTTCGTCTCAAATTCTTCAGCACCATCCTTGAATACTTCTGAGCGTCCTTCGATTCTCTTCCGTTGTCGAATTTGACTTCTGGTGATCGAAAATTTGAACGCTACCCTCCTTAGAATAAACGTAGCTAGAGTTCAGATGAACTAAAAGCGATTAGGAAGAATTATAAGAATTAGTAGAATGATCAGAAGGCCATCACTAGCTAAAGAAAGGGGTGCTAGTGATGAAGATCGATGGCGTTACATAATCATGATTTACGTCTTTGCGGTCCAGCGGACACGGCCAGGGAAGTGACTAAGCCAGGATCACTTATGCCCAGTCTAGCCAGGTTGATCCAACAGACTTTAGCCAAGCACATTGACCGGTATCATGGTCCATTGAAGGAAGATGATCATTCATATGAGTGCCATCATCAACTGAAGGAAAGGTGATGAAGGGGGTAGATAATCCAACTAATGAAAAATCACTATAACTGCTAGCAAAAGAGGGTACTAGAGAGATATAATCAAGAATGGGACACGAGTTCCTAAGCAAGGGTTAAGAGTTCAAAAGAGGTGATGAGGATCAAGGAAGACCAAATGAAGATGGCAATAAGGACACTTCACCCGTATATCCAATACAGGTGAACACTCGAGACAATCAGTACTCGAGAGTTCAATTTGAGTATTTTATATTATACATCCTGATCTTGCTATAATGTTCACGAGGTAGTTAGCGAGGACCTGCGTGGGCCACCAAACTTGTAACGTCCCGCTTTCGGGGGCCCGTTACTTATTTGATAATTGCGCAGGTTCTGCAGTTAACCAGTGAAGTCAAAATAGCCACGATGCAGAGATGTACAAAGATACCCAAATAGTGTCCAATTATTACAATCTGAACCGTACAAATATCCCAACAGATATACATGACAGAAGAAAGTACACCACTGAAAATAGCTCTGGAAGCTGCGGTCTCATGGTCGAAGTCTGGCGCTATTAACTCAAGAGCATCTGCCTCCATATGTACGTCGTCTGCGGTGCCACGGAGATGGAACCGTAGGTAAGTCACAACAATTCTAAATAAAGAAATAGAGGTACTGTACAAGTATGACAAAGCAGACCAAAGTGAAAGTAAAGTACGGTGCAGTGTCTGTACAAGTGTAGAAAGTAAAGCGTAGGTGTAACAGGCTACTGCTGTAGCTAAAGTACGACAAGTAAAGTAAAGTGACTGTACTGGTAAGGAAAGTAAAGTGCAGGTACTGTAAAGTAAAGGTGACTGTGCAAAAGTAACTACGTGACTCATGTAGGAGAGTATGATATGCAACCATAAAGTTCATCTATTGCCAGGGACCATTTTGCCGACGCAGGCAGACCTTGTAGTTTTGCCGACGCAGGCAGACCTTGTAGTTTTGCCGACGCAGGCAGACCTTGTAGTTTTGCCGACGCAGGCAGACCTTGTAGTTTTGCCGACGCAGGCAGACCTTGTAGTTTTGCCGACGCAGGCAGACCTTGTAGTTTTGCCGACGCAGGCAGACCTTGTAGACACAGACGTGCAAGTAGATGAACCCCCGGTCATAGCTCCCACACTCTCTCTACAATGAGTTACCCCAAACCCCAGTGATGTGTATCCATTACGAGATGTTCCACAAGATGTTCCACAAGATGTTCCCCCACATGATATTCCACATGATGTTCCACATGTTGGTCACACCAGGTCAACTGGTTGACTTCCTCATTGAAAACCAGCAAGTAGGATAAAGACAAGCCCAACACCAAAAGCTGTTACTTCCGTGCTTTGAGCACGTGGTAGTGTGGCTAGCACACAATTTACCCAAGTTGAAAGTTGGCAAAGTAATCTTTGGTAGATTACTTTCATTTAGTTCTCTAGTTTGGTTTAACTTGAATAGCCGTTCTGAGGCTATAAGTGAAGTGTCACAAGTTCATGCAAGCACAGTAGACTATTTTTCTAAACTTAGAATCTGTCGTGACTTACTTTATCGAGCTCGTCGTGGCAAGACGAGGTTGGAGCTAGAAGAGCTGGTGCACGAAGATTGGTACCTGAAATCACAAGAACAATTTGGTTAAAGCGTACCCTATTTTCTATTTATTAAACTCGATCGTTTTGATTTTTATAACTGACTGAAACGGTGTCGAAAACGGTTCTAAAATTTTATATAGACTATATATAGTGAAAATAATTTTACTGCAAGAAGGAATATTTTTCTGAAGATTATAGTAATTTTTTAGGATTTTTAAAAGCTCAAAAAAACTATTTAAAAACTATTTTTCAATTAGTGACGTATTTATTCCACAATTTATTCTGGATGCTATCTACATCGGAATGTTACAAATAAGGTGTCAAAATGACCGTCTCGGAGAGTTATATAACATATATTTTTCTCAAGTATTAGTTTAGGTAAAAATAAGAAGATATGGATTTTTGAACGAATATCAGGTATTTAACTTTTAGGCTTAAAAATTAATTCTGGAAAAACTAAGCGTCGGATTGAGATGAAACTAGCGCCATTGGGTCCAGAATGTCATTTCTGATTTTCTAGAGCTAGTCACACATTTTTATAGGGCTTATATAATTACTTATCAATTTAAAACCAATAAACCATATTTAATAATTAATAAAAATTACGAAAATACGAACTTTCGGCATATTTACAAGTTTGCCATTTCGAATTTACTTACGCTGCGACGTCGTCGTTCTCAGCATGCAACGACCGGGGGCGTACGGCGTCACGGCGGCGACGTCGTGGGGCGTAGGCGGCGGCGGAGCCCGCGATGGCGTCAGGCGGAGGCAGCGGAGGGGCGGCAAGGCGTCGGCGACGGGGCGAGCTCCGGTGGGGGTGTTTGCGGAGCTTCGAAGCGACGGATCGTCGCTGCAGCGGTGGCGGCGGTCGGAGTGGCGGGCTTCTGCAGCAGCGGAGGCGGCGTCGACTGCTGTGGGGTCGAACGGCGGCGATGAACGGAGAAGCAGCGGAGGCAGCTGCTTCGGGGGTGATGGCGGCGGTGCTGTCGGGGGTTCTGACGGCGTGAAGACGACGCCGGCGAGAGGAGGAGGAGGGAGAGGGCGTGGGTCCGCACGGAGGAGGAGCTCGAGGGGGCTGCGGGCTCGCCGGAGCTCGGTGAGCGGGGCTTTCGCTAGCGGGCGTCTTCGTCGGAGGCGGGGGATGCTCGGGGAGATGGCGCAGCGGGGCGGCGGCGTTCTCGAGGCCGGAGGCGACGGCGGAGCTTGGTGGGAGTTCGCCGGAGCTCCGAGGAGCGGAGAGGGGAAAGAGCGGGAGGGAGAGAGCTGAGAAGAGAGACAGAGAGCGGGAGAGAGGGTTGCGGTGGGGAAGAGAGATAGAGAGAGGGTCTGTGTTCGAAATTAAACAGGGGGGAGAGAGGTTAATATATAGGGTTAAATGAAGGGGGTAGATGGGGTTTTTAGGGTTAGCTGTGGGTGTGGGTGGGGTAGATGAGAGGGGTAGATGAGGGGGGTGTTAACGGGTAGGTTAGGTGATTAATTAAGGTAGTTAAGTAGGAGTTAAAAAGCTATTAGTGAAATTCATTTTGTACGAAATTACGAAAATGCCCCTACTAGTAAACGTGTCCGAAAAATTACGAAAACATACCCACGGGATCGTATCGTCACGAGGATCGCGAATACGAAGACCGTTCCAGGGTTTGGGCTACGGAAATACTAGTTTTTGGCCAAAACGTTTAGAAAGCGGGTTTGCGGGTTCTCTATCAAAATGATATCAGAAAATTACGAAATTAATGTGGGAAGCCCCAAATGATCATAGGATGCTACTGCAGAAGTTTGAAAACGTTCTGAAGACGTTTGAATAGAAAATAAATTCATTGACCCAAAACTGCAATATCCGAAAATGAATTTTTATCAGATCTTTTAGAGGTATTTGACGAAATCCGATTTTACTACAATACTCCATAACTAGTCTGGTACTCCAAAATATTTTTATAGGAAATTTTTGAAATCAGTTTAAGACTGCTAACAAACCATTATAAAATACAATTAAAAATTGAATTTTCTTTAAATACTTAATTTGAAAGTATTGGAAAAATACAGGCCGTTACAGATTAGATGTGTATAGAAATGATCTTATAGGAGTCTATTTATAGAGTTTCAAGAGATGAATTTGAATTTCAAACGATTTGACTTTCAACCCAAACAGATATGGAAATGGAGTGAAATCAAAAAGCAGAGTCGTTGGAAAACGACAGCCGGTAGTCGACTCCATCAGGGTGGTAGTCGACTCCCAGAGAATTTCAGTAGAAATTCTGCTTCCAGCTGGTAGTCGACTCCCTCCTCTGGTAGTCAACTCCCAGAGCAGTTTTCTTTGAAACTCAGCTAGTTGAGTAGTGTAATCAACTCCTGGGTGTATTGGAGGTTGACTACCGATAATATATCGACTAGCTTTTGCTCTCAAGGGTTAAAAAGGATTTTAAAAACATTAAAAACATTTTTCTTCGAAATCATTTGTGTGTGTGCGATATCTACTTTGGCTTTGACATAATCCTAAGAAGCAAAAAACTCACACACGTAGAGTAAGACGAGATCTTCAGGAAGCCGTTTAGATGATTGAAGTAGATGCGCGCTTCTCCTGAATTTTGAGTTCCTTCTTCATTAAGCTTGAGCACGAGCTACATCTTGTGCTTGACGTTGAACTAGTAAATTCGTCTTCGTCTTTCGAGTGTGGTTGAGATTCTTTGGAGTATGCGTAAAGTCACCGTTCGCACAACCTGCACACTTGAGTTGTAGTGTAGTTAGTACACTAACATCAATTGGTGTGCTTATCATCAAAACCACTTGGGGTGGGATTCAATTTTTCCATCACTAAGGACCTAGAAAACCATTCAGTCACAACGTCCATGAGCTGAATATCCAGGCCTTCCGTAGCTGTTAAGCTAATCGGAAAGTGATCGCATCCATGACCGGAGAGTATGTATCATCATAATCTATTCCTGATCGTTGGGAAAAGCATTGTGCAACAAGGCGCGCTTTGTGGCGTACGATCTGATTATTTTCGTTTCTCTTTCTTACGAATACCCATTTATATCTCACAGGTTTTACACCTTTTGGTGTTGGGACTATAGGTCCAAAAATGTTGTTTTCAAGAGTGAGTCCAGCTATACTCCTATTGCCTCGTTCCATTTTAGCCAATCCTCTCTGTGTTTACATTCTGATAGAGAGCGTGGATCAATATCATCGTCATATTCAGTGATGTGATTAGCAATAACGAACGCGAAGTCGTCATCGATGACAATGCTTTTTCTGTCCAGTAGCTTCCCAGTACGTACATAGTTTAATGTTATTTCTCCTATATTTTCCTCTTCTGTGGATTTTAGGAGGGGATATGTGTCTGGGCTGAGCTCAGCATCCTGTGGTGGTATCGTTATATTTTCTACAGGAGTTTTCTTCTTTCGAGGGAACTTATCCTTGGAGCCTAGGGGTCGTCCTCTTTTTTGTTGAGGTACGGCCACTTCTGCTGCAGGTGGATTGCATCCATCTTTGGGTATGTCAATCCTAGCTGGCGTGTTTGCAGCAAGGACGTGTGATCTGACAATCTTCTGGTTGTCGATGAATTTGTCCGATAGTTTGTGAACTGTATTTTGTATTTGGAGGATCTTCAGGATCTCATCTTCACTTTGGTTTTTACGCGGATCAAAGTGGGATAAAGTTTTGGTATCCCATGAAATGGTCTTTGAAGCTTCAGGCTTCTTAGTATTCGAGCCTAGTTTAGGAAATGTATTTTCGTCAAACTCACAGTCGTTTAGATGTGCCTTAAAAGCATCCCCCGTTAGGGGTTCCAGGTATCCAATGATCGATGATGAGTCGAACCCTATGTAGATACCTAGGCGACGTTGAGGACCCATCTTGGTCCTCTGTGGTGGTGCGATGGGGACATAGACTGCACATCCAAATATCCTCAAGTGAGACATATTTGGTGGAGACCCATATGAAAGTTGCATCGGGGAATAAGTTTGACTACCAGATGGTCGTAATCTTATTAGCGATGCAGCATACAAGATTGCATGCCCTCATGCAGTCACAGGCAACTGGGAGTGCATTAGCAATGGACGAGCGATCCATTATAGTCTCTTTATAAGAGATTCAGCTAACCCGTCCTGGGTGTGAATACGTGCTGCATGATGTTCAACTTCAATACCAGTTGCTTGGCAGTAGTCTAGAAAGACTCGTGATGTAAATTCTCCAGCATTATCCAGACGTAATTTCTTAATCCGGTTGTCTAGAAAATGTGCCCGCAACTTGATGATTTGTGCCAGTAGCTTTGCAAAGGCTATGTTGTGGATGGATAGTAGGCACGCATATGACTATTTGGAGAATGTGTCTATCAGTACCATAAAGTACCGAAATGGTCCACTTGAGGGGTGAATAGGGCTATAAATTCTCCATATTCTTTCCAGGAAGCTGGGAGACTCCGAGTCCACTTTAAGTGGAGATGGTCCCATAATCAATTTACCTTTGTAATAAGGGGGACAAGGAAAATCACTCTTTTAAAGTAACTTCAAGTTCTTCAAATTAATTCCACGGGACTGGGATATGATGCGGTGCATCATTGCCGATCCGGGGTGTCCGAGTCTGTTATGTCAGTGTTGGAATTCTGGTTGATTTTTGCACTTCTGGTGCTCAATTATATTAGCTTCCATTGGTCAAATTGTTGTATGGTAGAGATCCGACGGGAGTCACTCGAAACGCTCAACGAGGGTTTTAGCACTGTTTTAAGAGTTGTTGCATGCAAGTATTCTTTGTCATATTTGTCCACCGTTTCTAGGTGGTATCCGTTTAGACGGATGTCTCTGAAACTTAGTAAGTTTATGTGTGAGCTTGGAGAAAAAAGAACATCTTTTATTAAGATTTGTGTTTATTGGAAAGCAAAATGTTTGCTTCCCCTGATCCTTCTATTATACTTGATGGACCGGAAAAAGTATTTGCGGTGCCATCGTATTAGTTGATGCTTTGAAAAAAGCAAATATCTCGAAGGATCGTGTGCGTAGAAGCACCGTCCACTAGGCATTTATTATCCATCTATAGCAAGAAAGAAAAGTATAGCAATATAAGGCACAAAATAAGCAAATTTTATTTAAAGTATGAAAATAAACTAACATGCTGAAGAGAAACAAACATCTAGAAAGGAAATTGTTTTTCAACTACAATAAATTACAGAAATAGATAAGGCATCAGTCTAGCAGGTCATCGGTCGAGAAGTCCTCGGTGATGTACCGAATTGGAGCTAGTTCTTCGTTTTCCATCATGTTTATTTCAGCAGACTTCTGGCTAGCTTGGTACAAATCCTGGAGGTGGCGTGGAGTACGACAATTTCTGGACCAGTGTCAAGTCATGCCACATCTGTGGCATTTTTCTTTCCAATCTTTCTTGGGGGCAGATGTCTGGCCGTTGTCTTTTCTCTTCCATTTTTCCTCTTCCCCTCATTTTTTGATCTTTGGAGGGGGTCCTCTAGAATTCTTCTTCAATGCCTTTTCCTCCTGGGGGTTGCCTTTGAATTTATTCTTCTTCTTCTGGGATGAGATTTTGTGCGCTTCATGCGCAGGTACAATGCCAGGCGCAAGTTATGGGTGGCCAGCAAGAGATCTCTGTTCTGTTCTGCCATCAGAAGGCATGAGAGAAGTTCCGAGTATTTCGTGAATTTCCATTCACGATACTGTTGCACGAGGATAACATCCTTCTCGTGGAAAGATATAAAAGTTTTCTTCAACGTGTGTTCCTCCGTCATTTTTTCACCACACAACTTCAGGCGTGAGGTGATACTGAATAATGCCGAGTTGTACTCGGCAATGGACTTGAAGTCCTGTAGACGGAGGTTATCCCATTCATATCGCGCTCGAGGAAGGATAACATCTTTTTGATGTTTGTGTTGATCCTCGAGTGCGGTCCATAACTTGTGTAAGTCTTCCACTGTGCGGTACTCGGCCTTCAGGGTCCGGTCGATATGGCGTGATATAGATAATGGCTTTCGTCTTATCTATGTCAGAAACCATACCGCCAACATCAATGGCATGACTCAAGCCCTGTGAGCGCAGATGGAATTTGATTTCCAACTGCCAGCTCAAATAATTCTTACCTGTAGCTTCCAATACGTCGAAGTCGATGCTTGCTATCTTTGCCATTTATCCACGCATGTTAAACAAGCAATAATAAAATATTTGAAAAGAAATAGATAATTATGCAATTCAGAGACACAGATATTTGTTGTGTGGATCGACTAGTCACCATTTTAAAGTACAAAATAAAGCCAAATACAGTCCCATAAAAAAGAAAATACAACTCGGGAAGCCATATGTGGCCCCTATTCTTCTGGAAGTAGATCTTCATCACCATGGAACTTCCGCCAGACTTGGAATTTATACAATTTAATCCTCGCTACAATTTCTCGCAAAAGAAAAAATGCGAGAAGAATAAATGGTGACAAATAGCCGATCCAAAACCACAACAAAATATTAACAATCGTCGTAGAAACATCAACAATGCAGCATGCATTTATTTATATATTATAGGCATGTAGTATGTTTAATCGCAATTTCATGCTACGGGTAATGAAAATATGCAACATCCTAGGCATTTTTAATGGAATAAAATATTTTTGTTTAATAATTAATTGGACCACGTGGAAATGTCATTACCCGTTAGGTTATTTGACTAACGATAGAGCGGTCTCAGGATCCTCATATTTATTAAATGTGAAAAATAATAAATAATCCAATATGAAAAACGCAATTGGTGATGAAATAACATAGAATCGACCTGAAATTAATTTTAAAAAAATGGATCAATAATTTTTAGAAACCATTTGTTTAAAAAAGTGGAAAACCCATAATCAGGGTTTTGTTGCGACGGCCGCGAACGGGGGCGCCGCGGCGGCCGAAAGCGGCGGCGCGCACGGGACAACTACAGGTCGCAGCGGCGCGGCGCGGGGGGCTGTTGCAGGCCTGGCAGTGCGTGCGGGGCGACTTCAGGTCGCGTCGACGTACGCGGCAGGGGCGCGCAGGGAGCGCATGCGGTGAGGCAGGCGCGGCAGGCAGGCGCGGGGGGCGTGCACTGCAGGTGCACGTGCGGTCGGTGATGCGTGCGCGGCAGGCACGTGCGCGGGCGGCGACTGGCCGCCCGACGAGGCGCGCCCGGCAAGTGCGTGGGAGCCGTGCTTGCGGGCGGTGATGCACGCGTGGCAGCCGCGCACAGTCGGCACGCGATGTCGGTTGCAGGCCGGGCGGTTGCGTGCGCAGGGAGGGGTGCCAAGCCCTCTAAATCCATAGATTTTGGAGAAAAAATAGATTTTTATTATAAAAATACAAGTTTTAATCTTTGAATCAACGTTTTTTACCGTAAAAATTTGATTCTTAACATTAAAACGTCAAATTTTCATCAAAAAAATGATTAAAAACTGTTTTTAGTGGAGTTTTATGTTTAAAAATATGATTTTTCAAACAGATCTAAGTAGAAAAGTAGATCTAATAGAAAAACAACACAAATCACTCATCATGCACATGAAAATTAGATCTATGGAATATCGATGATTACCTCTAGATCATACCCGCCGGATCTAGCAATGTTTGGAGAAGGAAGCCCAATCCGCGTCCTTGCGATTCGTCCGTCGACAGAGGTTCGGCTCAGCTGACGAGCGTGCTGATAACGTGTTATGAAGGTGACGGCTACTGAACCCGTACCCCTGTATTTATAGGAAAACGATTACATAATGGGTGGATACCCTAAACACAAGTGGGCTCCATATGGGCCTACAAAAGCTCATTCATAACAAATTAAAATTTTAAGTTTTTAGACATCCCCCGCTCGTCAAACTACACTCTCATGTCTCATTCTCTTTCAAACCGGACAACCTCACCGTTGTTGGATGATTAATCCAACTTTGGTATATACATACATACATACATACATACATATCTGAGCTTGAGCGCAGGCGCATTTTACCCATATATATATATATATATATATATATATATATATATATATATATATCTATCTATTCTATAAAATAGGGATGTTATCATGGGTTATTGTATAAGAGATGGATAAGAGATTTTGGTTAAGAGATGAGAAATTGGGAAAAAGAATGGTTGGTTAATACAATTTGGATAAGAGAATTTGGTTAATATAAGAGAAATTGGATAAGAGAATTTGGGAAAAGAGAATTTGGATGACTAGGACAAACTTTTGTGTATAACTTTTGAATTTTGAGTTATGAAAAAATCAATAGGGGGCTAAGATTCCATCTTGAAAAATGAAGAGCTGGGATTAAAGATTGTATAAAGTTTTGGAGGGAATATTTAGGGTTGTAGTTGAATCCATGGTTGAATCCTAAAACAAATCCTATACGTTCATTTTCCACAATCTAACGGCCATCAACCCAAGAAGCTTGCTCTCGCGGATAGCCAAAACTCCATGAGCTGGTTGCCAAAAACAAAACGAAAAAAGAAACAAAAAAATCTGGGAATCTCTAAGCGGCTGGTTCCCCCAAATTTTGAATCTCCCCCCAAATTTTGAATCTCTTCTCTCTCTCTCTCTTCTCTCTCTCTCTCTCTCTCTCTCTCTCTCTCTCTCTCTCTAGCCCCACGCACACCACCCCCGTTGCAATCGGAGTCACCCCATACCGAAGCCGTAACCTGAATCACCCCCATGCCAGAGCTCCCCCATGCCGGAGCCGCAACCTAATTCACCCCCATGCCGGAGCTGCAACCTAATTCACCCCAATGCCGGAGCTCCCCTATGCCGGAGCCGCAAATATGTTCTTCACTATCAGCCTCTCTCTTTCTCTGTGTTCAGCCATGGCCAAATCTTTATCCTTCTTAATTCTCTCTCTATTGGCCCTCGCATTGCTGGGCAGCTCCTCAGTATGTGTAAAAATCTATGAGCTCAAAAGGTAATGTAGAATTTTTATTTATGGGTTTTGTTTAGAACTTCAAAAAGTTCAAATCTTTATTAGTTTCAAGTCCGTTCATGGTCTGTGCTATTTCTTTTTGTTTTTCAGGTGAAGGAATTTGAGTGATGTTGTTCTTGGGTATGAAAAGTTTTGTCAATATGTTGAAAGTGTGATTTTTTGGTGTCTATGCTGATTTTGTTTCAGTTGAGGATCGAATCCATTTCGAAGCAGCAGAAGGGGTTCGATATCCCCGAAGAGCTCTTCTTCGTTCTTCAAGAGATGCAAAAGGTTGTCTCTCTTTTTTACTAGACACAGATTAATTTCTTAAAGAGATAAACACTATCCTAATTAACTAAGTAGCTATCAATTTCGTTGGATGCACGTATAGAAGCATCTAATCAGTCCATGCGATCTCTCTTTTTTTACTAGCACTGCAGGTACGCACGATCATATATTAATTTTGATTAATGGATATGCATATGTGTGGTTATATATCATATTGCCTTGCAACAAGCTAATTCATTATTATTAAAGATGTCACTAATTTGTTGCTATTGCTATTATAAAATTAAAGGAACGGTTCTAACTGCTTTTTTGGTAGGAGTCAACGGTTCTCTCAAAAAGACAGTTTCACCATTAAAAATATGTATTTATTCTGTTGTAGATGATAAAGTGCAGGTTAGTGTTGTGAAAAGGATTGTTTAGAGTTGGATATCTGTTTTTGTCTCTTAAAGAATGTAAAAAACAATTTTGGGGCTCCCCAGGGAATGCCTCCTATTTATTTGAGAGTAAGTTTTCTCCGCAACTTAGTTAACTAATCTGCACACCTGCAAGTTTCTTTGCTCAAGAGTCTATGAACTTCTTATAGAGATTCAATTAGTCTCATTGCAACAGATAGATTATGCCTTCTTAGTTGCAGCAAATACCCATCTCCATTATATACAAACAAAAAGAATCGAAATACAAGGAACAACCTTTGAGAGTCTGATACCAAATTCTCCAAAATTATACCATATCAGTCAACAGGAAAACTGGCATTATTTCCCAGACCCCTGAAGACAACCTTAAGATGAAACAATATAAATCAAACTAGGTATGAAGATTGCTCAACTTTTGACGATAAACTACCATCAAACTAGAAGTTCTTCAGCAGTGCAAACTGACATATTCTTCAAGGGAAATTATGGGGGGAACTGCCAAACATGAACAGCTGAGTGAGGCAAAGAAAATCTATCTGTGAGCTCTTATAAAATTTCAAAATGTAGAGCAAGAGGATCACATGACTGCAATTCTTGAACCATGTTTTATTTCTAAGCCAAAAACTCAGTTGATGCATGATGACTGCAATGTCACCACATAAAATTAATTTTACTCCTGGTATTAAACATTGAACTATGCTTTTGATCTGTAAATAGTACAGTGTAACATGTCTGCAACCACATACAACATGATGATGATAAGAATGCTTCCCATGCAGTGAGTCTCTGCTTTGTAGTGATGTATGAATGCTTCCCATGCAGTGATAAGAATGCTTCAATGCTACCTTTTAGATTCTTTTGTTTCACATTCCTTTATTCTTCTGCTTTGTAGTGATGTATGAAGTGCAATGTTCTTAGTTCTGTTCATTTTTGTTTGACTTTTAAATCCAGCAGTTAATTCTTTCAGGAGATCTCACTTTGTGTTTCTTTTATTCAGATCAGTTATTCTGCATTGTATAGGGGGAACCAAATACAGATTTTAGTCTTACAATGGAAATATTGCAACTATTACATGTAAACGAATGAAATACCTGAAATATCGCCATTGTTGTTTTGCTCAATCTATAAGAGGAAATCTATATATGTAAAAACTCAGGGACCGAGTTAATCAAGAATTGTCAAACATGTAGCTCTAATAAGTATCAGGTTTAAAGCATTTCAGCATTCATGTTGATTTGTGTTTTATGACAGAAACGTGACTTTTGTAGTTCCTGCTGGTCCTCCTTTTGTAGTGCATATTTTTGATGCTATATATTTATTTGACACATCAACAGATATCTTGGTTGGTATTTATTTTATCTTATTTATATCTAATAAGACTTGCTCATTCTTTCAGGGATCAGTCTTGCCACACAAAACTGATGGATTTGGAGGTGCCAATCCTTCCAATAAGCACCATCATCTGCATCCTCATAAACCTGGTCTAAAGCGTAATTCCCTTGCAAATGGTATGCCGCCATTCCCGGTTCCTTTGCCGTATCGTCAACAGATAGGACAGCCAATGTTATATCATGATGTACCACCACAACCTCTTATGGTACATGAGTATGGTTACCAGGCTTTCTCTCCATTTCCTACTGGACCACACATTGTAAAATCTGGTGAATCTCCCATGTCGTTCATTCCTACCGGGAAAGTAGGTGGAATCGATGGCAATAGAAATTTCCAGCCATCACCACGAGGGGTTTAAGTAGTTGGCATCCGAATACTGGTCACCATGGTAACAGACCACATAATGGTACTGAAGCTGGATGGCATTTTAATCAAACATTGCATCACCAACGAACATTTGGTCCTCGGGACAACATGAATATGCACAATGTTTTTCGACCTGGGTCTTTCATCAGGCCAATTCCACAGATGTTTGGTCCGGCTCCAGGGTACATTGGTAGACATGTTTTCCCTGGTATTCTCTCAAGCCCATGATCGGCAAATGCTGTTATTATTGTTGTTCTCTTCATCGGCACATTGTTTGTCTTTGATACGGAAGTTGTGGGACGATCGCTGCTGGTATTTTCTTTTCTTGCCTTCATTCTTTCTTATAAAAATTCCCCCTTTTTTCTGCACGTTTGCATTTTGATCATCATTTTTCTGGTACACTGTAATGTACTTGATTCTGGTTGCCGCTTGGCTGTTTCAATATTTTTTAACATCATGTTCATCTCCAGGGTACTATCTTCACGTTTGTGAAAAAATTTCAATCTTGGCATCCAAAAAAATTGTTAGGTTATGCAATTTTTGTTTCAGATATGTACTTGATGCAATGAAGGCCGCGAATGCATCTAATGCTACCTTTGTGAATGTGTCAACCACTTTGACGAAGTAAGAAGTTTTTTAAAGTGTTTGAGAATTTATTGTGTATTTTTGTCAGTCAAGGCATTGTTTAATTGAATGGCTATATGTTATAAGTAAAATTAGAATAAAATTTCATTATTTTTTATTTATGATGATTAGGATAAAATTAGAATAAAAGTAGAATACAATATCTTTAGAATGGCTATATAGTTTTGATTTATGATGTTCACAATCTATTATTGAGTTTTGATATGTGAGGTTCACATTAGTTTTGATGTATGAAATATCATTAGTTTTTGATGTAGGATCATTCCCACGAAACTCATGCCACTTGAGGTAAACATTCATATTTCCAGCCTATTTTCCAAAGTATTTTGATTGATGAAGCAAATTAAGAGGTACCTATATTTTGGTTTTGAATATTTTTATTGATGCTCTGTTTTACAGTTACCACTTGCAATATCAAGCTCATTCTCAGATGCTCAATATCTGCAATTCCCTGGATTTAGTCAATTTTTTGAAGAAACACATGGCATTCCCTGTTCTTATATTGACATAGGAAGCCCAATGTTTAGACTAACTTCTGCCTTTGTTGAATGTGGATGAATATAAAATTCCAAGAGAGCAAACTAAATTTCTATCAGCATATCAAATTAGAGCTGCTTCCATTGCTATGAAGCTACTAAGAACATAAAAGGTGCATTCTTGAAGAAACACCAGGATATTCTCTGGTGAGTACATATAACTGTACTTAGCTTCTTCTTCCTTTAAACAACTTGAGGTGCAATATGTTTCGGTGAAAGCTTAACTCTTACATGTATCATGCAGGCATCACGGCATCAATGGAGAACAAAGCTCATAAATCTGTTTCTGTTCCTGATTGCATTGATCCTAGAGACCCAAGAAGTAGCCAAGTAAGTTCCTATACCATCGAGTTCCTATCCGTAAAGATTTCTGCCTTTATTGAATGTGGATGCATATAAAATTCCAAGAGAGCAAACTAAATTTCTATCAGCATATCAAATTAGAGTTGCTTCCATTGTTATGAAGCTACTAAGAACATAAAAGGTGCATTCTTGAAGAACTGAATCAGATATTCTCTGGTGAGTACATATAACTGCACTGAGCTTCTTCTTCCTTTAAACAACTTGAGGTGCAATATGTTTCGGGCATGCCTAAAACAATTAGATATTTACGTTTATGTTGATAATGTTTTTTTACTTAATTAGGGCATGCCTATTTCAAATATATGCCTAATATTTCAAATATTTCAATATAATCCAGGGGAAAGTTGATATATTTGTCATATCGAATTACTTTCAATTTTTAGGCGCAAATATAGCCAATAATCAAATATTAATAGTCACATGGATTATATTTCCTCTGATGTGTTAGTATCCCATTAGCTAAAGCCCCCAATACATGAACAATTCATCACAACTTTACCACTTTCCACCGCCTTTGGTAGACGAACAAAAATGAAGCTCCAATATTTGCACAAAATATAGAGCGTGTGCGTAATAATTTGTTCTTAATCATAGAGTAAGAGCTAACGCAAATGTGACACCTGTAGATGTTTGGTATCTTGATGTAGCCATAACGCAAATGTGACACCTGTAATAAAATTAGGGGTTGGTCTTGGTCTCTGCCCTCTTCTTGGAGTTTTGGTATAATGACTGTGTAGCTCCAAACACTTTGGATTATGATCTGAATCTCAATGTTGAGACTGTCAAAAATGGTAAATAAAAAATGGAAAATTTGTTATAAAGATTATTAAAAATAATTGAGTAATTATTTTCTATGTTTTGATTGGTGCATTTTTGAACTTGAGAAGAACCGTACATTGCTGCAAGTATGAACAATGAGCTTAAATATGTATCCTACCTTATGTTATTATGGTCAGATTTGATATTTCACTTATCGTAGATTATGTTATTATGGTCAGGTTTGATATTTCACGTATCCTATCTTATGTTATTATATTGTTGCCGATGTCCTCGAGTATGTTGTTGCCGATGGTGAATTTGTTGTTTCAATTAAGTGGTTTCATGTGTAGGAAACTATTTAGTTGTTTCAATTCTATGTATTTTGTGCAGAGACCATTCATCTTTCATGCACATGATCAATACTTCACCATCAATTCTGCGTTTGCAATTACAATTTCATCATCAATTGATCTTTTAAGTTGATGTTTTTTATTTTATCTATTTAGTTGAGAATTGACGGTGAAGTTCTCAAATCTATGTGGAGCTTGCTGCCGGTGAGGAACGACGAGGAGCTTAGGAAGCTGCTTGCTGGTGTGATGGTTGCTAGCAGAGGTGTCTTGCTGAACATTCACTCTATTTTTCTACCTAAAATGGGGACCAAGGAGCATAACTTTGAGCCAAGTCTCTGGAGGCCGATGCCAATTCCAATGCTGGTGTGTCTAAGGAGTAGGCTATGGAGCAATGGTGATGGGTTTTCTTATTGGGGGGGTTTTGGTTGGGGTGGGTGGGGTTGTTATTGTGTATATTTGGGATTGGAGGCTATGAAATGTTTTGCGGGAAGTTTGGGATGTAGAGCTTTTGTTGTGATTAGATCTTAAGTATCAAGCTCATCTCAACATATAGCTCTAATATCTTTTCTGGCTGTTTTGTTCTTTTTGTCGTTGATCTTGAAATTATTTCCAATCTGTTTGTTGTTTTGCTTCACTCACATAATACATCATCTTTGTTGGAGATGCTCTTACATCAGTATTTTCCCTCTAGCTTCTTAATTACTCTCCAAAGGCTAAAATTTGAGAACTTCCATTTGAAATTACGGACTCTATCATAAGAAATCAAATTTGAGAGCTTTGTGCATCAACTTACATTTCTAACCATGGTTTAAGTACTGATCATTGCCCATAATTGGCTAGACACCCATGTTTATGGTTTAAGTATTGATCATTGCCCATAATTGGCTAGACACCCATGTTTGTGTATGACCACTTGATTTGCTTCTCTGTAATTGTTTAGTAGCTTGGAATTTGCCAACTTGATGGATGTTTCCAGAAAATGATTTTAACTTATTTAATAATTATATTTTTTACATCCTCCACATGTTTAATGAAATGCCACTTGAGCTTCCTCTTCGTCAATAAGTCTAATTATTGTCTGTCTCCCTTAGTAAAGAAATGCAAAGTCGTGAGAATATGCTCAAAATTCCAGCAATCTAATCTTTGACATAGTCATATGTGATCACCTGTAACTTTTATTTTGATATAAGGGGTGAAGTGTAATGACCAAATTTTGGTAATACAATGTTAGTACTTACATATAGTTTTAATAAAAACCAAGTATTATTTTATCATATTTAATCCCCTATACAGACCTATTTGCTCATTCTTAACATGTATTAGCAATTTTTCATTCTCATTTATGTAAATAAATGTGTGGGCAAAATTTTCGTTTTCAGTCAAAATATCACTATGAGAAAAACTAATTTGAAATCACCTAAAGCCAACAATCAATAATTTAAACCGGTTACATGCAATCCAAACCTGTAGCATGCATAAACTTTTTACGATGAAGATTTTGAATGAAGTTGAAATTATTAAGAAAAGACATTTTTAATGTTGCATGCCCGAAGGGAAGTTGAAATTTACAAGGTCTTTCATACACAGCTAGCTTGCAATGTTTTCCTGGGATTTTTGAAGGGTACCAAATTTTAGAGCGGAATTAAATTTGGAGGGTACTAAATTTTTGGAGAAACTAAGTTTTTTGGGAAGAACTAAATTTATTGGGATGAGCTAAATTTTGGGGGACTAAGATTTTGAGGGGGGTCGTAAATGAACCGTACCCAAAGGCCGCACCAAAGGAGCCCCGCTAAATTTTTTACGCTAATTTTTTGTTTCGTGCCGAAGGCGCCCATGTCGAATTTGTTGTTCCGTGTCGAAGGCGTCTGCATCGAATTTGTTGTTCCGCATCGAAGGCGCCCATGTCGCTAAATATTTTTACGCTAATTTGTTGTTCCATGCAATTTTGGTTGTGGAAATAATTTTTAGGGGAACAAAGATTTTGCGGGGAAAAATCTATAATGAACCGTGCCCGCGGGCACGGGTTATGACTAGTATATATATATATGGAGACCGGAAAATACGGTGAGGCGATTGGCGGCGATCAAGATTGTTCGACGGTTTGTTCGACGGTGGAAGGGAAACCTCATCAGGTTAACTCTTCGGCGGCAGGCAAATCTCTTGAAGGCAATTTGGAGACTGGAATCAAGGCCCCAGTAATCAAATCAGAGGCGATTGGCTGCAAGGCGAGGGAGGGAGTTCTTCCAGTCAGAGCACGGATCTTAGGCACTGTGCTGCGATTGGTCATAAGGGAGGGCAACCTGATGTCCATGTTGTGGAGGCTAATGGAGGTTGGCAAAGAGTTACTAGGAAAAATTTTGGCTATAGATTGGGTGGCTTGGGGAATCTCCAGCGAGGAGGACCATGATCATTTGCTAATGGAGCTCCTCAGGTAAAACCAAATTCTGCTAGTTTTAGAGGTGTCCATTTCGCCAAACGCAATAACAGATCAGCTGTGGGTGAACGTAAAGTGCTTGATAAAATTGCCATGAGACCAAATGTGGAAATTAAAATTGTTTCTAATACCATCAAACAATCTTGGGCTGATATGTGTGCCAATAGGCGAAAATATGACGATGATTTAACCATGGAATTTGTTTCCCCCATTTTGAAGGAGGATGGCACTGAAACTGCAATAGTTTCTAATACGCTATTGGCGAGAGGTGCGGCACAATGGAAGAACACTCTGGTAGGGTATGTACTTGGGGATGTTCCCTATTATGGCCAGATACGAGCATAGGTGGATAGGCTATGGTATCTTTAAAAAGGAGTAAAGATTTACAGTCGAGAAAACGGATTTTTCTATTTTAAATTTGAGGATGGGGAGGAATGTGAAAGGATCCTTCACGGTGGTCCTTCGTTGTTTGATGGTCGTTTGGTTGTATTAAAACGATGGAGTCCCACAATCAGGCACAAAAGAGATATTCTATCTGCAGTACTAGTTTGGGTCCAACTCCATGGAGTTCCGCTAGACATGTGAACACGTGAGATCTTTAACATTATTGTGTCCATCATCGGTATTCCGTTATGTCTTGACAGGCTAACAACTAAACTGGAAAGGATTTCTTTTGCACGCTATCTGGTTGGGATTGAAGCAAAGAAACACATTCCCAAAACAATAGAAGTTGAGCTTGAAGATGGAACAAAAATTCCTATAGAGATAAAGATTGAAGGAGAACCTCCTTGCTGTAAGAACTGCATATGCTTTCGCCATTTAGATGTTCAGTGCCCAGATAAAGCAAAGCTCCCTTCAATCCAAGAGGAAAACAATAAATCAACTGCAGTGGAAGATAATGGTATATGAGTTGTGGGTATGGAGATTGGTGACAGTTCGGGTGAAATTGGCCATGTTGACAGTAATGATTCCAGTAGTGCTGATGTCGTTAATTTGTGCAAGCATCAGGGAGTTACGGGTCCTGTTGCTTTTCATTTTGTTGACAGGGGAGAGGAACGGGTGCCTATAGATAGCAGGGATGAAAGGATTCCTCATGTGGCTGAAGCTGCTTCAATTACTCCACACATTGTTCCGGTTTTCAGGGGGGAAGTTATGCCTACTACATGCTCTGCAACACTAAATAATTGTGATCATAGAATGGCCGAAGGTCCTGAAGCAACCCAGAATGTAGAGGATGCGATTCCTAAGCAACCCAACTTGACCGAAGTCTCAAAAACCATTCCTGAATCAATCCATCCAACTGAGGCTACTATTAATTTACTGCCTCAAGCTTCAGAAACAATGTTACGTCCAGAAATTGTGACAACGGCAAATCCTGAATGGGAGGCAGAGCAGGATGCTTATAAAAAACCTGAAGATGAGAAGAGAGCTAGCAGTAAGAGTATCTCTCTGCAGTTTGAAACAATGGGAGGCATAAGAAAGAGCATGAGGATAAGGGAGGGGGCTTCGGGGAAGCCAAACCAAATTGTTAATTGATGATTGTTTTTGTTTGGAATACGCGAGGTCTTAATAATCCTATCAGAAGAAGAGACCTGCGCAATAGACTACAGGAGATAAAGCCGTCAGTTGTTATTCTACTTGAGACTAAGCTCAAGGAAGGAAGGAGTAAATGGAGATCTAGTTTCCCAAAAAACTGGAATTTGTTTGATAACTTCTCCCTACATCAGGGAGTCGTATTCTGGTGGGCCTGGACAGCTCTGTCTGGCAAGCCAATATCCAAACAATGTCTTCCCAACATATCACATTGAAATGCAGTAATGCAGAGGGCTTATTTGTTGTCATCACAGGAGTTTATGGTTCCAATAAGAGAAGCGAGCATCATATCCTTTGGAACCAACTTGAAGCGGATTCAGTTTTGATTAAAGATGAAGCATGGCTACTTGGGGGTGATTTTAATTGCATTAGGTTTTCCAAAGAAAAGACAGGTGATAGGCGCTGTGATTCATGAATTTAATAACTGCCTTAATAAATGTGGAATGGGTGATATCAAAAGTGTAGGACAATCTTTAAGCTGGTGTAATCGGAGATTGGGGTCTTGTAGGATTGCGGCCAGATTGGACAGAATGCTATGTAACTCACGTTGGATGGACCTGCTACCTGACAGCTATCTGGAGTACTTGGATCCGCTCACTAGCGATCATGCCCGCATGCTAATAAAGCTACAAACTCAGGCTAGATCCACTCCAAAACCTTTCAGATTTTTCAATGCATGGGTCCATCTATCTGGCTACAATGAGATACTGGAATCAAATTGGGACACTCAAGTCACTAGGTCGGCAATGCATAGATTATTCATTAAATTGCGGAATCTAAAAGGAGCTTTGAGATGCTGGGCAAAAAACAATAGTAACTTGGGCCATCTGATTAATGCTCACGGTATCCATAATACCTCATATGAAGATCTGCGAGAAAGTGCCCCCTTATTTTATGAAAAATTATATAATCAATCAACATACTGGAACATCTTTCCAAAACTGACTACCAAGCGCATTTTGACGCCAGCTGCTGCTTCATGGATTGAGCATAAAGTATCGACGGATGAAATCAAGGAGGCGGTCTTCCAAATAAGGGTGGATAAATCCCCTGGTCCAGATGGATTCAATGTCTATTTTTTCCAGCATGGATCGGCCACGATAGGGACTGATCTTACTGATGCAATCCACTCTTTCTTTAAAACAGGCTCTCTAATGCACCCTATTAATCATAAGAATATTACATTAGTGCCTAAAAGCTCTAACGCCACTAGTCTGAGTGATTACAGAACCCATTGCCTGTTGCAATGTGACTTACAAGGTGATTAGTAAATTAATCTGTATCAGGCTAAAAAATGTTATTCATGATTTAATATCCCCCAATCAATCGGCTTTCCTGAAAGGGAGACTTCTATCGGATTGTGTAACGGCCAGTATTTTCTAGGCGTATTATTGTGTGTGCCCGTATTTTCGTTTTAACCATCCGGATGTTTTTGTGCACGAGTTCTATGTTTGTGCGTCAACACGAGCACGTCTCGGATTTTAATTTTTAACATGGCGTGATTAAATTTTAACCCTAACTATTAACCCTAACTAATTATTAATTAACCTACCTAACCTATTGAATCCCACCGAATGCATCGGTGAGGTCCAACTTCCAAATTCAATCCCCTTCCCCACATCCAGCTCCCCTCTTCAATTTGTTCCCCCTACACTGCTTGTATTTCAGAAGCAGCAAACACATCATCGAGAGGGAGGCAACAACATCAGAATTCTTTATCCTCTGCAAGTTCTCCTCCCCTCTTCGACCAGCAATTCCAAATCAAAACAACCAAAATCAGCCACAAATCCACGCCAAATCAACCCACAAATTCAGATTTCAAATCAATTCCCACTGCAAACAAAATATCAAAGCCAAAAATCGAACCAGAAACATCCAAAACCCCAAATCTGAAAACGAAATTCAGTTCTTACAAATCAAACCAATTTCAAAATCTAGAGGAAGAAATCAAACGCAAAACAGATCTGAAATAATTCCAGATCCTAAACCCAAACCAAATCTCTACCTTCCTCCACTTCCCTCCATCTTCTCTCCTCTTCCTCCCTCACCCAAGGCCGGCACCACCCTCCACCTCCCGACCACCAGCTCAGGCTGTCGCCTGGAGCCGCATAAGCCGCCACCCGCCGGATTCTGCCGTCGTCGGACCCCTTGAGCCGCCGGCCCGCCGTGAAGCAGCCGGCCTCCCACCGTGCGTGATCCCCTTTTCCCCGCGGTGAGTTCCCGAGCCCCTTGCCCATTTCCTTGCGGCCTGCAACTTCAAAAAAAAAGAAAGAAAGAAAAACAGGAACAGAACGTGAGAGACAAAGGGGGTGAAAGTTGGCAGGCTTGGGGTTAGATTATTAAAGAGTATAGAAAGAGAGAGAGAGTATGTAGACTTTATTAAAATAATGTTAGAGGGAGAGATAACTTGGTTACTTGTTATATTTACCCTTAGTCAAAAATAGAAATAGTATGTGTGGTGGGTGTACCACTTTAATGAAATGTTAACATGCTCAAATTAACATGATACCATTGTAATTAGAATAATAGAGTTAATTAACATTAACTAGTGTTAATTTAAATGTTAATCTGCTCGTATTATTTGAATCCGGCCTGTTAGTAATTTTTAGGTTGATTAAACTAATATAAAATGAGGCGTACCATGTTAGCGTAACACAATACATGCGATACACTAGCCAGGGAACCTGATAGATTAGGCGAACCCAATTCGGGGTTATCTTTAATACTGTGTTTATATCATGAAGAATCTAATTTGGTGATGTGTTCAACTAAAACAGAGAACCACTATCACCGTAACGAAGTACCCGTCAAGACGAACCCAACGGCACCAAAATCACCGAAATCAGGAAAGTATGCAATTTATAGTGAATTTGTGAAGGTAAATGCTCTTTTAGCTTCTTGTAGGTAAAGTTACATTACTCAGTATAATTTGATATATCTTATTTTAGAGCATTAGCGAAGAAAATAAATTTTCATGTCGTATTCGTTAAATTCACATACTCGGTATTTTTGTTAAATTGTTGTAAATATTGCTCGACACTCTTGTGACTATGTAAATTGTTGTGTGAAGATAAATGATCATGTTATTTAATTGATGCATGCCTTAAAAGACCAACAAGAGAGTGACATCGTGAAATCGTGCGCCTCAAAGGCGAATTCGTGACTTTCGTGATGTCAAGTGAGTTGACTAGGCTGGCTCGTGTTGCAGCACAAATCTTGGGGTGGGGTTAGGGTTGAGCGGCTACTAGGCGTATGACCGTGTACTCTCTTCAAGGGCACCACCCGTATGCGGTGGGTTAGCGCCAATCACGGTAAGCCCCCGTGAGAAGAACAACCCACTCATCACGTCCTAAAGGCGAGAACCCTATTATAGACGTGTGACACTAACTTGAAACTTGCAAAGTGAAATTGACATGCTTTACTTTACTTGTCAGATTGTTTAGAACTGCATGATAGGATGTATTACTTTAAAATTGGCATGTTTAAACTTTTATTGTTATCTCGTTTAATTTATAATTGCCTCTTAACATTCAGTATAAATTTGTATATCTTGCCTTGGGTTCTAACATCTTCTTGCAGACCCTTGCTGACATACATTCATGTTTTTGGATGTATGTCAGATCCCGAGCTTGAGCATCAGGAGGTTCCTTACGAGACACCTGACTTGGAGATTCAGGAGATCGCTGTAGACGCCGAGTCTCTCCCTACGGAGAACTAGTGGACCTTTACTGTTGCTGCTTGCCTTAGTTACTTTCCATTGTGGTTGTGTGTACGTTATTATTGTTGTATTTCGGCCCAGCTGAGGCTTGTTGTTTTATTTCGTGTACGGACGCTTATTTTCTGGATGTGGCTTGTAATGTATGAATAATTCTGGTTGTTCTGAAAAGCGTGCAAGGGACCTGCCCTTGCGTTTTACCACAGACGCTTAATGAATCCGAGCTTCACTGCTCCAGTTCAAGCGGACCCCAGTAACGCTCTCGCTCCCGTCATATTTTGGGGAGCGGGGCGTTACAGATTGTGCTCTATTAGCCCATGAGCAGATTCGGAATTTCAGCAATCCGATGGGAGCAAGAGCTTGCCTGAAGTTAGATTTGAGAAAGGCTTTTGACAGCGTTAATCGGGAATTCATTTATTATATTCTGCAACATATGGGGTTCGGCAGGAGATTTGTGAGTTGGGTCAAAGAATGTATATCTACTCCAACTTTTTTAGTGATGGTTAATGGCTCCCCCGTTGGTTATTTTGAAGGAAATAGAGGGCTCAGGCAAGGAGATCCTCTCTCCCCATACATGTTTGTCATTACAATGGAGGCTTTCTCCTTACTAGTTGAAAAATCTTTAGCCACTGGCAGAATCCACCTTATGAGACGTACATGCGTTGTTTCCCACCTCCTCTTTGCAGATGATTTGTTGCTTTTCTGCAGGGCTAATATGCATACTTTCAATGGGCTGAAACTTATGCTTGCAGACTTTTCTAATTTAACAGGCCTGGAAATAATCTGGGACAAAAATACATCCATTTTCAGCAAGGGTACTAAGAATCCAAGTGGTTTGGCTAATATGCTGGTAATTACTCTTGGGACCACTATTACTACATACCTTGAATTTCCACTTTCATCCAATTATCCAAAACCATCAATGTATAGCAGGTTAATTGACAAGTGCAAGAAGAGACTCTTGGGTTGGTCGTCTTCATTGTTATCCATAGCTGGGAGGATTGAGTTGGTCAGAATTGTCATATACGGCATGCTTAATTTCTGATGCAAGTCTATCGCATTCCAAAAACCGTCTTGAGAACCATTACTTCTGCTTGCAGAAAGTTCATTTGGGGGAAATCTCATGTTTGGGCCTGGAAACACAGCTGTTCCCCCTAAAGAGGAGGGTGGAGTGGGGTTGAGACTACTAAAGGATCTAAACATGGCAGCTGGAGTGAGACTGACTTGGCGCATGCTATCTACGGAAGGGCTTTGGGCAAGTTATATGAGGCGAACCTATAGAGATACTGCACATTTTTTCTCAGCAAATGGGAAGCCAACTGATTCTCTCAGCAAATGGGAAGCCAACTGATTCTGGTACCATAAAGTTCATGCTACACTGCAGACAATTCTCTAAACTTCTTATTAAGAGACAAGTACGTGATGACACTTCAACACTCTTCTGGCACGATAACTGGCTCCCAATTGGGCCTCTTAGTGATTCTTATGATGTCCCAGATGGGGCTAGTAATAAGGTGGTTGCAGATTATTGGGCTTCTTCAGGATGGATCTTCAATTCGGAAAATGATATAGTTCGGCCACTCATACAGAACATTGCACCATCTTCCGGCCAAGACTACTGGCTTTGGATGCCCAGCAAGGAGTTTAATTTCACTGAAGCCTGGGAGGGTACCCGGCTTAGAGGTAATATCTTCCCTTACTCTAAGCTTATTTGGTATAGACATCATGTACCCAAAATGTCCATTACCCTTCTAAGAGCATTTCATGAGAAATTGCTAACCAGGGACAAATTGGAAAAATGGGGGATTGGAGGCGAATACAGTTGTGTTTTATGCGAGGCAGGAATAGAAGAGAACACGAACCATCTATATTTTGAATGTAGCTATACAAGCTATATTCTAAAGAGGAGTTTTCTTAAGCTGGGGGTTTCAGAATCACTGGACCATCGATTATAAAAGGTGGGGGACTACTTCTTACTACACTTTGCGGCGAAAGATGCGCTGAGCATTCTGGCAAAGACTGTACTTGCTACATCGGTTTGGAATATTTGGAAAGAAAGGAATAGGCGGATCTTTGAGGGGGTTAAAAAATCCAAGACTATCCGTTTTGATGATATAGCATCCGACATCAGAGTTATCCTCATGGAGCTAGAACCAATTGAGCCAAATGCCGTCCTTGCTATGGATAGATGGGAATTTAGAGATGCAGGATAGTTTTTTTACTACTTGTATCTTGAGTATCATGTTGGTTTTGTACATATTAGGGAGAAAGTATGGTATTCACAGTAAAGGGTGACGACGCTTGTGCCCTCTCCTCTTTCTGAGTTTGCCTACTTTTTCTGCCTACTATTGTATTCTTGTACTTTTTGGAGATATTAATATCGTTACAAACTAACCTTTCAACACACACACACACACACACACACACACACACACACACACACACACACACACACACAATAACTAGAAATAATCTATGCACACAGTGCATAGAGCAAAAAAAACCTCATGAAGTTTATGCAGTGCACACGCGCAACCGAAAAAAGTGAGAAATGTGGGTGTGCGCATGCACAGACCTACATGGGGCTGGGTGGCACGTCCCCCTGGGAATTTGAGAAATGGACTTAACTTATATAAGTTTTGGTTTCCATTCGTACCAAACGCAGAGTTAGCCCAGTGGTTGGTGGTTGTATTCGTTGGCTAATGGTTGTACCTTCCAGTCTTGCCTCTAACAAATTTATGATTATTTTAGAAAAATAATCAAGCAATTTTGCAGTTTTAAAAACCGCCTCTAATTTTTTTATTACTTTAAAGTATAATCTATCACTTTTGCGTTTTAAATTAGAGACCAAATTCATTCCAATGTATCAAAAAAATTAGGGACAAAAGCTCCGACTCTTTCTCTCTCATCCTCTATTTCTCTCCCATCGCGGGCCGACCTAGCTATAGATCTCTTGTACAGATGAGACAGAGCATGGTCAACATACATGTGGAGTGGCCACCCGACCTACAGATGACGCAGAGCTAGGTCGGCCCACAAGGGGAGTGACCCCCTGACATACATTCTACGCAGAGCTAATTCGGCCTGTGAGGGGATTGACCCCCCAATCGTATAACTGACCATCCCGCAAGGTCTTCTGAGAATAATACCAATAATCTCCGATCGCGTAGCTATATCGACCCGCGAGGGGAGTGGCTCCCTGACCTATAGCCAAGGGCAAGAGAAGCCGTTGGTAAGTGCTAGCACGACCATTTGATGACCACAATCTCCCAGGCAAGAGCTGATGGTCGCCGTCCAAGCCCCGTGATTGTGAGACATCTACACGTCAAGTCGCCACGAACTAAACTCCGTCACATCAGTATGAGCGACCTCTCGAATATTGGGCCTACCCCCTCGAGTTCTAAAAAATTGTAGTCATGTCATCTCTGCCTTTTCATGTTTCGAGCGGAGGCGGTCCATGTCAGTAAATCATGATTAAGGCGCCATCCATAGGCACCGCCCTTCGACCTAGGTGCCAAATTCTGGAGGTAGGATTGTCCAACCAAACGAGGTTAGTGGGCAATCTTCCGACTCTTCAGCTTTGTCTTCACATTTCTCCACACCTGACTTAGGTAGCTTAGGTCAATAGTGGCAAGCCAGAAGACGAGTGGCCCATGTAGATGACACTTAGATGTGTATTGACGATGGTGGGACCCAGCTGAGCTCAACAGTTGATCACCTGACCCTAGCTTGGTCTGTCTAACCAGGCCAAAGCAGCACTTTACAAGGATGACCTCAGCGGTAGATACCCGATGTTGGCCCCTTAATAGGAACGCTCTACAAAAACGACCTCAGCGGTAGACACCCAAGGTTGGCTCCTTAGCAACGACATTTACAAGGACGCCTTAGAACATGAAGTCGACTCATTTAGCTTCATCACACAAGGGCCTAACAGTTTGGTGAGGTCAGACCGTGCGATTAAGGCGGCATGATTTCGGGCAGACCGCCCATTACAAATGGATGGCATTCAATGCATACTTACCGTGTGCGTAACCGCATGCCCAATCTGGGAAAAACCAACTACGTCAGGAAATCAGGAATCCTCATAATTCTCCTTACGTGGCGTAACTGACCCTCCCAGGTCTATAAAAATAGCAGATCAACGTCATTTCAGGTACGCTGAACTTACACACTCAACCTACATCCTACTACAAATACACATCTCCTTCCTCCTGCTTGAACTGACTTAAGTATCAAAGTCGAACCGAAGGGTCAACCCCCTCCGTTTCCTCTGACACATTTTTATCTTTTAGGCACTGGGAAAGAAGCTCGGCCTGGCAAAACCTTGTTCGGTTCCTTTGTTGCAAAGATCCACGCATTAACAATCTCAGCAGTTTCTTTGGTGCAAGATATGTGCATCAACGACTAACAAATAAAAAAATTCAAGTTAATTTTTTTGGATGAAAAATGTTAAAACAGTTTGTTTCTAATAGTTTAACAGATCTAAAGAATTAGATCGTAAATCATGAGTTGGGAGACCGATATTGAAATAGACATGATTTGGAGGATCACTAGAAATAACCGGTGCACAAAGTGTACGGAGCCAAAAAAACCACATGAACAGGATGCGGTGCACGCACACAAACGGAAAGGAATAAGAAGTGTGGATATATGTGTCTGTATCGACGGGGTTTAAAGGATAAATGCAAAAAACTTGGGGTTAGAGGGGGAAACTCCTCTAGGTCAAAAATGTAAATAAGTGAGCTTGGGGGTAAATTTTTTGGATTAGGAGGGAATGACAACCATGTAAATAAGTGGGTGGATGTGATTTTTGTGTCCTAGGTGGTATCCATGTGGCGATGTGACATTGCCACATGGGACAAACATGCCACATAGGATAACCCTCCTCTATTGTATAATAGACAAGTCATAACCCGTGCCCTCGGGCACGGTTCATT
Organism: Scilla litardierei; assembly: GCA_030789695.1. Classification (NCBI taxonomy): domain Eukaryota; kingdom Viridiplantae; phylum Streptophyta; class Magnoliopsida; order Asparagales; family Asparagaceae; genus Scilla; species Scilla litardierei. The sequence goes on from CM061141.1 coordinate 40,454,003, forward strand.
TAAGATATCACCTCAAAATCTTTGCTCTCCCCAAAAATTATTTCCTCCTCCAAAATCTAAACGAACAAAAATCTAGCTTCGGTATGGACGTCTTTGGCGCATAACCCGTGCCACTGGGCACGGTTCATTTAAGATATCCCTTAAAAATCTGTGTTCTCCCTAAAAATTATTTCACCCTCCAAAATCTAAACGAACAAAAATCTAGTTTCAGCGCGGGTGCCTTTGGCGCATAACCCGTGCCCCGTGCCCTGGGGCATGGTTCATTTAAGATATCCCCTCAAAATCTTTGTTCTACCCAAAAATTATTTCCCCCTCTAAAATCTAAACGAACAAAAATTTAGCTTCGTTGCGGGCGTTTTCGGGTGTAGGGAAAAAATTTAATCCGGACCAAAAAGTTGGGGAAAAAAGTGGAATGGGAGGGTTTTTTTTAGCAAAAAGGGAAATGTGTCGGTATTCTGCGCAAATGTAGTGATTGAGAGGGGGCACGAAAATGAAGGGGGGAAGTGCATAAGTGTCGGTGTGTGTGTGTGTGTATGGTGTGTGGGTAAAAAGTGAAATGAGAGGGGTTTTTTTAGCAAAAAGTGGAAATAGGTGGTATTCTGCGCAAATGTAGTAATTGTGGGGGGTTTGAAAACCAAAGGGAAAAAGTGGTGATTTTTCCAAAGACTTATCTCAACCCTTCTTTTACCAAGATTAAATCCTAGCCATTCTTCTATCAACCTCTTTATACATCAGCATGACATCAGCTTGTCCTAGTCAGCCCTAGGATTCAAAAACAATTGTTAAATGTAATATAGATTATCAAGCCATAAAACACATAATAGAGTGAAAATGCTACAAAAATTGTAAGAACATTTGTGGGCAAAAATGAAGGAGCGGAAATATTATAAAAAATGAATAATACGAAGAGGAAAAAAAACAAATTTGCCCAGCCATGTGTTCAAAAACTTTCCACGTATCATCCGAAATATCATTCTTACTTTTAAGGGATGCCCCCACGGGCTTGCCTGACTATCACATCGGACCGTAGGGATCCCACAAATAAAAAAAAATTGTCCCCACACCCCCAACTTTCCATTTAATTCCAAAAAACTCCCCCTCTTTGCACTTTAGGCCTTCTAGCATTCTTCTTTACGTGATTGCTCCCCTTTTACTCTCAAACTCTGTCGACACACATCCACACTTCTCGCTTCTTATCGGTTTGTGCGCATGCACCTCGCCCTCTTATTTTTTGCTCCGTACACTTAGTGCACGTGTAATTCATAGTCCCTTACAAATCAAAACTTTGTTCTCACCGACACATTCTTATCTTCTCCTTGACCCGAATACTAATGTTATCCCAAACCTAACTTAAACCCAGGGGCGGAACCGGCCTTACATGTCCGGGGAGGCCGGGCGGCGTTGCAAAAAGGCAGTTGTTACAATTGTAATAGTGTTGTGTCTCTATATTATAATTGTTTAAAAGCCTTCCCATATCTAAGTAGTTTGGTGTTCTGGTTAAAGCTGTTGTTCACGCTTTGGTCGCCTCGGGTTTGATTCACTCGTGTGTTATATTGTATATATATTTTTTCATTCTTAAATGTTTATACCTTAAATTTATATTTAAAAAAAAGCTAGATGGCAGCAGGAATCGAACTCAGCCCCCCCAGCTCTCACGTGGGTCCGCCCCTGCTTAAACCCCTACCTAATTCAATGCGGACTGCCCAATTCCATCTGGATCCGTATTTGAATCTAACCAAAAAGCTCAACTTAGGTATGTAGCATCTAAATATATCGAAGTTAATTTTTTTTTGTTGATGAACACCATTAAAATGGATTGTTTATAACGTTCTAATAATTTTGAAGAATCGGGTCACGATTCATATGATTTGGAAGACCAATATCAAAAGATCCAGACTAGTGCGGACTTATTTTTTTTGTTGCCAAAAGCACTTTGTCACATCAGAGGGTCGCATCAGACATAATGATGTGACAGATATTCCATTTTAGGCAAACAAATAACATACCGCGCCGCAGAGCTAGATTGTAAGAACAACTAGAATTACTAAGTGATAAAAATGAGTGAAAGTATTGTGAAAAATAGAAAAGAATATGAAAAAGAATATCAAAGTAGACATGATTTGGATTACTACTATCAAATCCAAAAAAATATATCATAGTAAAATAGTAATAAAAAATTCGCCCATCGTGGGGCTCGAACCCACGACCACAAGGTTAAGAGCCTTGCGCTCTACCAACTGAGCTAGACGGGCTTTCGTTCAGATGTTTGATTAATAGTATAAATGACATACTAAAATAACAAACGCAAGGAAGGAAAGAGAGGCCAAGTTACCTCCAAGGCTAAATGTTGGTAGTAATAAAAAAAATTTCTAGGGAAAGAAAATGTCAATCTTAAAACCAAAGAAATTTCATCAAACCGCAAGAGAGTATTTTATTCATTGACCTCCAGGGATCCACACGACCATTAGTCGGCCTCTGTTATTACAACCACCAAAGTTCATTGATACATTGATCTGTATATGCACCAAGAAGATTAGAGACCAGCAACTCTTTAAAGACCGCATGACTAAGATGATAAATATGTGCCTAATATTCTGGTCAGATTGGCAAGTACAAAGATTGTACCCTTTTATAATTGCCCGTTTAGGATGAGCGGTGCATGTTAGCCCGACTAACGTGCACTTGTAGAGCTTTTCGTTTTGCGATTAGGGTTTTTTTAGGGGGCGGCCGTAATGGGGAGAATTGAGTTGCCGGAGGCGGAAGGAAGGGGAAGACGCGTTGAAGAGACGCACCAAGAAGATGAAATCGAGATCAGATGGAGGGGGTTCGTCGGGGAAGAGATCTTTCAAGATGGTCTACGATGGGGAGAGGGAGGAGGAGATGGCGGTGGAGGATGAGATCCCGAGTTTGGTAGAGAACATTAAAGTAGAGATGGATGGTGAGTGGGATGGGGTGTCTCTTTCTCCTGCGTTCAAGGAGATGCTCCGTCGTCGGTTCTCGAAAGCCTTGATCGTGAAGTTGCTGGGGAGGAATATCTCTATTGGGATGCTTGAAGGGAGAGCCATGGATCTGTGGAGGCCAAAGGGGGATTTGGAGTTCATTGATTTGGGAGAGGGATTTGTGATGGTGAGGTTCACCTGCGAAGAGGATCTTGCTTTTGTAATGGAGGAAGGGCCGTGGCTTGTTTTTGGGCATTACTTGACGGTGCATCGATGGATTCCTGATTTCTCGCTATCGGCAGCGGAGATCAGGCAGACGGTAGTTTGGGTAAGGTTCCCTTCACTTCCAGTTGAGTACTACAATACTAGGGTGTTGACGGTGTTGGGGAATTGTGTGGGGGAATGCTTTGAAGTTTGATCCACATACTAGGTTGGTGAAGAAGGCAAGATTTTGCCTGCATTTGCGTCGAAGTTAATTTGAATAAACCTCTGAAATCCCAAATTTTATTTGAGGGACGGTGGTTGAAGGTGCAATATGAGGGATTGGCGATTATATGTTTCAAGTGTGGCAGAGCAGGTCACAGGGAACCATGCATTTTCATGTCGGAGGGAGGGATGAATAAGCAGAAGCAGGACGTGGGGACGTCGGAGTCGGGACCGAAGGTGGGGAGCAACAAGTTTGAAGATGGTCCTTTGGAAGCGTTTGGACCATGGCTGATGCCAAAGGACAGAAGGGCTCGTCATTCTCAAGTTCCTTTCAAAGGGAAACAGATGGAGGCAGTGGTTGTTGATAGGAGGAAGGGGTCGAGATTTTCTTCGCTTGCAGAGGAAAAGGGTGGTGACGTTGCTGAGGCGAGGGGGCGGGAGGAAGAAGGGGGTTCGAAGGATAAGCAGCTGCAAATTGTTTTGGATAAGCAGCGTCAAATTGTTCCTAGTCAGTTAGTTGAAGGGAGGCCCAAATTTTTGTTTGGTTTAGCGAAAGACAAGAACTCAGTGGAGAAGCATATGAGGAGTGGGGCCCAGCAGAGTATTTCGAGTGGAAATCAATTGTATGGCCGTAAATCATGGGCCAGACTGAGAACTAGTGGGCCGCAGAATTTTTTAGCTAAGAATATAAGCCGCGGGATGAATGGGAGTCAGGAGTCACTTTGGCCCAACCGTGGGCCTCTCAAGGATATATCGAACTAGAGGGAGGAGTTTTGTTCGGAGGTGATTGCCAGAAACAGTGATACGAAGAGTCACCCTCCAGACATCAATGGTAATTTGTCTTTCGATCCAGAGGAGAGGATGGAAGAGGCAAATGATATGGATTTAGTCCAAGAGAAGAAGATGCTGGAAGCCAACATTCTCCGAACAAACCTTTCCTAGTTGGAGGTTAACTAGGAATCGTCGAAGTGGTTAGTTTATGGATTGCATTTTTTGGAATTGCAGGGGGGGCTGGCAAGAAGCTGTTCATCAATGAGATTCGGGAGTTGATGAGGAAGCACAGACCTGCGCTTTTGGCAATTGCGGAACCAAGGATTTCGGGGGAATACGCATTGGATGTCATCAGGAAATTGAACTTCAGCCGTCATGTGGTGGTGGACCCGGTTGGTTTTTCGGGGGGTATTTGGGTGTTGTGGGATGATCAGGTACTGGATTTCGAGTGTATATCCTCTTCTACCCAGTTTGTTCATGGGATTGTTCATCGGATTGGTTGGAAGGATTTTTTGATGTCCGTTGTTTATGCCAGTCCTTCGAAAGCCGATCGTTGGCATTTTTTGACAATTTTGAGGAGTTTGGCAAGCAGGTGGAGCTGCCGTGGGTGGCGTTGGGGATTTCAACGATTATCTGGCTGAGGCGGAGAAATTTGGTGGCTCTTCCATCTCGTTTCATAGAATGGCGAGATTTCAAGAGTTTGTTTCCAATTGCAAGTTTGTTGATATGGGTTTTAAAGGCACAACATTCACTTGGTGTAATAACAAACAAGGTATGGCTAGGATTTATAAAAGGCTTGATAGAGTTTTAGCTAATGGGAAGTGGTGCGAGGTTTTTCCAGAGGCATATCTCTGTCATTTGCCTCGCATTTTGTCAGACCATAGCCCTATATTGCTGAGGTGTGAGGTAGTGGTTGATGTGGCTTCTAATCACAGAATTTTTCTCTTTCAAGCTATGTGGCTGAAGGAGGAGGGCTTCAGAGAGTTTGTGTCAGATAACTGGAAGATGATGAAGGGGGATTATGTGGATAAAGCAGCATTTTTTGTTCAAGAAATGCAGATTTGGAATATGGTCTGTTTTGGGGATATCTTCAGGCGCAAACGCTGGATTAGGAGTAGAATTAAAGGGGTGCAAACATGTCTTATGGTGCAGCATTCCCATCAACTCCAAGGTTTGGAAAAGGATCTACCAGGAGATATGAACGGACTTTAGAACAGGAGGAGCTGCTTTGGTACCAAAAGTCCAGATGCCATTGGTTGAAGTATGGGGATAAAAAGACAAAATTCTTCCACTTGACTACTCTAAACAAAAGGAGATTTTTGAGGGTGAAACTGTTGAAGGACGAATCAGGTAGTTGGTTCTCTGAACCTAAGCAGCTTCAAGGCTTGTGTTTTAACTATTTCAAGAATTTATTTGCGGCTGAGAAAAATAGGATTCTACAAATTTCTCACCCTCATTTTCTGCAACTATCCTTAGTGGAAAGTAATGCTCTGGATTTGGACATTTCAGAGGAGGAAGTAAAGAAGTCTTTATTTGGTATGATAGCTTGGAAGGCTCCAGGGATCGATGGTCTTCATGCTGGGTTTTTTCAGGTGTTCTGGCAAAATGTGAAGGATGCTTTGTGGAGGTTGGCAGGCAAGGCCTTGGAAACTGGAGCTTTCAGTGAAGAACTTGGCAAGTCTTTTATTGTTCTTATCCCAAAGGTTGCTCATCCTGAGCAACTTTCCCAATTCTGTCACGACCCGCTTCCCTAAAATGGAGGCGAGACGTGAAAAGGTCCGCACGGGAGTGGAGCGGTGAAGCCCCAAACCCGATAAGCGTCAATTTAGTATAAGCAGGTCCCTGTAATTGCAATCGAAACAACAACAATAATAATAATAGTATGAGACGGATATGAAATACCAATCCCAAAGTTTGTCCACAAAATATCCAACATCACAGAAAAGCCACCAGGCTAAAAGAAAGAGTCTAAGGGCCCAGAACAAGGCCAAACAAAAGCAACGACATAAATAAGTATGGGTGCCACGCACCAATAACAAAACAACTGTCTAACAAAAATAAAACACAACGGAGACACTAGGACTGGTCCCCAGTGTCCACGTACTCCCCGTCCAACACGGGCTCAAGCTCGACGTCCGCAAACACCTCACCCTCAGCTGGCAACTCAGGCTCAAGGTCTAACATGCGTCACCCAAAAGAGAGAGGGGCACATGTCAGCAAGTCTAAAAAGACTTGGGCAAGGAAACTGAAAGTGACTAACAACCTAGCATTTAATTGTTAAACAATGGCATGACAGTTGAATATGATGCAACAGTTTGAAAGAGTGACAAGCATGCACGGTGTAGCAAAAGCTACCAATTCACTAATCACTAATCACTTATCACTTATCACTTATCACTTATCACTTAGCACTTAACACTTAACACTTAACACTTAGTGCATATAGAGTCCACTTACTGGCCAGCTCGTTTATCTCTATCACTATCAATACTGAAACACTAGAGACTTCACCTGCTAGCCGGAGTGGCTGATCAAGCCACTCGGGCTCAGTCCGCTTATCTCTTACCCCACCCACATGTGACGAGCGTTGGGGTTTCCAACTCATTATGCTCGCTTCTGGTCACGAGCCAGGAAAATAAGTGTGTGTTGACATTCGAGCGTTGGGGTTTCCAACTACAGGGCTCGCTTCTGGAACACGAGCCAGGAAACATGGGATTGTAGCGTGTGCTACGCAATCACGATAAATAATCACTATGCAATGCCATGAACAGATAATTGCGTACCGTTAATGGAATTTAAACGTGACATATGAGCATGAGGAGGGTGACGGACCAAGCTTCGTTGTCAAGCTAGGTCAATGGCGTCTAAACGGCTATCCTTTCACCGTTTAGTCTCTTTTACGCTAAAGCAAGGGAAATGGCCTAAGACATGGCCTAAACCAAGAGATGCAAGTTTCACTTGCCTATCACCGGGGATGACGGTTACGAAAGTTCGTTTCCGCGGATGCTAGCTTACGGGGAATCGCTGTTATGGGGAACAATCATCAAAACACAAGTATTTTATTAGGGTTTCATAAAAATTACAATACGATATGAAAACAACGGTAGATCGATTTCTTACCGAGAGGAGGCGGAAGAAATACTCCGGGGAACCCTAGGGTCAGATCTGGAAGCAATTGGAGAAGTTTGGGGAAACTAGGGTTTTGGGGGATTTGGGGATTTTGATGGGTTTCGATGAGATTTTGGGGATGGTGAGAGGTAGATAGGGTGAATGGATGGATTGGATGATGGATTTAGGGCTTGGAATGGAGAAATGAAGCTTGGAGGAAGATGTGGGCTGAAGGGGGAAGTTTTTAGGGTTTTGGGTCGTGTTGGAGAAGAAGTCGTTTGGGTTGGGTATAAATAGGTTGGGCTGGCGGCTGCCCAGAAATTAGGGTTTTAACACTGGTTAGTCGGTCAAAGAGCAACCACTGACCGACTAGTTTGGCAACTAGTCGGTCGGTCGACCAACGCAGACCGACTAAGTGCAAACAGTAACTCCTGAACGAAAATAGGATTCTAGAGTTAGTCGGTCCATGAACAAGTACTGACCGACTAGTTTGGCATCTAGTCGGTCGATGAACGTTCTTAGACCGACTAAGAGTAAACAGTAGCTGATACAAAAATAATATGATGAGTTAGTCGGTTCAAGAAGCATTGCTGACCGACTAGTTTGCAACCTAGTCGGTCAACCAACGTTCTTAGACCGACTAACGATAAACAGTAACTCCTGAGAAATTTAGAAAGCAAACTAGTCGGTCCAAGAAGGATTGCCGACCGACTGGATCGTCATCTAGTCGGTCGGTGGCCCTTCTTACACCGGCTAATGAGCACAGAAAAGTTCCGATACGGAGCGCGGGGCCCCGGGATCGATTCCTAAGACCCCTAGGCTTGATCTAATAGTTAGATACGACCGTTATGAAGTCCGTCACGAGTGACATACTTCGAAATCGACAATCCTAAGGAAGAATCGAGAAAATACGACGAATCGATCGAAAATGAAAACTACGGAGACGAAAACCACACAAGAGGAGAAAATCCACCAAAACATATATTATATTATATTAAATCCGGATACATGAAAAGCAGTCGTTACATCCTCCCCAACTTAAGAAAAATTCCGTCCTCGGAATTTCCAAAAAACTCACGAGTCCGGAAACAAAAGTGGGAAACGCTCTCGCATCTCATCCTCATTCTCCCAAGTAGACTCTCCAGGTGAACCGTGTCGCCACATCACCCTCACAAGATTGACAACCTTGTTTCGAAGCGATTTCTGACGCCTGTCCAGAATCTGCACTGGATGCTGGTCATACGTCATATCGGGGCGAACGGTAATCTCCGAAAAATCCACCGCATGAGACGGATCGCTAATGTATCGACGAAGCTGCGACACATGGAAAACATTGTGAACTCCTTCCAAAGACGGCGGCAAGGCCAAGCAATAAGCTACCTCGCCAACCCTCTCCAAAACGTCAAACGGTCCAATGTATCGCGGGCTCAACTTTCCACGCTTCCCGAAACGAATCACACCACGATTCGGGGAAATCTTCAAGAACACATGGTCGCCCGGCTGAAACTCCAAAGGACGATGTTTAGCATCCGCCCAATGCTTAAAACGGTCCTGAGCAATTCTCAACCTCTCCCGAATATTCCTGACGATATCCACGGCCTCCACGATCATCTCAGGTCCCAACAACTCCCGATCTCCAACGTCATCCCAACTCAATGGCGATCGACATTTCCTCCCATAAAGAGCGGCGAAAGGCGCCATGCCAATACTCGCCTGGAAGCTGTTGTTGTAGGAAAACTCCACCAAATGCAGATGGTCCTCCCACGAACCCTTGAAATCCAACATGCACGCCCTCAGCATGTCTTCCAAAATCTGAATCGTCCTATCGGACTGGCCATCCGTCTGCGGATGGTACGCCGTGCTGAAACTCAGACGCGTACCCAAGCTCTTCTGCAAACTCTGCCAGAACTGAGATGTGAACCTCGTGTCTCTGTCCGACACGATACTCACGGGGACTCCATGAAGTCGCACAACCTCCTGCACGATTCACGTTACATCACTATCTAAACTAGGAAAAGGAAATAAAACGGAGAGTAAAAGAATTTTACCTCCATATATCTCCTCGCTAGCGTCTCAGTGGACTGTCCCACTCGGAACGGAATAAAGTGCGCAGATTTGGTCAATCGATCTACGATCACCCAAATCGCGTCATTCTGCTTCGGACTCCGAGGTAGTCCAGTCACGAAATCCATAGTGATGTGTTGCCACTTCCACTCCGGAATCGGAAGCGGTTGTAGCAACCCGGCCGAACGCTGATGCTCCGCCTTCACTTGCTGGCAAACCAAGCACTTGGCTACACTCCGAGCCACACTCCTCTTCATACCATGCCACCAATAATTTAGACGAAGATCCTGGTACATCTTGGTGCCACCAGGATGCACAGAATACGGCGAACTGTGTGCCTCCACCATCAACTCCTCTCTGATATCCCCAGCAGGCACACACAACCTGGCTCCAAACCTCAACGAGCCATCCTCATGAATCAAAAAGTCAGTCCGCAGACCGGCTTCCACCTGCTCCCGAATCTTCACCAGCTTCGGATCCTCAGCCTGGCCAGCCTTAATCCGATCCACGATCGTCGACTGTACCTGCATGTACATCAACGAAGAAGCCTCCCCAGGAAGAACAATCTCCACGCCAGACTCGCAAAAATCCTGCTGCAATCTCCACTGCGAGGTCAAAATCATCACCGCTGGAAGCCTACTCAAAGCATCTGGAACCACATTCACCTTGCCAGGGTGATATTGCAAATCAATATCATAATCCGCCATAAGCTCCAACCATCGACGCTGTCGCATGTTGAGCTCCTTCTGAGTGAAAATGTACTTCAAGCTTTTGTGATCGGTGAAAATCTTCACTTTCTCACTCAGCAAGAAGTGCCTCCAAATCTTAAGAGCAAACACAACGGCAGCCAACTCCAAATCATGCGTCGGGTAATTCTTCTCATGAACCTTAAGCTGACGAGACGCATACGCCACAACATGCCCATGCTGATGCAACACACAACTGAGACCCTTGCCAGAAGCATCGCAAAAGATCTCAAATCCACCGCTGCGATCAGGCACGACAAGAATAGGGGCAGTCGTCAACCTCTCCTTCAGAACATCAAAAGCACCCTCACAATCACCCGACCAAACAAAAGCAACATCCTTCCGCGTCAACCTGGTCATCGGCTCAGCAATACGAGAAAAGTCCTTAATGAATCGCCGATAGTAACCAGCAAGTCCAAGGAAACTCCGAATCTCAGACGCAGACGACAGAACAGGCCACTCCCTGATGGCCCGAATCTTCTCGGGATCCACAGAAATACCATCTCCAGACACCACATGCCCCAGAAAAGCAACTCGATCCAGCCAAAACTCGCACTTCGAAAACTTAGCATACAAACGATGCTTCCTCAAGATTTCCAATACCGTCCTCAAGTACGATGCATGCTCTTCCTCCGACTTCGAATAGATCAGAATGTCGTCGATGAAGATAACGACAAACTTATCCAAAAAGTCGTAGACAATCAGGTTCATCAGATTCATGAAAACTGCGGGCGCGTTAGTTACGCCGAAGGGCATAACCACAAACTCATAGTGTCCATACTTCGTCCTGAACGCTGTCTTCGGAACATCATCCTTCTTCACCTTCAACTGATGGTAACCACTCCTCAAATCCAATTTAGAAAACACCCTCGAACCTCCAAGCTGATCAAAAATATCATCGATGCGAGGCAACGGGTATTTATTTTTAATGGTCACCGCATTCAACTCCCGATAGTCCACGCACATGCGACGCGAACCATCCTTCTTCTTAACCAGCAACACCGGTGCTCCCCACGGAGACACGCTAGGATTAATATAACCCTTCTGCAACAGCTCATCCAACTGCTTCCGCAACTCTTCCAATTTTGCAGGTGCCATACGATACGGCGCCTTCGAAATCGGCTGCGCACCTGGAACAAGATCGATAGAAAATTCCAGAGCTCGATCAGGCGGCAAACCAGACATCTCCTCGGGGAAGACGTCACCAAAATCTCGCACCACAGCTGGCCACTCCAGCTCCATCTGCATAGCCACAGCCTCCACCGGCCTGGCCCGAAATCTGACAGGACCAAGCGAACGGCTACCACGACTGAACTCGAACACTGGATGTCCGGGAATCTCGAACACCACCTTCTTCCTCCTGCAGTCGATCGTAGCATAGAAGCTCGCAAGCCAATCCATCCCAAAGACCGCATCGTAGTTAGTGATGTTGTGGACAATAAAATCAGCATAAAGCTCATGTCCACAAACCACCACAGAGCAAGGACTGCACCCACGATGCACCGTGACTACTCCATTCCCTGTGACGATATTCCAACTCTTGGAGAGAGGGGACGTCGACAAGGAATGCTTCTCCACGAAGCTCTGGGCCAAAATGCACATTGACGCACCTGAGTCAAAGAGGACTCGGGCAGGGAACGTGCAAACCAAAACCACACCTAACAAACAGTCTAATCGATCAAATCTTATTCTAGCAACACCATACACGAGCATTCACATAATTTAACAATCAATTAATTAAGGAAGGACCAATCTAGATCGAAAGTTACCTGCAATGACCTCATCCATGGCCAAAACCTCCTCCTCAGTCATCAGAAATGTCTGCCTCCTCGGCGGAGCGGCCTGCCGAAAAGCCTGCCCCTGCGGAACGAGGGGCACCCCACGACCAGCGGGCACCGGGGCTCTCTGCTGCAACGGCGGGGCAGCAATAGGTGTCCTCCAAGGTTGCCTCAACCTCGGGCACTCCCGGATAGCATGGGCGGGATCTCCACAGATAATACATTGCCCCAAGAACTTCCTACATGATTCCTTGATATGGCCCTCCTTGCCACAGAAATTGCAAGTCCTCCGAACGGGCCCTCCTGGCCTCTTAAACTGAACAGGCGGGTTCGGCCTGAATCCAGGTCTAACCACAGCTCTCGCCTGTTCCACGGGCCTCCTCACAGCACCAACAACAGACCCCTTCCTCTGGTTCACAAGCAGCTCCTGCCTCTTGGCAGCGACCAAAACCTTCTGATAAGATTCCCGGTCAGAAGAGGTCACAAAGCTCTGGAGCTCTGAAGCAAGCCCCTGCAGAAACCTCTGAGCTCTCTCCTCAGCGTCCTGCACCATCTTTGGTGCAAACCGACTTAGCCTCATGAACTCCTGGTGGTACATGTCCACCGACGAGTTCCCCTGCTTCAGATCGATAAAACGCTGCAGCATCTCTTCCCTGGCAGCCTTCGGGAAGAACTCACCATCAAATCTGGCCTTGAAGGTAGCCCAGACGATCGGCTCTACCAACATCTTTTCTTCAGCATCCCACCAATTCCTGGCGTTATCCTTCAGCTGGCGCTTCGCCAAGTCAACCCAACTAACTTCGTTGACCTTGGACATCTTCAGATTGTCCTCAATATTCCTCATCCATTCATCAGCAGCTAGAGGACCTTCGGTTCCATCAAAATACGCAGGACCCAGCTCTCGGAACTGCTTCGCCCCGGGCTCAGGGCGAGGGGCTTCCACCACCCGAGCAGCTCGAGTCACCGGAGCATTCTGCACCTGCAGAAGCACACCCTGCTGAACTTGCATCATCTGCAACATCATCCGCATCATCTCTCCATTAGTGGGCTCCCGCTCAGGCTCCTCGTCATGAGGGGGCGCACCACTACCACCACCACGGGTGATTCGCCTTCCTGCCATCTAATGACGCAGAAAACGAAACAATTAGACTCACAGCTTAGGGCTCAGAAGTCGAACTTATTTGTTGGACAATCTTGCATTATTATTGTTATCCCGATAATCGCAATTACAGAGGAGACCTGCATGGGCCACCACTAAAACCTGTCACGACCCGCTTCCCTAAAATGGAGGCGAGACGTGAAAAGGTCCGCACGGGAGTGGAGCGGTGAAGCCCCAAACCCGATAAGCGTCAATTTAGTATAAGCAGGTCCCTGTAATTGCAATCGAAACAACAACAATAATAATAATAGTATGAGACGGATATGAAATACCAATCCCAAAGTTTGTCCACAAAATATCCAACATCACAGAAAAGCCACCAGGCTAAAAGAAAGAGTCTAAGGGCCCAGAACAAGGCCAAACAAAAGCAACGACATAAATAAGTATGAGTGCCACGCACCAATAACAAAACAACTGTCTAACAAAAATAAAACACAACGGAGACACTAGGACTGGTCCCCAGTGTCCACGTACTCCCCGTCCAACACGGGCTCAAGCTCGACGTCCGCAAACACCTCACCCTCAGCTGGCAACTCAGGCTCAAGGTCTAACATGCGTCACCCAAAAGAGAGAGGGGCACATGTCAGCAAGTCTAAAAAGACTTGGGCAAGGAAACTGAAAGTGACTAACAACCTAGCATTTAATTGTTAAACAATGGCATGACAGTTGAATATGATGCAACAGTTTGAAAGAGTGACAAGCATGCACGGTGTAGCAAAAGCTACCAATTCACTAATCACTTATCACTTATCACTTATCACTTATCACTTATCACTTAACACTTAACACTTAACACTTAGTGCATAGAGAGTCCACTTACTGGCCAGCTCGTTTATCTCTATCACTATCAACACTGAAACACTAGAGACTTCACCTGCTGGCCGGAGTGGCTGATCAAGCCACTCGGGCTCAGTCCGCTTATCTCTTACCCCACCCACATGTGACGAGCGTTGGGGTTTCCAACTCATTATGCTCGCTTCTGGTCACGAGCCAGGAAAATAAGTGTGTGTTGACATTCGAGCGTTGGGGTTTCCAACTACAGGGCTCGCTTCTGGAACACGAGCCAGGAAACATGGGATTGTAGCGTGTGCTACGCAATCACGATAAATAATCACTATGCAATGCCATGAACAGATAATTGCGTACCGTTAATGGAATTTAAACGTGACATATGAGCATGAGGAGGGTGACGGACCAAGCTTCGTTGTCAAGCTAGGTCAATGGCGTCTAAACGGCTATCCTTTCACCGTTTAGTCTCTTTTACGCTAAAGCAAGGGAAATGGCCTAAGACATGGCCTAAACCAAGAGATGCAAGTTTCACTTGCCTATCACCGGGGATGACGGTTACGAAAGTTCGTTTCCGCGGATGCTAGCTTACGGGGAATCGCTGTTATGGGGAACAATCATCAAAACACAAGTATTTTATTAGGGTTTCATAAAAATTACAATACGATATGAAAACAACGGTAGATCGATTTCTTACCGAGAGGAGGCGGAAGAAACACTCCGGGGAACCCTAGGGTCAGATCTGGAAGCAATTGGAGAAGTTTGGGGAAACTAGGGTTTTGGGGGATTTGGGGATTTTGATGGGTTTCGATGAGATTTTGGGGATGGTGAGAGGTAGATAGGGTGAATGGATGGATTGGATGATGGATTTAGGGCTTGGAATGGAGAAATGAAGCTTGGAGGAAGATGGGGGCTGAAGGGGGAAGTTTTTAGGGTTTTGGGTCGTGTTGGAGAAGAAGAAGTCGTTTGGGTTGGGTATAAATAGGTTGGGCTGGCGGCTGCCCAGAAATTAGGGTTTTAACACTGGTTAGTCGGTCAAAGAGCAACCACTGACCGACTAGTTTGGCAACTAGTCGGTCGGTCGACCAACGCAGACCGACTAAGTGCAAACAGTAACTCCTGAACGAAAATAGGATTCTAGAGTTAGTCGGTCCATGAACAAGTACTGACCGACTAGTTTGGCATCTAGTCGGTCGATGAACGTTCTTAGACCGACTAAGAGTAAACAGTAGCTGATACAAAAATAATATGATGAGTTAGTCGGTTCAAGAAGCATTGCTGACCGACTAGTTTGCAACCTAGTCGGTCAACCAACGTTCTTAGACCGACTAACGATAAACAGTAACTCCTGAGAAATTTAGAAAGCAAACTAGTCGGTCCAAGAAGGATTGCCGACCGACTGGATCGTCATCTAGTCGGTCGGTGGCCCTTCTTACACCGGCTAATGAGCACAGAAAAGTTCTGATACGGAGCGCGGGGCCCCGGGATCGATTCCTAAGACCCCTAGGATTGATCTAATAGTTAGATACGACCGTTATGAAGTCCGTCACGAGTGACATACTTCGAAATCGACAATCCTAAGGAAGAATCGAGAAAATACGACGAATCGATCGAAAATGAAAATTACGGAGACGAAAACCACACAAGAGGTGAAAATCCACCAAAACATATATTATATTATATTAAATCCGGATACATGAAAAGCAGTCGTTACAAATTCGGACCCATCTGCCTCCTTTCCGTGGCTTATAAAGTGATCAGGAAGTTGTTAGTTAATAGATTAAGCAGTGTGCTGGGGAGATTGGTGAGCCCTTTCCAAACAAGTTTCATACCAGGAAGACAAGCTGCGGACAACGTTATTTTGGCTCAGGAGGCAAACCATTCCATCAGGAAATCGAAGAGAAAGGAGGGGTTATTGACGGTGAAGACTGATCTTGAGAAAGCATATGACAGAGTTGATTGGCAATTTCTAAAGGAAACTTTGATTCTATTTGGATTTTCGGAGAAACGGGTGAAGTAGATAATGTTTTGCGTGACATCATCTAGGATGACAGTTGTATGGAATGGGAGTCATACGGAGTGGTTTCAGCCTCAGAGGGGATTGAGGCAATGGGATCCTCTAAGCCCGTACTTATGGGTTCTATGTATGGAGAGATTGGGGCTTCTGATCCAAGAAGCTGCGGAGAAGAGGTGAAACCGATAATTTTTCAGAAGGGGAACACAGGGTTGTCTCATCTATTGTTTGCTGATGATTTATTTTTGTTTGGAAGGGCTTCTTGTGAGCAAGCGATGGTCATGAAGGAAATATTAAGCAAATTTTGCAACGCGTCTTGGGCGAAGGTGAATTTGGAGAAGTCAAGATGTTTTATTTCACTCGGAATTCTGAGAGGACATGGAATTAAAATCAGCAATGTGCTTGGCATAGGGATGACGAAGGACTTGGGAAATTATATTGGGGTTCCTTTGGTTCATGGGAGAGTGGGGAGGATGTTTGGTGGAATCATTGAGAAAATCACGACCAAACTGACTGGTTGGAAATCCAAATTGTTGAGTATGGCAGGCAGAGCTACCTTGATACAATCGGTGACAGCTGCTGTTCCAACTTACACCATGCTAACTTCCAAGATTCCAAAACAAACCTTAAGGGAGATGGACAAGGTAAACAGAAGATTTTTGTGGGGAGGAGAGGTGGGTGTGAAGCAAATGCATTTGGTTCAATGGGCGAATGTTTGTAAACCCAAATGTCTGGGAGGATTGGGTCTGAGATCAATGTTGCTGCATAACATGGTGATGCTGCAGAAGTTAGCATGGAGATTTATACATGACCCTTTGAGTTTATGGGTCAATGCTATTAAAGCAAGCTGGATGGGGATGTCTTGCAGTTGGCTGAAAATATGGTGAGATTTAAAATCGGTTGGTCTTTCTCGTTTAGATCTTTGATGGTTGGGATGAAAGAATTAAACAAGGGGATGACTAGAACTGTAGGAAAGGGTTCGTCAATATCATTCTGGTGGGATAAATGGCTTGATAAACCTCTGGCCAGTTACCTTACGACGGAGGTTGATGGGGAAGTTAGAGATGCCAAAGTGAGTGAGTGTTTATTTTGGCAAAAGGTAAATGGGACATTGACAAGCTGCTGAGATTCCAACCGGTTGATGTGGCACTGAAGGTGGCTGGATATCCGTTAGCGAAAGTGAGCAGTCAGGCGGATGGTTATAGATGGAGTTTCTCTCAAAATGGTTGCTTCTCATCGGGCGCAGCTTACCGCAGGATGGTGGAAGAGGACGGGGAGGTGGAAGACTTGGCGTGGATATGGAGACTTCCACTGCCTAGCAGAAGACTTTATTTCTTGTAGCTTGTGTACAAAGACAGAGTGGTGACAACTGCTTTCAGAGCTAGAATGGGCTTGGATGGAACTGTCGTATGTAGGATGTGCGGAGTGACGGCGGAGGATACAAAACACGCATTAAGAGATTGTGGCGGAGTGAAAAAGGTCTTTGATTCTGATTTCTGAACACCCCCTTTTCTTTTCTCTTCCTTTAAGGGGGTGGATGGATGAGTTTTTGAAAAAAAGAAATGGCAACACCATGCGGAAGATTGTTTTTGCGTTGGCTTTGTGGAATATCTGGAAGCAGCGGTGCTGTATGGTTTTTAATCCGGAGAGAGTGGCTGGGAGGAGCGAAGTGTCGTGTGAACTTATAAGGATAATGGCAAATGAATGCTACAGTGAATTGGTTCAGAAACATTCTGAGTCGGTTATGGTGTCATGGAAGAAACCAAAAATGGGTTGGGTTAAACTGAACGTGGATGGAGCTGTGAAAGGAAATACGGGAGCTGCGGGAGGAGGGGGCTTAATTAGAAATCATAACGGCAAATGGCAGTCTGAGTTCTCCACTTTCTTTGGGGTTTGCTCAGTGCTGTTGGCGTAGCTTTCTGCGATCAAAATCGACCTCGTGTTGGCATGGAAGAATGGGTATAGAAGAGTAATATACGAGACGGATTCGTTGTGCTCGGTGTCTTTGTTGAACAGCAAGGAATGGAGGAGTCACCCGTATACGGTGGTGGCGGTGGATATCAAGCTGATGCTGGAATGGAGTTGGGAGATCAGAATTCAACACATTTTACGAGAAGGAAATTCGTGTGCATATGTGCTAGCTGACTTGGGTTCTTCTCAAGAATTTCAGACAGTGGTGCACACGGTGCACACGGTGAGCTCTGGGTGCTTAGAGTCACTGCTGGCCACTGATGCGGCAGGAACATGGTATGCTAGAAGAGAGAAGCCCCCGTAGGGCTGATTCTGTAAGGGTGTGTTTGGTTTGAAGGAAAATGAAAGAAAAGGAAAGAAAGTTAGAAGGAAAAGTATTTCCATTGTTTGGTTGGAAAGAAAAAACAAAGGAAAATGAAAATGAAAGAAAACTAAGGAAAATTTTTATTAAAACTTTTCTTTGAGATTTTCTTCTTTTTGACCCAAGGAAAATGAGGGAAAAGAGATGTAAACTAATTTCTCACACTTTCATGTATTTATATTTTTTTAGCAAACATAATTAGTTGTTATTTTTAATGAATCCACGAATTATTCTTAAGTTTGTATCAAAAAATTATGAATAATTCGTGCATTTTTCAAAAAAAAAATTCGACTTTCTTCCCAATTTCTATATTTTCCATTCAACTTTCTTTCCAATTTTCCTTGGTAACCAAACATGAGAAAGAATCTCATTTCATTTTCCTTTTCTTTCTTTTTTTTTTCCTTTTCATTTCATTTTTCTTTCTTTCCTTTTCCCACTAACCAAACACACCCTAATAGTTTGTTAGGTTTCATTCAAAAAAAAAAAAGGAAAAAAGATCGTACCCTTATATTGAATTCAGCATAATACTATACAAAAATCTAAATTCGTTTATCACTTATGATGCAGTTCCACTATTTGGAGTTTAAACTGCTGAAAGAACCGCCAAGCGACACAGAGGATATGCAACACAAGCACTGCAATCTCGCTGACCCAGTAGAGAGCCAGTTCATAGCTTTCCTTGTAAAAATATTTTCCTGAAACTAAATACAACTTGCAGTTGCAGCAGGAAAGGCTGCCTATTTACTAAAAAGAACAAAAAATATCCTTTTACACAACTGCAAGCTTTTCTGGATACTTGAAGGTAATCTCTGTGATCCTAATTGTATAATATATATACTCATATACCAATTGGAAAGAAAAAAGGGGGGCAAGAACAACAACAAAAGGTGCAAAAAAAAAAAACATCATACCTGCAGTCCTAGCACCTTGGCCAATGGCAACGGCCCAACCACCATTTCTATGCTCAAGTTCTCAGCCCTATTACATCGTTAGGGTGTTGGCAAGCCTCCTCTCCATTGGAAAAACAGATGCAACAAGCTCACAAGTCCCCCATTAACTTCCAAAAATGTACAAGAGATGCCTGCGCTTGATCTTGGAGAGGGGAAGGCATCAAGGTGGTTCCACTCGCAAGAGGAACCCAAAAACCCTCCCCGGAACATCGTACAGGACTTCCTCAGCCTGGGTACTGTACGTAGACTTGATCCTGTACTCCCATATCCCTTGTTTGAATGCTCGCACCGCTTGTAAAAGATGGAGCTCCAAACCACGGGAAGAAGATATTTTCGTTGATGGTGACCGGCAAAAATGGATCAAAGAAATTAACGATTCAGAGTGAGAGACAGATCGCCCCCTCAGGGAGATCTCTGGGCAAGGCATGTGCCGTCACATGTCTCTGCGGAAACGACCGGCGAGCAGCAGTTTCAGATGTGGAATGACTCGCAACTCCTTCACTTGCAGCCCGGCCATGGAACTTTGCAAAGCGGTTCATAATGGAGTGCCTTTCCAGTTCTTGGCATTCCACTCTTACATCTAATAGGGAAGCCCTCCTGTCCAATCTAAAAGGCAAGGAGAAACGCAAGTTAGAGGCTATGAAGAGGGAGTAGAAGATGAGACGAGCATAAACAAATGATCGTATAAAGTCATGCCACAGCTAGGAGGGCTAGTCATTCCCATTCTAATAGTAGCTTTCTCTTTAGGTACATGCAATTAAAAATAAAGTGAAAGCTCGAAAGAAATACTGACACTTGCAACAGAGGATTCTCAAATTATCAGAAGTTTCACAGAAGGCAATCTCTCATTAGTTATCCAAAACATTATGGCAGATGACGAATCAGCAGAAATTCAATGCTATAAGGTGTAGTTCACTACTGCATGTCAAATTTACCTATGGTAAACAAGGTTTTGGCTGCGGCTGATGTCTCAATTTTATCTCGGTTTAGAGCTAAATGATTGATCATCATTTTCGCTCAATCACACATGTCACTGTGTATGTGGAGTGTAGTACTCATTTCTTCATGATTAAGCAAAGTCATTAAGTTGAGCTTTGAACCTATGTATCATAGGAGTCTTACATGCGCATGGCGTGCAATGCCAATTGGTGGGAACAATACAGTGCATTAGGTGTATAAGCATGTGCACAGATACAAACGAAATATTATAAAAGAATCTAGGCCTTGTCTTGACAGATCAAAAGAAGAATTAGTCAGATGCCTACAATTATTCCATATCCATAATGCAATGGGGCACAAGAGTGACAAGACACAACTTCAAGCCAAGCATTTTAGATAGATTCTATTGAGATGTAATATATTTTGCACCAAGGTGTTTTATGTAAAGTGGTTTAAGGGGCTTTTATGTAAAATTACCAATATAGTATTATAAATCCAGAAACTAAGTACAAGATAAACTAATTCTCTCCGCCATTCATCTATAGTTCTATCTCTGATGGTATTGGACTCCTTACCTTAAATTAGCCCTATCCCAAATCCTAACTCACACCGCGGTCACTTCAAACCAACCCATGCCGCCCCAACCCAACCTGCCGCCAAACCACCTCAATCTCAAAACCTACCAAAACCAATCAACCCTAAGCCTTAAGTAACATCGATGAGGCCATTCCAGTGACAATTGACAAGGCCTTTTCCACCATATCCAACGCTATTCGAAGTCAACAAGATTATATCTGTCCTTTTTCCATGACAACAAGGGGATCCGACAATGCCACAACATCAGCGAACTTCCTCTTGGCATGTTTCTTAATGACGACCGTGCTCCAGGATCAGCGATGCAATCCCAACCCTGAATTGATGACAACGAGATTATCTGGTACTGAATCGACAACGACAAGACCTCATATCTCTGAATCAACGACAACAATGTTATCTCTAGTTAGAAATTTCGATGACGGTGCCTCCTGCTTCTATTGCTGATGTTGTAGGAGCTGTTTCAATTCGAAATTGCGACCTTAGGTTAGACTTATAAAAGTTAGCCTTGAAAGGTGCAGTATACTATAAACAGAACAATATATATTAACAAAATACAATGAACCCTTGTTTCTTTTGTTCTTTCTTATATATTAGAGAATATGTTGTGGCTATCTTTGGCGGTTTGGTTTGGTTGTTTGGCTGTTTGGTATCTGAAATTTGGCATTGGTGTTTGGTGTGCATTTGACATTCTTTGACGTTTGGTCTAATTGTTTTTCATTAGAGGTAAGGAGTTCACAGATTCAAAGTCAGAGATGAAGTCATCTGTGGTTATAGAGCTGATTTCCATGACAATTGCCGATTGGAAACTCAAATGGACCAATTACAAGCAGTGAAAATGTTTAGTAAAGACTGCATTGAGTGTAGAGGTAATGAAGACCGGTTGAAGATGCAACCATATGAAAGTTAAGAGAATGCTCAAATAAAGAATAAGCTGCTGAAGTTTATGAAGCATAAGATTCAGGATCTTGTGATTGTATTATTCCAGAGCATTTGATGTATCACAGTTGTTTTGAAAAAGCTGGCATGGAGAGATGCTACTTTCTCCGCGAGATTTCACAAGTTACTTAAGGCGTTAAATTTCATCTTTCTAATTTCGACAGATGTTAAAAAGATGAAAAAAACGAAGACCAACTGTGGTATCACTCTACTATTTTAATCAAAAACTTTCCATACAATTCAGCTAATCTTTCCCTAAGTAACCAGAGCTTTGAGACAATGAGTTTGGGAGAAAGATCGGTGTTAGGTACACATCATATTTTAGACAACATGGGTGGATATCGAGAAGCATGACGAGCAACTGTCAAAAGAGACAACGGTGACAGACGTATTGGTGTTCGGGCTAGAGACGGACGCGTACTTGATTTCTTGATTTAGAAGTCAGAGGTACAGAAGAGGCAAGTGCATCAATCGAGCTGCTGATTTGCTATTATTGTAAAAAGTTTAGGGACATGAAGTTTGCTTGCTCATGCTTCAGGGGCCCATATGAGATAGGATTTGAGGAAGCACTGGTATATAGCTTTACAAGAAGACTCTTCTCAATTCAAGAATTTTCAGATACCTGACAACGAATGAAGTTAATACCAGATGTTTCAAAATTTTCACACACAAAAATTCCCGGTTGCATTCATGTTATACCATGACAACTTCAGTCAGATCAGGTAACTTAATTGCATACATTTCCATATCCAATCATCGAACTTGGGTGATAGATTCAGGGATTTCTGATCATATGAGTGAGGAGTCATGTATATTATCTTCTTTTTGTCCATCTACTCATAAACAGATAGTAACACTTGCAGATGGCTTCACATCCATGTTTGCAAGAGTTAGCTCTGTTAATATCACTTCTTTCTTGCTTTTAACATCTGTTTTATACTGATTACACCCAGCTCTTGATAACCCATATTCTGTCAAAGGTATCCTATCTACCTAAATTTTCATTTAATTTGTTAACACATCTTTAAACTGCTCTGCAACCTTCTTTCTTGATCATTGTATATCCAAGAGACGGGCATGAAGATGATTAACACAGGACGAGACTGGCATGAAGATGATTAACACAGGACGTCAGACTGGAGACCTCCATCACTTGGATGCAAAAATTAAATCAATAGCTCTAACGCTACTTCTCCTTTATAAAGCACGACATATTTGGTTATCTAGGTCTTCAAATTTTTAAAACTTTTATACTTTAAGTTTCACAATGTGTCTACTCTTAGAGTGAGTCTTCTTGATTGGCAATATACTACTGAGTGTCTTACCAACTATGAGCCAATATATGTTACTCAGAAACCCTTTAAGCTTGTCTATTTAGATGTATAATGACCTTATCATGTCATGCGTAGATTTGAATTTATGTACATTATCACCATTGAAGATGATTTTTCATGTATGACCTATGTTTACTTAATAAAAAATTGATCTGAAATGTTTACTAATTTCAAGAACTTTTATAATGAAATAAAAAATTAGATTGATATTTTTGTTAAAATTTTACAAAGTGATAATGCAAAGAAATTTTTTCTGTAATTAGTTTGCATCTTTTATGTCAAAATTCAGAATTATTTATCAATCTTCATGTATCAGAGCATGCCCAAACAAAACGGGATGACAAAACATCAAAACAAGCTGATGCTTCTTTTACATATAAACGTTTCAAAAAATTTCTAGGTTGATGCTCAGAGGCGGATAGATTTTTTTTTAAACCCCAAGTATGCCCCCATTAGCCCACGGCCCCCATTAGCGCACTAAGCCCAAGTATGCCCCCATTAGGCATTAGCCCACAGCCCTCTCTAACCTCTAACCTCAAGAGAATTAGGGCATGTGTTGTGCGGCTTGTGCCCTTCTTCCAACGCCGACGGTTGAAGAGTTGGGGTTTGGTCTTTGAAGCAGGATCTGGTTCTCGCCGGAGATCAGGAGTGGTGGTAAGTTGTACTTTCAATCTCTTAGAGGCCTAAGTCGATTGGGGTGCAATTGCTGATATTTTTTCCATTTTAGTCAATTTTGAGGTGCAATTGCTGTTCTTTCTCCAGAATTTTTTATGAAATTACAAGGCTTTTGATTTTGGCCAGGCTTTCCACTGTTTAAAGCTAAAAGCTCTTGCTTTTCTCTGGAAGTTTTTTCGATTTTTATAGACTAAAACAATGACATTTTACTGTCTTCTTTGTTGTCCTTTTACATTCATTGGCCTTCTGTTGGTGTAACATTTTGTTTTTAAAAAAATAAGCCCAAGGCCCAACTTCTCAGCCCACTTTTTTTCAATAATTCAAACCCAAAACTTCCACTCTCCCTCTCATTTTCCTCGCCCGTTCATTCCTCTGACCAAAGCCCCCATCTTTTCCTCTCACGCGCGCGACGAAACAGAAGTAGACGACGACGCTAACGATTTCGAAAACCCTAACAGTGATCTGCGCCTACTTCTTCAGGATTCTGACCCCGATAAGATCTCTCTCTATCTCACTCACTCTTCTATTTATACGCAATGATTTTTAGGGTTTCTCCCTTGCGAAAAATTGATTCTCTTCAAAGTATCTTCGTTTGGTTTCTGGTTTTTTTGGATTTTCGTTGGGTGCTCTCGACTTACTTTCTACACTCACGATAAACCTTATTTGCTTTGAATCTCAATTATTTCCGCCATTCGTTTCAATTTGTGAAAGACTAGGGTTTTTCAGAAATTTTGTGAATATGAGATGATGATTCGAGTTCATACAAAGGGATTTTCCTCCCTCTTGGGCGTTGGGAATATGGCATCTCTAGGGCGAGGCGGCAAGTTCGCTGCAGCCACGTACTATTGTTTGAGGGCCTTTGGGGTTCCAGGATTAGCCGTCGGGGGTATTTCCCTCTACAGATGGGTTCGGCTATGCATCTCTTTTTCTGTAAAATCTGCTATGGCTGTTTTAGCCCCCTTGTTTGGTTTTCTTGGACTGATGGCTATTCTCTTATTATACTTCCTGACACTTGTGTTCTTTTGGGCCTTAGGGCTCGACTATGTTCAGTTTATTGTTCAGATTAAACTGCGGCTGATTTGTTATAATGTGCCCATTATATGCGGCCGGTTCTTTATTAGTACTGTAGCACGTGGACTCTTTGTGTGATTTTGAATGGAGGGATTGCTGCCTTTATTTTCAGAATTTGAAGAGATTTTTCCCGAGCTAGGTAGACATAGAACCCATTATGAATGGCAATAAATACGAATCTGATCCTATGGTTGAATTATTTCGTTTCATAAACAATTTCGTTTTAGTTTTAATATTTGAATGAATTGATTACTTTAGAACTGTTTTAGAACATATTAATTATAGTTTTTCTTCACCGTAGAAATTGATGTATGTAATTGTTACAGTTAGCAAATAAACTTGTTTTTAGAGCAATAAAGTCATTATTTGTGAAATAATGTTACATTAGACATGTTTCTAACGACATAATAGTTTTGTGCACTTTTCTTCCTACAAAGTTTATAAAGTATAGAATTAGCGAATAAATTGAAATAGACACTGAAATAGTTAGAACGACATGGGGTTTTGGGAACTTATAATTAAAGTTAGAAAGAGTGGCGGAGACACGCTCATTGACATAATTGAATGAATTGACTGGGTTCCTTTGATGGTATCTTGGACCAATAAATTTAGGGCACAGGTGAGCCGTCTGTGAAACCCGAGGTTGTTCTTTGGCCCTCTCTTTCCCTTTACATTATGAGTATACTAAAAAATGAAGTGTTTTAGTTAGTTATAGTCTAATGTGCTTAGTGTTGTTGACTTGTTTAGGACTAGGGTTGCATGAAAATTATAATTGTTGTTTATTGTAAACATTGTTTACTTTATCATTTCAAATGTTTTCCCAACAGAAACTGAACCAGAGTACGAGGATGCCCCAGCTTTCGAGGAGTCTGAATTCCCAGTGGAGAGCGCCGATTTTTGAGTCTTGGAGTAGTAAAGAGAGTGTTTACTTCTATTTAGTTGCTTCTTTATTGTTCATGAATTAAAGATTTTTAGTTCTTACTTAGTTAAACTTTTGTAACTCTTTGAAGGATGAATAAAGCTATTACTCTTATGAAATTCTTTGTTTGCTCTATGTTGGTTTCACTGGAACTTTGCAAGACCAGCACGAATAATGAAAAAGTAATGGTACCCAGAAATGGGACGTTACAGGTTGGTGGCCCATGCAGGTCCCCGCAAAACACCTCGTGAACAGTATAGAGCAAGCAGAAATACTCGTAAGTGAACAATTGAATTGACATCTTTCTTTGAAATACAGAATGTCGAAAGCATACCATCGTCGACGCGGTACTGGGAGCAATCCAGTTATTACTCATGCAAATTTGACAGGAAATCACAGTGATGGTCGTAGATCTGGGACCATGAACGTCCCCAACAACACCAATCATATTATTCATGAGAATGTCGACTATGGCAATGACACCAACTACAACGTTGAGGACCATCTTAATGACTACGTCGACAACGAGAATGCTGACAACAACATCGACCCCAACCTCAATGATCCTGTCAACAATAGAAATGGCGAAAATCATCACGTCGACAATGGGAGTAATGGGAACAACAATACTGAGCAACCTGCAGCGACAATCCAGATTTCAGACCAGACTTTAAGAGAAATGGTTAGAGCTTTTCAAAGGGAGCCTGAACACAGACTGGAAGGTGGAGTTCAACAATTCAGATTACTGCGTCCACCGGTTTTCAAAGGAACAGATGGACCTCTTGCAGCAGTAAAATGGTTACGTCGCACAGCTGCCATGCTAAGAGCAGCACGGATCGCACCAGATTCATGGGTGGACATGGCAAAGCTACAGTTGGTTGAAAACGACATGTCGTGGTGGGATTCAGAGGAAGATCACTTGACTCAGCTGGTTTCATGGAGCACCTTCCAGGAGAAATTTAATGCTTTATATTTCTCCCCAGCGACGAAGAGGACACTGCAGGCCAATTTATGAACTTGAAACAAGACTATGAATGTGGAGCAATATAACGCTGAATTCTCCAGACTCAGCAAGTTCACGAAGAACGTGGTATCCGATCCGTGGGACAGAGCTCAGCGTTTTCAGGAAGGCTTGAATATGAAGATTCAAAAGCAACTAGTAGAGCACAAGCTGAAGACCCACACTGACGTACTCTTTGCAGCTCGAGATTATGAGTACGTACATTAGAAAGAAGATCTAGAACGACAAGTGAGTGCCCCTCAGAGGCGTCCCCCTCCACCACCTAACCGACAGGCAGCCCGGCCAACTTAACAGACATCTTCTAAGTGGTCATCCCCACCACATCCACAGCAGCCACAGCAGCGCAGACAACAGACCGTCTGTCATTATTGCAACAAGCATGTGCACGTCAAGTCAGAGTGCTGATATCTTCTGAATCAGTACCAGATTTACAGAGCAGACGACCACATTGCCAGAGACTACCCCCAGAAGGGACAGAGACCAGCAGCTCCAGCACAGACATCTGCACTAGTTACAGCTCCAGCGGGGAATAGACCCCCACCACAGAGAAGAGGGTTTCAGCAGGCATGACCACAGGCTCCACCCCTGAAGCGCCACACGTTCACCATGACAGCTGAGGATGCCGAGGCTACATGCCAGGTCATTATAAGAATTGTGTTGGTAGCTAGCAAACCCGAACTTGCTCTTTTTGATTTGGGAGCTTCGCATTGTTTTATGGCGACACTATTTGTCAACCAACACGTAATCCCCATTTCACCTCTCACCTCTGGCTGGGACGTCAAGACAGGAGGTGGTGTGTTGCAGACGACTAGTGGATATTCCGACTGTCCCGTAGTCATTTGCAAACGACAGCTCTATGCCAACTTTCTAGTCATCGATGTACCGAGTTTTGATGCCGTATTCGGGATGGACTGGCTAGGGATCTTTTACGCCACGATTGATTGTCGACGCATGAGAGTGGTGTTTGAGATCCCAAACCACCCGAAATTCGAATTCGTCAGGGGAAGCCGATCAGAAGGACCAGTGTAGTACAGAGTCAGACTTATGAATGCCGTGATGACTTCTATGGATGCTACAACAGAGAGACCAGCGATAGTGCAAGAGTTCTCAAACGTATTTCCGGATAGCCTTACCGGATTACCCCCAGACAGCGCCGTGGAGTTTGCGATCAAACTAGTGCCAGGAGCTCAACCTTACTCCAGGAATCCTTACAGTCTAGCCACATCAGAATTGGTTGAAGTTCGGACTCAGTTAGACAATCTTTTGCATAAAAGCTGGATTCGGTCTAGCGCATCATCATGGAGTGCCCCGATACTATTGGTAAAGAAGAAGAATAGAACTAAGAGGATGTGTGTGAACTATAGAGAGTTGAATAAAGTGATGAATAAAGTGACTGTGAAGAATAAGTACCCTCTACCACGCATCGAAGACTTGTTTGATCAGCTTGAGAGTTTGTACATCTGGATCTGCAGAGCGGTTATCACCAGCTGAAAGTCAGTCAGGATGACATTTACAAGACAACGTTCAACACCAGATATGGATAGTACGAATTTTTGGTAATGCCGTCTGGTATGACCAATGCACATGTGGTATTTATGAGCCTAATAAACCAAGTGATGAACGAGTATCTGGATGAGTTCGTGGTGGTATACCTTGACGACATCTTGATATATTCAAAGAGCGAGCAGTAGCACACAACACACTTGAGGATGGTCCTAGGGACCTTGAGGCAACACCAGTTGTATGCTAAGTACAGCAAGTGTGCTTTTGGGATGAAGAAAATGGGATTTCTCGATCATGTCATATCAGGAGAAGGGATTGCAATAGACCCAGAGAAGGTAGATGCCGTCCAGAAGTGGCCAGCTCCTAAGACAGTGTCTGAAATTTGGAGTTTTCTAGATTTGGCTGGTTATTACATGAGGTTCATTCCAAACTTTTCGAAGATTGCAGAACCCATGACCCGATTAACGCGGAAAGATGTGGTCTATATTTGGTCTAAGACTTGTAACGAGGCGTTCCAGGAGCTGAAGAAGAGATTGACTACCGGGCTAGTGCTTACTATTTCAGACCGACCAGGAGGATTTGAAGTTTTCTGCGACGCATCCGGCAAGGGTCTTGAATGTGTATTGCATCATCATGGATGTGTGGTAACCTATGCATCGAGGCAACTGAAGAAACATGAGCAGAACTACTCCACCCATGACTTGGAGTTAGCAGCCGTCATTTCCGCGTTGAAGATTTAGAGGCACTTTCTGCTTAGAAAGCGTGTGAAGATTTTTGCAGACCATAAGAGCTTGAAGTACATCTTCGACCAGAAGGACCTGAACTTGCGACAGAGACGATGGATCGAATTGATGGCAGATTACAACATTGATATTCAGTACCATCTAGGAAAGGTCAATGTTGTACCCGATGCACTAAGTCGACTTCCAGCGATGCTTACCCTTACGACTCGGTGGAGGCTTCAGCAAGAGTTACGGGAGTTGGAGATTGAGGTGATTCTACCAGGACTGACTTCCTCATTGATGGATCTTCAGATACAGTCCAGCTTAGTAGACAGGATCAAGGCTGCGCAGGCAGGAGATACGAAGCTACAGAAGATCAGAGGGTTGGTGATGGCAGGCCAGTGACCAGAATTCACGATACATACAGATGGATCCTTGAGATTTGGCACCAGGCTTTGTGTACCACTTGGAGATGTTAGGGAGGAGCTGTTGAAGGAAGCACATAGCTCGCCCTATTCCATCCATCCAGGCGGTACTAAGATGTATCGGGATCTGAAGCAAAACTATTGGTGGCACGACATGAAGAGGAGCGTTGCACGAAGAGTGGCCAAATGTTTAGTGTGTCAACAAGTGAAGGCTGAGCACCTGAGAGTTGCATGATTATTACAGCCACTACCTATTCCTGAGTGGAAATGGCAGCATATCACGATGGATTTTATGACTGGTTTACCTCGAAGCAAGAAGCAGAACTACGTTATATGGGTAATTATGGATCGTTTGACGAAGTCTGCACACTTCATACCTTTAAGAGTTAGTCAGTCTACAGAGGTTCTGACTAAGAGATATATGCAAGAGGTTGTGAGACTTCAGGGAGTCCCGATGAGCATAGTTTCAGACAGAGATACCCGGTTCACATCACATTTTTTGAAGAGCCTTCAGAAGAATCTTGGCACCCATCTCAAGTTTAGCACGGCATATCATCCTCGGACAGATGGGTGGTCAGAGCGCACCATTCAGATCCTTGAGGACATGTTGCGAGCATGGATGTTGGATTTCAAGGGGTCGTGGAAAGATCACCTGCACATCGTGGAATTCGCATATAATAATAGTCATCAGGCGAGCATTGGGATGGCGCCGTTTGCGGCGTTATATGGAAGAAAGTGTCGGTCCACCTTGAGTTGGGATGACATTGGAGATCGAGAAGTGATGGGACCCAAGATGATAGTAGAGGCAATTGATGTGGTTACGGACGATCAGAGAGACTGCAGTTGGCTCAAGACAGCTATAAGCACTGGGCAGATTTGAGACGAAGACATTTGGAGTTCCAGCCAGGAGATAAGGTATTTTTGAAGATTTCGCCGAATCGTGTACTGCTTCGTTTTGGCAAACAAAGAAAGCTTAGCACACGCTACATTGGACCGTTTGATGTGCCTGAGCGAGTGGAAGAAGTTGCATACAAGATTGCACAGCGTCCATCCTTGGAAGGAGTGCATCGCGTGTTCCACATTTCAGAACTACGCAAATGTGGGAGATCCAGCGCACATGGATTTCAGTGCGCCCAGACCTGACAAACGAGCAGCAGCCAGTGGAGATCATTGATCAACAGCAGAAGAACATGAGGAGCAAGATAGTCAATTTGGTGAAGATATTATGGCATCGTAATGCAGCAGGTGATGCTACTTGGGAGCGAGAAGACGAGATGATGGAGCGCTACCCCCTATTTATTTGAGTAAGTCTAGATTCTTCCAATTCCGATGACGGAATTTATTGCAAGGGGGAGGATGTAACATTTTGTTTTTTTAAAATAAGCCCAAGGCCCAACTTCTAAGCCCACTTTTTTTTAATAACCAAAACCCAAAACTTCCACTCCCCCATTTTCCTCACCCGTTCATTCCTCCGACCCGAGCCCTCATCTTTTCCTCTCACGCGCACGACGAAACAGCAAACGACGACGACGCTAGCGATTTCGAAAACCCTAGCCGTGATCTGTACCTACTTCTACGGGATTCCGACCCCGATAAGATCTCTCTCAATCTCACTCACTCTTCTATTTATACGCGATGGTTTTTAGGGTTTCTCCCTTGCAAAAAATTGATTCTCTCTTCAAAGTATCTTCGTTTGGTTTTTGGTTTCTTTGGATTTTCGTTGGGTGCTCTCGGCTTACTTTCTACACTCACGGTAAACCTTATTTGCTTTGAATCTCAATTATTTCCTTCATTCATTTCAATTGGTGAAAGACTAGGGTTTTTTCGGAAATTTTGGGAATATGAGATGATGATTCGAGTTCATACGAAGGGATTTTCCTCCCTCTTGATTATATGGCATCTCTAGGGCGAGGCGGCAACTTCGCCGCAGCCCGGTACTATTGTTTTAGGGCCTTTGGGGTTCTAGGGTTAGCCATCGAGGTATCTCCCTCTACAGAGGGGTTCGGCTATGCATCTTTCTTTTTTAGTAAAATCTGCTATGGCTGTTTTCAGCCCCGATGTTTGGTTTTCTTGGACTGGTGGTTGTTCTCTTAAACTTCCTGCCACCTCTGCTTTTGGGCCTTAGGGTCGGCTATGTTTAGTTTACTGTTCAGATTAAACTGCGACTGATTCTTTATAACGTGCCTATTATATGCGGCTAGTTCTTTATTGGTACAGTAGCACGTGGACTCTTTGTGGGATTTTGAAGGGATGAACTGCTGCCTTTATTTTCAGAATTTGAGGAGATTCTTCCCGGGCTAGGTAGACCTAGAACCCATCATGAATGGAAATAAATACGAATCTGATCCTATGGTTGAATTGTTTCGTTTCATAAACAATTTCGTTTTAGTTATAATGTTTGAATGAATTGATTACTTAAGAACTGTTTTAGAACCATATTAGTTATAGTTTTCCTTCATCGTAGAAATTGATGTATGGAATTGTTACAGTTAGCAAATAAACTTGTTTTTAGAATTGTGCAATAAAGTCATTTGTGAAATAATGTTACATTGGACATGTTTCTAACGACATAATAGTTTTGTGCACTTTTCTTCCTACAAAGTTTATAAAGTATAGAATTAACGAATAATTGAAATATACACTGAAATAGTTAGAACGACATTGGGTTTTGGGAACTTATAATTAAAGTTAGAAAGAGTGACGGAGACACGCTCATTGACAGAATTGAATGAATTGACTGGGTTCCTTTGATGGTATCTTGGACCAATAAATTTAGTACACAGGCGAGCTCGCTTGTGAAACCCGAGGTTGTTCTTTAGCCCACTCTTTCCCTTTACATTATGAGTATAATAAAAGAATGAAATCTTTTAGTTAGATAGTTATAGTCTAGTGCTTAGTGTTGTTGACTTGTTTAGGACTAGGATTGCATGAAAGTTATAATTGTTGTTTATTGTAAATATCGTTTACTTTATCTTTTCAAATGTTTTCTTAACAGAAACTAAACCAGAGTACGAGAATGCCCTAGCTTTCGAAGAGTCCGAATTCCCAGTGGAGAGCGTCGATTTTTGAGTCTCGGAGTAGTAAGGAGAGTATTTACTTCCGTTTAGTTGCTTCTTTATTGTTCACAAATGAAAGATTTTTAGTTCTTGCTTAGTTAAACTTTTGTAACTCTTTGAAGGATGAATAAAGCTATTACTCTTATGAAATTCTCGGTTTGCTCTATGTTGGTTTCACTGGAACTTTGCAGAACCTGCACAAATAATGAAAAAGTAATGGTACCCAGAAATGGGGCGTTACAGTTGGCCTTCTATTGTTTGCTTGCTTGTTTCGATAAAATTTATCTTCAATTTTATATTCCCAAATCAAGCGCCGCCCTTCCTCGAATTCATCAAGAAAGGAGAAGATTTGAAACCTGAGTAGCTCATCCTGAGGATCAATGTACAATTGTTATCTTTTCAAGTCCCAATGGTAAGGATTCGTTTGCCTAATTTGATTTCAGCATAGCTAAAGATTCGTTTGCCTAATCCACAACATCGAGTTTAAATATATAGTTTTGAGTTTAATCTTCAATTTTTCAAGTTTAATTTTGAAACATGCAGATTTATTTATAAAGTGAATTAACACGTCACTAGAAAAGTATTTCAAACGTAAATCTCTTAGGGTTGGAGAGTCATCCAATGATCCGAGCCATGTCGCTCAATCAAGTTCAAAAAAGTCGTAGAAATCAACACCAACGGACTCATTGATGACCCTGACATAAGAAGACCAATACATGGATATGGTGTAAATGTTAGAGATGAAATTCGAAGAGCATATTTTAAAAAGGGCCCTTGGCAACCTTTACAACATGATATCACTCAAAAGCAATTTGGAAATGTATCAGTTCGACGCTTCAATCTGGCTTGGTTTGGTGCATATCTAATTTGGTTAAAGTATAGCATAGCTAAAGATGCCATTTTTTGCTTCTATTGTTATCTTTTCAAGTCCCCAAGGGGTAAGAACACGTTTGTGTGTGATGGATTTTCAAATTGGAAGAAGGGTAGTTTTGATCTTCACATTGGAAAGTATAATAGTGATCACAATGTAGCTCGGATAAAATGTGAGAATTTAATGAACGAAAAACAAAGTATCATACCTATGTTATCTAAGCAGACAACGAAGAGTCAAAGAGATTATCAAACTTGATTGAATGCTTCAATAGAATGTGCCTGTTTTTTATTGCACCAAGGGATTCCTTTTTGTGTACATGATGAATGTGAGAGTTCAAGCAACCAAGGAAATTATCTAAAGCTCTTGAGGTTTCTTTCTAGAAATAATAAAAATATTAAACTAGTTACTGTTAGTCAAACTCCCGAGCACAACAAATTGACCTTTCCAGACATTCAAAAGGACATTACTCAAGCTGCTGCAGAAAAAATTACTAATATGATTATTAAAGATCTAGGTAACTCATTATTTTCAATTTTAATTGATGAGTCATGTGATATATCGACAAAGAAACAAATGTCAGTTATTCTACGCTATGTAGATAATAATGGGCATACTATTGAACATTTTCTTGGCATTCAATATGTGACTGATACTACTGCTAATTCCTCAAAACGGCTCATGAATCTTTATTTTAACACATGTGTTAAGCATATCAAGATTGTGTGGTCAAGATTAT
Organism: Scilla litardierei; assembly: GCA_030789695.1. Lineage (NCBI taxonomy): Eukaryota > Viridiplantae > Streptophyta > Magnoliopsida > Asparagales > Asparagaceae > Scilla > Scilla litardierei. The sequence goes on from CM061141.1 coordinate 40,487,884, forward strand.
GACGGAGCAAGTAATATACAAGATGAATTCAATGTTTTGAAATTACTTATTTTGAATGACAATCCAATTGCGTACTATGTAGATTGTTTTGCTCACATGCTTCAATTGACTCTTGTGGCGGTCACAAAGAAACATAATGAAGTTGGAGATTTCTTTAATTTTATTTCTAGCATTCTGAACATGGTTGGAGCATAATGTAAAATGATGGAGGTGATTAGAGAAAAACAATATACTAGAATTATTGAAGGACTCGAAAAAGGAGAAATTTCTAATTGACGATGTCTAAATCAAGAAACATCTCTCAGAAAATATGGTGATACATGTTGGGCTCTCATTATGTTACAATTGTCCGCCTACTATTGATGTATTCATCAATGCTTGATGTTCTTGAGATTGTAAGGAAGGACGGAGTAAACTCGAAACAGAGAACGAAAGCAACTGTCTTAGCATATATTATGAAATCATTTCATTTCATGTTCATGCTTCATTGCCAGAGAAGGATATAGTAGTTACCAATGAGTTATCACAAGCATTACAAAGAAAAGAGCAGAATATAGAAAACTGAAAACATCAAAAGATCGATTGAAAATAATGAGAGAGAGTAAATGTGATTCTTTGTTAGGAGATGTGTCATCCTTCTGCATCAAACATGGTGTTGATATTCCAAACATGGATGATGAGTATAAACTCTATGGGCATTCAAGGCGAAAATCTCAGGGGATACAATCATACACCTTTTCGTTATGAATTATTCAACAATATAATTAACATGTAACTTAACGAATTAGATGATCGTTTCACTGAGACAAGTACGGAGCTACTTCTTAGTGTGGCATGTTTAAACCCAAGTGATGCTTTCTCTGCTTTCAATAAAGAAAAGCTTATTCACCATCAGTTCTATCCAGAGGATTTCTCTGCAGTGGACCTTATGATACTTCATGATCAACTTGATACATATATTATTGATGTCCATAGTAATGAGTTCTATACTATTAAAGGCATTACTGGTCTAGCAGAGAAAACGGTAAAAATAAAGAAGAATTTGGTATTTCCATTAGTATATAGGCTTATCAATTTGTCATTAGTTTTACCAATTGCTACTGTTATAGTGGAGTTTTCCCTGCTATGAATATTGTTAAGAGCAAATTACGGAATGGGATGTGAGATTAGTGGATGAATGATAGTTTTTGGTTGTATACATTGAGAAAGATATCGTTGATGAGATTGATAATAAAGTCATTATGAAGCGGTTTCAAAATATGAAAACTCACAGAAAACAATTGTAATGTGAGTTTTCTTATTTTAAAATATATTTTTAAATTGATTAATTTTCTATCTATTTTGTTTTCTATATTTTTTACATGCTTTTCGTTTTGTTGGGCTATTTGCACAATAAGGGTTTTCTTTTGTGCAGATATATGATGACATGGTTTTACATGGTGTAAAATTACATTTATTATCAAAAAATGGACATAAAGTTAACGACATGTATTTTGTTCTGTACTAACTCTTTTATTATAGAATATATTACAATGCGGAGTACTTAATAAATTTAATGTGTATAGATAATTGATAATGTTTGCTTCTTGGTTTTTATTATACATAGAAATTATTTTGTATTAGCCTATAATTTGCCCACAAAATGAAAATTTCATGGCTCCACCACTGTTGATGATGTTTAAATTACTTGTCATCTTATTAATCACATGCCCTTCACTATGCTTAATGGTAAAGTTCCTTATCACTTGTTTCATAAGGTAAAATTATCTCATTTGTCGGCCAAGATTTTTGGGTGTTTGTTTCATGCATAATTATGTCCATAATGATTTCAAACTTGGTTTGGTTTTTACTCCTTATTGTGTTTTTACAATACGCTTGTACATAGAAAGTTTATAAGTGTTAATATCCCATAATAAAACAATCTTTTATGTTCGCTAATGTTATATTTTTCAAGTCCCAATCGTATTTCACATGACAAGAAGACAATGAACAATTATTGAGTACCTTGAATACCAATATTGATGATGAGTACTTACTTTATCTGCTGTCACCAAGAATATGTAAGATTGCATGGGTGTACCAACAATGAAAAAAGATCAAAACTCGGCTTTCTAATCTTAGTTCAGCTCCCAATTCTCTTGCCTTCTTACCTCAAGACCATGTGCCATCATCCTCAACTTCGGTAAACTTCATAAGTGAACGTGAGCTGATTTTTGATTTGAATATTCTGATTGCTCATAGAAAAACAACTCGTTCTTATGCAGCTCATGCCCTTTACAAACATATGACTTATGCCCATCTTCTCAACCATACTAAGATTTTCTCTCTTCCATTGATTCTCACCAAACTCTATATTCTATTTCAAACGCTTTGTCACATCCATATCGATATGCCGTAATGTTAGGAAAAAATGAATACACTGGAGCTTAATAAATCTTCGGATCATGTACCAACCTTACCGTGCAAGATGATTGCAAATTGGTTTATACTGTAAAATTGAATCCTAATAACTCTCTTGCTCGATTAAAGATCAGTCTTGTTGCTAAAGGCTATTCACAGATGTTGGCATAGATTACCAGGAGACATTCGCTCCGGTTACAAAAATGATCCCGGTGCATTTGTTGATCTCTTTAGCTGCCACACATCAATATGTTCATCAGTTGGGTGTAAAGAATCGATAATCTTGAAAAAGTATACATGAAACAACTGACAAATTTTGTTGCTTAATAGAGTCTGGATACTATGCAAATTGAAGAAGTTGTATGGTCTGAAGCAGTTACTGAGGGCTTGATTCAGGAGCTTTGCAAATTTCATGAGGCGATTTGACATCCAACAGCATCAAAATAATCACGGTCTTCTATCAAACTCACAAGGGAAGGCGGGTCCTTCTAATGGAATATGTTAATGCCATTATCATCAATATTAGGGATGATGCTTATAGGATTTAGAAGTTGAATCAGTTTATTTGAGTTTAGACAAAGTAGCTTGGGTTACTCAGGTATTTTCGTTGGATAGATGTGGTATGCTCCAAGAAAAATATCTATCGATCCTAGCAGCAGCAGAATTATATCTTGGATATGTTATCAGAGACATGAATATCATGTTTTAAACCAATCAACTCATCCATGGATCCAAACTTCAGACATAGACCGGATCACGGGAAGCCACTACATGATCCAAGGTGATATAAGAGATTGATAAAAAAAGTTAAACTACCTTATTATGATATGTCCTAATATTACCTTTCCAGTAAAGGTGCTGAGTCAGTTTATGCCTAATCCGAATAATACATATTGGGATGATACGATACAAGTCTTAAGATACTTGAAGAACATACCCGACAGATATCTTCTTTACTCGAACGCATGTGGAGCTAACGATCAGCTACTACATTTTTGTGGGAGGTAATTTTGTATAAAGAGCAAGAATAATCAATCGTTTCACGATTTAATGCAGAATCAAAGTATATAGCTATGACCAACACCACATGTGAGTTGTTATGCATTATGCATTCAACATCAATATTTAAAATCAAGATTCATGACACATACATATATGACGTTGTATAATAATAATATTATTAATATATCCATTACTACCCATATGATCTTTTATGAAGGACCAAACATATCAAGATCGATTGTCACATATTAAGACAACAATAAAGTAATTAAGACGAAACATGTGAGATCGGTAAATCAACTGATGGATATGCTTACCAATCCATTGGAAAAAGAGAGTGAACTATATTTGTGACAGATGGGCATGAATGACATACATGCTCCAGCTTAAGGGAGATTGTTGAGATGTAATATATTTCATAGCATTATGAGACTGTTGAGATGTAATATATTTCATAGCATTATGTTTTATGTAAAAAGAATTTAAAGAGCTTTTATGTAAAACCACCAAGATAGTACTATAAATACAAATCCTATGGAAAGGAGAAACTAAAGCCTTCCTTAAAAGTTCTATCTCTGACAAGCAGTTTCTCAAGGGAAATATATGTGCAGATCCCATTAATTTCCCCGTTAATTATATGAGGCAAGGGTTCATAGAAAAATGAGGGTAAGAGTAAATATTGTAATTATTAATGGCTAAACAGAAATTAGTGCTCGAGTTTGCATTAATAAAGACAACCCAACTTAAGATAGAGTTGTCTAACCCAAGTTCGACGAGTATGAAAGGAACAATGAGTGATCCTTTTCTTCACTCTTCAGATTACCTCTTAGCCCTTCATTGAGTTGCCACTGTGCAGCAGCAATGAAAATGATCACGGTGATCAGCAATGGTGATGAATTGGCAGCAGTACCGGTCCTTTTCTACCTTTTTCCTCCTCATTTGCTACTTACCCTTTCCCCCTCTATTCATCTTCTGATTTCTCTTCCTCCTCCTCCCTTCTACCATGTCTATTCCTTATCCTTCTCTTTCACGTGCACATATTTTGTCTAATTTTACTTCAAACACATGTAGGCGCTAAGGCTACTATTAGTTAGTCAGACCCCCCCCCCCCCCCCCTCTCCCTCTCCTCTCTTTCCTCCTCCTCCTCCTCCCTTAAGGTAAAAAAGGCATCATTAGTGCTTGATGCCGAACGAGATCATCTTCATCGTTTATTGCCGTGTCAATAAGGTGAAAATCTACTTCGAATCATCAGTGATGTGGAACGAGCCACAAGCACATGCAACAATATTTTAAAAATCGAAATGATACCTACACCATGTAGGGGTGTTCGTGTTTCAATTACACCAAGAGAAATTTAGAAGTCCTTATTTTTAGGAGTTCCATTTTTTAGAAAACTAGTCAGATCACATGTTTAGAGTTTTTATTTTTATAGTTCTTTTTGTTTAGAATTTGAATTGAGTTAGGAGTTTCCTTTTTAAGAGTTTTAGTTATTTTGAAAAGGACTTTTTCGAAGCCTTATTTATAAAGGTAATATAAAATTCTAATTATGATATGATTAGTTTTCTTAAGCTTCAAATTTTGTGTTTTCTATTAAAAAACACTTATGCCTTTCATTGCAATATAGAATATGAAGAGTGAATTATAAAATTGAATTCTATAAAATCTACTTGGTTTGCGAGAAACCTTAATGATTGAATCTCTTTTGCATGCGAGATACAAGAGTGGGTGAGCAATTCATTTGGGTGCGAGACTCAAATTTCTTTTTATCAAAATTCCTAGTTTAGATACCCTAACCACTAATTTCTTCTACCATAAAACCCTAACACTTCTATTCCCAATCATTTGGAATCAAAGTTAATTTTCATGTTATTCCATCGTCATCTGCTTGGTCATCTTTTTAGATTAGATTAGACTTGGTTCTAGTTTTCTCATTAGTGCAAAAAAATTCTTTAGATTTTGGCTTAAGATTTTTAGTTTTAAAAAGTTTGACTTTAGTTTTTAGCCAAAAAAGGTCCTTGATTTTAGTTTTAAAAACAAAAAAAGTAAATAATCAGAAAATGATCTGATGCGGAAGGAGCTTTCTCCAACGATGAAAAATCTGATATAGAATGAGCCACAAACAAGTGTAACAATATCTTGGAAACTCGAAGCAAATCCATTACCAATGTAGCACAAACATGAGTAGAAAAAGAAGCGTGAAATACCATAAGTCATCATTACCTATGTAGCACAGACACTTCTACTATGAAGCAGTGATGTGTTGAAAATGTGTCGGATATGCGTGTCGGATACGCATGTCTAATGTATTTTTAAGGATGTGCTAAGTAAGGGTGTGTCGAGTCCGTATCAGCATAGCCATATCCATGATACATTGATCATTACCAAAGGATTTGACAACACCTCCCTTTATTAACTAGTACCGAAATCTTGGTATAGAAAACTGCACGCAAGATAAGGGACTAGCACAATCGTAAAGGTCAGTAGGCATCTTCCACGTCCTATGTATAGTCTACAGATGAGAGATTTTATATAGGAAACCACATTCAATTTTGAGTAACATATAGCGTGAGGAGCCAGACCAGAAAACATGCACATCTGGTGCCAACAACTTCACAAGCTTCGATTAGGGCTTCCTAGTATGAGTAAGACGTATAGTTCCCAAATAGATACTAGTGTTGGATTTATTAATCATATAAAATAAAAATATAAGATATAATATGATGTGTTCTGTAATTTTGGAGCACCAGGGACGTTTTTCGTAATTTTTAGGATCTAGGGATTTATCTGTAATTTCTAAAAATCTGGTTAGTATTTATATGAAGCTTAGGGGGTTAGGAATTTTATGTTGAATCTGGAGAGAACTTGTTAGAGGTTAAGATATTCTCTTTTGTAAAGAGTACGGCTTCCTCTCAAATAGAAGCTTGTGAGAGAGGTATACTCAAATAGAAGCTTGTGAGAGCGCTATACCTCTCGAACGTGACCATCTTTGTTTTCTTTTCTATTTTATAAAAATCTGATTTTTATTCATCAAACCATGGAAGATCCTATCAATTTGGTATCAGAGCAGTTCGATCTTGATGACGACAAGGAAAATTGATGTCTTGGAAGAGAAATTGGGGAGCTAAGTAGCAACCTTAAAGGAAGAACATCAAAAGATGAAATCGGAGATGGCATCAATAGAGGGAAGGTTCGTCGTTTGACTCCAAACTTCCATAGCATCCATGACAAAGGAGACGCTGGAAGCCCTAACGAAGAAAGGAGATCCGACAAAGTCAGATCTGGAAGGCGGAGGGGGGCATGATAAAGATCTAAGGTGAAAGTCGAGAGTTTCAACCAATGAGAAGGAAAAAGGAGATTTCGTCGAAGGGCTTCTCTTCGACGCGGATCACGACTTCGAGGAGGAGGCGGATGAAGCTGTGGGGGCGGCGCCCCTTTCAGCCCACCCCAGGAGCTCACCGACCCTTGGGAATCCCTGCCTAGAGCTAGCGAGGCCCGGCAAGGACGCTGGGGGCCCCACGGCCATCTGGGGGCCCACCAAGGCTTGGTCGAGCCCCTGCAGCGCTGCCGGGGCCCCGCAACCCACTGGCAGTCTGCCAAGTCTTGGTCGAGCTCCCGCAGGGCCGCAAAGGGACATGCGGCCTCCTGGCGGCCCGTCAGGGGCCCACCGAGCCCCTGCAGGGCCGCAGGGGCAACCTGCCTGGGGCCCAGCGGGCTCGACTGGCCCGTTAGGGGCCTCACGGCTTCTTGGTGGCCCGCCAAGACCCTGATGATGACTTTTAGCTGTTGTTAGGGCGTAAGGATGATGTGGAAGAGCTCCAGGGGCTTTGTGGGCCTCGGGTCGCTGCAGAGAGGCGATGACGACGAGTATTTTCAGCCTACGAGGAGTTCCGATATGATTATGACGAGGACCAAGGCTATGATGAGGATGTTGATGATTTTGTTTGGGGTGAGGATGATTTGAATGGTGATGGGGACGGCGGTGGTGGTTTATTAAAGGGCTATGGTCGACACAGGGAGATACGACGGGACAATTATCATCCAACTTACTATGGACAGATCAGGGGCAAGCTGGCCAGTGGAGTCTTGGAATTGATGACAGGTTTAGGAACTGCAGATGTCACTGTTCGATGATGATGATCCTTATGGTTGGATTTACCAAGCTGAGAGATTCTTTTCGTTGACACGCATGACGAAGAGACAAAAATTAGAGACGGCCAACATCTGATTCGAGGGAAAGGCGCTATCTTGGTTCAAATTGAAAGAACGTCATTGTTTCCACTCATGGGAGGAGCTCAATGATTTCTTGGTAAACATGTTTAGGGACACCCAAAGAGGGAACTTACAGGAGCAGCTGCTAGCACTCAGGCAGGATGTGACTGTCAGGGATACATGAAGACGTTCAAGTCGCTCTCGAAACAGGTAAGGGAAATTCCGAAGACTTTGGAGAAAAACTTAATGAAGTGGCTCAAGTCAAACATCCGTGCAGAGTTCCACATATAGATGCCTATGGAACTGATGGAGTCAATAGACTTGACCCAGATGGTGGAGAATCGTCTCACAAAGGAGCGGAGGTCCAGGGGCTTAGAGTGGATCCACTCTTTGCAGCCTGGAACCGGCAGAGGGGGCATAAGGCACTGACGGGAAGAGAACATCCCAGCAGAGAAAAGAACAATGAGCCACGGTCAGAAGGGCAGTTCAGGTGCATGCCATATGCTGAGATGAGGATCACACAGGCGAAGTGATTATGTTTCGGCTGTGATGAAAAGTTCACCTCAGTGCATTATTATCGCGATCGCACTCCGCAAATGTTGATAGCAAGTGATGATGAAGAGGTGGAGGGACATGAGCTGGGCAAAGGTGAGTATCTCCACTTGGAGTGACAAAACCAAGGAGTTCATGACACCACCTGAGCGCAAGGTGGCTCTTCGAGGACAGAGTAATGATGTGTTCTACAATTTTGAGGCACCAGAGGCGTTTTCGTAATTTTTTAGGGTGTAGTTGTATTTTTGTAATTTCTGAAAATCTGATTAGTATTTATATCGGTCTTTGGGGTTAGGTATTTTATGTTGAATCTGGAGAGAAAACTTGTTAGATATTAAGAGATTCCTTCTTTTGTGGAGAGTGTGGCTTTCTCTCAAATAGAAGCTTAAGAGAATGGTCCACGTCTCGAACGTGACCAATATCTTTGTTTTCTTTTCTATTTTTATAAAAATCTGATTTTTATTCCTCAAACCCTAGAAGATCATATCATAATACGTCAGAGTTTCTAACAAAAAAATCAATTAAGCAACGAATCAAGTTCATTCCATGGTCATCCATGAATAAATTCATGTCCAATCTATCAACTATTCTCCCTTAAACACTCCAAAAGGCCTGATCACCCCCAATGTCTAATTAGACTTTTTTGCTTTTGATATTAGATTACATTATACAGTACAAATCTTCCATTCGAGTTGCACAATATTAATTGTTAGTTTTCCAAGTGACAGGATATATATACAAATTTGGTCTATATGATCATGATCTATATCTATATACAAAAATTGGTATCCAAGGTTTCTGAAGTGTTCAATTATGGTACAAGGGTTGGATTTGCAATTCGTATTCCCTAAGCTGTAGATCAATAAAACTGTCTACTTTTGGCCAGTCAACTTGAGACTACGTGTGCATATGTAAAACATCATTAAAAACATTTGAAATTTTGTGTTTATGCCCTTAAAAAATTTAGCTCATGTTATACAGTATAGATCGTCCATTTAACTAGCACGGCATATCAGTTGCAAGTAATGATATATTAAGATCTGTACTTAAATCCGCCATATAAAAGTTTGTATATGATTGCATATTTACACCTACGTGCGCACACATAACTGGGTCATCTCAATTAAATATGAGCAGAAGGATCTCACCCAAACCCAACCAGCTTTAATTGAACATTGGCCAGGCTCGGAAGCTAAACCCATGTAGGAAGCTAAACCCATGTCCGGTAAGTGGGTGGTGACAAAATTGGCATGCATATTCATGTGTTGGAAGCTTAAGGAAATCTGGACATTTTGACATGAGTGATATATGTCAATATAACACAAATCTGTGACATGTGAAGCTTGATATTAATATCTACTATTATAATAACTCCCCCTCCCGTCCCAAAATTGAAATTGGAACCCTGATTGTTGTCATGGACTAACAGAACAGGTAAAGTAAAAAACTTTGAAATTTAAAGCATTAAATAGGTTGTGTCCATCTATTTAAATGATTTAATAATTCTTCTATTTTTTAAGGATCCTAGCCATTCATTAAAGATATTTCATTCAAATTTTAAATCATGTTTAAACCCATGAGTAATTAAGCCCTTAGATTAAATGCCTGATTTCTCCATTTCCTAAAAAGGCGCTCCGGCTTCCTTCCCTCACATGCATGCTGCCCAATTGTTCGGGTTCTGCCTTCCAAGACTCCAGAGGCCACACCAAGAAAAAGATGAAAAAAATAAAAATAATTCTACATAAGAAAAGGAAAAGAAATGCAGGGAAGAAATCTGTTCAAGAAGAAAAGGAATATGCAGGGAAGAAATCTGTTCAAGAAGAAAAGGAATATATATACAGATTAATTTATATGTAATGTATATGTACTGACAACGCAAGAAATTATGTAAATGTGCTAACAGCGCAGGAAATTTCATGGGCTATATTAGCATGGTTTAGTTTTAAAAAAATTTGATTTTTTTGAGGTATTATCCCCCACATCACGGATGATCACCCCACCAAAAATAAGTGAATCCAATGACCCTCGATTTAACCGTTACAAATTCAACATTTCAGAAGAATATAACTTTTTATGACAAATGAATCGAGTGTCAAATGCCCCAAGTGTTCACCAATATTTGGGTTTTTGATGTTTTAGAATGTATACAACTATGAAAAAAATTTGAAAATATTATTTAATTCTGTTATTATCAACACGCGAAATTTTCTTACGCTGACAACGCATATACATATTCCTCATATATAGCATAATTTATATGCGCTGACAATGCGGGAACTGACAATGCGGGAAATTTCCCGCGCTATCAGCACTAAAAAAATCAAAAAATTTGAAATTGTTTTTCTAAGTTGTTCACATTCTAAAACCCCAAAACCCCAAATATGACGAACCCTAGTTATATTTGATGATGATCCCCTCGTAGCAAAAGGTTCTATTGTTCTTTCTAAAATCGTTGAATTTGCAATGGGTGTTGAATTTGCAATGGGTAAATCGAGGGCAAATAGTGTTGGATTTTTATATAATGATCATACATGATGCGTAGAAGATGTCCAAAAAAATTTAAAAAATAAAAAATTTTATATGAACTGTCAGGGCGAGAAATTTTCCTGTGTTAACAGCACATATATAATTTCGTCATATATATATATATATATATATATATATATATATGGACTAATGGGTATCATACGCCATATGAGAACTTCTCTCATACGCCCTCTCACATAAAACACCAAAGTACAAGCCCACATGTGCTTGTACTTGGTTGTACTTGGGTGCTTTATGTGAGAGGGCGTATGAGAGAAGCTCTCATATGGCGTATGACAGCCATTATTCTCATATATATATATATATATGGGATTCATGTAGATCAGGTGGCACCTGATCTAATAGATCAGGTGCAAGACACAAAAATGTGGGCCCCCCAACGAGTACAAGCCCATGTGGAGCTTGTACTTTTCACTTTTTGTGTCTTGGCACCTGATCCATTAGATCAGGTGTCACCTTTTCTACATTAAATCATATATATATATATATATAATATTTAGTTTTTGTAACCTTTAATCATTTTTCTATACATATTATCCTCTCTTTGAGATGTTAGAACTCATTTTTTTGATCAAATTTTTTCTTCTCTTTCTGATGAGGAGATGATTATGCCCGCGAAGAACTTACACCCTCACCTCTTCTTCTTAAAATCCTAAAAAATCTCAAAAAAAATCCCAAAATCAAGAAGCCTGGAGAAAATTGAAGAAGATGAAGAAGAGAAGAAGTAACTTTTTAAACGAACAAATGATGAAAATGTCCATAAATTAACAAATCTGAACAGATTTTTTTTAAAAATGCAGCAAAATGAAATAATTATAATGTTAGGGTATCAACTAGTAAGACTTAAAATATTAGGAATAACGACACCCAAGATATTTTAGTGCATTTTGCCCTTCTTAATTAATTTTGTTCCTTCTCCTACCTGCACTGTTTCCGCATCCCAATTCAGCAACACCAATAGATAAAAAGCAAAAAATAAAAATCTAGGTATGCATATTTCAATTTTTTATTTAATTTATGTGGTCTTTAATCAATTTTTGGTATCCATATTATCCTTACTTTTAGAGATTATAACTAGATTTTTTTTTTGATCAAAATTTTTCTTCTCCTTCTATTCTCTTTTTCAGCATTTCTATTCAGCAATAAAGTGAAAAGGCAAAAAAAATTCTAGATATGTATATTTCTATTTTAAGTGTTTATTTAATCTATGTGGTCTTTATTGATTTTTGGTATACATATTATTCTTACTTTAAGAGGTTAGAGCTAGCATCTTGGATCAAATTTGTCTCTGCTCTTTTTCAACATTTCTATTACAAGGTAGATCTCTAATTAGCCCTAGGCATGAAGGTGCAATGGGGGTGAGAGAGGTAGAGTTTATTTAATTATGTTGTCTTTATTTTTTTTTTGACATATTCTCGTCTCTTTCACAAGTTAGAATTAGTTTCTTTTGATCAATTTATTCCCTTTTCCTTCTCTGCTCTTTTTTAGCATCCATATTCAGCCATACGATTACAGAAAAAAGCAAAAAAAAGTCTGTTATTAACTTATTTATATTTCGAGCTTTTATTCTATTCATATGGCTTCTAAACAATCTTAGTGTACATCTATTCTATAAAACACGACCTTTTTTATCTTTGTCCTACGTGGCAATTTTGTCCCGGTCATATTTTGGGTTTTTGACTGGGACGCTGACTAGAATAATGGAAACAACAATTTCCCAAAAGGGGAGAAAATTAACAAATTAAAAGCACAAAAAGTAATAGAAATACAATAATAACCGAACATGTGTTCGATAATTAAGCCAAATAAATAATTTTCATGCATATGCATTCATACCTTACTTTTATTTCACATAAATGATTGGAAAAAGTAGAATAAATGACGATTAATAGAAAAAATTAATCAAAAGATAATTAGAAGGCAAGCAACTTTAACCTTGGTTGGCAACAAAAAATCAGTGCTTAAATTCGCAAAAAAACTGGAATCTTTGAGATATCCTTTGTTTTTTTGTCCCATATTTCGAGGGGGGACGAACCAAAGGGGTGGGTGTGGGGCCCACTAACGGATTGGGGTTTTCGGGTCAGGCGTGAATCAAAGCATGGCCCTTTATGAATTCAACCCCGTTAATCACACAAGAAAGATTTATACCAGACATAATATAGATATAGATTCGGATCATAAAATGTGATCTTTGTTGAATGTGGATTCGAACGCTGACATCTGATAACACTACGCTCAGTTATCTATTACGATACAGACACACACCACACTTCTCACTCATTTTCGGTTGTGTGCGTTCATCGCATTATGTTCGTGTGGATTTTTTCTGCGTCGTGCACTATGTGCACGGGTAATGACTAGTATTATATTTATTTTGAGATGTTAGAATTAGCTTTGATTGAATTTTTTCCTTCTCCTTCTCTGCTCTTTTGCAACATCCCCATTCAACCTAAGGTATGTAGGTAACATGCTTCTATTTAAAAAATGTGAGAGATGTTGGAATTAGCCTTTTTAATCAATTTTACCCCTACTCTGATGTATTTTTGACACATATTTCTCTCTTCTTTATCTACAGGGAGTGCATCGTCCTTTTGGGAGTAATTGTTAATGATGTTGGAACCGATATTTTTCCTTGTAATTTGTTTTGGTTATTTTGTTGTTGGAATTTTTATATTAAAATCATATTTCAATCTGTTATCTTTTTTCTTACATTTTACTGTATGCACATGCATAGTGCGTGCCAAAGTACTGCTGCTGCTATAAAGTTAGCAGCGATGGTAACCATTAAATTAGACGTAGCTTCCGTTCAGAACCACAGCTCAGTGGAATTATACAAGAGATCCCAAGGATGGGGCTTCACAAATAGCAAAGAAACCAGAAGTAGTGAAAAGAGTGTCAGTGGCAATCACAGGAACTAAGAACACAAGAAGCACCAAAGAAAAGAGTAACTGAAGAAGATTCAATTCATACCTCAAAAAATCATTTTCCAGATTCTTTGATCTTCCAATGAAATCTTCCACAACCTTTGATACATGATTGTCTCCTTCCTTCTCAGATACATTGGGAGCTCCAGATATCCTGGGTTAATACATTAGTAACAAAAATCATCTTAGAGATAGGTGATAGCAAGACTACAGGAATATATAACTGATAAATTGTAGTTATTGATATACAGTTGCGTCGTGTAGCCATAATCAAAGTGTGAGATTCAAATTTTAACATCTTAAGCAATATTCAAATGGATATATTAAAGTTAGTGTTTCAAAAGCAACACTTACATGTTTTCACTGTCCAAACCTGCACGAGAATGACTTTCCAAACAAGACATCACGCTACAAGCATCCCCAATTATTATTTTAGCCATTAAGTACATGACACTTCCATATGATGTAGATGGATCTGCCCTGAGATATCTAGATGGTACAGAAGGAAGAATTTGTTGCATCAGCTGAGTTGTCAGTATAAGCCTTCTTTGTGATCTAGTTATTGAGAGAGCATCCTCTATCATCTCAAATTCCTCCTCCAGCTACAATTAGGAATTGCAAAGAAGATGAGATGAACCAAACTGTGCTGGGAAGAATAAAAAATATGGTGAAACAAAATACAGTACAAGCTGACCTTTTCAGTTAACCTATTGGTAGCCCAAGCCCATTTCTGCTCCATTATGCTGCAAAATTTTTATGAGATATTGTCAAATTACTTGTGTAAATCAAAAAGAAAAGAATAATGTCACAGATAATATGTTTTCAGGCTCCAAGAATAATGAAAATGACATTCATCAACTTTTTCAAGATAGATCTGCTGTTAAGCATGCCACCTGATACTTTGCAGCCTTCGGCGGCCTTGTGTCACCTCTTTATGCCATGGCAGAAGATCTGGCATTGGACTTTTGCGCTTCTTTGGAATTAGAATCATACTGTTCTCACTGACCTGTGGTGAATGGCCAGGAGAATGGGCAGAGTGATTCGAAAGTATGGTAGCAGGTAAGGTACTTTGTCCAAAGCTGTCAGCCAGATTTGTATGATCATTTTGTTCTGGCACGATATGCTGAACCATGCTCTCAGGAACTTCAGAAAAATTGTATTTCTGACCAGAAGGTTTTGTGTTCCTCTGAAAACTACCAAATCCACCATATGTTGTTAGGGTCTGACCAATTTTATGGTTTCCATATTTCTCAAACCACGATGGAGCCATTTGTGGACTAATCGGAGGTCGCTCGCTGCCTCCAGCAAAATGTCCTATTGGAGTTTTGCCATGTGGATGTGAATGATTTTGAAGATCATGCTGATTATGTGTGGGTGGATCCTGAGGGGACACTTCTCTGCCATTAACCTGCAAATGTTTGTTTGAACTGTTCTCTTTAATATTTCTTGACGAAAAGTCTAGCATTTTAATGTCGGACGCGAATGAAGTGTTCGGCGAAGTTGCATCCGTTTCTCTCAAAACTGTGTTCTGGCCATAATTATACCTCTGTCCTACTACGCAGTTCATTTGTGAAGAATCCACCCCAAACTCTGCTCCTTTAAGCCTCTTCTCAGCCCTTCGGTTTCGATCAGAATCTGCACCCTTCATTTCCTGCATTTGTTGCAGAAGAGAATAATTATTTCGTTTTTGAACACCTGATGATTCCAAATGGTGACCAAAAGCCCCTGTATCACGATTAGACAAGGCAATACTGGAAACAGAAACTTGTCCCTTGTGCGCGTCAGTGGATGAATCCTTTGCATGTGTTCCCTTACTGAGGTCCTGCTGAGATAGGCAGGCTGATGATGAAAAGGAAACAGCAGTGCTTCCATCCAAATGATGCTTCGGATCCGGTTCTAGTACTGACCCTTGCGATGCACTTCCTGTCATAGGATCAACATCTACTCTATCATGAGGGGGCAGTTGTTCTGAGACATTATCTTTCACTGAACAGTCTTCACCATAGACAAATTGCTTAGAAGTAGAGGAACATGTACGAAACTCAGAAGGAGCACTTTGTCCATTCCTCTTGTTCTGATCGTCTGGCTTTGGTGTGGCTGGTAAAGACTCCATGCCACTGGGCAAAGGACTCCTGGACTGAAGCACATTGGAAATGATCTTCTGGGGATGTATCCCGGATATGCGTTGTTGGGATGATACGCTCGTCCATACATTATGCAACATTTTTGAGAAGCCACCTTGCTGAGACACAGCCGATTTTGCAGCTTGATGACCAACAGACCTCATCTCCACAACAGAGCCTTCTTGGCCTGAACTTCTTAGATGTGAACTTGCATTTCTGGCCTGAGAATGACTAGCATTTCCAGGATAACACTGCGAAGTAGAAGAAACAGGAGTATCAGAAGGTGAACTAAGTCTGGAAGGGGGAAGTTTCCCAGCAGCAGAAGGCATTGATAAATCAGAAGACTGTTCTGGTGTCGCTACATCATGAGACTCCTCTCTGTTCACAGACTGAGAAGACTTGTTAGCATCATCACCAACTTGTTGAAGATGGTCCGATTGATCATTTACTGCAGGTGCAACTGCAGAAGAGAAGAGATGGTGTTGCTCTTGTTGTTTCTGCTGCTCCCGTGGTTGCAGAAGAGGCCGGTTCATTCTAAGAGCATAGGCAGCAGCCGTCAATGGATTACCTTGAAAGTTTGGAAACACGACTCCCTTGTTTTTACCTCCAGAAGATGAAAAAGATTTTTCCCCCTGGTTTTCTGTTTGGGATGTACCATGAGAAGGCAGAGATTGAACTGAAGTTGAGGATGGTGGTCTTGACTGATCTTGTCTTGCCCCCGAGTCTAAACTCCTCCGGCTAAAATCATTAGCTGTTTCTAAGGAAGTCTGCAAAGGCAAAGCATGGTCTGAAAATGATTGTCGTTGAGTCGGTGGGGCCAACTTTAAACCAAAGCCCTGAAAGGAAGGCGACTGGCAAGGCTGAAGATGTGAAGAAGACCCCTCAGTAGTATCTACCTCAAGTCTCCCACATGCTGCATTCTGTTCAGAAAAACCGAAGCGTTCAACTGTTTTTCCTACTCTTGATTGGTCCACCTTATGAAGAAGCTCAAGCATATTTTGACTACAAGAGAATGCATTTACACTGATGGTTAGGAAAATAATACAGTACTAATGCTAGAATTTGAGCAGAACTTCATCATCCTCACATCATGGCAAGACGTCAAAGAATGTTAAATGTGTATCGTATTGAAAAATCCAGTAATCAAAACATACAATAGTATTTATGTTCTGTTGTGAAGTAGCATTTTCTTTAAAAACTGAAAAATGAAAATAATGCAATATGTGAAAACCAACAAGAACTAGGCCAATCAATACCTTGTCAAGGTAGATCTTTTATTCTCGGAAAACTGAGTAGTTGATCCATCTAATGCAGGTGTAGCAGAATGACTAGTGAAAGCACCTCTATGATGCATTTCTTCTGCAGTTTTTCCATTTCTTTGTTCGTCACTCAGGTGGCCCTACAAGCCAAAAAATGAAATTAACATCTGCCGTAAAAAAGGGATATGAAGAATATTTTGTCCCCCCCCCCCCCCCCAAACAAAAACAAAAACAAACAAAAACAAAAACTAAAACTAAAAAAGGCCCACACACATACACACGCAATGCATTGCTCAACAAGGTCCTGGCTGTTGCCTGCTTCTTCTAGCTAGTGACAATGATCTGGCTATTTTAGAAAATTTACTGATTGTTTTTGTTTTCAGTTCTGGTGTCAAGTACCAGTTATATGATTCACCAGCACAGATTTAATAGTTTCAACTTCCAGAATTGTAAGGAAACTTTAAGATGATATCCAACAAAATGACATACACATATGATATCCAACAAAATGACATCCACGTCTTAATATCAATGATCAACTGATGGCAATCTAACTCTGTAACAAAATCTTTACATTATAGAAGAAGGTACAAAATATGTTTCCAAGCACATGGGAAGCTTGTGGCAGTAGTTAGTTAACCTTCTCATGCTCAATTGGGTATAGTTCTTATACTCGCTGATAAGGAACAGATTTTCCATCATCCTGCTAAAGGGCCTAGAGGAATCATTTCTAAAAGTATTCACATCCTTGTTGATTATGACAATCTGGTCAAAGAATCTGCATCAATACTTGATAATCTGGTTCAAGAGATTGATACTCTATTTAAAGCTGGTGATGAACCAAAACACCACCCTGGCAAGGTCTTTGAAGCTATATTAGTTGCCACTTGGCAAATGAATTTTGATCATACGATAGAATATAAAATTTGAGAATATATGGTAAAAATTCTACCATAAGGTTAAGTTATTGGATTCCACAAGCTCGGGATGGTGGAAAATCTGCGGGGGGGGGGGGGGGGGGGGGGGGGGGGGATCACTATGGAGAGCAAGAGTAAGATAAATCCATAAAAACAGAGAGAAGTTTTTGTATCTGCAATATTACCAATGAGGAATCAGATCTTGTCTAAGATACACAAATGATAAAGTTCCAAGATTTCAACTGCCGGATGGAATTACTGTTCTTTTTATTCCAGGTTAATTAGGGTAATTAGATACAATTAAGAACATTCTTTTCAATCGTTCCCTTTTCTTCTTCTTCGTTTTTCAAAGTGCTAGAATGGATCGATTAGACAATTACCCATGAAGTAATTATCAAAAATAGATGTGGTGGTTTGGTTACCGTGGATCTAGTTGCCCCAAAAAAAATAACACAAGTATCAAAGATCCAGACCAATTGTTATCCAAATATACTTTCAGAATAATAATAAAGGGTGTGCAAGAGTTAGAAGTGGAGGTAATCTAACTGGCAGTTCTTAGATGGATTTTGTTAAGAGATCAAAATCTTATTGGCATTGCATATATGCAGTATCCAGAGTATTATCACCCTACCATGTTAATGCAAGTCCTGCTGACTGTTCCCAACCAGCCCAGCAACAGTAGTAAATGTGGCCACATGAGTAACCTCTAAACAACTAGCTGAAAATGTTACGCCGAGTTATAATCCCAGCCTGGAATTATAAGTCCCCTGCTCATCACAGTGTGTGCGCGTGCACGCGTGTGTCCTTGGTCCATCCACACATCCATCCATACATCCCCTCCATCCACACACATCCTGGAATTATAAGTCCCCTGCTAATCAATATATAAAAATCACCGCACCTCCATCCATCCATCCATATCCAAAAAACCAAAGGGGACCAAATCCAAAATTTTGTTTACCCTCCAAAAACCAAGAACGGATACAGTTAGACTCCATGTCAAGTCGTGCCTAAATAATTAAAACATGTATTAATCAAAGTTTACTCACCAAAAGATCCGTTCAAAAAAGGTAAATCAAAAGAGGACTTGGAAGCAGATAATTGGATTGCTTAGTAAGGAGTTGTTATATATAACAGGTGCGCTTCGGGAATTCGATTTTATGCGCCTCACGGCGTAAGGAGACGAAATCGATAAGGAACTCGATCTAATGCGATTGAGTTTGCAAAACATTCTATCTTAAGAAGGATCCAATAAGCTAAGGCTTACAGAACTAGCCCCTACTTCTGTCTTTCTGTAGTGGATATTCCGGCATAATTCCAAGAAGGTTTTGAGGAAATTATTGCAGCAGCTTCTGCTGCATTTGGGTGTTTTGTTCTCTTTCAACTTACATAATCCAATCAAACTTTCGTCAAAGTAAGGACATATCATATTAGAAAACATATGTTGCATGGATACACACATGTACACGGGAACGACAACAACACAATATGGAGACACTTAAGCAAATACTTAAAAGTGTACTCAAGATAGAGTCATCATGTCCAATTCGTGGGTCTAACACAGATGTCCGATGAGTGTCCGTCGTCCGACATAACACATCTCCATGGCTCCTTGGTTGAACTGTTAAGACAAACTACTAGAAAACTCATACTAGTTCTCCATTGTTGAAAGAAGAAATTTGAGGGAGTTCTTTACACGGGTAGTTGTACTGTAGAAAAAACCATTTGAAGTTTCAATCCATGAGAAAGAAATGCCAAGTGAAACTTTAAGGCTCTCCTATGAAGAGTAATTGCCTCAAATAGTAAAGGCCAATATGAGGCCTACATATTGTCCAAAGATTTCCTTCTGAGGAAAATATTGTTAAGATCTAATTGTCCTATTAAACAAATCTTCCTATCTTCATTTGTCAGAGATGTAATTGGTTGGCAACAGAGGAAGGATCAGATTCGGTTATAACAGAAGAAAGAGTTTGCAATCTTGTTTTAGAAAGAATTGAAATTTATAAATAAAAATGTTTTTTCGACAAGATTAACTCGCAGGAAGAAGAATTTGTCTGAACATGTTTGTATGTGGTTGGTGTTTTGTTTTCCTGCCTTTCTTTTGTAATTTTCTTCTATTTATTTCCCTTAAACTATGTGCAATCCCCCCCCCCCCCCCCCCCCCACCGCACGGGCGCGCACAGAAAACATGAGGGGGATGGGGAGGGGGACCAACCTAAATCCCACTTTCTTCCCACTTTCTTCTAAATCCAAGGTTAGACTGATAAGAAAAGAAAAAAAGAGTAGACCTAACTAAAACCCAGTTTCTTCTTATTCCATGGGTTGTCTAGCATCTTGTGGATTAATACTGCATGATGGAATGTAAGGAGTTTGTTTAATGAATCAATAGTCTTTTCTGATGCATTTTTGGGGGCTTGCTGTAACAAAATATCAGCCTATATTCATGTATGTTTTCATTTTATATGGAACACATTCGATTTACAGCGTATTCACGTTCAACTAAAAAGATAAGTACCAGCTTTGTGCGCGAAATATAATACCTTCCCCATTTCCAAAGCATTATTCAACCCAGTAAACTGAGAGTGCCCAACATATCCTCGCTCCTGATTTTTTAATGCTTGAACCGCCGAATGAGAGTGCCCCTGAGAATATAAGGTCCGGCCCTTGGAGTCCACGGGTTCTGTGCTCATCTCTAAATTTCCCATTGGATGAAACTGGAACATGGGAGGGCCCATGTTTTTACAACCAGACTGGCCTAAGGGCTTTAGACTGCTATTGACCAAAGATTGAGAATCATTTCCTGCCGCAAGAGAATTCTCTCCTGCACTGCCACCACCTTCAGTATTCTGGCCAGGTTGAGTGTTACTTGATATAAAGCATTCACTAAGACCATCTTCTTGCTGGCTATTTTCTTGCTTATGGGTGCATGATTGCCCCGATCTTCTGTCAGTGTTACGCATGGATGAATCACATGGCTGTGAGATGCCAGTCATCTGATTCTGATATTTTCCTGTGATTTCCTCTTTTTTATTTGGGTAGAAATCATCAACAGCAACACATTTTCCATAATCTACCTTAGGCCGGCTGAGTAGGTGCTGATTTGTCTCCTGATTTAAGTTTAGATTGTTGGAATTCACAACAGCATCAAGATTCCCTGTCTGTGTATCTTTATTCCTCGTCACAAGACTGTACATATCAGATGCAACTGTTTCATGTCTAGAATCTGAAATAGGGAACGATGGACCCACTCGAGTTCCAGCAACCTTCCATATTTTCCCCTCATGATCTGTTTTCATACTCACGTTTCTCTTCATATCATTTCCCTGATCATGCTGTCTATTATCACCGTTATCATAGTAGTTTGAAGCGTCACTTTGTGTATGTGCTAAAGACTGAGAGCTCGAGCCATTTAGTCTGTTACCAGAGTGGCTATGCAGAGGCACCTTTTGTTGGAGAGCAAAAGAATGCCGCATGTTATGAGAACTGAATTCCACTTCTGAAGAACATATAGAGCTTGCTGGCCATTCACATGTTTGTTCAGCCCAAACACCATTGGGAGTATTATCAAACTGTGTTTGTGGATGAATGCTGCTTCCTGCTAGTTGCTTTTGTTGGTGATTTTTATCAAAAGGCTTCTCAACAGCCTCTTTAGAGGACTGTTGAATGGACCCATGGAAAGCATCAACTGATAGTCCTCTAGTCATATTCATAGACTGCTGAAAATTGGGTGGGGTATGAGAATTTGGGCTTGCATTGCCTTTATTGAACAAAGGAATATGTCTTGAAGTTAAAGGAGGTGCATCTTCACGGTTCTGCCCATCCCAGGTAACTTGTTTCTTCCAATTATTATCATGCAACATGGCTGAATGATTCCCAGATGACAGTTCTGTCTTCTGGAAGCTTAAACCGCTCCATTCTTCATTGAGTCCTGTGTCACTACTAGAAGCTTCTACAGCCTCTTGCATGAGCGCACTCCAACTGCCACTATGCAAGGTAGGAACCGAACCAAAATAGTCGCTTTTTTGCATAAGATTCCCATCAATATAGCCTCCCATACTTCTGTCGCTACTCACCCCAAAGGAAACATCTTGATTTCCATCATCATCTGTGCGAAACAACAGTTTCTCTTCGGCGGAATCTAAGTTTGCTACACCACGAGAAGGCCCCACCTGCTCCCCTGAGTTTTTAGGTAACATTCCAGACAGTTCCTGAACTTGAACACTCGGCGAGACATGATTTGCTTGTTGAAAATTTTCTGATGTAGCATCAATTCTTATACCTTGCATGGTATCACTTTCGAGCACGTTTTTCCCCCGAAATCCTTGCTCCTCAAGGGAAACACCATCATGTAAGTAGCACTGCTCATGAACTGCAGATTGGTCACTCTGGAAGTAATTAAATGCAGATGACTGCATTGGTGTATCTCCAGCCTGGTTTGGACTAGTCTCTTGGGTTGATGAGAAATTATGAGGTGACCCTTGCATTCCTTGGAACTGTGACTGATGACTCGCTGAGCCTCTTTTGCTAGCAACAGGAGTACCATACAAAGATTGATTAGGTTGTTGTGGAGCAAGCCCCATGCTTCCTATTCCTTGGCCTTGATCCTGTGGAAACATAAGCCCATTTGGAATTCCTTGCACGGATGATCTATGTACCCAATTCATACTCCCAGAAAGAAACATAGGGGAACTACTAGGCAACTTTGTCTCACCTCCAACAAGTTCATTTGACCACATGTTATTAGATGCATTGTTAATAGGCACGCCACTAAGAACAGCTGGTATCTGATCACTGCCTGCCTGCCTTCTGACATCAGATTGTTGACTAAACGAATTCTGTTGCCTTACTCCTTGTTGCAGCTGCGGTAATTGCTGCTGCCTCGTCATCTCTTTTAACTGTTTGTATATCAAGTGCTGTTGCCATAATTGCATATCACGGACCCTTATAGGCTGAATTGGACGAGGCTGAATAATTCCTGGATGTTGGCTTGTTATCTGCTGCTGGCCACCAAGGAAATCAAAGTTAACATGAGCCTCTGTTGCCTCCGGTCTCTCAGAACTTCTTGTAGCCGTAAAATTAAACCCATGAGCACAGCTCTGCTGTGATTCAACTGTAGAGAAGCCTCTCTGCATTAAGCTGTGGCCATCAGAGACGATACCATCTCCCTGAAATTCTGCCTGAATGGACCTTACCTGAAGACCCTGAGAATCATGCATATATCCATTCAAATTTAAGTGTTGGTTTCTGGGCTGGTTTCTGATAAGCTCTGCCTTCTGAGATGAATTTGAGCCAAAAGTTGTTTGTACAGGTTGCATACAATTTCCTTGCTCAGAATCTGTCAAGTACCAATTCAAAACAAGATTGCTTAAGTAATCCTGCTTACCTGACCAAACTAATTAGGTGCACACGCTAGGGATAAATCTGAATATCTTATTTAGCCCACGTCGGTTATATGTTTTCCCATGGTTGATAAACCAATTAATTTCAAAATCTGACTAAGCAAATTATCACAAAGATCACAGAAAGCTTAAACTTAAATTGCATACCTGATAACTGAACTGTAGAGTCCTTTGAGTTAAAAGCAAGTGGGGCTCCATTCTGCCTCTGGGTACTAACCCATGGATTATTGTTCAGAATTGGCCAACCTCCACCTCCTACCTGAGACGCACGGTCCTGGAAGGAGTTGTCTTGCTCAAAGAAGTTATGAATACTTCCAGGGATTTCATTCCCAGGCATAGATAGGAAAGCCTAGCCACCGCGGCAAATGCGTTGATTGATATGAGAAAGAGAGCAAACACCACAAAAGGAACATAAACTTCTAACGTGTCTCAGTCCTTGAAAAAAAACAGAGATTCTGGTAAATATTCATCCAAGACATGTAAAGGTTTGAAATCATCCAGATGAATAATAGACATTACCACATTTAGGGGAGCGGTCTGGTCATGGCACTCAGGAATTGTGATGCTATCCTATTGAAACTAATGACGCGATACTAAGAAATAACTACCAGAGCCATAATTTTCCTTGTAGTGAGTTTTGCCAACAGAAAATTTTGCTAGAACCATCAGACAACCTTTTTTCTTCCTCCTAATAGACATCAATGGTTTTATTCTTCTGAGAGCCATTTCTATTGTATCAAAACTTTCCCGCTTCTAGTAAAGAACTTAGTTTGACAACATATTAGAAATGGTTTTAAAAATCAAGAAATATCTTTGTTAAGGAGATGAACTGAACAGGCGATCACGAACTCGGTAATGTGACGGGAGAACAACATACAAAAGGTACTGGTACAAAAGGGGAAGGGGGAGAGCAAATCTTTGGGTCAAGTTTACATATTGGAAAACAAATTTCCATCAAGAATACCAACTCCATAGTGCTAAAGTGAATGCAAAAGTAGCTGTAGTTTATCTGCAACCAAAAATGGTGTAACTAGTAGATTATAGAAGATCTGCACTTGAGTTATTGAGTCTTTCTCCATTTGAAGAAAAAAATCATGTGGGAAATAGATAAATATAATAATAGAAAGTCCTCAAAGCTCTTATTGCATTTTAAAAGCTTATGTATGCGACTCATTAAACTGTCATCTACTTTTTTGCCTGCTACTTAAAGAATATAGAATCGGTGGCAATGGAAATCACATAGCCTTGCTACATGAGGAATAATATACAACTAGGAAAATAGCAAATGGTACATGGTAACTGATAGTTGACACCAGATAAATCAACACCTACGTAAGAATGCAAAGGCTCCGAAAATCTAGTGCAATGTAGAGTTCATGCCTTTGAGGCGGGGAATAGTTATATCAAAATGTATTATTTAGAAAATGCAGTGTCATAGATGCATCAATGGTTTAAATATTGTATCCCCCTAAAGAAAATAATGAGAAAATAGATGTAAACAAAGAGGCTCAACAACTGAACATGAAATATAATTTCTACGGTGGAAAAAGAAATCAGGATACAAGCTGATACAAGTGCAGAGTCCATCCAGCGTTGTGGATCATTACATGGATGATCCACTGCATTCAACATGAAACTCTATATGGGTAAGGTTTGGTGAATCAAATATCACATGCTTCAGAGATCATTTGCACATTGATCTAATGGCCCAAACTCATGATATTCTTGAAAAATCGCGCAATTTATAACCATTATAAGAGGAAAAATATCTCTAAACCATGTGATGTTTTTATCCTCATGCCCCTCAGCATGTAGATCACATTCAATGGAGTGGACCAACCATGGGGATGATCCACAAGGCGGGAGATGCATTGCAGCGCGAAAAAATTATGCATTGACAGCACATATCCCGTGTTTCTTTTTCTATGAAATGTTAACATGAACATTGTGTTGTCTAGTAAGGTAAATCAATACGCCTTTGCTATGCAAGAATACAAACAGAACAACCTCACTTAAAAATCAAGGCCCTGTTTGGAAATTCATGTAAGATATCAAGATAAAGGGGTTGCAAGTTGCAACCTCTCTATCGCAACCACTTACCTCCAAAAATGGATATAGGAAAACCTTTGGTCTGACCGGATTTTCAAACCCTCCAATTTAGGCCAAATTTTTGGAGAATTTTAACCTCTAAAATGGTTTCTAAAAATTTCAATTGCTAAAAATTTAATCAGTTGTGAGTTACATATAAAATTCAAAGGTTTGATGACAACCCTCCAGTTCCCAAACTAGGCCTAAAAGGTAAGGTCTTATTCGTATTTGCATTCTCGTTCCATAACAAGACAATAAAAGTCGTGGGCTTTCTGCCAGAAGCTTCAAGACTATATGGCCCTAGAAGATCCCTGAAGAGCATGACATTCTCGCATATTTTTAAAATGCAAGACCGGACAAGAAATTCCAAGATATGATAATTAACCAGAGAAACTTTGCAAAACTTTGTTGAACATTTTTAAGGCTCACATTGTAAGTTGTAATCAAGTTGTAATCATATTTGAATTCTCTAACAAAAATAACAAAATTCTATGACAGAAAAGGATGGAGTGGGGATAAGTAAAGCTCCACCTATAGCATCCGTAATTCATGTAGCCATTCATAAAAATTAAGCAAAAAAGAAACTCTGGACGATCATAAGGCAACCACTTCTTCCGTTATGAGTAATGCCCAAATGAATAAACTTATAGTTATAAATTCCCATAAAAACAAAGCCCAACTCAAAACCAACGCACTATTTGAACATAAGAAGCACAAAAAGATACTGCACGTGTTACTCAGCCTTAATCCAAATCTACAACAGAGCAAACACCCAAGCATCCTCAGACCCTAGAACAAAAATCCAACCTTTCCCACTAATCCAGCTTAAAACGATAAAAACACCAACTTTCAAGCTTACTCCGTTTAGTTCTGAACGAAGCCGCGGCAAATGCGAGGAATTCCCTCGCCCCAAAACCAATTAGGTACCCAAATCGGAACAAAATAGGACTAAAACGACCCAAAGAATCAACTCCTAGGGAGAATCTACCTACAGGACGAAGAGCCAACGATCCAGGAAACAGATTGGCGGGTTTAAGCGAACTTACTCGGATTCCCTGAGATTTCCACAGAATGGCGATCGAAATCGATTCTCCCAAAACTACAAACAGACTCCCTTTCCCCTTCTTGCTTCTTTTCAAGGGTTAGGGCCTGGAAGAGTTTTAAAGAGTCATAAAATTTTGGGGGATGGGGATAT
Source organism: Scilla litardierei (assembly GCA_030789695.1). NCBI lineage: Eukaryota > Viridiplantae > Streptophyta > Magnoliopsida > Asparagales > Asparagaceae > Scilla > Scilla litardierei. The sequence goes on from CM061141.1 coordinate 40,514,499, forward strand.
AGAGATACAGAGAGAGAGAGAGATTGAGAGAGAGAGAAATGGCGTTTTCGCTGCAAAAAGAGGGATAAAGTGATCAAAATTGTGCGAAATTTCACCGAACTGAGAGGAGAGAGGGGAGATAATCCGGGTCGGGTCCGAGACGCTGAGGATGTTCGGATTCACATTGAATAAAAAATTTGAATACCATGTCGTCAATCGTGCGCGAGTTGATTGTTTTGGTGGCCATATGAAGCATATGAAGCATGGGTGTGTGGTTGGGTGTGTGGTTGGGTGTTTTGGTGAAACCCAAACAAAAAAGGCCACCACATTACCCTTATTTGCAAATTCTCCATTCTTTTCTCCTGTAACTAAAATACCACTCATCTTCCCCCTATTTAGACGTTTTAAATCGCTCTTTCTCCGTTCTGCACTGACGTGTTTTTGCGCTTTCGTCCCTACTGTTGTGCCCCCGCGACGACTTACCCAGTTTTTCTTTTCCCATATCACTGTTGCCACCGAGAGACGACATCCACGTCATTCATCCACCCGGGATACAACTACCATTTCATCATTTACCCCGTTTACTGACTTTCCTCCTCGGTTTTGCATCGGAAAATACCTAACCTAAGTTTTCTTTTCGGTGTCAATATTGCCCCCGGAAGACGACTTCCATGTCATTCTCGCGCACGGTAGACGAATACCATGTCGTCATTTCACCCTTTAACAACCTGTCCTCCTCGGTTTCTCACCCAGCAGAGAAACTTCCCTGTGCCCTACGGGCACGGGTTATGACTAGTTTATCAACATGGCGAAAGGTCAGGGGAGATCTAGGCTGTTCGTTCCTCTGTGACGTTTGCAAGAATCCAACATGTTAGGGTCTGTTCTTTTGGGTTTATTTGGGTGTTTGTGAAAGTTGTGAATAGTGTTGGTGAAGGTAAAGTACTGTGTTTTTTAAGTGAAAATGCGATTGGAATGTGGAGATGAGAATATTTTGTGGGTCTCATTCAACTTTATTGTGTTTTTTTTTGTTGTGAATATTGTTTGAATAAAGTTAGGGGTGTGCATGGGTACAGGGTACCCAGATACCCGATCAGAACCTACCCGACCGGGTAGGTTCTGGGTAGATAGTTATCGGTTCCGGGTAGGTTCCGGGTAGGAAAATTAGGAACCGACGGGTATCGGGTCCGGGTCCGGTTCCCGTTTATAGGGAACGGGTACCCAGAACCAGAACCGAAATTTTATCTATTTATTTTTTTTAGATTATAATATTAATGATCAAAATATATAAGGGTGATCCACCCTGGATGTATCTAATTTGAACTTATAATATTAGGGAGTGCAACTTGCATCTTGAAGTTTTGAGCAACGCGTATGTTCATTAAACAATGCATTTGAATCAAAGATCATATTGTTCTCTTATGCGTTCAAAAGAGCAGTAGAGGTAAACGTGAATCATTCTTCCACATGTCTAGCTTTATCTAGTAGAAATGACTGATCAGTATATCTTTATCACTGAAGAAAGAGACTAGAGACAATATTTTACTTCCAGATTGATCTTTAATCATGTGTATTTGAGGTAATTGTCATGCACAGATCATTTGGAAATCATTGTTCGTAAAGTATCACAAATTAAATTTTTTTTACAGGGTACCCGGAACCTACCCGGAACCATAGGGTCCGGGTAGGGTCCGGGTATATGGTTCAACTGGATAGGTTCCGGGTCCAAATTTTAGGAACCGGTCCCTTACCGGGTAGGGTCCGGGTAACATAAAAAAACATGGTACCCGGACCCGCACACCCCTAAATAAAGTTGATGTGAGTCCCGTTTTTAATTATAAATTATAATAATTAATATTAAAAAACACAAAACTACACAATCCCATGTGAGAATAGCAAAAATTTTGACATCCCACCTTCGGGCTTGGCTGATTGAAAGTTTAAAAAAAAATGAAACGTGTGTGATTCGTTGCGACATTGAGAGAGATAGAGGTGGGCCCCGCCAAAACATTTCCACAGCTGTAATCCCCGCATTTTGAGGGGATTGCAAGTTGCCAAAAAACGCAGCCATGTCAGACATTTCAACGACGAGGTTGGGTGAAATGGCTGAGGAAAATTGTGAATAGTTGATGAACAATTACGTGAATAGTGTTACTGGGCAACATTCTCACCCACAATCACCAAAAAGAACATGCCCTTTGGTGCCGCGCGCTTTCCGCGTTAGCTCGGGGTGCGCGGCTGTCGATTGGGTGATTTAGGAGGGGGTGGTTTCCTGCCGCGCTGTGTAACGGACGGATATTAGTGCTTCAATCGTTTGGTCTGGGCTAAGTGCATATTTTGGTCATGCCAGAATTAATTTGGGCCAATGGTTCAGTGGATTTTAAATCATGGATCTTTGTAACTTATGGACGATTAATATTGAAAGATTAACTCATTATTTATTAGACTAAGTTTTGGGAGAAAAATCAAAAATCAAAAATATTTATTAAGCCAGACCAAGTTTACCACTGGCCCGTTGGCCTAGTGGTACTACCCCTCCCCTGTATTAGTAGGTCAATGGTTTTACGCCCTCCTTTGAAACCAAAAAAAAAAACAAGACCTGGTTATGTATTAAAAACAGCCCAGTTTAAAAATACTTTCTAAAACCGATCAAGTTTTTCAGCGCTTTAAATGAAATCGTGTGCTAACATAATAGACGTGAAAATGGCCAGGGTTGCCAACCACGGCTTTTTCCATAGTCACGTGTAATTTTGGATTAGTTCAGTTTGCCAACCTCGACCTTTTCAACATTCACGGTATGTTGAGTACTATGCCCCCCCAACCCATTATACACACAACACAACCCCCCAAACCAAACCCACACCCAAACTTTGCAGCCATAACTCAGCCCCTTTCATCCTTTCTACTCCTCCTTCAACCCCTACATCAGCCCACAACGTCACCACACGTTGGATCCACCTTATAACTCGTCGAAAAACCCCCTCACATGTTGGATCCCTTTTTTATTTTGCTGATTTCCCAACATTTTAGATATTTTCCATCAATCTTTAAGGTGATATTGTCATGAGATTTAGTTAAGATTTTTTGCAATAATTTGTTTTTTTAGTATGTCATTAGCCTGCATTTGGTATGAAATTTAGGGCATGCCACAAAATTTGTTTTGAAATTTACATGGTTGCGATGTAAATTGAGAAGGAGATAAAATTTGAAATTTAAATTTAATAAATTTAGTATGAACTCAGTGCATAATATAATTACGGTATAAATATAAGGAAATTAGTGCATAACCAATTTATGACATAATAATAATGCAGATATATTATTATGGCATAATTATATTATAAAAATAATTAGAGTATAATTATGATGATGTTTGTATGTGTTTGTAATAATGGCCAGTGATCGTATTTTTGTCACATGTTATTTCGATGGAAATTTACTAATTGGTGCAAATACAAACCAACATACGTATGAGTGACCGCTACGCCTACAATAGTTAGAAGATCTTCCACGTATAGTGAACTACTAGATCAGATATAAGATAACCAAGACCAATCTGCATGAATACTATCTTAAATATGTACACAACTAGCCCATAACAGATCACTTAACTACCACTGTTCTTATTACTGATGGCATTGTGGTATGGAAATACTGGTTAACTTGGGTGAATTTCAGATGGCATTTGAAATATTCGTGGAAAATGATATTGTACTCCATACTCAAATGCCCGAGGTACGTGCCACATTCTTCGACATGCTCAATGTGGACAACAACTCAACCGGATTTATGGCTTCTCTAAATCATGCATATCTTCACATGTAGAATAAGACAGGAAAATGGCGCTCTTATAATCCATATCGGGATGAGAATAGGGATGCCAAGTATCAACAACATGCAAATATTTCATAGTTATAATGATATTTTAAAGATGTAACATGAATTTCAAAGATTGAACGTTTCGTATGTCAGAAGTAGCTTGAACGTATCGCACGTCAACAGTATAATGAATTTTACACGGCATATTAATTTTCCAAAATATAACGAGCAATCAACATACTTCATGTACATGCAAGACCTTACATACCAGCATCGATGGCCAATCATTTGATGGTTGTGATTCAGTACGCAGTTAATTATCAAGAAAACCGAATGATTAAAAATAAGAACCAAGCAGGACACACAAAACTTGGTAACGCAGTTCGGTGCGCACACCTACATCTACGGGGTCACGCCCAGAAAATCAAATTACTCCACTAAATATCAATGATTACAAGCATTAATATCAGATCTATACTAGGAGAAGCATACTCCACCTCAATACAAACCGCGAGTGGTGATCTCAATCAACCCCGTGGAGTAATTTGTGCAAGCTCCCCTTGCATGCAAGATCCCCTTGCAAAACCGACTAGATCAACTCCCTTGATCCCTACGCGTGTAGCCGTCGGCCTCCGTCCCTGGATGTAGAAAACCGCAAGATCCCCTTGCACACCGACTAGAATCAACTCCATTGACTCCTACACAGTCGGCCTCCCTTCCGGAGTTCTTTGATCAACTTTCGCAAAAGTCGTCCCCTAGCCGTCAAAGCCGCATGCCCTGATATATCCCGCTCCCCCTTAATCTGCGGGCCAATAGGAAAGGTCATTCAATCATATCAGATGCGGATCGACAGCCCACAATTTTCGGAACTACTTCGGGCAAGTGGTTCCGCGTATCTCCAAGGATCAGATGAATAAAATATTGCGGTCAAGAATCTCTCTGACCGATTCAACAATAAGACCGAGAGATTGCAACTTCCAAATGTATCTCCAACACTTTTCCATAACAGAATATACCAAAAAATATTAAAGATACTTAACTGGATACTGGAGCTTCTACCTTCAATAATTCCAAGGCTCGTCATTCATTCCCAGCTTCATGACGTAGCATGTTGAATCTTATGTTACAACATAATGTTCAACATATCATACAATATGGCCAATAAAATAAGATCTGACATACCAAATTTGCGGATTGATACCTTCAATCACATCGTCAACAAATCTTATGCATACAAGCATACAACAAAATATCTGGAGAAGATCTAAAGAATAATACAATATCTGAAACCAATCAGATATAAAATCTTCAACCTCACATATCTTTAGTAGATCTTGTAACCACTATTTCCGGGTAAATAACTTCCTCTTTAATGCAGATATTCCCCCAATATATTTAGGATCACTTCGGGTATGAAATCTCATAGATCAATGAGTCATTTAACCATTCGGGTAAAATGATTTAAATAAATCTCCTCCCATCAATTAAGGAATAAATTCAGGTAACAAGTAACAGAAAAATCTCACCAAGATATTTCATCGACTATATCAGAAACCCCCAAGATCCTAGCCTACAAATCAGATCTGAGATTAGTAAGACAGATCTACAAACCAACACATCATATCTTCATACGAACCATACTCCAGATCATGCATGTTGTACATAATGTTGCAACATTGTGCTCAAACTGCTCAAAAACAATTCTGATTCCACCAACTGAGCTCTCCAAATTTAGTGCCACTAATGCCAACTTATATCAACAGAAAAATAACCTAACAATCTCCCCCTTTGGCATTATGTGGCACAACCCAAAGCACGGGCACCAACCAAGCACATTCTCCCCCTTTGAGCGACATTAAGCCAAAGCACGCTCTCCCCCTTACTAGTAAAAATCTGAGCAGTGATCACCTCAGACGAGACATCCACTTCATACGGTTTCTGAGAGATAAGATATGGATGGGACGGGTTGGAATGCACACTTGGATTGCGGGTCTCTAACGGATCTTCTTAGAAGTCGACGTTGAAAAGGAGGGAGTTGGAGAACTAGACGATTCACCATGTCAATTGGCAGAATTATGATGACGGCGACAAGAATGAGGAACTTACAGATCTGGAATGGTCAATCAGGAGCATGTGAAGTTGTATAGTCACCAGGTGCAGAAGATGTGCATGTTGTGTCCTGTGTCACAGCATGATCTATGACATCAGGTTCAACATGTGCCAATGTTGCAACATCGTGTGCAACATCAGATGCAACATGAGCATTTGTTGCAACTTGGGAGTAACACTCGACAAACATTTCCAATACTTTTCAGTGGTCGACAGAAAAAGTGTGACCTCGTCGCTAACTTTAATATTTTTCCGCTAGCCTCCAATAATACACTTCCATATCTCCAATAGTTAATCCAAAGACAACAACAACTGAGACACTTCAAAAGGTTCCCATGTCTCTCTCAGTAGCAAAAAAATAATCCTCAGGCACATCTGAGATAGAAGAAGAGAAATATACCTTGCATCTGATAGTAGGCTGCAAGAAGGATGGAACACAATCCAGAGTAGTAGACAAGCTCTGATAGGCTGAAAAGTAGCTGGAGAGTTGAAAACATCGGCGGTGTTGACAGAGAAGCTTCGGTGATCTGCATGTCAAAATTTGGAGACGTGGATGCAGTGGAACCCGCGAAGAGGTGAACAAAAATTGGGAACATCAGCCGAAATGGGTGAATAAGCCACGATAGATGGATCGGCAGCAGATGTCCGTGCTGGAGAGGATACATGCAAAGATCCGATGGCGCTGGCGGAGGATGAGCGGCAAGAAGAGCTGCGATATAATTCTCTGATAATTTTGGAGGAAGATTCATAAGAGTTTGGCACAGATTGCTCACATGGATTGTCGAGAAATGTCGAGTCTGATGTCATAACATCTGTAGCAACATCGTTCTGTTTTGTATCTAATGTTGCAACATTGGTCCCAACATGTAGTGTTTTCTCTGAAGCTATAGTGTTCTTGCTGTATAATTCGGAATTCCTGACCCATTGCTTATTTATCTTCATATCAGGGTGTCTAACATTTCTTCCTTCTGACCAATGTCGCATGCGACTGAAGCAGTTTCTTTCAGTATGGCATATGAACTTGCAGTAACTGCACACAGAACGACCACCTTTTATACCTCTAATCTGCCTCTTCTTCTGACCATACCTCTTCTTCTGATCAAATGCACGTGAGTATATCATCTCAATATACTCGACAAGCCATCTTCAACACTTACAGAACTACAGATGTATATGTACACATACCTACACACATAAATAAGTACATACATTCATATTGAATCGACATTCGAATTTAAACCATCTGGGTTCTATACCTCAAGCTTCTGATATCTGGTCCAATCCTAAGGCTGAAATCTACACACCTTGGGATTGAACTACCCACAAACACACAAACACTATTAGTACTATTCCGTACACAACCGCAGTGAGGGGACCTGCGTGGGCCACCACCTGTCACGACCTGCTCCCTGAGATACGTAGGGAGGCAGGGTACATGACGAGAACTACAAACATATCTGCAGGTCCACTGCGCATTGCTGGGAATAGTACATGTGGTATTCAACAAACAGCCAATCAACAAATACAGACGATACAAAGTCACAGAGAAATACTGAAAGCCAAACACTGAACAATTTCATATACATCTCAAACATCCCATTTCACTAATTCATATAGTACAAGCATCTCTCACCCCAAAAGAAACCCAAAGTACACATAGCTCTCCTCTTACCCCTCACCACCCAATCTAAGCTCCAACTCCCAACAACAGTCCTCCAACCTCAACCTCCAGCTCCATTTGCCATCTCCAGGAACCACACCTAAAAAAGTCAACGGGGGCACGTCAACGCGTGACCCATTAGGAATGCCAACTCCCTCTAGTATGCTATTATGAAAATGCAACTATTTTACATACATTCATAGCAAGGTGCAAATGAAGGATGGAATGAGCTAAAAAACATATGAATGACAAAAAGCATTGAAAGCATAACATAACGAAACTACAACAACTAAAGAGTGCAACAACATAAGTAAAATAAACGCAAGCGACAAGAACTACAGTAGGTGATGCATATAACAAAGGAATACAACATGGAAGGGCTACAAGTAAAGAAAGTACACGTAAGCAACATCTGATAATGCTACAAAAGTAACGAAAGTTATTTAATAGTGATTTGGACCCTAAGTGGTGGGTAGACCCTCTTGGGACTGGACCTCACCCCCAGTTGGGGTGGAACAGGCAAACTCCCCGAGACAAGCTCTTACTAATGGAGCCCTGTTTCCCACTTATTTCTCCTTTACATTTTCTCCATTTCTCCTCATTTCTGCCACTCCCCGCCACTCGGGCAATAACAGGAGGGCCACCATCCACTAGTCCAGCCCATCTTGTTTTCCCCACAACTTAGTGTCCCCCAATCCCCGTGTCACTCTCCTTTAAGAGGACTTAATCATTTCTTAACATTTCAATTAAAGTATCATGTAACAAAAGGAATCACATAACAATCACCATTTTCACCTCCTCTCATTCCAACACATATAATCTTTCCAACCACAACATTCGCCACATAGTTCTCATTTCCAGCACATGATCCCAACACATGTAATTATACGACTTCACCATTGATTGCAACATGAAATTAATTAAGCATAAGCCACCAAAACATATGCCAACATCACTTAATCCAACAGGAAATTAGTAAAACAAAAAGCGAGATGACATCTTGACTCCATGTAGGCATGAACTACAACACATAGCAATTGAATCCAATTGAACAACAAGAGTCTATTAGCATGGAAGCAATAGCATGAAACTAATAGCAACATGAGAGTTTCACCTCAAAATTCCCACAAACACCTGAGGTGGTATTGTTAACATGGTTATTAACACACCATAATATCATCACCAATTAGCATCATGAAGCTTTCTTTTAGTTAATGACAACATTCATTAATGATAGCAATAGAACTAACCATAACGCATCGTTTGAAACACTAGAAAACAACTCAGCTTGCTGGAAAGTACACAACAGTCAGATTGAATGGCAGTTTACTCCATATGTTTGTACGAAACTTAACAATGCAATGTAAATGAAAATTTTAGGTATGCTAGTTTTGAATTCACAGATAAAATTTCAGGCAAATATATTAAGTAAGTGATTTATGGTGAATTATTTGGTTAAGTCTGCCACAGCTGTTTTCCAGACAGATTTCAGAGTCTGTCTTGAGTGCTGATTTTGGGCCTATTGCAGTCAGAATTTCGAAAATTAAGCATTCTGATGAAGTTGGAGAAAACCTTATTAACTTTCCAACGAGATTAAAATCATGCAATTCCAGTGTGTGTGAAGGTAATAAGCTTCGTTTTGCTAAACTGTGTACTGGTTGATAGAATTACAGACATGCTGTAAAAATGAATTTTTAACATAATTTCCCGTTAGAATTGAAAAAGGTTGTGAACATGAAAGTTGCTCATAACTACGAGATACACAACATATAAAATTTTCAAGACATTCCTAATTGCCAATTAAGCCCAGTACGTAGTCAAAGTTTCAGCTTTAATCAAAAGATGAAATTATTCAACCAAGATGAGATTTTTACTTCTACAAATGACAATCAAAATAGCATACTAGGGAAATTGGATTCCTACCTCAATCAAGAAGAACTTCACCATGAATCCAAGCTCCAAACCTTAATCCATCTCTTCCCCCAAATCCTCTTCTTGATTTCTCCTTCTCTTTCTCCTTATCTTTCTTTCTCTCTTCCTTTCTTTCTCTCTTTCTTTCTTCGTCTTCTTCTTCTTTTTGTGGTTAATGGGAGATGAATTCAGCCCACATGGAGGAGGAGAGAAGAGAGCAATGAAAATAATAAGAAAAGAAAAGGAAAGAAAAGAGAAGAATGTAGAAAGAAGGATAAGATTTAAATAATTAAGTAAGAGAGATATTTCTCCCATGGTTCCTTTTATTTACAAGTTTGCCATTAATAGTACACATGTCATGTTGCTCTACACACCCCCTTACTTAATTACAAGTTGCCCTTCTACTATGCACACACCTCACTAATTTACAAAATACCCCTAACCACAACCCTCTTCACCCTAGCCTCTTTACATAACCCATTTCCTATTACACATAAACGGTAAGAATAATTAATAAATAATAATGATCATAATGCATAATAATAATAATAATACTACTACTACTACTACTATTACCATACTACATTACGCACTACTATATCTACTACATTACTTTATGCATTACACTTCAAAAGGGACCAATATCACCAAATTCATACACATATCAGTACACCATACGAGATGCAACCATAGACATACCATAACACATCCATATAGCTAGACATACACCCCAATAGTCATCCATAGGCAACCAATGTAGTAGTTACTATACACACTACAAGACTTCTATACACACCACAAACATATCCAAGCACACATACACTATAGAGTAAACAAAAATACACTATGTATCATGCAAATATATAGGCTCTAGTGTATATGGCACTATGGGTCATTACATGAGCCTACGGGCGATTTTGTCCGGTTGGACTTCCCTGGGTTAGACTAGAGGGTGTGTAGTATCGGGTGTAGATACTTTTGTACTTTTGGGTTGTGGGTTTCTCTTTTTGTTGTACACCCACTTTTGTACCCCCCTCCTTGTACAGTTAATGCATGGATATGAACCTTGTATAATGAAATGAAATGTTCAGTGTGTTCGTTTTCTTTTCAATACTGCGAGTTTTATTTTCTGTTGGAGCACTTTACTTTTCTCTATGTATTATTCCAGTGTTGTTGATGTGGCCTGCTTATTTAATTAACTTAACCACAAAAAATGCCTAGTAGTATTTAGAAAATGGGCTCGAAGCCTGCGTCTGAATAATACGGCGGCCTCGTCAGCTACGTCTCTTCATATTTGGAAGAGCGGGGCGTGACAAGTTTTTGTGGTAGTCCATGCAGGTCCGCTCACATTGTGATACACGTAAGAATAGTACAAGTAAAGCTCCAATATTATAATCTGCGATTTTGTACTGAACATTATTTTCCCTGTTCACTCTTGCAGAATGGATCCCGGGAATGGATCGTCCGAGAACAGGACCACTACTTCTGATTCTGCATCATCTGAGGCCTCCCTGATGGGGAAGATTCTGATAGGAATTCTGGAGCACATGAGTCAGCTGGAGGATAGAGTGGCTAGTGGTGTGGCACCGAAGCCTGCAGGTATCAGATAGTTTAGAGCCTTGCACCCGAAGACCTTTTTGGGCAAGGAGAGTCATATGGAGGTGGACGAGTGGATTAGGTATTCTGAGGATGACATGTCAGCTGTGGGATACCCGAGAGATGGATGGGTGGATGCCGCGAAGAGGTAACTGACACATCAGGCACGAGATTGGTGGGATGCTCAGGAGCTACATTTGACCAAACCGATCTCGTGGGAGAAGTTTAAAGAGTTGTTTGAAGCCCAGTCCTCCCAGAGACGAAGAAGGATGAGTTATGTTTGAGGTTCGAGCACCTGACTCAGGGATGACGGAGCGTAGATGCTTATGATGCAGAGTTCTCACTATTGAGCAAGTTCGCTCCAGAGTTGGTGCAGTCTGAGACCACTAGAGCTAGACGATTCAGGATGGGCCTGGACCCTGAGTTTAGAGCAGCGATGTCGAACTCGTTGCTGACTACACATAGAGCCGTACTGGAGGTGGCCAGGATGCATGAGACACATCCGAAGAGTGTGGGTAGGGCACCAGCAGCAGTGGAGAGACGCTCTGCGGGTCAGCAGAGGGGTTTCTCGAGGCCGACTCAGACCACTCAGTGCCGTAGGCTTGGAGCTCCACCACTACCACATCGGCGAGTGTCCTGTAGATTTTGTGGGAAGCCTGGGCATGAGCAGAAGGATTGCAAGTTTCTGGCAGGGCGATGTTTTACATGTGGTCAGTCAGGACACATCAGTAGGCAGTGTCCTCGGCAGGGGCAGACTTCAGGCCCAATGGCACCAGTGGCAGCCCGGCCGATGCAACAAATTACCCTTCCACTGGCTCAACAGAGGTTTCCACTACCAGCTCCACTAGCACCTGGTACAGTGATCCCGAGAGGACCACCCAGACGGCTAGACCTCCCCAGTAGCAGCCGGCCCCCAGGAGAGCGGTGCCGAGGAATCAGGATTTCACCATGTCAGCTGTAGAGGCAGAGGACATCGGTCGAGTTATCACTGGTACCTGTTTATTTTTAGTGATGAATGCTTTCTTATTTCCATTATAGTATGATATATTTGTTGCTGTGATTAGGATGATTAGACTCTTATTTTAGTTTATGTTAATTCTCTTAGGTGTTTTTAGAGTTGCTTCTTTCCCTGCCTTCTCACTTTTTGATTCAGGAGCATCCCATTGCTTCATGTCCCAACAGTTTGTGACTAGAAATTCATTTGTAGTAGATTCCTTTGCTTCTAGTTGGAATATCCATACAGTGAGTGGAGTGATCTGCAGTTCTTCAGGATACTGACAGTGTCCTGTAGAGATTAGTGGACGCATGTTGTATGCGGATTTCCTAGTAATGGAGATGCCTCATTTCGAGGCAGTATTTGGAATGGATTGGCTGGGGATGTTCTATGCCACTATAGATTGTAGACTCAGGAAGATAGTATTTCAGATTCCTGATCATCCAGAGTTTGAATTCCTTAGTGGTAGTAGTTCACTTGAACCGTTGAAGTTTAAGGCCAACACAGTAGAAGTGATGATGGAGATGGAAGCTGAACCTGTATTGCTGAGGGTAGTCCGGGATTTTCCTGATGTCTTCCCAGACGATATCTATGGACTTCCTCCGGATAGATCTTTGGAGTTCACTATTGATTTGATTCCAGGCACTCAACCGATTGCGAAGGCTACATAATATGGATCTTTAGCATGGGGATGCGTGACGGAGGCAAAGTGTAGCGTGATCTTTAGCTCTGTGCAGAAGTCTCTGAAGCCGATGTTGTCGAATTATGTCATATTGTCCGTTGCTATGGATTATGAGATGTCGAAACGACAGATGACGCTCTTCTAGACGAAGCTTCGAGACTCCTTCCAGGTGATTCGGGATAGAGGTTCCGCCTCGATCCACTTGGTGAACTTGTCGATCGCCATTATCAGGTATCTCCGTCGCACACTCGCCGGTTTGCATGGTACAAGGAGGTCCAGCTCCCATTTGGTAAAAGGAACTGGGCTGACGATGGGGATCAGATCAGTCGGTGGTACCGAGCTGATCTTCGAGAACTTTTGGCAGGTTGATCGTCATCGGACGTAATCGACGACATCTTTGAACATTGTTGGCCAAAAGTACCCTTGTCTCACAGCCTTCAAGGCTATGGATTTTCCACCGCAATGGTTCCTGCAGTCGCCCTCGTGGATCTCTTGGATCATGTAGTGTGCTTCCTGCGGGGCTTAGCATTTAAGATATGGGAAGATGTCAAACCTGGTCCATCGTCTTTTGTACAATGAACCATCTATGTGGCCCCTGATCGAGGATTGGAAGCTCGTGTGGCAGCCCGCTAGGATGAAGTAGATGTTGCTCGTACACGGTTTGACCGAGCCCCGCTAGGGAGGACGATGCGAGTTTTGACAAGGCGTCAGCTCGATGATTCTTCGATCTTGGTACGTGATGAATCTCTATACGTGTGAAGGCGGCAAGCTCCACTTTTGCGCTTGCATGTCACTCTGCATTTGTCGTCGCGGGCCTCGAAGGTCCCATTCAGTTGGTGGACGACGAGGCTGGAGTCACTGAACAGTTGACCTACTCTTGTCCCCAGGGCTCGAGCTATGCAGAGTCCTTTTATGGCCGCCTCATATTCTGCACCATTGTTGGTGGTTTGGAAATCGAAGCAGAGGGCGTATTCAAATGTGTCGCCCCCAGAAGTTTGGACGATTATTCCGGCCCCGCTCCCGGCTTGGGTGGATGAGCCGTCGACTTGTACGATCCAGGTTCCCTCGTCCTCGATTGCGTCTTTTGCCCTGCTGGTGGAGGGCGAGGGGATAGCCTCGGTCATTGTGTTAGTCGCACATACATCTTCATAGGGACCATCGTCGTAGGTGAACTCGACAATAAAGTCGGCAATGGCCTGCCCTTTGATGTCGTCCTCGATTTGTACTGGATGTCGAACTCTCTTAGTTCGACCCCCCATTTTGTCATTCTCCCTGATCGGTCGAGCCTCTTCAGGGTCTGCTCCAAGGGAGTATCGGTGAGGACCAAGATGGTGTGGGCTTGGAAATACGGCCGTAATCTCCTGGCAGATTGGACCAATGCGAAAGCCATCTTTTCGATCCTCGAGTAGTTGATCTCCACGCCTCGGAGGACCTGACTGACATAGTAGATGGGCTGTTGTATCTCAGCTTCTTCTTCAACGAGCGCCGAACTCACGGCCTCCTCTGCGGCAGTCAGGTAGAGGATGAGCTAGTTATCCTTGTCTGGCTTGGTCAGGAGCAGCGGGGTGCAAAGGTACTCCTTCAACTCTGAGAAGGCCTTTTTGCAATTTGATTCGGGGTATAAATTGCTTATTTCTCCCCCCATTTTCGGGTATTTTATGTGTATATCGTATTAATTTGGGTGTTGATACGGGTGTTTTCGTGATATCGCGTATTATTAACGCCTAATCTATTTTTATACTTAAAATACGATTTCTATAGACTAATTTTAGCTCCTCTTATTTTTCAGGTACTTCTGGAAATTTTCCAAATTTTCTGGAATTTTTCCAGAATTTTTTGATACTTGGAGCTATTTTTGGTGAATTTTTGGAACCAAAAGGGAATTTCTGGGAATTATTAAAAGGAAAAACAAAGAAAAAAGCCTTATTGGGCCTTGAGGCCCGCGGCCCGCTTCTGAGCGGGCCGCCGAGAATTTAAAAAAAAAAATTAATTAAATTTTTACGCCCAGCGGGCCGGCCCGCCTGGCGCTTTTCGGAGAAAAAACGGGGGGCCCGCGCCCCCCCTAATGTCGCCAAACGCAGGAGGAGGGGGGGCCCGCACCCCCCCCCAAATTTCACCAGCCGCTTGACGCAAAGGGGGGGCGGGACCCACCGGAAAATTTAATCCCGCCCCCCACTTTTGCACAGTATTATTTTGAGGCCCGATTTCCTTGGGCAGATGAAAAACAGGAAAAGGAGATTGGGTCTGTAACGAAATTGTGTTCTGTTTTCTTCTAAGGCTGAAGTGTTTTGGCTTGGGGACTTAGTTTTTTTTTTGGAGCAGTTTTTTTTTCTCTTGGGTTTTCTCCTCTTAAAGAAATTGCTAGGACTTGGATGATCTTGGAGAAGGAGAAGAGCTAAAGAGAGAAGACAAAAGGGGAAGCTATCTTCTCACAAGGGGGTGTCTTTGCCTTAAGCCTATATTTTCCATTTCTCTTGTTGAATTTTGTTCATTGTAAAAACATTTGGATGTTAACTTTGAAATCAAAATGGTGATTTTGTTTATCATGAGTGGCTAGTCTTATTGTGTGTGTTTATGGTGGATGGTTGTATGTTGGGCTTACAAATTTCATTTCTAGCTTGAATTCTAACTCTCATATGTGAATGAAATGTTGAGTTAATCTTGTTCAATTGGAACCCTAGTGGGAAATCCAAAGAGAGGTTCATCCTAGTGGACCCTCTCTATTGTGTTTATTGTAAAATTTTCTCAATGTTTCATTCACTATCTTTTCGCACCCAACGCGTTCGATGAAATGCCAAACTATCCGATCACTCTCTCCTTAGCCGGATGCGGGATCATAGTGATTCGAAATGAAGTTTGAAGCCCGACTACACCATGAAACCATGAACACTCACAATTCTCATATTTGTTTGCTATCCTACATATTTCGTTGTTTGCATGCTTAACGGTAGGGTGTTCTAAAAATCTCATCAACCAATCCTCACTCCAAAAGGGTTGTATTTCTCACACCGCTTAGGCTAATTGTGATCACTGTTGATTGTAAGCAAGTTGTCCCCGTGTTCGACCCTAGGCTGTAACGACTGGTTTTTCATGTATGGATTTTATTATATATATATATTATATTATTAGATTACTTCCCCTTGATTGTGATTTCCATTTCCGTCTCCGTAGTTCTCTTTTCGTTCGTTTCGTCGTGATTTCCTAGATTCTTCCGTCGGTCGGCGTGTTTGAAGTAAGTCATTCGTGACGGGCTTCATAACGTCGATATCTTAGAGTTAGAACGAGCCTAGGAGACTTAGGAAACCATCCCGGAGCTTCGCGCTCCATTTCGGAACTTTCAGTGCACATTAGCCGGTGTAAGAAGGGGCACCGACCGACTAGATGACGATCCAGTCGGTCGGAAAACCTTCTTGAACCGACTAGTGGGCTTTGTTAAATGTTCAGGAGTTACTGTTTATCGTTAGTCGGTCTAAGAACGTTGGTCGACCGACTAGGTTGCAAACTAGTCGGTCGGCAATGCTTCTTTAACCGACTAACTCATTAATTATTTTTGACACTAGTTACTGTTTACTCTTAGTCGGTCTAAGAATGTTCATCGACCGACTAGATGTCAAACTAGTCGGTCAGTAGTTGTTCTTTGACCGACTAAATCTAAATCCTAATTTTCGTCAGGGGTTACTGTTTACACTTAGTCGGTCTGCGTTGGTCAACCGACCGACTAGTTCCCAAACTAGTCGGTCAGTGGTTGCTCTTTGACCGACTAAACAGTACAGGAAACCCTAGTTTTGCCCTAGCCGCCACCAAACTCTATAAATACCCCTCCAAACGTTTTCTTCTTCTTCCTCATGACCTAAAACCCTAGTTTCTCCCCCATTGAGCCCCCTACTACCTCAAACCCTTATTCCTTCATCCCAAGCCCAAAATCCATCATCCAAACCCTCACTTAACACATTCTA
The DNA here is from genome assembly GCA_030789695.1 of Scilla litardierei. NCBI lineage: Eukaryota > Viridiplantae > Streptophyta > Magnoliopsida > Asparagales > Asparagaceae > Scilla > Scilla litardierei. Next base: position 40,531,202 of record CM061141.1, read on the forward strand.
CCTCTCATCTTCCTCAAACTTTCATCAAACCCCCAAAATCCACATCAAAGCCTATTTCTCCAGATTTTTCCCTCATTTCCAGATCTGAGCCGGATCGTTCTTCCGTTGCCGTGGTTGCTCGGCATCGTTCCTCCGCTTCTTCACGGTAATACTCGATTCCTTTAGTTTTAGCATAACCCACATTGACATTTGTGAAACCCTAATAAAATGGATTATTAGAAAATTAGGATTCTATTAAGAAATCGATTTAGAATCGTAGTTCTAATGATTGTTTTGCTATAACAGTGATCTATTCCGTAGTTAGCTTGTGTGACGATCTTCATTGCTCGTCAATCCCGGTATCAGGCAAGTGAAACTTGCATCTCTTGATTTGGGCCATGTCTTAGGCCATTACCTTGCTTTAGCGTAAAAGAGACTAGACGGTGAAAGGATAGCCGTCTAGACGCCATTGACCTAGCTTGACAACGAAGCTTGGTCCGTCACCTTCATCATGCTTGTATGTCACGTTTACTTTCCCTTAACGGTACGCGTATTAACTGTTCATGTCATCCATGCATCCTTAACTGCTATTGCATTTTAACTGCCATGTTTAATTTAAATTAACGGTACGCGAATATGTTCATGTCATTGCATTTTGCATGTCACGTTTAATTTCAATTAACGATACGCGAATATCTGCTCATGTCATTGCATGCTTGAACACTCATCGTGATTGCGTAGCTTCGCTACATACTTGTACTATTTGTTCCGGCTAGGCACCCGTTATGCGGGCACAACCCTAGGCCAATTACAATTCTGGCTCGTGTTCCAGAAAACGAGCTCAACACAGCCTGCGGGCAATAGGGCACTCTCTGAGTGATCCCTTGTACATGACTACAGCCTGCGGGCAATAGGGCATTCATGTGTGGGTGATCCCTTGTACTTGTACTTGTTACTTGACATTACATGTCACAACTACCACTTGCTACTTGTACTTTACTTTACTTGTTACCACCTTACTTTACTTGCCATGCACCATACTTTAACTGCTAGGTTGTTAGTTTACCTTTCTTTCAGTTTCCTTGCACAAGTCTTTCGACTTGCTGACATGTGCCCCTTTTCTCTTTTGGGTGACACATGTTAGAGCCCGAGCCTGAGATACTTGCTGTGGATGCGGTGTTCGCTGACGCCGAGTCAGAACCCGCGTTGATCGAGGACTTCGTAGACACTGGAGATCAGTCTTAGTGTCTATGTCTGGTTGTTGTTAAATTGCTTAGGTTGTCGGTGCGTGGCACCTAGTTTGATACTCTGTTTGTGTTTGTGCTTTGTTTGGCCTTGTTCTGGGCCTTTAGACTCTTTCTTTTTAGTCTGGTGGCTTTTTCTGTGATGTTGAATATTTTGTGGACAAACTTTGGGATTGGTATTTCATATCCGTCTCCTTTTTCTATTATTATTATTGTTGTTCCGTTTGCGTTTACAGGGACCTGCTTATACTAAATTGACGCTTATCAGGCGTGTAGCTTCACAGCTCCACGCTTGAGCGGACCTTCTCACGTCTCGCCTCCATTTTAGGGAAGCGGGGCGTGACAGGTTTTAGTGGTGGCCCATGCAGGTCGCTCTGTAACTGTAATTACCGGGATAACGATAATAATATAAGATTGTCCAACAAATAAATTCGACATCCGAGCCCTAAGCTATGAGTCTAATTGTTTCGTTTTCTGTGTCATTAGATGGCAGGAAGGCGAATCACACGTGGTGGTGGTGGTGGTGCGCCCCCTCATGACGAGGAGCCTGAGCGGGAGCCCACTAACGGGGAGATGATGAGGATGATGATGCAGATGATGCAGGTTCAGCAGGGTGTGCTGCTGCAGGTCCAGAATGCTCCGGCCGCTTGAGCTGCTCGGGCAGTGGAAGCCCCTCGCCCCGAGCCTGGAGCGAAGCAGTTCAGGGAGCTGGGTCCTGCATATTTCGATTGTTCTGAAGGTCCTTTGGCTGCGGACGAGTGGATGAGGAACATTGAGGATAACCTGGCGATGGTGAAGATTAACCCGGCTGGATGGGTTGATTTGGCTAAGAGACAGTTGAAGGACAATGCCAGAAACTGGTGGGATGCTGAGGAGAAGATGTTGGAGGTGCCTATAGTTTGGGCTACCTTCAAGGCCAGATTTGATGGAGAGTTCTTCCCGAAGGCTGCAAGGCAGGTGATGCTGCAGCGCTTCATAGATCTGAAGCAGGGGAGCTTGTCGGTGGATCAGTACCACCAGGAGTTCACGAGGCTCAGTCGGTTTGCACCGAAGATGGTGCAAGATGCCGATGAGAAAGCTCAGCGATTCCTTCAGGGACTTGCCTTGGAGCTTCAGAGCTTTGTGACCTCTTCTGGCCTGGAGACATATCAGAAGGTCCTCGTTGCCGCGAGACGGCAGGAGTTGAATTTGAACCAGAGGAAGGGACATGTTTCGGGAGCTGGGAAGAGGCCTATGGAGCAGGCCAGGGCGGTGGTTAGGCTTGGTTTCAAGCCTAATCAGCCTGTTCAGTTCAAGAGGCCAGGAGGGCCTATTCTGAAGACTTGCCATTTCTGCGGCAAGACCGGGCACCTCAGGGATCAGTGTAGGAGGTTTCTGGGGCAGTGTATTGTCTACGGAGATCCTGCCCATACCATCAGGGAGTGTCCCAAGTCGAAGCAGCCTTGGCGGGCTCCTATTGCAGCACAGCTGTTGCAGCAGCGAGCTCCTGTGCCCGCTGGACGTGGAGCGCCTCTTGTTCTATAGAGACAGGCCTTTCAGCGGGCCGTTTCGCCGAGAGGGCAGGCTTTTCTGTTGACTGAGGAGGAGAGCATGGCCATGGATGAGGTTATCACAGGTAACCTCCCTCCTAGCTGTTTCTTCCTTAGTTATGTTTGATTGTTGATTATGTTGGTTGCTTGCTCATGTTTGTTGCTAGAATAGGATTTGATTGTTAGACTGTTTGCTAGGTGTGGTTTTGGTTTGCACATTTCCTGCACGAGTCCTCTTTGACTCAGGTGCGTCGATGTGCATTTTGGCCTGGAGCTTCGTGGAGAAGCATTCCTTGTCGACGTCCTCTATTTCTAAGAGTTGGAATATCGTCACAGGGAACGCTATGGTCTCGGTGCATCGTGGGTGCAATTCTTGCCCGTTGGTGGTTTGTGGACGTGAGCTTTGTGCTGATTTCATTGTCCACGACATCATCAACTACGATGCGGTCCTTGGGATGGATTGGCTTACGAGCTTCTATGCTACGATTGACTGTCGGAGGAAGAAGGTGGTGTTCGAGATTCCCGGACATCCAGTATTTGAGTTCAGTCGAGGTAGCAGTTCGCTGGGTCCGGTCAGATTTCGGACAAGACCGGTGGAGGTGTGGCTATGCAGATGGAGATGGAGAGGCCAGCTGTGGTGCGAGATTTTGATGACGTCTTCCCCGAGGAGATGTCTGGATTGCCACCTGATCGGGCTTTGGAATTTTCTATTGATCTTATTCCCGGTGCGTAGCCCATTTCGAAGGCACCATATCGTATGGCGCCAGCAGAGTTGGAGGAATTGCGTAGGCAGTTGGATGAGCTTATGCAGAAGGGTTACATCAACCCTAGTGTGTCTCCGTGGGGAGCACCGGTGTTGTTGGTGAAGAAGAAGGATGGTTCGCGTCGCATGTGCGTGGACTATCGGGAGCTGAATGTGGTGACCATTAAGAATAACTACCCGTTGCCTCGCATCATTGATATCTTTGATCAGCTGGGAGGATCGAGGGTGTTTTCTAAGTTGGATTTGATGAGTGGTTAACATCAGTTGAAGGTGAAGAAGGATGATGTGCCGAAGACAGCTTTCAGGATGAAGTATGGACACTATGAGTTTGTGGTTATGCCTTTCGACGTAACTAACGCACCCGCAGTTTTCATGAATCTGATGAACCTGATTTTCTATGACTTTTTGGATAAGTTTGTCGTTATCTTTATTGACGACATTCTGATCTATTCGAAGTCGGAGGAAGAGCATGCCTCGCACTTGAGGACGGTGCTGGAGATTTTGAGGAAGCATCGGTTGTATGCTAAGTTTTCGAAGTGCGAGTTTTGGCTGGACAGAGTTGCTTTTCTTGGGCATGTGGTGACTGGAGATGGTATTTCAGTGGATCCCGAGAAGATTAGGGCCATCAGGGAGTGGCCTGTTCCGTCGTATGCGTCTGAGATTCGGAGTTTCCTTGGTTTGGCGGGATATTATCGGCGTTTCATTAAGGACTTTTCCCGTATTGCGGAGCCGATGACCAGGTTGACGCGGAAGAATGTTGCTTTTGTTTGGTCGGGTGATTGTGAGGATGCCTTTGGTGTTCTGAGGGAGAGGCTGATGACTGCCCCTGTTCTTGCTGTGCCTGATCGCACTGGAGGATTCGAGATCTTTTGCGATGCTTCTGGCAAGGGCCTCGGTTGTGTTTTGCATTAGCATGGACATGTGGTGGCTTACGCTTCTCGCCAGCTCAAGGTTCATGAGAAGAAATACCCGACACATGATTTGTAGCTGGCTGCTGTTGTGTTTCCTCTGAAGATTTGGAGACACTTCCTGCTGAGTGAGAAAGTGAAAATCTTCACCGATCACAAAAGCTTGAAGTATATTTTTACCCAGAAGGAGCTCAACATGCGACAGCATCGATGGTTGGAGCTCATGGCGGATTATGAGATTGATCTGCAGTATCACCCTGGCAAGGTGAATGTGGTTCCAGATGCTTTGAGTAGGCTTCCCGCGGTGATGATGTTGACTTCGCAGTGGAGATTGTAGCAGGATTTTTGCGAGTCTAGAGTGGAGATTGTTCTTCCTGGGGAGGATTCCTCGTTGATGTGTATGCAGATACAGTCGACGCTTGTGGATCGGGTCAAGGCTGGCCAGGTTGAGGATCCGAAGCTGGTGAAGATTCGGGAGCAGGTGGAAGCCGGTCTGCGGACTGACTTTTTGATTCATGAGGATGGTTCGCTGAGGTTTGGAGCCAGGTTGTGTGTGCCAGCTGGGGATATTAGAGAGGAGTTGATGGTGGAGGCACATAGCTCGCCGTATTCTGTGCATCCTGGTGGGACCAAGATGTACAAGGATCTTTGTCTGAACTATTGGTGGCATGGTATGAAGAGGAGCGTGGCTCGGAGTGTGGCCAAGTGTTTGGTTTGCCAGCAAGTGAAGGCGGAGCATCAGCGTACGGCGGGGTTACTACAACCGCTTCCGATTCCAGAGTGGAAATGGTAGCACATCACTATGGATTTCGTGACTGGACTACCTCAGAGTCCGAAGCAGAATGACACGATTTGGGTGATCGTAGATCGATTGACCAAATCCGCGCACTTTATTCCATTCCGAGTGGGACAGTCCACTGAGGCGCTAGCAAGGAGATACATGGAGGTAATTTCTTTACTCTTCATTTCTATTTCCTTTTTCTAGTTTAGATAGTGATGTAACGTGAATCGTGCAGGAGGTCGTACGACTTCACGGAGTCCCCGTGAGTATCGTGTCGGACAGAGACACGAGATTCACATCTCAGTTCTGGCAGAGTTTGCAGAAGAGTTTAGGTACGCGTCTGAGTTTCAGCACGTCGTACCATCCGCAGACGGATGGCCAGTCCGAGAGGACGATTCAGATTTTGGAAGACATGCTGAGGGCGTGCATGTTGGATTTCAAGGGTTCGTGAGAGGACCATCTACACTTGGTGGAGTTCTCTTACAACAACAGCTACCAGGCGTCTATTGGCATGGCGCCTTTCACCGCTTTGTATGGTAGGAAGTGTCGATCGCCATTGAGTTGGGATGACGTTGGTGATAGGGAGCTGTTGGGACCTGAGATGATTGTGGAGGCTGTGGAGATTGTCAGGAATATTCGGGAGAGGTTGAGGATTGCTCGGGACCGTTTTAAGCATTTGGCGGATGCCAAACGTCGTCCTTTGGAGTTTCAGCCTGGGGATCATGTGTTTCTGAGGATTTCCCCGAATCGTGGAGTGATTCGTTTTGGGAAGCGAGGGAAGTTGAGCCCGCGATACATTGGACCGTTTGACATTCTGGAGAGGGTTGGCGAGGTAGCTTACCGCTTAGCCTTGCCGCCATCTTTGGAAGGAGTTCACGATGTTTTCCATGTGTCGCAGCTTCGTCGATTCATCAGAGATCCATCTCATGCTGTGGATTTCTCGGAGATCGCCGTTCGCCCAGATTTGACGTATGACCAGCATCCAGTGCAGATTCTGGACATGCGTCAGAAGTCACTTCGGAACAAGGTCATCGATCTTGTTAGAGTGATGTGGCGGCACGGTTCGTCAGGAGAGTCTACTTGGGAGAGAGAAGATGAGATGCGAGAGCGCTACCCACTTTTGTTCCCGGACACGTGAGTGTTGGGAATTCCGAGGACGGAATTTTTTCTTAAGTTGGGGAGGATGTAACGACTGGTTTTTCATGTATGGATTTTATTATATATATATTATATTATTAGATTACTTCCCCTTGATTGTGATTTCCATTTCCGTCTCCGTAGTTCTCTTTTCGTTCGTTTCGTCGTGATTTCCTAGATTCTTCCGTCGGTCGGCGTGTTTGAAGTAAGTCATTCGTGACGGGCTTCATAACGTCGATATCTTAGAGTTAGAACGAGCCTATGAGACTTAGGAAACCATCCCGGAGCTTCGCGCTCCATTTCGGAACTTTCAGTGCACATTAGCCGGTGTAAGAAGGGGCACCGACCGACTAGATGACGATCCAGTCGGTCGGAAAACCTTCTTGAACCGACTAGTGGGCTTTGTTAAATGTTCAGGAGTTACTGTTTATCGTTAGTCGGTCTAAGAACGTTGGTCGACCGACTAGGTTGCAAACTAGTCGGTCGGCAATACTTCTTTAACCGACTAACTCATTAATTATTTTTGACACTAGTTACTGTTTACTCTTAGTCGGTCTAAGAACGTTCATCGACCGACTAGATGTCAAACTAGTCGGTCAGTAGTTGTTCTTTGACCGACTAAATCTAAATCCTAATTTTCGTCAGGGGTTACTGTTTACACTTAGTCGGTCTGCGTTGGTCAACCGACCGACTAGTTCCCAAACTAGTCGGTCAGTGGTTGCTCTTTGACCGACTAAACAGTACAGGAAACCCTAGTTTTGCCCTAGCCGCCACCAAACTCTATAAATACCCCTCCAAACGTTTTCTTCTTCTTCCTCATGACCTAAAACCCTAGTTTCTCCCCCATTGAGCCCCCTACTACCTCAAACCCTTATTCCTTCATCCCAAGCCCAAAATCCATCATCCAAACCCTCACTTAACACATTCTACCTCTCATCTTCCTCAAACTTTCATCAAACCCCCAAAATCCACATCAAACCCTATTTCTTCAGATTTTTCCCTCATTTCCAGATCTGAGCCGGATCGTTCTTCCGTTACCGTGGTTGCTCGGCATCGTTCCTCCGCTTCTTCACGGTAATACTCGATTCCTTTAGTTTTAGCATAACCCACATTGACATTTGTGAAACCCTAATAAAATGGATTATTAGACAATTAGGATTCTATTAAGAAATCGATTTAGAATCGTAGTTCTAATGATTGTTTTGCTATAACAGTGATCTATTCCGTAGTTAGCTTGTGTGACGATCTTCATTGCTCGTCAATCCCAGTATCAGGCAAGTGAAACTTGCATCTCTTGATTTGGGCCATGTCTTAGGCCATTACCTTGCTTTAGCGTAAAAGAGACTAGACGGTGAAAGGATAGCCGTCTAGACGCCATTGACCTAGCTTGACAATGAAGCTTGGTCCGTCACCTTCATCATGCTTGTATGTCACGTTTACTTTCCCTTAACGGTACGCGTATTAACTGTTCATGTCATCCATGCATCCTTAACTGCTATTGAATTTTAACTGCCATGTTTAATTTAAATTAACGGTACGCGAATATGTTCATGTCATTGCATTTTGCATGTCACGTTTAATTTCAATTAACGATACGCGAATATCTGCTCATGTCATTGCATGCTTGAACACTCATCGTGATTGCGTAGCTTCGCTACATACTTGTACTATTTGTTCCGGCTAGGCACCCGTTATGCGGGCACAACCCTAGGCCAATTACAATTCTGGCTCGTGTTCCAGAAAACGAGCTCAACACAGCCTGCAGGCAATAGGGCACTCTCTGAGTGATCCCTTGTACATGACTACAGCCTGCGGGCAATAGGGCATCCATGTGTGGGTGATCCCTTGTACTTGTACTTGTTACTTGACATTACATGTCACAACTACCACTTGCTACTTGTACTTTACTTTACTTGTTACCACCTTACTTTACTTGCCATGCACCATACTTTAACTGCTAGGTTGTTAGTTTACATTTCTTTCAGTTTCCTTGCACAAGTCTTTCGACTTGCTGACATGTGCCCCTTTTCTCTTTTGGGTGACACATGTTAGAGCCCGAGCCTGAGATACTTGCTGTGGACGCGGTGTTCGCTGACGCCGAGTCAGAACCCGCGTTGATCGAGGACTTCGTAGACACTGGAGATCAGTCTTAGTGTCTATGTCTGGTTTTTGTTAGATTGCTTAGGTTGTCGGTGCGTGGCACCTAGTTTGATACTCTGTTTGTGTTTGTGCTTTGTTTGGCCTTGTTCTGGGCCTTTAGACTCTTTCTTTTTAGCCTGGTGGCTTTTTCTGTGATGTTGAATATTTTGTGGACAAACTTTGGGATTGGTATTTCATATCCGTCTCCTTTTTCTATTATTATTGTTGTTGTTCCGTTTGCGTTTACATGGACCTGCTTATACTAAATTGACGCTTATCAGGCGTGTAGCTTCACAGCTCCACGCTTGAGCGGACCTTCTCACGTCTCGCCTCCATTTTAGGGAAGCGGGGCGTGACATAGGCTCACTAGGATATTTACTACTTGGAGACCTCCTACACTTGGGAGTTAGCACGTGCAATCTTTTGTTCACGCCACAATTCGCATCCCATTCGAACATTATATTACCGCTCGCAGCAGAAGCTATCGCCTTTCTCAGTTCCTTGAAGAAAGGAAATGATCTCTCGGTCGACTTGGACAGGAAACGTCCTAAGGCCGATATCCTCCCATTCAGCCTCTAGAGCTCTCTAATAGTCGAGGGCTCCTTCATCATGATGACGACAACAATCTTGTCGGGGTTGGCCTCGATCCCTCGGTTCGTCAGCATGAAACCGAGGAATTTCCCGGAACGAACCCTGGATGTACACTTAGCGGGGTTTAGTCAAAGGTTGTATTGCCGGATCTATGCAAATATCTCCCTGAGATCTGCAAGGTGATCCGTTGGCTTCTTCGACTTGACCAGCATGTCGTCGGCGTAGACTTCTAGGTTTCGCCCTATTTGAGCCTCGAAGACGTCGTTCATCATGCGATGGTACGTGGCCCCTGCATTTTTCAGGCCGAATGGAATTTTGGTGTAATAGAATATACCAAGATCCGTGATGAATGAAGTTTTCTCCTCATCTTCCAGTGCCATTTGAATCTGGTTGTACCCGGAGAAGGCGTCCATAAAGCTGAGAAGCTCGTAACCCGAGGCACTGTCGACCAGATGGTCGATTCGGGGTAGGGGGTAGCTATCTTTAGGGCATGCATTGTTAAGGTCAGTGAAGTCGACACACATTTGCCATTTGCCGTTTGCCTTCTTTACCACAACGACATTCGAGAGCCATTCGTGGTATTTGACTTGTCGAATGAAGTGGGCCTCCAGAAGTCGTTCTACCTCTTCGTTAGCAGCTTCCATCTTTTCGCCCCCCATGTTTCTCTTCTTTGCTTCATGGGCTTAAATGTCGGGTCGACCCCCAATTTGTGGGATGCTACCTCTGGGTCAATGCCGGGCATGTCCTTCGGGGTCCAGGCAAAGATGTCGGCATGTTCTCTCAGGAGGGCGATTAACCGCTCCTTGAAGCCACGAGGGAGCAGCGACCCGACTGAGACGGTTTTGCCTTCCTCGTCGGAGATCTTGATACTCTCTGATTCTTCGACCGCGACAGGTCACCGATTCTCGATCCGTGGGTCAACTGGGTCAGTTTGCTTGATCCTCCTCAGGGTGGCGGATAGCATGTAGCACTATCACACCTGCTCCTGATTCCCTCTTGACCTTTCGACCCCCTCGGGGGTCTGGAATTTGATCATCTGGTGGAAAGTGCAATGCCCTGATAGCTACTGCACAAGTACTAGAGGGGGGTGAATAGTACTTTAAACTAATCAAGAGTATAATTCCTAATTATCTTGCAAACTCAACCAACAATGCGGAATGAAAATATGACAAACAAGAATTAGCAATGCAAACAAACGATGTAACGGGTTCGGATCCACCCAAGTCTCCCCGACTTGTTCCCGGTGATCCTACGTCCCAAACACCCGGATCCCCTCCGGCTACTTGAGTTAGAATCCTCTAACCCAAGTTTTGCACTATGAAATTCTTGTAGAAAACCCACTACAAGATCAAATCATACACAAATCGAAATGTGACTCCCACAAACCGGGATCACAAACTTCTCTCACAACCGAGAGAAAAACTTAATAGCAAAGTGAATGAAACAATAAACACTTACCAACAAAATCCTATGCCTTGAGTAAACTTACAGATTTTAGGGCAAGGAGGATTTTGAAGGAGAGAATGTCACCAAACCCTAGCTACACCAAGATGAACAGTGATCGAAGGCTAGGATGGAGTTGGTGACTTTGAATCAAGCTCTTGGCTTGAGTGGCTCACAATGAAGAGAATCTCTCTTGAGGAAATTAGGGCTCAAGGAGTTTGGAGAGATTCTTTGTGAGAATGAGGAAGCTTTAGAAATGGATTTGAATGCTTTCTCTTTGATCTCTAAATCACAATAAATGTCAGCCTTTTATGCTAGGAAGAAGCATCACAAGTATATAAAGGATAGAGAGAAGAGAGAGCAAAAATCGTGGCAATTAATGCCCCAACGGCTCTATTCTGAAGCAGTCTAATCGGTCTAAGAAGGATCACTGACCGATTAGTTTTGCAACTAGTCGGTCGGTGATTCTTCTTGACCGACTAAAAGGTTGACAGCCAAGAAAGATAATTCAGGAGGTATAGAACTAGTCGATCTAAGAAGACTTGCCAACCGACTAGTTTGACAACTAGTCGGTCGGTGAGTGTTCTTTGACTGACTAAGCAGTTGAAATCAATAGGCTGAAAACAAGGAGAACTAGTCGGTCTAAGAACAAATTCCAATCGACTAGTTTCTCAACTAGTAGGTCGATGAATGTTCTTTGACCGACTAACGAGTAAACAGTAGCTAGGCTGTGAAAATTAAGATATAACTAATCGGTCTAAGAAGGATTCCCAACCGATTAGTTTGACAACTAGTCAGTCAGTGAACCTTCTTGGACCGACTAATTGGTCAACAGTGAAAATTCTGAATTGAACAAGGAAATCTAGTCGGTTCAAGAAGAATTCTTAACAGACTAGAGGACAATCTAGTCGGTTGGTTCTTCTTCTTGAACCAACTAAGATGCACTAGAAGCCGCGAAATGAAGCGTGAAGCTTCGGGAAAGTTTCTATGGGCTTCTAAGATAATCCTAGCTCTAAGATATGAGCGTTATGAAGATTATAATGTAAGACATACTCAAGGCTTAACATTCTACGAAAAGAAGCAAGAAGACTGATCGCAACAGAATGCAACCCAAGAGCAGAACCAAAAACTTGGTCGGCCCCGGATATACACCCGGAGAACGATTATAGTCTTACCGCAAGCGCACGGCAAAGTGGCGAGCGGGTATCGAACACAGGGAGGTGCAATGACAGTGTCTCGTTCTAATCACCTAGCTATCGGAATGGTCAAGAATAATACGGGGTAAAGTTGTCACAATCGTTCGTATATTTATAGAGATATCAATGGAATAAAGTGCCTAGGGATAGGGAATCCCCGCTTCAAACCGTATCTCGTCGTTGTGATTCGTTGGTTATGTCATTGCTAGACTTGAATTTTAGGTGAACTAGTCGCAACTAAATGTAGAACCAAGCTCACGCTCTCGCGCTATTGCCGGTCTATAGCAAACCTAGGTTAGGGCCCAATCTCTTGCAAACCCTAACATAGGCCGCTAGCATTAGGATCGACATCGTCGTCCAATCGTATCTCGAGCCCACTCTCGTGCAAACTCGAGCTACGACCTAGGTTGAGATAGTTCCTACCCGTCCAATCTCTTGCAAACGGCTATGGGTATAGAATTACGATTGAAAACCCTAGCTTTGGCCCAATCTCTTGCAAACCAATTCTAGAAAAGTCCAATCGTAAGTCTAAATCAGATTTATAGGGCTTCCTATCAATTGTGATCCAATCTCTTGCAAATCCCAATCGATATGAATCCCTAGCTATCCGTAATTTATCAATCCCAACCTAACCCTAATGAATTCTAGCAAGAATTTCACCAATTCATCACAATTTAGAAATATGGTTCATAGGGTTCATCCATATGCCCTAGAGTAATAAAACTACTCACTAATCATTATGCAATTCATAAGAAATTCAATGGAAAATTCAGCACAAATCATTGCAATAGAGAAATCAATAACAAAAATGGAGTTTTTGATGAGAAAGGAGACAAACCAATGAGAATCCAATAGCATCCAACAAAAATCCCCTTTCTAATCTCTCAAAAGCCCTAAATCTAAATCCTTTAAAAGCTATCTAAAAGGCTGCCAAAAGTATCAAAGAGCTCTCCCTAACTAGGGCAAAAACTGGGTTTAAATACCCCTCAAAATCGCCCAGAAATTCGTGAAATGCCCCATGCGCAGCTCAAAAATCGCAGTTTACGCTACAGGCGGGGCGGCTCACTTGGCCGAGTGACAAATGTCACTCGGCCGAGTGACAAATGTCACTCGGCCGAGTGACAAACCCTGTAAAATTACAGTAAGTCGGGGATTTTTGGGGGTCTGTCTTCGGAGGTGACTCGGCCGAGTGGATTTACTCACTCGGCCGAGGGGCATTTCTTGCTCGGCCGAGTGGAAGCTCTGAATCGCCTGTAAATTAACAGTAAGTCGGCCGTTTTCGAGGCGTCTGTTCTCGTGCCACTCGGGCGAGTAGACTTCCATGCTCGGCCGAGTGGACTATCGGCACTCGGCCGAGTGCACGCCCATTTTCTTCTGTTGATGCGTGTCCGGTCTGGTCGGCCAAGTGGTCTTCTTGCTCGGCCGAGTGGGTGGTTCACTCGGCCGAGTGAGATGCTGCAAAGGCCCAATCTTCGTATTTTCACTTCCTCGTCTCTCCTATGACGTTCTTTCTTCTCCCACTTGTCTTCCATCGCCGAATAACCCTCAAAAGAGCCTCGGGTGACACTCCAGAGTGGGTGCAAATCCTCTTGATCTCAAAATCACTCCGAATCGCTCCATATCTCCTGAAATACGACAAAAACAAGAAATCGTGAAAAGCATCGTAATATTGTCGAATAATCGTGAAAAACGCGATATGAGCGATCAAAGTGGCATGCAAACATGCAGAAAACGGGTGTAAAATACGGAGCGATCAAAATCCCTCAAGCTTACCTCTTACTCGTCCTCGAGGAAGATGAGTAAAAAGCGAGCCCGACGGGCAAAATGATGGAAAAGAGGAAAAAATAAAAGAAATGAAAATAAAAACAAAAAATAAAAATAGAATAGAAGGCGAAGAAGGGGGGTGCTAGACCATTTTTCTCAGGACGTGGGTTTTGCTTACTCATATAGCATACATCGAATATAAAACACACGTCAAAGACTTTTATTTCGTTATCATAGTATAATTGATGCATTCGAAATAGAAAACCCCAAAATATCAATATAGCATGAAATATGGAATCATTCTAGGATTAACATCGTCTGAAGCATCTAAAGCGGTATGCATAACCATAGATCACACACTTTTCAATTGAATGCTTTCTATAAGGAGTGTAAGAGATATCATGCGATATGGAATAGTAAGAATATGAAAGCATGGTTTTCATGAAATGAATGCTAAGTGTAGATTTCTGGATTTCGTGAAACTTTAGCAATCTCACAGAGTATAGAAGATTACTTAGCCTAGGTTGTCATGCACCGTCAAGTAGTCACTCTCTCACACATCATTGGATCCTATCCCCCAAGCTTATCCATAAGCGTGGTGGTATAAACAAATCAATATGTACATTCCCCATTTCTTTTGAAGCTCCAAAAAAGTAAAAATAAAACAAAAAAAGGGAAGAATGAGAGAAAGAGTGTGAGATGGGATCGTTATGAACTTCTTTTTCTCTTTTCTTTTCTTTTTCTCAATTTTTCTCAATTTTTCTCAATTTTTTCTTCTTTTTCTTCTTTTTTTCTTTTATTATTGCAATAACAATATATACATAAGCGATCCCAAATCAAAAGAGAGAAGGATATACAGGTATATATTTTTTTCTTTTTGATTTTGGGGATTTGGAGCATGGAAATTAATAGCGGGGGAGATGCCGATAATAGACTTGCTAGGGGGGATTCACCAATGAATTTCAAGTAGAGAAATAATGCTCAAGATATGTGGAGAAAGAAATCAATGAATTACTTAGTTCACTCTATAGGACGTGCATGACAACTATCAGCAGAGTAATATAATCTACTCAGTTTAATCCCAAAAAGTAAACTAGTCCAGATATATCATCCTAGCAAACATTCAATCAACCTGAAGGTGAAGCGTACAATTCATGCAATAAGAAGTGATATGAGAGAGGAAAGCAATACTCCAAATATAAGCAGACAATGCGTGAAGCTTGGTGTGTTTTCTATGAAAAGCATACATATGAATCATCAGACATAAGCTAATAACAGAATTTCATCCATATCCATACAGGAAAAGAGTGGGTTACTATTTCAAAATGCAAAGCAGGACATAGCATATGATATCTGAAACAAAAGCTATGACGTGACAAAATAGCATGCATATGTAGATAAGCTAACACCACGTCATTATCATCACAGAAAAATTATCTCTAGCAAAAGATGAAAGGAATAAAGATAAAAGAAAATAGAACTATATACAATGCGGCATACTCAAAAAGGAAAAGAAAACGTGATGCATGATAAAAAACGAAAAAGTGGTGAAAATAAGTGCAAAAGTGGAAAGAAAGTGTGAAAAATAAAAAATAAAGGGTGGCAAAAATGAAAAAGTGTGAGAACTCACTCCCCCAAGCTGAAGTGCACACTGTCCTCAAGGTGCAAAGTGTGGCACACCGAGAGACATGAGATGGTTGGGGAGGGTGAGGATGCATGCATGATAAAAAAGGAAAAAGAAAAAGAAAATAAAATGCGAATGAATGGGATGCATGCAAAGATCAAGATGATGCAGATATGAGTGTCCCCAAAAAATCTCTCTCTCCCTCACTCCCAAAAAGGTATAAAAAAGGATATGATCAGGAAGGCATCAAAATAATATATGGAGGAGGGGGGCAAAAATCAATCATCAGGCCCAGGTACAAACGGGCAGCAAAACGACAAAAAGTATCAGAGGCATCAAGAGTGTGCCTAAGCTGGTGGTGGCGCTGCACCAGCACCGTCCTGTGGCGGAGGTGGTGGCGGAGGTGAAGGGCGTGGTATCTGCTGGGTGGGTGGGGGTGGTAGAGGCAGACACGCCAGTATCTGATTCAGGCAAGCCTGAATATCGGGAAGCAGGGCGACGCGGGACTGCACAGAACTGACCGTGTAGGAGAGGGCCCTAAAGTCACCTCGAAGTCCACTAACAGCCCCCTCTAGAGCACGAATGCTCTGAAGTAGAGTGTCAGGGGGTGGTGGAGCCGAGGGGCGCACAGGTCGAACAGGTGAGGTGCGGGGTTGTCTCTGACGGGAAGCGTATAGGATGGGGCCAGCAGGGTAGTGTGGAAGGAGTGATGTGCTCGGTAAGTGATGCCCAGCCTCGGTGTGAGGCTGGGACGCAGGCTGGGTCGAAGCAGCAGCAGCGGCAACAGAGGTGGAAGGCAAAATAGGCGACGAGGCAGCAGGAGAGGTCAGTGACACAGAAATGGGGACAGAAATCACGACACTCTCGGTGAAGACAGCGGCAGTGGGGTCAGAAGGGCCAACGGCCGGGGTGGCCGTGGACAAAAGTGAGGTCAGGACCGCCACTGCGGCGGTAAAGGAAGTCTCGCTGGTCTCTAAAATGGTGGTGGGACGCTCGGGGCTAAGAGAGGTGATAGGCTCGACGGACATAGGCTCGGTGGTGGTGGTGGTGGTGGAGGACGGCTTAGCAAAGGTACTCCCGACACTGACAGAAGTGGGGACAGAAGTGTCGGGAGGTGCAGACAGTGCAGGTGCAGGTGCAGGCTGAGGGATCACGGGGTCCACAAGTGGTGCAGGGGGTGCCTGCTCAGCATCCTCAGACTCACGTACGTAAGCAGCGGGGATAAGTAGGTCCATTGCTGGAATCCAATCCCTGTGGGCCGGTCCTATGTGTGTCCGAGCGAGGCTCGGAAGAACCATGTAGTCAGCACTAAAGGGACCGTGCAACCACACCCAGTGCTTGCGACCGTGAGGACGAAGCATCTTCATCCGGGTCATAACATCTATCGAGAGTGAAGTGGGGCCCGGAGCTCGACGCATGTCGTCAGGTAGGTCCACGTCGGTCATAAGGGCTAGAAGTGTGATCAGACCGCCGCAGCAAATAGGTGAACGAGCGCCCACCGAAATGATGATGCGGTCTAAAAACCAGCCAGCAATATCAATCTCAACGGCAAGGACCAGGTCGTCGCTACCCCTATCCAGAACTCTAGGGCGAGTCATCGCGTAGAGCATGTAGAGCTCAGACGTAGACATCGTCCCAGGCTCGTACCTCGCTAGGAAGGTGGTCGCCATGAGGCACTGTGCAATGCGGAGGCAGGGGTGCAGGATGGCTGAGGCCTTGGCCCTACTAGGGTCAAAGCCAAGATGGGATCCCGTGATCCGTGTCCAGAAGGTGGAGGTGTCGAACGACGGTGGTGGGATGTGCGTGGGAGCGTAGGCACGGTCAGGGACATGGACAGCGGGCCACTGGAAGAATGCACGAAGCATGTAGAGAGTGATCTCACACTCTCGATCCATCAGGCGGAATGTGCATCCTCAAGGGGTCCGGTCAATAGAGCTCAGGACCTCTAGTGTCGGACGGATGTAAGTATCCGCCGACACAGCAAGAAAATCACGCCATCCCACGTTGTCGTACAACGTGAGGAGCCCCTCGAGTACCCCTAGGTGGTCAAGGTCAGCTAAGTGCGCGAACCTAGAGGGTACTATCGAGCGATGGCAGATACGCTCGAACCTGGCGCGGTGTGCGTCGTTTCGAAACGTGATCCCCATCGGCCTGACAGCGGGAGCGGGTGGAGGGACAGGATCGGCCGGGATAGGCTGTGTGGGTGGTGGTGGGCTAGGGAAGGGGAGTCCTCCCTAGCGTGAGAGGGACCGGGGTCATCGGTCCTCCTCCGCTTGGGGGCGGATCCCCGTGTATGCGGCCTAGTACGCGACGGCATGTGTGCCGCGAGATGTGTCCCAACTAAATACATGCAGCGGCGTGCTAAATAATGGAGCGAATGTACCAGAACACGCCGAGAGAGTAATAAGTGGTGCATGTGAAGAGACACCTCGCCGCGAAGCACAAAATGCGTCCGGAAGCTCCCCAAAGCTCCCCCAAGCTAGCCTGCAAATCAAACAATCAAATCAGCGAGTAATATTCAATATGTAAGGGGGAGATGGGGGATAATAGATATATACAGGAATTAATTTGGGTTACGGGTTCAACGGGCATACGGATCAAGAGAAACGGGGAGAAAAGGGGATTTTGGGGCAAAATGGTGCGATAGGGGCGGTGGAAGGCCGGCGTCGGTGAGAGGGGACAGCGTCCGAACGTCGGCGTGGGGAGGGGAGCTCGGTCGACGGCGATCGCCGGCGGGGTTGGTTCGATTCGGGCGCGGGGATTCGAAACAGTGGCCGAGGAAAAGAAACAGCACAGCGGCTCGGGCTCGGATTGGGGATTTTTTCGGCGTTTAGAAATTCGCGCCCGCCGTGAACTTATATAGAAATTGTTACGACTCGGCCGAGTGGAAATGTCACTCGGCCGAGTGCGTAAACGAAAAAAAATTCGAAAATCTCGTTTCCACTTACGACTCGACCGAGTGGCTTTGGTTCACTCGGCCGAAGGGAGAATCTCCGGTCGGCCGAGTGGCTCTGCCACTCGGCAATTTTTAGGCTAGGAGGGTATCTGTTTCACTCGGTCGAGTGACAAGTCACTCGCCAGAGTGGCGATTAAAACTAAAAATTATAGAAATTGACAGAGAGTTGGTCTACAGAAACTTCCCTGATTGGTGCTCCACTCGGCCGAATGGAGACTTTGCTCGGCCGAGTGGCATATGCTACTCGGCCGAGTGACGTGCTGTTTTCTGCATCGGCTCTCTGTTTTTGCTCTGGTCTCTGTTTTTCTTCCTCCAGTCTGTTTCTTCCTCCTCCTAAGGCCTGAACGCATTCCTGGAGCGCTCTTCCTTGACTCGATCATCCTCCATATGATCGATCACCTTTTCTCCTTCTCCTGTCATGAAAAATAGGACCCGTTGTCACTATTTTCATGGACAAAAAGACTCTAAAAACTAACAAATGTCTAAACCAAAAATGGAAATCAAAATAAAAATAATGCAAAAACCGTCGGGTTGCCTCCCGACAAGCGCTCGTTTAAGGTCGTGAGCTCGACCCCTTAAGATATTCGTTTAGCTTGCGATATTGGGTGCATACGAGATGCACCCGTCAAACTTGTCGGGAAGGCCGCTTGGATTCGGATCATGATGTTCATCGGTCTTCCTCGATGCTCCCTCATCTTGGGTAATGTTGGGGGATAAATCCCCCAAGCTAGAGCTTGTTCCCAACTTTTTCTTGGCCGGTGACACCGATCTTCCGTTCGGTGGAGCTTTCTTCGGATTCTTGGCCTTTGAGAGCTTGCAAAGCTCTCGTATTCTTGCGACATCAGCGTCGCCTTCATCACCATCCGTGGAGATATCCGGAGGGTCTTCCAACTTCTCTTCTTCACCCAGAGCTTGGCCTTCTTCGAAGCCATCGTCATGGAGAGCACCAATAGAGTAGGGGATTGCTTCTTCAATCACTTCGTCGAGAAGATCCACATAATCTAGCTCCTCGTGATATGGCATATGTTTCATGGCCTTGGGTATGTGAAGCTCAACTTCTATGTTCCCGACATTCAAAGAAAGAGTTCCTTCACGCACATCAACGATAACGCCGGCGGTTGCGAGGAACGGGCGTCCAAGTATGAGCGAAGTGTCGCCCTCCTCCTTGATGTCCATTATGACAAAATCACAAGGCAAGCATATACCTCCCGGTACTTGGAGTGGAATATTCTCTGCGATCCCTACCGGCCTAGTAATCCGACCGTCCGCAAGTTGAATCCTCATGTCAGTCGGCTTCAAGTCGGTGCCCGTGTTCAATCTCCGGAACATACTAAGGGGCATAAGGCTCACACTAGCGCCCAAGTCAACTAGAGCTTTTTGCAAAGGGACGCTTCCTAGTGTACAAGGGATGCGGAAACTCCCGGGATCCTTCGATTTCACCGGTTCCTTCTCCTTCCGGGTGAACCAAGTTCCTTGCTCCGTAAGCATAATTTTTTCATTCCTTTTCTTTCCCGAAATCAAGTCCTTCAAGAACTTCGCGTAAGTGGGGCTCTCAACAATTGCATCTAAGAAAGGAATATTGAGGCTTACTCCACTTAAGTATTCTAGGAACTTGGCGAGCCTTTTCTCCATCTTGGCTCTAGCTAGCCGTTGTGGAAACGGCACCAGAGGCATGTAACGGCGCTCTTCAAGTGGCTCCACCACTTTAGAATTTCCTCCTTCAATTGGCTCTTTTTGGCTCTCTTCTTCAATTGCCGTCTCTTTTTCTTCTAAAATTTCCACCACGGATTGCTTGCTTTGGGCCATAGCGGGAGTGGTATCCTTCCCGCCCCTTGTTGTAACCGCAACCACCGCATTGATGTGTCCGGTGTTGCTCCGTGGATTGGGCTCGGGTTGAGTCGACAATTGTTGGGCATTCTGGTTGAGCAACGCAAGTTGCTCCGCAAGTTGGGCGACGACGGTACTTAGTGACTCTTGCCCCGCCGTCAACTTAGCATTTATCTTCCGTTGCTCCACCATAAATTCCTCCACCCTAGCTTCGTAGTCCGATCGTGGTTGAGCTTGATGTAGGTTGGGAGCTCTCCAACCTTGGTTGTACCCGGGGGTCTCTATGGTCCCACTTGTTGCCTTGGCGGGTAGTTTTGTTGCGGTGGCCCCCTCGGTTGATATTGAGGTTGTGGTGGTGGAGGCCGAGCTTGAGGAAGTTGTTGTGGTGGCGGGTTCAAAGCACCATCATTGTTTGCATATGAAAAGCCCGGATGGTTTCTAGCGGCCGGGTTAGCCCAATATCCGGAATTCCCCGCGACATATTGTACTTGCTCCAAGGCTCCTTCTCCATTGTCCCCTCCTACATACATAGCTTGGGATTGGTCTTGCCAATCACTCATATTGCTTGTCGGCGTAGATGTAGAGGGTGCTCCATGTGGTTCGGTGATGTATTTCTCCAATCACTCTACCACCTTGTGGAGAGAGTCAAACTTGTTTGAAAGCTCCGCCACGGCCTTGGCCTCATAAATACTAGTGGGCTTCAAAGAGGACGAAGAATGTCCTCGCTCGTCCCCCCATTGTTGGTTGTTAGAGGCCATCTCCTCTAACAAGGCCGTAGCTTCATCCGGGGTCTTTGATAGTATGGCTCCATTGGCGGTTGCGTCAATAATTTGCTTTGTGCCCGGTTGGAGTCCATTGTAGAAACTGTGAACTAACTCCCAATCCTCTATACTATGATGGGGGCATTGGTGTTGTAAGTCCTTGAAGCGCTCCCATGCTTCATAGAGGGTTTCTTGCGGTCCTTGCTTGAAGGACATGAGAGCACTCCGTATCTTCACCGTCTTGGAAGGAGGGTAAAATTTGTCGACGAAGGCGCTTGCCAACTCGTCCCAAGTGGTGAATGTTCCTTTCGCTTGCGTCCTCAACCAATATAAGGCCTTGTCCTTGAGTGTGAAGGGAAAGAGTCGCAGTCGGATTGCATCAACGGAAACGCCCGGCATTTGGAATGTGGCGCACTTGGACAAGAAAAGTTGGATGTGGTAATGCGGATTCTCATGGGCATTCCCATGAAACGGGTCTTGTTGCATCAATACTACCAATCCTGTTTTCAGCTCGAAATTCTTGTCTGCCGCTAGCTCCGATATGGCGATGGATGATGTGGTGTAAGAAGTCTTAGGCCGAAGCCTATCTCTAATGGATATGATCCTCGCCATTCGTGCGGCTAGTTCCTCTGGTGTCTCCGCACGGTTCATACAACCGTCCTCCGTAGCGTGCCTTCTCTCGGCTCTAATCCTCCGCGCGATACGCTCGATCTCCGGATCAAATAATATTTCTTTGGGGTTCGCCGTAGATCTCGTGTTCATGCAAAGGAAAACAGAGTTTCAAAGTAATTGTTAGCACGATTAATGAGTATAAAGATAAAGAGTAACAAAATAAAAAGAAAACACTAAGTAAAGAGAATAAAACACTATTGCATCCCCGGCAACGGTGCCAAAAACTTGATCGCAACGGAATGCAACCCAAGAGCACAACCGAAAACTTGGTCGGCCCCGGATATACACCCGGAGAACGATTGTAGTTTTACCGCAAACGCACGGCAAAGTGACGAGCGGGTATCGAACACAGGGAGGTGCAATGACCGTGTCTCGTTCTAATCACCTAGCTATCGGAATGGTCAAGAATAATACGGGGTAAAGTTGTCACAATCGTTCGTATATTTATAGAGATATCAATGGAATAAAGTGCCTAGGGATAGGGAATCCCCGCTACAAACCGTATCTCGTCGTTGTGGTTCGTAAGTTACGTCATTGCTAGACTTGAATTTGAGGTGAACTAGTCGCAACAAAATGTAGAACCAAGCTCACGCTCTCGCGCTATTGCCGGTCTATAGCAAACCTAGGTTAGTGCCCAATCTCTTGCAAACCCTAACCTAAGCCGCTAGCATTAGGATCGACATCGTCGTCCAATCGTATCTCGAGCCCACTCTTGTCCAAACTCGAGCTACGACCTAGGTTGAGATAGTTCCTACCCGTCCAATCTCTTGCAAACGGGTATGGGTATAGAATTACGATTGAAAACCCTAGCTTTGGCCCAATCTCTTGCAAACCAATTCTAGAAAAGTCCAATCGTAAGTCTAAATCGGATTTATAGGGCTTCCTATCAATTGGGATCCAATCTCTTGCAAATCCCAATCGATATGAATCCCTAGCTATCCGTAATTTATCAATCCCAACCTAACCCTAATCAATTCTAGCAAGAATTCCACCAATTCATCACAATTTAGAAATATGGTTCATATGGTTCATCCCTATGCCCTAGAGCAATAAAACTACTCACTAATCATTATGCAATTCATAAGAAATTCAATAGAAAATTCAGCACAAAACATTGCAATAGAGAAATCAATAACAAAAATGGAGTTTTTGATGAGAAAGGAGACAAACCAATGAGAATCCAATAGCATCCAACAAAAATCCCCTTTCTAATCTCTCAAAAGCCCTAAATCTAAATCCCTAAAAAGCTATCTAAAAAGGCTGCCAAAAGTATCAAAGAGCTCTCCCTAACTAGGGCAAAAACTGGGTTTAAATATCCCTCAAAATCGCCCAGAAATTCGTGACAAAAATGCCCCTGCGCAGCTCAAAAATCGCAGTTTACGCTACAGGCGGGGCGGCTCACTCGGCCGAGTGACAAATGTCACTCGGCCGAGTGACAAACCCTGTAAAATTACAGTAAGTCGGGGATTTTTGGGGGTCTGTCTTCGGAGGTGACTCGGCCGAGTGGATTTACTCATTCGGCCGAGGGGCATTTCTTGCTCGGCCGAGTGGAAGCTCTGAATCGCATGTAAATTAACAGTAAGTCGGCCGTTTTCGAGGCGTCTGTTCTCGTGCCACTCGGGCGAGTAGACTTCCATGCTCGGCCGAGTGGACTATCTTCACTCGGCCGAGTGCACGCCCATTTTCTTCTGTTGATGCGTGTCTGGTCTGGTCGGCCGAGTGGTCTTCTTGCTCGGCCGAGTGAGTGGTTCACTCGGCCGAGTAAGATGCTGCAATGGCCCAATCTTTGTCTTTTCGCTTCCTCGTCGCTCCTACGACGTTCTTTCTTCTCCCACTTGTCTTCCATCGCCGAATAACCCTCAAAAGAGCCTCGGGTGACACTCCCGAGTGGGTGCAAATCCTCTTGATCTCAAAATCACTCCGAATCGCTCCATATCTCCTGAAATATGACAAAAACAAGAAATCGTGAAAAGCATCGCAATATTGTCGAATAATCGTGAAAAACGCGATATGAGCGATCAAAGTGGCATGCAAACATGTAGAAAAATGGTGTAAAATACGGAGCAATCAAAGACTATAAATTAAACTAGATGAACCGTCTTCAAAGCTTCAATCCGAATCTTCTTGACTTCAATAATGCTCCTTTAGCTTCAACGAAGCTTCAGGCACACGATCACACGTTTTGAGAAGTCTTGAGACGTTGCTTTTGATGTACATAGAATTTTAGCGACGATCTCCATAACTGCGCTCACAAAGAGTTAGTTCACGATATTTATGCTTGTTCATCATCAAAACCAAATACGGGGAATCAATACTCAACATTCTCCCCCTTTTTGGTGATGACAAACCAACATAAATAATAATCAATAATAATGAGTCAAATGGAATTTACTTACTCCCCCTGCATTGATGACACGTTAGTTCCGTATTAAATAATAATCATACGCATCAAGCAGACGAGGAAAGTATAAAATATGAACCCAATTATTGAAATTTAGGATCTAAATCCATTTTTATATCTTAACTCCCCCTGAATCTAACATATCAAATTAGATTCACGGTAAATTGCTTTAAATTATCATTTAGGACATCGTCATTATTAATTCTCTCCCCCTTTGGTATTAGCAAAAAGAGCGGGAGGACATCAACGACAACACCAATGGCTAAAAATAAAAGCACGAGAGTCGAAGAATACGACCACGATCCAAATGACACCAAAGTAAAATACCAAAGAAAATCAAAGCGTGCTAACGAGACCATAGTCGAAAATCGAAAAATGAAATCATCAAAACTCAAATCAATTTCACATATTGAGTTATGGAACATACTCTCCAATATCAACATTCTTAGTGAATTTAGTGCATGGAAAACAATTCTATGTTTTCATAGAAAGAATTCTATTTAATCAATATAATCGTCGAGCGACGAAATCAACATCAGAGACAGAAAGAAATATAATGTGCACACTGAAGTAAATGGCAACACGATGTATATATATATATAACATGGTACATCAAAAGGTATACATCCGCCAACACAAATATAAACGATCATCAGATCGGTGCACAACATACAACACATGTCTCAATAGACATCAAAACAAATATACATCAAAAATATATCATCAAAACATCCAAAAATACATCAAAAATACATAACCACCCAACTATCCTACCCCACTCTCTCACGACAAAATATATCGTCCAAATGCACATGGGAGAGTCCTCAAACGCAAGCTCAGGAGGTGGAGGGAGGATCAGCAGCAGCAGCAGGATGTACAGAAGAGGTGGTGGTCCCTGGGTCGACTGGAGTGTCCACCGAAGGGAGAGTGGCAGCAGGAGTGCTCTCAGGATCACGAGCAAAAGAAGTGCCAACTGAAGTACCCTCGGGGTCACGAGCAGGAGAAGCATCTCGCTCCTCATCCTCATCAATGTCCATGACCTCCTCATCAGAAAGCGTTGGTGGAACATCAATATCCAGATACTCACAGATGCGAGCAAGCATCTCCTCACAACGAGAAATACGAGACTCCTGACGTCTCAGGGAAACGGAAAACTCAGAGAGTGAATGAGGAGGAGGAGCAGGAGCAACAACAGGGGTAGTCCGCTGAACGTGACGCAAGGCCGCAAGAGACTTCTTGACGGCAGTCGCGTTCAGGGGAGGACCCAAAGGACGTTGATCATCTGGAGGGAGAGGGACACCAAAGTGACGAAAAACGAGAGTCAATAGGCAAGGATAAGGAATGTGAGCAGACTTGGTGGACTTCCTTATACAGTCAAAGGAATCCATCTCGTCTAAGATAATGCGGGCCCAATTAATCTCGCTCTCCATGAAAAGAGCGTAGATAAGCTTGAGAAACGGCTGGGAGGGCAAGCTGGAGGAGCCGTACTTCGGTAGAAGACACGACTTCAGAATCAGATTAAGGACCCACGCATTAGGCTTGAATGATTTGGAGGGAACACCAATCATGGCGGGAGGGATGACGTGGAACATCTCAGCAAGCATGGTCTGGTCAAGATCGTGGATATTATCCACGGAGATATCAGAAGGGAGCAGGCCAGAGGATGAGACACCAATCAACTGCACTAAAATCTCTGCCGTGAGGACAATAGGTGTCCCCAAGACAGTGGTCTCAATGCAGTGGGTGTCATCATACTCACCCCGGACTCGATTGGCATAGAACAATTTGACGAGTCTGGAATACGGATGAGGGTTCGCCTTGGGGTCTTGGTGAAGATAGTCTAGTAGGCCGCTATAGGAGAGGAGATCTACGAGCTGAGGAAAGTCAGAAAACTGGACGAAGTGCTCCAGATCAAAGGACAATGCTCAATACGATTGTATGCCGCTAGACACATCGGGTCATCGTGACACAACGAGATATCGTCCCCACCCAAAGGCATGGGAGCCTTCCCCTTAGACGGACGAGACGAAGTACGAGGAGGAGGAGTAAGTGCCTTCTCAGTAGGCCCAGACTCCGGGATATACTCATCGTCAGAGTCAGGTGGTGAGGGAGCACGGAAGGGTCCAGGAGACACGGTCTTCTTCTTATGTTGGGGCTTGGGTTGAGATGTGGCTCTAGGCTTGGAAACGGCAGTCCTCTTCTTCTTGAGGGGAGGCGAGGAAGAGGAGGGAGAGGTAGGCGTACGAGTGGTTTTGGCACGACGTTTGGGTTGAGGAGGGTCGGTAGGAGGAGACTCGACGGTCATGGGAGACGGAGTGGTAGGACGGATATGGATTCGTGTTCTCACCATGATATAGAGACGAGACAACACAAACACACGAGATCGAAAGAAATCGAACTAAATCGGAAACCCTAATTCGAAACCTAATAAACAACGATCGGAAACTAAAGAAATCGAGCCCTAAAAGCTGAGAGAAAGAGAGGAGATATACCCTAGGACGGAGGAGAGGGGCTCTGGAGGACCGGCGGCGGCTGACGGCAGCCGGAGACGGCGACACACGGCGGAGGAAGAAGAATGGACGAGGGGTTTAGGGTTTTGGAAGAGATCGCCCACCGATTAGAATGAATTCTAATCGGTGCAGAGGAGAGTAAAAATCGACTTACGGAGTCAAAGACGCAAATGCCCCTGCATAATTAGTCAGTCTAAGTTCAAGAGCTGACCGACTAGAATGCAATCTAGTCGGTCGGCCAATGAGCTTGGACCGACTAAGTGCAAACAGCAACAAAAGTCAAAAAATAGGGCATGAGTTAGTCGGTCTGAGTTCATTCACTGACAGACTAGAACTCAAACTAGTTGGTCGGCTAATGAACTGGGACCGAATAAAAGAGTCCAAAAATTTGATAATTCGAAATATTGAGTTCTCTCCTAAGAACACTTGGACGAAACATCTAAATACTCTCAAACATCATTATTCTACCCCATAAAACATAGAAAATCTTAAATACGACGTGCATGAACATATCTAGCATAAGTTCCGAAAATCCAATCAACAATCCAGAAAATCTCAACAAATCTATCATGAGCATATAGAAAAATTATTATGCAGGATTATCGAAAAATATGAATCCTAAATCTCGGATTCACCCATAATCCCCAATTCTCGACGTAACCGCACAAAGGAGTCTTCCTTGAGTGGTTTCGTGAAAATATCGGCGATTTGCTTCTGGGTTTCAACATACACTAAAATGATGTCCTTTTTAGCAACATGATCATCTAGGAAATAGTGACGAACATCTATGTGTTTGGAACGGGAATGATGTACCGGATTCTTAGAGAGACATATTGCACTTTGGTTATCCACCATGATAGGGCAAGTATCACAGTTTATACCGAAGTCTTTAAGAGTGTCTCATCCAAAGAACCTGAGCACACGCAGCACCGGCGACAATATATTCCGCCTCGGTGGTATCCGTGCACCAACAGACACCTACCCACTTTAAGACTCAACTCCATCGGAACACTACACTCACTACCCTTACATAGCTGCAGTGAGGAGACCTGCATGGGTCACTACCTGTAACACCCCATTCCCCAGGATACCTGGGAAGTACGAATCCATCCCAGGTTCTTCCAACATAGCGAGTGTTACGAAGGAGGAAAAGAAAAGAAATACAATTGAGTCAGTGTGTCAATTGCACACTGCTGAGATAATACCTAAAATGTTAACAACAAAGTAATCAAACAAAAACAACACAGAGACAAAGGCAACACATTAAAACAAAAAACAACCAAGAGTTCGCACTTCTATACCCATCCTCGTATCCAAAATACATTACCAGTCTTTATATACATCACATCTGCTATACAACCATCTCAAGCCCATAAAAGAGACCCTAAAAGTACTTGTCACTCTCCTCTCCACTCACCGCCCCAACTACAACTAAAACAACACCTTCAGCTCCCACTTCCACGGCTCCATCTGCCACATGCTTCAAACACCAACACCTGAAAAATAACGGATGAGGGACATCAATGTGTGATCCAGTAGGATATCCAACTCTACTTCAAATGTCACTTCCTAAATGCAACTACGTGCATGTACATACAGATGATGCAATGAAACATAATGGAACCACAAAACCCACAAAGGAAAAGAGCTACAACAGTAAATGACAACCAATGCACCAATTAGCCAGAAAGTAACCAGAGCATGAAAAGTAGGCAATGAGACATGTAAATGCTACATATACAAGCAAGTGGAGAGTAACTACCACAAGCTAAGGGGAGAGTAACTACCACAAGTAACACCAGTACAGCAAGTGCAACACCGAGACAAATAACTTATTTATTTAAATGTCATTTGGAAACCTGGGCATGTCGTTGAATAAGAGGGACTGAAATCTGCCCCAATGTGGGGCGGTAAGAAGCACCCGCCAGTGGAACACGAGTACTGTTTCCTTAACGGGACATCTCACTCCGCCCATTCCCACACATCGGAGTGCTAGTGAGAAAAACTCCACAACATCTCAAACATCGTACCCGAAACTGAGCAAGGTACGGTAATCACCACAAAGTACCCGAAACTAAGCAAGGTATATAACACTGTCGCAACTAGTCCAATCCTTATACCCTACTAGTATTCACTTTTCCCCCATTCCCCATTTATCAGCTCACCCCCTTTGAGGTGATTGAGTCGTGTAAGATAGTATATTAACATTGGGTTGCACAATTTCATTAAGACATCATAAAATGGAAGCAATCACATGCAAACAATTAGAGGTGATAGTAAACTAACTATACATATGAAAACATGTACATGAGAGGTGAAAATAAAACAACTACCAAGGAACATGCCTACCCACATCAAAGCCTCACATTTCCAATAAGAACATCATACAGCCACATGTTCATCTTTCCACCCATTTCCTTTCCTTTCTTTCATTCTTTTCACAATAACACAAGTCTATAAAAAGGCCCATGGCCGAAATGATGGGGAGGATTTTGTACATGCTTTTCCCAAGGCTTAAAATGTCAATTCCACACTCGAGCACATTTCCATAACAAGATGAATAATGAACTCAACATTGAACATGCCTACTTAATAAAGAGACACTCCCCATCACTATAGCATCACAAATGATTAAGTATGCCCTATGCAAAATGTACATATGAGGGAAAAATGCCATTAAATGAACCAAATTGTGTAAAGCCATTAACTTGGATATAACTTCACATAAAAGAGAACAACTTGCATGCACCTTTGTTTAATACACTCTAATTCCCATAAAAGATGGTGACTTGTGCATGACTACCACACATTATGGCAATTTGCATAAAAGTGGCATCTTTATTTAAACACAAGCAAAAAGAAGACAACTTTATTAAGTGCAAGGGTGGAACATACACAAGTTAGCTTCTTTAGCAAAGGAAACAATGAAAGTTTGCAACTTTATCTAAGCATTAGTAAGGCAAGCTTATAACATCATGAAGTTTTCATCTTTTAGTACAATTAAAAGTGCAATTGAAACATATTTATGCAAGAAAGGAGCCAACTTGAATGCATGTCTTTAAAATGCAACCCTTTTTTACTTAAATCAAGGCATGCAAATCATGAACTAGGTGGAGTAGGACTCCTACCTCATAAAAAGAGCTCATGTCTGGTAAAAATCCTAGATTGGCTTCATCCAAGATCTCCTCCAACTTCAACTCTAAAAAGCTCCATATTTCCCTTAAAAACTTCTCTTTAAAGCTCTAATCAACCCACATGCACCTAAATGAAGAAGGGGATGATACTAGAGGATGCAGAGTGAGGGTGGAGTAGACCTTGTGGTGTTTTGCCAACATGAATACCCATGCAGAGGTTCCGCCATGATACGAAAGGAATGGAGGGAATAAAGAAAAGAAAAGAGAAAGAACAGATAAGAAGAAGAAGATTTTTCTCAAGATATTTCTACACCATCTTTAGCTTATCCCATAAGCCATGCATAACCTAAAATGACCAAAATACCCTAACCATACTCCCCCCAACTTCTAACCATTTACAAGTTTGTCATTCCTTTATGCACACACCTTTTCTTTACACTCATCCATCTCTAAATTACAAAAGTGCCATTATCCCTAACCCTTTTCACACTAAGCCCCCTTACACTAATCCATTTCCTAATATACACCCTCTCATTCTACACACATACCACTTTAATTACTAAATACTGATCACTCCATATTTTATACCTTTCTTCTGCATGTTTTCATGATGTTTTGATTGCCCATATTGTGTTTTTCACGATTATTCGACAATATTGCGATGCTTTTCACTATTTCTTGTTTTTGCCGTATTTCAGGAAATATGGAGCGATTTGGAGCGAAAATGAGATCAAAGGAGTTTCACGCACTTTGGAGTGTCGCCCACGGCTTATTTGAGGACTTATCAGCAATGGAGGATGAGCGGAAGAAGAAGGAATTCGATAGGAGCGATGAGGAAGCAAATAGGAGAATGAATAAGCTTAGGAGCACCTCACTCGGTCGAGTAAGACTGCTCATTCCGTCGAGTGACGGATCAGACTCGCCCGAGTAGAACGGATACGCAACGAAGATTTCAGACGTCCACTCGGCCGAGCAAGAATTTTCGTTCGGCCGAGTAAGAAAGTTCACTCGCCCGATTCAGTCAGGGAATCTAGACAGGAAAGAGCCGAAGCTACTGGAAAATCTATTGAAGCTCACTCGGCCGAGCAAGATAGCTACTCGGCCGAATGAAGAAGCCCACTCAGCCGAGCCACCCCGAGAGACGGACCCTGAAAACCCCGAAGTTACCGTTATTTTACAGGGTTTGTCACTTGGGCGAGTAACAAGTGTCACTCGGCCAAGTGACCCTCTCCGCCTGCTGCTAGGGCTGCGAATTCTGGGCTGCGCAAGGGCAGTTTTATCACCATTTTAAGACTATTTTGGCTTGTATTTAAGCCCTGTTTTTACCCTAGTTTTAGGAGAGACTTGAATTATTTTTTAGAGAGTTCTTTTAGGTTTTTGACGGCTACTCTTTGGAGAAATCTCAACTGGAAATCATTGGCTACTTCATTGGTTTGTTCTTTCTTATTAAAAACTCAATTTTTATGAATTGTTTCTCTATTGCAATGAATTGTGCAGTGATTATTATTGTTATTTCTGAGATTTGCATGATGATTAATGAGTAGTTCTGTCGTTCTAGGGCCTAGGGATGAACCATATGGACCCGATCTTTTGAATTGTGATAAATTTATGGATTTGTTGATAGAATTGATAATGGTTAGGTTGTGATTGATATATTACGAGTAGCTAGGAATTCATATCGATTGGGATTTGCAATAGATTAGATCCCAATTGGTAGGAAGGCCTAGATATTCGATTTAGATCGATAATTGGACTTCTCTAGACTTGGTTTGCAAGAGATTGGACCAAAGCTAGAGTTTTTAATTATAAATCTTACTAATATTCGTTTGCAAGAGATTGGAAGAAAACGAATTATCATAACCTAGGTCGTAGCTCGAGTTTGCACGAGAGTGGGCTCGAGATGCGATTGGACAATGATGTCGTTCTTCACACTAGCGTCTTAGGCTAGGGTTTGCATGAGAGTGGGCCCTAACCTTGCTTTGCTATAGACCGGCAATAGCTCGAGAGGGTGAGCTTGGTTTCACATTAATTGCGACTAGTTCATCTATATTCAAGCTTAACAACAATGAAATTTATTATTCACAAGGATGAGAGACGGTCTGTAGTGGGGATTTCCTATCCCTATACGTTTTATTATATTGATATTTCTTGCTATTGAACGATTGTGACGATACACCATATTACTCTTATTCTCTTGATAGCTAGGTGACCGGCGCCCCGCATGCGGCGCGGCGGCGCGGTGTCGTTTACCGCAAGTGCATGGTTAGTGTAGGGTGCGGGAATATCGAACTCAGGGAGGCGAGGTTGTGCTTGGGTCAGGTAGGACCTAAAGCACCCCGAGGGGCGAGCTAGCCCGAATCGGTAGATGGTTGTCACGAAAGGAAATAAAAGGGTATGAACAAAAAGAAAGTAAACCCGGGACTTTGGTTTCCAACCCGACGAGAGACTCTCGCCGATACGGCCTACGGGTGTGGATAGCGATCGGGATTAGGGTCTAATGGTGAGACGTTGCCTCTGAAAGTGGTACCGGCGTCCCATGGGCCCGATATTCCGGTCGGTGCCCAGGATGATACACCGGACTTCCCGGATTCGATCAGTGGGCACTCCCGTGTCCATTAACACTGATCGATCCCGGGAGCACTAAGCCCGCAACGATATCGCCAAACATCTCATCCTGCCGCTCCCGCGTGCCAGGATTCGGCGTCTACGCTAGGGGCGTGAGCTATGGCTAGGGAGTCAACCGCCAAGTTTATTCCCCCTTGGCCCAACGGTCAAAGGCGGTCTTTTTCCCGCCGATGACAATGAAACACCCCGCGTAACCGTTAGATTCCTACTCCCTATCGATTTCCTAACCCTATGGACGCATCGGGAAGAGTCCCCGAAGGGGTTTCCACCAAAATCCCAGATTTGGGAACTACTCACAAAAATTCATGAAAAAGCAATCTAAATGAAATTTAACCGTTGAAATCATAATCGGACAATTGCAATGCGGAAGTAATGGAGTAATAAAGACAATACTAAATTTTTAGAAAGATCTGAAAACTTACAAAAGAATAACAATTACAGCCGTTACAAGGAAATAAAACAGTAGAAAAAACAACAGCTCTCGTTTCTGGAACCCTAGGGGTTCTATTTATAGACCTTCGCATCAACCGATCGGTTGACAAGTCAACCGATCGGTTGATCCGTTACAGATTAATAACAGAAAATGGCGAGTTTTCACCCGATCACATGAACCGGTCGGGTGAGTTCTTGAGCGACCGGTTGGATCTTGGAGCAGTCGGGTGAATCGATCGGTTCGACGTCCGTGTCTTCAGCTCTTCTTCTTCAGCTACAGATGAACCGAGTCACCCGATCGGTTGGAATTCTGCTCGAAAAAACAGAGAACAGCCCCCCGCAGAACCGGTCTGCGAACCGGTCGGGTGACTTATTTGTGAGCTGCGGCAGAGACCGGGTGGTGCACGCGTGCATCACCCGATCGGTTGAAGATGACCAACCGACCGGGTGAGGGGCTGAAAGATGAATTCTTCGACGTTTGACCCCCTGGATCATGCGTGACTTCTCCCGTTGCTCCGGGGACTTGGGATATCATCGTTAAACGTCCCCTACGTGGTCGAACCCCTGCAATCATGGATAAACAAAGAAAAGTGAAAGAAAACGGGAAAATATACGAAAACGAATAAGAGACGGCGGAAAAATACGGAGAAACACAAAAGAAAACGTGCGTGAATATATGAAATATAAACGCACGTCAAAATCCCCCAAGCTGAACTCTTCCTCGTCCTCGAGGAAGACGAGTGAGAGTAGGAGCTCGGAAGGGGAAAATAGAGAGGAAGAAAGGAAAAGAAAACTCTAAACCCTAGATCGTCCATCAGAGCCACCAAAATCAGAAACGACACACCAAGCAAGCAAACACCAAATCACACCACTAAACCTAGGAAAGCGAGTCCAAATAAGTGTCGTGGGTCCACGCAGTGAAGCGCGAGTGAGCGTCGTCGTGTGCTAGCAAATGGTGATGCTTTCTACGATGTGTTATGAGGCTCGATATACACAAATCCAAGATATGACCCAAAATATCGATCCGAATTGAAATAAGCGGCGAATATAAGTTCAAGCATGCATGAGAAGAGTTAGAATAGAAGCGTATCATGCATCGGGGACTCCACAACTAGGGTTAAGGAAATCACGCCACTATAGCCTAGATACTAGCTAAAAAGTTCCTAAGCCAAGTGTTTTCGATAACGACGGGGGTTGAGATGATGTGGAGAAGAACACTCGGTGCAAATTCTCGCCTTCCCTTTATTCTTGGCAAGTATGAAAAAATATTCACACGGAAATTTTTTTGGGTTTTGGGCATTTGTATTTTTTTTTGGATTTTTGGGCTATACACAATTTTTCTTTTATTTTCTTTTTGGGTTTTTCTTTTCTTTTCTCCTTTTTTTGGATTTTTGGCTATACACATGTGTACTCTCCCAAGTGGGAGAACGGTACACGACGAGGGGATTTGCACCAAGTAAAACAAAAAAGAAGTCGAAATCTAAACACTTGGGCAAAGGAAACTATTCTCGCTAAATAGAGCGTAGGCTAAATGGGTTATCCTAGTCCTTGTTTGTGGAATCCCGACACATGCGAATTGAAATATACGATATAAATATAGCATGCATATAGAAGCAGATAGTGGAAGCAAATACCGCATATTCAAATCGAAGCATGATAATCTAGGGGTCAACCAAGGATAGGTATATAAAACATAATCACAAGGTAGAAGCACACCAAACAGCTAGGCACGACGCACGACTCACAAAAAGCTAAGTGGACCCGCGATGCATGAAATGCAAGAGGACTCGATATCCTAGGGTTAGTGAATGTGATTATCGAAGCTGTGCAAGGTGCGCGTGTGATTTTCGTGGCAATTCATCATAGGGTTCATCTCTAGGAGAAAGAGATAAAAAAGAAGAAAAGAAAAAAGAAAAAGAAAAACACGGAGAAAATGACTCAAATAACGAAGAAAAAGAGACAAATGACGCACGAAGTGCGACTCCCCCCAAGCTGAAACTTGCATTGTCCTCAATGCAATAGTAGTGAATACGGGAGGGCAATGAAAATGGGGGGAGTAACGCACCGACACAAAAAAATGAAAACCACGAAAAACACATGAGCGAAACTAAAAAAATAAAGAAAAAGAAACAATCAAATAAAAGGTATAAAACGCAACGAAGGACTCAAAGACACAAACACACGACAACGACA
The DNA here is from genome assembly GCA_030789695.1 of Scilla litardierei. Taxonomy (NCBI): domain Eukaryota; kingdom Viridiplantae; phylum Streptophyta; class Magnoliopsida; order Asparagales; family Asparagaceae; genus Scilla; species Scilla litardierei. The sequence goes on from CM061141.1 coordinate 40,565,811, forward strand.
CACGAAAACATGCACACAAAAGTCGATTTCCCCCAAGCTGAACATGACAATGCTAGCAAAATGATATGATCAAAGGGGATGTAGAGATATGCTAGGGGGAAAATCGGAAAAGAAAAAAAAATCAAAATGCAGGAGAGACAGTGTGCTCATTCTCCTCGGAAGAGGAAGAGGGTGAAATGATAGAAGGGCACGACATGAAGGGTTATTAAGATGCAAAAGCAAATCCTAGATACGCTCCCCTCGCTAATGAGAGGAGACGAGATTATTCAGATCTAAACTAGAAAGCGGTAAATTTTTACACTACTGGATTAGGATACACCTGAGCATAGGCGGATCCAAGATCTGAAGTGGGGCAGGTAGCTGCTCTAACTGCTCCTTCTGTGGCTCCACCAGAAGCGATGTGCCACGTGTGCCAATGGACCCAAGCAATGCACCTCCAAGCATCCCTCGTAGGTGTCCACCTGTAACCTACAAAGGACGAGGTGCATTAGTCCATGGCAAAAAATCTTTCCCCAAAATAAAAGTATCCCAGAGATAATCGTCAAAATAAGATGGAAAAATAGTAAAAGTGTGACGAATACTCCCTGAGAATGGGTCGCTATCCTCTGTACTAGCGACGACCAAATTCTCGCTCTCTATGAGAAGTGGCCCTCCAGGTGGTGACACACCACAACATACCTCAAGGGAAGTAGATCATGTGTCCTGCGAGAGATATGGTATGTCAAAAATATATGAGTCTAAAGAAATAGGACGCGAAAAGCGAGACTCAAATGTGGAGTGAGAGTGAGTATGAAAATCTCCCTGAATAGGGGCAATATGCTCAAGTAGATGCTCAGCCGCAGAAGAAGTGGAGAGCGACGGTAAAGGTAGATGTGACTCGGGCTCCATGGAGTGGACGATCGTATCCAAGCCCTCATGCACATCCTCCTCGACGATATGCTCATGCTCCTCCATCTGCCCGATGTCCTGAATGACATCCTCATGGTTGACCACCGACCAAGGAGGAAGCTGTGACAGAGATGGCTGTGGAGGTGGATGTGGAGCGGACCCCTCGTATGTGGTCGTGGTGTCCTCGTCCTCACGCCTCCTCGCCGGAATGCATAATCTCTGTAAACTCCTCAGTGCTCTCATAGGACTCATGTGGGGTATCCAAATCAAGGCAAGAAATCTCTCCCACAGATCCTAGATAAATCTCCCCATCCTCACTATCATCATCAAAAAATGCTTCGTCATCCAAGTGGTAGTGATGGAAAAATGGGGTATCGGCTTGAGATGTGTCTATGGTGGCCAACGGCATGGTGGTCTCAACCATGAAAGTGGGTATATCCTCTCCTTCATCCCCTCTCCTCGGTGTCGGCTCGGTGATTGGTACCATCAAGTTTTGTAATATTTGGCCTTGGTTAAACATGGCACTTTCAAGGAGAGACACGAGGCTTGATTCTTCTTGAGTTTGTGGAGGGGTATAAGGTTGAGGAAATGGATGGGAGGTGTTTGGGCTAAGGTTGTGGGAAAGTGTTTGGGCTAAGGTTGTGGGAAAATGTTTGGCCTTGGAGCGGGGGGAGGCTCTCAAGCGTAAATGGGCAATCATAATACACATGCCCCGCCATCCCACAAGTCTCACAAACCACAACTGAATAAGGATCGTATCCTCCCATCTGAGCATCGAAATTTGATCTCCACATGCTTACACCAAAGATACCTGGACAACAAAAATAAGAAAACTAGAGAGGAGCGTCAATAGTACAAGAGAATAACAAAAAGATAATATAATGGTGGGGGAAAAATTTCTTGGTTATTGAATATATTTTTTTTCAATTTTTTTTGTTTTTATGCGTAGTCTAACGAACCCAAGCTAAGCTAATATCAAACCGAACGCCTCCCCGGCAACGACGCCAAAAACTTGACCGGCGCCCCGTTTACGGCATGGGCGCGGTGTCGTTTTACCGCAAGTGCACGGTTAGTGTAGGGTGCGGGTTTATCGAACACTGGGAGGTGGATGGCTTGAGTGGCTACTAGCCTCGCCTAGGTCGTGTGCTAGCTACGCGGATGATATGGGTGAAGTGTAGAAATAAAGAGAAGAAATGAAAAAGACACGACGTGAATCCCCGCTAACACGGGCTAGAGCACTCATGACACTTGGCATTTGACTTGATCCAGGGTGAGACATTGCCCCAAAAGGTGGTACCTAGCGTCCATGGCCCGATATTCCGGTCGGTGCCAAGCACGCTAGGCCTACCCGGTTCCAGACGGTGGGCATTCCCATGTCCATTAACACCTTCCGCAACCGGGAGCATTAAGGCCACAATGATATCTCCCAACATTTCGTCCAAGCCGTTCCCACGCGCGAGGACTCCATGTCTATACTAGGGGCGTGAGCTATGGCTAGGGAGTCAACCGCCAAGTTTATTCCCCCTTGGCCCGACGGTCAGAGGCGGTCTTTCTCCCGCCAATGACAATGAAACACCCCCGCGTAACCCTAATGGCCAAATAGGTCAAATGTGATTTCTAGCAATACATCGAAGCGGATCTTGACTGGACAAGCACCGGACCCCAACCCCCAACACGTCTAGCGTGTTGCCGTACGAATTGGACCCAGATTGCTAGAAATCCCCATTGACACATTTCATCGAACACATGCCATGCAACCAAGCCAAATGTAAATTTCCAAGCATCAATCCTACCCTAACCCGTATTAGGGTTCATCAAACACTACTCGATGGTGAAGAACATGATAGAAAGCAATAATAATGACAAACAAACATTCACCATCAAGCAACAAAGAAAATAACACAAAACAATAGAAAATGAGAGAAGAAAACACTTAGCTTGCAATTGAGTCTTCAATCCATTACAAGATTTATTAGAAGAGAAAAGCTAATCTAACCTAATCTAAACTTACAAGAGAAAGGGGCAAAAAGCCCTAGAAAAACTGAGGGAGATCTCCCCCAAGTCATGCTCCAACTTCCCTTTTAAAAGCCCCCTCAAAACCCAACCAGTTCGGGTCCAAAACTGTCAAAAATGTCCCACCCGATCGGGTGAAAGTTCACCCGATCGGGTGGGATAAACAGAGACTACGAAATTGCTGAAATTGACTTCAACCGATCGGTTGGACTCCCAACCGATCGGTTGAAGTGAAATTTCAGACATCAACCAATTTCAGCACATACTTGCGCTCAGAAAATTCCAGAAAAATCTAGAAAAATCGGATTTGGGCATGCGACCTATCGTTGGAAAGCTAACGACGATGCCGACGCTAGAAAAATAAGAGATCAACCAAAATCACTCTGGAATGATAGCAGATCTTCAATGAGTGCATCAGCAGCGCGCAAAGGCGGAAGAAAAGGCCACCCGATCGGTTGAAACATCAACCGATCGGGTGAGCCGCTTGTTGCTTTGGCCATCGGGCTTCGGGAGCTTCAACCGGGCGCAGAGGAGAGCGGGTGGCGTGACCGGGTCGTCCTTCGGAGGAATCGGCTACAGATGAACCGATCGGGTGAAGGTCACCCGATCGGTTGGAATTCAGCTCCATTTTCACGAGAACTCTGTTGGGACGAACCGGTCGGTGAACCGGTCGGTTGACTTTGCTCCTCGCTCCAACTTCAGTCCGGGTCGTGCACGCGTGCATCACCCGATCGGTTGGCTGTGTCCAACCGATCGGGTGGGGGCTGAAAAGTGGCAATCTTGGTCGTTTAACCCCCTGGATCACGCGTGACTTCTCCCGTTGCTCCGGGGACTTGAGATATCATCGTTTTATGTCCCAAATGCTAGAAATTCCTGCAAAATACCAAAAACACGGAAAAGTGAAAGAAAACAAGAAAACACGAGAAAACGAATACAAGACGGCGGTAAATAACGGAAAAAACACGGAAGAAAATATGCGCAAATATATGAAATATAAACGCACGTCACTAGGTAACTAAAGTGAGATACTGTCAATTGTCCTCCATGTGTTCGATTCCCGCTCGCCACTACACCGTGCGCTTGCGGTAAAACTTCAAGTCGTTTTTCGGGTGTATATCCGGACGCGATCAAAGTTTTTGGCGCCGTTACCGGGGAGGCGACTGTATTTTATTTTCTTACTTAGTTATCTCTTTGTTAATTTATTTTTATCCTTTTATTCCTCTATCAAGCTAACAATTCCATCGGAGCTCTATTTTTCTGTGCATGTACACGAGATCGACGGAGCATCAAGAAGATCTATTATTTGATCCGGAGATCGAGCGTACCGAAAGAAGATTTAGAGCCGAGAAAAGACTTAATATAGAGGACGACTGCATGAACCGACAGGAAACGCCAGAAGAATTAGCGGTACACATGGCGAGGATAATATCTATCGGAGATAGGCTACGGCCTAAGACTACTTCCACTACTTCATCCATTGCTATGTCGAATTTCGAGCTCAAAACGGGACTTGTGGTTCTAATACAACAAGACTCATTACATGGGAACCCCCATGAGAATCCATGTTACCATCTTCAGCTATTCTTGTCCAAGTGCACCACCTTTCAGATGCCCAGTGTATCGGTCGATGCAATCCGATTGCGCCTCTTCCCATTCACTCTCAGAGACAAAGCTCTATATTGGTTGAGGACGCAAGCAGAGGGAATCTTTACTACATGTGAAGAATTGGCGAGTGCCTTTGTTGATAAATTCTACCCACCATCCAAGACAGTGAAGATAAGGAGCGCACTCATGTCCTTCAAGCAAGGACTACAGGAGACTCTATACGAGGCATGGGATCACTTAAAAGATCTCCAACATCAATGCCCCAATCACAGCATTGAAGCGTGGGAGCTAGTACACAGCTTATATAATGGATTCCAACCGGGCACCAAGCAAATCATATATGCAACCGCCAATGGAGCCATTCTATCCAAGACACCGGATGAAGCTACGGCCATATTAGAGGAGATGGCCTCTAATAACCAACAATGGGGCGATGAGCGAGGACATTTTATATCCTCATTGAAGCAGACAAGCATATACGAGGCCAAGGCCGTAGCGGAGCTTTCTACGAAGTTCGACTCTCTCCACAAGGTCGTTGAGAGATTGGAGAATTTGATCATCGAGCCGCATGGAACTCCCGCCACATCTACGTCGGGAGGCAATATGAGCGATTGGCAAGACCAATCTAAAGCTATGTTCGTAGGAGGAGAGCACAGAGAGGGTAATATGGAGCAAATCTAATATGTTGCAGGGAACACCGGTTATTGGGCCAACCCGGCCGCGAGGAATTATCCAGGTTTCTCGTATGCTAATAATGACGGAGCTTTAAATCCACCACCGCCGCAACAACCTCATGCTCGGCCTCCACCTCCACAACCTCAATATCAACCTAGAGGGCCGCCACAACAAAGCTACCCACATATGCAACAAGCGGGACCATATAGGCCGCCCGGTTATAATCAAGGGTGGAGAGCTCCAAACCCACCACAAGCACAACCGAGATCAGATCATGAGGCTAGGGTGGAAGAATTTATGGTGAAGCAAAAGAAGATAAACGCTAGATTGATTGCACAATAAGACTCTCTTAATACCGTAGTGGCTCAACTAGCGGAGCAACTTACGTTGCTAAATAAAAATACTCAACAATTATCGGCTCAACCGGAGCCAAATCCACGGGGGAATATCGGCCACATCAATGCGGTGGCGGCGGTTACTACTAGGGGCGGGAAGGACACTACTCCCGCCATGGTCCAAACCAAGGAGCCCGTGGAGAAAATTCTTGATGACAAAGAGCCGGCTATTGAGGAGGAGAGCCAAAAAGAGCCACAAGGAGGCGGAAATTCTGAAATTAAGAAGCCAAATGAGGAACGCACCTACATGCCACCGGTGCTCTTTTCGCAACGGTTGGCGAGAGCTAAGATTGAGAAGCGGATTGCCAAATTCCTTGAGTACTTGTGAGGGGTAGGCCTCAATATACCTTTCTTGGATGCTATCGTAGAGATCCCGTCATATGCCAAGATCTTGAAGGACTTAATTTTGGGGAAGAAAAGAAAGGAGAAGGTAATGCTTGCTGAGCAAGGAACTTGGTTCACCCGGAAGGAGAAGGAGCCGACAAATTTCAAAGATCCCGGAAGCTTCCGCATCCCATGCACACTTGGAGGAGTCCCGCTACAAACGGTTTTGATAGACTTGGGAGCAAGTGTGAGCCTAATGCCCCTAAGCATGTTTAAGAGATTGAATATGGGGACCGACTTGAAGCCAACGGATATGAGAATACAACTTGCGGATGGTCGGGTTACTAGGCCGGTGGGAATCGCGGAGGACATACCGCTCCAAGTTCCGAGAGGAATATGCTTGCCGTGTGATTTCGTCATTATGGACATCAAGGAGGAAGGCGACACTTCACTTATACTTGAACCCCCTTCCTAGCCACCGCCGGCGTGATAGTGGACGTGAGAGAGAGTACTTTATCTTTGAATGTGGGAAACATCGAGGTTGAGTTCCATATTCCCAAAGCAATAAAGCACATGCCCTACCAAGAGGTTGTCGACTATGTGGACCTCCTCGATGAGGTGATCAATGAAGCTATTCCACATTCTATCGGCGCCTTACACGATGACGGCCTTGAAGAAGGCCAACCTTCTAGCAATGGAGAAAAGTTGGAAGATCCTCCGGATAGCTCTAAGGGAGATGACAAAGAAGACGACGCTGATGTCGCGAGAATAAGGGAGCTATGCAAGCTCTCCACGGCCAACGATTTGAAGAAAGCTCCACCGGATAAGAAAGCATCATCACCGGTGAAGAACAAGATTGGTACAAGCTCTAGCTTGGAGGACTTATCCCCCAACACTACCTATGATGAGGGAAAGCTGAGGAATGACCATGAATATCAACAACCAAATCTAAGTGGCCTTCCCGACAAATTTGACGGGCGTATCTCGTATGCGCCAAATATCACACGCTAAACGAAAATCATAAGAGGTCGAGCTCAAGACCTTAAATGAGCGCTTGTCGAGAGGCAACCCGACGGTTTTATATTGATTTTAGTTGAATTCTCTTTTTTGTTTTAGATTTTTCTTAGTGTTAGAGTCTAGAGTCGATAAAAATCGTGATGACGGGCTCTATTTTTCATGACAGGAGATGGAGAACGAGAAATCATTCATATGGAGGATGATCATGGCAAAGGAGAGCGCTCCAGGAACGCGCTCAGGCCTTAGGAAGAGGAAGAAACTGTGGGAGTGAGAAAAACAGAGATTAGAGCAAAAACAAAGAGCCGAGGCTGAAAATTGCAAGCCACTCGGTCGAGTGTACATGTCACTCGGCCGAATGAAGACTCTACTCGGCCGAGTAGAGTACCAATCAGGAAAGATCCTACAGACCCACTCTCTGTAATTTTTTGTATTTTACAGTACTATTTCCACTCGGTCGAATGACTATGTGACTCGGCTGAGTGAATCAGACACCCTACACGATTCAAAAATCGATGAGTGGTCTTACCACTCGGCCGAGTGGAACTTGTCCATTCGGTCGAATGGGAAAAGCTACTCGGTCGAATCGTAAGTATTGGGAGAATTTGAAAATTTTTTATCTCCGAGCCGTTCGGCCGAGTGAACGCGTCACTCGGCCGAGTCGCTACATCCTTATATACGCTGCGGGCGCAGCACGATTTTCGAAAACCCAAAATTCCCAATTTTCATCTGCCCAGCGCCCGAGCCCTTCGACTTCTCTCACCCGAACCGCCTCCTCCTCGCCTGAACCACCCGACGCCGGCCGACCGCCACCTCACCGCCGGTCGCCGCCGAGTCCCCATCGCCGGTCACCGTCGGCGCCGCCACCCTACGCCATTTTCACCTCCATTACGCCCCAAATTCCTTGTTTCTCGCCCATTTCTCCTATCTGTATGCCCATTACGCCCCAAATTCAAATTAATTCCTATATATCTATCATCCCATATCTTCCCCATGTATATTGATTATCATTCGCTGATTTGATTGTTTGTGTTTCAGGTTAGCTTGGGGGAGCTTGGGGGAGTTTCTGGACGCTCCAGAGCTTCGCGGAGGAGGCAATATCTTCGCACTCTACATATTTTGCAATCGCGGCGTGCTCAAGTATACTCGTTTCATAGCACTTCGCATTTTCATTTGGGTGGGCACGTCTCGCGGCACACATGCCGCCACGCCTTAGGCCACGCACCCAGGAGCCCGCTTCCAAGCGGAAGAAGTCAGGTGATCCTGGCTCCTCTTCCGCTAAAGCAGACTCCCCTCCACCTAGCCCACCACCACCCACACAGCCGCCTTCTATCGCACCCATTCCACCACCAGCACAGCCTGTCCCCGCGTTCTATGCGATGGGGATTACGTTCAGAAATGACGCCCAGCGCGCCAGATTTGAGCGTATCTCCCATCGCTCGATCGTACCTACTAGGTTCACCCACCTAGCTGACCTTGATCACCTAGGGGTCCTAGAGGGGCTACTCCAGTTGTATGACAACGTAGGGTGGCGTGATTTCTTGTCGGTGTCGGCGGACACTTACATCCGCCCGACACTAAAGGTCCTTAGTTCTATTGACCGGACCCCTGGAGGATGCTCCTTTCGCCTGATGGCTCAGGAGTGCGAGGTCACTATTGACATGCTCCGAGCATTCTTCCAGTGGCCCCCTATCCCGGACCCAGACCGTGCCTACAGTCCCACGCACATCCCACCGCCGTCATTCGACACCCACACTTTTTGGACACTGATCACGGGATCTCCCCTTGCCTTTGACCCTAGTCAGGCCAAAGCCTCTGTCGTCATCCACCCGTGCCTCCGCATTGCACAGCGCCTTATGGCGATCACTTTTCTTGCGATGTACGAGCCCGGGACGTTGTCGACGCCAGAGCTCTACATGCTCTACGCGATGACACGTTCTAGGGTCTTTGATGGAGGAGACGTTCTGGTCCCTGCTATAGAGATTGATATCACCAGTTGGTACATCGACCGCATCATTATTTCTGTCAGCGCTCGGACGCCTATCTGCTGCGGCGGTCTGATTACCCTCTTGGCCCTATTGTGCGGAGTTGACCTCCCTGCTGGCTTGCTGAGACCATCGGGCCCCACCTCACTCTCTATAGATGTCATGGCCCGGATGAGGATGCTGCGTCCTCATGGTGAGCACCACTGGGTGTGGCTGCACGGTCCCCACAGTGCCGATTACATGATTCTCCCGAGCCCTGCTCGGACGCATATTGGACCTGCGGGTGGGGAGTGGATTCCATCGTGTGTAACGCCCCGCTCCCCAGGATACCCAAGAAGCGAGTGTTACGAAATGAAAAGAGAATACAATACGAATACACTAGCAGGTCCACTGTGCACGTGTTGGGCAGTACACGTAATGCTCCATAATTAAATGCAACTCCAAAGTTCCACCAAACTAAAACCAACACATAAGAACAATATAGAAACTAAACATCATTCATTTATATAATAAACAAAATTCATTTACAGCTTTACATACAACATCCCAATATACAACATATACACCCACTCTCAGATACAACACCAAGACAACTCTCTTATACATACAACCCTCCAACTACTCAAAGCCTCCAACTCCAACTCCAAGAATCACCAACAACCTGCTACCTGAAAAATATCAACGGGGCACGTCAACGTGTGACCCAGTAGGAATTGCCAACTTCCACTGGTATGCTATTTATGAAAATGCAATTATTTTACATGAAACCATGGCAAGTTACAAATGAAACATGGTATGAGCTAAAGAAAGCAAGCTAAAAGAAGCATAAGCATGGCTTAAAGAATTGCAATACATGACATAAGAAAAGGCAACTACAATGAACAATAGCAACATAATGAAACTTAAGGCAAGTTATAAGAGCTACAAGTAAAGAAACCATAAGTAGGCAACATTTACCAAGACTACAATAGTAATGGAAGTATCAATTAGTGATTTGGACCCTAAATAGTGGGTAGACCTTCTTGTGACTGGATCTCACCCCCAGTTGGGGTGGAACATGCAAACATCCCAAGACATGCTCTTACTAAAGGAGCCATGTTTTCCCCTTATTTCCCCTTCACATTTTCTCCCATTTCCTCATTTCTGCCACTCCCCGCCACTCTGGCAAGAACAGGAGGGCCACCAATCACCAGTCCAGCCCCTCATGTTTTCCCCACAACTTAGTGTCCCCCAATCCCCGTGTCACCCTCATTTAAGAGGACTTAAACATTTATCAGCATTTCAATTAAAAATTAATGTGTAACAAAAGGAATCACATAGCAACCACCATTTCCATTCTTTCCTTTCCACATTTCACAATACACTTGGGACATGCATCTCCTTGTGCATTCCTTTTCCCAATTCCATATATCACAACAAAAGGCCATGCCTCAACCAAGCCAACCTTACACCATCACATAAGCATCCATAGCTTCATTAATCAAAGATTACATACACAACTTGGAGACAACATATAACAATAGAGAAGCATGCATGATGAAACACTTTAAGTGAAACATGAACATATAAGTGCATGGCGTCAGCCAACCATCCATCATCATGGAACACTAATAATTAAAAGCAATTACCACAAATAAGGTTTAAGAACAACACTTCTCAACTTCAGCTTACTGGAAATTGCGTAACAGTCAGGTGGAATAGCAGTTTACTCCATATTTTTGTATAGAACATAACACTTCAATGTCAATTAAAGTTGTAGATATGAAAGTCATAGATTCACAGATAAAATTTCAGGAAAAAATAGTAAGAAGGTGATTTATAGTAAAATATTTGGTAAAGTCTGTCAAATCTGTTTTCCAGACAGATTTCAGAGTCTGTCTTGAGTGCTAATTTTGGACATGTTACAGTCAGAATTATGAAAAATATGCACTGAGATAAAGTTGGAGAAAAACTTGTTAAATTTCCAACGAGACTAAAATCATGCAATTCCAATGTGTGTGTAGCTACTGAGCTTCATTTTACTAAAATGTGTCCAGCTTAATCATTCACTTATACATTCACCTAGCCAATCATTATTCATACATCAACAACACCATATCAACCAAGGTTTATATACTCACATACAAACATTCCATATAATAGCCTCTTAATATTTACTTCAACCATACACACTAATGCACCGTGCAATCCAATCCATATAGGCACACAACTACACATACAAAGATTTATTACCAACATCCAATTCAAATATCCAATATAAAACAAATAGCCATGTATACATATATGTATTCATCCAAATATACATACATACATACATATTCGTATTCATCCAAGTATTACACACATATGAGCACTACATCGATGGATCTCCTCATCCCCGTGGCATACGTGCTAGAGCATGATGGTGCTCAGCAGGAGCCCCTCCTTCCACCACTTGACCACGTGATCCCTCAGTCTACACTTGCTTCGTCTGCACCTCCCGACGTCTCTGTCCACACGGCTGTCAGCGTCGGGAGCACTTTAGCTGAGTCCACCCACACCACCAACACTGTGCCTATGTCGATTGATCTCATTTCTGCTGCTAGCCCCGCGCGTCCCCTGGTTGACTCGGAAAACGCGCGAGTGCACGCCTTCCACTCCCAAGCGTAGGAGTGTCAATGCAATATAAAAATAACCGGTGAGTACCGGGTCGGATCACAGGGACAAGTCGTTCTACGTTCACAAAATTTGACGGACAAAGAAAAATAAAGTGTGTTACAACTACCTAAACTAACGGTGGAGGTGTGAAAATCGTGAAGTGAAACTAAAAATCCTAACCTATATTGGTAGGGTTAGAGAGCCATAGGGGATTTAGGATGGCAAGGAGAGAGAGCTTGGGTTGTGTGATCATTAAAATTGGCGTTCATCAAGTCCTAATTACCGCATATAGCACAATCGGTCATCCGGCTAAGGAAGCCCAATCGGAATGTTTAGCTTTAAAAACACAACAATTTGCAATATGGGTGGACGTATTATCATAGCACTAGTCAAATTAGGAGCATGGATTCATCTCTAAATGTGCCCTCTCGGGACTTTACCAATTAAAATTGTGCCCTAATTACACATCCACATTAGCATTCAAAATGAGCAAGAGGCAATTTGAAACCAAAATTAACAACCAACATTCATGAATAACAACCCAAGCCCATCACACTATTCAATCATAACAAATAAGATGGAATTCATAGACAAATTCAACCAATATTCATTACAATATGAGAATTGCAAAATACAAAGGGGAAGAGGGAAAATATCACCCAAGATCTCCCTAAATGAGATTTCCTCTACCAATTTGCCTCTCCACCAAGCTTCTCCATCATCTCCAAGGCCTCCTCCCCCTCCAAGCACTAAAAAAAGACCTAGGGCTCCAAGAACCCTAAAAAACGTCAAGAACAAGCCCCAAAACCGAGCTCCCTTAGCAATTTTCGCACCCCCAGGCTTAATGTGCATTGCGGGTCGGGTCCTTAATTCAAACTGCCGCCCGCTCAATCAAAAGAGAAACCCGCTTCTCAATCGGGGGCACGTGCCCCCGCGTTCGCCTGCGCGCGCTTTCGAAAAATTTTTATTTATAATTTTTTTTAATAATCGCGCCCGCCTGCGCGTGATTTTGCGGAAACGGGCCGGCCTGATCGGCCGGCCCGCCTCGCATTCGGGCGAGGCGCTGAAGAAAGCTGGGCCGGCCAAGCGGGCCGGCCCAGTAATTAAAATGGTTTTTTTTAAAAAAAAACTAACCAGCGGCGGCCCAACTTGCGGGATAGCACAGCTCTTGGCGCCACGTGGCGCCACGTGGTTGCGCCACGTCGCGCCCCAGGATAAATTCTTTTCTGGGTTTTACAACCCCATTTCTCCTCCAATTAAATCGCTAAAAATACCCAGAAATCCCAGAAAAATCCCAGAAAATTCTGGAAAATCCCTAAGACTCCCAGGAGTACCTGAAAAATAGGAGAAGGAGAAATTAGTCCATTTGACTGTGAAATTAATATAATGACTATTATAAATTAATATTGACCTCCCAATATTCCATATATAAACTATTCCAGTGCTCAAATAATTCCCAAAAAATGGAGATATGATCAAAATAATGGCAGGAGCATAGGAAAAATAATAGGAAGCCAATAAAGACAATAAAAACCGTATTTTGTGCCAAGAATGAGAATAAGCCCCGAAATTGATATGAAATGAAAATATACCCAAAAAGAGCCATTTTAAGCTTAATCTTTAGCACAAAATGGGGGTAGTTAGGGGGGAAAAATATGCAATTTATATCCCGAATCACACCCCCCAACTAGCTTTTTGCTAGTCCCTAGCAAAATATGCGATAAATTCGGATAAAATTGAAAACCATGCACCAAATCCTCGATATTATCATGACATACTCCAAAAATGAGATTTCCAATTGATTTCAAAGCCAATATACCAAATATATGAAAGCAAACAACAAATGATACTCCCCTCAATCCAATTCAAAGAAAAGTGAAGAAATAAGCCCCGTATCACACGTATCGGGATATCACGATGTCAAAATTTCCAATTTTCATGAAAGTGGCCAAAACAAAAGAAAAAATTTCATCTAAGTTGTGGGATATGAGATTGAATCACTCATGTGGATTATTATTTCATTTTTCATTCATTTTTCTTTTCTTTTTCTTTTTTTTCTTTTTTTTGTTTTTGATGTTTATGTTTTGCATTCACGCGATAACGCCATAAATGCAAACACCGACACATTTGCATACACGCGATGACGCTATATATGCAAATGGATGGAATGATTCCCTAAATCTCATCTTTGGCGTCCTCCCCAATGTTTCGTGGGGCACCGGCTACTCGATTTGATTAGAAAAACCATTCATTTATACTAACTTTCATTTTCATTCCAACACAAATTAGCAACTCATCCACCGACTCCTAAGAGGAAAACAAAGCAAACACAATTTGGCCAAATCCAATCCAATTAAAAACCACACCGTTCATCCCAACAAATGCAATCACTTACACCAAACTTTTCCCAAATTGTTTCAAAGAGATATCACGACGTATAAAATAGTTCATACATGGTATATTAACATATGAATCCAAATTGGAAAAGAAACGAAAACATACCAATCCAACATCGAGAAATCGATACCAAAATGATAATCCGAAAAATCGCATGGCATTAAGCAAATAGGGACTAAGCAAAGCTAATGGCGTAGGAACGAGAAGGCCAAATATGATATGCAATAACATTCATGGAATGAGGTGAAACATGGAGGAATCTCAAAAAAAAAAATTTGGCTCAAAATCCTAACAAACCTAAAGATTCTAACACTCTCCCCCAACTTAAAATCAGCATTGTCCTCAATGTTGGGAGAGTACTAGATCTTGGCAAAAGATCCTAAAAAAGAAAAGAAATGCATACGAAAGCAAAATGCAAAAGCAAACTAACTTTTAATTTTATTTATTTACACTACATGGAAAGAACACACCGTGACAAATGGTGGATCTCGAATGTATAACGGTGGTGGTAGCTGCTCGATCATATCCTTTTGCTCCTCCGCCAGCTGCTTTGGAGCTAGGCCACCACCGGCCTCATTGGATTCCAGCAATGCAACTCCAAGCATCTCCTTTGGATAATATGGATCACGTGGGAGACGAGCTGCATCAATCCAAGTCATGTCTTCATGCCCTGCAAAAGCATTCCAAAACGGGTCGTCAAAACAGATAAAAGAATTTAGATGCAATGGACGACAATCTGAAGCAAAAATATGTGGAAGTGCAAATTGGGCTTCAGAAATGCAAGGCATGAGATGGTGGAAACTTCCCTGAAATGCGGTGCTAGATGTGGCATGATGCACGGCCTCGGGAGGAGGTGGAAGTGGCTGCAGAGGGAAAACTGTAGTATGAGGGAGCTCGGGCTCAGAATATACTATCTCGTAATCTCCGTCGCTATCCTCTTCCTCGACGTCAATATCAACAATCTCTGCAGCACTCCCCACAACTGGTAACTGCTCATGACAAACCTTCTCGATGACTGGCAAGTGCGCATCCTGAGGCGAGGGAAGTGACATCTGTGACAGGACTGGAGGTAGACACATCTCGGGCAAATCCAAGCACGCATCATCCTCGCCATCCCAGAAATAGCTCAGCTCAGTCGTCCTCCCAAAATACTCAACCGCCTCGACCTGTGAAGCTAACTCTGAAGTGGCCTGTGGCTCAGGCTCCATGGTGTACTCGATCTGCTCTCGGCCATCATGCACATCCACTTCATCATCAACCTCAAAATGAAAATGCATCGTGTCACCGTCGTGGTCGACACGCACTCCGTCATCTGTCTCCTCTGACTCCTCAATATATATATGCTCAAACTCTTCTACTTGGCCCCAATGCACCCTCTTCACAGGTCTCTCTAGGTAATCCATAGGGTCGCACTGGAATGAGCCCTCAGCTGGCTCCTCAGGCTGGCACTGGACCTGCAGCTCTGCATCCTGAAGTAGAAGCTGAGACTGACCATCATCCTCATATCCAAGTGACTGCTCTCCAGATGGTACAGTCTGCTCCCACTCTGCAAGGTCTCTCAGGTACAACCAAGAATCCTCGGTCGAATAATCAAAGAACTCTCCACCGCAGCTCATCTGCACCAAATCTCGCCCAGATGGCGATAACCCTGTGTAGAAGATCTGCAGAAGATGATCCTCGTGAAAGCTCTGCTGTGGGCACGCAAGCACCAAATCAGTGAACCTTTGCCAAGCCTGATGGTAGGCCTCCCACTCAGCCTGGACAAAGCTCGCTACATGCTCCATGGCCTGCCGCCCATGTACCTGCTCCAAAAAGATAGGCAAAAATACTCGGAGAAATTCAGCCTGAAATGACAACCAAGTAAAATGTGAGTCCAGAGACAATGAATCAAACCAAAGTCTAGCATCATCCTGTAAAGAATCGGGAAAGAATCTAAAATATATGCAATCATCATCGATATTCCCACCAAGACATGAATGCATCCAATCTTCAAAATTTTTAATATGTAAGTGAGGGTTCTCCCACTCCGTGTCATGAAAGTATGGCGGAAGTGGGATATCCTCCAAATCAAAGTCCGAAAAATCTGAAGAAGATGCCATGGTTTTTTTAAAAAAATTTCTCAAAAAAAATGAGAATAAACAAGCAAAAAGACTCAAATAAGTGGAAAATAAACAAATAGAAAGACACACACTAAGAGATAGGAGTATCACACTAAAAGTTTCAAAATCAATCAAAAATCGCTAATAATAGAAACCGTTGTCCCCGGCAACGGCGCCAATTGGTTGACTCGGAAAACGCGCGAGTGCACGCCTTCTACTCCCAAGCGTAGGAGTGTCAATGCAATATAAAAATAACCGGTGAGTACCGGGTCGGATCACAGGGACAAGTCGTTCTACGTTCACAAAATTTGACGGACAAAGAAAAATAAAGTGTGTTACAACTACCTAAACTAACGGTGGAGGTGTGAAAATCGTGAAGTGAAACTAAAAATCCTAACCTATATTGGTAGGGTTAGAGAGCCATAGGGGATTTAGGATGGCAAGGAGAGAGAGCTTGGGTTGTGTGATCATTAAAATTGGCGTTCATCAAGTCCTAATTACCGCATATAGCACAATCGGTCATCCGGCTAAGGAAGCCCAATCGGAATGTTTAGCTTTAAAAACACAACAATTTGCAATATGGGTGGACGTATTATCATAGCACTAGTCAAATTAGGAGCATGGATTCATCTCTAAATGTGCCCTCTCGGGACTTTACCAATTAAAATTGTGCCCTAATTACACATCCACATTAGCATTCAAAATGAGCAAGAGGCAATTTGAAACCAAAATTAACAACCAACATTCATGAATAACAACCCAAGCCCATCACACTATTCAATCATAACAAATAAGATGGAATTCATAGACAAATTCAACCAATATTCATTACAACATGAGAATTGCAAAATACAAAGGGGAAGAGGGAAAATATCACCCAAGATCTCCCTAAATGAGATTTCCTCTACCAATTTGCCTCTCCACCAAGCTTCTCCATCATCTCCAAGGCCTCCTCCCCCTCCAAGCACTAAAAAAAGACCTAGGGCTCCAAGAACCCTAAAAAACGTCAAGAACAAGCCCCAAAACCGAGCTCCCTTAGCAATTTTCGCACCCCCAGGCTTAATGTGCATTGCGGGTCGGGTCCTTAATTCAAACTGCCGCCCGCTCAATCAAAAGAGAAACCCACTTCTCAATCGGGGGGCACGTGCGGGGCACGTGCCCCCGCGTTCGCCTGCGCGCGCTTTCGAAAAATTTTTATTTATAATTATTTTTTTTTTAATAATCGCGCCCGCCTGCGCGCGATTTTGCGGAAACGGGCCGGCCTGATCGGCCGGCCCGCGAGAGGAGCCCGCCTCGCATTCGGGCGAGGCGCTGAAGAAAGCTGGGCCGGCCAAGCGGGCCGGCCCAGCAATTAAAATGGTTTTTTTTAAAAAAACTAACCAGCGGCGGCCCAACTTGCGGGATAGCACAGCTCTTGGCGCCGCGTGGCGCCGCGTGGTTGCGCCACGTGGCGCCCCAGGATAAATTCTTTTCTGGGTTTTACAACCCCATTTCTCCTCCAATTAAATCGCTAAAAATACCCAGAAATCCCAGAAAAATCCCAGAAAATTCTGGAAAATCCCTAAGACTCCCAGGAGTACCTGAAAAATAGGAGAAGGAGAAATTAGTCCATTTGACTGTGAAATTAATATAATGACTATTATAAATTAATATTGACCTCCCAATATTCCATATATAAATTATTCCAGTGCTCAAATAATTCCCAAAAAATGGAGATATGATCAAAATAATGGCAGGAGCATAGGAAAAATAATAGGAAGCCAATAAAGACAATAAAAACCGTATTTTGTGCCAAGAATGAGAATAAGCCCCGAAATTGATATGAAATGAAAATATACCCAAAAAGAGCCATTTTAAGCTTAATCTTTAGCACAAAATGGGGGTAGTTACGGGGAAAAATATGCAATTTATATCCCGAATCACCCCCCCCATCGTAGTTGAGTGCGACGAGCCTTCTTTTGCTTCTGCGGTCGAGACCCTATCCTCACTTTTGTTCTCGACTCCCGGGTAGTCATTTTCTGCACCCTTCACGACCTCCCCAGTCGTCGACCTCACTGTCTCCACCACCGCTGTATTCTCCGATAGTGTCGTGACGTCTGTCCCCACATCTGTGTCACTGACCTATCTGCCTGCCTCGTCGCTTGCCACCACTACCGTTTCTGCTGCTGCTCCATCCTCTTCGACCATTCCCGCGTCTCAGCCTCCCACAGAGGCTGAGCGACACTTAGTGAGCATAGCACCTCCGCACCACCCCACTGTTGCACACATCCTTTACAGTAGCCGAGCGAGACAGCCCCGCTCTTCCCCTGTTCGTCCTACTCGACCCTCTGCTCCACCTCCCCCCGACACCCTAGTTCAGCACCTACGTGCTCTTGAGGGGACGGTGAGTGGACTTAGAGCAGATTTTTGGGCTATCTCCGCTACTGTTAGTGCTGTCCAGACTCGAGTCGCATTGCTTCCTGGTATTCAGGCTTGCCTGAACCAGATTCTTGAGTGTCTGCCTCAGCCACCCACCCCCACCCAGCATCCTCCCCGACCACCACCTCCGCCACAGGACGGTGCGGGTGCACCCCTACCCACCTAGGCACACACTGGATGCCTTCGATATTTTTGCTGTTGTTACGCTGGATATATTTTCTGATCTGCCGATTTTGCACCGCTCCTCCACGCACGTTTTGGTCACTTTTTGGTCATATCTGTCTATATCTTTTTGGGAGTGAGGGAGTACTTTTGGAGACACCTATCTGACACTATTTTGATCTCTGGTTGCATCACTTGCATTCACATCGCATACTTTTTCCTTTCTTTCTTTTTTATTTTTATTTTCATACATGCATCCTCACCCGCCACACCCACACTTTTTGCCTCTTGGTGTGCCACACTTTACACATTGAGGACACTGTGCACTTTAGCTTGGGGGAGTGAGTTCTCACGCACTTTTTATTTTTATCGCCTTTTATTTTCTTTTTTCCACCTTTCTTCATTTTTACACTTATTTTCACCGACCTTTTCATTTTTTTTCATGCATCACGTTTTATTACTTTTTGAGTGTGCTGCATTGTACAGTATTTTTTATTCTCTTTTATCCTTATTTCTTTTATCCTTTTGCTAGAGATGAATTTTCAGTGATGATGATGACGTGGTGTTAGCTTATCTCCATATGCATATTATCTTGTCATGCCATTGTTTTTATTTCAGATATCATATGTTATGTCTTGCTGTGCATTTGAGATAGCAACCCGCACTTTCATGTATGTATGTGGATGAAATTCTTTTATTAGCCGAGTCTGATGATTTTTACCGTATACTCTTCATAGAAAACACACCAAGCTTCACACATTAGTTGCTTATATCTGGGGTACTGCTTTCTTTTCTTATATCACTTCTTATTGCATGAAAATTGTACGCTTCACTTTCAGGTTGATTGAATGTATGCTAGGTTGATATAACTGGATTAGTTTACTTTCTGAGATTAAACTGAGTAGATTACATTACTCTGCTGAAAGTTGTCGTGCACATTCTATAGAGTGAACCGAGTGTTTCATATATTTCTTTTTCCACATATCTTGAGCATTATTTCTATACTTAAAATCATTGGTGAATCTCCCTTTAGCTATTCTTATATTGGCATTTTCCCCCGCTATTAAAATCCATGCTCCATACGGCCAAAATCAAAAAGAAAAAAATTATTATTCTTGTATATCTTTCTATCTTTTGATTTGGGATCACAATTGTATATATGAATGAAAAAAGAAAAAAAAGAAAAAAACAAAAAAAAGAGAAGAAAAGAAAAGAAAAGAGAAAAGAAGTTCATATATGATCTCATCTCATACTCTCTCTCTTTCTTCCCCCTTTTTTATTTTTATACTTTTGGAGCTTCAAAAATGGGGAATAAGCTTATTGATTTATCTTATGCCACCACACTTATAGATAAGCTTGGGGGAGAGGATCCAATAATATATGAGAGAGTGACTACTTGATTGTGCATGACAACCTAAGCTAGGCAATTTTCTATATTCGGTGAGATTACTAAAAGTTTTTACGAAATCCAGGAATTGAAACTTAGCATGCATTTCATGAAAGCCATACCTTTCTATTTTTATTGATCCATATTGTGTGATATCTCTTATACTCCAAATAGAAATCATTCAATTGAAAAGTGTGTGGTCTATGATTACGTATGCCACTTTAGATGCTTCAAACGATGTTAATTCTAGAATGATTCCATATTTCATACTATTTTGCTATTCTTAGGTTTCTATTTTGAATGCATCCATATGATGATAATATCGAGATAAAAATCTTTGGCATGTGTTTTATATTCGCTGTATGCTATATAAGCAAGCAAAACCCACGTCCTGAGAAATGATCTAGCACCTCCCTCTTTGTTTTCCTTCCTATCTTCTATCTCTTTCGTTTTTCCTTTTCTTTATTTTTTTCTGCCGGGTTCGCCTTTTGTTTGTCTTTCTCGAGGACGAGTAAGAGGTAAGCTTGGGGGATTTTGATCACTCCATATTTTATACCTTTCTTCTGCATGTTTTCATGATGTTTTGATCGCCCATATTGTGTTTTTCACGATTATTCGACAATATTGCGATGCTTTTCACTATTTCTTATTTTTGTCGTATTTCAGGAAATATGGAGCGATTTGGAGCGAAAATAAGATCAACGGAGTTTCACGCACTTTGGAGTGTTGTCCACGGCTTATTTGAGGACTTATCAGCGATGGAGGATGATCGGAAGAAGAAGGAATTCGATAGGCGCGACGAGGAAGCAAATAGGAGAAGGAATAAGCTCAGGAGCACCTCACTCGGCCGAGCGAGACTGCTCATTCGGCCGAGTGACGGATCAGACTCGCCCGAGTAGAAGGACACGCAACGAAGATTTCAGACGTCCACTCGGTCGAGCAAGAATTTCCATTCGGCCGAGTAAGAAAGTTCACTCGCCCGAGTCAGTCCGGGAATTCAGACAGGAAAGAGCCGAAGCTACTGGAAAATCTAAGGAAGCTCACTCGGCTGAGCAAGATAGCTACTCGGCCGAATGAAGAAGCCCACTCGGCCGAGCCAACCCGAGAGACGGACCCTGAAAACCCCGAAGTTACTGCTATTTTACAGTGTTTGTCACTCGGGCGAGTGACAAGGGTCACTCGGCCGAGTGACCCTCTCCGCCTGCTGCTCGGGCTGCGAATTCTGGGCTGCGCAGGGGCAGTTTTGTCACGATTTTTAGACGATTTTAGCTTGTATTTAAGCTCTGTTTTTACCATAGTTTTAGGAGAGACTTGAATTATTTTTTAGAGAGTTCTTTTAGGTTTTTGACGGCTACTCTTTGGAGAAATCTCAGCTGGAAATCATTGGCTACTTCATTGGTTTGTTCTTTCTTATTAAAAAATCAATTTTTATGAATTGTTTCTCTATTGCAATGAATTGTGCCGTGATTATTATTGTTATTTCTGAGATTTCCATGATGATTAGTGAGTAGTTCCGTCATTCTAGGGCCTAGGGATGAACCCTATGGACCCGATCTTTTGAATTGTGATGAATTTATGGATTTGTTGCTAGAATTGATAATGGTTAGGTTGTGATTGATATATTACGAGTAGCTAGGAATTCATATCGATTGGGATTTGCAAGAGATTAGATCCCAATTGATAGGAAGGCCTAGATATTCGATTTAGATCGATAATTGGACTTCTCTAGATTTGGTTTGCAAGAGATTGGACCAAAGGTAGGGTTTTTAATTATAAATCTATACTAATATTCGTTTGCAAGAGATTGGACGAATACGAATTATCATAACCTAAATCGTAGCTCGAGTTTGCACGAGAGTGGGCTCGAGATTCGATTGGACAATGATGTCGTTCTTCACGCTAGCAGCTTAGGCTAGGGTTTGCACGAGAGTGGGCCCTAACCTAGGTTTGCTATAGACCGGCAATAGCGCGAGAGCGTGAGCTTGGTTCCACATTAAGTTGCGACTAGTTCACCTATATTCAAGCTTAGCAACAATGAAATTTATTATTCACAAGGATGAGAGACGGTCCGTAGTGGGGATTTCCTATCCCTAGACGTTTTATTATATTGATATTTCTTGCTATTGAACGATTGTGACGATACACCAAATTACTCTTATTCTCTTTATAGCTAGGTAACTAAAGTGAGATATTGTCAATTGTCCTCCCTGTGTTCGATACCCACTCGCCACTATACCGTGCGGTTGCGGTAAAACTACAAGTCGTTTTTCGGGTGTATATCCGGACGCGATCAAATAACCACCACTCTACACACACCCAACTACTACTACACACACACACTACAACTTAAATACAATAATGCCATCACTAATAAGGAGCATCCATGATATGAGCTATAATAATAATAATGAACAATAATGTTAATAATAACAATAATCATACTCATGGCATAATACCAATAATAACAATAATACTATATACAATCAAGTAGTTACAACAATGCCTTTAGTACTAATCACTCACTTAATAATAACAACATTAATACTTAGAATAAGAACAACAACAATAATAATACCAACACTACTACTAATACCACATTATTACTAATACATAATGCACTAATTTATAAACCATCATTATTAACTAATACTCTACCATATATATACAATCATTATCCACGATCATATAGTACTACATGTCATATAAACACACTAACTCAATATTAATACATAAGCACAATCATAAGCAGTCAAATAACACTCCAATAGTACAATCACTTTACACACTACGTAATACACTATACACACTATGTAATACATATCATTACCCATGTATACACACAATACACTACACAATACACAAAAATAGACATGCCCTACATATATGGCACTGGGGCCATTACACATCTTAATCATCGTTATGTCAACCAGCCCCGACCATTCTCACATCTTCACTAGAATTTGTCGTGCCATACCAACGATTGGAGTGGGTTCCGAGTTGATGGCCTTGATGATCCCCTTCTCCTTAGTCTCCGCGAGGCCCAAATCTCCGACTACCCTACCAGAAATTAGGAAGTTGGAAGCACAAGTATCAAAAAGTAGGAAGCATCAGTATCAAGAAGGGCTTTGAAGATCTTACTTGCAATCTCTGTTTTTACGAACATTGGCCCTCTTGGCCCTTCATCCACCTTAGCATGAATGGCATTGAGTAGCCGTAGCGAGTTCACCCGCATCTCTTCTTGTTGCTTCTATTCTTCCTTTTGGATTAGGGCCGCAAGATTGGACTTCTTCGGACATTCTTAAGCTTTGTGGGGACCATCGCAAAAGTAGCATTTGAGTTTCAGACGATCATCATTGGTCCTTTCAGTGGACTTGCACTTCCACTGACTTGGCTTAGTTTGGGAGTCTATGGACGGTTTCTCTTTCTATCACCCACCTTTGCCATGGTTCACCTTCTTCTCATTTGGCTTACCGGAGTCCATCTTACTGAACTCGATCAAAGACTCCACTACAACCATAGCCTGGGCGAGGGTTTGGACTCCCCGCCTATGAAGCTCCATCTTGGCCCATCCCGCGAGGTCGCCATTAAGGCAAAGAGCGAATCCTTCTCGCTCATGTCAGAAATCTCAAGGAGCAACTCTGAAAATTCCTTCACATAGTCACGAATATAGCCTTTCTGAGTTAGGCGGCGAAGCTTACCTCGTGATGCATTCTCTGCATTCTCAGGGTAGAATTGCTTCTTGAGCTCTGATTTAAACTCCTCCTAAGTGTTGATGGTGCATGTTTCCTTCTTCATATCATCGGACCGTATACGCCACCATAACGTAGCAATATCTTGGAGGTAAAGTTGAGCCGTGAGGAGCTTGGACTCCTCATCCTTGATCCTCATAACATCAAAGTATTTCTCCAAATTCCATAGAAAATTATCAAGTTCTCGAACATTTCATGTACCTCCATATGGCTTTGGTTTAGGGATGTCTACCTTTTGCATGAATGGATGGCCGACGACCGCTCCACTCGCCCATGCCACCTTCTGTTGGTTGAACTCGTCCATGAGCTCTTCCAACTCCTTCTCGAGAGCCTCCAGAGTAGCATTCCTTTGATCCCAGAGATCATCCCTTTTTTGAAGCATGTCAACAGTCGAGTTCAAGACCGCCAGTATCTCCTCCCAAAGCTCGTCCCGCTAGGACCTTAGCTCCTCGATGCTTTCCTCCATGGTCTCGAACTGTTCCTTTGCCTCAGCCATGGTGAGCTCTGCTTTATCCAACCGTGCCTCGAATGCCGACATGATATCCATGGACTTCTCTCTGCGAGACGGCCTTTATGCCATCTCGGCATCGTCGATAGCAACTGTGACGTCGCTAATTGACATCCTTCCCCGAGCCGCATGCTCTGATACCGACTGTCACATGCAGATTGTTTAGCTACTTGAATCTTCCAATCCCGTACGGCACTTAGCTCACTCCCCCGCTTTAGAATGGCTAAGTCGGCCTAACTCGAACACTCACTCTCAAGAAGAACTTGGAGGATGTCTTGCTTGTATTGCTTCAAGTCTTGGATGGTTACAAATGCCCCACATTGACTCTATTTATATGTGAGGCTCCCTTACAACCAACGGTGGAGATTATTCTTTTAGAGTTTTCCTTGATCCAATGGCCATCTCATGTGCCACGTAAGAGCCAACCAGGCGATGATGTGTCGATGACGAGGCGTCCGGGACACTAGGATCTAGATATAGTTTTGCCCAGGCCCCAGATGCATGGTTTACATAAAGTTTAACCCGTTATGGTACATAGATCTTCGAGGGGATGATATTGCGGTTTCTAGCTTACCAAATGCCAAACGAGAATGCTTCTTTCTGATGGCATGTTAGCCAACTCCATGGTTTTCAAGTAACAAAATTGACAACCCTCTCTCGGATCACACGATGCTATATTTTGCGAGCTTTCTTCCACAATTCAAGCAATGCAATTTAACAGACTCATCTCTCAAACCACGGCTCATTGTGCTTAAGATGTCAATAATTGCACTTATGCCAAGTAGCTCATTTGTTAAACCTTGCAAAAAAGTCAAGCAGGTGTGTCCAATAACACTGTCATCCTCTGAATGCTCCGGATGATCATACTGAAAAATAAGTTATGCATCTTGAAGCAAAGAGGCAAGAGAGGTACCATCCAACTTGGGAAGAGTAACAGCATCTGTCATTTTGGTAAGAAATCGTCCAACATAGAAGAATTTCCTCGAGTGCAACAGACAAACTCTGCTCCCCACCACCCACCTGTTATCTCATGGTTCTCATCTGATCCAAAACTACGCATGTATACAAAAATTATATTGATTTGGAACCATTTACCACAGCAAAATATTAATGCAAGCCAATCATTGTAGCAAATAAACATGTTCCTATGATCCAAGTTAGCATGCCTACTACCAATACTGAACTGAATTTTATGCCAACAATGTAAACCAATCAGAAAATAAAGAGTTACACTGCCGCACATTTATATGATGAAATATTGCTAGTGATACAGGCTGGATCAAAAAAGATTCATAGAGAAAAATTCTTAGCAGTCTTGAGGTACTTGTTAGGAAAAAAAAGTAAATCAAAAATCTCGCCATAACCATCAACATCACCACCACCTTATACTAACCTAACACCGGTTGCTATAAGATGCATCAGCATCGATACCATTAAGAAAAAAAAAAGAAACAGAAGCTAAAAGACCGAAAAGATCCTTAAGCCACCACGCTGCCACCCTCCATTGTGAAGCAAGAACGGGAAAATGAAACTCATTTTAGGAAGAGATCCCTGGATACAGGTGTAACAAAACGTTTCTGATCCAAACACAGGATCCTCGCTCAAGGATAGTTGCAATCAAGGCTCTTGATCACGGTTTCCATCACTTCTGCAGCAAAATTTTCTCGGTTTTCATTAATACAATTGCATAACGGGATGGAATTTCGCCATCTATGCTAGCATTTTAATCAGCTACTTATTGAGTACCTCAGGTTCAGCGGCAGCTTTAACCTCCTCGCTGCCCTTGAGCTCATCACCTGCAAAAAAAACATATTATAATGTGAAGCAATGCTGTAATGAGAAATTAGTTTTTATGGATCTATGTAGGAATCATGTTCTAATTTCTGAATGTCCAGCCGATTTTTAAAAATTCCCAGTATATTAATACCTCCATCTTCAGGCAAATCAGAAGTCCACAGAGTAAGGTTATCTCTAAGCAACTGCATGATCAAAGTGCTATCCTTATACGACTCCTCGCTCAAAGTGTCCAGTTCGGCAATTGCCTCATCGAATGCCTGCTTTGCCAAATGGCATGCCCTGAAAATTTACAAATCCTCGATGTCAGTTTTCTGCTAAGAGGCGCGTCAAGGACAGTATGTGAAATCATGAGGAAATATAAATAGCACCTTTCGGGTGAATTCATGATTTCATAATGAAAGACCGAGAAGTTGAGCGCAAGACCAAGCCGAATCGGATGTGTTGGGGGAAGGTCTGTGTTGGCGGTGTCAGACGCAGCCTAAATAGAAAACGGTGTTAAAGGCATTACGGAAAACCAAAATAAAGGACTGACTGTGAACATGCCTGGTAGCCCTTCAAAGATTGCTCGGCTGCATCTTTCCTTTCTTGGTCGGTTTTAAACTCAGCAAGATAGCGGTAATAATCCCCCTTCCTGCATTTTCGCTGAGTTAGATAAATAAGTAGAAGCAAATTATAGAGAAGCAGACCTTGTGGTAAGTTATATATAGAAGGACATGACGAGCTCTACCAAAGATGATGGAAACATTATGTACACTTCTTGGCCTAGAAACTCCAAGGAGAACAAGGATCAAGTTCAAATTCTCTTATTTGATACGAAACGATGTGGCACTCACGTTTCGTAAAAGCATACTACAAAAGAATTGGCATAAGATTTAATCCAGGAAATCTACGAAAACTGCAAGATAACAATTTTCCAGACATTCAGCCAAACATATTCTCATAAGCATGCAAGGAATATAAGTTCTTTCAGCCATACACGCTGGTCTATGGCATTAGAGAGAACACTGATGCACTTAGTTCGCTTAGGTTTCTCTTGCTAATCCTAGAACAATGTTAAAACACATACCCGGCAATGTCCACAAATTAAAATGAAATTACATTGCAGAAAACGAGGAACTTACATCTTGTAGTAGAAAACAGAGGACTCTCCGGAGCCAGCAGAAGGAATGAGATGCTCGTCTATGGTGCTCAAGATGTCATTGCATATCTTAGTCAGTTCTTCCTCCACCTTCTGACGATAGTTTTTGATCGATTTAACGTTTTGCTCGTTCCCTTTTGACTCTTCCTTCTGTTCAATAGATGACATGATTCGCCATGACGCTCGACGAGCCCCAATGACATTCTTATAGCCCACTGACAGGAGGTTTCTCTCCTCAACGGTCAGTTCCATATCGAGCTTAGCAACTTTCTTCATATATTCAACCATTTCTGGGTTAAAATAGCAGCAATTATGATTAAGTTATTGGCTGCATTCATTAAGTAGCACTTACTTCATATCAAAGAGTTTACATGAAATGCATTTCCAATATATTTAGTTATGCTATAGTTATGCTACCCACACATGAATTGAAATCCCTTTCTCAATGATAGGTCAGCATCTTTACATGTAAATTCAGCCCTTAACCGTGGGATCATGAACATTCTCACCGTAATTTTAAATAACTAATTCGATCAAACGGAGAATACATTATAAATTTGCTGAGGAATAACACGGATCAACGAAAAGAAGTACTGGAACACGATTTCAATCTAAAATTATTAAGAAAATATTAAATTACCTAAAATTGAACTGGCAAACATAAACTATATGCCGAATAAAAAAATATGCCTTTCTGCTTAAATCGACATCAAAGACAACCAAAATTAGGGGGAAATGGTATGAGCCGATCAAACAACTCATTCACTTCACAATTAGATCGAGAAATTACAATAAATTACCATAAAATTTGGAGTGAAAAAGTGAAAAATCGAAAAAGCACCGCAAATACCATCAGATGAATTTTTTTTTGCGCAAATCTACTTCAAAAACACAGAAAAATTGGGGGGGAATTGGCGAATCGAAGCGTCACCTTCGTATCGCTCGGCTTGCTCGGCGAGCTTGGCCATGTATACATGGTTCTCCCTCTCCTTCTCTGTCGACATTGCAAAGCCGTAGACTTTTCAAAAAAAAAGCGAGAAACTTTTCAAACAATTTAAAAGAGGAGTCGTTTTTTGAAGAAGAAAATGAACCGAAAATGGAAATAAAAGATCCGAGAAAGGAGCGAAGAGGGAGGAGGGGAATTTAAAAGGGTGGTTCTTTCCCGTTGAAGGCCGAGCACTTCGGTCCAGTCCCCTCCGTGTGAATCGTGACGCCGATCCCGTCGAGGGCTGAGCTGGCTGAATCCGGACCATCCGTTTATCGTTTGATTTTGAGGTCCTTTTATTCGGTCGTTTTTTATTTTACCCTAGAGCCGAATTTTACTGTGCCGCTTTTTTAAAATCATACATAATTAACAGCCTGTTTTTTTTATTCACAAGGGGTTCATGAACCCCAGCTGTTGGGCCAGTGGACCGAAAGGGACTGGACCTCTTTATTTATTTATGGAAAGCCCATCATTTCTATTTATTATTCTTGAATTTAAAGATGCATGTATGCAATGAATGCTAATGCTTTAACTTTCTTTATGATAAATGTTAATTATTATCTTTGGTCCATTAACAAAATTGTCTAGTGCAGCTGTTGAATATTAAGTCACAAAATGTATGTTTTGTATGCTAACTTAGGGGTGAGCACGGTTTGCTCAAACCGCCCGAACCGGACCGGACCGAACCGGACCGAGCCAAAAACCGAACCGAACCGCTCTCCATCGGTCTGGTTTGGTCTCAATCGTTGGAAACCGCCACTTATATGGTCTGGTTTGGTTTCACCCTGTCGAAACCGCTTAAACCGAACCGAACCGACTCCTAACATATATTATATATTGTGCTGGAAATTTGTTGGGATTTTAACCCTAGTAGGGGAGAGCACGGTCTCAAACAAGAGAAGTTCATCTTGGTTAGCGCTACTACGCTCAAGTACGGTTGACTATGAGCTCAATATTTCCTTATCGTGTTATCTGTAATTCTCTCTCTTTCTTGAATCTGATTGTCCTCTTAATTTCTTCTGCATTACGAGCAGGCAGCAATGCATTTCATTCCATTTTCATTCCCTCATATTTTGACACATAGTTCTCAAAAAGACGTCATTACTTCCACTCCAACGACGCAATTGGCCGTCAATTCAGCATCAAATACCATTTTGATACAACTTCTAGTGATGAATGCACCCTAACTGCTATAGAAAAATGAAAATACATAGAACAATAATAATCGCACCTGTCGTAGTCACAGTTAGAACTCCTGCAAGCGATGCAATGTCTAATTTTCCTTGGTTTGATAAGGAGCACAGAAATGAAGCCATGTCATGAAATTATTTTAATGAAAAAGTCTATATTTAGCAAAATTGGGTATACGAGAGAATCTTCCGTCATCATATGTCTGAACCACGGTTCCAAACCGCTCCAAGCGGTTTTCGTCGGCTCGGAAACCGTCGGTCTGGCGGTCTGGTTTGGTTTGGCCTATGAGAAACCGCTACTTATACGGTCTGGTTTGGTTTAGGCTCCAAACCGCCGGTTTGAGATCGTGCTCTCCCCTATGCTAACTAGTCATAACATGTGCCTGCATGCACGATTAAATATAAGATTTTCACCCGCGAAATCTTTTTTCTCAAAAAACTATTTCCACAATCAAAATTGCGCAGAACAAATTAGTGTAAAAATATTTAGCGGCATGTGCGTCTTTGGCGCGAAACACCAAATTGGGCGTAGGCGCATTCGACACGGAACAACAAATTCGGCACTGTCGCCTTCGACGCGGAACAATAAATTCGGCGCGAAATAACAAATTAGCGTAAAAAATTTTAGCGGGCGCTTTCGACGCTGGAAAATATTCTCATTTTGTTGCCTCATGCGTCGAAGAGACGGTGGGCCCTGTGTTGAGAGAGAGATCATTTGATCAGCAAAAACATTCGATCTGCAACATTAAGTGCAAGTTAAAGTTTTTTTCTCAAATGCATTAATTGCGTGCACTATGTTATTCCCTAGAAACTTTTATTCCTCGGAAATTTTCATTTCCGCAGAAACTTTCATTTCCCCAGAAATGTTTTTTTCCTCCCAAAATTTTCACAAACTCTCATCTCAACAGTTGATTTTCAAAGATTAAATCTTAACTATCATTCTATCAACCTAGTCAGCTTGTTCTAGTCAGCCCTAAGATTTAAAAACAGGTGTCAAATGTAAGATAAATGACTAATGAGTGTATGTATAAAATATACAGAAAAAGACGACTAAGGTTTAATGAATAAAGGAATCATGACAATGAGGGTGAAGTTTACACCAAAGGAGCTTCAAATAGTAAATATAATTTGATTTAATTTTTATTTTGTATTGATTAGATTGTTACAGCCTAGTTAAGCTCTCACACACACTTAGTAAAACATAGCAAAAGATTTTAAAATGTTGTGAAAAGTTTTTAAAATGATTTCCTAAGTTTTTATAGTAAAAACGATGATTTTATATCTGATTAGTCGACTAGAACAGATCCCTAATCGATTAGCCAGCTCGAAAATGGTCTTTTGGGGTTTATAATATGAATATCAACTTGAACAATACTGATCATTTAAAAAAATATGTGACTTTTTAACTGCCACAACGAGCGATGATTTTCTTTTTTTTATCGAAAAGCTGGTTAAAGGAGTGAGTTTCGCATCGACCAGTAATCTTCTTAATTTATCTATCCGCTTGACAGATGTCATGTTATTAGCTATTGTAAATATCTATTATACAATTCACGAAGTTTTTTCTATGTGGCAGTTTTGTCCCATGTGGCAGTTTTGTCCCAGTAATATTTTTGGTTGCTGACTGGGACGCCACGTGGGTGTTGGGTGTATTTCTGGACTTGGCGTTGGGATGGGTTTTTGGTGATTTTTTTTGCGTTTTAGTCCCTGTTTTTCCTCGTTTTGCCCCAGACACTCCTCTCTCACACACCCACGCTTTTTTTCACATTGGCAACCACTTCTCTTCCTTTTTGCGTCTGTACGACGACTGCCTCCGTGCCATCTGATCACTGGTTATGACTAGTAATAGTATATTTTAAATGCTGGGTGGGCGGACTGAGGGAAGTTTTGAGTTGGTCTTCAATTCATCAGCCAAATCTTTTTTATTTAAGAGGCTCGGTTTCATTATCATAGCCGGCGTGATTTGTGCCTTCTGTCTCGCCTCAAAAAAAGAAGTACAAAAATTATAAATGTAAAAACAAAATTAATTAAAACAGATTAAGTTCTTTAAAGTTATCGTTAATTTTCAATACGTTTATACTTTTCAAAACGGGTTTGGACTATAGTTAAAACTTCATTAAACTTTAATTTCAGGATGGTTTGGAGTTATTTGAAAAATGCAAATGTAGTATGAGAGACAGAAGTGATGGAAATTACAGTTGATTAAAACAAGGGCTTGTCTTCGTATTAGACTAGTATGTTTTGATTATTGTAGGTCATCAAAGTGCAAATTGGGGATGTAGCTCAAATGGTAGAGCGCTCGCTTTGCATGCGAGAGGTACAGGGTTCGATCCCCTGCATCTCCAACGGTAATTTTTTCGGAATGCAGCCCCACTTCCCACATTGTATTAAATACTATAACGACCCGTTCTCATGGGCCATTATTTATTTGATACATTTGCAGGTCTGCAGATAACCAGTGAAAACAATATAGCAAACAATGCAGAGATGCAGTGACGGATCCATGAATTCAATTTAGGGGGGCACAATTTTTTTAGAAGGATCAATTTTTTTGGAAAGAGACTCGCATAAATTTCGAAAAAAATTAACATCATATAAGTTAAAGAGATTCGCATAACGTTATATATACTATAACTACCTTAAGAATACTACCAAAAAATAACTACCTTGAGATTGCCGACCTGTTCGCCTGATGGCTAATGTGAAACCCAAAGGTAGATCGAAAGTTTTGATGAACCGACGTTCTTTGGCAAAACCAAGGAAAAAATACAACCCGTATTGTAGGAGGCAAAATTTTAAATACCTTGATATTCTGAGAACACCATCAAATAACAATAATAACTAGCTAATACCGATGAGATTCTGGGAATGTCGCCCTGTTCTGTTTGCCTAATGGCTGATGCAAAACCAAAGGTCAGATTTTTTGACGACCGATGTTCCTATTCAAAACCTAGGGGAAAAATACAAACAGAGTATTTTAGGGATAAAAACGTAGTCACTACAGTACAAACCGTGTTTTTTGACAAACCCTATTAGCGGATGCGAAATCCAAGGGCGAACCACAGTTCCTTTGCAAAACCTAAGTGGAAAAAATACAAATAGTGTATAATTTAGATGTGGTCCAGTGATTCGAAATCTAAGGGCAACCCGCCGTTCCTTTGCAAAACCTAACAGGAAAAATAATACAAACAGTGTATAATTTTGAACCACAGTTCATTCGCAAAACCAGAAGGGAAAAAAATACGAACCGTGTCATTGCTCGACGTAGGTTTCAAACTGTTTATATTTAAGAGGGCAAAAGAATTTGTCATTAATGGGACTGTGAATTGAACCCATGTTGCCAACTTAGGACTCACGAGAACTTACCACCAAGCCAACTTCCTATCGATCTTCCCAATTGCAAATAATAAATAAATAGTATATTCTTGTTATGAATCATCATCTGGGAAGGAGTCTCCAGCTCTTTATTTATAGCATGTGGAGGAGCGTACAAAGATAGGATACAATAGATACAGTCTTATCTATAAGATAAGACGTAATCCTAATACAAATCTATCATCAACATCCGTTCACAACACTCCTATCGATCTTCCCAATTGCAAATAATAAATAAATAGTATATTCTTGTTATGAATCATCATCTGGGGAGGAGTCCCCAGCTCTTTATTTATAGCAGGTGGAGGAGCGTACAAAGATATGATACAATAGATACAGTCTTATCTATAAGATAAGACGTAATCCTAATACAAATCTGTCATCAACATACATTCACAACACTCCTCCTTATCCAGCCATATGTGTGGACTCTGCTCATAAATACTTCAGGATTTTGAGTGTAGTATGAGTCTCACATGCGGTGGATATTTCAGGATCACGAGTTGATGAAGTTTGCCTCGTTAAAACCTTTAGCTATGGAAACCCATGTGGGAAAAACCATAGTTAAGGAAAAAGAGTACAAACACTCTCTAACTCTTCCTAATCTGTACAAGCTCTCAGGCTATCAGATCTCTTAGGCGTCTCATACCAATTTTCTGTACAAACTTCCTAAAGGTAGGAGTAAGAAGAGATTTAGTGAACAAATCTGTCAGGTTTTCATATGATTGTACTTGTCTGACGTTGATCTTGCCATCTCTTTGTAGCTCATGCGTCCAGAAGAATTTAGGAGAAATATGCTTCGTTCTGTCGCCTTTGATGTAGCCACCTCGTAGCTAAGCAATGCAAGCAGCGTTGTCCTCGAACATGGTAGTAGGTTCAATGTCCCCAGTCTTCAATCCAGTCGTCACCATGATGTGATTTACAAGTGACCGTAGCCAGACACATTCTCTGCTTGCTTGGATGACGATGATCTCTGAGTGATTGGATGAGGTCGCCGTCATGGTTTGCTTGACGGGGATCTCCAGGAATTGGCTGTCCCACCATAGGTAAACATGTACCCTGTCTGTGACTTTGCATTGTGGGGATCAGACCTGTAACATACCTCAGAATAACCAACAAGTGTGAAGGATAATCCAGTTTTGTAAAAGAGTCCCAAATCTGTTGACCCTTGGAGGTAGCACAGAAGGTGCTTAACCCTGGTCCAGTGGCTCTGCACAGGCGCTGCACTGTATCTGGCTAGTAAGTTTACTGCGAACGCTATATCAGGACGCATGCAGTTTGCCAGATACAGAAGTGCTCCAATAGCACTCAGATAAGAGACTTCTGAACCAAGTATATCATATCCCTCTTCCAACGACCAGAAGGAGTCTTTATATGGATTCAGAGATCGTACCACCATAGGTGTACTAAGTGGACGACATTGGTCCATATGAAATCTTTGCAACATTTTCTTCGTATATGTGATTTGGTGTAATAGGATTCCGTCGTTTAGATGTTCAATCTGTAAGCCAAGGCAGAATTTCGTTTTGCTTAGGTCTTTCATTTCGAATTCTTTTGTTAGGCTTACAGATACCTCAATGATCTCCTCAGGAGATCCAATGAGGTTTAAATCGTGTATGTAGACTGCTATTATGATGAAGCCTTTTCCCTTTGCTCTTATAAAGATGCAAGGGCAGACTTCATTATTGTTGAATCCTTGTTGTACAAGGAATTCACTCAGTCTGTTGTACAATATTCTTCCCGTTTGTTTAAAACTATACAATGATCTTTGAAGCTTAACAGAGTAAATGTCTCGAGGTCTATCTTTTAATTCAGCAGACATTGAAAAGTCATCAAGAAGTTTCATGTATATCTCCTTGTCGAGATTACCGTATAGATATGCAGTCACAACATCCATTAGCTGCATATTTAATCCTTCCTTCGTTGTTAAGCTTGTCATAAATCGGAAAGTGATCTCATCCATGACCGGTGAGTATGTTTCTTTATAGTCTATGCCCGGTCTTTGGGAAAATCCTTGTGCTACAAGCCTTGCTTTGTAGCGTGCGATCTCATTATTTTCATTTCTTTTTCTGACGAATACCCATTTGTATTCCACATGTTTGACACCAATAGGTGTCTGGACTATTTGTCCAAGACCTTGCGTTTCGTAAGCGAGTCCAGCTCAGCTTCTATTGCCTGATTCCACTTTGGCCATCATTTCTTCATTTGCATTCAGCAACGGAATGTGGATCATGATCATCATTGCTTTCAACGACGTGAATGGCAATATGAAATGCGAAGTCATGGTCAACGACTGTACTCTTTCTATCCAACAAATCACATGTACATACTTAATTTAATGATATTTCAATTTCTCCCGGCAGTTCCTCTGCAGTGGATTCTGGAAGAAGTGAGGGTATTGACATGAGCTTATTTCTACGTGGGGGTATTGTCCCAAGGTCTCCATGTATTTTTTTCTTTTTCTTGGATTTGTATCCTTGGAGCTTGCTGGTCTGCCTCTTTTCTGTTGAGGAGCAGCCACTTTTGCTGCTAGTGGATTGCATCCATTCTCGGGGATGTCAATCCTAGCTGGAGTATTTGCAGCAGGGATGTGGGATCTAACAGTGAATGAGTCCGGTAATTGGTGAACAGCGTTCTGTATGTGGAGGATCTTCAGGATCCCATCTTCACATTGTTTTGTTACCGGATCATAGTGGGTCAAACTTTTTGTATCCACGTTATAATTTGCTTCGCACCATATTTTTCAGTATCTGGGTCCATTTTGGGGAAACCTGTCTCATCAAAATCACAGTCTTCAAAACATACCTCAAATCTGTCCTCCGTTTGGGGTTCTAGGTATCTTATAATATAGGGTGAGTCAAACCCTACATAAATACATAGGCGAACGTTGAGGACCTGTTTTTGTCCTCCGTGGTGGTGCAATGTGTAATGGCCCTAGTGCCCGATACAATAGGATGTATCTTTTTGTGTGATATATAGTATATATGTACTTAAATATATGTGTTAGTGTGTGAAGTATATACGCAGTGTGTATAGTTTTCTACTATTTGGTGGTATAATTGGAATTAGATAGTGTTAATGTGATATGTAGTGCTATTGGTTGACTATAGTTCATATTGATTGGTGAGTTGCATATGGTAGTGCCTATAGTATTGATTGTAGTGCATGTAGTATATTATGGTACTAAGGTTGTTATTATTAGTGTTGCGGGGTAAAACTCGCGTACAATGAATTTGTATTATGGGAAACTAAGGGCACGATGGTTATGATGTGGATGATGATTAGGGAAGGTTGTTTGTCATGTCCGATTGGACAATGGGCCGACATGTGGCGCCTACGAGGCGGGGTCATGTCTGACTCGCTTGGTCGTCCTTGGCCGATGATGGGCGGGCTAGTTGCACGCCTGGCGAACTACGCGAGACGGACTCGGCGGCGGGCTCGCGCCTGCATGGTCCTCGGTGGAGTTCGCCCTATCTGCTACACGAGGCGGACGTCGTGGTCGGCGGGCGACGGGCGGACTCAGGGAGCGCCCTTCCACAGGATTGGCTAGCCTTCGTGATGGGGGAGGCGAGCTGGCAAGGTATCAGACGGACTTGGGCGGAAGGTCGGACTATCACGATCTTTAGGTCGTAACAGTAGTAATAGTATGTTGTGTAGTAGTGTGTATAGCACGTACTTTATGTTGTTGTAGTGGTTGAATTAATTATAATATGTGTATTTGTAAGTAAGGATGTTCCCTTAATTATGTGTGGATGGCATGTATGTAATATTTATTAGAGATGGATGTATGTAGTGAAAGAGAGAGTGTGCATAGTAATGGCTCCTTAGTAATTAGAGGGTGGTGAGTGTGTAAGGAAGGAGGATGTGTGCAAGGAGATTCTTTCCTTAAATAAGAAGAAAAGAGGATTAAAGGAAAAAGAAAAAGAAAAGAAATGGAAGAAAAAGACAAGAAGAGAAGTGTGTGGAAGGAAGGAGAAGAGAGTAGAGGATACCCTTAGCATTTAATCCTTAAACTCTCTCTTTCTCTCTCACTTTCATTCTTTTTTCATCTCCCTTCTTTCATTTTCGTTCTCCCCCTCTCCCATCACTTTGTGCCTCAATTTTTCATGGAAAAATCTCCTCTCTTTACTCCTTTAGAGCCCTAATCCAAAGTGCTAGCAAGTAGGAGTTGATGGAAGCTTAAAAGGGGAGTTTTTCATGGAAGTTTGGAGCTTTTTTTGATGGAATTTTGAAGGAGAGTTTTGGATGGAGGTAAAGCTTGGATTTTGATAAGGCAATGAAGCAACTTGAGGTATGAAACCAATTTTCCCTAATATGCTATTTAGTTGTCATTTGTAGAATTGGTTCATGTTTAATTTTGAGCTTAATACAAGATTAATTCCTTGAAACACTTGTGTTCTTGATGCTGGAAATTTGATCCTGAAAAGCTGAAACTTTGACTAAGTTTTGAGCTTAATTGGCTATTAGGAATGCTTTGAAAATTTTATAAGTTGTTTATTTTGTAGTTATGAACAACTTTCATGTTCACAACTTTATCCAATTCAATCTGGAAGTTAGGTTAAAAATTCAATGTTTACAACTTGTCTGAAATTCTGTCAAACTGGACACATTTTAGTAAAACGAAGCTCAGTACCTGCACACACATTGAATTGTGTGTTCTTAGTCTCATTGAAAGGTTAACAAGTTTTTCTCCAACTTCATCAGAGTACTTAATTTTCGTAATTCTGACTGCAATAGGCCCAAAATCAGCACTCAAGACAGGCTCTGAAATCTGTCTGGAAAACAGATTTGGCAGCCTTCACTAAATAATTCACTATAAATCATTTACTTAATATTTTTGCCTGAAATTTTATATGTAAACCCAAAACTACCATACCTACAACTTTCTTTTACATTGTATTGTTATGTTCCATACAAAAATATGGCGTAAAATGCCAATCAATCTGACCGAGGTGTAATTTTCAGCAAGCTGGACTGTTTTGGATGAAATGTTGAAATTGTAAACTCATATGTATTGAAAAGAGAACCATGGGAGAAATGGATTTAATTTCATGCTTTGAAATTAATCAACCCCCTTTCAAGTTATATCATGCTATTAGTGGCCTTATGTTGTGTTGGTGGAATTAATTGTATGTAGTCAAGTATGAAATTAATCATTTCACTAAAAAGTTACTATCTTGATATTGGTCCTATGTTGGTTTCAAATGAACTATGGATTATGTTTATTATGCTCTCCAAGTATTGTGGAGGGCTATTGCGTATTTGGGATATGTTGAAATGTTGTGGATGGAAAGTTATATGTGTTGGAATGAGAGGAGGTGAAAATGGTGGTTGTCATGTGATTCCTTTTGTTACACATTAATTTTTAATTGAAATGCTAATAAACGATTAAGTCCTCGTAATGAGGGTGACACATGGATTGGGAGACACTATGTTGTGGGGAAAACATGAGAGGCTGGACTGGTGGTTGGTGGCCCTCCTGTTCTTGCCCGAGTGGCGCGGAGTGGTGGAAATGAGGAGAATTGGAGAAATGTGAAGGGGAAATAAGGGGAAAACTGGGCTCCTTTAGTAAGAGCTTGTCTCGGGGAGTTTACCTGTTCCACCCCAACTGGGGGTGAGGTCCAGTCCCAAGAGGGTCTACCCACTACTTAGGATCCAAAACACTTCAGATAACTTTCATTACTTTTGTAGCATTATCAATAGTTGATTACTTGTACGTTCTTTTCTTGTAGCCCTTCCATGTTGTATACCCTTGTTATATACTTCCTATGGTAGTTCTTGTCACTTGCGTTCATTGTACTTATGTTGCTGTACTCTTTTGTTGTTGTACTTTCGTTTATATTATGCAGTCATTGCTTTATGTCATACATGTGTTCCTTTTAATTCATTCCACACTTCATTAGCTCCTTGCTAAGAATGCATGTAAATAGTTGCATTTTTATAATAGCATACTAGAGGGAGTTGGCATTACTGCTGGGTCATGCGTTGACGTGCCCCCGTTGACCCTTTTCAGGTGTGGTTCTTGGAGATGGCATGTGGAGCTAGAGGTTGAGGTTGGAATTTTGTTGTTGGGAGTTGAGACTTAGATTAGGTGGTGAGGGGTGAGGAGAGAGCTATCTGTACTTTGGGTTTTCTTTTGGGGTGAGAGATGCTTGTACTTTATGAATTGATGGAATGGGGTGTATTAGATGTATATGGAATTGTTCAGTGTTGGGCTTTCAATACTTCTCTGTGATTATGTGTCGTTCTGTGTTTGTTGGTTGGCTGTTTGTTGAATACTACATGTACTATTCCCAACAATGCACAGTGGACCTACAGATACGTTTTTAGTTCTCGTCATGCACCCTGACTCCCTGCGTATCCCAGGGAGGGGGGTCGTGACAGGTGGTGGCCCACGCAGGTCCCCTCACTGCGATTGTGTACGGAATAGTACAAGTAGTGTTCGTGTGTTTGTAGGTAGTTGAATCCTAAGGTGGGTAGAGTCCAGCCTTAGGATGGGACCCGAACATCAGAAGCTTAAGATATAGAGCCCTGGGGGTAGACACTAGAGTGTTGATTTAGTAAGAATGTATGTATATATCTATGTGTGTAAGCGTGTATGCTTATACGTATATGGCTCTATAAGTGATGAACATGGCTTGTTGAGTATATTGAGACGATATACTCATGTGCATGTGATTATATTATATGTACGAATGATTATATGGCTCTATGACTGTGTTTGAAGTATATGTGTTAATACGTGGATGACTTATGAATGATGTGTGAAATTGAATTAAGTATTTGTTTGAGGTACGAGTAGTGTATAGATGTACTGTGTAGTGGCTATATATTGTATGAGATATATGCACATGTAAAGTGTGTAGATGCATGTGTGGATCTTTGAGTTCCACTCATGTATGTGTGAATATGTTTTAAGGGTAATAGTGTTATGAGATGATGTATGTGATAAGTATATGATACATGTATGGCTGTAAGCTGGTACACTTACTCATATGTATGGATGGATATATTTTTGTATGGTTATCTATGTGTATTGATATTGATATTGATATAGTAGACCTTGTGTGGTGATATATATGTGAATGTTGGATGGATGCTAGGAGACATACATGATTGTATGTCTGAGTGTAGAGGTGCATGTGTGTGTATGTACAGTATCATGAATGTGTGTATTGTAAATGGTATAAGTGTTGATATATGGATGTGTTGTATATATAAGTTTGGGGTAGATTGACCCTGTATAACTATATTCGTCCTTAGCTATGTCCTGAGTTGGAAAGTCCGAGGACGGACTTTATTTTAAGGTGGGTAGAATGTAATGGCCCCTAGTGCCCGATACAATAGGATGTATCTTTTTGTGTGATATATAGTATATATGTACTCGAATATATGTGTTAGTGTGTGAAGTATATATGCAGTGTGTATAGTATTCTACTAGTTGGTGGTGTAATTGAAATTAGATAGTGTTAATGTGATATGTAGTGCTATTGGTTGACTATAGTTCATATTGATTAGTGATTTGCATATGGTAGTGCCTATGGTATTGATTGTAGTGCATGCAGTATACTATGGCGTTGAGGTTGTTATTATTAGTGTTGCGGGGTAAAACTCGCGTACAATGAATTTATATTATGGGGAACCAAGGGCACGATGGTTATGATGTGGAGGATGATTACGGAAGGTTGTTTGTCGTGTCCGATGGGACAAGGGGCCGACATGTGGCACCGCGAGGCGGGGTCATGTCTGACTCGCTTGGTCATCCTTGGCCGATGACGGGCGGGCTAGTTGTGTGCCTGGCGAGCTACGCGAGACGGACTCAGAGGCTGGCTCGCGCCCGCATGGTCCTAGGTGGAGTTCGCCCTATCTCTACACGAGGCGGACGTCGTGGTCGGCGGGCGACGGGCGGACTCGGGCAGCGCCCTTCCGCAGGGCTGGGTGAAGTACTCGTGTGTGTATCTTGACATTGATCCGAAAATGGCAAATGGGACATTGAATCTTTTGATGCGGTAGTTGGAAAGAGGTTGGTGATGTTAATAAAGAAGTTCCATATGTTGTTGATGTTGAAATGGTTGTTTATAATCGTGCGGGGTGATGATGACGACGGCGATGACCGATAATGCGATGCGGTAGGAGATGGAGCTTGCTTTGGAGTGCTATGTGGAGGGAGACCGTGCGTTCGTTGATGGTCATGATGGTGACGATGCGTTTGAGATTGATGTGGAGCTGGTGTTAGAGCATGAACAAAGCCCGACTACAAAGGAGGAAAAAAGCAAATTAAACAAAACAAATTAATATAGATGTTTGGTCAGTAGAAACGAAGAGTACCTACTAGGAAAATAAATTAGAGGGAGTCCATTCAGTACAATATTCAATTCAGATGGGAATAAAACATCAAAGCAAGATTAATACTAAGGGATGGTCATAATTAACTAAATAAATGCATAGATAAATCTAATCTAACCTGATGTACATAATTATTGCAACCCAAACTCTGAAACATGATCAGCTATCACATTTACTCGTGCTTATCAAAATTAACATCTGAAATTCTGTGCAACTTACACTGAACTGATAAGACCAAGCTCTGGCTATAAGTCATCTATCAGTTCTAAACATCTCGGACTCATTTCTGAATTTTCGGAATAATTAACATGTTCCTACCTTCAGATTACACTGGCCAATGTAAAATGTTGCCTTGAACCTAACTCCTCCACCCTTTTTTAACTGTGATTATAAACAAAGATTTGCATCATGCTGGTTTGGATTCTTATATATAAATTTGAATGGTTGTCACAGAAGTATGCTCTTATAATTATCAGGTTAACAATACACATAGATACAAAAGATACAGATAGAAATCAAGAGATTAGTTAAGTGTGTGGTATCAGCACAAGGCTTAATATGTCAGCATACATCAGTTGCAAATACATGATATTGTGATTTATATGACAAAGCTCAAGTTATGCCTACCTCAACTTTGCTTTGTTCCGGTATTTGATTAGCGTTTGATGATGCATGTGTGCGTGCTTTTATAAATCATTTGAGAGTAGTTAACAGAAACTAGTTTCATATTATAACCTGCCCTAGTCATTCTTTTCCCAATAAAAAGGATAATCAGGGAGACAATACAATGGAGAATATGTTATTTTAGACTTTAGCTTCACTCAATTTGTTGAATTCTCTTTCACAAATAAAACCAACTACACAAAACAGTCTTGTTAACTAGTTAAGATATAACGAACTAATCCTTTTTTAATTTTAAAAAAATTGCAAAAGAACATGACAACAAACTATTCACGCCAATATCGTATGGCATAATTTTCAATTATTAATTCAATATTTTGTGCATATCAAACATGAGAATAAAAGAACATACATTTGGAATCAAATATATCTGGAATTTCAAATCAGAGAAAACCACAGTATATGTGTTAAAACTAGAGATCCAGACATGCGTTCTTAACCAAACAACACAAATCCAGATGAATAACATGCGGAACCTTAAATCATTAACCTACTCTGATTAGCGGAAGCTTACCTGAGTCCATCGCTAATAGTCTGAAAGATCCTGACGATAGCGCAACGATCGATCTTCCAGAATAGCACGAATCAACCGGTTGGAGAATCCCTTTAGCCTTCTCCCGGTTTCTCTCTTAGCGACGGGACGTAGAAAAGACGGCTCAACTTTGTTCGTGTATTCCGGGGATCATGACCGCTAATATTTATAGGCTAGCCTCCATAGCCCTAGGGTTTCCAACTCGGCCCATCAACGAGTTGAAGCCCAATAGTCTCTACACATAAAGGCCCCACAACCTGTTTAACTCATTTAGCACATTTAATTAATTAAAACCAGATCACTAATATATTGGGCTTAATACGAAAGCGTAACACTTATATAATTATTCACCGCATATTAGCCCAATGTTGGATTAAGATCCAACTTAGTTGGATAATTTCCAACAATCTCCCACTTGGGCTATATGCTTAAACTTTATAATTATATTTCATAGTGCATACAACCAAATAAGATCTTAACCTGCTGTCATTTCTTTAATGAGTCAAAAACAATCCGGTCCATCAATTATATTAGCAAGGGATAAAAGAGATCTTCGCCGCAGCAATTGCAGCTCGACCCATCAGTGGTCACCGTGCTAATGCAAAAGAATGACATGGATTATGAAGTGGATGTGTAGCGTGGAAATTACATGTAATGTGATCTAACATGTCTATTTCCAACTGATCCTCCTTAACCATAGTGAGATCATAAACAAACCAAAATCGGAGTGAAGCCGAACTGAAACCAAAAACTTTATTTCTGATCAGAAAATATCCTCAAGCTTAAGCTGGAGACTTAATTTTGTCTATCATATGAGCACCCAAAAGAACAAACTCCCACAAAACTGAATGTTCTTAATGAAATGACATCCATATGAGTAGCTAGCTCATAAAACCTTTTGGATGACATTTCCTTACTATAACGGATCCGTAATTACATGGTTTGTTCCGATGTGCTCATTAGACAATTATACACTCCTATTAATCAACAATCTAGGAACTTGATCTCTGAATATCTAAACTTTGTCGAGTTCCTGTTGTTGCTGGAATATAAAACTGTAGACTTCATTGTCACTAAATAAACTGTGTGGTGTTTCAACACCATCCCTAATTCACAGCATAGTGACAAAATATGCAGATATATTTCATGATTTGGATGTCACATAATATAATATGAAATCTAAAGCCATGTCAGAAGAGACTATATAAAAGGGACCATTTAGATCTCTTCTAGTAGATGGCGCCTAACATAGATTTTCATATATTCTTTGCATCCAATAAATGATCAGAGTCAGTATACCAAAATGATCTCAAACCTTTTTGACTACTGATCCTTGAACATGCAACCCTTTTGTTCTCCATAAATATCGTAAGACACATTTGGCTGCTGTCAAATGGTCAACTCCTGAACTTAACAATCTGCCCAACACACCTGTAATATATGCAATAACCAAATGCATATAAAACTGAGCATACTTTAGACTCCCTATTGGTGAGATATAGGAAATCTTCTGAAGATTATTCTCAGGGCAATTATTGAGACTAAACTTGTCTCCCACAGAACTTAGCATTCATTACCACATAGATATTATATAAATTACATGCTCCCACAGAACTTAGATAACATCATTAAATATCATCTCAAAACCGAACGAGGTGATCACTTAATGAAATTTAATGTATCAGTAACGATATTGAAATGCTCTACTAATGCCATTATAAATCTTATAGAGTCTTTCATGAAAAGTGAATAGAAAGTCTCTTTACAATTAATGCATTCTTTTCCGTATAAAGTCTTTGAGTGATACACTTTAAATCTTTTCTTAATACCCTTTTGAATTCCTTTTGATCATAAAAAACTATTTACAATCAA
Source organism: Scilla litardierei (assembly GCA_030789695.1). Classification (NCBI taxonomy): domain Eukaryota; kingdom Viridiplantae; phylum Streptophyta; class Magnoliopsida; order Asparagales; family Asparagaceae; genus Scilla; species Scilla litardierei. Next base: position 40,609,983 of record CM061141.1, read on the forward strand.
TAGGTTTCAAACCTTATGGCGATGAGAAAAGATTTTAAGTATCATTCAAGGACTTTCTTAATTAATGCATTAATCCATTTAGAGATGTAAAACCTTTTATGACTTGATGTAAGTCAAACTTCCATCATCCTAATGTCAACAGTAAACTTGTCATCTCTTTAATGGATTTTCCTGAATGGCAATTAGTTACTTGAGGTGCTAGAGTTTGTCCTTATGAACAATTTCCCGAATGGGAGGAATTGCAACATTATCTTGAATTTATTGTGTCTCGAACAATGTCAGGAATACCATCCTGAACGATGCCAACAACACCTGAGGATATAATCTTCTTCAAGAATAATGTTACTAACTAAATTTCCCCCCTCAAACTCAGCATCCTCAAATAGGTGTGCATTTCCTAATTCGTTAATCAACTTAATAGTGGGATTATGCAAAATAATATCAACTTTAAAACTATTCAACAAAATTAGAAAATCATTAGCATTATGTCTTATTACTTTATTAGGCTTATAAAGCCTTACTTTAGTTGGACATATCCAAACATGCAATTGATTTATTTGTTGAAACTTTATTAAGGATATAAGCTGCAATCAAAATATAACTGAATTCTAAATTGTTAATTCTTTCATTACAACACATGTACTTAAACTGCAGGAATCTTATAAATGAAGCAACATTTCCAAATAAATGAAGATTATAATGATCTTTTAAAGAACTAGAATAAACCAATTTTGAATTAAGAGACAACCAAATTTTCCATTCAAAATTGAACACTTATAACCAAATTTGTTCAAAAATAGAAATGGAAATCCAAATTCCGTTAAAAACGGTACATAATAGTCTCATAAAATTCAAATACAATCTAGCATTTAAAAGAAATAATCTAAATTTAATGTGCCTCTAATTGAACCATCTTGCCATTGCCCATATCGATGTATCTTTCACCATCATTTGGCTCTTGGCATCTTAGGCAATCCCTTTTTAGCACGCCAAGCGTGATAATTTGAGCAATTCTTCTTTACATGCCCTTCAGCTCCACAGAAGAAACAACCATGACCTTCTGAACTTTTCAGTTCCCTTTGTTGTTTCTTTTGAGAAGCTGTATCTGCAGCTTCAGTATCCTTCTTTCTCTTGTTGAAGGTGGATGTCAGGAGAGGGCTTTCTGTCAATTCTTGCTCAAGCCTTTCATCTTCCTTTACACAGTTTGAGATGAGCTCATCCAGAGACCAAGTCTCATCCTTCAGATTGTAGCTCATCTTAAACTGGTCAAACTGGGATGGAAGAGATATCATAACAAAATGCACTAGCAGAGCCTCAGAGAGGTCTAGCTCAAGTGCTTTCAACCTTGAAGCAATATCAGACATCTTCATTATATGCTCCCTGAGGTTTCCTTTTCCTTCATATTTCATTGAAGATAGGTTTGTCAAGAGTGTATTAATTTCACCCTTTTCATTCTTGACAAACTTCTTTTCAAGCTCTATAAGGAACCATTTAGCTGTGGAAATTTTCTCTGAAAGAGAACCCCTGAGATATTCTGGAATGGCATTCTTTATAAGCATTAGGCTCATGCGATTTGATCTCTTCCACTCCTCCATCTCCCTCTTTTCATCAGAGGTACTCTCATCAGTGAGTGGTGGGGGACAATGAGTCCTTAATGCCAGATCAAGATCCATGACTCCGAGGATTATCAAAAGATTCTCCTTACATGCCTTGAAGTTAGTGCCATTAAGGACTGGAATTGATTTTAGGTTGGCAGAAAAATTTTCAGGAATAATAGCTGAAAAAGAGAACAAGAAAACAATTTATAACATGTTCATATGAGTATTAAATACAACAACAAATTCAAATGAATGCTATTTTCCCATCTCAAGACATCCCCCACTAGTCCAATATTTATGTTTGGATAATCTATTGACTAGTCACTGACATCTTGTTGTAGCAATCAGACAATGACAATAATAACATGCCAAAAATAAAACTTCCTTTGGGCCGAATTAAATTTGCATGCATTGAACTCACTAATCATCACCTTGTCTATTGCCACAGGTGCGCATGAAATGGTAGAGAACGGTAATCTTCCTTTGGGCCGATTTAGCATTCTTACGCAAATCACGGGCACATTTGATTCCTTTTACATTTATGAAATGAAATAATGCAAATCAACAGAGCCCACTTTGGCGAGATGATGATTGCACGAAGTCATTTCAAAAATATATACCTTTGCAAAATTTGAATTTATGTCGCAATTTAATACATGAATATACTTTAAGTGGAGATATTCAAGTCCACTTTTCTTCAAAATCAAATTTAAGGCGACCAAAATTTTCATACAAAAGTATGTATTCAACTTGTTATATTTCGAGATTAGAACTGATCTTCACAAGAAAACCCACTTTGGTGAGTTGATGATCTAATCATTCTATATTCGAAATATATAATAATTGTGCCAAAAATTGAAATTGAAACTAAACCGAATTTAACAAAAAAATGATTACAACAAGCGGAAATATATATAAGAACCTTTTATTCCACCCTTCTAATCATTTATATTGAGTTAAATAAAATTTATAACTTCAACACAAATTTTCTTCTTCAAAATGGGGTATATAGGTATACTAATGTGTATATGAACATACATATAAAGTTATATATATAAATACACACCCGACCCCATTTCATATATAACTTTAATATGTGTCAAATTTCCTTAAGGCCATTTGCTTGATGGTTAGTGCACGAAAATTCTTTAATGCCTTTTTAAACTTATTCTTAAGGAGAAATATATGTTAAAACCTTTTATTTGCTCCCGAAGAAAACACTTAAATTTTGTGTTTTAATTTAAATCTAAATTTAGGCAAACTGAATTTTCATACCAACGTGTGAAGTCAACTTGTTATATACCGAAGTATATATATATGGTTTTAAGCCTTAAACTTAGAATTTAAATTTATTTTGCACAATTAACACAAAATTTTATCTTTGAGGAGAAATATACATTTAAGCGTCTTATTTCCTCCTTCATCCCAAATTAAATTCAATATCGGGCAACCTATCATACAAAAGTATGTATTTAACCGTTTATGTTACGAAATAATAATAATTTAACAGTAAAGCCCACTTTGGTGAGATCCCGTAATAATTAAAATTATTTTGAAACATATAATTTAATGCGCCCACAAAATTGAATTTAAATGAAACTGAACTTAAATGTAAATATACAGGAAAGCCTTTTATTTACTCTTTCGATCCGTTTAAAATTCATCCACGCAACTGATCATACTGAGTATGTATTCTAATCCGTTTACATTCCGAAATAATAACAATTTTAATAGTAGAACCCACTTTGGTGGAATTTTACAAAAAATTGGAATTATTTCAAAAAATGTATATATGACTGAATTTTGCCTAAAGAATTAAAATTGGAATGAACTTAAATTTAACACACAAAATTGGGCCTACAGAAAATATATATACACAACCATTTATTTCCTCCTTTTTAATGAATTTAAATTCAAGATTTTTTAGGCACCAAATTTACATACAAAGTATGTCCGTAACTTTTTATATATCGAAATAAGAGTAATCGACACGATAAAGCCCACTTTGGTGGAGATTTGATGTAATTACAATCATTTCGAAATATATATATAATGTAGCATGCCGAAAAATTAAATTTAAAATTAAAGCTGACTTTTAACACAAAAATTTCACTTAAGGGAAATATACAAGGTCCTTTTTATTCCCTCCTGTAACTTGTGTTAAAATATCCCAAAGTAGGTCCAAATTTGTGTCCAAATGACCCAAAAATTGGGTCCAAAATTGACCATAAGGGTGCCCAAAACTGTTTTGCAATAAGCCTAAAAGAAGGCTAAAGATCTGATTTGCAATAATAGGCCCAAAGAAATATACAGCCAAATAACCCAAATCAGGCCCACTTGGGCAGCCCAGCCTTCCCAAAAAAATCAAACAGTTTGTTTTTTTTTTACTTACAGGGGCGGGTTCGCCGCCCCTTTCTGATCTGCGACGACGCAGGCGTCGCTGGCGCCGTTCTTCCGACGGGGGCGGCAGAGCCGCCCCTCTTTTGTTGTGTCGGGCGGCGGCCGGCGGGCCGCCCCCGATCTAGGGTTTGTCAAAAAACAAAAAATTTTTTTTGTTGGAAAAATTAATCAAAAAACCAAATTTTTATAGATCTGAAACTTAAAACTGATAAAAAACTAATTTTTATCAGATCCGAAACTTAAGACAGATTAAAAATCTGATTTTTATCAGATCTATTATGAGCAGGCAAAAAATTTAAGATCCTCTGCATGGAGGCTCTGATACCACTTGTTAAAACTAGAGATCCAGACATGCGTTCTTAACCAAACAACACAAATCCAGATGAATAACATGCGGAACCTTCAATCATTAACCTACTCTGATTAGCTGAAGCTTACCTGAGTCCATCGCTAATAGTCTGAAAGATCCTGACGATAGCGCAACGATCGATCTTCCAGAATAGCACGAATCAACCGGTTGGAGAATCCCTTTAGCCTTCTCCCGGTTTCTCTCCTAGCGACGGGACGTAGAAAAGACGGCTCAACTTTGTTCGTGTATTCCGGTGATCATGACCGCTAATATTTATAGGCTAGCCTCCATAGCCCTAGGGTTTCCAACTCGGCCCATCAACGAGTTGAAGCCCAATAGTCTCTACACATAAAGGCCCCACAACCTGTTTAACTCATTTAGCCCATTTAATTAATTAAAACCAAATCACTAATATATTGGGCTTAATACGACAGCGTAACACTTATATAATTATTCACCGCATATTAGCCCAATGTTGGATTAAGATCCAACTTAGTTGGATAAGTTCCAACAATATGTTCTTACATGCTTCATACTTTATAGATTTCTTTGATGTAAGAAATCAAAATTTCTCATTGAAGCTTCATTTTGCGTGTGCGCGCAAGGATCCCTATGTATAACATCTTCCATCAAGTTGGTTATAAGCAGTAATTCTAATCACAAGAACTAACTTTACGAAATAATGTTATGCCATCCACAAATTAAGCCATGCTATATATTCAATCACTTAGCGGATCATCTAACGAAAAATTCATCCTAATATATCAAAGTTTAATTCAGTTAACAATGCTATTTATTCGCAAATTTTATGTGTTCACTAAAAATCAGGATTCAACAAAATTTTAGCATGGAAACTGTTACTTTTGCGAAAAATTTTCTTTCGGTTATTTATATGGAATATTCAACCAAAGAAGGGACAGTTACTTTAAATCTGGGTTTATTGTGATATGATATTATTGATCAATTAGTGATGCTTTTCGGAATAAATACAGCAGAAAAAATAATAAAAAGTAAAAGGAAGCAAGAACATGTCATGTTGGATCAAGATATTGTTATGGTCCGATCAAAATTTTGTCCCAACCAGTCATAATTATAACTACGTTGAAAAGCCAATACAATTTTACCCTTCAATACAGTTAACTATTCTGAAAATAATGGAAAGGCTATGAATATTGCAGTAAAATGTCAATATTGCACAAGTTACTAAAGCAGGATCAGAATCTATTGACTCAAATATGGACATCAATCTTCCAGATGACAATATTTGCACAGGTTCACAGATAAACATAATGTGTTATTAACAGGTATTCTTCAATGATGTGCATCCGGTTAGCATTTGATAGAAACTAGAACAAAAATTGGTTTGCTAAAATTTAAATTAGCATGCATCTGGAAATTTAGAACAACCGAACAATAACGACTTATTGACAGTATCATAAATATAAGTGATATTACATAAGAAACATCCAAACCTTCAGTGGATACGCGTGGGCTGATGCTGCTGGGAATACTACGACGGTAATGAGAAGGATGACAATGGACATAACCTTCAACACAGAGGACGAGGAAGCTATGTCGATCCTCACGATTGTCTTCGACATACAACCTTCAGATTTCAGAGGAGTTTGTGGGAGGGAACAGAATTAATGATGTCGAGTTTTCGATGGGTTTGGATACGAAGAAGGGATGCCTCTGGGTTCTCTGTTATGGCGGTTGAAGAAGTGGAAGAGTCCAATATTGAGTCAGCATCTGGGTTCTATGTTATGCCTCTGGGTTCTCCCTCGCTGAGTACACTACATCGATCGCCAGTCCCTTCCCCGGCCCCCTCCGTATCTAGATCTCCACCTCAACCGTGGTGGTTGTTCCTCCCAGCCTAGCCTCCAGCTGCATTGGATATTCTCAGGAATCTGCCCGGCCCCACCACCATCAACGTCTGCATCAACGTCACAAACTACTTCAACACTTACTTCAACATGATCAACAACTATCTTTCGCACTCTTCCAATAATCAGACCTCCTCGCGATCTACACACGTTGCTTCTTCTGCCCCTTCACCTGCTCGTCCGATGGAGATGGAGGAGGATGATGAGTCTGCGGCGGGTGTGCCTCCCGGCGTGGGCTTTTGAATTTAATTTTTTTTCCCCATTTTAGAATCCTTTCATATGAGACACTGGTCTCTTTGATGTAGTTTTTCTCTTAACATTATTGGGCAATAAATTTGTATCATTATGTGTGGAGAATAGAAAAATTATGTATTACATGATGAATTTAGACGATCTGTATTTTTTTCAACTTGAGAAATCTGTTGACCATTATCAATAAAGTGATTCAAACAAATGACTTGTTTTTTCAACAATTGTTGCTTCTCAAGCCTTGAAGGGATACTGCTCAAAAGAAAGGGATATTTCCTGCCAAATTCACTAGACAATTACCGTAGACACATGATGCTTCCCCCAATTAGTCTATAAGATACAGAAGCCAGTAGTTAACATTAACACAATGACAACCATATCCTTCTCACAAAAATGCAGTTCAAAGATAAGTGGTCATGTAATTCTTCGTTCATATTGCGGAGAATACATGGATTAGCACATAGATGATAACTCTTTCTTTGCAAGGTATCATGCAAAGTATCAACTGTATCTACTTTCTATTATATAGCCAATAAAGTGGATACTTTGACCTTGGGCGGGATAGTTTGCCTCCCAACATAATCTACAAGGGGTCTTTGTGCCATCAAAGTTCAAAATTTGATATATAGTATGAATTCACACTAAAGACACCATGACTGCTCCATCCCCAAGTTTTACTGTCCATCTCAGCATTATGAGTGAAATACATCAACATGTCAATTAAATTAAGGTAAGCATATGTAAGTCAACTATGCTTGGAATTCGTGTCTGATTGGGAAAAGAAAGGCAATAGAATTCAAAAAATTTCCTAACATAACTATCTCAAGATCTACCATTAATATTATTCAATATAATAAAATATACATTTGCATGAAATACTTCAGTAATATCTACAATCCAAGTTTTAAATATGTAAACCCAAGATCAACTCATCAACCATCACGATTGTAGTTTTACGTACCCTCACCAAAATCCATAAGCTTAACCGCATAACTCGAACTTGATCCCAAGTGTTACCAGCGTTTAAAATAAAGGAGGAAGAAAACTTTTCTTATTGGGAATTAAGCTCTACCTTAGGTAAAGCTTTTAGTTTATTTAATTATTTTAATTATTGATTGATGTTTGAGAGGAGAAGATAATGCCTATTTATAGTACTAGCACCTCTGAACTCCTCTTATCATAACCAATGTGGGAGTAAAATAATATTTCCAAATAAACAAGCAAGACTCATCATGAGTCATTGATGAGTCATGTTTGAGTCATAATACTTGTGATCCTGAGATGGCAAAGAGAAATACTAGAGGGTGATGAATAATATTTATAAAATAAAATATTTCTTTAGAAATTTCTCCTTAAGATCAAAATCAGTGTTACCTAATGATGTCTTAGTCAACCAATATAATTGGCAAAGATATAGGTAAGCATATGAATATGAAATACATGTAAGAAATAAGAGATAATAGCACAATTGTAAACATACCAATTGAAGGGGTTTGATGGACCCTTAGGGCATTATTCTATGCACGTCATACATCGGACGGATGATAGAGACAGAAAAAACATGCAGCGGAAAAAAATTGTTAAACTATTTAACGAACACATTAAGGATTCAAGACCCTAGCCAGGACATCTGCTATCTTGCGATGGATCTGACCACCCCAAGATAGATCTAAACTACTGCAATATAATTAACATAAAAGCTTTTAAAGTACATACCTGGAACTTTGCTTGCTTCGACAAAGTGTACCGAACCGCCTTCTACTCCCCAAGCTAGACGCATCTGCGCTCCCAAACCGATCCATACGAAGCGAGCCGACACCACGCCTCTGGGCCAACCACTTGCCGAATAAGATTTTACTTGAGTGTGATCCAACGTCTTAGACTTCGGATCTAATCCAAATCCTTCTCGTCGTTGTGCTAGAACGCGAGCGAAGGAAACGAAAGAAAAAGGGAGAGAATAATTTTAGTCTCGAACTGAGCGTGCTCAAAACTTTTTGGAGCTACTCAATTTCAAAGACTTGGTGCCAGATTTTAAGGAGAGTGTTGACCCCTATTTATAGAGGTGGCCGCCACTCCCCTTCTCATCATATCCGATGTGTGACTATTTTAAAATAGGAGAATTAATTAAGTTGGTTTGCCTTTCATAAAGGCTAAACTTTAACTAATTAATTCTCCCTCACCGTTGAGCTTTAGAAGTGATACAACCTATCATTTCGAAGAGCTATGAATAGTGAACACATAGAAACAAATGGCGACGAATTCCGACTTCGTTTGACCCCTCAAACAATTGCTCAACGTTAAGCAAAAAGTCACAATTCAGCTAAATTTCGTAGCCGTCTCAACCCTCCTAGGGTTTCTGGAGTATGGGCCCTGCAGGTGGGGCCCACATGCCAGCTTGGCGCGTCCAAAGGGCACGCCCAGTCAAATCTGGGCGTCAGCCCGTGCCTGGGGCACGGGCTGACCTGCTCGTTCGGCCGTTCCTGTGCGGGTGGGTCAGACCCGCCCGCCAGGTGGGTTGGCCCGCCCGCCCGCAAGGCGGGTTCAGGCCCGCCCGCAGAGCTGGTGGGTTCAGGCCCGCCCGCCACTTTGGCGTGCTTGGGCTCGCCTTGCCCAGTTGGGCAGGCTAGCCCAGCCCAACTGGGTCAGGTCAGGAAAAAGCCCAGTTCTAGCCTTTTGAGCCATAACTTGAGTTCTACAACTTCGATTGGGACAGTTCCAGATTCATTGGAAAGCATTGTTCGAATGGGACCATCCCAAAGAGCCATCTATCCATTTCTATGCGTTATATATTTCAAAATATCATCGTAAACTATTTACAATGTATTGTAAACCTGTTTGCATCATATGCAATAATCCCATTCAGCATTCGACTAATGCTGAAGTCGCAAACATTTTGCGACATTATTAAATCTCATTTAATGTCAAAAATTTATGCGACCCTATTAAATCCTATTTAATATAGATCGAATTAATGTCACTAACTCTTAGTGACTTCATTTATTCTCGTGCACCCGAGTGCACTCCTCCTAAATTCTTCCTATTACTAAGACGCAAACCGAACTCGGTGTGAGACCCTACAGCCTGACCCTATTACAGGTTGGGGCTCGAAACCCCTAGACGACAGTAACCACGAGCAGCAGATGTCGTCACTGTTTCAGCATCATAATTACGTGATTGACCTATCAACAAAAGTGTCGTCGGGATCACTCTAACTGTGTCAGTGATGAATACCACAGTTTTAGTCACTTCGTCATGACTATGTCCCTATATGGTCTAGGGTATGGTGAACCGTCAACCCTACTAGCCAGCATCGGTCAGCATACTTTGGTCTTTGTTATATACACGTTGTACTTCTTACAACGTACCCCTTTCGAGGTTTAGCACAAAGAATCGTACTGAGCATATGACACTAACTTCCCTTTAACGAAAGAGACAAATCGCATCTAAGTCATTTACTTACCTTTTATGCTTCAGGTGTCACCCAACCTAAGACCTTTCAGCAGGCCTGGCCTTGAAGCTAGATCATATATCTAAGTGATACTATTCACGCATGGTTCGTACAGTGACTTCAAGTCTTAAGGACCAACTTGCCTATCATCACTATAGAGTTATTAATGACAGTTTAGTTAAAGTTTAACCATTTAATAACTCGTCATTGGGTCGTTCGGTGGACTCATTTTCTAATGAGCATATGTGCCCTGTCTCCGACTTCGCCAGGTCGAATGACTATGAGATCATCATTACTCATTAGGGTTAGACAAAGATACAATGGTATGTCCGATGTGCCAATATCCTTTTCTCGACACTTCTATGACCATGAACATTTTAAGACTTAAGTTCCTATCGGTCATTTACTTTTCATAATCGAGATCTACATCTAGATATGTAATGACCTCACTTTAAGTCTAAGGAAATTATCCAAGTATATAATTCATTGAATTTATACTAGGGTAATTAGTACCAATTATATTTTGAACAAGATATTTCTTATGATAAATTTCCGCAAGGGCATATATCTTCCTAGACCAATTTTATCCTGGTTGATCCCTCCAAGGCTACGTCCAGTCCCCAAATCTTTGTTGGGCTTAAATCTATTATTTAAACAGATAGTTACAACATCTCAACCACAATGAGGAATTTTTCCTTGCCTCCCTACAAGAGGGCTTTTACAAACACCTTGCCTCCAGTAAGGATTTTCACTCCCCAGCCTAAGTGAGAATACTTACAATGCTTTTGAAGTTGTTAAAAATACCTATAACCTTGCTTGAAGTTCAGTGTAGAAGTGTTGCTATAGAAACAATATTTGATCTGCAATAGATATAAGTAAAGCTCTAGGAAGATCAATATGAATGGCCAAGTAAAGATTAAAAGTTTGGAATGATTTGGCCAAGTGGAGAGAGCTTTGTTGCTTAAAAGATTTGGACTTTAGAAACTCTTTTTCTCTTAAAGATTTGATCAATAATATGTTTAATAACTCTAGCAACAAACCCATGTATATTGAGGAACATTCGGGTCCAATAAATTGACCAAAATGCCCCTCCATTGGGCAGAAAAAGCGAATGATAATTCAAATGTTATGAGCCGTGAATAGTGCAGTTGTCAACTACAGTACAAATGGTAGTGCTTCTTTGATTTGAGTTGAATTCATGCACTCATATGTTAGATGACATATTTGATTATCATCAAAACTATATGAGGTGACTCAATATCCAACAAATATAACACTTAGATCATAACTCAAATGGTCTTAACCTAAACCACCTAACTCCAAAACCAAACCTATCCTGACGATTTAACATCGGTGTTCGACATGTTAGCAGGTCGTCACCAACTGCTAGTAGCTAGCTAGATAGCTGACTTACTGGCCTGGCCTAGCTAGCTGGCCGAGCTGGTAGTAGTTGGCTTGGCCTGGTCGAACTCTAGTGGTATGTCAGATGGGATTATAAGGCACTTTATCGTTGGTGGTATGGCACATCAGAATGGAGTAGTTGAATGGATTAATCAGAATTTGATGGAGAAAGTCTAATGCATGTTGTCTATTGCCGACCTACCGAATGAGTTTTGGGTGGAGGCCCTGGCGTACGCACCTACTTGGTCAATCGACTACCATCTGCTGCATTAGAAGGAAGATCTCCTTTGTATGTATGGTCAGGAAAGCCAACTCCTAACTATGAGTCTCTGCGAATATGGAGCTGTACGAGCTATGCTGTGAAAGAGGACAAGCTCGATGCTAGCAATAAAGCCATCTTCTAGGGCTTTATCGATGGTGTCAAAGGATACATGCTGTGGTGTCCGAGAGTTCGATGAGTCAGCATTACAGAGGAAGGAACATGAACCGATGGTGGAGACCAAACAGACACAGTCCAATGTCCTAGATATGTTGGCTACTGACTCAAGCCGACCTACATCCGAGGCTGCAGAAGACATACTCTAGACAAATGCTGGTGATGTGGGTGGTTCAACCTCGGATGGTGGAGATAGCTCGGCTTCATATACTGCACAGCCAAAGGATTCTATTACAGTGTCGAGACCGAGACATGAGATACGAAGACCTGCACGATATTCGGAGATGGTCTCATTCGCTTTTCCTACTGTAAGTATTGACATACTCACTTCTTTCAGGGAGGTGGAACATTCTGAAGACCCAAACAAGTGGAAGAAAGGGATAGATGAGGAGATGGAATCATTGATGAATAATGAGACATGTGATTTGGTGGAGCTTCCAGCATGAAAGAAGGGAATAAGGTGTAAATGTGTCTACTCCAAGAAGGAGCCAAAGCTAGAGAAGTTCGCTGCAAAGCTCGCTCGTAGCGATGGACAATGCACAGAGGAAGGGCATCGACTATAATGATGTCTTCTCTCCAGTGGTGAAGCATTGCTTGATTCGAATTCTGTTGGCATTAATGGCTCAGCTCAGTCTTGAGCTGATGCAACTAGATGTCAAGACGACGTTCTTGCATGGAGAGATCAAGGAGGAGATATATATGGTTCAGCCTGATGGCTATGAGAGCGGAGATGAGCTTGCATGTAGGCTGAAGAAGTCGCTTTATGGACTGAAGCAGTCAACTAGACAATGGTACAAGGGTTTCGAACGCTTCATGACGTATGATCAAGGGCATGTTCGTAGCCCCTATGATCATTGCGTATTCTTTCAGAGGCTAGATGATGAGTCATTCATCTATTTTTGCTATATGTTACTGCTATGCTCATTGCTTCATCAAATAAAGAGGATATACAGAAATTGTAGTCTGAGCTAAGTTGTGCATTTGAGATGAATGATCTAGGTGAAGCACTGAGAATTATTGTGATGGAGATCAAAAGAGATCAAAGTGGAGGTAAAGTTCATCTTTCATAAAGTCGCTATTTAAAGTCAGTGATACAGAGATTTGGTTCTGAAAGTATGAATCCCATTGATGATGATTTGTCTGCAATAAGCTCTTTGTTCAGAATGTGGGATCACATATATGATGAAGGTGATGACCAGATTCTTGAAGGGTTAGATATAGAACCCCAGGTGAAGAAAATGGCAGTAGTTGTATCATGTAGTTTGAGGGAGAAAGTTAGAGTGGGAACACCAGTACTAATGATTCATGTGCAAATGACCTCAGTTCCGAACTTGAAGTTCATATTAACGAGTCACTCTATGCCCAAGCCTCTTCCATTCATTTCCCCGCTACTTCAACGGAAGTTGTGGCATTTACAGACCCAAAGGATCATAATACTTGGGAAGAAGTCAGTTTCCAGCAGGAGTTTGTAATAGTTTCAATAAATCAGATACATTGGATACCTACTGTTGTTTCACTTGGGAACATTACGATATTTGGGAAGAATATTGGTTCATGGAGCTTCCATGATCATGATGTTGTGGTTGAATAGAGTATCTGAGAGGAATTGAAATGATGTAGGAAGAAAGAAAACTATCCAATCTTGAGAAATTCATGCAACGGCCTAAGTACATTGTTGATAGGAACTCAACATTCCAAGAGGATAGGATTACGAGACTACGGAGAGGCCCATAATTCATTGAAGACCCTTAAGTACTTAGTTGAAGACACTTTGGAAGACACTAGCAATCATTGTGATCCTTCATCCATTAGGCATGTGACAGTATCCAACAAAGAGCAATTTCAATATGGAGGAAGAGTGCAAACTGCCCATCATCTGGAGGGAACCAAGAACTCATACTCCCAGAACACAGCCATCCAGTTGTGGGTCATGTTTAAGAATATCAAGGAGATTCCAGTGGAAGCTCAGTAGGAATCACGAATAGAATCAATGGAACACTACTATTTTGATACAGGGGGAGGAAGATGTTAAATTTGTGCTACAGAATTCGACTGTTGGCACATCATCTTTGGGCCCTCTCTATTTATTAGTTGTGTAACGACCTGTATTTTTCAACACTTCAATTACGTGCTTAACGTATTTTTTAACATTTTAAAATCTCTTTATAAATGTAGTCAAGAGTTTTATAACAAAACTGATTTCAAAAATTTCCTATAAAAATATTTTGAAGTATCAGACTAGTTATGGAGTAATTTGGTAAAATCGGATTTCGTCAAATACCTCTAAAAGATCTAATAAAAATTCGTTTTCAGATATTGCAGTTTTGGGTCAATGAATTTATTTTCTATTCAAACGTCTTCAAAAAGTTCTCAAACTGCTGCAGTAGCATCCTATGATCATTTTGGGCTTCCCACATTAATTTCGTAATTTTCTGATATCATTTCAAAAGAGAACCCGCAAACCCGCTTTCTAAACGTTTTGGCCAAAAACTAGTATTTCCGTAGCCCAAATCCTGTAAAGGTCTTCGTATTCGCGATCCTCGCGATGATACGATCCCGTGGGTATGTTTTCGTAATTTTTCGGACACGTTTACTAGTAAGGGCATTTTCGTAATTTCGTTACACTAATAACTTTCTCTAATGGTTTTTAACCTCCTTTAATTACCTTTCTAATTACCCATCTAATGCCCACCTAACCTAATTATCTACCCACGGTTCCCTCAGCTAACTCTCACCACCCATCCACTCATCAACCCACTCATCTCCATCTAACCCCCTCTCTCCTCAGCTAACCTACCCATCTTTCTAACCCTATAAATAAACCCTCTAATCTCTCTCTATCTCTCACGGGTCTCTCTCTTTCCCCCTATATTTCAAAACCCAGGCTGTTAACGTTGCCAGCTCTTCCCCTCTCTTCCGTCTCCTCTCCCGCTCTCTTCCTCTCTCTCTCTCTCTCTCTCTCCCTTGCCCGGAGGGCTGACCGCCGCCTCCGCCTCGTTCCGCCGCCGGCCGCCTTCACAGTACCGCACGAGCTCCGCCCCGCCTGCTCCCGTCTCCGAGGGCTTAGCTGAGCTTGCCGACGACTCCGTAACGAGCTGAGCTCGCTGACATTTGCCGCTGCACCGGGCCCCCGCTCCGACGAGCTCCCCGAGCTCCGTTCATTGCCCACGCTCCGCCCCTCAGCTCCGCCCACATCCTCGCCCATCTCCAGCGCACCCCGCCCTCTCTCCGCTCGCTCGGTGTCTTCCTCCGACGCGATCGACGCTCCGACGTCGCCGTCCGTCGGCGCTTCCCGCCGCTCGCCCAGACCCGCCGCCATCGGCCCCCTCCGCTGCCGCCCCGTGCCGCCGTCAACGACGCCGAGCCCCCCATGCAACGAAGACGACGAGAGCGGGGTAATTCGAAATGGCAAATTTGTAAATATCGTAAACAGTTCGTATTTTCGTATTTTTAATTATTTTTAAATAGGGTTTCTTGGTTTTAAATTGATAAGTAAATAATATAGGACCTAGAAAAATGTGAGACTAGCTCCTGAAAATCAGAAATGACATTCTGGACCCAATGGCACTAGTTTCGTCTCAATCCGACGCTTAGTTTTCTCAGAATTAATTTTTAAGCCTATAAGTTAAATCCGTTATTTTCATTTAAAAATCTGTATCTTCTTATTTTCACGTAAACTAATACTTGAGAAAAATATATGTTATATATCTCTCCAAGACGGTCATTTTGACACCTCAGTTGCAACATTCCGATGCAGATTGCATCCAGAATAAATTCCTGAATAAATACGTCACTAATTGAAAAATAGATTTTAAATTGTTTTTGAGCTTTTAAAAATCCTAAAAATTACTATAAGACTCAGAAAAATATTCCCTCTTGCAGTAAAACTATTTTTATCATATATAGTCTATAGAAAAATTTAGAACGCTTTTCGACAACGTTTTAACCGGTTTTAAAAATCAAAACGATCTGATTATTCAAATAGAAATGTAGCGTTCCTTAACCAAGAATTTTTATGATTGCAGGTACCAATCTTCGTGCACCAGCTCTTCTAGATCCAACCTCGTCTTGCCACGACGAGCTCGATATAGTAAGTCACGACAGATTCTAAGTTTAGAAAAATAGTCTACTGTGCTTGCATGAACTTGTGACACTTCACTTATAGCCTCAGAACGGCTATTCAAGTTAAACCAAACTAGAGAACTAAATAAAAGTAATCTACCAAAGATTACTTTGCCAATTTTCAACTTGGGTGGTTGTAGCTCACAACTACCAACTTGGGTAAATTGTGTGCTAAGCCACACTACCACGTGCTCAAAGCACGGAAGTAACAGCTTTTGGTGTTGGACTTGTTTTTATCCTACTTGCTGGTTTTCAATGAGGAAGTCAACCAGTTAACCTGGTGTGACTAACATGCGGAACATCGTGTGGAATATCATGTGTGGAACATCCTGTGGAACAATCCTGTCTAGAACTTGTAATTGACACGTCACTGGGGTATTGGGGTAACTCATAGTTTGCGAGAGTACGGGAGTGACTAGAGTTCGATCTACATGTCAAGCTGCCTGAGTTTTGGCCTCCTGTCTAGCTGCCTGAGTTTCGGCAAACCATCCTGCTGCCTGGGTACCGGCATTCGTCTGGGTAGCACCCATGCAAGAGATGAACTGAACGGTCACATATTGTACTCTCCGACTTGAGTCACGTAGTTACTTTTGCACAGTCACCTTTACTTTACGCATTACAGTTACTTTCTTTACAGTACATGCACTTTACTTTCCTTGCCAGTACAGTCACCGCACTTTACTTGCCGTACTTTTACTTTCTACACTTGTACAGACATTGCACCGTACTTTACTTTCACTTTGGTCTGCTTTGTCATACTTGTACAGTACCTCTCTTTCTTTATTTAGAATTGTTGTGACTTACCTACGGTTCCATCTCCATGGCACCGCAGACGACGTACATATGGAGGCAGATGCTCTAGAGTTAATAGCGCCAGACTTCGACCATGAGACCGCAGCTTCCAGAGCTATTTTCGGTTGTGTACTGTATTTTCTTTCTTTCAGGTATCCTTGGAATATTTGTACGGTTGGATTATAATAATTGGACACTATTTGGGTATTTTTGTACATCTCTGCATCGTGGCTATTTTGACTTCACTGGTTAACTGCAGAACCTGCGCAATTATCAAATAAGTAACGGGCCCCCGAGAGCGGGTCGTTACAAGTTGTTGGAGACTTAAATAGGAAGGGGCTTTCTCTTTCTCTCACCGACAGAAGAGAGTGGGTGAGGCTACTGCAAATTGAAGAGGGCTGCCATTCATTTTCAGAAGAGAAGAAAAGTTAGGCCGGTTGCCATTTTTCAGAGCCGAAAATCCAGAGAGAGCTATCGTTGAGTTGCTGCCATTTTTTCTTCTTGAGAGAAACAAAGTGATCTTTGAAAGCTTGTGCGAGTTTCGAAGAGAATATGTTTTCTTGTGTTTCTCTTTATCTTCTTCTTTCTTTGTGAGATTTGTGGAGGCTTGGAATTGCCAAGTTATTACGCAGAAGAGTGTGAAGAAGATGGTGTTGGTGTAAGCTCGTATGTTCTCCTTGATTATAATGGATCATCTCGGAATGCTAGAGTAGGTTGTTCGCAACCGAACCAGTGTAAATCTCTGCCTCATTTTCTTTCAGCTTGTTGATTTTGTTGCAATTTCGTTTGCCAATTTGCTTTCACAAGATCCAAAGAGGGATTGGTTGTTTAGTTTGTTGTATGACCCGATTTTTCAAGCCTTAGCTCCCTAGCTAGTTGTTAGGGTTTGTTTGTTTCGCGGGGTACCAACAGTTTTTTTATCAACAAGTGGTATCAGAGCTCTCAGTTGTTTGTGGAGAAATTGTGTAGCGAAGATGGTTAGTTTGGCGTCGCTCAACATTGAAAGGTTCACCGGCCGTAATGACCTTAGGTTATGGCAGTCAAGTGTGCAAAATTATTTGAGGCAAACATGATGTTATCAGATTGTTTTCGATGATGATAACATTGACAAGGATGTGACTGCATCTCAGAGGGCCGATATGGAAAGAAAGGCGTATAACGCCATCTAATTATCGTTAGTCGATACTGTCTTGAGAGAGGTGTTAATTCTTTCCGTTAATTATGAGTAACTATATTCTTTATTTGGCTCTTTATGTTAATTCTTTCCGTTAATCAGCTAGTCTGTCTATTACGTACACGAGAACTCAACATGCCCATCTTATTAATAGATTTGTTTTTTTCCAGAAGACAATACTATTAACACATACTTCTTCCTCTTTTTTTACAATCCTCTGAGCCATCAAAATCAAGCTTTCCGTTGAAGGCTCCCTCTTCGGCTGCATCTACGGCACCACATCCATCATTGGCACCTTCTTCTCACAAACGTGCTCCGTCTCCCTCCCCAAAATCGCATTCATTGCCATCGAAACACTCACCGACTCCTTCCCCTTCTCATCGCAAGCATGCTCCTCCTCCAAAGCATTCGCCAACTCCAGCCACTTCTCCTCACAAACACTGCCCTCTCCCTCCCAAAGTTGTATTCCGCGCCACCACCTAAGCACTCCCCGACTCCAGCACCTCTTCACAAACATGCTCCCTCTCCGAAGTGTGCCCCCTCTCCCTCCCCAAAGTCGCATCATCGCCGCCACCCAAGCACTCCCTGACTCCATCACCTACTCACAAACATGCCCCCTCTCCGAAACATGCCCCCTCTCCCTCCCCAAAGTCGCATTCAGCGCCACAGAAGCACTCACAGAATCCGGCCCCTTCTCATCACAAGCACGCTCCCTTGCTGAGTAACACCACATTGATCGCTGGTCCCTTCCTCGACCCCATTCGTATTTATATCTCCACCGCAACTGTGGTGGCTGTTCCTCCCAGCCTCGCCTCCAGCGGCATTGGATATTGTAACGGCCTGTATTTTTCCAATACTTTCAAATTAAGTATTTAAAGAAAATTCAATTTTAATTGTATTTTATAATGGTTTGTTAGGAGTCTTAAACTGATTTCAAAAATTTCCTATAAAATATTTTCGAGTACCAGACTAGTTATGGAGTATTTTAGTAAGATCGGATTTCATCGAATACCTCTAAAAGATCTGATAAAAATTCGTTTTCAGATATTGCAGTTTTGGGTCAATGAATTTATTTTCTATACAAACGTCTTCAAACCATTTTCAAACTTCTGCAGTAGCATCCTATGATCATTTGGGGCTTCCCACATTAATTTCGTAATTTTCTGATATCATTTCAATAGAGAACCCGCAAACCCGCTTTCTAAACGTTTTGGCCAAAAACTAGTATTTCTGTAGCTCAAACCCTGGAACGGTCTTCGTATTCACGATCCTCGTGACGATACGATCCCGTGGGTATGTTTTTGTAATTTTTCGGACACGTTTACTAGTAGGGACATTTTCGTAATTTTCGCTTTTTGTATTTTCACTAATAACTTTCGTTAATGTGGTTTTACCTTCTTAATTACCTTTCTAATTACCTATTAACTTCACCTAATCTAATCCTACGGCTACCCATTTGTTTTCCCCAGCTAACCCCCGCATCAACCCAGCACCCATCTACCCTATTTCTCTAACCCCCCATCTACCCCCTCTCAATCTCTCTCTCTCACCCTATATATTAACAACCCCTCCCCCTAGTTTACACACACAGGCAAACTCTCTCTCTCTCTCTCTCTAACCCAAACCCCCACCCTCGGTTTCAACCCAAGCCCCCGCCCACGTCGCTTCCTCTCTCTTTCACTCACTCTCTCCCCCTCTTTGTCTTCTCCGACGAGGCCTCACCCACGCTCACCATCGCTCCGCCGCCGAAGCACTCCCCCTCCACCGTCGGAGTGTCACCGTCGAGCTCCGAGCCCGCCTGCACCGCCTTGCACCGCTGCCCAGCCCCCGCTTCACCGTCGCCACCCTCCACCGTGAAGCCAAGACCCCCCTTCAGCCACTCAGCTCCACCCACAGACTCGCCGCCGTCGAGAGCTTCGACCCCCTCCCCGCTGCAGACAACGGCCCCGCCTGACGCCCCACCGCCTGTACACGGAGCTCCGGTGAAGCTTCCCCGCTCCTCCGTGCGTATCTCTCCACGTCGCACCGCCGCTGCTCCGAGCTTCCACCTCCCGCCATCGAGCTCCGACGAAGTGCGAAGACCCGAGCCACCTCCCTCCTTCATCTCGACGAACCCACCCCCGCTCCGCCACCGACAGCGCCGCCTGCGCCGCTCCACCGGGTCGCCGAGCATCGCCGCCGCTCGTCGACCGTGTTCCGCCGCCGTCGAGCCCCTCGCAGCCGTCATCGAGATCACCCCCTCCGACATGCACGAAGACGACGAAGAACGGGGTAACTTCGTAATGGCAAACTTGTAAATATGTCGAATAATTCGTATTTTCGTATTTAAATTAATTAATAAATAGATTTATTGGTTTTTAATCCATAAGTAAATATATAGGACCCAGAAAAATGTGGGACCACCTCTAGAAAATCAGAAATGACATTCTGGACCCAATGGCGCTAGTTTCGTCTCAATCCGACGCTTAGTTTTTCCAGAATTAATTTTTAAGCCTATAAGTTAAATCCGTTATTTTCGTTCAAAAATCCGTATCTTCTTATTTTCACGTATACTAATACTTGAGAAAAATATAGGTCTTAATACTATCCGAGTCGGTCGTTTTGACACCTCATTTGCAACATTCCGATGTAGATTGCATCCGGAATAAATTCCTGAATAAATACGTCACTAATTGGAAAATAGTTTTTAAATTGTTTTTGAGCTTTTAAAAATCCTAAAAATTACTATAAGCTTCAGAAAAATATTTCCTCCTGCAGTAAAATTATTTTCACCATATATAGTCTATATAAAATTTTAGAACCGTTTTCGACACCGTTTCAGTCAGTTATAAAAATCAAAACGATCAGATTATTTGAATAGAAAATAGGGTGCGCTTTAAGCAATTGTTTCTTGTGATTACAGGTACCATTTCTCGTGCACCAGCTCTTCCAGCTCCAATCTCGTCTTGCCACGACGAGCTCTAAAATCGTAAGTCACGACAGATTCTAAGTTTAGAAAAATAGTCTACTGTGCTTGCATGAACTTGTGACACTTCACTTATAGCCTCAGAACGGCTATTCAAGTTAAACCAAACTAGAGAACTAAATGAAAGTAATCTACCAAAGATTACTTTGCCAATTTTCAACTTGGGTGGTTGTAGCTCACAACTACCAACTTGGGTAAATTGTGTGCTAAGCCACACTACCACGTGCTCAAAGCACGGAAGTAACAGCTTTTGGTGTTGGACTTGTTTTTATCCTACTTGCTGGTTTTCAATGAGGAAGTCAACCAGTTAACCTGGTGTGACTAACATGCGGAACATCGTGTGGAATATCATGTGTGGAACATCCTGTGGAACAATCCTGTCTAGAACTTGTAATTGACACGTCACTGGGGTATTGGGGTAACTCATAGTTTGCGAGAGTACGGGAGTGACTAGAGTTCGATCTACATGTCAAGCTGCCTGAGTTTCGGCCTCCTGTCTAGCTGCCTGACTTTCGGCAAACCATCCTGCTGCCTGGGTACCGGCATTCGTCTGGGTAGCACCCAGGCAAGAGATGAACTGAACGGTCACATATTGTACTCTCCGACTTGAGTCACGTAGTTACTTTTGCACAGTCACCTTTACTTTACGCATTACAGTTACTTTCTTTACAGTACATGCACTTTACTTTCCTTGCCAGTACAGTCACCGCACTTTACTTGCCGTACTTTTACTTTCTACACTTGTACAGACACTGCACCGTACTTTACTTTCACTTTGGTCTGCTTTGTCATACTTGTACAGTATCTCTCTTTCTTTATTTAGAATTGTTGTGACTTACCTACGGTTCCATCTCCGTGGCACCGCAGACGACGTACATATGGAAGCAGATGCTCTTGAGTTAATAGCGCCAGACTTCGACCATGAGACCGCAGCTTTCAGAGCTATTTTCAGTTGTGTACTTTCTTTCTTTCATGTATCATTGTTGGAATAATCTGTACGGTATGGATTGTAATAATTGGACACTATTTGGGTATTTTTGTACATCTCTGCATCGTGGCTATTTTGATTTCACTGGTTAACTGCAGAACCTGCGCAAATATCAAATAAGTAACGGGCCCCCGAAAGCGGGTCGTTACAAGTTTGGTGGCCCAACGCAGGTCCTCGCTAACTACCTCGTGAACATTATAGCAAGATCAGGATGTATAATATAAGATACTCAAATTAACCTCGAGTACGGGATGTCTCGAGTGTTCACCTGTATTGGATATACGGGTAAAGTGTCCTTATTACCATCTTCATTACGTCTTCCTTACAACTCTTAACCATTGCTTAGGAATTCGTGTTCCATTCTTGATTATACCTCTCTAGTACCCTCTTTTGCTAGCAGTTATAGTGATTTTTCATAGGTTAAACTATATACCCACTTCATCACCTTCCTTCAGTTGATGATGGCACGCATTTAAATGATAAGCTTCCTTCAATGGACCATGATACCGGTCAATGTGCTTGGCTAAAGTCTGTTGGATCAACCTGGCTAGACTGGGCATAAGTGATCCTGGCTTAGTCACTTCCCTGGCCGTGTCCGCTGGACCGCAAGGACGTGAATCATGATTATGTAACACCATCGATCTTCATCACTAGCACCCCTTTCTTTAGCTAGTGATGGCCTCCTGATTATTTTTTCTTCTTCCTAAATCGCGTTTAGTTCGCTTGAACTCTAGCTACGTTTATTCTAAGGAGGGTAGCATTCGGTTATCGATCACCAGAAGTTCGAGTTCGACAACGGAAGCGAATCGAAGGATGCTCAGAAGTATTGGAGGATGGTAAGTGTAGGCTGTTTGCGTATTTTTGAGCTCGTGTTTTTCTTCTAGCCGTACTTTCATCTTGTACCTGATTCCTTTTCCACCGACCACCTTCCTCCCCCCTCTTTAATTCTTTTGTCCGTTTCCCCCCTCGAGACCCGTGCCCGCCGAACCCTACCCTACCTAACCCCGACTTCGGTGCCCCCCTTTTTCTCTTTTTAACCCCGCTCCTTCCTCCGCAAGCCACCCCGTGGCTTCCCTCAGACATCACCCCCCTCCTCCTCCCGGCCTCTCCCCCAAGCGAGCTCGATCGGACCCCGCATCGCCACTCCGATCTCCGATCCGCCAGCTTCCGCTTCGCTCCATCCCGTAGGCCCTAGCTCCCCGCCATGGATCTCCAGCCAGTCAGAGCCCTCGCCGCCGCAGATCGCCAACCGCCGATGGCCCGCCAACGACCTTGGGGTCTGTTGGGCTTAGCAGCAACCCTCGCCGCCACCCATGCTTTGGCCGTGTGGTCGGGATATTGGGAACCCGCCGCTATGGGTATCATTGGGAGCTCCTTTTTTTGGTTCTTCCCCCTTGAGCTGCCCAGCTTCGAGTACTTCTTAGGGGTGCTCCTTAGTGCTTGTAGGTTCCTGAGTTTTTGGTCGTTGAACTGTTTAGGGCTGATGGTGTTTACCGTAGATGTCGACCAGTGGTATTGGGAAGCAGTATCCTTAGGATTGGGTATTGGCATACTTTTGGGCTTAGGCGTTGAAGTTGGATGTCGGTCTTGTGCTCGGATTTGGGAGACGGCTAGGATGTTGGTTTCTTGTTGGATGTTATGGAGACTGCTGGGACAAGTGGTAGCGATGATCTTGACCCTCGAGAGTTGGCCTTATACTTGCCTGTATGTGTTGATCTGGGTAATGGCTTGTAATTTGGTAGCATGGCAGATGAAGCCCTTTGTGCTCGGCTGGTTAAGTTGTAACCGTAAGGATGCACTAGGTTTATCTCTTACGTTTTTGTATGCTATGGCGATGATTTACATGATTGAGACCATGTAATCATCGTTTATATATTCTAGACGTTCCGTTCTTCTCTTTGGTGTGCTTGCTTCTGACTTGTCACCTTATGTCCCAAGTTCGATCAGATGTCATCATCATCCTCATTATCATTTCCGAGTAATGCCATTATTTTATGTTTTGCCTACTTGATGAATCTGAAGTAGCTATGGTGATAATAATATATTAGTCACATCCCTTATTTTCTTATCACATTTCATGTTATTTACAATCGGATTTATAAAGATTATTATCTCTTCTATCATTTATTTGCTTGAGCTTCTTTATAATATCAATTATTTGTTTCAAAAAAACATTTTTAAATTCCGAGGACGGAATTATTTTTAAGGAGGGTAGAATGTAACGGCCTGTATTTTTCCAATACTTTCAAATTAAGTATTTAAAGAAAATTCAATTTTAATTATATTTTATAATGGTTTGTTAGGAGTCTTAAACTGATTTCAAAATTTTCCTATAAAATATTTTCGAGTACCAGACTAGTTATGGAGTATTTTAGTAAGATCGGATTTCATCGAATACCTCTAAAAGATCTGATAAAAATTCGTTTTCAGATATTGCAGTTTTGGGTCAATGAATTTATTTTCTATACAAACGTCTTCAAACCATTTTCAAACTTCTGCAGTAGCATCCTATGATCATTTGGGGCTTCCCACATTAATTTCGTAATTTTCTGATATCATTTCAATAGAGAACCCGCAAACCCGCTTTCTAAACGTTTTGGCCAAAAACTAGTATTTCTGTAGCTCAAACCCTGGAACGGTCTTCGTATTCACGATCCTCGTGACGATACGATCCCGTGGGTATGTTTTCGTAATTTTTCGGACACGTTTACTAGTAGGGACATTTTCGTAATTTTCGCTTTTTGTATTTTCACTAATAACTTTCGTTAATGTGGTTTTACCTTCTTAATTACCTTTCTAATTACCTATTAACTTCACCTAATCTAATCCTACGGCTACCCATTTGTTTTCCCCAGCTAACCCCCGCATCAACCCAGCACCCATCTACACTATTTCTCTAACCCCCCATCTACCCCCTCTCAATCTCTCTCTCTCACCCTATATATTAACAACCCCTCCCCCTAGTTTACACACACAGGCAAACTCTCTCTCTCTCTCTCTCTAACCCAAACCCCCACCCTCAGTTTCAACCCAAGCCCCCGCCCACGTCGCTTCCTCTCTCTTTCACTCACTCTCTCCCCCTCTTTGTCTTCTCCGACGAGGCCTCACCCACGCTCACCATCGCTCCGCCGCCGAAGCACTCCCCCTCCACCGTCGGAGTGTCACCGTCGAGCTCCGAGCCCGCCTGCACCGCCTTGCACCGCTGCCCAGCCCCCGCTTCACCGTCGCCACCCTCCACCGTGAAGCCAAGACCCCCCTTCAGCCACTCAGCTCCACCCACAGACTCGCCGCCGTCGAGAGCTTCGACCTCCTCCCCGCTGCAGACAACGGCCCCGCCTGACGCCCCACCGCCTGTACACGGAGCTCCGGTGAAGCTTCCCCGCTCCTCCGTGCGTATCTCTCCACGTCGCACCGCCGCTGCTCCGAGCTTCCACCTCCCGCCATCGAGCTCCGACGAAGTGCGAAGACCCGAGCCACCTCCCTCCTTCATCTCGACGAACCCACCCCCGCTCCGCCACCGACAGCGCCGCCTGCGCCGCTCCACCGGGTCGCCGAGCATCGCCGCCGCTCGTCGACCGTGTTCCGCCGCCGTCGAGCCCCTCGCAGCCGTCATCGAGATCACCCCCTCCGACATGCACGAAGACGACGAAGAACGGGGTAACTTCGTAATGGCAAACTTGTAAATATGTCGAATAATTCGTATTTTCGTATTTAAATTAATTAATAAATAGATTTATTGGTTTTTAATCCATAAGTAAATATATAGGACCCAGAAAAATGTGGGACCACCTCTAGAAAATCAGAAATGACATTCTGGACCCAATGGCGCTAGTTTCGTCTCAATCCGACGCTTAGTTTTTCCAGAATTAATTTTTAAGCCTATAAGTTAAATCCGTTATTTTCGTTCAAAAATCCGTATCTTCTTATTTTCACGTATACTAATACTTGAGAAAAATATAGGTCTTAATACTATCCGAGTCGGTCGTTTTGACACCTCATTTGCAACATTCCGATGTAGATTGCATCCGGAATAAATTCCTGAATAAATACGTCACTAATTGGAAAATAGTTTTTAAATTGTTTTTGAGCTTTTAAAAATCCTAAAAATTACTATAAGCTTCAGAAAAATATTTCCTCCTGCAGTAAAATTATTTTCACCATATATAGTCTATATAAAATTTTAGAACCGTTTTCGACACCGTTTCAGTCAGTTATAAAAATCAAAACGATCAGATTATTTGAATAGAAAATAGGGTGCGCTTTAAGCAATTGTTTCTTGTGATTGCAGGTACCATTTCTCGTGCACCAGCTCTTCCAGCTCCAATCTCGTCTTGCCACGACGAGCTCTAAAATCGTAAGTCACGACAGATTCTAAGTTTAGAAAAATAGTCTACTGTGCTTGCATGAACTTGTGACACTTCACTTATAGCCTCAGAACGGCTATTCAAGTTAAACCAAACTAGAGAACTAAATGAAAGTAATCTACCAAAGATTACTTTGCCAATTTTCAACTTGGGTGGTTGTAGCTCACAACTACCAACTTGGGTAAATTGTGTGCTAAGCCACACTACCACGTGCTCAAAGCACGGAAGTAACAGCTTTTGGTGTTGGACTTGTTTTTATCCTACTTGCTGGTTTTCAATGAGGAAGTCAACCAGTTAACCTGGTGTGACTAACATGCGGAACATCGTGTGGAATATCATGTGTGGAACATCCTGTGGAACAATCCTGTCTAGAACTTGTAATTGACACGTCACTGGGGTATTGGGGTAACTCATAGTTTGCGAGAGTACGGGAGTGACTAGAGTTCGATCTACATGTCAAGCTGCCTGAGTTTCGGCCTCCTGTCTAGCTGCCTGAGTTTTGGCAAACCATCCTGCTGCCTGGGTACCGGCATTCGTCTGGGTAGCACCCAGGCAAGAGATGAACTGAACGGTCACATATTGTACTCTCCGACTTGAGTCACATAGTTACTTTTGCACAGTCACCTTTACTTTACGCATTACAGTTACTTTCTTTACAGTACATGCACTTTACTTTCCTTGCCAGTACAGTCACCGCACTTTACTTGCCGTACTTTTACTTTCTACACTTGTACAGACACTGCACCGTACTTTACTTTCACTTTGGTCTGCTTTGTCATACTTGTACAGTATCTCTCTTTCTTTATTTAGAATTGTTGTGACTTACCTACGGTTCCATCTCCGTGGCACCGCAGACGACGTACATATGGAAGCAGATGCTCTTGAGTTAATAGCGCCAGACTTCGACCATGAGACCGCAGCTTTCAGAGCTATTTTCAGTTGTGTACTTTCTTTCTTTCATGTATCATTGTTGGAATAATCTGTACGGTATGGATTGTAATAATTGGACACTATTTGGGTATTTTTGTACATCTCTGCATCGTGGCTATTTTGATTTCACTGGTTAACTGCAGAACCTGCGCAAATATCAAATAAGTAACGGGCCCCCGAAAGCGGGTCGTTACAGATATGCTCCGAAATCTGACGGACCCCACCACCGTCAATGTCCGCATCAACATCACAAACTACTTCAACACTTACTTTAACATGATCAACAACTATCTTGCACGCTCTTCCAACAATCAAACCTCCTCGGGATCTACACACGTTGGTTCACCGGCGGGGTCCCCTGCTCCTCCGACGGAGATGGACGATGATGCGGAGTTTGCGGAGGGCGTGCCTCCTGCCGGTGCTTCTGTTGATGGCGCATAACACGTTTCGCTGTCTAGTTGGATGATTATAGTTATCATTGGGCTTTTCTCACTAGCTCTGTTGGTCCTGTAATATTTTTTCTGGTTGGCTTTTGGATAGGTTTTGAGGCGGGTTTTTACATTTAATTTAATTTTTTCCATTTTAGAAATTCTTTCATATTAGACACTGGTCTCTTTGTTGTAGTTTTTTTTCTTAACAAGAATTAAGTTATTGGTCAACAAATTAGTATGATTATGTGTTTGCATTATCATGCAAAGTATCAACAATCCCGTTCAAATTACCAACACCCCTTACTGTCATCATTTTTATTAACACTGAAAGAGTACAAATTTTTGAAGACTTATTACAGGCTTAAAATCCGACAACTTTCTGATTCCCTCACACTTTGAGATTAAAATAACAAAAGGTATCCTTGAAATTAGGTGAGGTGGAGCTCCAACATGTTAAGGTTGTGTTCAGATGAAGGGATTTCCTTGAACACATGTCATGGCTGCAACGTGTGAGGTGTTATCGAATGTCACATGATGGTGCGTGGTTTGTGTAGCAGCTTGCCGTCATTCAAGAGGGGAAGTTAAAGAGATTTGTACTCTTATTTCTCTCTTGACTATCGATTTTTCCCATTGAGTTCTCCACAGCCAAAGGTTTTAACGAGTCAACACCTCCTAACTTGGGATCCGGAAGTAAATAATCACCGTGAATCCTGAAGCATTCATTTGTCGAGCTTACAATGATGGATGTATAAAGTGAAGTGTTACGAATGGGTTTTTGTAAGCCCATATAAGACCCATGTAGGGCTATGGTATCCACCACCATGTAACCATTTTACTACAAATAAAAAGCTACGGCTCAATAGCCGTCATCCTTCACAACAAGAGGATTTTTAAAGAATTTTTTAGTTTTAATTTTGTTTTTATTTTACGGCCGTCCAGGCTCGACCCACTAGGCCTGGCCCGGTCGGGCCTGGGCCTGGCCGGACAGGCCCGTTGGCCACCTTGAACTGACATCACAAAAAGCATTCTGCATCTTTTTTAAAAAATTTAAAGGTTATAGCACACATTCTAAAAACACAAAAGTAAACCTTAAGGAAATTTGATTTGATCTACTGGCTGCAAAAGTTTCAACTTTATTGAAACCGTTGAATTTGTAACAATCGAAAAAGAGTTAAAAGATTCATTTGGTTTTTTTATGATGTGTAGTCTGTAGATCAATACCAATATTTTTTAAAAAATAAAAAATAATAATGGAAATGGTTAACAGATTCATATGCTGTCAGAACATTTTCATTTTCTTACGCATTAAAAATGTTTAGTGACACATTGGCCACAGGACGAGATTTTAGTGGAATTTAGGAAAAGAATGGAGTGTTCATTAGGGGGGATCTTTGCAAAATCCACAAAATTGAGTGGCTATTTCAAATATATTTGCACACATTACATAAATTAAGCCTTGGGCCGATCCATCTGAACCACTGGGTTGGTTCCTGCCTCCAGAAGCTTCCAGGATAATGACGAAGGAGATTCTTTAACGCGAGCCGACCTTCAGCTCACTGCTAAAACCCTAAAAACCCACGCATCGTCAGATTTCAAAACCCTCCCATTTCCCAGAAAAAAAAACTCGAGAAAAATCCCAAGGAAGAACAAAAAAGATGATCGGAGCTTCGAGGCGATCTCTCTCATCCGTCGCTCGATCCACCCGATGCCTGGCTCCGTCAATCTCTTCTTCCCCGTTACAATCGCTCTCCAATTCTCCCTCGGTCTGTAAAAAACCCCGCCGTTCTGTTCATTTCATTTTCTGTTCTTCGTTCTTCTTCCTTCATTTGTTTGATTTGATTCCTTTTATTGTTTACAGATCAACGGGTCTGAACCGAACCAACCTCGACGGTTTTCTGCACGATGGTTCTCGCTTCTGACTTCGCCCAGTGCTAATCGTGCGGCGAATTCGAAGATAAGGAGCAGCATTTTTATCAGCAATCGATTCGATTCGACTGCTGCAGCTGTGGACTCCTCGGATCCTCCGGTTGAAAAACATGAGTACCAGGCAGAGGTATAGATGATTGAAACAAACACATATTTTGTTAACATTCATGTTTGTTTTTTTTGGAGATAAATTTGTCATAATTATATGTTTTTCTGCTGGATGAATAGGTTAGTCGCCTTATGGACCTCATCGTGCATAGCTTGTATAGCAACAAGGAGGTGTTCCTTCGTGAATTAGTCAGGTGTGTACTTCATTACACTCATTTTGGGGTGCGTTTTTTGATTAATTATTGTAATTTTTAATGAACATTGAAAGTTTACGTGGTTATGGTGATAAAATTATGATTTCAGAATTGAATGTATATTTCTAAGTCCAATTAGTTAAGAAAGATAGTTGGTTATGGATGTAAATTCAGGTCTTAATTGCTTTTATTTGTATGCTATTTTATTTCCAGTAATGCCAGTGATGCATTGGACAAACTTCGGTTTCTTAGTGTCACCGAACCCGATTTGTTGAAAGATGCTTTTGATCTTGACATTCGTATCCAGGCCGATAAGGATAATGGGATAATTACCATTACGTAAGTTTTCATTGAGTTGTAATTTTTCTTCTTTTAATACGACCTTTATAAAAAGACTTTTGAATGGGTTGAATTTAATAAATGATGTTTCCTCCCCACAGTGATACTGGAATTGGGATGACCAGGGAAGAACTTGTCAATTGCCTTGGAACCATTGCAGAAAGTGGAACTGCAAAATTTCTCAAAGCAGTGAAGGTGTCATACTTTATATTTATTTATTAAAATTAATATAGTTGGTTTTTGACTATGCATTTTGGGATGAAGGCTAAGAAGATGGCGGCGGCGGCGGGTTTTGACTATGCTTTCTAAAACTGTGTCTTGTCCTTCACTAACAGGACAACAACGAAGCTGGTGGAGATAGCAATTTAATTGGACAATTTGGTGTTGGTTTTTATTCAGCCTTTCTTGTCTCTGACAAGGTTTACTTTTTAACTGCTCATTATATTCATACGAATGCAAGTAACAATTAATGTTTGGTATTCCATTTTAATAGTGCGGACCTAAATCCTTTTTGACAGGATCTTTTGTAGCATAGGGAAAAAATTTTCATATATCTACTTGATAATAATTTATTGTGACATATAGGTGGTGGTTTCGACGAAAAGCCCAAAATCCGATAAGCAGTATGTATGGGAGGCAGAGGCAAATGCTAACTCTTACACCATAAGAGAGGAGACCGATCCCGAAAAGCTTCTCCCAAGAGGATCCCGACTTACATTGTACTTGAAGGTCTGATTGAAATTAGGATCTAATTTCTTTTGATTTTATGTACTCTCCAAAGCACGGGTGATATATATATTTCTCTCCGCTTACAGCGTGATGACAAGGGGTTTGCACATCCCGAGAAAATTCAAAACCTTGTGAAGAATTACTCGCAGTTTGTGTCCTTCCCAATATATACATGGCAAGAAAAGGGTGTTACCAAAGAGGTAAGTGTTTGCAATGCTTAATTTTATAATTTGTAATATGCGCTTTTTATGGAGTTTTTGAAAGCCTGCATATTCAGTTTATGTCCATGCTACTCTTTTACTGAATGGATGAATGTGGCTCATTAGGTGGAGGTTGATGAAGATCCATCTGCAAGCAAGAGTGAAGGAGAGGAGGTATTGCTATATACATGTTCCTTGTATAGCTGCTCCTTTTCTAGCCATTTGGTCGTTTAGAGTTTTCATAATTGTATTTCATGCTATGGTCTATCAGAGGAAGAAGGTGACCAAAAAAGTAATTGAGAAGTATTGGGATTGGGAGCTTGCTAACGAGACACAGCCTATTTGGGTAAGAACTATTCTTTTTATCTAATTATATAATATACGTTGTTCACGCAAATGTTGATCTTTAATGTGCATTGTCATCGCAGCTTCGCAATCCTAAAGAGGTCACCACAGAGGAGTACAATGAGTTCTACAAGAAAACCTTTAATGAATATTTGGATCCTTTGGCATCTTCGCACTTTACTACTGAGGTACTGACTTCCTTTTCTTTGTTTTGTTCTTTGTTCCTTTTTTCGCGGGCGCCCGGGTGTTTTTTTTTTGGGGGGGGGGGGGGGGGGGGGGGGGGGTGTGGGACATTTGTAAAGTGCATGCTATTTGTTTAACAAAAAAATAGGATTTTTTAACCTAATTAAATTGATGACTAAAGGAAAAAGGACCCAAAGACCATGCCAAAGATATTCAGACAATGGATGTAGAACTTGTATTCCACTATGACTTGTATGCATAAATTTTGATTTGGTCTTTTGGTAGTAACATTCATTACCCTTGCATGTGGTTTTGTAAAATTTACCACAATATATTGTGGCATAATAGAAGCTTTTGGCATATGGGTATCATACATCAATTTACTAATGATCATTCTCTAGAAGGTTTAATAGGCCAAACTCTATCGCACACTTTACTACTCCCTTTGTATGATGCTTGGTGCTGATAATTATACCTGGTTGGATTTTAATCGAGTTTACGTCCTACATGGGGATGCTATATTTTATCTTTATTATTTAACAAAATTAACAAAACCATGAAGGACAGTTGCAGTTTATTTGAATAGTTTACACGTCACACAAAAAATATCTGTAAAAATTTGCATGGTTAAAGTGTAATCATTACTTGTTAATATCTAAAACCCAGTATTTGAAACCTTCAAATTTCATACATAATCTTTACACCAACGTCTATATAACACTTCAAATTAGAAAGGTTTTCCTTTTGATAACTTCTTCAAGTTTATGTGCACATGTTTTGGATGTGGAAAAACAAGAGCTAGATGGGAGCATGTTTAAGATGTGGGCATATTTATTATGGCTTCACAAATGTGAATATTAGGGAGGGAGCATATCATGTGAAATATATCCTAAAATTGGGGATCAGCGAACCCCAAGATGACTGGGGACATCTGCGTTTAGAACCACAAACTGCTGCTACTTTTTTTTTCCTAATGCTCAATTTAGGATTGTTCACTAGGTGCACCTTCCTTTATAACTACGACAGTATCACACCACTATCACTGGATGATTGGCACAAAAGATTGTACAATACCAAAATTTAAGATACTTAGCTGCTGATTTCTGTACTAGAGTGTACACACTAGCAACATATCCAAGCATTTACATGGCCTTTTACTCTTATGTTGGCCTTTGAAAGTGTACGTCCTGGTTGGCTATTTGGATTATCAGTTCATTCTCTACTTTTTTTATACCTATTTATATGCTATTTGTCATTCCTTTTGGTAGCCTAACAATAATATTGTTGTTCTGTCTTACTATTTTGTGGTTTTGCATTATTTTGGTTGATGTTTATTGTAATGGTGGGGAGTTTGTTTTGTACTCCTATTGTAGATAGGCAGCACATAATTTTGGGAGCTGCTCTTAAATTTTGGAACTTGATAGGTTGTCAAATGCATGTCAAATTCAAGCTTTTAATGAATACACGTGCAAATTTTATGCCATTGGTGCCTCTGATTAGATTATCGTCTTTGATTAGATCATCTATATTCGTGGAAACCTGATAGGAAGGCTGTGTTGGGACCAACTATTTATGCCTAAAGCACAAAAATACCCCATTCAATTAAACTTTCACCTTATTCTTCTATATTTGAATATTGTGTATTTGTGCACATACTTATTAAAGATACATGCGAACTAAAAAAAGTGAATTCAGTAAATCAAAGGGGATTTTGTGGTCTGTAGCTGATGTGAACTGATAGGTCACATAAAATATTGTGAATATGAAAATATCATGAAATAAGATCTCTTCACATAATGCGTGTCCCCAAATGTGGCTCATAAACTCTTTTAGATTGCATTACATTTGGCTGTGGGTTATAATACATTGCTCTTAAAATTTAAATTGCTTATTTTGTTGACATTTATAAGAATGTGCCGTGTGCCGTTTGAGTGTAGTGAATTGTTTATCTATTTTTTTTTCTGAACATGTGCAAATAATTTATATTGCAGGGCGAAGTTGAATTTAGATCAATCCTTTTTGTCCCTGCAACCAGGAAGGACGATTTACCTAACCAAAAAACTAAAAACATAAGGCTATATGTCAAGCGAGTATTCATATCCGATGACTTTGATGGTGAACTGGTAAGAGTGATTCTCATTCACTTCCAGTAAGTAAGTGGTGGTCATGTATGTCACTTTTAGTACTAGTAAAGCTGACCCAACTTATATTGTTTAGTTCCCTAGATATCTGAGCTTTGTGAAAGGCGTCGTGGATTCAAATGACCTCCCGCTGAATGTTTCTAGGGAAATTCTTCAAGAAAGTCGTATTGTAAGTACATCTGAAAATCTGACTGGAGATAAGCCTCTATTTCTTCTAATTGTTCTCTAGATATCGATCCTTTTCATATTATCTTATTCATTTTTCTTCATTTGCAGGTACGTATTATGAGGAAACGGTTAGTTCGCAAAGCGTTTGATATGATATTAGGCATTTCTTTGAGCGAAAACAAAGATGTGAGTTCAAACTGACATGCTATTCTACTACTTTAGGGAGATTGGATGGGCTTGTGTTCTGCTTTGGGTAAGGGGTAACAAGTCTTTCGATCGAGTCTGTCTAATTTTACATCTTTTCTTCATATCAGGATTATGATAGATTCTGGGAGAACTATGGCAAATTCTTGAAATTAGGCTGCATTGAAGACCAGTCTAACCATAAACGCATCGCACCATTGCTTCGGTTCTTCTCTTCTCAGAGTGAGGATGAGTACATTAGCTTAGACGAATATGTGGAGAATATGAAACCAGAACAAAAGGCCATCTACTACATTGCAGCAGACAGTGTGACAAGTGCAAGAAATGCACCATTTCTAGAAAGGCTACTTCAGAAGGACTATGAGGTATGTTTTTCACGTGAAGATTGCTTATTGTGGGGTAATCTATAACTGATAACCTGGTTCACCCTTTATTTATTTAATGCTGTTTATTGTATGCCATAGGTGTTATATTTGGTTGATCCCATGGATGAGGTTGCCTTCAATAGCCTGAAGTCCTACAAGGACAAGGAATTTGTTGATATCAGCAAGGAGGACTTGGATTTAGGTTAGTTACTTGCAATGAATATGCGCGCGCACATGTGCGCTCTCACACAATCAATTTAACTAGCCCTGGAGTTTGTTGAAGAGGTTGCACCGATGCAAGTCATAGTGGATTTTCTTTAATTAATGCGGTTGAATTTGCTAGTTGATTCCTGCATGTAGCGTACTATGTATTGTCATTATTTCTACTTAATAAAGTTATATAAATATTGTCATATGCATGTCAATTTTCTGGACAGGTGACCGGGACGAGGAAAAGGAGAAAGAGATCAAGGAAGAATTTGGTCTCACATGTGACTGGATGAAGAAAAAATTGGGGGACAAGATTGCCAGTGTTCAGATATCCCGTCGCCTTAGTAGTTCACCATGCGTCCTTGTTGCTGGGAAGTTTGGATGGTCTGCCAATATGGAGAGGTGAGCTTTTCATTTTCCAAGCCAATTTATGTCTTTTATAACACAGCTTGCTTGTTGATACTCATATAGTTGGTCCTTTGCAGATTGATGAAAAACCAAGCACTAGGTGAACCATCTAGCTTGGAATTCATGCGTTCCAGGAGAGTCCTTGAGATTAACCCAGAGCATCCAATTATTAGAGACTTGAATGTAAGCTTATGTGATTCTGTGTTGGAACTTTGGAATTTTCAACTAGTTTTTTGTTCTCGTGATTATGCAAGTAAACAAATATGGGAGACTGTAAAAGTTGCATTTTATTCTTTAATATAAGAAGTCTGACTAAAATCTACAAAGCTTCTAGGAATGCCATAAGGACATTGTTTATGATATGAGAGATCAGTTGTCCTACTCTGATTATACAACATGCAGCTATAAGAATACTACAAGGAGACTTCCATGTGTTAATTGTTTCTATTTGGGCTATTACATGATGCTGTTCCATTAACTAATAGCTGCCTAAATAATAAGGTCTTTTACTGTTCTTGAAACATTGCTTACCCTGAGCTGGCATTTTTCAAAGATAGTTCCTGATTGTAAATTAAATTTAAATTCTAATTAAACATCTCTTTTCATGTTTGGGTCTTATCTTTCTGGATTCTAGGTATGGAAATAGTAGTTGATATTTTTGGTTCTATTGTGCGACAGGCTACATGTGGGGTGGATCCCGACAATCCTGAGGCTTTGAGGACTATTGAGCTTCTTTATGACACAGCTCTGATTTCCAGTGGCTTCACTGTAAGTATTCTCGCACCGGCTTGAAGGCAGTTTTGTTTGGCGTGGCCTGAAAATATTGTGATCCTTTTCTTTAGATGCGTAAATTACCCTAGATGTGAATATTTGTGTGCTCTTAATGGTTGCATCTCATCTTGACTCTACCAAAGACATTATGTAGGGGGGCTATTTTGAAGCTCCTTGTTGAAAACTGGGACTTATGTAGTGTTTGGAACTCTTTGTTGGAGTTATAAATTGAAAGCCATGGTGAACGATGTACACTTTTTTATGGTCCTACTATAGTATCGAACTCACATGTTTTCAGTAGGTTTGTGAATTTGTTTATGGTCTGTATCCCAAATTCATTGATTCCCGTCCTATTCCTATTTTATAGTTCATCAATAATGTACTGAGATAGTGAATTGCACATATGATTTGGGTCTTATCTGTATTCAAGAATCATTTGAGGCACAATGTTGGCCCCTTGAAACTTGCGAACCTCTTGTTACATACATATTCTTGAAATAGTCAATTTACCATTCTAGTTCTTGCGTTGTTTGTAGGCACACACTTGCGCCACACAAAAGGTGCGTGCGTGCACACAAACACAAACTCTTCGCGGTAACACCTTGAGTTATATTCTCCATTTATAAGCCCAGACGCACACACTCATACTCCCATTTTTTTGGTTATACATCGAGTCTGTTGCCCAATAATTTCAGAATTTTCCACATTTATTTTCATTTTAGGCTAATATCATTCTTTTTTCCGCCCAATTTTTGTGCATGGTTTAGATGTTTCTTTGATGTTCTTTATGCTGTGGAAGAAGTACATCTAATTTTGTCATCACCCTCTCCAAATTGCAGCCGGATAACCCAGCTGAGCTGGGCAAGAAAATTTATGAGATGATGAGTTTGGGACTATCGGGAAAATATGCGGCACCTTCTGCCGTGGTGCACCCGGAGCCCGCCAGACCACAGCCTGCAGAGACATTGGAAGCCGAGGTTGTGGAGCCGGGTGAAGCTGGAGGCCAGAAATGAGTTCTCCAATCTACATGTTCCTTTTGATCTATCCTTTCGCCATTTGGCTATATTCCTGTTGGGGAACATAATCTTGAGAGTTGTACAATTTAAGATCATTGAGCGGATGGACTTTGCAAGAACTTTTTGGTTTGAAATATGTCGCGTGATATGCATGTGCTTAATTTGGTGCTATGCTATCATTTTGATCTTTCCTTTGTGCCGATAAGCCGTGGTGATTGTCTTGGATGTTGCAACCTAAGTCCCTGTTTCGTCTAACATGTCTGTTCCTAAACTGTAAGAAATTGGGCCATTTATTCTTAACAGCTGTTTTGTTGAATATGCGTCGTATAGTTATATGCCGCCACTTATGTATGTTATGATAAATTGTAGACAGGTTCCTTGTTCTACTAATTCAACACCCCTTAATTTGTAACTCAGTTTTGAAACATTACTTTAATCATTCAGTTTGTTTTACTTTCTCACAATTGCTTTGTTTTCTCTCGCTTTGATTTATTTTGCTTTTTGGTTTGTTAGGAAACATATGAAATGATGAGATTATTTTTATTACCTTTTTAAAGTCTTCTTAGTTTTGTGTGTTGTGATATTCTTTTTTCGCTTTTATTTTTATTTGGGCAATTTACACTTTGATTTTTTTAAGAATGCTCATTATATTAAAATTTTTATTTCAATATCAATGTTATGAATAGGCCCATTGGGTCAATTGGGTATCCAACCCACTATTGAAAGATATAAATACATGGGTAGGGGGTTCTTAACCCCTTACACCTATTTCTCCCTAAATTCCCTTCACAACACGTTATCAGCACGATCACGCTCGTTGGAGGAGACGGCGGCTCGCGGGAAAGGAGATCCACAAATCGCTCAGAAAAAGAAGATCGTAATCTTCTCAACGGGGAGCGAAAAGGGCATCCTTCACCAACCGTCGCCTAGATTCATCGTCGAATCTAGAAGGTAAAAATCCAAACTTTTAGATCTAAACCTGCTTTTCTCATTAGATCTGCATGTTTTAGGATCAAAAAGTTGATAAACTCGGTAAAATTCAACATTTTTTTAATAAGATCTGCATGTTTAAAACAATAAAAACTTGTTTTTTAGCGATCAAAATTGTTGAAAACCCCGATTTTTACCTCCCCGCCTTTGATCCAAATTTCCGTACGCCCATAGGGCGAAACGGCGGCGCGCCCTTCGCGCCGCCGGCGGAATCAATCGCCGCGGCCTCAGGCCGCGGCCAGCAGCCGCGGCCTGAAGCCGCGGCACTGCGCCGCGGCCTGCAGGCCGCGGCCAACTGCCGCGGCACTGCGCCGCGGCCTCAGGCCGCGGCCCGCCGCCGCGGCGGCCGCGGCCCGCAGCCGCGGCCCGTCGCCGCGACGGCGGCCGCACCCTACGCGGCCAGCCGTCGCGGCGACACGCCGCGGGCCCCCCTAGGGTTTCCTGAAACCCTAACCCTAACGGGTTATTTTTCGGGGGAGGCCCAATATTAACCCTAATGGGTTGTTTTCATGGCCCAAAAAGGCCAGAAAATTAGCCCATTCACACAAATTATTTTATTTATTTTTTGGCCCTAAAAAGCCCAAAATAGGTAAAAGAAAATTTGAAAGGGTTTAAAGCGGTAAAATAAAACAATAAAATATGGATCAAAAAGGCAAAAGTTTTCAAAAAAAAAAAAAATTTTCTTGCACGTCGCACACAATTTTAAAATTATTTTAAATGCTTGTGTTTCGATTATCTGCGTGGTTGTATGTTGCAAAAATATTATCTGCGTGGATGTGCAAATATTAGGCTATGTTTTTAGGGATCAGCCAGGTTTCCGACACCGTTTTAAATTCCCGCAATTTTTCTTTTCTTTTGAGAGAAACTTTGTATGTGAGGATGAAAATGTAAAAAGAAGACCGAAGGACACCAAAAAGAAGCTGAAGGCGTTTCGCTCAATGAAGATATGGGCTTCTCTCTGAAGTTCCCGAGTTGTAATTTATTTTCATGCCTTTTATTTTGATGTAACCTCGGACTGGACTTTTTATTTATTTTTCGGTGTCGGCTGGCTGATCCCCATAGCCTAAGGTCATTATTTCTGTTTTTCATTGTTTTTGCATTAAACTGCGTGGTTGATTAATTAGCTTTAATACCATGTTTTAATGTCGCAATGAAAACCATCAAACAGCATGCGTGATTGTTAATTTTTAGTAATTAATTATTCACATTACCTGAAAAAGCATGCATGTTAAAACCACAGTAAATTAAATTCATGAAAATGACTACATTACATGCGTGGATGTCTGTCTTATTTTCAGTCTTAATGATACATGCTATTTTGTTTCTGTACATGCTAGATCATAAAATGGCCAGACTCGCAAATGTAGACTTCTCAGTCCTGAAGGCTGATGGGTCAAACTACCTGAGTTGGCAGTTGGACCTGAAGTTCCATCTGCGCTCTCATGGTTTCAGTCTCACACAGACTGAAAAGGCAACAACTAGTACTGCCCCAGCTAACAAGGAGGCTTCAGTGGAAGCACCTCATACAGAGGAAGTTTCCGATATATTAAAGGCGAAAGCCATTATATATATCAGGAAACACTTAGACTCGACCTTAAAGGACGAGTACCTCACTGTAGAGGACCCTTACGAGCTGTGGGATGCACTCGAGGAGAGGTACCGACATCAGAGGGATGTCATACTCCCCCGTGCACAGTACGAGTGGACTCACCTCCGCATACAGGATTTCAAATCCGTAGCGGAGTACAACTCAGCTCTCTTCCGCATCACCTCACGCCTGAAGTTGTGTGGTGAACCAGTGACGGAGAAAATGTTGCTGGAAAAGACGTTTACGTCTTTCCATGAAAAGGACATGATCCTTATGCAACAATATCGAGAGAGGAAGTTCACAAAGTACTCTGACCTTTTTTTCATGCCTACTTATGGCTGAACAGAACAGAGACCTGTTGGTTGCCACCCACAACCTGCGCCCTCCTGGCTCCGCTCCATTGCCACCTCCTGCAGAGGCCCACTTCCAGTCTTCCCAGAAGAAGAAGACGGTCCAGAAATGGAAAGAACAGAAGCAGCGGAAGAAGGCCACCCACCCAGCTCCTCCCCAGAACCAGAAGTTCGTGGACAAGAAGCAGAAGAGGATTCCCAACAAAAGAGGCACTCCCAAGAAAGACTGGGAGGACAAATGCTCAAAATGCGGGATGACGGGCCACTGGTCCAGAATCTGCCGCACAGCAAAACACCTCCAGGACCTCTACCAGGCAAGCCTCAAGCCTCGAGCTGAGACAAACCTGATGGAGAGCGCAGCGTTGGCAGAGACCTCATGGACTCCCGAAGATTTCATGGGAGATGATACTCTCTAGATCTGGACCACTTTTATGCAATTAGCAATGTATCTTAAATTTTTATGCATCATATCTAGTTCTTTTTTCCATGTCAAACAATATCTTTTTAGCATTTATTTATGAAAGTGAATCTTTTATCTATATTTATTGCTTGAATGTCTTTCCCCAATTTTTTAGATATGGAAACTATCTGCCTAGTGGACAGTGCATCGACGCACTCGATCCTTCAAAACATAGACTATTTCACGAGCGTAAGTAGTTATTCTGGCCCATTGAGAACAATCTCAGGGCCAGCAAATATAATCGAAGGATCAGGGGAAGCAATTATATTGCTCCCCGGCAACACACAAATAACACTTAAAAATGCGTTATACTCCCCAAAATCCATCCGAAACCTCCTAAGTTTTAAAGACATCCGTTTAAACGGATATCACTTAGAGACGGTCGAGGAGGATAAAATGGAATACTTGCTTGTAACGGCTCTTACAAATGGTTCAAAAACCATTGTGG
Source organism: Scilla litardierei (assembly GCA_030789695.1). Lineage (NCBI taxonomy): Eukaryota > Viridiplantae > Streptophyta > Magnoliopsida > Asparagales > Asparagaceae > Scilla > Scilla litardierei. Next base: position 40,650,656 of record CM061141.1, read on the forward strand.
AACGTTTCAAGGGACTCCCCTCGGGACTCTACCAAACAAGTATACAAACTCCAGAAACATCCATGGTGGAGCACCTGCAGTGCCCCCAAACACCAGAATTCCAACTCTGGCACAGTCGACTGGGACACCCTGGTTCGGTTATGATGTACCGCATCATAAAGAACTCCAGGGGCATTGACCTGAAGAACCTGAAGATTCTTCAAAAAGGCAAATTCCCATGTCCACCCTGTTACAAGGGTAAACTGATCACGAGACCCTCTCCACTGAAAGTGGATGTGGAGTCTCCCAGCTTTCTGGAAAGAATCCACGGAGACATTTGTGGGCCGATTCACCCATCAAGTGGTCCGTTCAGGTACTTTATGGTCCTGATAGACGCATCAACTAAGTGGTCACATGTGTGCCTACTGTCCACCCGTAACCTAGCACTATCTAAGCTTTTAGCTCAGATAATAAAGTTACGGGCCCACTTCCCCGATCACCAGATAAAGAAACTTCGTCTGGACAATGCGGGGGAGTTCACGTCACAAGTCTTTCTAGACTATTGCCAAGCTCAGGGAATTGAAGTCGAACATCCTGTAGCGCATGTTCACACCCAAAATGGGTTAGCAGAATCTCTAATTAAGAGACTGCAATGGATCGCTCGTCCATTATTACTTCAATCCCAGATGCCAGTGAATGCGTGGGGTCATGCAATTTTGCATGCTGCATCTTTAATAAAATTAAGACCCTCTGGAGGTCAGTCATCTTCTCCAATGCAACTAGCACTTGGAGCCCCACCAATTGTCTCACATTTGAGAATATTTGGTTGTGCAGTATACGTCCCCATAGCACCACCACAAAGGACAAAGATGGGTCCACAACGTCGCCTAGGCATTTATGTTGGGTTTGACACCCCCTCCATAATTAGATTCCTAGAACCCCTTACGGGGGACGTCTTTAAGGCACGTCTAGAAGACTGTGAATTCGATGAAACATCGTTCCCAAGACTAGGCTCACAGACAAAGAAGCCCGAAGCTTCAGAAAATATCACTTGGGATACAAAAACTTTATGTCACTTTGATCCGCCAACAAGCCAGTGTGAGGAGGAGGTCCTGAAGATTCTCCACATCCAAAACACTGTCCATCTCTTGCCGGACAAATTTACTGACAACCAGAAGATTGTCAAATCACACGTCCCTGCTGCTAACACTCCAGCTAGGATTGACATACCGCAAAATGGATGCAATCCGCCTGCAGCAGAAATGGTTGGACCTCTCAAAAAGAGAGGACGACCACCGGGATCCAAGGACCAAGTCCCTCGAAAGAGTAGGACCCTTGGCAATGGTAAACAAATACCACCACAGGATGCTAATTTAAGCCCTGCTACCCCATCTCTCCCAAACTCTCATGAAGAGGAAAAACCGGGAGAAAATGAAGTATCGATACACTATGTACGAACTGGGGAGTATTGGGACAGAAAAAGCACAACAATAGATGACACATTTGCGTGTAATATTGCAATCAACGTCGCGTACTGCGACGATGATATTGAACCACGCTCTCTGACAGAATGTGAAAGCAGAGATGATTGGCCAAAGTGGAAAGCGGCAATAGGAGTGGAGTTGGATTCACTCACCAAACGCAAGGTCTTCGGACCAATAGTCCAGACACCAAAAGGTGTAAAACCTGTGGGTTATAAATGGGTATTTGTTAGAAAAAGAAATGAACAAAATGAGATCGTACGCTACAAAGCAAGGCTTGTAGCGCAGGGTTTTACCCAACGTCCTGGGGTGGATTTTGAAGCCACATACTCCCCAGTCATGGACGCGATCACCTTCCGATTCCTCATTGGCATAACAGCACAAGAGGGTTTAGATATGCAACTCATGGACGTGGTTACTGCATACCTATACGGCAACCTAGACCGCGACATCTATATGAGATTGCCTGACGGTTATTCTTTGCCTGCAGCACTAAAAGAGAGAGACCGTGACATCTACTCAGTGAAACTGCAAAGATCATTATATGGTCTAAAACAATCTGGAAGGATGTGGTATAACAGACTGAGCGATTTCCTTGCACAGCAAGGATTTAAAAACGACCCAGTCTGTCCTTGCATCTTTATAAGAGCAAAGGCAACAGGATTTGTAATAATAGCCGTCTATGTAGACGACTTAAACCTCATCGGATCTCCTGAAGAGATCGCAAAGATTTCTAGAAGCCTGACAGAAACTTTCGAGATGAAAGACCTCGGAAAATCAAAATTCTGTTTAGGCCTTCAGATAGAGCATCTTAAAGATGGGATCCTGTTACACCAGTCAACTTACACATCGAACTTACTGAAAAAGTTTCATATGGATAAGTGCCACCCCCTCAGCACTCCGATGGTCGTCAGATCATTGGATGTTCACAAAGACCCCTTCCGGCCGCTGGAAGAGGGGGAGGAAGTACTAGGCCCCGAAGTGCCTTATTTAAGTGCTATCGGTGCACTCCTTTACCTGGCTAACTGCACTCGCCCTGACATAGCGTTTGCAGTAAACTTACTAGCCAGATATAGTGCTGCACCTACACAGCGGCACTGGGCCGGAGTTAAGCATCTTCTGCGCTACCTCCAAGGGTCCATAGACTTAGGTCTATTCTACAGGAAAGGGGCATCAACTGGTTTAGTTGGTTATGCTGACGCAGGTTACAGGTCCGATCCTCATACAGAGAAGTCTCAGACCGGATACATGTTCACATATGGCGGTACTGCCATATCCTGGAGATCTGTGAAGCAGACCATGACGACCGTCTCATCCACCCACTCAGAGCTACTTGCGATCTTCGAAGCAAGCAAGGAATGCTTCTGGCTACGCTCAGTGATCCAGCACATACTCACCTCCACCGGCCTTACGACCGGCGTACTTGCACCCACTCCACTACATGAAGACAATGCAGCATGTATAGCCCAGCTACAGGACGGCTACATCAAAGGTGACAAGACGAAGCATATATCCCCCAAGTTCTTCTGGACGCACGACCTTCAGAAGCAAAAACAGATTGAGGTACAGAAGATCCAATCATGTAATAACTTGGCGGATTTGCTTACCAAATCCCTGCCTACTAGTATCTTTGAGAAACTTGTATATGGGATTGGGATGAGGAGAGTGAGTAAATGTAAACTGGGTCAGGATGAGAGAACTATGAACTCATAGATACATAGGAGACTGATGTATAGATTCATAGGAAATCTGCAAGCCTGAAGCTTGGTCAGATAAGGGGGAGTCAACTGTAGAGTTGTACTCTTTTCCCTTGGCTACAGGTTTTTTCCCACTGGGTTTTCCGTAGTCAAGGTTTTGACGAGGCAACCTCGTTGACTCTGGATCCTGAAGTATCCACCCCTTGACACATCCCCAAAACAGGGGAAGTTATGGGTTAACTGTTCTTTCTTTAACAAGACAGTTACCCTAACTCGGATCCTGAAGAATCCACCTCTTATTTCAATGTTGATTGGATAAGGGGAAGTGTTATGAATAGGCCCATTGGGCCAATTGGGTATCCAACCCACTATTGAAAGATATAAATACATGGGTAGGGGGCTCTTAACCCCTTACACCTATTTCTCCCTAAATTCCCTTCACAACAATCAACAATTTTTAATGGTACATTATTTTGCTAATTTTTCTCACTACTTGTACCAATCGGACATTTTTCTTTTTTTATATAAAAAGTTTAAAGTTAGGGATGAGAATGGGCATGCCTAAGGCCCGATTGGGCGCCCAACTTGGCATGACATTCTAGTTCCTTAGACCATAATGAAGGAATGTGAATGTGGCATGTCCAATTGGGTCTTGGGCATGCCCATTTTCATCCCTATTTAAAGTTGATGTTTAAATAATCATAGATATTTTTTTTTAAATTTTGTTTCATTATTTATGAGCAATTTGGGCTCAATACTTTTAACTTTTCAATTTTGATTTTCAAAAATTTTAATTTATTACGATATATCCTTTTTCAGTTTTTTACGGGAACTTCGCGCACCCAACATTTTACTCGCACGTACAACCGCTTATTCACAAGGTTGACATTCAAAATTTTACCCTCTTTTACCATCGTCTCCCCTTGCTGCTGCCGCCCCTCGTCGACGGGTTTTAGTGTTTGGAATGTGCAGGGGAAAGAGGGAGATGTGGCGGTGGAGGGGCGGCGGAGGGGCGGCAAAGGGGCTGGGTTGTCGGAGGTGGGGGAGGCAGCGCAGAGGCGGATGGGATGTGTTGCCAGGAAGGGACGGAGGAGGAGTTGTGTAACGACCGGTATTTTTTAGGTACGTTTCATTGCATGTGTGCATGTAATTTTACTTCAGATTATCCGAGTGTTTTTATCCGTAGAATCGACGCGAGCGCGTCTAAATTTTTACCGTAGTTTAATAGTTTACGATTACTAATTTATTTTACTAATTACCAATTTTACTCTGGTTAATTAAGTTAATTAGTTACTTAATTTGCTAATTAATTGGTTAATTACTCACCCACGTTTTCTCATCCCAAGCCCGGTACCTTCCCCAAAACACGTTCGATTCTTTCCCCTCCACGATTTTCACATTCAAGCTGATACATCTCCCCAACCTGATTAGTCAACAAATTTAATTAAATGCAAACCTAATTCTTGACTAAACCTCCTCCGTTAATGAACCATGTCTCCCTGATCCTTCCATCTTCAAGGATAAACCAGCATCCCTGCAACGTTCATCAGCCCATCACACAATTCATTCCACTTCACAATTTCATCATCTTCTCCCTTCACCACTGCCAAAAATCAAAACACCAAATCAGAATCTCCTCTCCCCCAAAATCAATCAGGCATTTCCAAATCAAACAACCCAACCCAAAATCGATTCAACCAAATGACATCCGAAATCCGAAATTGAGAGAGGGAGAAACAGAAATCAGATCTGATTCACAGATCTGAAAAACACCAAAAATCAAGATCCAAAACCCAAATCCTCCAAATCCAAACCCTCAACCTTCTTCCCTTCTTCTTCTTCTTCCTCCTCACTTGGCCGCCTCCGCCTCACGCCGCCAGACCCCGCTCCAGGCCGGCTGCCCCCGCCTTGCGCCGCCGGACCCCGCTCCAGGCCGCCCCGCCCCCGATCCGGCCTCCCCGCGCCGCCGAGCCCCTTTAGCAGCCGCCCCGCGCCGCCTTGCGCCACCCCAGGTCGGCCCCCCGCTTGATCGCCGCCCTGCGCCGAGCCCCTTGGCCGCCGTTCCCTTTCCCCGCCGATCGCCCTGCAAACGAGCAAAAAAAAAGAAGAAGAAGAAGAAGAAATAGAACATGAAGGCAGAACGAGAAGGAGAAAGAAGGGGTGAGATGTTAGCTTTAATAAATGAGTTATAAGTTATAACTTATTTTAAATTAAGTTATTAAGTTTTTTAAAAAAGTTATATTATAATTTAAAAGTATTATAAGTTAATTTATAAGTTAAGTTATGTTTAATTATAGGCCAAGTTAATTTTCATATAAATAAAGTTTATAAGTAAAATTATCTTAGTTAATAAGTTTTTATATTAAGTTTTAGTTATAAGTTAGTTAGTGTATCTTGCTCTCTTAGCATACTTAATTCGTGTAGCTAACTCGTTCGTAACCTGTGTGAACCAGGTACACCGACCGCCTTTCAAAACACGCCTTTTGCTACAAGGCGATTTTGGTAACTCATCGTACCCTAGCTATGGGGTTTTAAAAACAATATTGATGCATGCCAAAATTAGTTCCTTTTATTAGCAAAGTGTTTCACTGGAACAGTTAGCTAAACTTGATAAATGGCACCGTACCGTAAATTGAATTGGACTCTGTGACATGCTTAACTGTTAACCGGAAGATGTAATTGGAAAAGTAAGAATGGTGATTGACTCGTAAATTGTAAGTACGGTAACCTGCACACACACACACACACACAGGGTTTTTGGGTAACTTATAATGGCGAGGGTGCGGGAGCGACTAGTCCAGACTTTGTTGTCGCTGTGCGGGTTCTAGCAACCCATAACAGTGTCGGTGACAATCATCACAGATTATTGCACAGTACTCAGAAAATTGGTTCGCCCAGGTAGCACCCGCGGCAAGAGTTGGCCTCTTGGTTGCTTATAAACCCCGCATTATAAGTCACGTAGGCTCAGGCGCAACTAAAAATCTCGTAACTGGTCATTTTAAATAACGTATATTTTACTTTTCTGCTCTATTGCTCGCACTTTATTTTAGTTTGTCATGCTCGTTTATTGTTTTAAATATCATGCTAGAGTTACTTTGAGTTACGTCTGATCCTGGCGACCCTTCTTTTTGTCGTGGTCTCGTCAGATACAGCACAGGTTGAAGAAGTTGCACCAGGGACTGCAGACGCTGAGTTTGCTGTAGAATTTGACCAGGAGGACGTGTGAGTGTGAGTGTGTTTTATTATATGTATCAGAGTGGCTTGTTTGGTGTGTATTTGTATTCTCGAGTTGTATTTTTTTTTCATGTACGCTGCTGGTTTGTAATAAGGTTTACACCACTTTCATGTATGAGTATTTTGGCGCATTTCTGCAACAGAGCCTGTATTGATCTCATCGGTGCCTAGCAGGAATTGTGCATTTCCAAACAGTAACGGGCCCCGAAAGCGGGTCGTTACAGGTTTGGTGGCCCATGCAGGTCCGCGCTAAATACCACATGAGCAGTACAGGAAGTTCGGAATGTGCTGTATAAAATACTCAATGAAACTGATCAAACCTTATGAAAACGCAGAAAAGCAATGGAAAGGAACACTTCTGGAAGCGAGGACAGTGCATTTGGATCTGGGATCAATCACCTGAATGGGGGTCCCAACCAAAATAATGCTGGCAATGGAGCTAACACCGGTCCGAACGCGACAGCATTTCCGACCGCACCATTGTCTACAGAAGATTGCATGCGGGGCATGTATGCCCTTCATCAGCAGCTTGGACAGGCTTTGGAGCAGGCTTTGCGCAGAGAACAGAAAGCTGACCCGAGTGTTTATCACTTTCGAGGGATGAACCCGAAGACTTTCGCTTGGACCGAGAATCATCTCCAAGCGGAAGAATGGCTCAAGAGAATCACTGATGATCTGAGAGCATCTCAGATTCGAGAAGAAGCATGGGTGGCTACCGCCAAAAGGCAACTAACTGATGGTGCTCGAGACTGGTGGCAGGCGGTAGAAGACCGCTTGGGATTGCCTATTTCATGGGATGTCTTCACCAAAACATTCAATGCTCAGTACTTTCCCCCACAGGCAAAGATCCTGATGAGGAAGAAGTTCATTAACCTAAAGCAGGGTTCGATGACCGTGGATCAGTATGACGCTGAGTTCTCCAGGCTCAGCAGGTTTGCCCCGGAGATGGTTGTAGATCTATTGACTCGAGCCCAGCAGTTCCAGCAGGGGCTCAACATTGAGATTCGGAGGATGATGGTCGGTGCTAGTCCGACCACACATGCTGAAGTTTTAGCCATTGCTCGGAACTATGAGATGGTTGAATTAGAAGCAAAGGAAGAGCAAAGGCTGACAGCACCTGCGAGGCCCCCACCGACCCAAGCTGGGCCAAGCAGACGGTCCCAGATACACCGCCCTATTCAGCAGGTTCAGTTTAAGAAACCAGGACCACAACAGCAGGCACTCCCGGTCTGCCACTTTTGCGGAAAATTTGGACACATCAAATCTGAGTGTCGAGGATTTTTAGGCCTTTGTTTGGTTTGTGGAGACCCTGGACACGTGGCTAGGAATTGCCCACATCATAAATCACGTGCTCCAGCTCCGGTTCCAGTTCCAGCTCCAGCTCCTCGTGCTGACCCGACTGGGAACGCCCCACAGCATCCACCTCTACCTCCATAGCAGAGGGTGTTCCAGCAGGCGAGGCAGCAGCCACCACCGAGATGCCAGGCTTACACCATGACTGTCAAAGAGGCTGAGGCCACCGGCGAAGTGATCACAGGTATATTTCTTGCATAGTTCGTAACTCATTTCTTTCATTAGCATTGGTTGCTTAGATTAGTGTTTGAACCTAGGTGTCGTGCTAGTAGCTGGGCAACCTGCCCTCTCCTTGTTCGACTCAGGAGCATCGCATTGCTTTTTGGCGAGTCGATTCGTTCGCACCCACACTATTCCTGTTAAACCTTTAGCATCCGATTGGAACGTCAACACGGGTGGCGGAGTGATAAAGACGACCCGTGGGTATCCACAATGCCCAGTGGTTATTTGTGGGCGAGCGTTATTTGCTGACTTTATGATGATAGACATACCGAACTTTGATGCTGTATTCGGGATGGATTGGTTGGGGACTTTCCATGCCACCATCGACTGTAGTCGAAGGAGGGTAGTCTTCGAGATTCCTGATCATCCAAAGCTCGAGTTCATTAGTGGAAGCAGATCGGTAGGTCCAGTGGAGTACAGAGCCAAATCGACCGAAGCAATAGCAGCCGCTATGGAAGCTGAGCCTGAGATACCAGAAGTGGTTCGAGAGTTCTTGGATGTGTTTTCAGACGACCTTACAGGTTTGCCTCCGGATCGCACACTTAAATTTGCCATCGAACTAATGCCAGGAGCCCAGCCGATGTCCAAGGGACCGTATCGTCTAGCACCATCTGAGCTAGAAGAATTGCGGGCCCAGCTTGATGAGCTACTGAAGAAGGGATGGATACGACCCAGTGTATCTCCCTGGGGATCTCCAATATTGCTGGTGAAGAAGAAAGACGGATCCCTTCGTATGTGCGTTGACTACCGCGAGCTGAACAAAGTCACTGTGAAGAACAAGTACCCTCTACCGCGCATCGACGATCTTTTTGACCAGCTCGGTGGATCAAGCATCTATTCGAAGCTGGATCTGAGGACATGGTACCATCAAGTGAAGGTGAAAGACGAAGATATTCCCAAGACTGCATTCAGGACCAGATACGGACATTATGAGTACTTAGTAATGTCGTTTGGTGTAACCAATGCACCCGCGGTATTTATGAGTCTCATGAACCAAGTATTGTATGAGTACTTGGACAAGTTCGTAGTAGTCTACATCGACGACATTCTCATTTACTTGAAGAATGCAGTGGAGCATGCTGAGCATCTCAGGAAGGTTCTCGAGACCCTGAGAAGACACCAGCTTTATGCCAAACTTAGCAAGTGCGAGTTTTGGCTGAACAGGGTGGCATTTCTAGGCCACATAGTGTCTGGAGAAGGAATTGCTGTCGATCCTGAAAAAGTAGCAGCTGTTCAAAACTGGCCAGTCCCCCGAACGGTGACCGAAATTCGAAGTTTCTTGGGACTTGCTGGCTACTACCGGAGGTTTATCAAAGACTTCTCAAAGATCGCAGGAGCCTTGACGCGATTGACGAGAAAGGATGTGGTGTTTGTTTGGTCAAAAGTATGTGAGGATGCTTTCCAGGAGCTGAAGAAGAGGTTGACGACTGCACCCATCTTGATCATTCCAGACCGATCAGGAGGATTTGAAATCTTCTATGATGCATCTGGTAAAGGACTTGGATGCGTGTTACATCAGCACGATCGAGTCGTAGCATATGCATCCAGGCAGTTGAAGATCCATGAGAAGAACTATCCCACACATGATCTTGAGTTGGCGGCAGTAATTTTTGCATTGAAGATTTGGAGGCACTTCCTTTTGGGAGAGCATGTGAAGGTGTTCTCGGATCATAAGAGTCTGAAGAATCTCTTCACTCAGAAGGAGCTCAACATGCGTCAAAGACGATGGATAGAGCTCATGGCGGATTATGACATTGACCTTCAGTACCATCCTGGGAAAGTCAAAGTCGTACCTGATGCATTGAGTCGTCTACCAGCGGTGATGACCCTTACGACTCAGTGGAGATTGCAGCAAGAGATACGGGACATGGGTATAGAAGTGATTCTCCCAGGGATGTCTGCATCTTTGATGGGCATGCATATCCAATCAACCTTGGTAGAGAGGATTAAGAATTCTCAGATGGATGATGAGAAGCTGCGGAAGATCAAAGATTTAGTGATAGCAGGCCAGAGGCCAGAGTTTAAGATTCATGCAGATGGATCCTTAAAGTTTGAAGATGTAACAACCCTAGTGTGCAAATACTAAGTAATCGTTAAATTCATCCAAGTTTCTCGTACATGTGCACACCAATCCCGGGGAATGGAGAGATTTGCAAATTGCCCCTCGATTTTTCATTTATACCCAAATGAGGGTATCATTGTAAGATTGGGTTTAAGTCAAATTTCTTAAAGTGAAGGGTTATTGTGAAAAAGGGAAATGAGATATTTGCAATGGCAAACTTGTAATAAAATCAAGCATTTGGATGGCTAATTTTGAAAAAAAAAAGAAAGAAAAAAAAATGAAAAGAAAAATAGAGTATGGCACTAAGTTGTCATACCTAGTACACCTAACCCCCCCCATCTCTCCCCTCACCCTACACCATAACCCCCCACCCCTCTCCCCTCTCCTAGGTCCCTTTCTCTCCCCCCCCTCTCCATTATTTTCAGCCCATGGCTGAAAATAGCTAGGAAAAAAAAAGGGAAAAGAAAAAGGAAGAGAAGAAAGAAGAAGAAGAAGAAGAAGAATAGGAAGAGGAGAAGGAGAAGGAGAAGGAGAGGGCTACTACTCAAACCATCAACCATTCTTGAAGCTCCAAAGAGGTGGGAACTCTTCACTCTCCTACTCTAATTATAAATGATGGAAAGCATCTTATATGTATGAGTTTTCTCTGAAATTTTGGGAAGAATGTTGTAGAACTAGGAATCTTGATGCATGCCTGAAATTTGCTGAAACTTTAGCTGAGTTCTGGGATTAATTGGCTATTAGGAATACTCTGAAAATTTTATATGATATTTATCTCGTAGTTATGAGAAACTTTCATGTTCATCACGTTTTCTGATTCGAACTGCAAATTAGGGTAAAAATTCGAATTGTGCAACATGCCAGGAATTCTGTCAAGCTGTACACATTTCAGTAAACTAAGCACCACTACCTGCACACATCTTGGAATTTGTTGATTTTGGTCTTGTTAGAAAGATAATAAATTTTTCTCAAAGTCCATCGCGACTCTTATGTCGAAATTCTGGCTATATTATGCCCAAAATTGGCTTTGAACACAGATATAGAAATCTGTCTGCAGAACAGTTTTGACACCCTTTACCAAATAATTCACTATAAATCCAATACTTCATATTTTTGTCTGAAATTTTATGGGTGAACTCAGAACGATAATATATCCAACTTTCATTCTTTGAGATTTGTCAAATTCTCAAAATACATGGGTTAAAAATGCTGTTTTTCTATCTGTTCATGCAATTTCAGTATGTTGAAGGGTGTTGGGCGAAATTGGACTTGTGTGATATTGCTAATTTTTCACTCCAAATGCATGAATGATGTTGATGCATGTATGTAAGATTAGTTATGCTATTTGTTACAAAAATTGGTGACATGATTCTCTTCATTTATGTGGCGCTCATTATATGTTTGTTAAATTGCCTGAATGAACTTAAGAATGAAGAAACTTGGAAAATGGCATGTTAATTGTGTGACATGTATTACCCACGAGGAATTGTATATGATCAATGAGGTTATGATACATGTCTTATGGAGCATGCTAGTTTGTTGTGAATATCTTGATGAAAAGAATGAATTTGGACATCATTTACATACGTCATTTTACATGCTCAATACCCTAGGATTAATGATTAGCTAAAAGATAACCTAGGGATATCTTGTTCCACTCGAAGTGGGTGAGGACCCTAGGAGGGTTGGGGGAAACCAAGGTAATGAGTGGACGTGCGGGGATGGACTGCTGGCTTGTGGACCACTCCTGACGAGCCCTCAGCGGCGGGGAGTTGGTGCGGTTGTGGTTGAGTTGGTTGTGTTGGTGAACGGCTTCTTTCGTAAGAGCTTGTCTCGGGAAGTCGTAGCATTCCACCCACCTTACCGGGTGAGGTCCAGTCCCCGATGTCTGACCCGTTACTGAGGTTTCGAATTCATGCATGAAAACTAACCAATAAAGAAAAAAAAACAGTAACTCTGGAATGTGATGCCTTTTCCTTTGTTGTGATTCCTTGTTGTGCACTATGATTAGAGTAGTAGAGTTGTGGAGTTCCTACTGGGCACGCTGTGACGTGTCCTCCCCCCTACAGGTCCAGGCACTGGTTCTCTGGCGGCGGGCCCGGGAGTGGAGACCCCGGAGGGCAGCTCGTCTCAGCAGGGTCCGTAGTGTTATGGTCAGTGTGGGTCGCGTGGTGTAGGTTTGGGTTGTGTGTGTGTGATGAACGTAGTGTTGTACCCCTGTTCCCTTTGTACCCCGTAGGGTTGAGTTGTACTTTTGTGGGAGCTTTTGCTGTTGGGGTTGTACAGTGGACTTGTGCAGTACTGGCCATGTAGTAGCGGTGCTCTGTGACTCTTGGATGTTCTGTTCGTCGTATTTTACCTTACTGCCTGTGTTGTAGTGTCTTGTACTATCTTTCTGTGTTGGAGCTGTACTGTTCTGTTAATCGTTCAGTCTGTACTTTACTGCCTGTGTTTCCTCAGCGTTTGCAGTGGCCTGCGTGACTTTGGTGTGTACTTTAGCGCTTGGTACTCTAATACCGCGGCTTGTCACGCCGACCCTCCCTATTTTGGGCAGCGGGGCGTGACAGGTTTTGTGGTGGCCCATGCAGGTCCGCGCCCACTGCGATACGCGTAAAGGGAACACATGTAAGGCTCCAAAATTTCAGTACACGACACTAATGCATTTGTTCTATTTCTCGCCCGCAGATGCAAGGTGGGAACGGGAGTTCCGGCGGGACCGAAACATCTGATGGTGGGATTGGCCCAGCTGGTGATGTGCAGTCTTCGGGTGACAGGACCTCAGAGTCAGCCCTGATGGCTAAGGTCCTGATGGGCATTTTAGAGCACATGGGTCAGATGGAGGAGAGGGCAATGGCGCCGAAGCCGCCGAGCTACAAGGAGTTCAGGACACTGCGTCCGCGATACTTCTCGGGCAGGGAGAGTAGCCTCGAGGTAGATGAGTGGCTGCGGCACACTGAGGATGATCTGACGATGTGTCGGTATCCCCGAGACGGTTGGGTAGAGTTGGTGAGGCGCCAGTTGACCCATCAAGCTAGAGACTGGTGGGAGGCTCAGGAGAGGCGACTGAAGGGGAATATTGCTTGGGAGACCTTTCGGGAGTTGTTTGAGGCCAAGTTCCTTCCAGAGGCAGCGAAGGACGAGTTGAGGCAGAGATTTGAGCATTTGACTCAGGATGGGAGGACGGTGGATGAGTATGATGCAGAGTTCTCGTTGCTGAGCAAGTACGCGCCAGAGCTTGTAGCGACAGATGCCATCAGAGCCAGGCGATTCCGCAAGGGACTAGACGTAGAGTTTCGGGCAGCCATGTCTACTCAGGAGTTATTGACTCAGGAGGCCGTACTGCGGGCTGCCAGACAGCATGAGACCCACCTACGGAGTGTGGGGAGGCCACCAGCCAGTGGTGGGAGACCAGCTGCTCAGCAGAGGACTGCACCTGGCCCAGTTCAGCAGGTGACATTCAAGCGACCGGGGGCTCCACCTCCGGCACAAAAGGGACCTTTATGCTACAAATGCGGGAAGCCAGGGCATGTGCAGAGAGACTGCCGAGTTACGAATGCTAGGTGTTATACATGTGGAGAGCCGGGACACATCAGCAAATTTTGCCCACAGTCGGGTCATGCCCCGGTGCCGCCGGCGTCAGCAGCTGTCCGGCCTACACAATAGAGACCTCTTCCACCACCGCCGCAGCGGCTTGCCCTTCCGGCACCGTCAGGATCGAGACCGGCTGCACCGAGAGGACCCCCTTCACCTCCCCAGCAGCGACGAGGGAACCAGGGGGCAGTTCCTCCACCGAGGCGGCAGCAGTACACCATGACCCCAGTAGAGACTTCGGAGGGTGCTAGTCGAGTGATCACCGGTATGAATCTTGCCCCTATGCAGTCTATTAGATTTGAGCATTTGTTATTCTATTTAGCTAGTTGGCTGAGTTTTATTGTTGTGATACTTAGGTATCGTTAGAGTAGCCTCCTACCCTGCTATGTCCTTGTTTGACACTGGAGCGTCACATTGTTTTCTGTCGAAGAAGTTTGTGACGCAACACTCCATAGTAGTTGACACCTTTGCTGCTAGTTGGAATGTTCACACCGGAAATGGGGTTATTTGTAGTGTCTCTGGGATACGGAACTGTCCTGTTGAGATCGGGGGACGAGAGTTGTATGCAGACTTTTTGGTGATTGAGTTACCCGACTATGAGGCAGTGTTTGGAATGGATTGGTTGGGGATGTTCTATGCTAACATAGACTGTAGACTAAGGAGGGTAGTTTTTCGGATCCTTGGCCATCCAGAGTTTGAGTTTTGGGATGGTAGTAGCGAGCTTGAGCCCTTGAAGTTTCGAGCTACGGTCGTGGAGTATTTGGACATGGAAGTAGAGCCCGTATTACCAAGGGTTGTTGAAGAATTTCCTGACATCTTTCCAGATGACATCTTTGGATTACCCCCAGATAGGTCCCTGGAGTTTACTATCGATCTGATTCCAGGCGCTCAACCGATAGCGAAGGCTCCATACCGTATGGCCCCATCGGAGTTAGCTGAGCTCCGCAATCAGTTGACCGATTTATCAGATAGGGGATTGATTCGCCAAAGTGTGTCACCGTGGGGAGCGCCAGTGTTGCTTGTGAACAAGAAGGATGGATCTCGGAGGATGTGCATTGATTATCGGGAATTGAATAAGGTGACGGTGAGGGATAAGTACCCTCTTCCCCGGATCGATGATATTTTTGATCAGCTTGGTGGATCCCGGGTGTATTCGAAGCTAGATTTGCGAAGTGGGTATCACCAAGTGAAAGTGCGGGAATCTGATGTTCCTAAAACCGCATTCCGTACTCGATACGGTCAATATGAGTTTCTGGTGATGCCTTTTGGAGTGACGAATGCCCCAGCTACTTTCATGAGGCTGATGAATCAGGTCTTCTTCGAGTATTTAGATAAGTTTGTGGTGGTATTTATCGATGACATCCTGGTTTACTCGAAGAATGAGGATGAACATGCTGAGCATCTGCGGATGGTTTTGAATACCCTCAGGCAGCACCGATTGTACGCTAAGTTCAGCAAGTGTCAATTTTGGTTGACCAAGGTTGCGTTTCTTGGACACAAAGTCTCTGGAGACGGAGTGTCTGTTGATCCTGAGAAGGTTGCCGCAGTAGAAGTTGGCCTATACCTCAGACAGTCACAGAGATTCGAAGCTTTTTGGGGTTGGCTGGGTACTATCGGAAGTTCATTAAGGATTTCTCGAAGATTGCCTCGCCTTTGACTCATTTGACGAAGAAGGATGTTGCGTATGTCTGGTCGGAAGAATGCCAGCGAGCGTTCGAAGAGCTGAAGCGTCGGTTGACCACTGCTCCTATCTTAACTATCCCTGACCGTTCGGGTGGATTTGAAGTTTTCTGTGACGCGTCTGGCAGAGGACTAGGCTGTGTCCTTCATCAACACGGGCGAGTGGTGGCATATGCTTCCAGATTGTTGAAGGAGCATGAGCTGAACTATCCCACTCATGACCTGGAATTGGCAGCAGTGATTCTGGCTTTGAAATTGTGGAGACATTTCTTGCTAGGTGAACACGTGAAGATATACACTGACCATAAGAGTCTAAAGTATGTGTTCACTCAGAAGGAGCTTAATATGAGACAACGACGATGGTTGGAATTAATGGCTGAGTATGACGTTGATCTGCTATACCATCCTGGGAAGGTGAATGTGGTGCCAGATGCTCTTAGTAGATTACCCGCCGTAATGAAGCTAACCTCTCAACCACAACTTCGGTGGGCAATCCGACAGATGAGAATAGAAGTTGTACTCCCAGGAGAGAAAACTATTATGATGGGGCTGCAGATCCAGTCTGATTTGGTGAACAGGATTAAGGCAGCTCAATCAGGGGATGCCAAGTTGAAGAGGATCCGAGAGCAAGTGGAAGCTAAACTTCGTACCGATTTTCGTATTCACGAAGATGGGTCGTTGAGATTTGGGAACCGGGTTTGTGTGCCAAGTGGCGAGATTCGGGAAGAACTATTGAAGGAGGCACATAGTTCCCCATATTCTATCCATCCTGGAGGGACCAAAATGTACCGAGATTTGAAGCAGTATTATTGGTGGTCAGGAATGAAGAAGAGTGTAGCCAGGAGTGTGGCGTCCTGCTTGGTTTGCCAGCAGGTGAAGGCTGAGCACCAGAGAACTGCAGGATTGTTGCAGCCTCTCCCCATTCCAGAATGGAAGTGGGAGCATGTAACCATGGACTTTGTGACTGGGTTACCTCGGACTCCTAGGGGCAATGATGCGATTTGGGTCATCATAGATCGATTGACCAAGTCAGCACATTTTATTCCGTTCCGAGTTGGACAGTCAACAGAGAATCTGGCTAAGAGATACATGGAAGAGATCGTGAGACTGCATGGAGTCCCAGTGAGTATAGTATCCGATAGGGATAGCAGATTCACCTCACATTTCTGGAAGAGTTTGCAGGCTAGTTTGGGGACGCGTTTGAATTTCAGCACTTCATATCATCCTCAGACTGATGGACAGTCGGAAAGAACCATTCAGATTCTTGAAGATATGTTGCGAGCGTGTATGCTTGATTTCAAGGGTTCGTGGGAGGACCATCTGCATCTAGTCGAGTTCGCATACAATAACAGTTATCAAGCAAGTATTGGCATGGCTCCCTTCGCAGCTCTGTATGGAAGGCGGTGTAGGTCTCCTTTAAGTTGGGATGACGTTGGAGACAGGGAGTTTTTAGGACCAGACTTGGTGGCGGCAACAACAGATGTGGTGCGGACAGTCAGAGAGAATCTGCGCATCGCGCAGGACCGTTATAAGCACTGGGCTGATACAAAGCGGAGACCCTTGGAATTTCAGCCAGGGGATTACGTGTTCCTAAGGATTTCACCGGTTCGTGGGACCATCCGATTTGGCAAACGTGGGAAGCTGAGTCCTAGGTACATTGGTCCGTTCGAGATTTCCGCTAAGGTCGGTGAAGTTGCGTATCGGCTAACATTGCCACCGACACTCGAAGGTGTGCATAATGTCTTCCATGTTTCTCAACTCAGAAGATATGTGGGAGATCCCAAACATGTTGTAGATTTTTCAGAGATAGAAGTACGGTCGGATCTCACATATGAGCAGCAACCAGTGGCTATCTTGGACCGGAGGTAGAAGACGTTGAAGAAGAAGACCATTGACTTGGTGCGGGTCATGTGGCAGCAAGAGTCTCCGGGAGAGTCAACTTGGGAGCGAGTAGATGAGATGCAAGAGAAATACCCGTACCTGTTTGAGCAATGACTGTTGTATCTTATATTTTCTGCAGTTGTTGGGTATTGTATATAAATGACTGCTCTCCTGATTTTGTTAAATTTCCGAGGACGGAAATTTTTCTAAGGAGGGTAGGGTGTAACAACCCTAGTGTGCAAATACTAAGTAATCGTTAAATTCATCCAAGTTTCTCGTACATGTGCACACCAATCCCGGGGAATGGAGAGATTTGCAAATTGCCCCTCGATTTTTCATTTATACCCAAATGAGGGTATCATTGTAAGATTGGGTTTAAGTCAAATTTCTTAAAGTGAAGGGTTATTGTGAAAAAGGGAAATGAGATATTTGCAATGGCAAACTTGTAATAAAATCAAGCATTTGGATGGCTAATTTTGAAAAAAAAAAGAAAGAAAAAAAAATGAAAAGAAAAATAGAGTATGGCACTAAGTTGTCATACCTAGTACACCTAACCCCCCCCATCTCTCCCCTCACCCTACACCATAACCCCCCACCCCTCTCCCCTCTCCTAGGTCCCTTTCTCTCCCCCCCTCTCCATTATTTTCAGCCCATGGCTGAAAATAGCTAGGAAAAAAAAAGGGAAAAGAAAAAGGAAGAGAAGAAAGAAGAAGAAGAAGAAGAAGAATAGGAAGAGGAGAAGGAGAAGGAGAAGGAGAGGGCTACTACTCAAACCATCAACCATTCTTGAAGCTCCAAAGAGGTGGGAACTCTTCACTCTCCTACTCTAATTATAAATGATGGAAAGCATCTTATATGTATGAGTTTTCTCTGAAATTTTGGGAAGAATGTTGTAGAACTAGGAATCTTGATGCATGCCTGAAATTTGCTGAAACTTTAGCTGAGTTCTGGGATTAATTGGCTATTAGAAATACTCTGAAAATTTTATATGATATTTATCTCGTAGTTATGAGAAACTTTCATGTTCATCACGTTTTCTGATTCGAACTGCAAATTAGGGTAAAAATTCGAATTGTGCAACATGCCAGGAATTCTGTCAAGCTGTACACATTTCAGTAAACTAAGCACCACTACCTGCACACATCTTGGAATTTGTTGATTTTGGTCTTGTTAGAAAGATAATAAATTTTTCTCAAAGTCCATCGCGACTCTTATGTCGAAATTCTGGCTATATTATGCCCAAAATTGGCTTTGAACACAGATATAGAAATCTGTCTGCAGAACAGTTTTGACACCCTTTACCAAATAATTCACTATAAATCCAATACTTCATATTTTTGTCTGAAATTTTATGGGTGAACTCAGAACGATAATATATCCAACTTTCATTCTTTGAGATTTGTCAAATTCTCAAAATACATGGGTTAAAAATGCTGTTTTTCTATCTGTTCATGCAATTTCAGTATGTTGAAGGGTGTTGGGCGAAATTGGACTTGTGTGATATTGCTAATTTTTCACTCCAAATGCATGAATGATGTTGATGCATGTATGTAAGATTAGTTATGCTATTTGTTACAAAAATTGGTGACATGATTCTCTTCATTTATGTGGCGCTCATTATATGTTTGTTAAATTGCCTGAATGAACTTAAGAATGAAGAAACTTGGAAAATGGCATGTTAATTGTGTGACATGTATTACCCACGAGGAATTGTATATGATCAATGAGGTTATGATACATGTCTTATGGAGCATGCTAGTTTGTTGTGAATATCTTGATGAAAAGAATGAATTTGGACATCATTTACATACGTCATTTTACATGCTCAATACCCTAGGATTAATGATTAGCTAAAAGATAACCTAGGGATATCTTGTTCCACTCGAAGTGGGTGAGGACCCTAGGAGGGTTGGGGGAAACCAAGGTAATGAGTGGACGTGCGGGGATGGACTGCTGGCTTGTGGACCACTCCTGACGAGCCCTCAGCGGCGGGGAGTTGGTGCGGTTGTGGTTGAGTTGGTTGTGTTGGTGAACGGCTTCTTTCGTAAGAGCTTGTCTCGGGAAGTCGTAGCATTCCACCCACCTTACCGGGTGAGGTCCAGTCCCCGATGTCTGACCCGTTACTGAGGTTTCGAATTCATGCATGAAAACTAACCAATAAAGAAAAAAAAACAGTAACTCTGGAATGTGATGCCTTTTCCTTTGTTGTGATTCCTTGTTGTGCACTATGATTAGAGTAGTAGAGTTGTGGAGTTCCTACTGGGCACGCTGTGACGTGTCCTCCCCCCTACAGGTCCAGGCACTGGTTCTCTGGCGGCGGGCCCGGGAGTGGAGACCCCGGAGGGCAGCTCGTCTCAGCAGGGTCCGTAGTGTTATGGTCAGTGTGGGTCGCGTGGTGTAGGTTTGGGTTGTGTGTGTGTGATGAACGTAGTGTTGTACCCCTGTTCCCTTTGTACCCCGTAGGGTTGAGTTGTACTTTTGTGGGAGCTTTTGCTGTTGGGGTTGTACAGTGGACTTGTGCAGTACTGGCCATGTAGTAGCGGTGCTCTGTGACTCTTGGATGTTCTGTTCGTCGTATTTTACCTTACTGCCTGTGTTGTAGTGTCTTGTACTATCTTTCTGTGTTGGAGCTGTACTGTTCTGTTAATCGTTCAGTCTGTACTTTACTGCCTGTGTTTCCTCAGCGTTTGCAGTGGCCTGCGTGACTTTGGTGTGTACTTTAGCGCTTGGTACTCTAATACCGCGGCTTGTCACGCCGACCCTCCCTATTTTGGGCAGCGGGGCGTGACAGAAGACAGGATCTGTGTACCATCTGGCGCCATCAGAGAGGAGCTATTGGAGGAAGCTCATAGTTCTCTATACTCCATACACCCTGGAGGTACCAAGATGTACCACGATCTGCGACAGCATTACTGGTGGCATGGCATGAAGAGAAGCGTCACGCGGAGTGTAGCGAATGTATTGTGTGCCAACAGGTGAAGGCTGAACATCAGAGGACTGTCGGCTTATTACAGCCATTGCCCATTCCTGAGTGGAAGTGGCAGCACATCACGATGGACTTTGTGACTGGACTACCCAAGAGTACGAAGCAGAATGACGCTATCTGGGTGATCGTAGACCGATTGACCAAGACAGCGCACTTCATTCCTTTCCGAGTGGGCCAGTCTACAGAAGTTTTGGCCAAGAAGTACATGAATGAGATTGTGAAGCTGCATGGAGTTTCTATCAGCATTGTCTCAGACAGAGACACCAGATTCACTTCTCATTTCTGGAGGAGCCTACAGGAAAGCTTGGGAACTCACTTGAGTTTTAGTACGGCTTACCATCCGCAGACAGATGGCCAGTCAGAGCGTACTATTCAGATACTTGAAGACATGCTGCGGGCATGTATGCTAGACTTCAAAGGATCATGGGAAGACCATCTCCATTTGGTGGAGTTTGCATACAACAACAGCTATCAGTCTAGCATCGGTATGGCGCCTTTTGCGGCACTGTATGGGAGGAAGTGCCGATCCCCCTTGAGCTGGGATGACGTAGGAGATCGAGAGTTGGTTGGTCCTGAGCTAATCACAGAAGCTGTGGATGTGGTTCGAATCATCAGAGAGAAGCTGCAATTGGCTCAGGATAGGTACAAGCATTAGGTGGATGCGAAACGTCGACATCTAGAGTTTCAGCCCGGAGGTCATGTTTTTCTGAAGATCTCGCCAAACCGAGGAATGATTCGTTTTGGGCAGAGAGGAAAGCTTAGCCCTCGATTCATTGGACCATTCGATATTTTGGAGCGAGTAGGAGAAGTGGCCTACAAGCTCGCATTGCCCCCTGCCTTAGAGGGAGTGCACAATGTGTTCCACATCTCGCAGCTGCGTCGATATGTGAGCGACCCTAGTCATGTCGTGGACTACTCGGAGATCGCAGTTCGTCCGGACTTGACATACGAGCAGCAACCAGTAGAGATCTTAGATCGACATCAGAAGGTCTTCAGGAACAAGACTATTAATCTAGTCAGGGTGATGTGGCATCGCGACTCACCTGGTGAATCTACCTGGGAGCGAGAGGACGAGATGCGAGAACGTTACCCTTATCTTTTCCATGCACTGTAGAGAATTCCGAGGACGGAATTGTTCTAAGGAGGGTAGGATATAACGGCTGATATTTTTTAGGTACGTTTCATTGCATGTGTGCTTGTAATTTTACTTCCGATTATCCGAGTGTTTTTATCCGTAGAATCGACGCGAGCGCGTCTAAATTTTTACCGTAGTTTAATAGTTTACGATTACTAATTTATTTTACTAATTACCAATTTTACTCTGGTTAATTAAGTTAATTAGTTACTTAATTTGCTAATTAATTGGTTAATTACTCACCCACGTTTTTCTCATCCCAAGCCCGGTACCTTCCCCAAAACACGTTCGATTCTTTCCCCTCCACGATTTTCACATTCAAGA
This sequence comes from Scilla litardierei, assembly GCA_030789695.1. NCBI lineage: Eukaryota > Viridiplantae > Streptophyta > Magnoliopsida > Asparagales > Asparagaceae > Scilla > Scilla litardierei. Next base: position 40,672,281 of record CM061141.1, read on the forward strand.
TGATACATCTCCCCAACCTGATTAGTCAACAAATTTAATTAAATGCAAACTTAATTCTTGACTAAACCTCCTTCGTTAATGAACCATGTCTCCCTGACCCTTCCATCTTCAAGGATAAACCAGCATCCCTGCAACGTTCATCAGCCCCTCACACAATTCATTCCACTTCACAGTTTCATCATCTTCTCCCTTCACCGCTGCCAAAAATCAAAACACCAAATCAGAATCTCCTCTCCCCCAAAATCAATCAGGCATTTCCAAATCAAACAACCCAACCCAAAATCGATTCAACCAAATGACATCCGAAATCCGAAATTGAGAGAGGGAGAAACAGAAATCAGATCTGATTCACAGATCTGAAAAACACCAAAAATCAAGATCCAAAACCCAAATCCTCCAAATCCAAACCCTCAATCTTCTTCCCTTCTTCTTCTTCTTCCTCCTCACTTGGCCGCCTCCGCCTCACGTCGCCAGACCCCGCTCCAGGCCGGCCGCCCCCGCCTTGCGTCGCCGGACCCCGCTCTAGGCCGCCCCGCCCCCGATCCGGCCTCCCCGCACCGTCGAGCCCCTTTAGCAACCGCCCCGCGCCGCCTTGCGCCACCCCAGGTCGGCCCCCTGCTTGATCGCCGCCCTGCGCCGAGCCCCTTGGCCGCCGTTCCCTTTCCCCGCCGATCGCCCTGCAAACGAGCAAAAAATAAAGAAGAAGAAGAAGAAATAGAACAGGAAGGCAGAACGAGAAGGAGAAAGAAGGGGTGAGATGTTAGCTTTAATAAATGAGTTATAAGTTATAACTTATTTTAAATTAAGTTATTAAGTTTTTTAAAAAAGTTATATTATAATTTAAAAGTATTATAAGTTAATTTATAAGTTAAGTTATGTTTAATTATAGGCCAAGTTAATTTTCATATAAATAAAGTTTATAAGTAAAATTATCTTAGTTAATAAGTTTTTATATTAAGTTTTAGTTATAAGTTAGTTAGTGTATCTTGCTCCCTTAGCATACTTAATTCGTGTAGCTAACTCGTTCGTAACCTGTGTGAACCAGGTACACCGACCGCCTTTCAAAACGCGCCTTTTGCTACAAGGCGATTTTGGTAACTCATCGTACCCTAGCTATGGGGTTTTAAAAACAATATTGATGCATGCCAAAATTAGTTTCTTTTATTAGCAAAGTGTTTCACTGGAACAGTTAGCTAAACTTTGTTGGATCTGGATCCTAGCCTAGAGGGGGGGTGAATAGGCTAATAAAAAAAATTCTCATGCAACCCACGAGAAATCACACGCAGTTAAAAGCACAACCAGAGTAATGAAAAGCAGACACAGAGAATACAGCAGATTTACCCTGGTTCGGTCGTCCCAACGACCTACTCCAGCCCCCAAAGCAAATACTAGATTGAATAGTGCAATAGGTACAAAGTCACAAGTTAGAGCACGCTCAGAGCACCCTCTACGTCTCTACACTCGCCAGACTCTCAGTACCCCCACACACAGTGTTTCCTCTCACTATCAATCCTAGCAAAGCTTTCTACCAGCTAGTCCCAAACTAGCTGGGTCCCACTTGTCTAGTCCCAACTAGACAAGTCCCAAAATAGTCACAGAAAAATAGGTAAAGTTTCCCCACAGAGAACGTTACACTAAGACACAAATAAAAGAGTTTAAGAGTTTAGAAATGCTCAGTTTGTGTCCGTGTAGGCGTCTCTGTCAATCAGCACGTCGTCAGCTCCAATCTGACGCAAACGGTGTCTCAATCCGACTTCTGGATGTCAAGTTATGCACTGGTCTGTGCACAAAGCAATTCAGTTCAAATCCTTATAAATGAGCGGTCTATGCGCTCAATAACTCCCTTTAAATAAGCCATCCGTGCGCAAAGCAAAGCAGTTCAATTCTTTTTAATAAGAGGTCTGTGTGCAGAGCAGTTCCAATTTCGAATTCCCGCAGCCACGTCAGCTTCCAAAAATGCAACTGCTTTGATTCTTTTGTTTTCGATTCGTGGTTAAGCCACGTCAGCAAATATACGAAGCGGGCTTCATCTCCAATTTCGCCCGCTTCAATTAAATCCTACCGTCGATTCGCGAGATCGTGCGGAACTCCTATCGCCACGTCAGCACCGAGAAATCGCTTCGCCTCGTTCTCTAGGGCATGCAGATACAACGAGTTTTATTTCGACGGAGTCTTCGACGGTTAGCTCAACGATGGCGGCTTCTCCAGCTGCGAAGCTTTGGCGACGAGTGACGACCGAGTCACGGCGGATACAAGATCTCGAGGGCTACGTCTTCTCAGGCGACGACTGCGAAACATCACGGCGAGGTCTTCTCCGATGGCACGCTGACGACGGCAGCTGCGATCTCGTCATAGCAGCGATGGCGGGGTCGTGTTCGTGCAGCTCGACAACGATGTTCTTCAGGCAGCGGTGATACGGCAATGCACTGTCTCACGGAGATGACGATACGGCGGTCTGCAGGCGGCTATCTTCGTCTTCCGACTTTGAACGACGGTAGCACGTCGTCTCCGCGACGTCAGTGGCTAGCTCGGAGCAGCGGTGACTTCTCTTGGTAAAGCGGCGACGAAGAACTTGACAGCAGACAAATGAACGGTGGTGGCTGGGTCGACAGTGAACGGCGGTCTCCACACAGGCAGCAGCGGCGGTGAGATGTCGGTGACGTTTGTGACGAAGGCGTTGCCGCTGTGCGAGGGTGATGAAGTCAGTGGGTTCTCCCTGGAAGCGGCAACGGCTCTCACGGTCAGCGGCGATCTCCTTTGCGTTCTTCTCCGAGCGATCTCCACGAAGTCGACTGCAACTTCTCGTCGGGATCTGCAGCTTTTCACGGCGATGGTGTTGAGGGTTAGAGGCTTGCGATGAGGGCGATGGAGCACTTTGAAGGCGGCTTCTTGCGTAGATGATGAACGAGTGTTGGCTTTGAAAAAGAGAATTTGCGAGAGATTTTTGATGTTGCAGCCTTAAGCTTTCGTAACCCCCACTATTTCAATTCTTTGGCTGCAGCAAGATTCGATGCTAGGTGTTGGTTTATTTTTGCATTGCCCCTCTCTTTTTTCTATAATTGCCGCAACCAAAAAATATTTTGAATTGCCTCCGCTCTTTCCTTCAACCATATGAAAGGGTATTTATAGGGCTAGGGTTTGAAACAAGTAGTTGGATAATGTGGAATCCCTAAGATATAGGAAACTTGTATTTTGATTGGGATTTTGCATTGGAGAAGGATATGAATTTGGAATTTGTATTTTTCAGGGAATTGGTCTTGACTAAGGAGTTTGAATGACCATGTGATTTGATTTTCAATTTGAATTGGATATGGAAAATCTTTGCAAATCTTGTTAATAGATTTTCATATCTCCACACATTGACCAAGTCAAACTTTGCTCTCAATTGCCCAAGTCAAACTTCTTTGTGCACACACACTCCCTTTCTCCCAATATGCTATACGAATAGCAATTCCGCCAAATAGTGAAAGTATATTGTTTCACCAAGCATGAAACACACTAAGCACACACGTTAGATATAAGGACACGTTTGTCATCATCAAACCAAGATCCTAGATCGTCGCTTCCAACAATCTCCCCCTTTTGGTGATGACAAACCCATAAAAGATTTGAGCAATAGAAATGAGTGTGTGAAGTGTGTTGACGGGTGTAATGCAATATGAGTCATGGAATGAATATTCAAGCACTACAACATGGCATGCACAAACTAATAACAAATACAATAGCATGCTCCCCCTTCTCTCAAGCTCCCCCTTCAACAAGTAAGCACTACAACATGGCATGCACAAACTAATAACAAATACAATAGCATGCTCCCCCTTCTCTCAAGCTCCCCCTTCAACAAGTATTCAAGTATATTTCAAGGTCCCCCTTCAACAAATAATGTCAACATCAAAGCTCAAAGCTGTCAAAATCTTTTCTTTCTCCCCTTTGTAATCACCAAAATGGGATTAATGAAGTCACAGAAATATCCCATGTAAAAATAAACCATTATTAGATGTAGCGTGCAATTTGCATGAGTATTCCAAATAATGGACAAGTCAAGTTCATACAATTTCATACCAAGACTTCTCCACCGTTGTGTAAGTGAAATGATATAGACAATAAAGCGCAAGAGGAGATTCAATATCAGAAAATCAACCAAATCAATCCACATTTTCCAATTTTCATGAATATCACTAGGATTGATTTTTCCCACCTCATCAAAGATGAGTTCAAGTTACCGAATCCCAAAACATGGCCTAAAAGGACTTTTAAATGTGGGATGGCATTGCTTGACGAGTTATATACACCAACGCTAATGATTACCCATGTAGCACAAGTTGGATACTCGTGGGTTGTGTTTTAGCCATGAAGTGTATCCATTTTTCATACGGAGCAAATATCGTTTTTTTCCGTTCTTTTGTGCTCAATTTTAATTCATGGCTAAACACATCATATCCCTTAGAAAATTCAGAAATTAATCATTCCTACATTCACTTTCCATTATTCTTCAAAAGAATCTCCAAAAGCACTAAAAAGTCAAATATCGTGAAAGTGCAAATATAGGTGTAGAAGTCAAGTTTGAAACTTATGAGACATGTCATGGCTACTAAAAAGAATAACATCATGTTCATGTAGCTACAACAATAATGAATTGACTTCTACAAGGGATAGAATTGATCATTCATACAATATCACTCAAGAGATTCATAAGAGGATTCAATAAGCACAGATTTTTTTTTTATTTTTGATTTTTCAATTTTTTTTCCCGGAAATAAAAACATTAAAAATCATCCATGCAAGCACACAAAACAAAATAAATCAAGCACACACAACAATCTATGAAGGTATGCAATGAAATGCAAAGAGGGATAGAAAATTATACCTTCTCGTCGCTTTTTGACGAAGGAGCTAAAAGAATGAAACATTGAATTTAACGCTCCTCGCCAAAACTCCATCACACCTACATGAAAGGTGTTACGTGTGACCTTGGAATCCAACAAGGTCCACTGGTGTTAGCCAATATTGTTTTAGGAACCCACACTTGTTTAAACTTGATGTTTGTGTTCCTAAATTTACAATAATATGAAGTGTGGCCTACACTATCACAACTAAAGCACTTTGCATATAAGTTCTTTGCAATAGAAGGTGCTTTGTGGAATTTCTTGAATTTTGGCTTTTCGGCATTTTTCAAACCAAATCCAAGTCCTCTTCTATTATTGCCATATAATTGATTCTCTAAAATATTATCCAACGATTGTTTTCCCATAGAGAATTTCTTAATGGCCAATTCAAGATTAGAGACTTTGGATTTCAACAATTTATTTTCTTCCACAAGCAATGTGCATTTACTTATAAAAGCTCTCTTGTTTTCCTCTTCCTTCTTTTCAAATTCAATCATTTTTCTTTTAAAATCATTATCCAACATGCAAAATTTATCATTAAGCTCTCTAATCACATAGTCTTTTTCAGTTTCGAGCTTAATTAAATCAAGTTTAAGCATGCTAATATTATTCATCAAGGAAGGGCAAGAGAGACAAGGTGCTTCATCATTAAAACTGGACTTTTCCTTTTTCAGAGTGTCAATAGTAGAGTCACAAGCAACAATATCAATTTTGAGTTTTTCAATCTCGTTAGACATTTCATATTCAGATTGTTGCATTTCAAAGTTCTCATTTTGATAATCATCTATAGTGGATTCAAGCTCTACTATTTTATCTTGTATTTCTTTACAAAGAGTAAGGAGTTCAGTTTTACTACCAGAAATTACCTCATCGTGTATTCCCATCAATGCCATGCGTGAATGGGCTTCGTGTTCCTCCTCCTCGCTCTCAGCTTCGCTATCCATGTCCCAAGTAAGCACCTTGGATTTTCCCTTTTCTTTAGCTACCTGAGCTGTCTCATGTGGGCAATCCCTCATTCGATGTCCTCTTTTCTTGCATTTAAAACAAGTCATTCTATTAGTAGTATTCTGATCATAATTTTGCTTAGAAGACTGAAAAAAGTTAGAGCGATTAAACCTGGGTGCCATTTCTGCTCTTCCTTGCTTGGTCTGGACAAACTTTCTGAAATTTCTGACCATTAGCGCTATGTCATCATCATCTTCTTCACTTTCGTCAGCTTTCAGAGCAAGTGGCTTGGTAGCTTTTTCTTTTTCCTCAGGTTTCTCCCTTTTATCCACGTTTTGCAATTCAAGCTCGTGGGACATTAAATTACCTATCAAGTCCTCCACCTTCATCTGTGACAGATCTTTCGCTTCTTGGATGGCAGTGACTTTAGGCCTGAAAGAGCTTGGCAGTGCTCTTAATATCTTTCTCACCTGCTCAAGGCTAGAATATGGCTTACCGAGCGAACTAGACTTGTAGACAATGTTGGTGAACCTCGCAAACATTTCTGATATCGTCTCTGATGGTAGCATGCGAAATCCCTCGTATTCCGTGCTCAGAAGTGCAAGTCTAGACTCCTTCACCTGTGACGTTCCCTCATGTGTCACCTCCAAAGTATGCCATATTTCCTGCACAGTTAGACAATGTGAGATACGATTGAATTCAGATTTATCTAATGCACAAATAAGAGCATTCATAGCTTTAGCATTTAAAGAATAAAGCTTCCAATCATTATCATCCCACTTATCATCAGGTTTAGGCATCTCAGTATTTTCAATTTTGATAACAGGTGATTTATATCCTTTTTCAACAATTTGCCAATCTTTATAGTCAATAGAAATAAGATAGATTTTCATACGATTTTTCCAGTAAGCATAATCTCCTCCATTAAATCTAGGTGGTCGGGAAATAGACAGACCCTCAGCAAAAGCACTATCAATGTGGTCCATGGGCAACTAGGCTAGATCTACTAAACTGGCTTTGATACCACTTGTTGGATCTGGATCCTAGCCTAGAGGGGGGGGGTGAATAGGCTAATAAAAAAATTCTCGTGCAACCCACGAGAAATCACACGCAGTTAAAAGCACAACCAGAGTAATGAAAAGCAGACACAGAGAACACAGCAGATTTACCCTGGTTCGGTTGTCCCAACGACCTACTCCAGCCCCCAAAGCAAATACTAGATTGAATAGTGCAATAGGTACAAAGTCACAAGTTAGAGCACGCTCAGAGCACCCTCTACGTCTCTACACTCGCCAGACTCTCAGTACCCCACACACAGTGTTTCCTCTCACTATCAATCCTAGCAAAGCTTTCTACCAGCTAGTCCCAAACTAGCTGGGTCCCACTTGTCTAGTCCCAACTAGACAAGTCCCAAAATAGTCATAGAAAAATAGGTAAAGTTTTCCCACAGAACGTTACACTAAGACACAAATAAAAGAGTTTAAGAGTTTAGAAATGCTCAGTTTGTGTCCGTGTAGGTGTCTCTGTCAATCAGCACGTCGTCAGCTCCAATCTGACGCAAACGGTGTCTCAATCCGACTTCTGGATGTCAAGTTATGCACTGGTCTGTGCACAAAGCAATTCAGTTCAAATCCTTATAAATGAGCGGTCTGTGCGCTTAGTAACTCCCTTTAAATAAGCCGTCGGTGCGCAAAGCAGAGCAGTTCAATTCTTTTTAATAAGAGGTCTGTGTGCAGAGCAGTTCCAATTTCGAATTCCCGCAGCCATGTCAGCTTCCAAAAATGCAACTGCTTTGATTCTTTTGTTTTCGATTCGTGGTTAAGCCACGTCAGCAAATATACGAAGCGGGCTTCATCTCCAATTTCGCCCGCTTCAATTAAATCCCACCGTCGATTCGTGAGATCGTGCGGAACTCCTATCGCCACGTCAGCACCGAGAAATCGCTTCGCCTCATTCTCTAGGGCATGCAGATACAACGAGTTTTATTTCGACGGAGTCTTCGACGGTTAGCTCAACGATGGCGGCTTCTCCAGCTGCGAAGCTTTGGCGACGAGCGACGATCGAGTCACGGCGGATACAAGATCTCGAGGGCTACGTCTTCTCAGGCGACGACTGCGAAACTTCACGGCGAGGTCTTCTCCGATGGCACCCCGACGACGGCAGCTACGATCTCGTCGTAGCAGCGATGGCGGGGTCGTGTTCGTGCAGCTCGACAACGATGTTCTTCAGGCAGCGGTGATACGGCAATGCACTGTCTCACGGAGATGACGATACGGCGGTCTGCAGGCGGCTATCTTCGTCTTCCGACTTTGAACGACGGTAGCACGTCGTCTCCGCGACGTCAGTGGCTAGCTCGGAGCAGCGGTGACTTCTCTTGGTAAAGCGGCGACGAAGAACTTGACAGCAGACAAATGAACGGTGGTGGCTGGGTCGAAAGTGAACGGCGGTCTCCACACAGGCAGCATCGGCGGTGAGATGTCGGTGACGTTTGCGACGAAGGCGTTGCCGCTGTGCGAGGGTGATGAAGTCGGTGGGTTCTCCTTGGCAGCGGCAACGGCTCTCACGGTCAGCGGCGATCTCCTTTGCGTTCTTCTCCGAGCGATCTCCACGAAGTCGACTGCAACTTCTCGTCGGGATCTGCAGCTTTTCACGGCGACGGTGTTGAGGGTTAGAGGCTTGCGATGAGGGCGATGGAGCACTTTGAAGGCTGCTTCTTGCGTAGATGATGAACGAGTGTTGGCTTTGAAAAAGAGAATTTGCGAGAGATTTTTGATGTTGCAGCCTTAAGCTTTCGTAACCCCCACTATTTCAATTCTTTGGCTGCCGCAAGATTCGATGCTAGGTGTTGGTTTATTTTTGCATTGCCCCTCTCTTTTTTCTATAATTGCCGCAACCAAAAAATATTTTGAATTGCCTACGCTCTTTCCTTCAACCCTATGAAAGGGTATTTATAGGGCTAGGGTTTGAAACAAGTAGTTGGATAATGTGGAATCCCTAAGATATAGGAAACTTGTATTTTGATTGGGATTTTGCATTGGAGAAGGATATGAATTTGGAATTTGTATTTTTCAGGGAATTGGTCTTGACTAAGGAGTTTGAATGACCATGTGATTTGATTTTCAATTTGAATTGGATATGAAAAATCTTTGCAAATCTTGTTAATAGATTTTCATATCTCCACACATTGACCAAGTCAAACTTTACTCTCAATTGCCCAAGTCAAACTTCTTTGTGCACACACACTCCCTTTCTCCCAATATGCTATACGAATAGCAATTCCGCCAAATAGTGAAAGTATATTGTTTCACCAAGCCTGAAACACACTAAGCACACACGTTAGATATAACGACACGTTTGTCATCATCAAACCAAGATCCTAGATCGTTGCTTCCAACAAACTTGATAAATGGCACCGTACCGTAAATTGAATTGGACTCTGTGACATGCTTAACTGTTAACCGGAAGATGTAATTGGAAAAGTAAGAATGGTGATTGACTCGTAAATTGTAAGTACGGTAACCTGCACACACACACACAGGGTTTTTGGGGTAACTTATAATGGCGAGGGTGCGGGAGCGACTAGTCCAGACTTTGTTGTCACTGTACGGGTTCTAGCAACCCATAACAGTACCGGTGACAACCATCACAGATCACAGATCACAGATTATTGCACAGTACTCAGAAAATTGGTTCGCCCGGGTAGCACCCGCGGCAAGAGTTGGCCTCTTGGTTGCTTATTGTACCCCGCATTATAAGTCACGTAGGCTCAGGCGCAACTAAAAATCTCGTAACTGGTCATTTTAAATAACGTATATTTTACTTTTGTGCTCTATTGCTCGCACTTTATTTTAGTTTGCCATGCTCGTTTATTGTTTTAAATATCATGCTAGAGTTACTTTGAGTTACGTCTGATCCTGGCGACCCTTCTTTTTGTCGTGGTCTCGCCAGATACAGCACAGGTTGAAGAAGTTGCACCAGAGACTGCAGACGCTGAGTTTGCTGTAGAATTTGACCAGGAGGACGTGTGAGTGTGAGTGTGTTTTATTATATGTATCAGAGTGGCTTGTTTGGTGTGTATTTGTATTCTCGAGTTGTATTTTTTTCATGTACGCTGCTGGTTTGTAATAAGGTTTACACCACTTTCATGTATGAGTATTTTGGCGCATTTCTGCAACAGAGCATGTATTGATCTCATCGGTGCCTAGCAGGACTTGTGCATTTCCAAACAGTAATGGGCCCCGAAAGCGGGTCGTTACAAGTTGTAGTGGATGAGTCGGAGGAGGGTGACGAGGCGACAGAGGGGGCTGCGAAGGAGTTGTAGGTGGATGGGCCGGAGGTGGGTGAGGAGGCGGCGGAGGGGGCTGTGAGAAGAAGTGATGTGGCTGGGGAAGAAGAAGATGGTCGGCGGAGAGGTCATGGCTGAGTAGTTGGAGAGGGGCAAAGGAGGGGAAGGGGGAGGAGTTGTCGGAGGATGTGGCGACAGACGATGGGCTAGGGAAGATGAAGATGATCGGAGGAGGGGGTGACGAAGGGGGCGGGACTGGGAAAGATGAAGATGATTGGCGTCGGGCTGCGGGGCTAGGGGCGTCGGTCGGTCGGCGGCGGTGCAACAGGGCTGTGGAATTTTCTCACAGAGTACGGTGAGAAAGTTTGAATGGCAAACTTGTAAATAAATGAAACTCTGGTTGTGCACAGGAGTAAGACGGTAGGTGCACATAGAAGCTCCCATTTTTTATTAACACATCATCCACCACGACGACTGTCAGCTAGCCAACACAAACGGCTTCTCAGTTTTGCCGCCGTTGTCACCTGGCCTTCACCTCCATCATCCCTCCATCGTTCCCCTCCCAAAACTCCCTATTTTAGATATGTTAGAAAAAGAAAAAGAAAAAGCCAAAAAAAGCTAATGGGTTTTAAAAAACTAAAACACTAAAAACCAAAAAAGAAAAACGAAAAAGATGTGTTTTAAAAAAATAACTTCGTTAAAAAAAATGCATGTGCCAGTCTAACCCAACTACAACATAACCAATGTTGGAATAAACGAGAAAAGTTTTTATGGAGTTAATTTTCATGCATGCTTACAAGCAAATTAGTTTTCATAATTTAATGTACCATGTCGTTTATGTATGCGTACGAGCAAATTAGTTTGTGTTCCTGCATCTCATTTTGGTCGCAACGATTTTTCTTAAGCAGTCTTAGACGTTATTAAAATTACGGAACCTTGATTTTACCGTTTCAAATAACTAATGTATCACAGTCCAATACGCGATATCCATATCATGTATGTTAAGGGGTTTAATAACTTTTGGTTAACATTGTTTTGGACTGATGAAGCCCTCTGAGTTAAGGTTGTTGAATTATGAAAATCTTTGAGCGGAGAGAATAGCGCTTCTCATACACAATTATAGGTGTGGCAAAATGAAACCCGAACCGATCCGATCCGACCCGAACCCGGCATCTTTAACCGGGTATGGGTAGGGACCAATCCGGGTCAAGTAGGAAACGGGTTGACCCGACCCGACCCGGATAAAATCCGGATCGGATAATGATATGGGTTTGGCATGTCAACCCGGATGACCCAAATTCGACCCGTTTTACTTTCTCTCTCTATATAAAAATTTATATAATAACTGCAATACACAGTTGCAATGAGAGTTATGCTTATACGATTTGAATTGTTGTCCTCTTCTTTAAGAGGTCCTGAATTCAATTTACTTTACATACAACTTTTTTGTTAATTTTATTACTTTCGTTAATAAAATGATAACTTTAATTATACTTCCTTGCTATCATCAGTGCGGTTTAAGAGATGAGCTACTGGAAATTATGCAACACCTAATAAATTGTCGGCGGCTCTTAATAAATAGCTGGATATCGAAAAAGGAGCAGTAGTGTATAAATCAAATATTAACCCGACGAGTTAACCCGAACCCGACCCGAATTCAATCCGGATCGGGTTAGGGTTTATCCCTATCCGAGCCGGGTCAAATCTGACCCGACCTGAATCCGAATCCACCCGACCCGTTTGTCATCCCTACTCAATTGGCCCAACGTACAAAATGCAAGAAGAATGACCCAACCCAACCTAGTGGCCTACTTAAACGTGAGTTTCGGCCCATGTTCGCGATTCATTGATAAGGGCAATAAAGTAATTTAACCTACCACGGCCGCCTCCATATAAAGCTGCTCTTTGGCATCAGCATCGAAAACCCTAACCCTAGCACTGGTTCTCATCGAGTAAAAAAAGGTTTGCGTGGCGATCGGCGAAGGGAAATATCGATCATGGAGACGGTGGCTCGGACCGTTAAGGACGTCTCTCCTCACGATTTCGTGAAGGCGTACTCCGCTCATCTCAAGAGATCCGGCAAGGTTTTGATCCATCTCTCTTCATTTTTTAAAATCTCTTTCTCTGCGAAGCACCATCATGATATCTTTGAAATATCGTTGTATTCGCAAATGTACTGATTTTTTCTCCGTTGATTGGAGTTAGCCAGAGTGATTTCTAAAGCGGTTGATTATTTTTAAAAAAATCGAAGATGAGAAGTTCTAACATTTGGAGAATGTTCCAGTGTAAATATTCAATTAAAGTTTCAGATAATGTCAAATGGGAAAAGTTGCGTGAATTATCCAAAATGCAGGTTATTCATCTAGTTTTTTTTTGACATAGAGATTTCTTTAAATCTTATACACGAATGAGTTCCTCATTTGACATTTGTTTTATATTTTTGTTGTGGAGGGTGCCCACTAGATTAAACCGTAATTTGTTTGAAATTTGGGAACGAGATGGCCCTTTTATTGAAATTAGCCACTGCAAAACCCCAAATTGCTCGGTGCTGACATCTTTAGGAAACTACAGGTTAGTTCACTGCTAGAGAGAACCAAGTTGATAGTATGCAAGTTGCTTGACAAAACCCAATTAGGCTATTAGGGTAGTGTTTGCTAGTGTTTTTTTGCTGAGGAGGTGTGAATAAGACTTAGGGCCTGTTCTTTTGTAGAAAAGTATAAATTGGGAAAGTTGAGAAGTGTGTAATCTGATGAGAGAGAAATTTGGTGGTGTGTTTTTTGTTAGAAAGTGGAGTTGGATCGTGTAGTTAGAAAGTTGAGGTTGGGCCCACTCTATGTATTGTCTTCTTTTGGTTGAAGAAAGTTGTATGAAGAAATTGGTGTGGGGTCCACGCGTTGCTATAATTAAATGAGTACTAATTAATTAATTAATTAATATACTATTTGTTTAATGGTTATTAGAATTAAATGAGTACAAAAAAGTGTAATCAGAAGCGTATATAGCATGGGGTCCACTCTTTCACGCGTTGCAGCATGCAACGAAAGCAAAAAAAAGAAAAGGAACACTGCCTTGCGATTGGAGAGTGAGAGAGACTGGGACCAACCATGCTTGAGAATCCATTGTAATCGGAGCAAAATTCTCCGATTTCAAACGAGCTCAGGAATCTCTCCTGACAGCCACGTAGGACATGAATCCCATTTCACAAATTAGGGAAAAGAACACACAACGAGAAAGCAAAGAAGGAATCTGATAAACAGTGTAGGAATAGTGTCATTTGGGAGAATTTGTCTCAACTTTCGGACAAAAGAGTAGGCCCTTAAGCTAGTCATCAAAAGCTAAGAGAGAAGAAAGGAGAGTGTCGATGACTCTGATGCCTAGCTTAAGCTTTTGCCCGGAGTTGAGGAAACATTAAATTTTTTTGTTGAGAAAGATGAGTTACTTGAGCCTGGATCTTTGAGATGATCATGGGTAACACGTTGAGCTCATGTGCTTAAAACACATGGTTTTAAGGTTGTGGTTTGAAATACATGTGTTTATGCGTGGTCTGTGATCCATTGCTTCAACCTCCTTAGGTATGGCCAGGTTCACTCCTTAAAGCACATGCCTACTAATGCTCTATTACAAATCCCTAGGCAGTAATTACTACCAACAAGGCATATGCACCCTCGTTAGTGTTTATATGTAAAACGGGTGTAATGCTTATAAATAGATTGGTGGAACATATTGGGACTCGAGCTGTTCTGGTATATTCTACCTTTTCTAGAGTTCTGAAATCTTTCTAATGGTTTCTATTTATACCGTAGACCTTCTTGCATTTAAACAGAAGTAAAAGCAACATTACTTTCTGCTTTAGGGCATGTTCTTTTGTTCGAAAGTTGGTGTAAATTCTCCCAAATGACATTATTCCTACACTGTTTATCAGATTTCTTCTTTGCTTTCTCGTTGTGTGTTCTTTTTCCTAATTTGTGAAATGAGATTTCTGTCATACGTGACTGTGTCAGGAGAGAGATTCCTAAGCTCGTTTGAAATCGGAGAATTTTGCTTCGATTACAATGGATTCTCAAGCATGGCGGGTCCCAGTCTCTCTCCCTCTCCAATCGCAAGGCAGCGTTCCTTTTCTTTCTTTTTGCTTCCGTTGCATGCTGCAACTGCATGCTGCAACGCGTGAAGGAGTGAGCTTCCATGCTATATACACGTCTGACTACATTTTTTCGTACTCATTTAATTCTAATAAGCATAAACAAGTAGTATATTAATTAATTAAATAGTACTCATTTAATTATAGCAACGCGTGGATCCCACACCACTTTCTTCATACAACTTTTTTCAACCAAATGAACGCACTACACGCAGTGGGCCTCACCTCAACATTCCAACACCACAATCCAACCCCATTTTCCAACACACTACACCAAATTTCTCTTCCATCAGATTCCACACTTTTCAACTTTCCCAATTTATAGTTTCCTACAAAAGAACATGCCCTTAGTTGGTTCTTGATATGATCACACAATCCTGATATTGTAGGTTTTTTTGCAATGAGTTATTCCGACTGTTTGCATAAAACATGCTTCTATTTGTATATTATTTGATCCCGGGCTTTTGCTGCAAATATTAAAATTTGTTGTTCATCCCTTTTTGAAATGGTGTCACTTTAAATAGATGGAACTTCCTCACTGGACTGACATTGTGAAGACGGGAAGGTTCAAGGAGCTTGCTCCCTATGATCCTGATTGGTACTACATTAGAGCCGGTAAGGATGCTTGAATATGTTTCATGGTGTTTTTGACAGCAAGTACTTTGCCTTTCCATTTTGTCCTGCCTGTATTGATGTCTTTTAATTTGTAGCTTCAATGGCAAGGAAGATCTACTTGAGGCAGGGCATCGGAGTAGGTGCCTTTCAGAAGATCTATGGTGGCCGTAAGAGGAATGGAAGTCGTCCACCTCATTTTTGCAAGAGTAGTGGGGCTGTTGCTCGCAACATCCTCCAACAGCTGCAAGCTATGAACATCATTGATGTTGATCCCAAGGGGTAAGAGTATGCGCATTTGAAGTTCTATTTTGTTACCGTTGTGTTCTGCTTGATTCTTGAACTAATTAATGGATACTTAAGTTTGTTTCCTCTGAACTCAAATCTGGTTATTTTAAACCTCTAAAATGATATGAACTTTTTAGTCTCATGGCTTGATGCTGTAAGAATGCCCTGGCAGCCTAGTGAATAATGGGTTCCTATTGAAATTTGAAAACCTTGCGAAGTTGGTATAAAGATAGAGAATAATGGGGAAAAGATGGCACCATCTAACCAAAAATGATCAGGTTTGCTGACATGGTGGCCCGTGAGTGATCTCCGAAAAAGCACCCCATGTGGGTTGTTTTTTTGGTGGCCACTTATGAACCATCGTGTCAATTTACTTGATCATGTACCATCTAACTCTATTAATCCCATTAAAATAATTGCATTTCGTATTGATAATTTGTATGTTGGTTCGAGAATTCAAGATCTGCAAATCATATGATACTTGCTGTTATAATGAATCATAAATGTGTACTTTCAGCAAAGAATCTTTTAAAAAAGAACCTGCCATTGATGCAATTGCATATTCCAACTAGATGTCAGTAGATGGAGAAATTATTTTGGGATAAAGACATCGGATTAAAAGCTTTTAACAAGTTATTTCATCAACTTTTTCATTCGAGTTACCTTCCTTTAATAACGATGAGAAAGAGAATAAGACTGCCAGTTTAGAAACGCTTTATGACCATGAATTTCATCCTCCTAGCATCATGTGCCTTCGACCCTTTAGACTTATTGGTCGATTGTGTTTTAAGCATACGCCGAGGGTGTCAAAGTTTGAGTTACATGAGTTACAATGAAGTAATCTCCCTTCACGGAGAGCATAGTCTCGAAGTATGATGTTTGCTTCAGGATTCAGTGACCATGTTTTTACAATGTTGGTAAATTTCAGGGGAAGGAAGATCACGTCCCAGGGACAGCGTGACCTTGATCAAGTTGCCGGGCGAATTACAGTTGAAGCCTGAGTTGTGGCTGACATATCCTGGTCTTATATTATGTCTGTGAACCTTATTGGTCATAAGTTTGTTTAAGACAATTTTGACATGGAATTGATCCTTTTCTTCATTGTTCATGCATGTCTGCTTTCAAGTAGGTCTTGTCTTTTAAAATTTGCGTGTCTCGGTATTCTATATATGTAACTTGCTTATCTATTACATGCAACTGAAACTTTTAGTGCCTGCATTGTGGTTCGCTTGTAATGGTACTGGTGTAGCCTTGAGGCTTGTAACCAAGCGGAAAGTGGTATTTGTGGAATGCAATCGATGTTTTGAGATCCGTGGTGAAATGCTGTTTGTTTTGTGAGCTTTTATTATTGCATGCGACAGAGGGTTTGTGCGCACAGACCTAAGTGTGTAAATACATGTATGTGTACTGAGTGGAAATTGCAATTTTCAAAATTTTAGGTATGTGTGGAAAGTAGGTACGTGTGTATACCGAGCAATTAGGTCTGTTTGTAGAGCACTCCATTAATATATGTTAGGGGCAAGAAAAAACTACAAGATGAGGTGTACGCGCGCAACCAAAAAGGAGTGAATTGTGGGTTTGTGTGGGTATCGTTGGGGGTAAAAAGGAAAAAAGCATGGGTTAAATTACAAAAAACATTGGGAGGTTAAAATCCATAAATTTAGTGGCAAGCTTGTAGTTCATGGGAATGGAATGAGCTTTAATTTTTTTATTTTTGTAATATTGAAAAGCTGGTTAAAGGCGTGCGTGTTCAGCATCCATCAGGATCAATCCTTGGTGGCCCCACTGGGAAGCGGACCCCAAACCAAACCAAACTCTTCACCCACTTTCAAGTGGGCCCCACAAATGACGAGGTGGACAAATATGTGCTACCACTCTATCAACATGACACCGTGCACGGCGTAAAGAAAACACTCACGAACAGAATACAGGAAACATTGTGCATGGCGTAAAAAAAAAAAAATCCTCACGAACAGAATATGGGGCAAGCACATAACCGAAAAAGAGCGAGGAATGTGTGTGTCGACATCGTCGGTAGAAAAAAAGACCTAAACGCTAAAAAGGGAATGGTCGGGGCAAAAATGCAAATAAAAGGAACGAGGGAGGCCGGGCCTTTTTTTTTTTGGATTGGGTTGGGGGATCCCAGGGCTGAGGAGACAGTGCCACGGGGACAGCCGTGGGGAGCCCCCTCAAATGTAATGAGAAGGACTACCTGCACCTCATTTTGAGGTGCAGGGATGTGACTTTATCAAAAAATAGAAAAAAAATCTAATTTATAAATAACTTCTGTTTTTCTCTCTCCTAATTCTTTGCTATTTTTAGCCTAAGTCACATCCTGCACCTCATTCTTGAGGTGCAGATAGCCCAACTCAATGTAATAGATATGTTATCACTGTTTTCACCGTATATCCTTGAAGTTTCACAGCTAATCAAATAAAAGGAAAAATCAAACTAAAACCCCCACCCCAGTGAAAAACAGCGTGCGTACATAAGCATGAACCCATGGTATCGCTTTATTAATTTAGAATAGCAACAATCCGTTGCCGGTGTGGGTGTAAATCTGGGTGCGGATCTGGGCTGGTCTCGTGCATCATTATTTTCTCAAACCAAGCCGCGGTTCGGTCCCGTGGTTTTATTTTACTGGTGGTCGCCGCTACAAACAAAATTCCATTTTCATTTCTTCCTTTCGGGGGGGAAAAAATTGCACAGAAATTTGAGCTCCCATCGATCGGCAAGTGGGGGCCACTGTAACGTGCTCTTCGTTTCACATTCTTCATCAAGAAAAATTAAATCAACAGGCAATCTTTTGGTGGAGGCCGGAATCAAATACAAATCAGTGAATGTAAGTTAGAAGGTACTTAAATTAAATTAAATTTTATGTATTTTAAACGGTTGGTTAAATGGGGTTGAACCTTGGAGTAAAGTTCACGCTTAAAAATCAAATGCACCTTTTGCAGCTGGTCATAATTTTCTTTGGTGGCATTTCCTGTCCATTGATGAATCGATTCGATTAATTTGGAATAAACAAGGGGTTTCGTTGGGTAGCTTCTGCATCACTTAAAGCCACCTCTTTTGTTTATTTTAATCACTCCCTCCCTTTTCTGCTTCAACCCCCTCGTTAAAGGTCCCTCCTTTTCTTCGACCTTAAATTAGGTGAGCCATTGCAACTTTGAAGTGGAAATTTCACCAAATAGCCTACCATTTGCATCTTATTTTTATTTAAACACCTAGCATTTTTGAAGCTTACTACACGAGCAACTGTGTTGGCTGATGTCAGCTTTTGACGAAAATGCCACCTGCATTGACTGTGCACCGCTCGAGCTGATTAACCGATGAAAAGTTGCCGGAAAATTAAAATTAGTGTCGTTCCTTGTTTTTGGTGTAAAATGTAGCCTTATTCATGTAATAAAAACAAGTGTAAAACACATCAGCGTGCATGATGCATTTTTTTAAATAGCAACTCACATTAAATAGTAATGTGAAATTAACCTAAACTTTATGATATTAAGTGGGAAGGCTCTACACTTTAAGGATTTTAATGAAAACTAAAAACCGTTAAGACACATTGGTGTAACTTCCATATCTTTGAATACATCAGATTATTATTTTCCGATGGTGAATCAAAAAAAAATTAGTATAATCTTTCTCTGTAACTATAAAATAAAATAAAATCAGTTGGATTTTTTAGAATTCGGTCCTCCAAAATGAGTTATTCGAAAAAAGTCCTCCAAATCATTTAACTCACTCGAAAAGAGTCATTTTTGGGACATAATTGCAATATTATTTTTTAGAAATCGATCTTCTAAAGGGACTCTTTTCGGGTCAATTATTTAATTTGAGGACTAAATCACAAATGCTATGATTTAAATAACTCAGTCCGAATAACACATTTTTTGGTGACCGAATACTAAAAAAACCGTTGGCGTCAAATTCCGTTTGCCCATCAATCAAAACCGGTGCTTTTGCGCTGGTTCATGGCTGGAACGTGAAGCTATGGGGCGTAACTTCCATGTTAAACTAAAGATAGCAATGAAAAAGATTCAATTTTTATTATTGGAACGTCGAGTGTTGTTGGAGAAACATTAAAACTTAAAAAAAAATCAAGAATTTAATCGATGATGCTTGAAAACGAGTGGAATGAGTAGTACAGCTCAGCTGATTTTTGCGTCTGACTTTTTTCATGGTTAGTTCGTGAAATGAGGGGAGAGAGAGGGAGAGAGAAGGCTAGTAGATCTCTGATGAGGTTTTGGGTATTTAAGGACCTCAGACCCATTCCCCATTTAAGACCCATTCCAAGTTCTCTCCCCTTTTAATTCCATCTCTCTCTCTCTTTCTCTTTTCTAATTTTGATCCCTTTTTGCGAAGTGAGAGGATCACTCGAAGAGGTAACATTTTCATTCGTTTTTATCCCGAAAGCTTTGGTTTTTCTTGTTCTTTTGTCTGGGAGTGCTCACAAATCATGCGACATTGCAAGATGCTAATCTTGTCTGATGTTGTTTATCATCGTGAATTATGTACAGATCTGGCTCATTTTTTTGTTCTTTTGTATCTGAATTGTTTCCATTGTTTAGATCTGTTGGAATTTCTATGAATTTTGCTCCGAATCTAATGTAATTTGGTAATTGGATGATATTGGATCATGAATTTTTTTGATCCTAATTGCTGAATCTCAGATCTGAGAGCCCTAATGCTAGATCTGAGCATGGTATTTTGTTAGGTCTATGCATGTTCTAATCTTTGTCCATTTCTAATTTGTCGCCAATCATAGATCTCGGCCGATGTGATGTAATTTTGTTTTCAGTGAGTCGTGATCTCGAAAATGGTGAAGATCTGCTGCATTGGAGCTGGCTACGTCGGCGGCCCGACGATGGCCGTCATCGCCGTGAAGTGCCCGAAGGTCGAGGTGGTGGTCGTCGACATCTCGACCGCCCGCATCACCGCCTGGAACAGCGACCAGCTGCCCATCTACGAGCCCGGGCTCGACGACGTCGTCAAGCAGTGCAGGGGCAAGAACCTCTTCTTCAGCAACGACGTGGAGAAGCACGTCCGAGAGGCCGACATCATCTTCGTCTCGGTCAACACCCCCACCAAGACCAGCGGCCTCGGCGCCGGCAAGGCCGCGGACCTCACCTACTGGGAGTCCGCCGCCCGCATGATCGCCGACGTCTCCAAGTCCGACAAGATCGTGGTGGAGAAGTCAACCGTGCCGGTGAAGACGGCGGAGGCAATCGAGAAGATACTGACCCACAACAGCAAGGGGATCAACTACCAGATCCTGTCGAACCCGGAGTTTCTGGCCGAGGGGACGGCGATCCAGGACCTGTTCAACCCCGACAGGGTCCTGATCGGAGGCCGGGAGACCCCCGAGGGCCGCAAGGCCGTTCAGGCCCTCAAGGCCGTGTACGCCAACTGGGTCCCCGAGGACCGCATCCTGACGACCAACCTGTGGTCCGCGGAGCTCTCCAAGCTCGCCGCCAACGCCTTCCTCGCGCAGAGGATCTCGTCGGTGAACGCCATATCGGCCCTCTGCGAGGCCACCGGCGCGAACGTGGCCGAGGTGGCCTACGCCGTCGGGAAGGATAGCAGGATCGGGCCCAAGTTCCTGAACGCGAGCGTGGGGTTCGGGGGGTCATGCTTCCAGAAGGACATACTGAACCTGGTGTACATATGCGAGTGCAACGGGCTGCCGGAGGTGGCGCACTACTGGAAGCAGGTGATCAAGATCAACGACTACCAGAAGAGCAGGTTCGTGAACAGGGTGGTGTCGTCCATGTTCAACACGGTATCGGGGAAGAAGATAGCGGTGCTGGGGTTCGCGTTCAAGAAGGACACGGGGGACACGAGGGAGACGCCGGCGATAGACGTGTGCAAGGGGCTGGTGGGGGACAAGGCGGCGGTGAGCATATACGACCCGCAGGTGACGGAGGAGCAGATACAGAGGGACCTGGCGATGAACAAGTTCGACTGGGACCACCCGATACACCTGCAGCCGATGAGCCCGACGGCGGTGAAGCAGGTGAGCGTGACGTGGGACGCGTACGAGGCGGCCAAGGGGGCCCACGGGGTGTGCATCCTGACCGAGTGGGACGAGTTCAAGACGCTGGACTACAAGCGCATCTACGACGACATGCAGAAGCCCGCCTTCATTTTCGACGGCCGCAACGTCGTCGACGTGGAGAAGATGAGGGAGATTGGGTTCGTCGTCTACTCCATTGGGAAGCCCATCGATGCCTGGCTCAAGGACATGCCCGCAGTCGCCTGAAAGCCCATGACGATTAACACCACTTCGACTACCACACAATCGATGATCATTCTTTTATAAATTGCTGTTTTGGTCTGCTTCTGGTCATATACTCTGTATTTCTTTGTCTGTTTTGAGTTTTGAGAATTTGTCAGTCCAGTTTCTTCTAATTTTTGGAGTCAGTAGGCTCTTTGGTATCAAGTTTTATACAGTTCGAATTTGATTGCCTTTTGATTACCATTTTGATGCTTAATTTTACAGCTTACTCATTCATGCAATGCAGGTGGTGGGAAGAGCATATACTGGCTGTTTTGATGCGTCAACTGCAAAAGAAAACTGTTTTTATTTTAAGTTTTATGGAGTAAACATGTCACCATATTTGAGTCCATGATCATATAGTACCTTGTTTATTTCCTTGAACTTGGAAAAAAAACAAAATTTTCTCCTGCAGTTGACTGATAAAAAAAACAGTCTATATTTTTAAATTCACATGTTCTGCATGATTAAGTTGTAAAATCTCTTATACAAATGAGGAGGTTTGTCCCATGTTGTCCAATGTGTCAATGTCCATAAAGCCACGAAAAAATACCCGCAAACACAGCTCTTATTCAAATAACACCCAAAAAATACACCCCAAGCTCCAAAAACATACCCAACTTCACACATCCCCTAATCAACAAAAAAAAAAAAAATCCCAAAAACCATGCGACGATACCCACACTCAGACACACTCTTTCCATTTGATCCGATTCGGGTTTCACATCATGATTTTGTCAGGGGTCCCGGGGTAATTTCTAGTTACACATCAAAGGAGTGATCCCTATTGAGATAAGATGAAAGAAATCACATGAGATAGTTTCTATAAGTATGTCTAAGACCTATTGATACCCGTCAGACCAAAAATAGATACGGGTTGAAATGATTAAAATAGGATATGAAAGATCTTAGTTTAATAGAAGGAAAAACTTTACATATGAACATCCAACTTATCCCACATTCTTTCTACATCCGACGTATCCAACATTCTTTCTACATCCGACTTTACATCCGACCACGATTTTTGGGATGGAAGCTAAGAAAATGACAATAATGATCAAATAAATAGTGTACTCTTGCAATGTGTTACTTATAGTGATGAGAATGTGCATGCGCAAAGCCCGATTGGGCTTCCAATGGGGACATGCCACATCATCATCCCTACAAATACTTCAATAATTCTTCTAGAATTAATGAAGGATGTGTAGGAATGATGATGTGACATGATCAATTAAAAGCCCAACAGGACTTTGGGCATGCCCATTCTCATTCTCATCCCTGCGATGCCCAAACTTGGACATTACTTATAACTCGTTCTCGGTTGCATCTTTAAGCAATCAATTTGCCAGACTAGAGAGCTGAGTATTGTATCAATCAATCTGAGGACAATTAATATCATAGCAACAACAGCTGCTATCCGCTGTGATATTCACATATACTGAAAGCATTTCCTCAACAAATACTGAACCCTAAAAAAGTTCCACAATAATCATAAATCACAAATCTGATCTCCAATATACTGATCTGATTAGTACAGTAAGATGTTTCATTGACATCTGCGAGAAAAGAAAATTTTTCGCACTCTTAACAACATTGGGCAAAATATGCATATCAATGTACACGCTGTTGTATACGTATTGATGAGTAAAAATTTGACACATTTTGCCTCTTCCATTTGAACCGCTCTCTAAAAATCATGTAGCCTACAACCCAACCTTCTGATATGATATTTACAACTGTTCTACAACAACATTTATATGATACATCACCAAAAATTGGACAATAAAAACAAAATTCATTCGAAGATTCCTTCTTCTATTTACTTGGCTGTAGCAAATGCTTGCCACGCTCAAAAAAATACGTGCTGAGCAAATGTTTCCAACTGGCACTGTTTCTACTGAGTGAGGATGACTTTACATTTGAACGGTTAATCGGCTCATTGGACGCGTCAGTAGTTGAAAGCATTGCTGAAAGATCCCAACAAACAAACCAATAATGCCAATCCTAACAACTGGTTAGCTCGCTGCCGATCGACCTTCGCCACGAGGCAACTTCTTTGCTCCAGCTGTTCCATTGAAACGGGTTAGCAACTTATACATGAAACATGTGTGGAGTATAAAGATAACACAAAACATGCATGTCACATACAATCTTCTACATCCTTCAGCTGGTAGTAGTGGGGAGCAATTTCAACCAGCCAGTCGGGTTTCAATTCTGTGACCTGCAAAATTTACCAGTTATGAAGTGAGACCATCAATTGTTTGGAAATAGAAACCACGCTCTGACAGCAAAAAAACTTCATAGGATTACCTGCCGCATGTACTCTTTAGTTGTGAGGACAAGTTCATGATAGATAACCCACCTCGGCAGCTCCTAGAAAAGGAGACGAACCAAAAATCGAAACTGTTAGATTGAACTTAGATTCATGGTCCCCGGGGCGGGGGAGGCCGCACGGTAAATCATGTTCTACTCAGGAAGATGAGGGTAATTGTGCCAATAAATCCCATAAAGAAGGGCACATGCATGCCCTTAACTATTATAAAATACTTTGCAGGTCATGAAAAATTATCGGCACCAGATGAAAACAATCGGTTGCAAAGAGTAGGGAGTTCTCTATGGAATTCTTATAACTTCCTCCAGCTAAGCGTCCTCAAAGGCATGACATCCTTCAAGTATGGTTCTCGAACACTACAAATTTGAATTTTCCCCACATAATTCATTAGGGTTTTTAGATATAAGTCTCTTTTTTCATAGTTATTTAGAAAAGAGTCCCATAAATCATAGTATTTGCGATTTTGTCCCCTAATTTCATTAAGTTGCTAGAAAGGAGTCCTAATTTACTCTTGTTTAAAATTAAGGTATATTCCATTTAATTTAACAGAATATCCCTTTTAAAATCCCCCTTCAAATTCTTTTTAATTTTAATTTTTTATTTTCACCCTCCACATGTGGTGGTTTCGATGGAGGATGAGAAGGGAGCGGCGGTGGGGTTGGATGAAGTGTAGGGTGACAAAGGGAGTGTTGTGTATTGACGATTGAGGAGGATGAAGAGGATGGGCAGTGGCGGTGGCGGGGGGGGGGGGGGGGGGGGGGTGGGGGGGGGGGGGGGGGTGGGTGCGTGGGGGTAGGCAGAGGGTGCAGCGTTGTGTTTTGACGATTGAGGAGGAACAGGAGGGTGAAGGAGCTGGAGGGGGGCGGCATGGTGTTTTGGCGAATGAGGATGAGGATGAGGTGGTGAGAGGGTGGCGCAATATTCGGCAAAGGAGCGGGCAATGTCTAACCCCAGCCGCCACCCTTGTCGCCTCCTCCCCCTTCCTCTATCCACAACCTGCCTCTTCCACTCCCCTCATCCCAAAAGTCTGATAACACGACATAAAACCTAGTAACCTGATATTTGAAACTTGAAACTTAATATTTTATAGGTTAACTAATGTGTAAGTGGGTCTGGTTAGTATTTAACCAGGTCCAGGTTAAATTTTAGACGAAAAATGTTTAGAGCGACTCTTTTTTAGTAGTCATGTAATAGGGAGGATCAAAGCATAAATACTAAGATTTATGTGACTCTTTTAAAATTATTCACGATTACGGGGACTTATTTATTAAAAAAACCTTCATAATAATGCGTAATAATGTAATTTACCTGTGCCAGGCCAGAACTTGGGTGTATGTAGACTGTTTGAGGATTTTTGACGGTTCGGTATGCACCAGTCTTCTGCAGCCTAGCAGAATGATGGAAAAACCCTGCAAATATCTCAAGGTTAGGTCCAAGCAATCGAAGCAATCTCTAATGATCTTAATGATAGTTTTTTGTGCTATATTGTTATACCTGCTGTGATAGACTTCTTTATTGCATCTAAGTCGCCAGGATTTGAGGTAAGCTCAATCTCAACTCTTTCCAAAAGCCCTTCCAACTGGTCCCTTATATCTCTAGCCCGTTTCATACTCCGCACCTGGTAAGGTACACAAACATGTATCAACAGAAAATGTATACATTAACTATTACTTAGAGAAATGTTTATCTACTATTACTTAGAGAAATGTTTATCTTTTTCCCCTTAAAAATTTGGGGTGCAACCCTAATCTAAGCATAATCCAAGATACAATTCCAGGATCCCTCAACTGCTGATTTTTCCTTAACTATGGTACCACGTTCATCTTTAACTAAAAATAGTTAAGAAATTATCACGACAAAAAAGAATTTAATCATACTATGAATAGTAGCTAGGATATATTTCAATCATTAACCCAAAAAATGAAAGCATCAAGAACCACCTCAGTAAAA
Organism: Scilla litardierei; assembly: GCA_030789695.1. Taxonomy (NCBI): domain Eukaryota; kingdom Viridiplantae; phylum Streptophyta; class Magnoliopsida; order Asparagales; family Asparagaceae; genus Scilla; species Scilla litardierei. Next base: position 40,697,994 of record CM061141.1, read on the forward strand.
TTATTATCAGCAGCAGGCGGTATACAAAATTAATCTCTTAATCCAAGTTTTTTATGTCTAATCTATCTAATTTAAACTTTGATAGATATTGCCAAAATCAGTGTTGGAAACCAAGGTCAAGATTTATGCAGCCGCATAAGACTATTGAGGCACCTGTGCATCAATCAGCTTCAATTATGCATACAAGCTGCATATGTGTGGAAAGGTGCCGGAACCCAGTGACACTGTTTTCCTTTCCTTTTCTTTTCATCCCCTTAACAAACCCTTCCTGTTACCCAATTGCACATGTTAAACCCAATTAAACAAAAGCATAAGAGAGCAGCCACAAGACCCAATGCCTAACTAAAATGTCATTGGCTGCTCTCTCAATCCAATGAGGTTATCCCTCTTTCCAATTCCATCTTTCTTGAAGGGACGTGGTTAAGTAACTCATTGATGTTCGCTAACTTTTGTTTTGACATTCACAGTTTCGTTTTTCCCAGCTTCCTCTTCCCCCTTCTCTCACCTACATGCGAACACTTTCGTTGATCTCTTGAGTCTTCAAAATAGTGAGTAACTACATAGCTGATGCTTGCCATTTAAACAATTGCAAGATGCAACAGAAGCAAAAGGCTAAATCAAGGATGCTAGCTTATTTTATTGGCTTTAAGAATTGGCTTGCTATCTTATTATATTCAATAAGTTAATATTGTTTATGTGTTATCTTAGCTAATCGCACAATAGGCTGTATCATCCATAAATCCAATTTCTTACCAAAAAATTTCATTTCTCTACCCACATTTAAAAGGAATTTTCAACATTTTGTTTGTGTGCATGTGCATTTCTGCAGAGCTATTAGTTTGATAATGTGTATAATTCAATTATTGGTCTTGCTCTGCTGGGCCATAGGCAAACACCTTCAGGGTTATGTGTCCTTATTAGCATCTAAACAGGCTAGCTACATATAGAAATCTATGTCATTGCAAGAAGGTGATAGTCCCTAAAGTTAATATATGACAGCCAACTTAATTCTCTATGACACTAACCACCTAATGAATGAGCAAACCTAAATAGCCACTTATTATAATTGGATCATGGATGCATAATCATATATATGTTTGCCTTTGATTGATATACTTCATATAAATCATGATTTGAGCTTCCCCTCAGAGGTTACAACGGTTCCCAAATAAATTGTCAACCTAATGGAGCGAGCAGGAAAAGCAGAACCCAGGTTATGAGTTTCCAACATTAGGAAAACAATCTCAAAGATATTTGCCTCCATTCTGTTTATAAGTGTGCTAATAAAAGCGTCTCATATTGCAAATCTGATTAAATACCTAAACATATTTTAAACACATTCATAGTGTCATTTTCAGAACATTACTGTAAAGAAAAACAAAAAAGGACATTGAATGGATTATATGCAAGATGAGTTCCAAAACGAAACTGGAACAAGCCTATCAACAATCTGGAACCCTTTCTGTTGACAGAAAAATGGAAAATCATAAATAGAAAAGCAAGGAAAACCTGGCTTTAATTTTTTGACCAAACCTGGATATAGTTTTCATAGCACCACTGAGTTGAGAAGTTGGTTTCCCGCCAGGAATTGAAGACCTGAAGTAACAGATAGAAATTCAGTGAAAGCCTATAGAATAATCACATTCTATTAAGTAAATATTAGGTTTAAACCAGACGAGATTCAATTAAAAATTATGCAAAAGCTTCAATAGGTACATTGAGCAACGCAATATGATCCCCGACATTGCCCGAGTGAAAATTCATCCTTGCATTGTCTGCATGTACTTGTTTATCCTTTGGACGATAAAAGATTGAATTCCCAACAGAGAGCATAGCAGCAATGGAGATACTTTCATCTGAGCATTTATATTTGTCCGAAGCGACTATCATCTTGGAGAGCATTGGATCAAGAGGAAATTCTGCCATTCGCCTTCCCACTTTGGTCAACTCTCCTTTGCTGTTCAATGCACTCAGGGCAAACAGTTGCTCAAGGGCCTTAAGAAGTGCTTCTGACGGTGGTGGGTCCATAAAATCAAAATTGACCAAGTCATGAATGCCCAAGCTCTTAAGAGTAAGCACAACATTTGCAAGATTAGTTCGCTGTATCTCAGGCACAGTATTGTCTTCTAAATCATTATTATAATTATATGCTGTATAAAGTCGAAAGCATTTTCCAGGACCAGTACGTCCTGACCTTCCAGCCCTTTGCATCGCAGAAGCTTTTGAAATTGGATTAATAAGCAAGGATTCCATGCCTGTCCGAGGATTATAAGATTTAATTTTACAGAACCCAGGATCAATGACATACTTAATTCCATCTATTGTCAATGATGTTTCTGCAATGTTTGTTGCCAGGACAACTTTCCGAGCTCCCTCGGGTGTAGGTTCAAAAATCTTGGCTTGAAGCTCAGTGGGAAGATTAGCAAAAATAGGGCATATTATAAGTTCTGCAATTTTTGTTCCTAAACCCCTTGTTCTGTGTTTCAATATCTCATCAACTGTTTCAATCTCCTCCTGCCCAGTGAGGAACACTAGAATATCACCAGGCGATTGAGTCACATGTATCTGAAGAACGGTCACTATTGCCGCATCGATATAATCTGCCTCAGGAGCTTTGGTGAAATGTATCTCAACAGGATATCGCCTCCCTGGAATCTTAAAAATAGGTGCAGAATCAAAGTAATCACTGAACTTTTCTGCATCAAGTGTTGCACTAGAAATAAGTAACTTAAGATCCTTTCTGAAGCGAGAAATATCCTATCAAAAAATTACATAAAGAAAAGCATTATCAGTAAAGCATCATATATGACTTCCCAAGCTAGTTCTTAAAGGCATATTGTCAAAAAGATCTTTCTGGGAAGACAAAGATCAACTGGAATATAACAATGTAGCGATATAATGTCAAATTCTAAATATCTCAGCTTACCTTAACCAGACCAAATAAGATGTCTGTGGAAAGTGTTCTTTCATGCGCCTCATCCACCATGATAATGCTGAAATGTAAGCATGAAAACCAATTAACCATAAAAAATGGTGATGGAAGGATGAAAATGGCTTTTTGTTCGATTGTCTACCTATAGCTTGCTAAGTCTGGTTCCCCCAGGAATTCCCGCAAAAGCATTCCGTCAGTCATATATTTTAGAACCGTTTTTTCAGAAGTACAGTCTTCAAACCTAATGGAATAGCCCACCTGTGCATAAATCACAGAATAACCACATTAAATGACATCTGGACATGTTTCTCTGTCTGCTAAATCACTAATTCCGCTTAGAAAGGACCCAAGTCATGGGCAAACCTCATGACCAAGTTTAACCCCCATCTCCTGTGATACCCTAGCAGCAACACTCATTGCAGCAACTCGGCGTGGCTGTGTGCACCCAATCTATAAAACCCAAGTCGTCATCAATATGCCTAGTGAACAACTCCAAAATGAAGAGGCGACAATGTAAAATCAGATGATGCCATGATAATACTAATTATTGGGTTGAACCAAATGTTCATATATATGACGTTAGAGCAACTTGAATACAGATTACTCACAATTTTCTAGCAAATTGAAGGAAAATTTCCTACAAATTAAAGGAAAATGAAGACAGAAACCTTGGAACTAACCCAACTAAAATTGGATCATGGTTGTAATTATCCCGGTATAAGTGGAATTTCATGTCTCATGGGCAAATTACAGAGTAAACTGGGTTAATGATATTTGGAATCTGTAAGAAACTCTTTATTTAACCATAAAAAGGATTAGAAAAAGGACAGCACACCTTTCCATGTTTCGTATACCCAGCTTCATGAAGATACTGGGGTATCTGTGTAGTCTTACCAGAACCAGTCTCCCCAACAATGACGATAACCTGTTGAGAGTGAAAAAAATGTAAATAAACCATTGTTTCGAATAACACCCGAGGACATATAATTACAGGAGACTAAAAAAAGGATGCATAGTTATTAACCTACTAGCATTTTCCCATCAAAAAAAGGTCGGCTATGAAGCATGAGCTCATATCAAGAAGGTCCATGGAAACTTTGCACAAGACAAATAGATGATGATGGTGACAACAATGACAATGATTATAGATGTAAACGGATCATATATGGATTGGATGTGGGTTTTTATCATATCCATATCTCGAACCAGTAATGTAATACAAATTCAGATAGTTTCATAAATAGTCTAGTATCCAATCCCTCAAAAGACGAATCCAGATACAAATCATATATGGACAATAACCATATATACTAGTATAAATGGATACCGATATACATAGGATATGACCATATCGATACAACGGCTGCCAGAAAAGGTTAAATTTCACTAAACTGCCTTGGACTTTCATGGTTCTCTTCTCTCAAATAACTAGCATTAACTTTAGAAGTTGCTATAAACCCTCAAAAACCTAGTCCCAACAAATTCCCAATAAATTGATTTTCATCCGTTGACTGTCAAAAATTTATCACGTGATAAGACCATGACTAATTGTGATTTAATGTTGATAAAAATTACCCCTTTTAAGAAGAAACAAAGAAAAAAGCCTAATTTTTTTTCTTTTCCCCCTTTTCTCTTTCCACTAACCAACTAGCGACATCATGTTGACGAGAGGAAGGGATGGGGTGGTTTCGTGCGGTGACGGGTGCTCATGATGAGGACGACAAAGGAGGAAAAAGGAAGAAATTAAGGGGGGAGAAAAGATGGGGAGGAAGGGATGAAGAGCAGAGAGAAGGGAAATGGATGGAAGACGAGTAAGGTGAAGGAGATTGAGGTATGGTGCCTGCTAAGAGGAGAGGATGTGTTGGTGTATGGTGGCGACTTAGGAAAGTAGGTAAATTTGGGCTGAAGGGAGAAGGGGAACAAGGTAAGGTGGAGTGAGGTGATATGGAAAGTTTTTTTATTCTTTTATTTCTATAATATTGTTAAGAGATTTTTTAGTAGGGCCTATATGCCAGTCGCTATTTTATTTAAAAAAATATTTAACGAACTCACATTTCAAACTCTATTTATATGAGGGCACAAAAAAGTCATTTTACAAGCGTCATTAACATCATTCAGATTTTTAGTGTTCATAACAGGTATTTAACAAATTCCTCTAAACTATCATGGACTTCACCCTAATTTTTTTTTAAAAAACTACATAAACTTCATAAATTACTCGAACCCTCCAATTTTCCCTTCACTTTTTTACTGACATCCACATTGAAATGCTAATGGTGTTGTCACATGGGTTTCACATGAGTAATTTTGAACAAAATCTCCTTTTTGAAAAGAGAAAAAAAACCTAATATGGCACATGCAATCTATTTGTTCTTTTTCTTTTTGCCTTTTGTTAATCGCCGTCAACCTAGAGGAAAGGGAAGGAGCCTAGAATTCAAGGTAGTCTAAGAAATTTCAGCCTAGTTATTTTGAAAAGCCATAAAAGCTCATAGGTAGTTTAGTGAAAGAAGCCAAAAAAATTAACAATTCTATTATATTAGTGGGTGAGCACTAACTAGGCTGGTTTATCTGGATATATATTATTGATAAGGGTGACTAGTTAAACATGAATCATAGGGTATAATATATTATTGTAGAAATAACATACAACTTTGAATTCGTGTCTGCATCTGAGAAAATTCTAATTTTAATATCTAAATCGGTATCTAGGATAGGGAATTTTGATATTCATATGATCATATCCGCATCCAATAGGATAACGATGTCGATTCTGTTAGGATAACCAAATCCATTTACATCCCTAATAATGAATGTGTCTAAAATGACAAGTTATCCTCTTAAGTTGATCATATTACCTCCAAGAGTACAAGGCAAAGAAAAATCTAAATAACATGTGTACTCTTTCAATATATTTAAGATTCTAATTCTTCAAAATTCTTCCTAAAACAATTAACTGAAAATTCAAATATAATAAAATTTCATATTCTTATAGCATAAACTAAATGGGTGGGAATACCAAAATGGGTGCATATATCTAGTCTCCCACTCATTCGTCGAAGAAAGCAAATTCTTCCATATCCTCCTAGATAAAGTCTGAGAGTCCAAACTAGACATTTCTGTTACTGTTGCACCAACCTAGCTAGGGCTTAAAAACAAATGAAAGATGTGGGTGCATAGCAGTGTTATCAAATGGCGGCGCCATGGACGCTATGGCGGAATGGCCTGTCGGTTTTTGGGATCATCGCCATTCGCCATCCGCTTTTCAGCATGATATGGCCCTGTCCGCTATTTCCGTCATGGCACATGCTATTTCCGCCATAACGCCCGCCATGTGGTGGTTTATGGCGCACATGGCGGACGTTCAATTATTTTTTTAATGATTTGTGTTGTTTTTATTTGTTTTTGCAGTTTTTTAGTTTTTATACACACACATACAGATACACACAAATACACACACGCACGCACGCACACACACAGAGAGAGAACGTACACATACATACATACAGATACATACAAACACATGCATACATGCACATGCACACACGCACACACGCACGTACACACACACACATAGAGAGAGAGTAGGAATGGCAATATTGCGGGGCAGGGCGGGTATTTAACTACCCAAGCTTGCCCCGACCCATCTACAGGCCGGGGCGGGGCGGGTCGCGGGCCGGGGCGGGACGGGTTCTTTCTTACCAAAACCGGGTCGGGCCGGTCGGGTCAAGTCATTAGTGCCATCCATATGAATCCCAAATAAAAAATTTATTTGTGAATTGGGAGAATTTTTGATTTATTTGGTAATGTGGAATTGGGAATTGGCCCAATTAGGAGAACCGTGGAATAGAGTATGCGTTATGGGTTATTCGTTGACTGCATGGTCCGCATCAAAATAGTAAACCTATATAATTTACCGGGGCGGGGCGGGGCGGGCCGGGGCGCATACAAAGCCCAAGCTTGCCCCGACCCGGCTGCGGGCCGGGCCGGGCCGGGTCAAAACCGGGTCGGGCCAGGTCGGGCCGGACGGGTCAGGCCATTATTGCCATCCTTAAGAGAGAGAGAGAACGTACACAGACATACATATACATACAGACACATGCACACACACACATACACAATCACACAATCACACACACACATACATACATAATTACATATACACACGCGCGCGCACGCGCACACAATCACACACACAGCCACAATCGCACACCCACATACACACACATATATACACATACACAGTCACACACACTCACATTCATACACACACACAGAGAGAGAGAACATACACATACACACATAGGCCGTCCGCCATAGGCCGCTATTTCATCCGCTAAATGTTTATGGCGGATTTTTGGCTCACCGCCTTAGGCCGCCATTCGCCATTAATAACACTGGTACATAGACTACTGATTGAAAAGTTCCACGCTTATAACTGGGTCATAAAGAGACATTGTTCAAGGAAACACAACTTTAACAACCAGCTTGACCTGTTAATGACTTAATTCACTCCATTCTCGAGGGATTCATTCAAAATGCATAAGTGAATCAAGGTTGCTAAAAATTTATACATTTTGATAACTGCTTCATCCAAAATGTTGTGATGATATCTACCAACTTGATTGCTCTGGATATACGAACCTGATGATCATTAACTGCCTGGAGTAACTCCTCACGATAGGGATAAATAGGCAGAGTTTTCCTCTCATCCTGAAGAAAATGCAAGGGAAATCAAGGGCTTAACGAATATGGCATTGCAAATAATGGTAGTTATTTAAAACCCTAAAATTAAATGCTATGAACATTATTTCGGGCTCAGAAGGTAATATCTAACAAATACAATTTAGCAAGGCCAAGATGAACCTAATGTATCAAAATCTTGGAAGTGACGAAAACAGAAAATGTAACAAGACTGAAGAAAATTTTGCCAAAAGAAACAAAAAGAAATACCAAACCTGAAGTTTTTGTAGCATAGATTTTGCACCGGATGAGTCAGGGTTCTCACTAGGCAACTCATTTTCATGCTGCTCAGGTAAGAATTATAACATGTCAAACCCCTCATTTGCAAAGAGAGAACAAATGTAAATTATATAAACCATGACCAAGGATGATTTTCCAACATACCTGGATGCCATCCATCACAGATTCGCTGATGAAATCAATCGCATTTTCAAACACATACCTAGAATAAAGAAATAATGTCAGTATTAAGTATATAAATTAACAATAGAAAGATGATTAAGATAATTGTTTTGATGATAAGATAATTGTTTTTAAGTGGCATATGATAACACACACATGAACATTTAAAGATGAGAGTCATTCACTCCAATACCAGCAAACAGAACTCTGCATACCACAGCGACAAATACTTGAAGCACTTAACTGATAATCATCTTGTTCTTGTTTTTTATTCTTTGAGCCAAACTTTAAAGTCGCCTTTCCTAAAATAAGAAAGACATCCAAAACTTCATCAAACACCACAATTTATAATCCATGTTAATAATGAGTCATCATGCGAGTAGTGACAAATAAGCATAAAACATGGTAAAGACACCAATATAGTTACCAATTTGATGTTCTTCCCATGCTTCCTGTTCAGCAAATGGGTTCATCTTATCTTCAGCACCAGAATCTCTACATAGAAAAAGGAAAAAAAAAAGCAAAAAAAAGCAAAAAAAAGGATAAAACCAATGAAGATAATGTGAAGCAAACAATCATAACTAGTGTGAAAAAAGTATACAGAAAATACGTCCATCGGCCAATCAAAAGAAATTACTACAGCCAAAGAAGAGGCAATGAAAAAACTAACCTGTACCGCTGCATTGCAGCGGCAAATCTTTTCTCTTGATTTACACCTCCATCTTGATCATATGCATCGGGCATCCTATACTGTTCAAGAGAGTAACACATGATTGTAAGCAGTCTGTGGTAGAAAATATTTGCCGGGTCAGTATAAGACAGGTGTGGATATTGTAAGTTCAAAGTAGTTATTGAACAGTAGCATTTTACGATCATATAATCATCTATGCACCTCCTCTTACTGCAGCAAAAGAGTTCTAAACAATAATAATAATAATAATAAATAAACTATAATTATACACTTCTGATGTCCAGCCTTATGGATAATACATACAGTGTAAATAAAGAAAAAAAACACAACCTCTTTATTCAAAGAACTGAAATCATATGTAACATAAAATGTTTAAAGAGAGCGAGGAATTTTTAAATCCATGCTTATATGGTACACCAGTTACGTTGTGTGACTGTCATGGTCTACAAAATTTATATGCTAGTATGGTCACCCGACTAGGAGACATGGGTACCCCGAAATTGGGGCATGTATCCGTGTCAAACATGGGTACACATCCGACATGTGCTCGACACATGACCCAAAAACAAATTCATTTCGGAACAGGACATGGGAAAAGTGTTTGTTTCTTTAAACTAAACGAGTTTTAACTCGCATCCAAACAGAACTTCCTCTTGATTATCATTGATTTTTGACATCTTTGTTATTAGCTTAGATTGGGCTTAAATTTCAAATCTTTGCTTTTCGTAGCTTCTTTAATTGTTCTATGAATGCAACAATGCTATTGTGATTTGCCCCTAACCCTAACTCGTTTGCTTATGTTGCTTCCTTTGTAGCTTCTGCTTCCACTGCCGCTGCTTTCTTTTCTGTTGCTATTTCTTCATCCTTTGTTTTATGTTTTATGAAGGTAATGAGGCTATGTAGAGCGTAAAGAGCGGAGCACTGGTGAAACTTAAGCCTTCTAATATTGTGCTTTCTTCTACGCTAATCTTTTATTATCGGCATTCCATCTGTTAATTATCGGCATCCCATCTGTTAAATATCGAGTCACCACATGTACATTTTGATGATGAGCAAATATATTGGGAGCTAATGACTTATGAGTACATGTATAAAATATAAAGAAAATCAAAGCTAAGTGGAGTCAACAAAGGATTAAGGAACAAAGGAATCAAGACAACGATGATGAGATTCAAGTCTACATCAAAGGAGCCACATTGTAAAATGTAAATTTGATGTAATTTTTATCTTGTCTTAATTAGATTGTTAAAACCGTGTTGAAGCTAACACACATGCTTAGGATATCTTAGAGAATGCTTTGAAAATATTTTGAAAAGTTTTGAAATAATTTCTTTAGTTTTCATGGCCAAAAACTAAGTTTATATATCTGACTGGTCGACCAGAACAAACCCCTAGTCGACTAAGAAACCTGAAAACCAAGTCTTGCCAAAATATCAAGCCTAGTCAACTAGAGTTCAAGAATTCTAACTCATGGCCTAGTCGACTAATCCAAGAACTGTAGTCAATTAATAGCCAAATCCGCGAGCAGCTAAGTTCTATCGGGACTGCTAATCGACTGGGGATTTTAATTAGTCGACTGGCTAAGCTTTTAATCGACTAATTAGTTTACTCTAATAGTCTAGCCAGTGTTATAAAAGACGGTTTCATTATGCACGCGGTCTATGAGCGCATAGCGCATAAGCGGATTATGCGGCCGATTATGCGGTTTACACGGTTTACGTGAAAATGAATAATTTAGTATATAAATAAGCAATAAGTTTATGTGTTTGTATATATTAAATTAAAAAAGATAAGAATTATCGGAATAAGGAAAAAAATCATATTAGCTTTTAAAAATATGGATTAATTCATACTAAAACATCAGCGCCATTATGACGATCAATACATAAAATAACTAAAATCTAACGTCTAAAGCAATCTACGCACAAAACATAACTATTTAGTTTTACATCCAAATCAAAAGCATGTCAAACATAAGTATTTTAAAATTAAAAAACTGATTTTTATGTTTAACAGGTCGTGCTTCTTAACGGGTTGGGATTTTTTTAGTTGCCGAATATGCGCCCGCATATTCGCATATGCGGTCGCATAACATTTATGCAGTCGATTATGCGGCCAACCGCATAATTCGACCGCATATCTTAATTCTCATGCGGTCAAAGGCCGCATCGTTATAGCGGCCGCATATAACTTGTTTTAGAACACTGCGTCTAGCTACTAACCATTGGGTCAAAACGTAATTTCTGCACCTAGCCGTTTTTAACTGTTTTGTGTTGTTTTTGGGATTTTATTGAACATGTTTTTCACTCTATGTATTGAGGATTTTTCTAAGAATTTTATACATCAAGAAAAATTATTTTTTGTTGAGAAAATCCAATTTGTGCTTAAAAGCCTTCTTCGCCAAAATCCTTCTTCTTGCCCTATTGTTCAAAGGTTTTCAATTATTTTGTTGGCCAAATTCTTGATCTCCATAGCTTATTAGAATCAACCCACTATAGCCTCACTTCCACATCACAAACTTCAACAAATGATATAGATAAATTGTTCATCAAGATTGTAAGTATTCATCACTTGTGGTTGTGAGAAGTTTTTTTCTCAAGTGGAGAGGTGATTACTCGGGGCTTGTTCGAGGCGTTTGAATCCATACACCAAGTTGTAGTGTAATGTAAAGGGTGTAAGAATCTCTAGTTTGGAAGTAGATGCTGGAAAGCTCAGGTGAGACCTGAAAATAAGAGACCGAACCAGGATACATCTTGTCTCTTTGCAATTGCTTTCTGTGATTGTTTTATTCTTGCAAATACTTTAACTTCAATAGTTTATCTTATTCTTACTATTTGCAAGATTCAGTGTTCTAAATATCGGTCCGATATCCGATATATCGGCCGCAATATCGGATTTATCAATAGGCCGATACGATATAGACTTATATATTGCGGTTTCCGATATTTGGGAAAATATCGCCGCAATATCGGGTTGCGGCCGATATTGCGGCCGATATATCCCTTTGAAATATCGGCTGCAATTCACAGTTTTTTAAAAATAAAGTTAGCGGGTCGGTTCACTTAAAAGTGGATCCAGCCCGGGTCACCCGACCCAATCATTTACTTAAAACGACGAGATGCATCGGGATTTTTCAGAGAAAATCGACGCTTTGCTCTAATTCTAATCACGTCGCTCAACTCAGCTCCGTTCGGCTACAATTTCCGACGACAAGCGATTGAGCTTCAGCGTCCGGCATTCAATCTTTGCAAGGGAGTGTTTTCCAATCAACGTGAGTAGTCGAGCCATTTGTTTCAGTTTTTGATTTTTTTCCTTCCAATTTTGGGTTTTTTCCATCTATCGAGCTTTGACATCCGACGTTCGATCTTCGCAAGAGATTTTTCAATCAAGATTAATGCATACTACTTAGTATTGTTTACCTTTTTCATTTTTTCATTTTTTTCATTTTTTGAAAACTACTTCAGCGTTCGTTTTTCTCAAGAGAGTGTTTTCCTATCAAGGTGAGTATTCTTTACCTTTTTTTTACAATTTTACATTTTTCAGTTTTTTATTTTCTTCTTCACACTGTTAATGTTGATCCACATGAATAATATGGAAAGTTGCTTATTTGAGCTATCAATATGTGTCCATTTGAATAATATTGATCCTCATGAATAGTATTTTTCAGTTTTTAAAATGTTTTCAGTACCTGCCTAGTGTAAATTCCTAACTTGCAGTTTTTTACATGTTTCCATACTTGATGGGAATAGTTTTTTGCTTTTTTCAGTTTTGGGTACTTTAAACAGCACCCCCTACATCAATAATTAACACATAGAAGGTGATATATATATTTAAACATCACCCCCTACATCAACAACCAATGCCTCTTGTTTTAATACATGCATCACACATCTATGCTTTTATTTGACATCATTTTTTAGCCTCTGATATGACACTCCGATATTAACTTAATATCCCTGATATTCATGTTTAACGAGAGAAGTATAACCAAAACATATTGTTATTAGAGTTAGTATAGTTTATATCTTCTTAGATACATCTACGCTTGCATATGTCATCATTTTTAAGTCTCCACTATGACACTCCGATATTTAGTCAATATCCCTGACATATCCCCGATATCCGCAATCCGATATCAAATTTTCTAGGCCGATACGCAACCGGTATCCGATATTTCGAACACTGGCAAGATTACATGGTCGATGAATATTTCGTTAGGTAACATTACTTGAACGCTTAGGCAAAATTTTAGAGTTTTTATTAAATTTTACAAAACACTATTAACTACCAGTCTAGTGTTTGTGCTTGCCATCTCGGGGTCCTAACACCATCTACCCTTTCAAAACAAAACCCTTATTTGCTGTTAGTTCCTTTGCTCTGGTGCTACTTCCTTTGCTGCTTACTACTAGTTTGTCTGTTTATAGCTAATATCATTCAACCTAAAATTAATATTGTATGATTGACGTTACTCAATTTATAGTCTACCGTCCATAAAGTTAATCGGAAATTGCCATCTACTCTTGTTATTATTGACTTAATCAATCAGGTCGGAAATCTCAAGACAATGATTGGCTTCCGAAAGTTTTGTTAGGAGGCAGAGGTTGTAGTGAAGTGGACGATAATGCTTCTCTTTAAATGTACGTCACAAAAATAAATAAAGCTCTATGAGTTTTGGGGAGAATTGGAAATGGCAATGCAATTACTGCATGAAGTGTTTTAGCCGTTTGCATTCGAGAGTGAAGGGTCATCTTTGGCAAATACCATGTCTTGGCATCAAGCCATGCAAAGCCATGAAACATGAACATGAATTCAAAATGAAGAGTGATAGATCGTGCAAAATTGAGGTTAATGTAATGGTCCAAACATATTACCACACTTTTAATAAAATAAATATGTTTAAAATAACAAATATGTCCCAAATTATTAGTTTAAATTTTTGGTAATTTTTCAAAAAAAAATTCAGATTTTTTGAGTTTCTTTTGGCCTTAGCCCCACTTCCCCTTAAGCCTGAACTCGAAACCCAACCCGCTCCTAAACATGTCTGTTCAAAACCCTATTACATAAATTCTTTTTCTTCTCTTTCTTTATTTTTCTCATTTCTTTTTCTCTCACTCTCTCCCGATCAGCGGCTACTCCTCCCCACTCATCATTCAGTTTTCACGATGATCGAGCCATATCAGATGTAACCGACAACCCAAGCTGTTACTTCCCTTTTCTAGGCATCATATCACCCACTATCTCCGGCAGATCTCGTCTAACACACCCCCACTCTCCTTTTTCCTATTTTAACCACTCTCCTTTTTTCCTATTTTAACACAAATCTTAGCCATAGATCTCTAGATCTCTCTTTCTCTCACCCAAATCTCTTGTTCTCTCATTTTCATGCAAATCCCTTAATCTCCTCGGTCGAACGATGCCAGCATCAACTTACTACCGGGATGTAGCTGCTGCACCGGTCCTAACAGCTTATTTATCAATTATGTGATGTAGTCAGCCACAACCATGGGACGAGGCGGCAAAGCCGTAAATTGGCATCAATGTCTTCTTCCTCTCCTTCGAATATTAAGTAGGTTTTCCAAATTATTTAAATTAATTTTGATCGTAAATTTTGAATGATCTTGGTGATGATTTGGGACTTGTGCTTGATATGTTCATGTTGGTGTTTCGATATGAGAGTTTTGTGATGATTGTGTCTCTGTTGGGTTGGTTTTTGCCCTTTCGTTGGGTTATTAGGCTCAGTTATTTTCATTTTGGTGTTGGTATTTTCTCTAAGCTCAGGGACTTTAGTTGTCTTCTGTTGGCTCGGTTGTTTTGCCAGGGGTATCCCTAACACTTGTACCGCTCCTTGCTACCCATATTTAGCTTCGGCTGACTCCTTTAGAGGTCGGTAACCCCATGTTCTGCCTTTGTGGCTTACGTTTGGATTGGTTTACCTTTTTCTAAAGCTTTTGCTTCGTTTGACATTATGCCTTGGGGCTATAGATTTTGCAAAGTTCTCCTAGGAAGACAGAATCCGGTTTGTTGATCTTTAATGGGTATGACCCTCTTTTGATGGCTTCGGTCTTTCACTGTTGCTTAGTGTATTATATCATGTAAGCTATTACGAGACATGTAGTTAAAGCATAGATGATTAGTTTTACTGCTTGACTTGGGGCGATGCACTAGACACATGACTTGGATCATGTTTATGTTAGTTTCTTAACTGTGTTGGATGATTGATTTAATTGAATTATAGAAACAATTATGCCCATGTTGCTTATCATGCATGATTCTCTATACAGAATAGCCTAGTTTCAAAGTATGCTATTCACCGATGGTTCCTTTCAGTATAGGTCCGATATTATAATATGAAATTAAGTATAGGCCATTCGACCTTTTGGGTTGCGACATTGAAACTGTTTCATCCTTGCTACGATATGATACGCATGTCCTATAATCAGTGGCATTGCCTCGTTGCAAGGTTTGGTCCGTCCATTATTATGACATGACAAGTTTGTTCTTGCAAAATAAACAAGTAATGATGTGATAGTACGTCTATTACCCATTAAACATTGCTTACCCATAATGAATACTTCCGTAAGTTGTACTTGCTTATCAGGTTTACCTCTATTGTTAAATGTTTGTAATTAAATTAAAATATAATATTTACATGTCTACTATGCTTATTCACGATCGAGCTTAGTACCTTTTGACACAATAATTGCCTTTATGCTTGCTTTATGATCACTGCACTAGATGTTTGCGCCCATTCATAATTCATGCCATAGTACCTGACATGAGTTTACCAACTCAGTTATCATATCCGCACTGATTATATCACAGTATCTAGTTCATTGTACCCAATATTGTACTATTACATGATATACATGAATGAGAATCTCGTCACTTATCCATTATCATACTTGACTTATCCATTATCATACTTGACTGTATTTGACTGTACATCTGTCACAGGATGAAAAGTGGTAAGTTGTGAGGAAAATTGGGGGAAAAGAAACTCTAAAAGACACAAATTCCTTTAGAAAAGAAAACTCTAAACGACTCAAATTTCTTTTTTAAAAAGAAAATTCTAAAAGATTCAAATTACTAAATCTAAAAAGGACTCAAATAAACTCAAATAATAAAATCTAAAAAGCCTTGAATGCCAGAATTCTAATTTGATATCAATTTGGATTCTCATTATTCTTTCCGGTTTTAAAAAATTAATCTCGGGTTAACGTGGCAAGGGATCGTAAATCGATTGGTAGCCAATAACCTCTTAAAAGTTAGAAACTACTTGTCCAAAAACTTTAAAATGGACCAAAATATAAATGAACATACGATGATCTTCAGGAAATCATTGATGAAAGAAAAACGGGCAAAACTTCATGATTGGTTGCTTGTGGTGAATCAGAAATAATAAAATTGTGCTTAATTCGAACAAACGGTGTCTCTATTTATAGCTCTGGTATAAGATCAACAAATGGCTCAAGATATGGCTCTAGATCAAATTATGATGCTGGTTCGAGATCAAGCTGAGACTATAGCTCTGGCTCTGCCACATTCTCAGGCTTGGGCTCAGGGTCAATCTGTCTCAATCTCATATTTAGGATCTGGATCGAGCACATGCTCAAGCTCAAGCTCTGTTTCAGATTCTGACTCGGGCTCAATCACGGCCTCATGCTTAGGTCCAAGCTCTTACTTCCTCTTTAATTGTTCAAGTATTTGACAAAGTTTATTGTTGCACACATGTAACTCTTCTAGTGGATCTTTTTCATGTTTTGAACTTGAGAATTGTTGGGATGATTAACAATACTTGGGAAAATACCAACATTCATCGAATATTGATTTTAAAAACCTAAGATTACTCATACCAAAATAGCGTTACTCTAGTTAACTTGTGATATGCATCAATGCATTCCTTTTCATTTGAAAAATCAAAATGGAAGAAAAAAATCTTCTAAATGACACTCCAAATCATTGTATTCATACATGTCGTCGAAGCTATAACAGAATGACACTCCAAATCAATGTATTCATACATGTCGTCGAAGCTATAATAGACTTGAACATGTTTGGACATCTTATAAATATTCAGTGGAAAATAACAACTCAAGTAATAGAAATAGCACCCGATAAAATTAGCTTCAACTTAGCGCCAAAATACCTGAA
This sequence comes from Scilla litardierei, assembly GCA_030789695.1. Taxonomy (NCBI): domain Eukaryota; kingdom Viridiplantae; phylum Streptophyta; class Magnoliopsida; order Asparagales; family Asparagaceae; genus Scilla; species Scilla litardierei. Next base: position 40,714,910 of record CM061141.1, read on the forward strand.
AATCCTTAAAATCCTCTGAAAATTTTTAAGTACGGTAGCAGATAAAAAATCCTGATATTTTTTGAAAAATCGCATGCATCACTATATCAATTTTTGAAATTTTCTTTAAAATTATTTTAACTGAATATTTTTAGCTAAACTGAATTTTTAACCTCTATTTTGATTGTTCCTTTTGTTGGATCTCCTGGCACACCAAACACACTAGAAGGGGGTGAATAGTGTAAATCACGACAATATTGCAAAATTAAAAGTAAATAAAAAATTGCAATAAGAGTGCGGAAATAAATGAACACAACCCAGAATATTCCAAACGCAAACATAGAGATTTATTCCGGTTCGGATCATTCTAATCCTACGTCCAGTCCTCTACCCCGTAGAGAATTGAATCCACTAAAACACTTGCTCCCCGCAAGTAATCAACACACAAAGATGCCAACACTCCCAGTGTAGCAAACTGTACAATCTCTTCAAGAAGAGATTCACCAAATAAAGTAAAGAAAGAGTATGAAACAATATCACATATAGCCTTGATAATTGATGGAATTATTGCGCAAGGAAGTTGATTGAATCTCCAAGGTTCTGGATGGAACTTGTAGTACAAACTTGAAGATTGGACTTTCTATGGATGAAGAAATTCTGCAAATGTTCCTCTAAGAAAATCTGAAAACCACTCACTTTCTAGAGAGAGAATAAATTTAAGAAAAGAGAAAGAGAGTGATTTTTCATGATTTTTAGGCAGTGGTCTGTGGGTCTATTTATAGACCAAAAAAGTTAGTTTTCTAACGTTGGACAACTGCCTAAACTTTCAAAAAAATCTGAACCGTTTTTGTCCAAATTAGTCGACTAATGGAAGAAATTGGTCGACTAATTAAAGCTGTCTAGGAATTTTGGAAGTTGAAGAGTCTTTTCAGAATGTAACTTCTGAAAACGGACAGAAAGTGAATAAAACGGCTATTAATTGACTAGAACTAGCCGTTATTGGCAGTTCTAACTTTCACTTAATAAATATAATATTTAAATGATAAATCACTTAAAATATTTGATTTTGAAAAAGACTGGTAGACTAATAGGAAGTATTAGTCGACTAAAAATTTGAAACTTTAGGAAATGGTGGGAAAATGATCTTAGAGACTTTAGGAAGGGTCTGCCAAAATTTCAAAATTTTCAGAATTTTTTACTATTTAAATTAGTCGACTAGTACTAGGGGTTGGTCGACTAATTTGACCTTTGACTTGATTTTTTGAAGATGTACCCTAAATGACTAAGAAAGATAATCATCAAGGCTTTTACATTCTAAGTATATGCAAGAGAAAAAATAAAGATTACTTCATTTTTTACAAGATACAAAAATAACTTCCAATGCTTCGTCTTGTAGTGGATGCCTCTTGCAATTTGTATACCAGATGAGTGTCTTAGTTGATTGTGTTATAATATCTGCATAGATAAAATTAGTACATATAAAATGATGTTTGTATCATCAAAACCATACGAGGAGTTGTGAGTTTCCAACATTTTCCACCTTTTTGATGATTTTACAAACATTGAATATAATAATGATATGTTGACTAACATTATAATAAAACAAATATGAAACAGAAATATGGTTGTTTGTTTACCGAAATACTTCCCCTAAAGATATGGTCTATGTGCAAGAGAGTATGTAAACATTCAAAGATATAATATTATAATATATATAATATTATAATTGTATAATTTATATAATGATTTTTAGTATAACTTTATTGCAATAATGTGACTGACTAATACTGCAATCTACTGCAGATATCTGAAATTTATTGCAGATATTTCTCCCCCTGTCATATTATCAAAATGGGGGTGACAGTTAAAATTTGTCGGCTAATCATTGGCATTAGTCGACCAAAATATATATAAACAGTATTAAAATAAAAGAATATTCTCAGTCAAAATAGGGCTGACGCATTGATGCCTAGGGAAGGACCAAAAGTAAATGATGGTTGACTATAAAGTACTCTTGTACTTTGTGTAAGTGATGGTGTAAGGAAAAGGTCAAGTCTTGTGTACTTAGTCCTTTAAAGGACTTGTGAGATGGAAACTTAATATTCAAAAATTTGAATGATTGATGACATTTAAGAAAAATATTTAAGATTAATAGTGATATCTATATAATAAGTAATTCTGGAGGATTAGTCGAATAGTATCATAGATTAGTCGACTAATTTAAATACGAATTAAATCAGAATAATCCAAAAAAATTATATAATACTAATAACATAATATATAATTATAATATATGGTTAAAATGCTGATTCACTAACGATACCGAGTTCTCTTCTTAGTTTAAGAAAAGTCTCTTCTCTAAGAGGCTTAGTAAGGATATCGGCTATTTGATTCTTAGTATCTACGTACTTAAGAATAATGTCACCTTTTTGGACAAGATGATCCAAGAAGTGATGACGTATATATATGTGTTTTGTGTGGGCATGATGTACAGGATTTTTGGATAAATTTATAGCACTAGTGTTGTCGTACATGATAGGACATGTATTACATTTAATGCCATAATCTAAAATTGTTTGTTTCATCCATAAAATTTGTGCACATGTTAAACCAGCGGCAATATATTCCGCTTCAGTAGTTGACAAAGAAAAAGAGTTTTATTTCTTACTAAACCAAGATACTAATGCATATCCTAAAAAGTGAAAAGTTCCGCATGTACGTTTACGATCAGATTTGCAACCAACAAAATCTGAGTCACTATATAAATTAAATCAAATGAATTTGATTTTGGATAATATAAACCAAAATAAGATGTATGTATGTATGATATACCTATTTATCCTTTTGACAACAGTAAAATGTGATAATTTAGGATCTGATTGATATCTAGCACATAAACAAACAGAAAACATAATATCCGGTCTACTTGCGATAAGATAAAGCAATGATCCAATCATATCTCGATATAATGTTTATCAACACTCTTATCGTTTGGATCTTTATCAAGATTTGATAATGTACCCAAGGGAGGATGCTTTTTTGCAGAATTCTCTAATCCAAACCTTTTGATAAGTTTCTTTGTATACTTACTTTGATGTATAAATATACCTTCCTTCATTTTTCTTGATTTGAAGTCCAAGAAAATAGGTTAATTCACCCATGTGACTCATCTCAAATTCATTCCGCATTTCCTTAGAAAATTCTTGACAGAGTATCATCAGTAGAACCAAAAATTATATCAACATATATTTGTATAATGATAACATCAAAATCTATATGTTTGGTAAATAAAGTAGAATCTATCTTTCCAATAGAATAACCAAATTTTAAAAGAAAGTTCTTTAACCTTTCATACCAAGCACGTGGTGCTTGTTTTAATCCATATAGAGCTTTCTTTAACTTAAAACATGATTATCCAAACTTTCATATTAAAATCCAAGTGGTTGTTCTACATAAACTTCTTCCTTTATAATACCATTTAGAAATGCGCTTTTAACATCCATTTGATATAACTTAAAATATTTGTAGCATGCATATGCTAAAAGCATTCTAATAGATTCTAATCTTGCTACATGTGCATATGTTTCATCATAATATATGACTTCTTCTTGATTATAACCTTGTGCAACTAATCTAGCCTTATTTCTAACTACTTGACCAGATTCATCCAATTTATTCTTAAATACCCACTTAATTCCAATAATAGGATGATCTGAAGGTCTAGATACTAATTCACATACATCAATCCTATTGAATTGATTAAGTTCTTCCTGCATTGCTATAATCCATGGACTATCTTTACATGCTTCAATAACATTCTTTGGTTCGATGGATGATATAAATGCACAATTAGTCATTTGTTCTATTTGAGATCTAATTCTTACTCTATCAGAAATATCTCCAATAACTTGATCATGTGGATGATTAGGGACTTCAACAAATGCTTTAAGAAGACTTGTATTTTCGGGTATAATCTCAGGAATGGAATTAGTAGAATCATCATCACTTAACTTAGTATTTTCTAAAGAACTAGTGATAGGTATAGAATCTTCTTAATCTAAATGTGTGATAGGTGTATAATTCTCATCGAAACTTACATGAAGAGATTCTTCAATACATAAGGTTCTTTTATTATAAATCCTATATGCTTTACTACGTGTAGAATATCCTACAAAGATTCCTTCATCGGATTTAGAATCAAACTTATCAAGTGAATCCTTAGTGTTAAGAATAAAATATTTACAACCAGACTTTAAAATATAATACACGTGGTATGCGATCATAAAATAATTCAAAACAAGTCTTATTGAGTTGTGCTCTTACCAAAATTCAATTCAATACATAACATGCAGTAGTAACGGCTTTTGTCCAAAAATATTTTGGTGAAGAACTATCACATAACATGGTTCTAGCACATTCTTGTAAAGTTCTATTTTTTTCTTTCAACTACACCATTTTGTGGTGCGGCTCGAGGAAAAGAGAAGTTATGTGTTATAACATTGTTTATTACAAAATTTTATAAATAATTCATTTTCAAACTCTCCTCCATGATCATTACGAATAGTAATAATGGATGAAGACTTTAACTTTTGAATTCTTTTACAAAATATTGTAAATTCTTCAAATCCATCATTTTTGTTCTTTAAAAATAATACCCAAGTATATCTAAAAATCATCAACAATTACAAATGCATATTTATTACTATTTAAAGAATCTATTCTTGAAGGACCAAATAATCCAAATGTAAAAGTTCAAGTGGTCTTTTAGTAGAAATAAGATCTTTCAATTTCAAAGAAGATTTATGCATCTTACCTTGTTGACATGCATCACAAAATTGTGCATGAGTAAAAGATATACAAGGCATACCAGAAACTAACTTTTGTTTTGAAATACGTGTCAAATGCTTAAAGTTAGTATGACCAAAACGTTTATGCCATAATAATGTGTTATCTGTGGATGCTAATAAACAATGATTATTTGAAGTTATTTTCATGCATAATATATATATATATTATTACGATTACATTGAAATAATATATTAGTCATATTAAGATCATATATAATGCAAGCATTCTTTTCAAAAACAACTTTAAAATCTTTATTGCATAATTGAGAAATGGATAAGAGATTGTGTCTCAAACCGTCAACGAGGAGCACGTTTTCGATGATTGGCTTAGTAGGATCACCAACTGTTCCAAAGTCAATAACTTTACATTTGTTGTTATCTCCAAAAGTAACGGTGCCACCATCTTTGAATTGTACGGTTGATAGAAGTTTGATGTTCCCGATCATATGTTTAGAACATCCACTATCTAGTATGCATGTTTCTTTTATATGTGCCTGAAAGATAAACAATAAATATTGGTACCCTTTTTATATGGGTCCTTGGGATTAGTCCTTAGGAAACCAAACCCAAGTGGAATATATTTTCTTCAAATAATTAGAAGAAAGAATAACATTTAGCATAAAGTTAGAAACATATAAATCCTTGGCATATAAACAAATGCCTTTAGGAACCCAAATAGTATGCATAATAGATTTCTTAGAAGATGTAACAAAATTGGTCTTCTTTAGAATATGAATAGCATTCTTTTTCAAACTAATAGAAGAATCAATTTTCTTTTCTTTAATAAATACATGTTTCTTTTTCAAAGCAATAGTATTAACAAAATTATTGGATTTGGGAGTATGCTTATAACCAAACCTTGTCGATGATTAGCAGGACGTTGAACTCTAAGTAAATCATCGAGATTATTCTTTCCTTTATTAAACTTACTAATATTAGAAGACATATTATCATATTTCAATTTTAAAGATGAGGTATCTTTATCTAAAATAGAAATACGTGAAATCATATTATGATTCTCAGATTTGAGAATCTCATTTTCATGAAGTAATTTATCATTTTGAGAAGATAATGATTCCTTCTCAATTTTAATACTATCTAAAGAAAATGAAAATGAGGTTAGTTCTTGATGAGAAAGAACTAATGCCTTATGTTGAGAATTCAATTTCTTGAATCTCGTATATAATTCATTAAAAGCATCAAGTAATTGTTCATTATCTAAACTACTTACCTCATTATCACTTTGTGCCATAAAGCACATATGTGCATTCTCTTCATTTGTATGTTCGTTGGTTTCTTCTTCATCGTCACAAGATGAAGAGTCCCAAGTGGCTGTTAATGCTTTCTTTCTTTTCTCGAACTTCTTATCCTTTCTAAAATTGTTAGAAGTTCTCTCTTTCGGTTTTAGAAGTGGACAATCGTTTTTCATATGTCCAGGTCTGTTACATTGAAAACATAAAGAAGGATCAGTAGTTTTAGGTTTAAAACTTTTAAACTTACCTCTTCTTAGAAACTTTTTAAAGTTTCTAGTTATTAGTGCCATGTCGTCATCGTCCATGTCAGAATCATCGGTGTCCGATGAAGCGACGAATGCAAGAGTTTTTTTCTTTGTGCATGCCTATTCCTTACGATCTTGGAGTTGTACTTCATAAACCATCAGGTTACCAACGAGGCTTTCAATGGTGAGAGTTGACAAGTCATTGGCTTTTTTATGACTGTAGTCTTCTTCTCCCATTCTGATGTTAAGGCACGTAGAATCTTCATTACTTGTTCCATTTGAGTATAAGTTTTGCCAAGAGCTATTAAGAGTTGACGATGTCAGTGAATCGAGTGATCATCTCTCCAATTGGTTCATTCTCCTTCATTCTAAATAACTCAAACCTGTGAACAAGAACAGAGATTTTAGTTTCCTTAACATTATTAGTTCCTTCGTGTGTTACCTGGAGTGTATGTCAGATGTCATATGCTGATTTGGTCTGAAAGACACGACTGAACTCATTCTTGTCCATGGCGCAAAATAGTGCATTCATCTCTTTTGAGTTGTGGGTTGCAGCGGATTTGTCAATAGTGGTCCATTGGGCATAAGGAGTTGTCGGCTTCTCGTATTGAGTTTTCAACATGTTTCAAAGTTCGTAGTCGATGCTTTGAAGATATATCGTCATCCTTGTCTTCCAATAGGAGTAGTTGGAACCATTGAATAGTGGGGGCCTTGTAGTAGAGTGCCCTTCTGGAAATTGTGATGAAGACGTTGAATTGTTCGTCGGATATGTGCAGGCCATCTAAACCATGAAGCTTTGATACCAAATGTTGAATCTCCTGGCACACCAAATACACTAGGGGTGAATAGTATAAATCATGATGATATTGCAAAATTAAAAGTAAAAAAATTGCAATTAGCGTACGGAAATAAATAAACACACCCCAGAATATTCTAAACGCAAACACAGAGATTTATCCTGCTTCGGATCCTTGTGATCCTACGTCCAGTCCTCTACCCTGTAGAGATTTGAATTCACTAAAACACTTGCTCCCCGCAAGTAATCAACACACAAAGAATCCAACACTCCCAGTTTTACAAACTTGTACAATCTCTTCAAAAAGAGATTCACCAAATAAAGTAAAGAAAGAGTATGAAACAATATCACATATAGCCTTGATGATTGATGGAATTATTGCGCAAGGAAGTTGATTGAATCTCCAAGGTTCTGGATGGAACTTGTAGTAGTACAAACTTGAAGATTGGACTTTCTATGGATGAAGAAATTTTGCAGATGTTCCTCTAAGAAAATCTGAAAACCACTCACTTTCTAGAGAGAGACAATAAATTTAAGAAAAGAGAAAGAGAGTGATTTTTCATGATTTTTAGGCAGGGGTCTGGGGGTCTATTTATAGCCCAAAAAGTTAGTTTTCTAATGTTGGACAACTGCCTAAATTTTCAAAAAAAATCTAAACCGTTTTGTCCAAATTAGTCTACTAATGGAAGAAATTGGTCGACTAATTAATGCTGACTAGGAATTTTGGAAGTTAAAGTGTCTTTTCAGAATGTAACTTCTGAAAATGGAAAGAAACTGAATAAAACAGCTATTAACTGATTAGAACTAGCCGTTATTAGCAGTTCTAACTTCCACTTAATAAATATAATATTTAAATGATAAATCACTTAAAATATTTGATTTTGAAAAGGACGGGTAGACTAATAGGAAGTATTAGTCGACTAAAATTTTGAAACTTTAGGGAATGGTGGGAAAATGTTCTTAGAGACTCTAGAAAGGGTCTGACAAAATTTCAGAATTTTCTAATTTTTTTACTATTTAAATTAGTCGACAAGTACTAGGAATTGGTCAACTAATTTGACCTTTGACTTGATTTTTTGAAGATGGACCCTAAATGACTGAGAAAGATAATCATCAAGGCTTTTACATTCTAAGTATATGCAAGAGAAAAAATAATGATTACATCACTTTTTACTAGATACTAAAATAACTTCGATATGCTTCGTCTTGTAGTGGATGCCTCTTGCAATTTGTATACCTAATGATTGTCTTAGTTGATTGTGCTATTAGGGCTGTTGACGAACAGAACGTTCGACGAACTACTCGTGAACAAGCTCGGTACATGTTCGTTTACGTTCGTTCGGGAAGCTTAATGAACAAGCTTGAACAGATTTTTAGAGCTCGGTTAGTAAACGAACAGAGCTTGAACATAACTATGTTCGTTTATTTATGTTCATGAACAAGCTCGTTAAGTGTTCGCAAACAAGCTCGTGAACAAACTCGCTAAGTGTTCATGAACAAGCTCGTTAAGTGTTCGTGAACAAGCTCGTTAAGTGATGTTTGTGAACAAGCTCGTTAAGTGTTCGTGAACAACCTCGTTAAGTGATGTTCGTGAATAAGCTCGTTAAGTGTTCGTGAACAAGGGCTTGAGTGAACTAAAATTAAAATTAAACACTCACCTCCTCAAATTGAATTAAACACATCCACATCTTCAACTTCCCATCTTCCCACTCCTAAACTCACAGGCTCCCAGCTCTCTTTTGGTCCATTGCCATTGTTCGTTCGTTTGTTTGCAAATCTGTTCATGAACAAGATTGATTGTGTGTTCGTTAACATGTTCCCGAACATGTTCACGAACAAGCTCACGAACAAGCTCGATAAGTCTTGTTAATGAACAGAACGTTCGTTCGGTAAGCTCGGTTTACGTTCGTTTATGTTCATTTACGTTCGTTCGGTAAGCTTAACAAACAAGCTTGAACATGTTTTTAGAGCTCGGTTAGTAAACGAACAGAGCTTGAACATGGATTTTGTTCATGAACAAAATCAAGCACACTGTTCAAGCTCGTTCAAGCTCGTTCGTCAACAGCCCTATGTGCTATAATATCTGAATAGATAAAGTTAGTACATATAATATAAAATAATATGTTTGTATCATCAAAACCATATGAGGAGTCATGAGTTTCCAACATCTTTTTTCTCTTTTTGATTTTTTTTCAATTTTGTTCTCAATCTTATTTTATTTTTCTCTATTTTCTATTTTTTAAAAAAAATAAATTTAAAAAGAACTAATTTTTTGATACTAAAACCTATAAAGAAAAGGATGAAGATGGTTGCAAGGATTAGTGTAGAATTTTTTGGCCCTAACCCTAACAAGACAAACTAAATATTGGAAAAAAATGTGATAGAATCATTTGATTTTGATACCAAATTTGACACATAACTGAAGGTGGACAGTTATGACGGGAAAATTGGTGAGAAAGAAACTCTCAAAAGACTCAAATTCTTTTAGAAAAAAAACTCTAAAAAGACTCAAATTCCTCGTCAAATGATAACTTTAAAAGACTTTAGGATTACATTACTTAGCTATCCATGTTTATCTTCATATTGCAAGTAAAATTAGAATACATATAAGCATATACATTCGTAAAGAGAAATAAACTCACCAACAACGAGTAGACTTGGTACACAAATCTTTTGACTTCTTTCAAGGCAATTTGCAAAATATTCTCAAGAAGACTTATGAGGAGATGATTTTGATTCCTTTGAGGATGTGGGTATAATAGAGGCTGCAAAACTCTCTGAAGAACCGGAACGGGAAGGTGTAGCATTTGGAGATGATGAGAAAGAAAATCTTGAAGCCAGATCAATGGATGTCAACTCCAACAAAGAGATTGCTATGATGGTCACTTTTGAATGTGTATACTTGAATTTTGTGGTGATAAAGTTGTAGTATATGATGTTTACTTTTATTATGGGTATATTATAAGGTACACTTGTATTTTTGTCGGGTTTACATGTAATTTTATGGTTCATTCTAGTGATTCTGTTATGCTTCAGATAACAGGAAAATGGAACTATAAGATGAAGTGATGAACCTATCTAAATTATACGTTTAAAATATATTATTTGATGTCTTTTATGCTTTGGTTGTTAAGTGTGTACGTATTATACATAATATACCATAATTTATTATAATATAATATTTTAAATAGTTGTGTCCCTTGCCCTGCATTTATCATGTCTTGTACCATACCCAGACCCGTACACATGACTATGCTTCATAGGTCGCCAATCACCATAGGCAGAAGCCTAGATGCCTGAGTTACTTCCTAACCTAGGTGGACAACTTTGTAAGGCCCAAATGAGAGAGAACCACTTGAAATCAAGAAAACAATCAAGTACCTTATTGCAAGAGTGGACAGATTATGCAAGAAATGACAAAAATACCATAACCCTCAGCATTGTTGGTAAGTCATGTGATCACTATTGTCTAATATAAACACCAACAATAACATAAAATTTGCCCAAAAAATTTGAGTCAATATATGAATCTTTTTTTCTCCATTCCTATAAGCATGCATTACACATACATCCAATAAAGTCGTATGCCAGATTGGTGTGTACCAAACTAAAACTGCTAAGTTATCCAAGCTGGGCACCAGTACTAAAAAATATAGGACATCAAGCACAAGACTGTTTATTATTTATATACAATAAAATGAGACATGATACAACTTCCATATAGGCGTTTAAAGTTTAAACATACGTCGTTAGTGCGACCAGATGTTCCCCATAAATATCATTGTCAAAGTGACATGGTAAGTTGATTGGAATCCTTGAATGTTTTCATATGCTACGTTAAAAACTAAAATTCAAAGATAAGACTCTGATTTTCATACAGATTTTTTTCATTTCAATTTCTAATAACATCAATCATTTCTATAACTATAATGAATTTTTTAATTTCAACTTTCACAAGCCATATCTATTTGTTTTATATTTCAGTCTTTGGTTGTAGTATTGGTATCAAATGTATCAGAAGTATTGACCAATATGTATTGGAAATATCAAACTTTAGGCATCAATTACCTTATCTCATCAACATGGATGTTGATTGTGGGTATACCTGCATCTTTAGCAAATACTCAAATATTCATTGAATATCTCCATCATCCAGGTCAGTAAAGTCACTTTCGCTAACTCAACAAGTTGTATTTTCTAAAAAATAGTATCTTCGTCAATTAGCTTAACTTCAGATTGCCTGTATTTTAGAGTTTGATGTATTGTAACCGAAAGTACCCATCATGCATGTCTCGGTAGAACTTAAGGAGCTTCACCCCATTCCTATAAAGAATGGTTTTAAAACCCAATTACTTGTTGCTGAAGTTAAATGTGTTGGGTTTCAACATCCTACCCTCACTTGTGCTCAAAACATATCTATGTTTTCGTTGGAGAAAAGCATGTAGGCTTCAATATACTTAAGTTAAATACATCAAGATTCTATACCCAAAACTAACTAGAATCGGACCTTAATACGGGTTTCGACATTGTTATACCAACTGTTGTCTTATATTTTCATTTTGTTTTAAAAATTAAGACCTACAATCACCTATAAAATGGAAAAAATATGGAAAAGGAAGATAAGAAAGCATCCATTATTGCTATGGTAGCAGAAGTGATGGTAGCAGCATCATGGGGAGAGAAAAAAAACACGCCTTCTTGCCAGAGGTAGAGAGATCGTCATTCATTGATGATAGCTTGATTTAGGAAAGAGAGATAAGGAAGAGAGAGGTTAAGGAGTAAGTTAAAGTTCTGTTTTTGTGTTGTTTTGTTTCTTCTAATTTCAAATGGAGGGATTAAACCCATCATATTGGGTTTGGATTGGCCAAAGGTTAACTAACAAAGTAGGTTGGGCACCGCCTAGACAGTTCAAGGAAGCTTGCCCGCCTTGGCCATGCTCAGTCAGCCCAGAAGATCGCCTACACCTAGGCGGCCGCCTTATAAAAACACCACGTTTATATAGTCAAGAGCCAATTGTTGAAGGTATATGTTTTGGGTTTGAAAATCCAACCCAAGCCAACTGTAACCACTTGTGCTCTGGCAGCCATCATTTGAACACTAATCCACAAATTGGAAAGGAAAAAATGGATGGTGGCTGACCGTAAAAGTTCAGATTCACGTCAATTCTCACTCCCTTGTTTCTTGTGTTCCTGATGAGGTCCAGGTCTACACCAGGAGGCGGCGGTGCGCGGCACGAGTCGTGGACCAAGTCGTGGGCTCGGACCCTACGTGATCTGATGGGTGACTTATCTCTTTAGGCTTATTTCTTTAGTTGTGTGTTTAGTTATTAGATGGGCTTATTAGTCTTTCATTATCTTTTTTGTTAGGAGAGGGGTTTAAAGCCTACGAGTCGGCCCTAGTTTTGTTTATCGAAGATCGATAATTTGCTTAGAAATTTTGTTAGGATTCGTGGGGGATTAAACTTGTTCCATTAACACACGTTAGGGAGAAATCCACTCCAGAAAAGGATCGATCTATCTTCTTATTTCCAGAAATCTATTAAAAATTCCACTTTTATATTTCTTTTCTCATCTTAAATCTAAATTTGTTGTCTTTTTGGAGAAAATTGTATCATTTTGGTATCAGGGCGTTCGATTCCATGACGAACACTCGAACGGCGGCGGCAAAAACTCTAGAGGAGCGACTCGATGCAGAGATCTCGAGACTAAGGAAAGAGATGACCAATAAGTACGAATTGAAAGCAGATCTGAACATGTCCTTGAAGGCGAGCATGAAGCGGATCTCATAGCAAAGCTCCAAGGAGATGAAAAAAGGGTTCGCATGGGTGGCGAAGATGCTCCAACAACAGTTTTTTCAACGAGATCCAGATCAGAAAACATCGGGATCTTCAGATCTGAATTCTCAGACGACCCAAGGCAACGACGAAGGCGGACAGAACCCTTTAAGGTTTGCGGGAGGCTTTTCCCCTCCCTGTGGAGGCGGCGCAGGCGGGCGGCCCCAGCAGGGGACCGCAGGAGGAATTTCACCACCGACGAGGGGCGGCAAAGTCAGGCGGCCCCACCTGGGGGCCGTCAGATGGGATCTGCCCCCGACAGGGGGCGGCGAAGGCAAGCGGCCCCACCAGGGGGCCGCAGGGGCAGATCCGCCCCCTCTAGGTGGTGGCCAGTGGTGGCGGCCCCAGCAGGGGGCCGCGGTAGCTTTTCCGCTCCCGACATGGAGCGGCGAGGGCAGCCGGCCCCACCAGTGAGCCGCGGGGGCAAATCTGTCCCGTGGGGAGGCGAGGGCAGGCGACCCCAGCAGGGGGCCGCGGGTGGATTTTCGCCCACTGGGGAGGCGTCAACGGCCGGCGGCCCCACCAGGAGGCCACAGGTGGATTTCTGCCCCCCGGGGCGGCGTTGATGGCTGGCGGCCCCACCTAAGGGCCGCAGGAGGTGATCCGCCCCCTTGGGGGCGGCTCCATGGGGAGCCTCGGCGAAAGCAGGGAATGCATCTGGAGCAGGATAAAGAGTGGAAAGATGTAAGAGAACTCGCTAACGAGAAGCCCAGTGGAGGAGATCGAGGATACTGAAGGCAGCGTCATAAGGTACAGTGGAGGGTCGAGGAGCCTCCTTATCAGAGACGCCAGACAGTGAACAGGAAGGGGCCATCACGAGGTGACGTCAACCCAGAGAATAAGATGATGAAGTTGAAGGCGCCCCTCTTGGACGGGAAGGATCCTGACGGGTGGTTGTATCTGATTAAGAGATATTTTGACGTCACATGCTTCACCGAGGTAGAGAGACTGAGGGCAGTAGTCTGAGCTTCGAAGGCGAAGTACTATCTTGGTACAAGTGGACCCAGAAGCAGAGGCCTATACAGGCTTAGAGGGAGTTAACCGAGTGTCGCATGGAGAGATTTCAAGAGATCCAAGGGAGTCCTATTCGAGCAGCTATATACCTTAAGGCAGGACATGTCGGTGCGGGAATATATAGAGAAGTTTGATAGACTCTCGAGCCGAGTGAAAGGTGTATCTGACGAATCAATGGAGGGGAACTTCTTAACGGGGCTGAAGCTCCTGATTAGGGCTGAGCTGAGGGTCCAGGACCCTCAGGGGTTAACTGACATGATGCGAGTGTCAAGGAGAGTGGAGGACGGGTTGGCTGAAGAGAGGAAGACTATGGGCTGGGGGCGGATCGACATACCGCAGTCCAGCACCTACTAAGGCACCCAAGACCAATGTGGGGGCACCAACGACAACAAGGGGATGCTACAGAGACACGGCCGGAAGGGCAGACTCGCCGCATGACAGAGACAGAGATGAGGGAGTGGAGGGCCAAGGGCCTTTGCTTCAAGTGTGACAAGAGGTTCAACCAGTGCACCGTTGCGCAGGGAGTGCCATGCAGCTGGAGGTTACAGCAGAGGAGGAGGATGTTGTGGTAGAGATTGACGGAGGTGGGGACGAGGCAAAGCCGCGCCCACACTTAGATTAGAGAAAATTGACGTAATTATCAGACTGCAACCTTAAGGACAATGTTCGTTTTTTGGGGGGTAATGATGAGGTCCGAGTCTACACCAGGAGGCAACGGCGTGCGGCACGAGTCGTGTACCAAGTCGTGGGCTCGGATCCTACTTGACCCGATGGGTGACTTATCTCTTTAGGCTTATTTATTTAGTTGGTGACTTAACTCTTTAGGCTTATTTGTTTAGTTGTGTGTTTAGAAATTATAGGGGCTTATTAGTCTTTCATTATCTTTTGTGTTAGGTGGGGGTTTAAAGCCTACGAGCCGGCCCTAGTTTTGTTTATCGAAGATCGGTCACTTGCTTAGAAATTTTGTTAGGATTCGTGGGGGATTAAACTTGCTCCATTAACACGAGTTAGGAAGAGATCCACTCCAGAAAAGAATCGATATATCTTCTTATTTTCAGGAATCTACTAAAAATTCCACTTTTATATTTCTCTCTCCTCTTAAATCTGAATCTGTTTTAGAAATTTTGTTAGGATTCGTGGGGGATTAAACTTGCTCCATTAACACGAGTTAGGAAGAGATCCACTCCAGAAAAAAATCGATATATCTTCTTCTTTTCAAGAATCTACTAAAAATTCCACTTTTATATTTTTCTCTCCTCTTAAATCTGAATCTGTTGTCTTTTGGAGCAAATCGTATCATTTTGTATCAATTCCCCACCATTTTCTCTTGAGTAACATCTAAATTTGTTTTATTCCTCCCAGTGGAAAAGGTGAAATTTATATGTTTCATAAGGCATTTTCTATAATCTCCATCATATCATGTGTTGGCTTTTAGTGTGAAACACGCCAGAAAGTAATATTCTCATAGAAAACCATATTATCTGGACCAGATAATATCTCCTATTTTCGATTTGATAATATCTCCTATTTTAGATTGCTAACATAAAACTCAAATCCAATACTGGTGTAGCAATATCTAAGCTTTTTCATTACTAAAAACTCGTACAGAGTGTGTGCGTGCGTGATGTGATTTCTTTCTAATTTCATTGAGCTATTATGTTTAGAGTTCCACTATTGGAGCTTTGGTAAGTCATTGAATAGCAATGAGTGTATATGATTTTTGCCAAAAATGATTGTAGCCTCGAACCCAACTTGGAATCAACCTATTTGTGTAAAGGGGTCGGGTACGGGTTTGGGTTATCTTACCCAGATTAAACGGGTCAGGTTTGGATAAATCCTAATATGAATCATAATTCCGAGTTTGGTCAACTTGACATGACCCAAATGTGACCCGTTAGCCAAACCTACATGCAGATAGAGTTCTAAATGTCGGAGAAACATCAATCGTGACAGGTGACATTTTGGAATTTTTAAACCAAATCCACACACCATGGTATTTGTTTTTTGAACTCCTGATGATGACATCAATTTCGACCTGCCATTTCAACCAACAGAACCAATTTTGTGTCAACCGACTTTTTAGGTATAATTGAAGGGACACAAGGGCATGTCATTGACCTAACCCACACCCAACCTCAAGTTATTTAAACAACTAAGATGAGATGATTAGGGCTCAAACCAACCCTAAATCCTTTCCTCTCACTCTCTCTCGTCGATCTCTTGCTTTCTGATTCTCTTCTTTCTTCCTCTTGATCTCTCGCTCGTGTTTGCTCTTTGCCAACAAAGAAAGGTGCAGCAGCAACGACATGCGACAACAAAGGTTGTTTTTTGTTGAACTTCAATCACAAAATTCTCATTTTCGTTCTCCTTTCTCCCATTCTTTCTCAGACCATCAATCTCAATTGTCAATAACAGCTATCTATTTGTCTCTTACCCATGGTGCCCAGCAACTGCAAACAAGGTACTATTTTTCAATTTTGCTTATTTTTTATGTTCATTGCTAGATTGTGCTTTTTTGGTATTTTCAATTTACTTTGTTTGTCTGATGTCGACCAATTCGAGCAGTGGTCCTTTGGAATTTTTTTTTTCCATTTTTTACTGCTTTGTTTCAGTTCAGAACTACATATTATGATTATAGGTAAAAGTAACTAAGTTTTTGTTAGCTTCAGACTAATTACCTAATGGTTTCAAGTACTTACTGGTGATGGCAGCAAAGTGAGTAGATTTCTAATGGTTTCAACTTTCAATCAAGGTTTTAGGTATCGGTTTCGGAGAGGGTATCGCTCCGCCCAAAATTTGGGTTTCGGTATCGCCCGTTTCGGCGGTTTCTGAAGCAAATTTCGGTATCGTCCGTATCGGTAATTTCGTTTCGGTATCGGTATCGGTATCGGAGATACTTTGCTGTATTTTTCTGTATTTTCCTGTATTTCGGTATTTTCTTGTATTTTATACTTTGCTGTATTTTCCTGTATTTTTCGGTATTTTAAAGATCTGCATGTATTTTTCGGTATTTTTTCGATATTTTCGGTATTTTCTGTACATTACACATTTGTAACAAAAAATAACATGTAATTAATAGGTATAAAACAAAGAACAATAAAAATTGACGAGTCATATTTATGGCATCATAATACAAAAGCTAAATAAAATACATCAAAAGATACAAAAATGAAGAAAATAAATAAAAAGATACAAAAATCTCATTCGTAGTTCTCATCATCCGGCTGTGGTGCATTGTAGTATGGAGGATATGAATACTGCATCTGTTCCGGGCCTTAAAAAGATATCATCATGTTATCATATGCTGAGGGCCGGCTCTGCTCGATGAAAGGCGTGTCATGACTGCCTTGACTGCTGGACTGCTCAGTCACGTTCGGACCGTACATGTATTGACTATCATAATCAGCATAGACATCAGAGTGTCTGTACGGTGCACAATAACCGCCTTGGCTTCCTGAGTATCCACCGGAATAAGATTCATGAATGGCAGGAATATCATAACCTCCATAATAATCAGAAGCACATCGATACCCTTGATATTCAGAGTGTCTACCATAGGTATCGTCCCCCCGTTCTTCACTGTGCTGCCTATCATGCTCTCTATACCCATGCGAATGTTGTGTATCATAAGCATGGTCTCCACGTCTCTCAGCAGGGCGAACGGATGCCGACGCACCACAACCTCCGTCTGTAGGACCTTGGTCATCGGGAGACGAAGCATCATCGCTATCGTGCCGAGCCCGAGTGGCTGCCTTCTTTCGCTTGTACGTGATATTCGCAGGGGCATGACTTGGCCGTGGCTGGTTGCTTCTTGTACGTTCTGCTTCCACAAGTGCCTCGTCCAACCAAGGATTGTCTCTGTCATCGAGCACCCTGTCTTCTGTCTCCCTGGTCCATTCCTCCAATGGGTCATCCTCGTGGAAAATCTGATCCAAATCGATCAGCTGGTGATCGGCCTTCTCGCTCCTTCTCGCATGTCTATGTCGCAGTCTCATATTATAATACACATAGACCAGCCTTTTAAGGTGTTCCATTGTTAGCCTGTTCCTGGTCTTAGTGTGAATGAGTGAGAAGGTGGTCCAGTTTCGTTCACAGTTGGACGAAGAGACAGTTTGGCTCAACACACGCACAGCTAATCGTGTAAGCGTTGGAGCTTGCTCTAACCCAACGCTTATCCACCATTGAGCTGCAACAAGTTCCAGTGGTCAAAAAAAGATGGATCGTTTTATGGGAAACATATAGAAATCTAAGATCCATATAGATACCTAGAGTGACCCTTGTTATCGCCATTTCCACCTTAGAGGAGCCGAAATAACCAACTCTCATCTTATAGGCCTCCAGCTACAATTATCAATCATAATTTTAGAATGTGAACTGCTACATCGAATCATATATCAAAATAAAAATATCCGAATTTCATTTACCTCTCTGTCAATGTCAATTTGCTTCGAGATGTCTGGTTCAAGCCTCTCGATCACGCGTCTGAGTCCAACCTGCACCTCGTTGTCGTTTGTTGCATTGGAGGAGTATTGAAAGCGAGGATTCAGAAAATAGCCTGCAGCATGAATATCTTGATGTAGCTGCTTATCCCATCTCTTGTCGATCATGTCCCACCATTTTCTGTATCCCCTACCAACATTCTTCCGAATTTCCTCTTTTACACGGTCCATGGCCTCGTAGAGATACCACATCTCGGCCTTATCATCGCTGTCGACCATTCGAAGAACCTTCACCAGGGGCTCAAATACGGCGATGACATTAGAGATAGTCTGCCAGAATTCATCGCCGTGAATCAGATCGTACACGTTGTTTCCAACGTCCCTATCTTTTGGTTTAAGCCTTGGAAAGTTATCGGACCAGTCCCTGGATGTGATCATTCTCCGCAGGTCATCTCGGTGCGCATACAGAGAGTCCAAAGCAATGAAGTGGGTCGCAAATCTTGTTATCGCGGGCCGGATCAACTCTTTTCCACCCGTCTCTCTTCTCATCAAGCTGAGCACCCATCCTTTGTTGTATATGAATCTTGTTACCATCTGACTTTGTGCGACGATATTTTTGACTACTACTTCTTTTGCCATGTCAGAAAATATCAAGTCGATACAATGCGCCGCACACGGGGTCCAATACAGATGCTGTCTCTTTCGCATCAGTAGCTGCCCAGCTGACTTGTAGTTTGCCCCGTTGTCGGTAACTACTTGGACTACTCTATGCTCTCCAATTAGTTCTACATATTTGTCCATAAGATCAAATATGTACGGACCGTTCTGGAATTGGTCGGTTGCATCCACAGAGTCCAGGAACATTGTCCCGTGGGTCGAATACACAAGGAAGTTAATAATCTTTCTTCTGTTTTGTGTTGTCCAGCCATCGCACATCAGTGTGCAACCGTACTCATCCCACTGAACACGAAAAGTTTCAACATAATTTTTGATCTCTTCATACTCCATGTCCAAGTATGTGTGTGACAGCTCCCAAGCAGTGGGTGGAGCAATGCCACGTCCTGATTCCGCAATAGCATCCACCATGGGCCTGTAATATGGGCTATTGGTCACATTGTATGGGATGTGGTTGAAGTAGAAAAATTTGGCCATAGCTCGGCTGACATAGGCCTTGCATTCTTCATGAAGGTATTCTTTATGGCTGATTGGGATTTACCCTTCTTCGTCTGAGAAAAAGGGTCGGCACCGGGTCTGAGAGCACCGGCTGGTCTACTGGTTGGCTGAACATCGCGAGCAGAACCGCACGCGAACATACCGGCCATTCGGCCGGCACGACTACCCGATCTGGCTAGCCCAGAGGCTCCAGACCAAGACGATCCTGCTCCCATCCTTCTGCCCTCACTTCTAATCTCTTCTTCGACAAGTTCTTGCCTACTTCTTCTAAGAGCTCTTCTAAGGTCCTTCGCCTCCTCGGTGTCATCCTCATCTGAGTCATCTGATATTGCCTCCGTCTACTTTGCCCTTATCTCCTCCTCCATCCTCTTCTTCTCAAATCTGGCCTGTACCTTTTCGGCATTCTTCTGAAATACGTGTGCTCTCATCTCTTCACGCACTTCTTTAGGTGCCTCGGGGCATGTCTACACATCCCCGGTAATTCCCGCCAAGTGTTCCTTAAGGCGAGACACGCCTCCATGCATTTCTTTCCGGCAATAGTTGCACCTTACTTGTCTATGATTTTCTGCGAGCATTTTACAGTGAGCCCACCCAATATCCACCGTCTTCTCCTTTGGAGTTCTACGAGACATTTTAATTACTGCACCATAAAACAAGGGTTACGATTAATCTTGAAAAAGATTATTAACGTATTAGACTTAGATATAGTCGAAGGTGTCACATAATCATGATTTGCGTCCTTGCGGTCCAGCGGAACACGATCAGGGAATTGACTAAGCCAGGATCACTTATCCCCAGTCTAGCTAGGGTGATCCAACAAACTTAGCCAAGCACATTGAGCCGGATCATGGTCCATTGAAGGAAACTTATCATTCATATGTTTGCCATCAACTAAAAGGCTTTTATTAAAACTAGTTAATCCTATCAACTAGTTGAATCCTAAAATTTGAATTTATTATGATTCGTTAATAACTTTTATTAGAGTCCTTATCAACTATAAGGTTTTATTTGTTTCAACGTGCTATCCTAATCATGTATTAGGATTTTAATAAATTCACACTACAACAATTTAAAGTGTACCCTTTTATTAAAATTATCATTAGAACGTTTAAAATAATAACATGCAACTTAAAAATTTATCCCGTAAATAATAACATGCAACTTAAAATTATTAGTATTTTATGTATTATTGTAATATATCTTTAATATTACTTTAATTATAAATGCTATTTATATTTTTGTTATAATTTATATTTTTCTATTACTAGAAATATTTACTAATATTTATTCGGTCTCGGTTTACTATAAAATTTCTTGTAAATACTGGTAAATATGAAATATAAAAAAAATTTATTTCTACTTCTATAATTTGTTAAAATTATTAATATTTTTAGTATTCCTTTAGCACATTACTTAGCATTTATTAGTATTATACTACATTTATTACTCATACCATTATTAGTATTTTAATTTTTAAGTATTGCTATTGTAAATTTCCAATCCCTTTTTAAAATTTATAACCTATTTTTACTGGAAATTTTAGTATTTAATATTTACTTAATTGCTTTTATATTTTTATTATTATTATTTAAGAAATATTTATAATTTCTAAAGTATTTAAGGTTAATTATTTCTTTAGTATTCATTAGTATTTCTAAAGTATTTGTTAGAGTATAATACTAAAGTAATTAAACTTAAATTATTTAAGAAATAATTATAATTTCGAAAGTATTTAAGTTTAATTATTTCTTTAGTATTCATTAGTATTTCTAAAGTATTTGTTAGAGTATAATACTAAATTCATTAAACTTAAATTATTTAAGAAATAATTATCATTTCTAAAGTATTTAAGTTTAATTATTTCTTTAGTATTCATTAGTATTTCTAAAGTATTTGTTATGGTATAATACTAAAGTAATTAAACTTAAATTATTTAAGAATTAATCCATATCTGGATTTAATGGCTTTCGAAGTCTCAATGTCAAAATTTTTGAATTTGAAAGCAACATGTGAACATAATTTGTCTACTTAATTAGAATTAATGGTCCCAATACCCAAGCTTTGAATTTTTAGCATATCAAAATTTGGAGCAGCAGAGGGCGCAGACCCCAGGGGATTTAAATTTTAAACTTTTAAATGACATTTCTCCTCATCCCCTAGCAAATAAGGAGTATTTACAAGTTTGCCATTCAGTTCAATTAATGGGGTTTTAAGTGCGATGTCATTATTGTAAATAAACGATACGTTATGGTCTAAGTTGGAACGATAGCATTATTCATGTTTAAGTTTGCTCAAAAGGTTCAATTTATTTACTCTATTGCCATTAAGTTTATTATTATAGACTCTGTTTACTGGCACTACTGTAAATATTTGATAAATCTATGGGTAGCTTCGTAATTAATCATGGGGGAATTAAATACCTCTTTAAGGTGTTAAAGTTGTGATGTTTACGCCTTCGACTTTCGAAGTGACGCGCGGGTGTCGAAGAGACGACGACTTCGCACGGCGATCTCTAGCGGGGTTGGAAGAGATGGCGAGAGCTCCAGCGGCTTCGACAAGCGTCATCGATCTCCAGTGGCTTCCACCAGCGTCGACGAGCTCCAACGTCTTCCAACAGCGATGCGGCGACCTCCAGCGTCTTCGACTCGATGCGGCGAGCTCCTCAGATGGAATTAGGGCTCCCGATTTTAGAGATTTCTCGAGAGGTATGTTACTTTGAGATTTTTCGCCTTCGATTCCCTCTTTTTATAACGTTTTCACTTTATTTTCTGTACACTCACGTTAATTTCTGTACACTCACAGGTTTTTGCTTTTCGTATGCCTCGTCGTCTTCCTCAGTCATGTACACCCGTGATTTTTTTCTCTTCAATTTCTGTTCACTTTCTGTTCTTTCTGTTTTGCTGTCGTCTTCTCAATTCCTTTTCAGTTTTCACCATAGGGTTGCCGGAACCCTAGGGTTCCGGCCGATACCGATTATTTGGGATGGTTTCGTACCGTTAGGGGGCGGTACCGGTACGAAACGGCCGATACCTTAATCTATGGTTTCAATTCAATGACTTGGGCTTTATGAGATCTCAATTAATAGAAATTGTGGTTTCAATCAGTTTAGTGGCCTTTTTAGTGCCCTTCCTTTAGTTTAGTCAGTTTTTCAATCAGGTTTTTAGTGGCCTTTTTCAATCAGTCAAATTTAGAATTGAATCCTTTAGTAGCTGTTTTCATTATCACAACAATCTCTCAAAGTTTTAGACATTGGATGTGTGGCCTTGATAAATAGTATGCTTTTCTAGAAGGGCACACCTGCAAGAAAATTTTTATAGAATTGTAATTTGAAAGTTGAAATATGATTTATGTGTAATCTAAAATTATTATCATTTGATGAAGCTATTGATTGTTTGGTTTATAGGACTTTTTTCGATTATAGAAATTTAAGAAACTGTCATCCGAATGTTAAGCAAGCCTACAACAAGGAGGAAAATGACCCATGTTGGAAGTACGAAAAATTGTTGATGGTGTCATAAAAATTGGTTGCAATTATTGGAAGCAAGAGGTGAACAGAGAAATTAGCTATTTTAAGAAACATTTATTGGGCATATAAGGATATGTTTGGGAATGTCCACATCTGCCTAATAATGTAAAGAGAGCATTAAATGAACTGTGTGAAAAAACCAAGACAAAGAATGATAAAGACGCTAGAATTCAAGCTTTGAGGGATGATGTCCATGTTGACAAGGATGAAGAGGTCTACTAGGAATGATTCTGGAGCCAAAGGTGGGTCTTTGTCAAAGAGTGTGCCTTCGTTAATTAAGGGACCAATGTACAAGTTTGCATCTTAACGTCCAACAGGTGGTTGCGGGTATGGCAGGTAAGCAGACTATAACTGATTTGTTATTTAGGAAGAAAGCAATGGATGATGTGGTAAGGTATATTGTGAAGTATTTTTTTGAAGGGAAGTTCCTTTAATAGCACAACGAAACTGATGCTCAAGCTGTGGGATAGCATGAAGCGTACTTCAAAGCCCAAACACCTGACGAGATAAGTGAGGTATGTCTGTAAAGGTAAAGAAGATGAAGAATAACCTCGAGAAGTTCAAAGAGAGTTGTGCCATATATAGATGTTTCATCATGACCGATGCATGGTTGAATCAAAAGTAGTGGAATATCATGAATGTTGCAGTACATTGTCCCATTGGTACCTCATTCATATGTTCTAAGGATGTCTCAGCACAGCGACACAATAGGACACATTAATAATTACTGGATAATGCAGTAAAAGATAGATAGAAGAATGTGATGCAGATCAAATAATGCATCTAACAATTTGACAACAGTAAGTATATTAGAGAAGATGTTAGGAATTTTTTGGACATGTTGTGTAGCACACACTGTTAATTTGATGCTAGCTGACTTCACCAAGATTCGACATATCCAGAGTGCAATTTGCCATGGTAATTGTGATTGTTTTTATAAACAATCACTCTATCACTCTTTGTATGGCGAGGAAGTTAATTGACGAAGCAAAGATTGTGAGATCTGATTTACCAGATTTGCTATAGCCTTTTTCTTATTGAGATCAATACTGAATAAGAAAAAAAGTTGATCGAAATATTAACCTTCAAAAGTGGGATGATTGCCCTTTTCCCGGTCAAGAATAGGGGAAAATGAAAATTTTAATAATCATTATTTGTCATTTAGTCACTTTTTAAATACATATAAACCCACTTGAGACTTAATCCAAATTGTTTGTCGTATGTGTAATAAATTATTTTGAGAAACAAGTTTTTGGACACTGTAGAGACCGATACTCAAGGTCTTCAATCCTTACATGAAAGTTTTAAGAAGATTGGATGGCGATAAACTTCCATCCAGGAGCTTCGCTTATGGTGACCTGGAAGACGCCAAGAAAGAGCTTGAATCAACCCTATATCATGAAGAAAAGAAATATATTCCAATATGGAAAAATAATAGATAAGAGATGTGATGACAAGTTAAAAACATCTTTGCACAAGGACGGGTTCTATTTGAACCCATACTTTTATTACCCCAATAAGAAAGCATCACATGATCGCATCTTTAATGGCTTTGTGGATTGCATGCATAAATGTATGAAAATGACACATAATTCATCAATAGAATTAGCGAGCAATTGCCTATGTACCAAACCAAAGTGGTTCTTTTAGGGGAGAATGTGCAAAGAATCAAGCAAAAGTAGCCAATCTTAACCTGGGAATAAATTTCAATTTCAAAAGTTTTTATAAAAATTTTAACGTCTATGTTCCTTAAAAAATGTATTGAATATATATTTAATAATTTGCTACCATGTTATGGAGTTTTTATAGGACCAATGGTCCTGAATTAAAGCAAAAAGCAATGCAAAACTTGAACTTGACGACTAGTTCTTTTGGGTGTGAAACGACTAGGAACACCTTTGTATAGTAATATAATTTATATAGTGAAAATTTCAATAGAATACCAAAGTAATTTAATGTTATGAATTTAAATGTTGAATAATTCTCTTTTGTAGATTCATACAAAGAAACGAAATAGGCTAATTAATAAGTTGCAAGATTTTATCTTTATCAAGTTCAATGCTAGGCTAACGAACCAGCTTTCCAACAAAGAAAGATCATTTGACCACTTATTTGACCGCTTATGATCGTGAAAAAATGATCATGAAGTGGTGAACCATCTTTGGATAGCGAGGATGAAGTTTTTCCCAAAGAGCAATTAGCTTGAAGCACGTGGTCAGAGTGATGTGGGCTAATCCAAAGAGAAGGAGAAGTTCAAGAACAAAGGCATATAAGACAAAAAGAAAAGAAGAAGCACCATCATCGAAGGTGATGGAACCCGAAATGGACAAGGAAGAAGATTTCAAGTGATCAAATCATCATCAGAGCATGAAAGAGGAGGAAGGATGATGCTTCAGAGTTCGATAATGGAAAGAATGAGTGATTTAACTTTGAGGGAGAGACGACGATATTTGCTTCATTTTGATGTTTTGCTACTTGCTACTAGACTTTATTTTGTTGCTTTTAAACATGTGTCGGTAATGAATGAGAGAACAATTGGTTTGGCTTGTAATCTTAAAGATTTTAATATTAGTTGCATATTGTTTATGCTTATTTAGTTTCATTAATTTGTTCATGTTACTTGTTAGGTTGATATATTGTGATCTGAGCTATTGCTATTTATCCAGACTTGTAATGTTTCTTTATACTTTGTAATTATAAAACACGTATCTTTGCTTCACCCAACTATCATATTTTGAAGGTATGACATTTTATGGGTTCGTGTTATCATTTTTGAAATTGGAAGGGTTTGGCAATCGTTTATTGCCCATTTGTAGTTTAATGTAGCTTGTCAAGGTAAGCATGCTTTAAACATATTTTACGTGCATGTATACCGCTTATATATAGTTAGCTATGTATATGATACCTATATAAGACGTATTTTTAGCATCTAATATGACAACCCTAATATTTTACAAATATTGTTGAAATAGCGCTCATATCTGTCATCCGATATTGATTTTTCAAGCCAATATGAATACGACAGCTGACATATAGAACAATGCATACATGGAAGAGGTAGATGACTTTAGTCTCTCATCATCGCTGAGTGATGATGAGTCTGTTGAGATGATGTACGACGAGAAAGTGCCTACATAGTCTACCGTTGCCTCTATCATTATAGCAACAAGTTCTACTGATGCACTGCCACCCCACTACAACAATAGCTCCTCGATCCGTCTCTGCATAGAGTGAAGTAGGTTGCAAACAACCTGCATCCAGCCGTTACTACGAAAAATCCTAAATGGCAACCGCTAATCAAAAAAGCCAATGTCAAAGGGATAAAGGTAAGAACGCTCAATCTCCGTCAGATCCCCCAATGAGAAGCACAATAATGAATAAAGGAAAAAATTATTTCGATTTTGGTAAGGGATTTCTGTAAATGAGTAAGTTATAACTATGTATCTAGTTGTGTGATTCTGTATGAGTACATTGCGTAGCTTGTGAAAGAGATGTTTTAATATTGTGTTATTGTTTCTAAGTTGCGACCGACAATCTTCTTCCCTTTCTGTTTAACAGTAAGTATATGAAATTATTACTTTCACGTTTATGCATGTGCAAAGGTTATGCATGTGCACTTAGTTCTGAAGACCTTTCCTATACTCTATCTCTCTATGTGTGCACATGTGCGCACACAATTTTTCAATGACGGGAAATCTGGACTCATAAAGGAACCAGTGATATGGACATGGACAGAAAACGTCTCAAAATTACGGTAGCCATTATATCTAGTAAAGTTAGCTCCAAATACGATTTCTCGCTCACCTTCACGCTGCTCACAAAGTAAGAGCAAAAAGGAAGCTAATAAGATTATATTAAAAGAAAATTTTGCATCTAAAGTATAAGTCAAGAGTTAGGAATAAGATTTGACCGAATGGTTCACAGCAATAAGGAAAGATACAGCACCTCGTTGTTGTCAACTTCTTCTAGGTGCTCCTTTGCAAGCTCGTAAATCTTCTTCTTGTAGCTGCAAAAAAATACACGAGAAGCCTATCAACAAACTATAATTTTAGTAATTTTTGGGGTTACTTGCTCAACATGCACGAATTTTTAATAAATTGCCAAAAATAGGTAGGTCTATCAGTCTAAAATCTCAAAAGTGGCAGAGTTTCCAGGTCTATGTATAGAATCTCATTAAATTTAGATTGCCATATAACGCATATTAACAATTCAACACTGATAAAATCATGGTAAAATATGAAGATCCTAAATACAAGAAATTGAGGACAAAATTAACCCAAGGGCAGAAGCATACACAACAATGATTTGTGTGAGACCAAAAAATAAATCCATTGCAGTGTATTTTCAAAGATGAAAAATAATGCAGTTATCATCATGATAGTCGAACAATGGTTCCTATGATATTTTCCTCTACACAGTGCGTGTGTATTGTGGGGGAGGGGGCGAAAAAGATGGGGTGGGTAAAATTGCATCATAATAACCCTATATTAGTTTTTTTAAAAGTTGTTCTATGCCAAGGGATATACTATTTGTAAAACTAATATAATGTTGGCTTGCAAATAGTTGTTTTTCATCTGGCATACTCTAACGAAGCATTATTCACCTTAAACATTTGCCTTTATTTTGTTGAGCATAATGTGTACTTTAGCCAAACTTATTATTTTACCCTGCATCTACACTATTATATACTCGAAGGACATGGATTGCCCGTTGATGGCACGGGTTATAAATTGCATGACCAAGAAAAGGCAGGTCAAGCTTCTCTCCCAAAAAGGCATGTGTATCGAGCAGAAAACACTCATCCAGGTTTAATGACACTAACTAGGTGGGCCTCCATTTCTTATATCTTTGATAAAAACTTGGCACCAATCACTCAAAGGTTGACTTTATGTCTACGACCAGTTTTGCGATCTAGTCAACTCCTTTTTGGATATTTCTCACCTTGGATTTGCTATGCAATCAATCTCCTAATGGAAGAAGTCTTAGCTGATGATGACAACAGCGGATATTACCTTACCATCTTACTTATGGTTGTTCTTCCATTTGGCAGTATAGATAGATCCAAAAAGGATGGCTTCCTTTGCATTCTAATAAAGTTAGTGGTATTGATGTGTTTGGGATGTTGGCAGGATGCAGTAAGTCAAAAACAAGGTTGATGAGGGGTTTTAAGTACTAAAATTGAGATTAAAATTTACCTTTGTTGGTAAGTGGGATCCAGAAAGAATTAATTGTTTCCGCTAATTGTCGGTTAGTTTGTTAAGGTATATTCTTACCAGGAAGAGCGGGAAAAAGACTGGATTGCATACTTTAATCAGGGCATCTGTTGTCCGGAAAGGGATTCGGAAATGCATTGATTGATTGGGTTAAGATAATAGTTTTGGTTACAGTAAAGGAAAGGTAGTTTCTTTGAGCTGTCGATCAGAGATACAAATTCAACTGTTTTGTGTCTTTATGTGATACAGCCTTAGACAAAAGTTTGTTGCCGTGTTTTCACGATAAAAGACTGGACAGTACCAACATTTAGAGAATCCACTTTCATAGTTATAGATCAATCCAGTTTAGTGCATTGATTAACCTTTGTGAGTTATATTGATTAACCTTTGTGAGTTCTATTGAACAAGTATCCATGGGCTGAAAAGGTTTCATCAATGGAGAATTGGATATGGAATTCAACTTGTAGTTTCCATTTAGTTCTCGCTATGAATTTTAACAATGAATATTTGTTTAAAATTTGGCAGAAAATTTAGGGGCTTTGGTTCAACTACATGTTTTGTAATAGTGTGAAGTCTTCTTATCATCTGTTTATTAAATGCTCGGAGGTTGCTGTTCAAAACATGTCTAAATATGAACGTTGTTATTTAAGATTATGGTAAATGGTTTGGCAAATGGAGTTACTAAGACGAATGAAGCACATGATGACTCTGTTGCAATGCTATGGAGAGAAAGAAACTCTTAAGCATTTTAGCCAATAGATTATGTGTATTAATGTTACGCTTGATTCACTACTTTCTTCATGTTAAACTTTGGACATGTGCCCTAAATTTTATTCAAAGAACAAGAAACATTCTACACCCTCACTTGCGTTCGAAGGATAGCTGTTGCTAGCGTAGTGACAATATTTGCAAATTGTCCTAAAAAAATTTGTGGCCCAAACGGGTCACTTAAGCGAAAGCATGCCACTATTTTCCGTTGCATCCCGTTTTCACGTGCTTTAACTTTAAAGCGCTTTTGCATGCCAAAAGGACCTAAGAGAAGCAAGCCTCTGAAGCAAGAAAAATCGGTACCTTTTCACCACTTTGTAAAACATGTACATGTTGGGATATTAAGACCCACCCCAGCGGATTTTGATGGTGTGCACAAAGATATATGGACTAACAATCTTATTTCAATCTTATTTCAAGTGTATATAGATTTGTTTGTTGATTGGAGCCATTGTAATGCAAATCGGAGAACCTAAAGCCACGATCAAAAACTCTACAACTTGAAGGATATGATGATCTTAAATCGCGATTCAAATGAAGAACTGAGAACAAGAGAAGTTAGCTCAAGATCAAGAGTGAAGATGAAGAGCTAAATCTATGACTGTGAGTAATTGCATAGAAATGTAAAGCCATAGTATGTTACACACACTTCCAAAATTCAGTGGAAAATGTTTTTAAAATACATTACTATATATATTTCTATAATATAATTTGTATAGAATTGTTTTGAAGTATTTTTAAGTATATATTTGAGGGTATCCCAAAATAGCAGACTATTTTGGACTGATAGCTGACTATTTCCTACAGAGATTTTTTCAAATCTCTCTGTCAAAATAATAGTCGCTATTTGATAAAATAGCCGACTATCTGGGAGGATATCCGACTATCTGGGTCAACTCAGGCCAGATTTAGAAATCTGCCTTGATTTTTGCTAGTCGTTAGAGTTGACTCTTAGAGCTGATTTCAAGCTATTTTAGCAGATTTCAAGCTTCTATTTGCCTACAAATAGATGGGGATTTCAGAAGTTTAAAGTAACATTCTAATTGAAATATTCTCTCTATTGCTCAAAAGCTCACAAGCCTTATTCTTTGTGTTCTAAATTCAAAAGGCTGTTGCTTTTAAGTTGTGTTCTAATCTTTTCTAAAGATCTTTTTCAGCTATCTTATTTAGCCTTTTTTATACTTGTTTATTTTGATCTCCAAGCTTAAACGATTTTTTTTAGATTCAAAATACAAGTGTTTTTATTTTAATCTTTGTACGAGTTTTAAAAAGTTCATATTTTTGTCAAAGATTAAAATACTTGACTATTGATTTCTAAAGCCCAAAAGCTATATTTTAGAGAATCAATCTTCAAGACAAAGTTTTCTTTTTTATCAAATCGTATTTAATCCATATCATATATTTGATAAAAACTTTGATTTTCTTTAGCCACGTTTCACTCACATATACTATTGGCTATAGGAAAATCATATACTTCTTTTTATATTTGTTGAAAGTCTTTGAAGAAGAATTGTGTAATTTCCCGTGATTATAAGGGAAATTCGTGTAAGTGGAAATCCTAGTTGAGTATAACTAGGTGCTGGATATTCCTAGCAAGTGAGGCTAGGTGATTGTACGAAGTCATCTTTATTTGTGTTAAGGCAAGGTTTGCTCTCGTTGAGAGCTAGTGGATGGGTTGCTGGAGTAGTTGGCAAGTGGGACTTGCGTATCCGAACTAAGGTAAAATCTTCGTGTGTTTGTATTGTGACTTTGACTCCTTAACTCTTTTATTGTTGTTGCTTGAATCATTTATTTTCCGATGTTATTCTAATCTGAGATCAAGCAAATTATATCGTTGATTAAGTTCAAATTCGAGGCAACTCAATTTGTAACTTATGCAACATTGTTTATCGATAAAGTTTAAAATTGTTAATAACTATATTCAACCCCCCTTCTAGTGTTGTTTGCCATCCACCGGATCCAAAAGTACACTCATTAACCAAACTTTTACCAAACAATTCTCAAATTTTCTGAATATGTCCCAAATTCCAAATTTCCCAAATTCATCGGATCATTCCCGAACACCCGACTTGTGACTATGGCTGCTAGCTTTGGTTCTTGTTTTTATATTCACATCTTCATGCCTTGCCAGCCAGCTGCAACTTTTTCAGGAGCTGTTCTGAGATTCATAATGATAGGGTGATGTTGTTGAGCATCATTGTTATCTTAATGTCATGTAAAATTAATGATAGTTAACTGTTGAACAACTATAAATTTTTACTAGTGTCTTAACAGTTCATAACTATGGCACTTTACCTCATCTTCATGTCTCACAAAAATTGTTTTCCCCTCTATCTAAAGGTATGTTAATATGCCGTGTAGGGTACATGTATGTCTCAGTGTAAGGGATGACGTCAGGAACTACATAGAACTGTAAGGTGTGGAAAGTGAGCTGTTATTAACCTCCCCCCCCCCCCCCCCCCCCCCCGGGGCGACGAAGTTAAGGAGACACCCAACAGAATATTCCCCTGATATTATTAGGAAGACATACTTAAAAACAGGAACATACACATGTACGTGTTGCCAAGCTGTAAATGTGTTATTCCAGCATCTGCACAGAGTTTAGTAATAAAAGCTTCTAAATTCACAAAAGAAACTTGAATAATATTGGAACATGCTGAATACAGTGGAAACATAGAACATGGAAGAATGCTTAAAATTAATAAAATACAATTTCAACCTATATATTGTGTTACCTTAGTTCTCTTTCTTCTGTTCGAGTCATCTTAATACCTTCAAAGAGGTACTCATTATCAATAATCTCCTCCCTAAGCACATCATGCAGATTAGGGTTAATTGAAAGCAGAAGCCGGGAAGTGAGTATCAACAATGCAAATACAATTGCTTAATAGAGAACATCAATTAAAATAGCATGGCATGCTGACATACTGTATTTCCACAAGCTTCTGGTCCCTCCTTTTCTTTAGATATACTTCCCTTGAAACTTTTCTGACATCAAAAACACAGAAAATGAATATTCCATCTAAAGGTTATGTTGAGAAAAACATTGAACAAAGTTGGTCTAGCAATTAGTTCCAACAATGAAAACCACAAGGTTATATGCTCAACTTGCTCGTTATGATCATCATGCTGACCAATCTCTGATCAAAGCATAAACAAACTAAGAAAAATACTTTGATTATACTATTTTCTCTCTTTAGATCTACATGAGCGGAAAAAGTCTCAATTTCCTACTGTTCAGATTGTTTCTCATGCATTTAAAATAAAAGTGTGGAATTTACATTTGCATAGCCACGGCATATGACAATTTGCCAATGTCAAGCCCATTTCAGTCAAAAATATTACCACTCAATCCACAGCAAGATTCCAACTGAGTAAATCTCGACCGGGACAACCACCAATCGATTCTTCTGCTTTCCAGAAGCAATCCTAAAATGGCCTTTTTAAAGTCCATCCCAAAAAAATGTCTTTCACATAAAAATTGCTGCAAATCAACGCAAGGACCCTCTTGAACAAATTCACTCACCGTCATAGAGCCACACATAAAGTATTAATTAACAAATTTCAGGATAAACATGAGTACATTGGTACAAACCCCTAGAGGCTGCAAAGAGGGTGTCAATGTTAGCAAGGCCTTGACTGCTTCTCAATATGATAGTCCACATGGCTTGTTCCATAAAAACACCAGCATGGCCCACCCCAGCCCATTTCAAAGTATAGTGCTACAATGAACTGTCAAAGCAATTTTCTAAAGATAATATAAATTAATTATACCTTGTCTATTAGCAAGATGATTAAGAATGTATTATAGATGGAAAATCTTGAAAACGGATTTTTTCTTAAATAAAAAAAGCTAATAGAAACTAATTACACTCAACTATATAGCAAAATGAGAGCCTTTGTTGATTTTTAAGAAAATACTAAAAACATTTATACACGGGCATGCAGTACATCCAATTGGCATGCGGGTCGGACAGAGGTTGGCATAAGACTGGCCCATTTACTAAATGAACTTCGTTTCTCAGCATACGCACAGCTTGAGATGGGCCAGCCTGGTGAGCCGCAAGAAAGCCCAAACACCCCCAAGGAAAATGCACAACAAATAAAACTATAGAAAGACGTTAATAATATGAACCTGATATCAGAAGTTTCATTTTCCTCGAGAGCTTTTGATCTCCGAATTGTCTCCTCTGAGATAGAAGAAAATTTTTAAAAGCAAAAAAACAAAGAACAATTGAAGAGTGTTACTTGTGTTACTCCAGTAACAATACCTTCCTCCCTTTTGGATAACTTTGGCTCCATCATCTACAAAAAGGAAAAGAATACAAGATAATTAAAAAAGAGCCGTGGAAAAGAATCCATAAAAGCTGCAAGCAATCTATGTAGCACGGCCACTCATATCGAGAAGCCATGTCATGTAGAAAACTTGTCCTACATATTTTTTAAAGTACATGTAGTGTTGACATGTCTTGTGCATATTGAGGTAACCGTGTTTGTGCAGCATAAATTACAAGAGAAAAAACACAGCTTTTATCCCATATATTCTGGGTTTGTTGCATGAACACTTTTCTCCCTTCCGCTCCATTAAGGTTATCTCCATTAATAATTGAAAGGAAAACAATTATAGTATCATTTTGCTTGTTTTCTGTTTGAAAAACTTCTCATCCCTGATTAAAAAGACTAGCTTCTTGTCCCCCAGAAAATATGAAGCCACAAATTATAACGTGTTTTGTTGCTTTTCCTTACAGATAACGTCCTTTTTAAGGAAGGATTTATCCGCAAGTACATCTCAGAAGAGGATTTTTATATGGCTAAGTTGTTTGGAACTTGGAAACTTTTGAGTGGTTATTAAAATCAGTTTGTGATAACATTTGAAAAAAGATTCGTCAGAGGAAGTTTAAAGCGGATGACCGAAAGCAAACATCAATAAGAATGAAAGTGGACAGATAGATAAAGAGAAAAAAATCAAAATGTGATTAGAAATCAGATACCATGAAGAACGTGTGAATGAATGTAGAAGAAAAATAGATCACACAGGGGCTCTTTCTGCTTTTGCAATAGAGAGAAGACCCAAAAAATTAACAAAATAATTTAAGTTTCAAACTGCAGCTTACCGCTTTGTGCTTTTTCTGAAAAGCTCCTTTCTCACAACTAACTAATCCCCTCACCAACCAAAAATTGACCACAAAAGAAGGGAAAGAAGAAATAACTGTTGGTTTAAAACCATGAAGATTTATTGGAAGCTAGTTGTATTATACATTTCAATACAAGAAAGAAAACATGGACATAAGTAATGTAATGGGCCTTGAAGATAAATATATACATATACACATGTGCATGCAGAGAGAGTTTGACCAGGATCCACG
Organism: Scilla litardierei; assembly: GCA_030789695.1. Taxonomy (NCBI): domain Eukaryota; kingdom Viridiplantae; phylum Streptophyta; class Magnoliopsida; order Asparagales; family Asparagaceae; genus Scilla; species Scilla litardierei. Next base: position 40,749,362 of record CM061141.1, read on the forward strand.
CGGGAGGAACAAAGATGTCGATCCTATCGTACAAATTTAAAAACTGGCAACCCAAATTGAAAATCTATTTCATTAGATACGATCTAACGTAAAACAATTTATAAATAAAGATTGAATAATTTCAATATATTTTACCTACGCATCAAGTGGCAACAAATTAACCAATTTTGTAACAATTTTGAAAGATTGATTGTGTCAACACTTTTTTGGATGGATCAAACATATTGGAATCATTTGAATTTTTAATTTTTGTTTTTCTGTAGATTAAATGTCCTACATCACATCTATCAGAAGGTTATTTTCGATTTAGGTTGCTAGCTTTTAAATTTGAGGTAATTAGATCGACATCTTTAATCCTACTGAGAGGATCCTAGTCAAGCTTGGGTGTGCGTTTTTATCAAATAGATTAACTTTCGGTCCCTAAGCCATGACTTCACCTAACCTACATGAGGGGCAGCTATATCTATCTAATGGATTAATTTTTACGCTATCTAAACTGTTATCTTGATCTCCCCCATTAAAATATAAGCATACAATTTAAGAATTCTAGCACATTCAACAAAATGAACGGTTTTCGTAAGAGAACACATGGGACCAATTGATGAGTGGGTTACAGATTATTAAACTATTAAACTGTATGATTTTGTAAGTTTACTGCTGGGAAAGGAGGCTGCGGCCAAACGGTGGCGATTTTACAATTTTGTATCCCGGGTGTCAATTTTAAAATTTTTTGCCCGAGGGGAAATTTTGTAAATATGGGCAAAACAGCCCTATATATAAAAATGAAGGGGTTAGGGTTAGGATATGAAGAGAATTGAAAAAGAATAGTGAGTAGAGATTAGGAGTATAGAATAGTTTAGATCCTGAGAGATTTAGCCCTTTATCTCGAATCAAATGGTAGGAGGGTGGTGTTTCTCTCTAATTGATGTCATTATCTTTGTATTTTCCATATTAATCTATAAAAATATCATCTATTTCCCAAATCCGCAAAGTTCTTCCATTAAAGCCCTAGCCTTTTTTAACAAATTGGTATTGTTACTGCCTTAAGGCCGGACCAGAAAATAAAGGCTCAAATAGTTGAAACCCAAGCGAACAGCTCTCCGACTATCCGAAATGAGAATAAGCCCCGAACGGAAAGCTCGTCCCGACACTAGGAAGCTCGCCTTGCTGAACGGCAAGCTCGTCAACAGAGTCAAGAGAAGTGCTCATCATCAAGCGGAAGGCTCGCCAGCCTAGCGAAGAAGAAGCTCACCTATTCTCCATACAAAAAGCACGGTCAGAGAAAGACTTGGGATGCCAAGTTCGGACGCAGAGCTTGGCTCACTCTGGGGACGACCGACCAGGCACAAATATCTCTGACATGGTGACGTATGGCCACATACACCTCCAATTAATGCCAAAGGTTAAGAACGAGAGACCCGATGGTCGCCCGTCGCGTCTCCAATTAATACACAAATATCTCTGACAAACTCTGACACCCATTTAATGCTAGGTTGAGGCGGTTCAATAAATATCTCTGACACCCTCGCCGACCAATCGCGTCCCCACTAATACTCCAGCTATGCAGAAGCGACAGTTGATTAGACGGCAATCAACCGACTCTCGATACTACAAATACCCCCTTTAGCCACCAAGGAGGGGGTTGATTAATTGAAATCATAAACTCACATTCAATACAACAATGTCGGATATCGTCCATATATCTGTGCCTTCCACTTAAGCTCGTCATACAAAACTGATCTACTTTAAGATCGGCCAGCGTGTCCGACCTACTCCTAAAAGAGTCATTTTGCTGACTTAACCATCGGAGAGGATACGGGTTGACGGCCAACCCACCCTTTCTGACGAGATGTTCTTCTCGCAGGAAACTCGGCTCACCTACAAGGTGGTCGACGACCAACTGACAACCTTGAATCTTTCACCTACGAAGCACATCCTTAGACATATTAGCCTCTTCTACAACCCAACCACTTGTAATCATTGTACCCTTGATTCCCCTTAAGCAAATTCTATTGTTGGACGGACTTGACCCGTAACAGGTATCATGGCGTCGATCTTTGCAACCATGGCAGAAACAGATGATCGAAAAAAATCCCTGAGACAACTCTTTAGAGAGTTGATTGAAGCCCTTAAGGAAGAGAATGCAGAAGAGGTGGCAGAGGCAAAGAAAAAGGACAGAACTTTTGGATGCCGGCAAGCTAAATCTGGTTTCAAATCTAAACCCCAATGACAACTCCGACCCAGATCTGAAGATCCACATCACAGGTCTGCCAGATCTAAAAGGGGAAGAGGCGAACAACGCAGATCTGAGGCCGACCGTTGTCGATAGCGAAGATCCGAGCTCGACAGAAGCAAGTGAGCCCCCATCGGAGGCCGATAACCTCCAGCAGAGCCACCAGGGGGTCGCGGCCTCTAGGTGACCCCACCGGTGTCTGGCAAGCCCCGCTAGGGTCAACTGGAGGCTGGCAATGCCTGACAGAGTCACCTGCATGGAACCAACAAACCTCCAACAGCTCGCCGGAGGGCCAGTAAACTCCCGCAAGCCCCACCCCCCGTGGGCCATCCATGTTTGATGAAATAAGGTTTCGCCCCTCCTGTGGAGCTGGTTTAGCTCGTCAACGCCACCTCCAGTGATATCCAGGTCCACCAACAGCACCAGCTTCTTCCTCTCTTCAGGACGAATTCACCAGACCAAGTTTCATGGCAAGCTGTCGTCGGAGTTGTTGGAAAAGGGCAACGTCATCGTCAAGCCGCCACCGCCGCCGCTACAGTAGTGACTCAATCCAGCCAATCCTAAGGAGGAGCAGCGGTATGAGCCGCGCCAAGCCGGAGCCGTCAACACGCCGACCCGATCCGACTCAAGCCGAGCCGTTGACCGGTCAATGGCTGCCAGTGCACAATCCCATTTTCTACGATTTTTGGGCCATTTTCGAAGGAATTTCTGTGCAGCTCCCATATTTTGATGATTTCGGAACCGTTTGGAGTCCGAATTTGGAACTGTTCATGTCGATGCCTAGACAACTTAGCCGGCATTACCACCCTATCTGAACATGCTCATCTTCTATGCAGGAAGATCTGCTAGCTCGTCGATCCATGGCGACCAGCTGCGACGATGTTTCGAGAAGGACAGAGCTCTTGGGTGGCCTTTTGATCCAGGAGGAGGCGATTTTCACGTCGATGCCTAGACTACTTAGCCACGGAGGCATTACCACCCTATCTGAACATGTTCATCTTCGTGAATGAAAATCTGCTAGCTCGTCGATCAATGGCGACCAACTGCGCCGACGTTTCGAGGAGGACGGAGCTCTTGGGTGGCCTTTTGATTCAGGAGGAGGCGATGGGACAAGCACCAGCACTCAGAGAAGCGCACACACGGACTTCATACACCACCTTGTGGACATTGTGGTTTTTCGAGGGCGGATAGTGTTGGTAATAGGGGGGTTGCGGCCAAACGGTGTCAATTTTGTAATTTTGAAGCCCGAGGAGCAATTTTGTAATTTTGTGCCCTAGTGGACAATTTTGTAAATATAGACAAATCAGCTATATATATAGGAGTAAGGGGATAGGGTTAGGAAACGAAGAGAATTGAAGAAAAATAATGAGTAGAGATTGGGAGTAGAGAATAGTTTAGATCCTAATAGATTTAGCACTTTATCTCGAATCAAAAGGTAGGAGATTGGTCTTTCTCTCTAATTGAGGTCAACATCTTTGTATTTCCCATATTAGTCTATAAAAATATCATCGTTTCCCCGGATCTCCAAAATTCTTCCATCAACGACCTAGCATTTCCTAACATTTACATTATAATTATAAGATAAGGAGATCAATAAGATCTGTTTGGATCGCCCAAAAATTAATATATTTGATAAAGCCGCCCCTCGTGTAGGTTCGGTGAGGTGACGGCTTTGCGTCGTTTCCTCATATACTTGTATGTGCGAGCATGACAAACCATGTTGTCTTACAAATCAACCCCAAATATAACAACAAATTCCATTCAAACTTTTTACAATCTGTCTCTTCATTATATCTGCAACGCAATAAAACACCATGTTGTCTTACAAATCATACCAAATAAATATGTATCCAACTCAAACGTTTTACGGTATCTTTCTTCATTACATCTATAAAGCAATAACAAACACAATGGCATGCTACTTTAAAAATACTGCATTTCAAATTTCCACAATCATGATAAATTGCTATCACCTACTGAAATTTTGGGTATAACATTACTGCATTTCTAGTTTTATGTCTGTAATGGAAAATCTACTTGTTGAAACTATGTTAATTTATTATTGACTACTGATGATTTGGGTTTCAGGTTTTGATTTAAAAATAAGGAATCAAATTCTTGACTACTGAAGTTTTAGGTTTGAAAATTAATGCATTTTCCTATTTTATCTTCAACAACAATTCAATTTTTAAAGAATATTAACTATGTGACGATCGTGCGAATTTAATGTTGACTACTGAAGTTTGGGTTTCAAGTTTTGATTAAAAATAGAAGTAACCAATTATAGTGTAAGGGATTAGGGATAGATTATTACTTATTACTTATTAGGGCTTCAAGGATTTAGGCTATCATGGTTCCCATAGATTGGCACCGTTCAAAATGGACAATAGAAAAGCCATATGACAGAAACAAATGAATGAAGCCTAACTGGAAGGATATATCCCAAAAGAAAACGGAAGAATAAAGTGAATATATATGGGCAGTTGAGCACGACAAAATCAGTAATTCCAGAACTAATGCAAGAACTAGACCCAGACATAATAATGATACTGAGCATAGAAAGAAGAAAAAGAGAGGTAAATTACAGGAGATACAATTATCTAATATCAAATAGTTGTGCATCATAGGAAGATCAAGAATGGGATAGAAACTACATTTAATAAATAAATCGCATTCAACAAATAGATGCAACTCATATTGTATCCAGTAGCTTACATTTCTCAGTATTATTTATCTCCTTCAACCAATCAAATAAATGCTCCTTCAAGGTTAAATAAAGTTTTTTTTAAAAACTTTATGCAATCACAGTTACATCAAAAAAAGGAACATGTAACTGATTTGATAATCAATAGAATGCAAAATCAATAGAAAGCAACGTAAGTGGATTCAAGCAAGTCAAATCTACAGATAACATTACTCGGACGGGCTGGGGCAACAAAATATATCATGCATTCCATGCAAGAGGAAAAATATATAAACTGGCAACACTGTTTGTTGTCTTAACTACTTTCCTATGCAACTATGATATTGTAGTGAATAGGTGAATATCGTACTAGCTTTGCAAGAGACATGAAGATTGAAGAGTTGATTGTGGTGAGGATTTAATTGAAAATTCAAGTTCCTGTGAAAAAGATGAATTGTGCCTTAACATGAAAATAGGATGAATTGAAGCCAAATGGCAAATCCGCAAATTTGTAAGTTCATTATAAATGCTGATATACAACTATAAGATAAACAAATGGCTTTAAACGGTTCGGTCTTGCAGTAATAAAACTTTTTCAGAAGGATGTCTTACATTATACCATTACATCCAGTGTTATCTCTAAACAGCTGCCAAATTATCCCTACTCATTGCCCCTATTTCTATTTTTGAGTTTTGGAAGCAAAAGTATATTTCAAAGTTTAAGAAGAAGAAATGGCATGGACTGGTTCGAATTCACCAAGGACATGTAGATCTCTAAACAGCTGCCCATATGCCCAATAATCCCTACTCATTTCCCCGATTTCAATTTTGACTTTTAGAAGCAGAAGTATATTTCAAAGTTAAAGAAGAAGAAATGGCATGGATTGGTTCGAATTCCCCAAGGACATGTAGATTAGTGCACAACAAAGAATTTATGCTAACCCACTCATGATACTTGCTATACGAGCTAGTAAGTTTACTGTTCTAACTTTCAACAACAAATAAATTTCATATGGTAAACTTTCAACAACAAATAAATTTAATACAGTAAAAGTATTCTTCTATGCAGCCTCTATCTTTTACTTCATTACAAAACTGCGAAGGAAAAAACATATTGGTTATAATTGCACAAACCTGTCTAGTCCTCATTGCATCTCTTTCTCTCATGTTCCTCTCCAATTGTGCACGTTCTTCTTGATCACGCATTATAGCTTCCTCGGACTACACACTCAAGTAATAAGGCAATCAGCAGTTTAGAAACATGATATTTTTTAAGGAATAGAAAGATGATGGTTATATCAGAATTAAAATGCATGTAATAATATGAGGAAATGTAGATTTACCAACAAGAAGATACAACAAGAAAATAGCACATTTTTTGCAATCAATGGCATATTTATATTTATATTTACATAGGAATATGTATGTCAGCTTGCCAATGAGGAAATCCCTCCTTGGCTATCGTTAAAATGTCACAGCTCCACTATTTTTTTTACGACCGGAACATTCACTTTGATCTTCATATTCTAAAACCTCAAAACACCTAAAGGGTTTTGCTTATTCATCTAACAATTGCAAAAAAGCTCTATTACTACGAAACCGTTAAAATTATGACAAGTGGATGAATGAGCAAGACACATAAAATTCACTAAATGTTCACCAGATATTTGATGTATTGAAGTTTAAATATGAAAAACAAAATGAACGGTTCCGATCGTTCAAAAAATAACTAAGATTAGACTTTTTAACATTAACCGATGATAAATTTTCTCATTGGCTAGCTGAATAACATAATTCTCATATAGACATGGATCCATGTTCCTCACCAATTGTGCATGTTCTTCTTGATCATGCATTATAGCTTCCTCGGACTACACTCAAGTAACAAGGCAATCAACATTTTAGAAACATTATATTTTTTTAAGGAATAGAAAGATGAGGGTTATATCAAAATTAAAATGCATGTAACAATATGAGGAAATGTAGATTTACCGACAAGAAGATACAACAAGAAAATATTTCCAGCACATTTTTTGCAATCAATGGCATATTAATATTTATATTTATATAGGAACATGTATGTCTGCTTGCCAAGGAGGAAATCCCTCCTCGGCTATCGTCAAAATGTCTCATCTCCGCTATTTTTTTACGACCGGAACATTCACTTGATCTTCATATTCTAAAACCTCAAAACACCTCAAAGGTTTTGCTTATTCATCTAACAATTGCAAAAAAGCTCTATTACTACGAAACCGTTAAAAATTATGACAATTGGATGAATGAGCAAGACACATAAAATTCACTAAATGTTCACCAGATATTTGTTGTTTTGAAGTTTAAATATGAAAAACAAAATGAACAGTTCCGATCGCTCAAAAATAACTAAGATTAGACTTTTTAATAATAATCAAGGATAAATTTTCTCATTGACTAGTTTAATAGCATAATCCTCATACAGACATGGATCCATTCATATAGACAAAACATACAAATCTAATCCACTCAAATTTAAAATTGATCACCTAAATGAAAAATATGTTATGTTAAATGTGATCCAACACATCTAACACGTCTAAACTATTTACAAATAATAGTTCAAACACTTTAGGCATATTTCTTCATGCATTATAACAATTCTGAAATGTTGATTTTGTTATCACAATTTGAATGACTAAACAAATCCAAATCATGTGAAATTTAATTTGTACATAGTTTAAATAACGGAACGTATTTTCTATTTAGGTTGCCCAAGTTAAAATATATGTGGGTTGGGTATATATGTTTTAGTCTACTAAAATGGATCCTAATCTCTCATTATATATATGCATATGATCCTATGCAAAAACTCTCATGTGCAAATACCGTAAAAACATATCTTTTTATTGTTTTTAGATCTAAACCATTGGATATTATCTACACGACCTAATACAATCCCAAACAAAAAATAAAAAAACCTCACATTTGCATCCCTTCATCAGATCTATAAAAGATGTTCTAAAATCGTTGAATTTGTAACAAGTTGATCGAGGGTCAAATCTCATAGGATTCGCTGATTTTTATTAGGGTATATATGTGTATGGATTAAATGTTGGGGAAAATTTTTTGCAAAAATTTCAAAATAAATAATTTTGTTCCGCACCATGTTCAAGTGCGAAATTTTCATGGCCCCACCCACACACATGTACCAAAAGCCATGTAGTACGGACACTTCTACCGTGATGCCATCCTTATCCGACACATATTGTATGTATTATTAGAATTGGTCATGTGTTGGATTGTCTAGCAATGTCAACATGGTCATGCACACACAGTATAAATCCAAAAGAACGTATATATCAAAATATCAAAGAAGCGATGTACACAAACAGCGTTTGACGGCACGGCCCCCAAAACGATAAGGAAAAATAAGTTCTGAAATGTTCACACAATGAGAGAAACCAAATGAACCAGAATTTAACGACTAATAGAACCAGAGTTATAATCATTTGGACTAATTAATCGCTAAAAGGAATTACTTCTAACATGATTCTGTCAAAGGGTACACTACTACATTAGATGGCGAATTGGTGATATAGCCTCAGTTGTTTTCTCAGAACTTCAACGCAACACCCAGCCACAATGATGATGTTGATAACAGAAATGGTAATGCACGAAACTTTTTATCATCTTAATGAAAATGACATGGCAAGGAAATTTTTGGTATTGGGAATTATATATCATACGGTGTATTTATTATGTCAAAATAGTTGTTAATTTGATGGGATCACAAAATTCAAAGAAACCTCAAATGTGTTTCAATTTGCTTTTTTTCTATTTGAATGAATGATACAGATACAATTGATCTTTCTATATATGGGTTATTACGGATATATTTTTAAGGCATGTTCCTAGATAAAATGTTTCAGTCCCTGTGAAAAACATGCATATTCTTATTTATGATTGGGCAAAGCTAAAACCAAAAAACATTAATACCTCACTATCATCTCCATTTTCTTCCTCCTTTGAAGTCCGCCTCCGCAAATTCCGTTCATTTCTTCTAACTACAGGTATCTGCAATGCAGACTCCAGTCAAAAGTATCGTTAGTAATCATTACAATAAGCTTCGTTATAACATCTGACCACACTAAATTACAAAGGGAAAAGGTTGTCTTAAATATTATACCTCCTCCTCCTCCTCGCTGTCACGCGCTTCTTCCTTCTTCCTAAATCTCTTTTTAGACCTGCCTTTCTCCTGCTTAGGGGTTGGAATCGGGTTGTCCGTATCGTCTTCATCATCTGCATCCAGCAGCTTGTAGCTACTCTGCTTCTTTGCAAACTTCGCTGCTTCTCTCTCCTGTTTTTGATAAATCTATAGTGCAGAAAACGGGCAACAAATAAATCCTGGAAAAATTATACAGCCAAATAAATTTAAATTGACTTCTCGAGAGCTCTATGAGAGCTTACACTTGGCCCAGATTGTCTGTGTGGCACTTTAGCAAACATCTCCTGAGCGAAGTTCAGAGTTTCAGCAGACGATGACCATCCATAATCGATGAGCTTGCTCACAAGATCGGAAGGTGAAGATGCTTCCTTGGCTGCATAAAATTGCACAAATTTTCAGCTTTTTAAATATAAGACATACCTAGTCTCTTAAAGTAAATAAAAATTACTTGAATTCAAGAAAAGTGAGAATGGAAAGAAAGAAACTTACATAAACGAATCACATATTGAACAACTATGTTCTGAGAGTAGCCCATAAGAGACATGAGCTTGTCCGACACCCATGTCTTCAAGTGACTCTCGTCCGCCATTGTTGAAAGAAGTGTAGCGGATTACTTGATCTCTTTTGAACGCTTCAGATGGGGGAAAAATGATTATCTCGGATACCAATCAAGCTTGAGTTAGATAAAAATGGAGATCCCAGTGATCAACCTTGAGGAGCTAAAGGGAAGGAGGAACGAAACGATGACAAAGCTGCACGAGTCCCGCGCTCATTATTCATCAATGATTGCACAAAATCAATCAGACTTATTAACCGAAAAAAAACATGGAAGCTAATCAGATTTTTACTTACTTGGCCTTGTAGTACCACTGGAGGCTTTTGTGGGGAGCAGAGAAGCAACTACGGCGGATGAGAGCGGGTCGATTGAGGAGGCCGAAGCGGCGGTTCCAGCAGAAAGGGTCCGAGCTCGAGGAAGTTTCCGATGAGGGAGGAGCAGCCGGGGCCTCCTTGGAGCGAGAGGAGGATAGAGGTTTGGGGGAGAGGGGAGGTTGGGTTTTGATCTTGCGGAGGAGGAGGCCAGATGTTGTAATGAGGGCTTCTTTGGGGAAGATGAAGTCGGGGATGATTGGATTTTGGGGAAGACCGACTACGGCGTCGAATCGGGAAAGGGGAGATGCAAACGGGAAAGGTCGAAGAGCTTAAATCCCAAATGAAAGGGGGTATTCAAAAAAAATACAATAATGTTTGGACTATCCTTCAAGTTACTACACTGAAATTTTAAGTTGTATATATTTCAATCCAAACGTTATATGTCGGGTTTAATTTGATACTTTTTTTCTATTTTCCGGCCAAAAGACTGAAATCTGGATGATTTTGCCCATCCCCTTGTTCCTTATAGGGGAAATCACAAAAAAATACCATAACGTTTACATTATATTTCAATTTAATACCCAAAACGGTAGAAAATTGCCTCTTATGACCATCAACATAGTGGTTAACCCTACTCTCATTTGCTTTATGAAAAAGAATTACGATGAATCCTGTTGAAAACAAGAAGATTTATATGCCAATGAAACAAAATTAATACACCGACATCCACATATCCTTCGGAGAAAGGCTACTCAAAATCGATAGCACCCACCAGATGGCACCATGGTGTGATCATCTTACTGGAGGAGGTCCTCAAGCGAAAGGCTGTCTAATTTCATATCCATGATCGGGTCAAATGACCAATCTTGATCAAAATATGGCCATTGTTAGCCATGATCAGCTTCTGTTATTAAATGAACCGAAGAAGATGGTCATGCTCGACATCTGAGGGTGGTGGTAGTACTAGCGGCAGCAAGCTATGCAAGGCATCGATGCTGTGTAGTAGTTCTTCGAGAGCAAATACATCATCGGATGACGACAATAATGGATTGCTACTGTCGCTGCTGACTGACTGATCTGTGGCATTATCAAACACCACGCCACCGCTCCAAGTTACATAACCATCAGCCACAATCACCATGGAGCCATGTTGTTGTTGCTGCTGCTGTGCTATGGTTGCTCGACTCGCCCTCTCTTTCTCCTTCCACAGAGATGATGATGCTCGTGCTAATGGGCTCACTGTTGAGGCTCTGGCCAGGGGTCACGAAATCAATGCCAGCCTGGGCATGCCCATGAAGACTGATGATGCAGAGCTCCATAAGATAGAAGAATATGTCATTGTTGTGAACCGCGGGGATGAACTGTGGGGATGGTCGAGTGCATCGTCTCTCTCAAATGAAGAAGCTCTGCTCCCCCAACAAAGGGGCCAGGAGGGTCCACCCCTCTCCCCACCCCTCCCCCTCCTCCCTCCTCCCATCTCTCGGCCCGCCCGACCACTCTCGTGGCTCTGGCCTCGGCCATCTTCGTCGAGGAGCATGAAGTGCTTGCCTATCTCGTAGGTTGTTGCTGCTTCGACAAGAAAGACATGGAAAAACAGAAGAACAAGAAGAACAATGACAATCACCCCCTAGATTGGGTTGCTCCTGCTTCGGCTGCTACAAGAGCTTTTGTGCTTGTTGGGATTCTTTTCCTAACCGACATGTCATTCACGCCATCAAGATGCATTTAAGGAGACCTCTGCAGCGCATGCCGAGATGACGAAGACCAAGAACATCAGATTGTTCATGTGCAACTGCCACTCTTTTGTAGCAAACAAACTAAACATAATGGGATATGGTGGGCATGCCAAATGGAATGTGGTGAATTTAGTAGTCTTCACGTTCTTCAAATGTACTTGGGTGAGCAATACTGCAGTGGTGAGGTCTTTGTTGCCTTTTGGGGTCGTCTGCTACATATGGCTTCTTTTTGGCGGTTCAAACTTCTTAATCTTCATGGTTGCCTTCATGTCCATTCTCGGTGGTTAGTTTATCGTCGGGACTTACTGCCTCAAGAATCTCATCCAGTTGTAGCGTTCATGTTTTGACATATATTTTACCCTTGTAATGTAATGCATGATATCTCTCACTCTCAAATTGAAGAGGATGACGATTGTAGCATTCTCGAATTCGATCTGATGCCGATGTCGATAAGAATATTTCTGGCAATGATAAGGAGGACAATGATGAGGATCAACAGATGGGGTGACAGATGGGGTGAGGTGGGGTTATCTGATGAGGGGAGTCAGGGCGGGGCTGGGAAGATCGTCAAAGGCTTCGACACAACCCCAAAACTAACAAGAAAAAGCATTTCTACGTATGGCTCGTGATTTGATCGGATGAGCATGCAACGGAGGGAGCGAGTCTGGGGAGATCGACGGAGGCGACGCTTCGTCGTCCGCCGACGATCAAGCATTTTACTCACCACATACAACCGTGTATTTTCGTCATTTCTAATGGTTGTGCGCGGTAAGTAATTCTGCGTGGCAAACTTGTAAATAAACCAGATGGCGATTGTGTGCGCGAGTAAAATGGTAGGCACACGTAGCAAGATAGGAGTTGATTTGCACACCCACCGTTTACTCACATGGACAAACCACTTATTTACAAGTTTGCCATTATTCCCGCGCACATCCCGCTTATTTACAAGTTTGCTACTGAAATTACTCAGCATGCACTCCCGATCACATAATTATATGTTGGATGACGTTTGTTAACTCTTGACAAGTTCATTTGCTATTGTGGCCATTGGTTTACTAAGGATCCAGTTACTCAACTTCGATACTAACCTTCCATAACAGCAGAAGCGAATCCCGGCAGCATGGCCACTCCGTCACATGCTTCCAACTATACCCAATAGGTATCTACACATTGGCTGTAAAGCCAATGTTCGATAACTATTAAAGTACGATTTTCCATGTGCAAGGTCCTTTACATCTCCGGGAAAATGACTAACATGCACCTGTTGCCACATGAAATCTTCTATTGACACTCGGAATATGATAATCATACAGAAGTATCCCTGGCGAGTCGTTTTGTGACCTTGTTCTCCTAAAAAGCACATGTGCATTATCTAGTAATGTCTACACACCAATTGAATATGAGGCCATCACTACCATCCGATGGTATGGATTAATGCACACTGGTCTAACTAGAATATCGATGTTCCATCTCGATATTTAGTCGCACGTGAACAGTTTTAGACATGCAATCGATGAACACATTGGCATCATTATCATGATATCGTAATGACCCTAATGTTCCTCTCATAAGTCATTAGACTTTATCCATCTATCATATAATCACAACAACAACCATAGATATGATACATAAGATATAATAGATAACGATTACCAAATAGATTATTATTAGTTCGAACGAGATGTCTATTACAATTATAATAATTGTCTTAAGCGTATACATTCTCCAACTCTTATTTTAATGTGTTTAGCCATTTCATAGAGTCTCCACTCTGAATTGCTTCTTAGAAACTACTGGGGTTATTATCAACAATGATGCTATCATTAATTCCACAATCAATGAGAATACCATATTATTTCTTAGGTTACTGAGGTCGCCTACTAGATTTCTTAAATAGTTGAGAGTCGTTTAGTGAAGCTAATGTGTCAGATTTCATCCCTCGATCGTTTATAGTTTGTGTTCTGGAATTTCTTATAGCGCTATCATACTACCTCACACCTATTCACTAATAGATTTTTTCCCTAATAACATGACATGCTGATAAACAATGATCATTTGTTCAGTGGGTTGATAACATAGATTTCCCTACGAGTTCCTCAGATATCTCATAATTTGCACACCATGGATGCATTTAACTTGTCAAGATTATGCATTTTTATGTATGCAATACATCCACATATATTAATGAACTTAAGATTGGGGTTTTCTACATTTCCATATCAAATATAAAGTGGTAGGCATGAACTCAGCCAAAACTATGTTTAATATGCACACAACTTTCTCTATATGCATAACCCACAATCAAAAGAAGTAACTCAGTATTACTCATCGTGAATCACATCATATCCAATAAGTGTGATTCCTTCTATCTGACACGCCACTACATTTTTGTGTGCATGGAGCAGTAAATTATGAGAGAACCCCATTTTCTTTAGGTAAACAATAAATTCTAGACTAAGTATTTTTACCCGCAAACTGATCAAAGAATTTTAATACTTTCCCCTTTCTGGTTCTCTACTTCATTATTGTAATCTACAAATTTCATAAAAGCATTAGACTTGTGTTTCATCAAGAGCATGCGTTAAATACACATGTAAACACAAATTGCACGGGCACCCAAAAAAACACGCAATCAGTCCGTGGGATCTCCACGAGTGTTTCGTTGGGTGTAAAAAACAGGTTCAACTGTGAAGAGTGGGTGTGAGTGTGTGTATTGTCTTAAGGTTTTTGAGATTTTTTGATTGAGGTGTATTTTTTGGTGTTTTAGCTTTGTGTGTGTGCGTGTTGGGGTGGTTGTTGTTTTTGGTTTTGGGTGTTTTAGGGGGGCGATGGAGCATCCCATGTGGCATACCTCAATCATCCATCAAATGTAGGGGGCCCAAGGAAAAACACACAAGATGCAGGCCCCCACACACAGTATCATGGAGAGAAAAGTATGGGTGTGGGTGTGTATCGTCATGAGTAAAAGGGGAAAAGCAGTGGCTAAAATGCAAAAAACACCGGGGCACAGTGGAAAATGTCCGATGGCAAGCACTAAAATAGTGGAGTGATGTGTTTTTTGGCAATCGCAAGAATGCAAATAAGGGGAATGTGTGGGCCTTTTCCATGGGGGATCCATGACTACACCAAAAAACCTCACCCAACACCCACCCGCCCCAAGTGTGCCACAACACGACGAGGTGGTCAAACCAATGACCACCCGTCTATCCACTCTTTTGTCGTAGTAGATCAAATATCACATCGTCGTCTCTCATTTGTATAAAGTGTAACTCACTTGTGCCCGCGTGGCAAAGCATATTAAGCCCGCGTCTTCGGTCCAAACGCTTAGGCCCATTGAGGGCTAACGGTTCAAAAGCTTGGCATCGAGCTGCAATGAGTTGGATACCGGCTGGTCCTGGCCTAATTCATAACCATCCAGTGTACTATGTCAAGAAATTAGTATAACCAAAAGCTTAATCTATTGGTTATCGGCTAACATTACACATCTTATTGGGCTCATTGCAAAGTGATGTATGGAAGTATCATGTCAGCAATGATCATCTTATTGAAACAAGTCACGTTTGCATGAACCTTACGTCCTTCTTTGTTGTATTTTTTAAATGTTTTCGTGCTTTTGTAGTCTGAGAGTTTGGATCTCTTTAAATTTAGGTTGGCCATTTATTAAACAGTCCTATCCTATTGTGGGTCTGTTATATTGAGAACTAGAAATTATCCATGCATATAGTGCACGGGGACCCAACAAAAAACATACACACAGGAGGCGAGAACCGTTCACAGTTGTAAAAGAGGGAGAAGTGCGGAAGTGTGCAGGTATAGTTAGGGGATAAAAGGAGGAAAAGGATGGGTTGCGGTGCAACCGGGGGGTGGGGGCAAAATGGAAAAAGACTAATACAACCCTGTAAATAAGGAGACGATGTAGGGGTTTTTGGGGGTGCTCGTTCGGTTCATGAGAGGACAATGGCAAACATGCAAATAGTGGGCGCTGGGGGCTTTTTCTTTGGGAGGGTGAGGTGACACCTTCATGTGGGGGGTTGATATGGCACCCCTCATCCTTTGTAAAAGGGTGTCACATGGGTTTTTCCTAGTAGGACAACCTCATCAAATACGTAATAACATATGCATATAGTACACGTGGACCCAAAAAACACACAAAAGACGTGGAGCTCGCACGAAGTGTTACATGGAACAAAACTTTTGTCCCATGTGTGCTAGCTGTGGTAATTTCTTCTCTTGTAGTATAAATGTGCTTTTGCTTCAGTTATTTATTAGAAGCCATGCCATTGATATGTGTGCAAGTTCATCTTTGCTGTCCATATGCTTTCTCATCGTATGCAACACATAAGCTATAAAGAGGGACACTCATCCAACAAATGCAGAGCGTAACACTTTATGTGCATTGTTACGCCCACGGAGTGGGCCGACGGATTGAGCCCAATGCCAATCAAAAGAGGGGGTATTGGGTCCTCCAGACAAGGTCCATAACCATTTATTTTTACTTCAGAAATAGCATTTCATATGAAGGCACTGGCCCATATCCTGCAAGGTCATGGGCTGATCCATGCAAGGACTGCTAGCTGGGCGTCCCATCAAATCAGAGCTATTACATCAGCTATGCTTTTACAAGTGAGAAGGACTATGTACACCCAAGTAGGGGTGTATGTACTTTAGTTTTCCAAAATTGGAAAAACTAATTATCCAGTTGTCAGATCATTCTTGTTATTTTCTGTTTTAGGATAAATTTGACACTAACACCTATATACACCCCTGTTACGACCTGTTTATTCGGCCAGTGTTACAACACTTTCGGTGGCCTACATTAAATATCCCAGGGGAAGGTCGCCCCTCTGGGGAAGGTCGCCCCTCTGGGGAAGGTCGCCTCTCAGGTGGTCTACTTTAAACATCTCCAACGAAGATCGTCCTCCACGGCCTACCTTAAATATATGCGGTGAAGGTCGCCCATCAGGCGGCCTACCTTAACTATCCCCGGTGAAGGTCGCCTCTCATGTGAAGGTTGTCCCTCAGGCGGCCTATCTTAAATGTCTCCGGTGAAGGTCGTCCCGCAGGCGGTCTACTTTAACTATCCCCGGTGAAGGTTGCCTCTCAGGTGAAGGTCGTTCCTCAGGCGACCTGCCTTAAATGTCTTCGGTGAAGGTTGTCCCTCAGGCAGCCTACCTTAAATATCTCCGACGAAGGTTGTCCTCGGCGGCCTACCTTAAATATTTGTGGTAAAGGTCGTCCCTCAGGCGGTCTATCTTAACTTTCCATGGTGAAGGTCGCCTTTCAGGTGAAGGTCGTCCCTCAGGCGGCCTACCTTAAATGTCTCCAGTGAAGGTCGTCCCTCAGGCGGCCTACCTTAACTATCCCCAGTGAAGGTCGCCTCTCAGGTGAAGGTCGTCACTCAGGCGACCTACCTTAAATGTCTCCGGTGAAGGCCGTCCTTCAGGCGGCCTACCTTAAATGTCTGCGGTGAATGTCGTCCTTCAGGCGGCCTACCTTAACTATCCCCGGTGAAAGTCGCCTCTCAGGTAAAGGTCGTCCCTCAGTCGGCCTACCTTAAATATTTTCGACGAAGGTCGTCCCTCAGGTGACCTACCTTAAATATCTCCAAACGAAGGTCGTCCTCGGTAGCCTACCTTAAATGTCTCTTGACAAAGATCGTCCCTCGGCGACTTATCTTAAATGTCTCCTAATGAAGGTTGGCCCTCAATGGCTCATAAATATCTGTGACATCCATTAATAGCTCATAAATATCTCTGACAGCCATTAATGCTCGAGGTTCAACGACGAACTGACAGGCACCCATCCCGTCTCATATTAATGCTCCAGCTAAGCTCCAGCTACGCGGAAGTAACAACTGATTGGACGGCGACCAAACAACATTCTCCACTATATATATCCCCTCTATCCATAGAGAGAGGAGGCATGTAGGTGGTTGGGTAAATTTCATTCCACCCAAACTCTAGCTCGCTGAACGTTGGCCCGATCTCTATGTAGATCGGTCTCGTTTGAGCCATTTCCTATGTCCCCGCGCTGATTTGAGTATCGGAGGGGATTAGGTCGGACCCCAGTCCGACCCTCCCTAACAGGCTGTTCGTGGCGTAGGGAGCTAAAGGCGGGTCTCCTGAAGCTCTTCTGAAGGTCACAGGAAGATCGATAGCTCGTCCTGCTCACTGCCCGTAGCTCGTCCTGCTCATTGCCCGAAGCTCGTCCAGCTCACTGCCCATAGCTCGTCTTGCTCAAGACCCGATGCTCATCATGCTCAAGGCCCGAAGCTCGTCCGGCTCACTGCCGCAGCTCGTCCTGCTCAAGGACCGAAGCTCGTTCGGCTCATCGCCCAAAGCTTGTCTAGCTCACTGCTGGTTGACACGAAAGGACGCGCACGGGGGCACGCCTTCCACTCCCAAGCGTAGGAGTGTCAATGAAATAATAAATAACCGGTGAGTACCGGGTCGGATCACCGGGACAAGTCGTTCTATATTCACAAAATTGATCGATAAAGAAAGGAAATAGTGTTTTACAACCACCTCGCTAACGGTGGAAAAGTATGTGAAAAACGTGTGTTGAATCTACAATTCTAACCTACGCACTAGGGGTGGAGAGCTGAATCGGCAAACAACGAGGAGGACTCATGTAGTGTGCATGTGAATGGGGCCGTGGGCGTGGGTATTCATCCCAAATATAACTCAATTGATCTCCCGGCTAAGGAAGCTCAATCGGAAAATACGGCATTTCATCGAACAATTGGGGTGCAATAAGTAATGAATGAAACTCATGAGTAATCGACAATGAGCACATTAGAGAGGGTCCGCTAGGATAATCATCTATTTGGATTTCCCCTTAGGGTTCCAATAAACAAAGTAACCTAAGTTTCATCCACCAATTTAGAAAATAAAATTGTGCTAGAGATACAATTCTCAACCCAACATCAACAATCAAACAACACAACCACACAAGCAATCACACTACTCAATCATACCAAATAGGATGTAATTCATAGACAAATTCATCAATGGATCAATACAAAAGAGAGATGCAAAAATTACACAAAAGAGAGGAAAGAGATCACCAATTTCTCAAGAAATGAGGCTTCCCTCTCACTTGGGCACCTCCTCCAAACTTCTCCACCATCCAATGGCCTCCAAGCTCCACCCTTAGCCTTTGGGAAAGAAGACCCCCCTACAAACCCTTAAAAAACAAAAAAAACAGAAGCTGGAACAAAGAAAAACGAATAACTGACTCTAATTTTTCGCATCAGCCGCATATAACGCATTAACAGGTCGGATGTTGGGGGGCGGGCGCCCGCTGCCCGCCCCTGCCTCATTTTGCGCGCGCTTGCATGCTGAGCGGGCCGGCCGCTGGGCCGGCCCGCTCGGGGATTTCATTTTTTTAAATAAAACTTTACAGCGGCCCGCTCAGCGAGCGGGCCGTGGGCCTATGTGCTTTTTCTTTTTTTTATTTCTTTTTTTATTTAAAATGAAGCTGCCAGCGGCCCGCTCCAAGAGCGGGCCGCAAAATGGGCTGCGGGCCTCTTTTGTTTTATTATTTTTTTGTATTTTTTTCTTTACAAAAATTCCAGAAACCCATTTTAGCTCCAAATAAATTCCGAAAAATAGCTCCGAGCTCCAGAAAATTCTGGAAAAATTCCAAAAAATTCAGAAAAATCCTAGAAGTACCTGAAAAATAAGAGGAGCAAAAATTAGTCCATAAAAACCACATTTTATGTATAAAATAGGAATAGGCTTTAATAATACACAATATCTCGATTACGCACGTATCAAAGCCAAAATAGACACAAAATACACATAAAATGCCCGGAAATGGAGGGGAAAATAAGAAATTTATATCCCGAATCACACCCCCAACTAGCTTTTTTCTAGTCCCTAGTAAAATATGCGATAATTTCAGATTAAATGGGAAAACATGCACCAACTCAAGATATCATCATGGCCAACACAAAATGGTATTTCCAATTGATTTCAAAGCCAATATACCCAATGTATGAAAGTAAATAACAAATGACGCACTCTTCAATTCAATCCAAAGAAAAGTGAAGTAATAAGCACAGTATCACATAGGTTGGGAAATATCACAATGTCATGGTTTCTAACTTTCATGGAAATGGCCAAAACAAAAGAAATTTCTTCTAAGTTGTGGGAGATGAGATTGCATCACTCATGTTGCTTATTCTTTCATTATTCATTCATTTTTCTCTTTTTCTTTTCTTTTTCCTTCTTTTTTTTGTTTCTTTTGTTTTTGATGTTTATATTTTGCATTCACGCGATAACGCCATGAAATGCAAACACGCCACCTTTGCATACACGCGATAACGCTATATAGGCAAAGGGATGGAATAATCCCCTAAATCTCATTTTTGGCTTCCTCCCCAATGTTTCGCGGTAGCAATTTTTCAATTGGTTGACACGGAGGATGCGCAAGGAGCACGCCTTCCACTCCCAAGCATATGAGTGTCACTGCAATAAATTTATAACCGGTGAGTACCGGGTCGGATCACAGGGACAAGTCGTTCTATATTCACAAAATTGATCGATAAAGAAAAATAAAGTGTGTTACAACCACCTCTCTAACGGTGGATGAGTGTGGGAGAAAGTGTGGAAATCAACAAATCCTATCCTAAGTGGGTAGGGTTAGAGAACCAAATGAGGATGTAGGATAGATAGGCAAGGAGCATGGGTTGTGGGTTCACTAATGTTGGTGTTAATTAAGCTCAAATTATCCACATATACTTCAATTAGGCCTCGAGCTATGGCAAGCTTAATCGGAAAGTTTAGCTTTCATGAACACGACAATTTGCAATAGGGATGGGCGCATTATCATAGCACTAATCAAATTAAGATCATGGTCTCTTCTCTAAGAGTGCACACTTGGGTCTTAGCCAATTAAATTATGCCCTAATTACACATCCAACATTAGCAAGATAATAGGCAAGAGGAAATTAGGGCTATAATTAACACACAACATCAATGAATCACAACCCAAGCCATTCTACACTACTCAATCATCATGAAACCAGAGATCGAATTCTCATTCACAATTATCCCCAAATTCAATACAAAAGAGAGATGCAAAATTACAAAAGAGGGAGGAAGGATTTCACCCAAGAACTCTCCCAAATGAACCCTTGCTTCCACCCATTTGCTCTTCCTCCAAGCTTTCCCATCATCTCCATGGCCTCTAAGCTCTCACTCAAGCCAAAATCAAAAAAACCAAGAAGAACTCCCAAACAGCAGCTGGCCGAAGAGAGCTCCCCAAAACAGCCGAATAGCCCCCAAATTTTCGCACAGGCCGCTGTATTAAGTGTTGCGGGTCGGGTCAGCTGCCGCCCGACCCGCACAATCATCCGCGAGTGCTGGGCCTTTTGGAGGCGGGGCCGGGTGTAACGACTGATTTTCATGTATTTGGATTTATTATAATATAATATATGTTTTGGTGAATTTTCTCCTCATGTGTGGTTTCCGTCTCCGTAGCTTTCATTTTCGATCGATTCGTCGTATTTTCTCGTTTCTTCCTTAGGATTGTCGATTTCGAAGTATGTCATTCGTGACGGACTTCATAACGGTCGTATCTTACTATTAGATCAAGCCTAGGAGTCTTAGGAATCGATCCCGGGGCCCCGCGCTCCGTATCGGAACTTTTCTGTGCTCATTAGCCGGTATAAGAAGGGGCACCGACCGACTAGATGACGATCCAGTCGGTCGGCAATCCTTCTTGGACCGACTAGTTAGCTTTCTAAATTTCTCAGGAGTTACTGTTTATCGTTAGTCGGTCTAAGAACGTTGGTTGACCGACTAGGTTGCAAACTAGTCGGTCAGCAATGCTTCTTGAACCGACTAACTCATCATCTTATTTTTGTATCAGTTACTGTTTACTCTTAGTCGGTCTAAGAACGTTCATCGACCGACTAGTTGCTAAACTAGTCGGTCAGTACTTGTTCATGGACCGACTAACTCTACACTCCTATTTTCGTTCAGGAGTTACTGTTTGCACTTAGTCAGTCTGCGTTGATCGACCGACCGACTAGTTGCCAAACTAGTCGGTCAGTGGTTGCTCTTTGACCGACTAACTAGTGTTGAAACCCTAATTTCTGGGCAGCCGCCAGCACAACCTATTTAAACCCAACCCAAACGTTTTCTTCTTCTCCAATACGACCCAAAACCCTAAAATCTTCCCCCTTCAGCCCCCATCTTCCTCCAAGCTCCATTTCTCCATTCCAAGCCCTAAATCCATCATCCAATCCATCCATCCACTCTTTCTACCTCTCATCTTCCCTAAAATCTCACCAAATCCATCAAAATCCCCAAATCCCCCAAAACCCTAGTTTCCCCAAACTTCTCCATTTGCTTCCAGATCTGATCCTAGGGTTCCCCGGAGTGTTTCTTCCGCCTCCTCTCGGTAAGAAATCGATCTACCGTCGTTTTCATATCCTATTGTAATTTTTATGAAACCCTAATAAAATACTTGTGTTTTGATGATTGTTCCCCATAACAGCGATTCCCCGTAAGCTAGCATCCGCGGAAACGAACTTTCGTAACCGTCATCCCCGGTGATAGGCAAGTGAAACTTGCCTCTCTTGATTTGGGCCATGTCTTAGGCCATTTGCCATGCTTTAGCGTAAAAGAGACTAAACGGTGAAAGGATAGCCGTTTAGACGCCATTGACATAGCTTGACAACGAAGCTTGGTCCATCACCCCCATCATGCTCATATGTCACGTTTACTTTAAATTAACGGTACGCGAATATGTTCATGTCATTGCATTTTGCCTGTCACGTTTAAATTCCATTAACGGTACGCAATTATCTGTTCATGACATTGCATAGTGATTATTTATCGTGACTGCGTAGCACACGCTACAATACCATGTTTCCTGGCTCGTGTTCCAGAAGCGAGCCCTGTAGTTGCTAACCCCAACGCTCTGATACCGGCTAGGTGTACTCCTATGCCATACACACACTTATTTTCCTGGCTCATGACCAGAAGCGGGCATAATGAGTTGCTAACCACAACGCTCGACACATGTGGGTGGGGTAAGAGATAAGCGGACTGAGCCCGAGTTGGCTTGATCAGCCACTCCGGCCAGCAGGTGAAATCTCTAGTGTTTAAGTGATTGATAGTGATAGAGATAAACGAGTTGGCCAGCAAGTGGACTCTCTATGCACTAAGTGTTAAGTGTTAAGTAATAAGTGATAAGTGATAAGTGATAAGTGTTAAATGATAAGTAATCAGTGATTTGGTAGCTTTTGCTACATTGTGCGTGCTTGCCTCTCTTTTGAACTGTTGCATCATACTTAACTGTCATGTCATTGCTTAACATTATAAGTGCTAGGTTGCTAGTTGCTTTCAGTTTCCTTGCCCAAGTCTTTTAGACTTGCTGACATGTGCACCTTTCTCTTTTGGGTGACGCATGTTAGACCTTGAGCCTGAGTTGCTTGCTGAGGGTGAGGTGTTTGCGGACGCCGAGCTTGCCCCCGTGTTGGACGGGGAGTACGTGGACACTGGGGACCAGTCCTAGTGTCTTCGTGGTGTTTTACTTTTGTTAGACAGTTTTTTTGTTGTCGGTGCGTAGCACCTTTACTCTGTTATGTCGTTGCTTTTGTTTGGCCTTGTTCTGGGCCCTTAGACTCTTTCTTTTAGCCTGGTGGCTTTTCTGTGATGTTGAATATT
This sequence comes from Scilla litardierei, assembly GCA_030789695.1. Classification (NCBI taxonomy): domain Eukaryota; kingdom Viridiplantae; phylum Streptophyta; class Magnoliopsida; order Asparagales; family Asparagaceae; genus Scilla; species Scilla litardierei. The sequence continues at coordinate 40,772,766 of CM061141.1, forward strand.
TTGTGGACAAACTTTGGGATTGGTATTTCATATCCGTCTCATACTATTATTATTATAGTTGTTGTTTCGATTGCAATTACAGGGACCTGCTTATACTAAATTGACGCTTATCGGGTTTGGGGCTTCACCGTTCCACTCCCGTGCGGACCTTTTCACGTCTCGCCTCCATTTTAGGGAAGCGGGTCGTGACAGGTTTTAGTAGTGGCCCATGCAGGTCTCCTTCTGTAACTGCAATTATCGGAATAACGATAATAATACGAATTGTCCAACAAATAAGTTCGACATCTGAGCCCTAAGCTATGAGTCTAATTGTTTCGTTTTCTGCGTCATTAGATGGCAGGAAGGCGAATCACCCGTGGTGGTGGTAGTGGTGCGCCCCCTCATGACGAGGAGCCTGAGCGGGAGCCCACTAATGGAGAGATGATGAGGATGATGTTGCAGATGATGCAAGTTCAGCAGGGTTTGCTCCTGCAGGTGCAGAATGCTCCGGTGACTCGAGCTGCTCGGGTGGTGGAAGCCCCTCGCCCTGAGCCCGGGGCGAAGCAGTTCAGAGAGCTGGGTCCTGCGTATTTTGATGGAACCGAAGGTCCACTAGCTGCTGATGAATGGATGAGGAATATCGAGGACAATCTGAAGATGTCCAAGGTCAACGAAGTAAGTTGGGTTGACTTGGCGAAGCGCCAGCTGAAGGATAATGCTCGGAACTGGTGGGATGCTGAAGAAAAGATGTTAGTGGAGCCGATCGTCTGGGCTACCTTCAAGGCCAGATTTGATGGTGAGTTCTTCCCGAAGGCTGCCAGGGAAGAGATGCTGCAGCGTTTTATCGATCTGAAGCAGGGGAACTCGTCGATGGACATGTACCACCAGGAGTTCATGAGGCTGAGTCGGTTTGCGCCGAAGATGGTACAGGACGCTGAGGAGCGAGCTCAGAGGTTCCTGCAGGGACTTGCTTCGGAGCTCCAGAGCTTTGTGACCTCTTCTGACCGGGAATCTTATCAGAAGGTTTTGGTCGCTGCCAAGAGGCAGGAGCTGCTCGTGAACCAGAGGAAGGGGTCTATTGTTGGTGCTGGGAAGAGGCCTTTGGAACAGGCGGGAGCTGTGGTTAGGTCTGGATTCAGGCCGAACCCGCCTGTTCAGTTTAAGAGGCCAGGAGGGCCTGTTCGGAGGACTTGCCATTTCTGTGGCAAGGAGGGCCATATCAAGGAATCATGTAGGAAGTTCTTGGGGCAATGTATTATCTGTGGAGATCCCGCCCATGCTATCCGGGAGTGCCCGAGGTTGAAGCAACCTTGGAGGACACCTATTGCTGCCCCGCCGTTGCAGCAGAGAGCCCCGGTGCCCGCTGGTCGTGGGGTGCCCCTCATTCCGCAGAAGCAGGCTTTTCAGCAGGCCGCTCCGCCGAGGAGGCAGGCATTTCTGATGACTGAGGAGGAGGTTTTGGCCATGGATGAGGTCATTGCAGGTAACTTCCGATCTAGATTGTTCCTTCCTTAATTAATTGATTGTTAAATTATGTGAATGCTTGTGTATGGTGTTGCTAGAGTAAGATTTGATTGATTAGACTGTTTGTTAGGTGTGGTTTTGGTTTGCACGTTCCCTGCCCGAGTCCTCTTTGACTCTGGTGCATCGATGTGCATTTTGGCCCAGAGCTTCGTGGAGAAGCATTCCTTGTCGACGTCCCCTCTTCCTAAGAGTTGGAATATCGTTACGGGGAATGGTGTGGTCTCGGTGCATCGTGGTTGCAATTCTTGCTCTGTGGTGGTTTGTGGACATGAGCTTTATGCTGATTTTATTGTCCACAATATCACCAACTACGATGCGGTCGTTGGGATGGATTGGCTTGCGAGCTTCTATGCTACGATCGACTGCAGGAGGAAGAAGGCGGTGTTCGAGATTCCCGGACATCAAGTGTTCGAGTTCAGTCGTGGTAGCAGTTCGCTTGGTCCTTTCAGATTTCGGGCCAGGCCGGTGGAGGCTGTAGCTATGCAGATAGAGCTGGAGTGGCCAGCTGTGGTGCGAGATTTTGGCGACGTCTTCCCCAAGGAGGTGTCTGGTTTGCCGCCTGATCGAGCTTTAGAATTCTCTATCGACCTTGTTCCAGGTGCGCAGCCGATTTCGAAGGCGCCGTATCGTATGGCACCTGCAGAGTTGGAAGAGTTGCGGAAGCAATTGGATGAGCTTTTGCAGAAGGGTTATATTAATCCTAGTGTGTCTCCGTGGGGAGCACCGGTGTTGCTGGTTAAGAAGAAGGATGGTTCGCGTCGCATGTGCGTGGACTATCGGGGGTTGAATGCGGTGAACATTAAGAATAAATACCCGTTGCCTCGCATCGACGATATTTTTGATCAGCTTGGAGGTTCGAGGGTGTTTTCAAAATTGGATTTGAGGAGTGGTTACCATCAGTTGAAGGTGAAGAAGGGAGATGTTCCGAAGACAGCGTTCAGGACGAAGTATGGACACTATGAGTTCGTGGTTATGCCTTTCGGCGTAACTAACGCGCCCGCAGTTTTCATGAATCTGATGAACCTGATTTTCTACGACTTTTTGGATAAGTTTGTCGTTATCTTTATTGACGACATTCTGATCTATTCGAAGTCGGAGGAAGAGCATGCCTCGCACTTAAGGACGGTGTTGGAGATTTTGAGGAAGCATCGGTTGTATGCTAAGTTTTCGAAGTGCGAGTTTTGGCTAGATCGAGTTGCTTTTCTCGGGCATGTGGTGACTGGAGATGGTATTTTAGTGGATCCCGAGAAGATTCGGGCCATCAGGGAGTGGCCTGTTTCGTCGTCTGCATCTGAGATTCGGAGTTTCCTTGGACTTGCTGGTTACTATCGGCGATTCATTAAGGACTTTTCTCGTATTGCTGAGCCGATGACCAGGTTGACGCGGAAGGATGTTGCTTTTGTTTGGTTGGGTGATTGCGAGAATGCTTTTGGTATTCTGAAGGAGAGGTTGATGACTGCCCCTATTCTTGTGGTGCCTGATCGCAGCGGTGGATTTGAGATCTTTTGCGATGCTTCTGGCAAGGGTCTCGGTTGTGTGTTGCATCAGCACGGGCATGCTGTGTCGTATGCGTCTCGTCAGCTTAAGGTTCATGAGAAGAATTACCCGACGCATGACTTGGAGTTGGCTGCCGTTGTGTTTGCTCTTAAGATTTGGAGGCACTTCCTACTGAGTGAGAAAGTGAAGATTTTCACCGATCACAAAAGCTTGAAGTATATTTTCACTCAGAAGGAGCTCAACATGCGACAGCGTCGATGGTTGGAGCTTATGGCGGATTATGAGATTGATTTGCAGTATCGCCCTGGCAAGGTGAATGTGGTTCCAGATGCTTTGAGTAGGCTTCCAGCGGTGATGAATTTGACCTCGCAGTGGAGATTGCAGCAGGATTTTTGCGAGTCTGGTGTGGAGATTGTTCTTCCTGGAGAGGCTTCTTCGTTGATGTACATGCAGGTACAATCGACGACCGTGGATCAGATTAAGGCTGGCCAGGCTGAGGATCCGAAGCTGGTGAGGATTCGGGAGCAGGTGGAAGCCGGTCTGCGGACTGACTTTTTGATTCATGAGGATGGCTCGCTGAGGTTTGGAGCCAGGTTGTGTGTGCCTGCTGGGGATATCAGAGAGGAGTTGATGGTGGAGGCACACAGTTCGCCGTATTTTGTGCATCCTGGTGGCACCAAGATGTACCAGGATCTTCGTCTGAATTATTGGTGGCATGGTATGAAGAGGAGTGTGGCTCAGAGTGTAGCCAAGTGTTTGGTTTGCCAGCAAGTGAAGGCGGAGCATCAGCGTACGGCCGGGTTGCTACAACTGCTTCCGATTCCGGAGTGGAAGTGGCAGCACATCACTATGGATTTCGTGACTGGACTACCTCGGAGTCCGAAGCAGAATGACGCGATTTGGGTAATCGTGGATCGGTTAACCAAATCTGCGTATTTTATTCCGTTCCGAGTGGGACAGTCCACTGAGGCGCTGGCGAGGAGGTATATGGAGGAGGTCGTGCGACTTCATGGAGTCCCCGTGAGTATCGTGTCTGACAGAGACACGAGGTTCACATCTCAGTTCTGGCAGAGTTTGCAGAAGAGCTTGGGTACGCGTCTGAGTTTCAGCACGGCGTACCATCCGCAGACGGATGGCTAGTCCGACAGGACGATTCAGATTTTGGAAGACATGCTGAGGGCGTGCATGTTGGATTTCAAGGGTTCGTGGGAGGACCATCTGTATTTGGTGGAGTTCTCTTACAACAACAGCTTCCAGGCGAGTATTGGAATGGCGCCTTTCGCCGCTCTTTATGGGAGGAAATGTCGATCGCCATTGAGTTGGGATGACATCATTGGTGATCGGGAGTTGTTGGGACCTGAGATGATCGTGGAGGCCATGGATATCGTCAGGAATATTCGGGAGAGGTTGAGGATTGCTCAGGACCGTTTTAAGCATTGGGCGGATGCTAAACGTCGTCCTTTGGAGTTTCAGCCGGGCGACCATGTGTTCTTGAAGATTTCCCCGAATCGTGGTGTGATTCGTTTTGGGAAGCGTGGGAAGTTGAGCCCGCGATACATTGGACCGTTTGACGTTTTGGAGAGGGTTGGCGAGGTAGCTTATCGCTTGGCCTTGCCGCCGTCTTTGGAAGGAGTTCACGATGTTTTCCATGTGTCGCAGCTTCGTCGATACATTAGTGATCCGTCTCATGCGGTGGATTTTTCGGAGATTACCGTTCGCCCCGATATGACATATGACCAGCATCCAGTGCAGATTCTGGACAGGCGTCAGAAATCGCTTCGGAACAAGGTTGTCAATCTTGTGAGGGTGATGTGGCGACACGGCTCGCCGGGAGAATCTACTTGGGAGAATGAGGATGAGATGCGAGAGCGTTTCCCACTTTTGTTTCCGGACTCGTGAATATTCGGAAATTCCGAGGACGGAATTTTTCTTAAGTTGGGGAGGATGTAACGACTGCTTTTCATGTATTTGGATTTATTATAATATAATATATGTTTTGGTGAATTTTCTCCTCATGTGTGGTTTCCGTCTCCGTAGCTTTCATTTTCGATCGATTCGTCGTATTTTCTCGTTTCTTCCTTAGGATTGTCGATTTCGAAGTATGTCATTCGTGACGGACTTCATAACGGTCGTATCTTACTATTAGATCAAGCCTAGGAGTCTTAGGAATCGATCCCGGGGCCCCGCGCTCCGTATCGGAACTTTTCTGTGCTCATTAGCCGGTATAAGAAGGGGCACCGACCGACTAGATGACGATCCAGTCGGTCGGCAATCCTTCTTGGACCGACTAGTTAGCTTTCTAAATTTCTCAGGAGTTACTGTTTATCGTTAGTCGGTCTAAGAACGTTGGTTGACCGACTAGGTTGCAAACTAGTCGGTCAGCAATGCTTCTTGAACCGACTAACTCATCATCTTATTTTTGTATCAGTTATTGTTTACTCTTAGTCGGTCTAAGAACGTTCATCGACCGACTAGTTGCTAAACTAGTCGGTCAGTACTTGTTCATGGACCGACTAACTCTAGAATCCTATTTTCGTTCAGGAGTTACTGTTTGCACTTAGTCGGTCTGCGTTGATCGACCGACCGACTAGTTGCCAAACTAGTCGGTCAGTGGTTGCTCTTTGACCGACTGACTAGTGTTGAAACCCTAATTTCTGGGCAGCCGCCAGCACAACCTATTTAAACCCAACCCAAACGTTTTCTTCTTCTCCAACACGACCCAAAACCCTAAAATCTTCCCCCTTCAGCCCCCATCTTCCTCCAAGCTCCATTTCTCCATTCCAAGCCCTAAATCCATCATCCAATCCATCCATCCACTCTTTCTACCTCTCATCTTCCCTAAAATCTCACCAAATCCATCAAAATCCCCAAATCCCACAAAACCCTAGTTTCCCCAAACTTCTCCATTTGCTTCCAGATCTGATCCTAGGGTTCCCCGGAGTGTTTCTTCCGCCTCCTCTCGGTAAGAAATCGATCTACCGTCGTTTTCATATCCTATTGTAATTTTTATGAAACCCTAATAAAATACTTGTGTTTTGATGATTGTTCCCCATAACAGCGATTCCCCGTAAGCTAGCATCCGCGGAAACGAACTTTCGTAACCGTCATCCCCGGTGATAGGCAAGTGAAACTTGCCTCTCTTGATTTGGGCCATGTCTTAGGCCATTTGCCATGCTTTAGCGTAAAAGAGACTAACCGGTGAAAGGATAGCCGTTTAGACGCCATTGACCTAGCTTGACAACGAAGCTTGGTCCGTCACCCCCATCATGCTCATATGTCACGTTTACTTTAAATTAACGGTACACGAATATGTTCATGTCATTGCATTTTTCCTGTCACGTTTAAATTCCATTAACGGTACGCAATTATCTGTTCATGGCATTGAATAGTGATTATTTATCGTGACTGCGTAGCACACGCTACAATACCATGTTTCCTGGCTCGTGTTCCAGAAGCGAGCCCTGTAGTTGCTAACCCCAACGCTCTGATACCGGCTAGGTGTACTCCTATGCCATACACACACTTATTTTCCTGGCTCGTGACCAGAAGCGAGCATAATGAGTTGCTAACCACAACGCTCGACACATGTGGGTGGGGTAAGAGATAAGCGGACTGAGCCCGAGTTGGCTTGATCAGCCACTCCGGCCAGCAGGTGAAATCTCTAGTGTTTAAGTGATTGATAGTGATAGAGATAAACGAGTTGGCCAGCAAGTGGACTCTCTATGCACTAAGTGTTAAGTGTTAAGTAATAAGTGATAAGTGATAAGTGATAAGTGTTAAATGATAAGTAATCAGTGATTTGGTAGCTTTTGCTACATTGTGTGTGCTTGCCTCTCTTTTGAACTGTTGCATCATACTTAACTGCCATGTCATTGCTTAACATTATAAGTGCTAGGTTGCTAGTTGCTTTCAGTTTCCTTGCCCAAGTCTTTTAGACTTGCTGACATGTGCCCCTTTCTCTTTTGGGTGACGAATGTTAGACCTTAAGCCTGAGTTGCTTGCTGAGGGTGAGGTGTTTGCGGACGCCGAGCTTGCCCCCCGTGTTGGACGGGGAGTACGTGGACACTGGGGACCAGTCCTAGTGTCTTCGTGGTGTTTTACTTTTGTTAGACAGTTGTTTTGTTGTCGGTGCGTAGCACCTTTACTCTGTTATGTCGTTGCTTTTGTTTGGCCTTGTTTTGGTCCCTTAGACTCTTTCTTTTAGCCTGGTGGCTTTTCTGTGATGTTGAATATTTTGTGGACAAACTTTGGGATTGGTATTTCATATCCGTCTCATACTATTATTATTATAGTTGTTGTTTCGATTGCAATTACAGGGACCTGCTTATACTAAATTGACGCTTATCGGGTTTGGGGCTTCACCGCTCCACTCCCGTGCGGACCTTTTCACGTCTCGCCTCCGTTTTAGGGAAGCGGGTCGTGACACCGGGTCTTCGACCCGGCCCCAAGTCACGCCGCCCGCTGCTTGCGGGCGGGCTTCCCACGTCCGCAACAAAATAAGAGCGGGCCGGCCGCTGGGCCGGCCCGCTAATAAAAAAACTTTTTTTAATAATATAACACAGCGGCCAGCGGACGTGGGCCTGGCCGGCCCACAGGGCTTATTATTATTATTTTTTAATTTTTCTTTTTTAATTTCCAGAAATCCATTCTTTGCTCCAAAAATCTCCAAAAATAGCCCGGAGCTCCCAAAAATTCTGGAAAAATTCCAGAAAATCCAAAAAAACCAAGAAGTACCTAAAAAATAAGAGGATCAAAAATTAGTCCATAAAAACCACATTTTATGTATAAAATATGAATAGGCTTTAATAATACACAATATCACAAATACGCCCGTATCAAAGCCAAAATTAACATGATATACACATAAAATGCCCAGAAATGGGGGAAAATATGCAATTTATATCCGAATCACACCCTCCAACTAGCTCTTTACTAGTACATAGCAAAATATGCGATAAATTCGGATTAAAGTGAAAAACATGCACCAAACTCAAGATATCATCATGGCACACCCAAAATGGTATTTCCAATTGATTTCAAAGCCAATATACCCAATGTATGAAAGTAAACAACAAATGACATTCTCCTCAATCCAATTAAAAGAAAAATAAGGTAATAAGCACTGTATCACTTTCATTAGGATATATCGCAAATGACAAAATTTCCAATTTTCATGGAAATTGCCAAAACAAAAGAAATTTCCTCTAAGTTGTGGGAGATGAGATTGCATCACTCTATTGCTTATTCTTTCATTATTCATTCTTTTTTTTCTTTTTCTTTTATTTTTCCTTCTTTTTTTGTTTTTTTGTTTTTGATGTTTATGTTTTGCATTCACGTGATAACGCTATGAAATGCAAACACGACCATATTTGCATACACGCAATGACGCTATATAGGCAAAGGGATGAAATGATCCCCTAAATCTCATCTTTGGCGTCCTCCCCAATGTTTCGTGGGGCACCGGCTACTCAATTTGATTAGAAAGAAGCATTCACTTATATTAACTCTCTTTCTCATCCCAATCATGAATTATCAACTCATCCACCCACTCCTTAAGAGGAAAACAAAACATACACAATTGGCCAAACCCAATTCAACCAAAAACTACACCATTCATCCCAACATGAAATCACTTACACCAACTTTTCCCAAATTGTTTCAAAGAGAGCATCACGACATATGAAATAGTCTCATACATGGCATATTAGCATTTGAATCCAAATTGGAAAAGAATTAAACCATGCTAATCAAACATTTATGAATCTGATACCAAAATGATAATCCGAAAAATTGCATGTCATTAAGTATGTAGGGACTACGCATAAAGCAAGCGGCGTATGGACAAGGAGGCCAAACTATGATATGCAATGAAATTCATGGAATGAGGGCAAGATGAAGGTATCTCAAAAAAAATTTAAGCCAAAATCTTAACAATCCTAAAGATTCTAACACTCTCCCCCCAACTTAAAATAAACATTGTCCGCAATGTTGGGAGAGTAGTAGATCTCACAAAAGATCCTAGAAAAGAAAAGAAAAGCATATGAAAGCAAACATGCAAAAGCAAACTAACTAACTTTTTATTTTATTTATTTATACTACGTAAAAGAAAGAATACACCTTAGCAAAAGGCGGATCCAAAATGTGTAATGGTGGTGGCAACTGCTCGATCATATCCTTATGCTCCTCCGCCAGCTGCTTTGGAGCAAGGCCGCCACTGGCCTCCTTGGATTCCAGCAATGCAACTCCAAGCATCTCCTTTGGATAATATGTGTCATGTGGGAAACGAGCTGCATCAATCCAAGTCATGTCCTCATGCCCGGCAAAAGCATTCCAAAACGGGTAGTCAAAAAAAATAAAAGAATTTAAATGCAATGGACGACAATCTGAATCAAATGTGTATGGAAGTGAAAAGTTGGGTTCAGAAATGCAAGGCATGAGATGGTGGAAACTTCTCTAAAAAATGTCGCTAGGTGTGGCATGATACGCTGCCTCAGGAGGAGGTGGAAGTGGCTGCAGAGAGAAAACTGGAGTAGGAGGGAGCTCGGGCTCAATATATACCATGTCGCAATCCCCGTCGCTATCCTCTTCCTCGACATCAATATCAACATCAACGATCTCTGCGGCACTCCCCACAATTGGTAACTGCTCCTGACAAATCTCCTCGATGACTGGCAAGTGCGCATCCTAAGGCGAGGGAAGTGACATCTGTTACAGGACTGGAGGTAGACTCGTCTCGGGCAAATCCAAGCACGCATCATCCTCGTCATCCCGGAAATAGTTCATCTCAGTCGTCCTCCCTAAGTACTCAATCGCCTCAACTTGTGAAGCTAACTCTGAAGTGGATTGTGGCTCAGGCCCCATGGTGTCCTCGATCTGCTCTCGACCATCATGCACATCCGCTTCATCCTCAACCTCAAAGTGAAAAAACATCGTGTCACCGTCGTGGTCGACACACACTCCATCATCCGTCTCATCTGACTCCTCAAAATATAGATCTTCAGCTTCCTCTACTTGGCTCCACTGCGCCCCATCATCATGTTCTGCTTGTTCCTCCGTAGGGTCGTAATGGAATGAACCCTCAGCTTGCTCCTCAGGCTGGTCCTGGACCTGCTGGACTATCTCCTCATACTCTGCAAGGTCCCTCAGGTAACACCATGAATCCTCGGTCGAATAATCAAAGAACTCACCATCGCAACTTATCTGCACAAAATCCCGCCCAGATGGCGATAACCCTGTGTAGAAGATTTGCAGAAGATGATCCTCGTGAAAGCTCTGGTGTGGGCACGCAAGCACCAAATCAGTGAACCTCTGCCAAGCCTGATGGTAGGCCTCCCATTCAGCTTAGGCAAAGCTCGCTATATGCTGTTCCGTGGCCTGCTGCCCCAGTACCTGCTCCAAAAGATAAGCAAAAACACTCGGAGAAATTCAACCTTAAATGACAACAAAGTAAAATGTGAGTCGAGAGACAATGAATCAAACCAAAGTCTAGCATCATCTTGTAAAGAAGCGGGAAAAAATCTAAAGTATATGCAATCATCATAAATGTTCCCACCAAGACATGAATACATCCATTCTTCAAACTTTTTAATATGTAAATGAGGGTTCTCCCACTCCGTGCCATGAAAGTATGGCGGAAGTGGGATATCCTCCAAGTCAACGTCGGAAAAATCTGAAGATGATGCCATGTTATAAAATTTTTTCCAAGAAAATGAAAATAAACAACCAAAAGACTCAATAAGTGGAAAATAAATAAACTGAAAGACACACACTAAGAGATAGAAGTATCACACTAAAACTTTCGAAATCAATCAAAAATTGCTAATAATAGAAACAGTTGTCCCCGGCAACGGAGCCAATTGGTTGACATGGAGGACGCGCAAGGAGCACGCCTTCCACTCCCAAGCGTAGGAGTGTCACTGCAATAAATTTATAACCGGTGAGTACCGGGTCGAATCACAGGGACAAGTCGTCTTATATTCACAAAATTGATCCATAAAGAAAAATAAAGTGTGTTACAACCACCTCTCTAACGGTGGATGGGTGTGGGAGAAAGTGTGGAAATCAACAAATCCTATCCTAAGTGGGTAGAGTTAGAGAACCAAATGAGGATGTAGGATAGCTAGGCAAGGAGCATGGGTTGTGGGTTCACTAATGTTGGTGTTAATTAAGCTCAAATTATCCACATATACTTCAATTAGGCCTCAGGCTATGGCAAGCTTAATCGGAAAGTTTAGCTTTCATGAACACGACAATTTGCAATAGGGATGGATGTATTATCATACCACTAATCAAATTAAGATCATGGTCTTTGCTCTAAGAGTGCCCACTTGGGTCTTAGCCAATTAAATTGTGTCCTAATTACACATCCAATATTAGCAAGATAATAGGCAAGAGGAAATTAGGGCTATAATTAACACACAACACCAATGAATCACAACCCAAGCCATTCTACACTACTCAATCATCATGAAACCAGAGATCGAATTCTCATTCACAATTATCCCCAAATTCAATACAAAAGAAAGATGCAAAATTACAAAAGAGGGAGGAAGGATTTCACCCAAGAACTCTCCCAAATGAACCCTTGCTTCCACCCATTTGCTCCTCCTCCAAGCTTTCCCATCATCTCCATGGCCTCTAAGCTCTCACTCAAGCCAAAATCAAAAAAACCAAGAAGAACTCCCAAACAGCAGCTGGCCGAAGAGAGCTCCCCAAAACAGCCGAATAGCCCCCAAATTTTCGCGCAGGACGCTGTATTAAGTATTGCAGGTCGGGTCAGCTGCCGCCCGACCCGCACAATCATCCGCACACGCTGGGCCTTTTGGAGGCGGGGCCGGGTCGAAGACCCGGCCCCAAGTCACGCCGCCCGCTGCTTGCGCGTGGGCTCCCTACGTCCGCAACAAAATAAGAGCGGGCCGGCCGCTGGGCCTGCCCGCTAATAGAAAAACTTTTTTTTAATAATACAACGCATCGGCCAGTGGACGTGGGCCGGCCAGCACAGGGGTTTTTATTATTTTTATTATTTTTCTTTTTTAATTTCCAGAAATCCATTCTTTGCTCCAAAAATTTCCAAAAATAGCCCGGAGCTCCCAATAATTCTGGAAAAATTCCAGAAAATCCAGAAAAATCCCAGAAATACCTGAAAAATAAAAGGAGCAAAAATTAGTCCATAAAAACCACATTTTATGTATAAAATATGAATAGGCTTTAATAATACACAATATCACAAATACGCCCGTATCAAAGCCAAAATTAACATGATATACACATAAAATGCCCAGAAATGGGGGAAAATATGCAATTGATATCCTGAATCAACTGCCCAAAGCTTGTCTAGCTCACTGCCCAAAGCTCGTCTTGCTAACTGTCCATAGCCTGACGAGAGCTCCTAGCCCGGCCAAAGCGGCGACCTAGATGTCTTCATTACAAAATCCCTCTCCTTGATGAGTAAACTAATGGGTTTTGAGGGACCCTTAGGGTATTATTCTATGCCCGTCCTACGTCGGACGAACGATAGAAGCAAACAGAAAAGAAAGCAGCAGAAAACGTTAAACTATTTAACGAGCAAGCCATAAGGATTTCAAGACCCTAGCCAGGATCTCTACTATCTTGAGGTGGATCTGACCACCCAAGATAGATCTAAGCTACTGAAATATAACAAAAGAAATACTTAATTAAACTATATACCCGGAACTTTGCTTGCACCGGCAAAGTATATCGAACCTCATCCCGAGCCGCTCCTCGTTCCGAGCTGAGCCGCTTCTCGAACCATACCGCGTCCCGAGGCGAGCAACCCCCTTATCGTTGAGCCAACCACGCGCCGAAGAAAGTTTCACCTTGGGTGGATCCTTCGCCAAGACTCCAGATCGAATCTGAGCTCCTTCGTAACTTTGCTAGAGCCCTTCAGGAGCAAGGGAGAAATATAGGGAGAAGAGAATATTTATTTTAAGCTTAGATCCAAACGTGCTCCAAACTTTTGGGAGCTGCTCAGATCTAGAGCTTGGGACCAGTTATGAGGAGGGGGGCATGCCCCTATTTATACAGTCGGCTGACCCATTACCTTCACTCCATTTCCGATGTGGGACTAAAGAATTTGGGAGAAAAATTAATTAAAGTTTGTCTTTCACAAAGGCCAAACTTTGGTGAATATTTCCTCCCTCACCGTTGAGCTTCGCAAGTGATACAACCTATCAACCTAAAGCGGGTTGAACGGTGAACGCGTAGAAACAAACAACGCTCCATTTCGACGTCGTTTGACCACTCAAACGTCATCTCAAAAATGGGAAAAACCATGCACAAAGCTAAAAAACGCAGCAGCCGCCGCTTAAAAGGTTCAAAATCCTAAGCTGTGGGGCCCACCGAGTGGGCCCCATGCTTGCCAGACCGCTCGCATTACGAGTGGGCTGGGGCGCCCAGGCATGCACAGCGGGCCTGGGCGCCCTCTCGCTTCGCGGTTTTGGACCCCTGCCCACATAGCGGGCGGGCCTGGGCGCTCACCCGCATTGCGGGCTGGGTGCCCGCCTGACCACCTTTGGCTGGTGCGGGTCGGGTGCCTTCTTAGCGGGCGCCCGACCCGGAATGCCCAAATAGGGCCATTTGTTGTTTAGACTTTATTTCGTTCGTTTGGAGTCCGATTTGCGATCTGTTTGAACCTGCGTTTAGACCGGGACGATTCCGTCATCCAGATAACCTTTTCCATGCGTTTATAACATTAATTATATACGTAAATATTTTACGACACATTTAATTCTCTTTTGCATCACGTGCAAAATTCCCACATCCTATATAAAAAAATCATTTTCATCAAATACAAATGATCTGAGGGTATACATCCCCCAACATAAACCCCCTCTAATCATCGTAACCTTGATTCCCTAATATACAAATTAATTGTTAGGCGGATTTGAACCGCAACAACCCCTATGAGTAGGGATGTATATTGCACATATCTTACAAGTATACCTTCGATATTGCCCATATAAATACCACAATGCCAGTCAAAAGAGGCAGATACGCTCCAAGTTCCAAATCTGACACGCTAACAGCTCGCTCATCGAGCTTGTATGTTCTTCCCTTCTTATCCATAATAGCCTGGAGATCAGCAACTGATCTCCCAACAGATAGGTCATAATTACATCAGATTCATTAATAAAGCGGCCAATTTAGGCGTCAGATGAGACTTGAACTGGGGCCTAGCCCTTGTCCCACTGACGCGATGACGTGTTGCTTGTCGGCTATTTCAAGTCGGTCGAAGGAATGATCCCAGTCCATTATCCTCGTCGACCTCTCGGCCTCCCTGCAGCTCGTACTCCAGATGTTCCCGGATCAAAGGACAACCCATCCCAAAGAGAGCATGGCCTTGGATCCAAGCTCAAGGTTTCTTCTCTTCTATGGGCATTCTCCATGTTCTATGCTTACATTTGCAATTGAATCTGATTCCATACATTTGCAATCCTTGCACTGGAGCTGGTACGAAGATGGGAGCTCTGCAAGAAAACCATGGGCCTTCCTCAGTCTCCCCTCAACAAGTACACCTGATGATACTACGCACTGAAGCAGCAAATAAAAGGAAGAGAGAGAGAGAGAGAGAGCTCCCAAAGGGCACTTCATCCTCCACAAACAAAGGAGAGAAATGGTCCCACATTGTAGCATAAAGATCTGGCAGCCTCATTCGGGGCTGTCGAGTATTTCCCAAGCATGTGATGCCGAGATCTTGCTCAACAACACATGGTCCATTATTACATGGACAAAAGGAACACACTCACCTTTATCATTGAAGCCTACATTCTGAATTGATGGTGGATTTCTAGTTGCCTATGCCCATTCCTCCTCTCACATTGTTCTGGTATAATTAGGCTCTACTGTCATAGACTTTGAGCTTGTACTATCGTAACACTGAGAGCTCCTCGAACCAAAAAATTTAGTCTCTCCCCCAACTTCACTTGTTTTAGACCTGATTTTAGTTGTTCAGCAGGTAAGCTGGAGCTGGAGTACTATGTGATCGATCACCTTGGATCAATCGAAATTCAATAAGGTTGGTCAATTAGTCGGATGCCTGTCGCTAATTAGGCTTTAATTTGAGCTCATTGATCTAACTAAGGAGCCTCTTGTGTGCTTTTCTTGCTTCTAAAGCAATAAAAGAAAAGGAGAGGAAGATCTCTCTCTTTTTCAGTGCTTTTAGTCTGCTGTGGGGGTAAACATTTATGCAGTTTAGCATAGCATTGAGTTGGGCAAGCTTAAGTGTAAGAAAACGTGTGTGTGTACAGTGGACAGTGTCAATTATAGAAATCCGTTGCAAATTTTTGGCCAAGGAGTTTGATGGAGGCATCTCAATGTTGTGAAGAGGGGTGAATTAGGCAACAGGCTGTCTTTTAGTCATCATATTTGGGTGAGGAGCTTTGCTCTGAAGTGAAGCTTGTTCAGAAGTACAAAAATGTTTTTTTTGGAAATGTTTGCTAGCACATAAGATAATATGATTTCTAGCTCTTAATTAGTTTGTGCATATCTTATAACAATAGGTTTTCAAGAAGGGATATATATGTGCGCATGTGTAGGGATTAGGTGAGCACTAACCATGATGCACACAAAGTCTTAGTAGAGGACTAAAGCTCATTTGATCTCCTTAGCTCTCTGTTAAGAATAAGGCTCAATTTACTATACAAAACTTTATATGAATTTAATATAACTAGCAGAAACAATCAAAGATAAAGAAAACCCTTAAACTTTTTCCAAAAGTTTACCAAAACTATATTTCGTCTCGCCTTTGTTACTGCCCCTATCACATGATAAATTAATGCTGAAAATACCATTAACCTTTTTCCTCTTTAATATTGTTATTGGAATATATCTATTAAAGAGATGCAAGACATCATTAACCAATCATATAAATCCGAAGAACCTAAAAATTCTTCAAAAGGGTGAAGCTTTCATTGTCTCATTCAAAAGGGAAAGATGATTACGAGATCATCTCCATTCACGTGGACATTGACTCTCATGACTTCCTCAAAAGAATTTAAGATAGATTTATCATATTCATTAAAATAATAAGACCTCTGGGTCTCTTGAAAGTATTTGAGGGATAAAAGTGGACTTATCCACTCCCTACATATGGCTGATGATGTACCACAGTGTACTCATCTATATATCCTCTAAAAATGGTCATTATCAAACCTATTATCCAACCGCAGTCCAGCCTTTTCACATTACTAAATGGCGAGAACATTGGATAACACTGGGAAATCAACCACAATTTACAACTGGAATAAAGTCGAACACACTGAAGTTTGTATTTACACCCAAAAATGGGTTATATGTATAAATCATTAAAATGATTTAAACGGATTACTCATCCGTTAAAAATCCAGTTGCTTAGTGACTGCATAGGGACATGCAATTACACCGCATACCATCAAAACGTCTCCTTAGAACCTATTTATATAAGCCTGATCACCTCATATAAACAGTTTCCAAGAACCCCTAATGAGTTTAGAGCACATCTTATAGATTGTGCCATGATGTGTCCACGGCCCCATAGCACCACTATAAACCACCAATATGCCGTCTTAGAACTATTTATCGGGTGTAATTAATAACCCAGATAAATAGATTCCGAGCACTCCAACCGGGGGGAAGCATTTACAGCACATCTCATAGATTGTGCCTTTGATGGGTCATCATATAAAGAATCGATAGTGAAGTTAAGATCCTGAAGATCTTTCACATTCAGAACTCTTTAAATTCCCAGTATTAGGTCTTGACCATTTCAAATATTATGAACCATGATGAGATCCTGAAGATCCACACTTCTGAAACTGTTAAATAGTTTTCAGACATATTTACTCCGAATATAGCCAAAATCACGCATCCCTGCTGCTAAAAATCCAACTAGAACTGGCATACTAAAAATAATGGATGCAATCCACCAGTAGCAGAAGTGAATGTCCTCAATGAATGATAGGACATACCACGATGCTCTAAATAGAGAAAAACTCCCGGAGACCTTTAAACAATACCACCACAGGAAAGTGAGCTTATCTTCATATCCTCTCCCTTTCCTGAATCTCCAGAAGAGACGAATCTGAAATAAATTGAAATATTATTGAATAATATACGTACATCGGGAGATGTTTGGATAAAACACACACTTGTCGACAATTACTCACATTTCATTTTTCGTTTAATGATAATTATAAATATCGTTCCACACTCTATTTCCTGAAGCAAACGTAGAGTTGGCAAAAAATGTAGAACGATGCAATACAAAATTAAGCTGGACTCACTTATGAAATGCGAAGTGTTTGGACCTGAAGTCCTGATATCAAAAGATATCAAACCAGTGGGTATAATGAGTATTGAATAAACAAAAATAATAAATAAATAAAATCGTATGCTGTAAGCGACATGTTATAGCTTATAGGTTCATTTCGCTGGAACCAGGAAGCAAGTAAGATGAGATTGACTCACTTACGAAATAAAACTGATGCATCAGGCTCCCTGGTTATGTTTGTGAAATTCCTGCGATTGGCAAAGGAAAATTTGGTTTTTGCTCCTATGGATGTTGTGACAGCATAACCTTATGGATTTATTCCTATTTTCCTTACTTGCTTGAATAGACTTTGTGTCGTCTATTTTATGATATATATATATATATAATTCAACCAATAAAGTTCCTTATCAAAATAAGGACTTCTACTAAAGGTTGTCTTTGCATCTTTAAAAGAGCAAAGATATTGATTTGAGATTATAGTTGCAAGCAACTCAAATCTCATCGGATCTCCTGAAGAGAAAACCGAAATATCTGTTTAAGATTAACTATCAAATATGATATGTAAGACCTAGGAAAAAATCTTGACTTACAAAATTATCATCTTGAAGATGAAACCATCATCCAGAAGATGAATGGTCATCTAGAAGATGAATAATCATCCAGAAAATGAAAACATCATCTAGAAGATGAATTATCATCCAAATGATGAAATTATCATCCCGAAGATGAAAACCATGTAACATTAAACTTCATTCACCCGAAGTTGATGAAGAAACATGGACAATTGTAATCTATTTAAATACACATATTGGTTGTACTAATATACATAAAGGCCCCTTCTGTTCGCAGGAAGATGGAAAGGATATCCTAGGTCCTGATGTGCCTTACTTGAGTGTCTTTGGTACACTCCTTTATTTGGCATACTACACGCATCCCTATATTGCGTTGGCAGTAAATCTGTTAGACAGATATAATGCAACGCCTGCAGAGCACCACTGGACCGGAGCTACGCAACTTCTGTGCAACCTCCAAGGGTCAATATTATAAAGGATCATCCTCCATGTTAAATGTATTTGCATATGCAGGTAATAAATCATCGCGCTGACCACCTTATAGGACAGACCACGTCCTGGAAATCTGCAAAGCATGCAACTAAGGCAACATCATCCTACCATTTCGAGAAGCTCATCATCCAAGAAGAAAATCGAGAATATGCATAGCTACACCCTGAAGTACCTCGCTGACACAGTGACGACTGAGTCAGAGACTAGAGACATGGAGCGATCTACCCAGTCTGCAGACCATGCCACTTTCCTAGCTCATCCTTGAGAAGGCCACATCAAAGGCGATGAGACAGAGCACATCTCTTCAGAAGAGCTCCCTTGAATTCAGTAATTGTCATATATGAGCGACACTTGTATAGATAAGCGATGCTTGTATTTTGTATTTTTTCTCTCGGAATGTTGTAGATGAGATTGATGTATAGATGCCTAAGAGATCTGCAAGCATGAAGCTATTACATATCAGGGGGAGTTAAATGTAGAGTTGTACTCTTTTCCCTTTAGCTATGATTTTTCTCACCGAATTTTCCATAGCCAAAGTTTTTAACGAGGCAACATCATTAGCTCTAGATGCAGAAGTATCCACCTCTATTGATATCCACAGAACATGGGAAGTTAAAGAGAGTTATGCGCTCTAACTCAGTATCCAAAAGTATCCACCCATTGTGATACTCATAAGCGATATGAATACTGGAGTATTCATATAACGAGTTTACAAAAATGGGTAGATAAGGAAAAGTGTTATGAATGGGCACTAAAGACCCATTCATAACAATATAAGTTATTTTAAAAAAGAATATCTAAAAAGAAGTTAGGGGTGGCTCTTCTCAAATTTGTATGTGGATCTAGGGTCTGTAAATGATATTTATGCCGGGCCCTGACATAGATGGGACCTAGTCAAACCTAACAGGAGGGGCCCACTGCACATGAACATAAAATCTATACAAGGCCCGATAGCAGCTTGGGTGGTCGGCCTGACCGAGCTCCATACGCAGCTTTGCGAGACTGACCCGCATTCAGTCACGCAAGCTCCCAGCGACAAACACCTGAGGTCGGCTCCTTCAGTTTCATCACTCAAGGGTCTGCCCGTCTGGCGAGGTCAACCTGCGTGATCAAGACAGCTTAATCCTTCGCGGATGATCCTTCGCGGATGACTAGCCCTATCTCCAAGCCATCACATTTGGAGATCATTTAATAGCATCCATCTGGTGAGGTCAACCCACAATAAATGCCATGCGTGATCATGTGGCTCAATCTCGGGCAGACGGGCCATTCTCTCTCCAAGCCATTACAAACAGATGGCATTCAATACCCACTCACCGTGCGTAACCACAGTCCAAATCTAGAGGAATAAACTACGCCAGAAAATCAGAGATCTCCATAACTCCCCCTGACGTGACGTAACTGACCCCCAGCTCTTTGAAAACAGCATGATAACCTCATCCATAGGTACACTCAGATTTACATTGACTTAAGCATCGAAGTCGAATTGGAGGTCCATCCTCCGATTATCTGACCTCTCTCTCTCTCTCTCTCTCTCTCTCTCTCTCACACCAGAGAATGAGCTTGGCCCCACAAAATCCTGACCTGGCTCTCTGTTGCAAATTTCACGCATCAATAGTTGGCTTTAGATGAATGGGCTTGTGTATCAATCTAGTTGCACAGGCTCTCAAGATAGCTTCATTTCTAGCATCATTCTTCTCAATGGCGAAGGATATAAGGAACGTGGGTGGCGAGACCAGTAGTGAGGTTGAAATCACCCATACCGCAGAGGACAGCTAGCCCGCTGATGGTGCACATATGCAAACTCCTGTTGTTCTCACAGCGGCCGATTTTAAAGCTCTCATGGCGGAGCTCAGTGAGGTGCGGGATATCTAGGACCATCAGCCTAAAAACACCGAAGGTTTGCACGAGATGGTCATTTATCTGGCTCGAGCAAGGTCTAATGCATCCTTAGAGAGTTTCAATCATGATGCATCTCCCTCCAAGAGGGAGCACATATTGGACAAAATACGCTCGTGAGACACAGCTCCAGTAGCGACGAAGGATCGAAAATAGATGACCAAGAGCATCGCAAGGGTAAGGCGAAGGCTTCCACTAGTCGACACACCAAAGGTGCTATCCTCACAACTAACGATGAACTATGCACCTACCTGTAGGGAAAGAAAGGTAAAAAGTTTGATCTTAATCAAAAGATCAATGAGAAGAAGGCAGTTCGGCCTTCTGCGGCTAAAGATCAAATCGTTGACCTATAGTTGCAGATAGACAAGCTTTGGCGAGGGGACCTCGATCCTCCCAAAGACTTGAAAATTTTCTCTTCCTAACCGTTCACAGCTTCCATCCTCGGCACATCTTACCTACGGAAGTACATTCCATCTTTTGCTGATGATGTCCAGAGATATGCCGGTGTAAGCGACCCTGTAGAGCACTGGAGACTTACATCAACCATATAGAGTTAAAGGGCCACTTCCAGAATTTGATGTGTCGGGCTTTCCCAAGCTGCTTGACTGGACTTGCCAGGCAATGGTTTAGGAATCTTCCTAAATGGTCGATCGGCTCTTTCACCGATCTCGAGAAGAAATTCATCTCTTACTTTACAGCTAAGAAAGTGATGAAGAGGTATCCCGAGTTCTTGGCTTCCATCAAGCAGGGCCTGAGAGTCCAACAGAGCCTTTCTGACATGCTTCAAATAGGCCCACATGGCTGTTAATGTCTACCCTAACGACATCGCCAAGATGGCCATCCAAGCGGGTCTCAGAGATCGGGTCAGACCGAAAATTTGATATCTGCAAGTAGCAATCCCTAACTTTCCACCACCTGGTGAACTGCATCAACAAGTTCATGGCTATAGTGGAAGCCTATAGTCGCTTAACAGCAGATCGTGAGCCCTCTCAAAAGAGGTCCGACCTCGATCACAATGCCCCCAACAAGCACTCAAAGTCAGAGAAGCGCTTTGAGCGTCCTCTTGGAAATGGAGGGAGATCCAAATCTCTCAATGAGAGTCTACACTGCCTTGCCACACCATCTAAGATCTTATCCAAGGTGGCCAGTGATCTGGGATATATATTTCATATTTCCCCATATTTTGCCTGGTTTTGTGCATAGATGTCATGCATTTTAGGTTCCAATACATGCGTTTTTATGATATCATATTATTTTGGAGCTAACCATTTATTTATGCACAAAACGTGGTTCCTATGACTTAATCATGTTTAACTTATTTTGTCGGAATTTTTAGAGAATTTTGTGGAGCTCAAACGAAGACGTGGACTTGAGAAGCTAAGATTTCCCCTCCCACATAGCCATGTGTTACACTCCTCACGATCGGCTGGAGTGTAACAAGTGAAACCCAAGCAGTAGCACACGGTCATGTCATATGACCGTGTGGAAATGAAGCCCAAGCCACATGGAGAAACCCAGGTCCTACACGGTAGGGTCAACCAGTGACACGACCGTGTTATGCAATGAACAAAAAATAGAATCTCGGCAAACTTGGAGAATACAGTTACACGACCGTGTCGAGCTTGAGAAAAATGCTGCTTAAAGATTGGTGTCATGACAATGTCAACCTTCGACATGGCCATGTCAACCATGCTGCTGGAAAATTCTGGAGTAGACTGCGACCCAAACCCAATTCGACTTCAACGAATCTAAATGGATGAGTGCTCTTGATCGGAGAACAAACGAAGGAGATCATCTGGAGGGTTGAGAGCTTATAAATAGAAGATTGTAACCAGGGTTGGAGATTATCTATTACTCCCGCATCTTCTTCTTCATTTTAGGTTTAGGATTTAAGCTTGCGGGAAGTGTGCAGCTGAGCATTGGAGAAGGCTGGAGTTCAAGCTTCTTTTGGTGATAGATTCCCACTTTCTCTCTTTGTTTTTGTTCATTAATTCCTATCTTTGTATTGAACTGATGGCTCTATCAATGAAGATTTGTGTTTTTATCATCATGATCATGATTAGCCAGAACTTTATTTTGTGTGTTGTATTGAATTTATGGATTATTCCCTCTGTGCCTCCATTTATGTCTGTATCAAATGCTTAGATTATTGGGTTAGGGTTATCTATATTTTTGTTGCAATGCATCACCCGGCGAGGGGTTTGAGCTGTCACTGACCCTTTTGCATTCGGTAGCTCAACACGTTAACTAGGCAAGCAGCTAGCCTCTTATGTGTCATCTAGACTTCTGGGCTAAGTTGATGCATTCATCTTGGATTGAGTAAATACTTTCTCCGTCAAGTAGGCCGGCCCAATGTAGAAACATGTTGTGAAACAATAGAGGTGATAATGATAGGCAGGTAATTATAATGATTTCGAATTAAAAGATACGTGTACTAGCATTTCAAAAATTGTAGTTTGAACTTGAACATCGAAAATATAAGAATACTATTTGGATCAATGGAATTTATAATCTATACAATTTTTCAGTGAACAACTCAGGGACAAAGATTTTTTTTAGCTAGAATCTCCAAACAATCCAACGGCAAAGATCATCAATCAAGTAAATTTCTCAAGACAAGGACCTCACAAGCTTACCCTTTTCCCTGCACATCTCAAAAATTAGAGAAAGAGGGCAGAGTCCTAAGACAAAGCCAAAGAAAAAACGGCGTATGATTCGTTCAACTTCCCCGTTTCAGATCTAAAGCGTTCCATAAACCACAAAACACCAATCCCAACAAACAAAAACGCACCACGTGGACGGTTTAGTCTCCACTTCAGCGGGCAAGGAATAGTTGGTTATATCCTCGCTCCGTCATCCTACGTGGCGAGATCCTGACCCTGTGATCTTTGGCGCAGGATCCTCGGATTTGGGTACACGTGCTGCTAGTCACTGCCAGCTTCTTGCTCCCCTATTAACTTTGCGTCCATGCATGGATTTCTCCTTCCTCTCTTTTGGTATTTTTAGAGAGAGAGAGAGGGGGGCAGTGAGCGTCTCATATGAAACAAGGGTGTATCTTTCTTTCAGTCTCTCTCTAGCTAGACAAAGATTGGATTTTTTTTTAAAAGCCTCGCTCTCCAAGATTGATACAGAGGGCAGGGCAGAATGCTGCTGCTGAGCTGGTGAATTTTCACCAGATCCTTTCTCTCGTTCTTCCCAAAACAAGCAACCCCAATTGGATACCTCAAATGGGTTCCTCTCACATCTTCTCAAACCCCACAAAAGATCAAGATCCGATCGGTTCGAGCTGACCCCCTTTCGTCTCTCCTTTGCTGCCGTCGTTTCCCCCTGTTTTCTCGATTGATCTCTTGTTAGCGATGGATCGAGATCAGAAGCACCGCTGCAAGTTCTGCGGCAGGAGCTTCCCCTCCGGCCGCTCCCTCGGCGGCCACATGAGGCGCCACGTTTCCTCGCCGGCGTCCTCCGCCGCGGCCGACGGCGTGGAAAGCAGAGGGCCTGGGTACGGGCTGAGAGAGAACCGGAAGAAGACGTGGAGGCTCTCCGATCTGAAGGCGCCGGCGCCGGCGATGGAGGGCTCCGCCGCCGAGAACAAGCGCTGCCGTGAATGCGGGAAAGGTTTCCAATCATGGAGAGCTCTGTTCGGCCACATGAGATGCCATTCCGAAAAACTTTCTAAAACAGGACAAAAACAAAAACAAGGCGAAGACGAAGACGAAGACGGACAGCAACAAGAAGATGAAGGATCGTGGAGCGTGGCCGGGTCCCACAAGAAGGGGAGCAGATCGAGACGGCCCGTGCCGGGCCCGGGCCCGGCCTCTTCGTCCTCGGCCTCTGAGGGCTGCTACTCAAAGGAGCAAGAGGACGTAGCCATTAGCCTCATGATGCTCTCCAGAGACGCCGCCTACTGCGGCGTGGGATTCGGGCATTTCGAGGAGTCATCCGATAAGAATTCTGCAGTACTGGGCAAGAATAATTCGGAGCTTGACAATGCGTTCGAGGAGAATTCTGATGAATCTTTAACGAAGAAGAAGAAGAAGATCGGATCAAATTCTAAATTGGGTTTTGATTCTGAGAGCACGAGGAGCAGATACGAGTGCGCTCACTGCAACAAGGGCTTCGACACGTACCAAGCCCTCGGCGGCCACCGCGCGAGCCACAAGAGATCGAGGGGCTGCTTCGCTCCGAAGGGCTCGGAACCCGGCGCTTCGATCGATCGATCAGTCGTCGGAAATGGCAGCGGCAGCCACCAATGCCCCATCTGCGGGAAGGTGTTTGGCTCTGGCCAAGCCTTGGGCGGCCACAAGAGGTCTCATCTGGTGATGGCAACCCCCACCGCAGCCGTGTTCAGGCAGCGGGCGGAAGGGGGCGGCTTGATTGATCTCAACATTCCGGCCGCTGCTCCGGTCGCCGAGGAGTCGAGCAAAGGGAGCGTCACGATCGCCGCGGCCGGTGGAGACGAGTACGGATCTTGGTGGGCTCGGAGCAGTATTCACCACGAGGGGATGATCAGCATGATCGCGAACTGAGGTGCGCAGAATGGCAGCCAGCATTGAGGAGGTAAAAAATTTGATCAAATTTTGTTGCTTGATTCAAGATTATGTGATTAGAATAAGTGAACATTAAGAGATGTAAGACTGTGATGCTAGCTACATTGAGCTTATTGATTGAGTTCAGGATGTTGATTCTGCCTGAGAACTATACAATGTTACAGTTGGATTCTTATTGTGCTATCTTTTTCCAGTATATACATAGATATTTGATTGTAATGTCAAGTTTGTACAAGGTTGGTTCAGACTGACAGTGTTGAGTGCAGCTGAACAAGAGAAAAATGTGGAGTCCTGCCAACTAACAACCAACTTAGAGGGAGGAGTGGGGCTGTGCCAGATCATGATAGTCATCATCAGGGAGTGTTTTAATGTCAGTTTTTAATAATCCTTTTAAATTAGCGTGACATGTGAGCTCAAGTTGGTTGTTTACTTGTCCAGCAAAACACATGACAACCCATCTCCACACCCTATGTTCCTGTCATTTTCCTTCGACTTGCCATATGAAAAGGAGATTGTGACAAATTTACTAGGGATATCAAGGATGATTTTATCAGATTTTAAGGCATTAATTTCAACCTGCTAATTATGGCAAAATTCTAATGAAATTATATCACAATTTCCCTGTACTGTGTAGCACAGCGCGCCGCCCATGTATCCAGTGTGAGCATGATAGTGTACAGGTCGAGCCACACAGCACACAGCATCGGGAGCAAGTTAGGTGGTGACAAGTGTCATCGGACTCGAAAGAGGCGGATAGTTTTAGTTAGTTTGATCATATTATAAGCGTTGATCTTGCATCTGAATCTGATGAAGCTCCGGTTATAAATATCAAGTAGGCTGATCATGAAAATATTCGAATATGAAAAAGAAACGGTGATTGAAGTTTTGCCAACTAACCAATCACAATATTTTATGTCTCCTGAATTCAAAAAAATCCGTTTGCCACTAAAACTTTATTTAGTGTCTACATGTCAATTTTGGCCTTTCGAATATGGCAGGATCTACTCGATGGAAACGTTAAAGAAAGCGATCGACTTGGTATCAATGACTTCTACTCTTCATACGCTTTCCAATGGTACCAACGGCGTGTAAAATGTACACCAACGATGGAAATATCAAAGTTTTGTTGGCTGCAGTTGGCGCGCAATCCGATATACACCTTGTGTGTATATAGCACACCTCTTGAAAGAAATTTAGTAGGCACATAAACTATGATTTTGTTAAGGATATGATCATAACTGTAATCGGATTTGAGAAATGCTATCAGCACCCCTACTCATAGGGGTGCATGCACTATTTGTTTTCCCAAATTGGAAAACTATCAACTCTCATTTCCAATCAATTATTGTTATGAGCTGAGGGAGGCCTTTGGCCTCCTCCCTCAACATCTCACCATTACTCCCCACTAAGTTAGTGGGGAGTCCCTTGGACTCCTAATTCATATGAATATATAGAGAGCCATGGCTTGTGCCATGGCTACTCCTAATTTTGTGATTATTTCCAACTCTTCTCCAAAACTCCTTCAACACGTTATCAGCACGAGCGCTCTTATTTTTGGAGTTTTTTCATCCCGTCTCCCCTCAAAAATCCATCTCCTACACGCGAAGGAATCTCTTGTTGCAGCTACGTTGCGTCGTTCCTCTTGGGCGTATTCGGAGCGTGGATTTTTCTCTCTACGGATATTCTATTTTACGATCGTCCCTAGATTTTTTAATCTAAAGGTAATGCTTTTCGATCCAGTAGATAGTTACAAACAAAAATTTAATTTAGCTATGATTTTTCACAACCTATTTTCGGCTTGTTTCAAATCTGCTATAAACAATATCAAAAATTAATTCAAAAAAAAAGCAATAAAAAAACCCAACTGTTCGACTTCCCCCCTTCCCCGAAGGAAGGGGGGCTCTGTCCCTGTGCGCTGCCCCCCTCAGGCGGGGGTGTAACAACCCTAGTGTGCAAATACTAAGTAATCGTTAAATTCACTCAAGTTTCTCGTACAAGTGCACACCAATCCCGGGGAATGGAGAGATTTGCAAATTGCCCCTCGATTTTTCATTTATACCCAAATGAGGGTATCATTGTAAGATTGGGCTTAAGGCAAATTTCTTTAAGTGAAGGGTTATTGTGAAAAAGGGAAATGAGATATTTGCAATGGCAAACTTGTAATAAAAGCAAACAATTTGGAGGGTTATTTTGAAAAGGAGGAAAAAAAAGAAAAGAAAAAGATGGTATGGCAATAAGTTTGCCATACCAAGTACACCTACCCCCCATCTCTCCCCTCACCCTACACCATAACCCCCCACCCTACTCCCTTCTCCTAAATCCCTTTCTCTCCCCCTCTCTCCATTATTTTCAGCCCATGGCTGAAATTAGCTAGGAAAAAAAAAGGGAAAAGAAAAAGGAAGAGAAGAAAGAAGAGAGAAAGAAGAGGAGGAGGAGGAGGAGGAGGAGGAAATCCAAGATTGGAGGAGATTTCTTGCAAACCATCAACCATTTTTGAAGCTCCAAAGAGGTAGGAACTCTTCACTCTCCTACTCTAATTATAAATGATGGAAAGCATCTTATATGTATGAGTTTTCTCTGAAATTTTGGGAAGAATGTTGTAGAACTAGGATTCTTGATGCATGCCTGAAATTTTCTGAAACTTTATCTGAGTTCTGGGATTAATTTGCTATTAGGAATTATCTGAAAATTTTATATGATATGTATCTCGTAGTTATGAGCAACTTTCATGTTCATCACTTTTTCTGATTCGAACTAGAAGTTGGGGAAAGAATTCGAATTGTGCAACATACCAGGAATTCTGTCAAGCTGTACACATTTCAGTAAAACGAGCACCACTACCTGCACACATCTTGGATTTTGTTGATTTTGGTCTTGTTAGAAAGCTAACAAGTTTTTATCAAAGTCCAGCGCGACTGTCATGTTGAAATTCTGGCTAGAATATGTCCAAAATTGGCTTTGAACACAGACATAGAAATCTGTCTGCAGAACAGTTTTGACACTCTTTACCAAATAATTCACTATAAATCCAATACTTCATATTTTTGTCTGAAATTTTATGGGTGAACTCAGAACTATAATATCTCCAACTTTTATTCTTTGATATTTGTCAAATTCTCAACAGACATGGGTTAAAAATGCTGTTTTTCTATCTGTTCATGCGATTTCAGTATGTTGAAGGGTGTTGGGTGAAATTGGACTTGTGTGATATTGCTAATTTTTCACTCCAAATACATGAATGATGTTGATGCATGTATGTAAGATTAGTTATGCTATTTGTTACAAAAATTGGTGACATGATTCTCTTCATTTATGTGGCGCTCATTATATGTTTGTTAAAATGCCTGAATGAACTTAAGATTGAAGAAACTTGGAAAATGGCATTGTTAATTGTGTGACATGTATTACCCACGAGGAATTGTATATGATCAATGAGGTTATGATACATGGCTTATGGAGCATGCTAGTTTGTTGTGAATATCTTGATGAAAAGAATGAATTTGGACATCATTTACATACGTCATTTTACATGATCAATA
This sequence comes from Scilla litardierei, assembly GCA_030789695.1. Lineage (NCBI taxonomy): Eukaryota > Viridiplantae > Streptophyta > Magnoliopsida > Asparagales > Asparagaceae > Scilla > Scilla litardierei. Next base: position 40,801,081 of record CM061141.1, read on the forward strand.
CCCTAGGATTAATGATTAGCTAAAAGATAACGTAGGGATATCTTGTTCCACTCGAAGTGGGTGAGGACCCTAGGAGGGTTGGGGGAAACCAAGGTAATGAGTGGACATGCGGAGATGGACTGCTGGGTTGTGGACCACTCCTGACGAGCCCTCAGCGGCGGGGAGTTGGTGCGGTTGTGGTTGAGATTGGTTGTGTTGGTGAACGGCTTCTTTCGTAAGAGCTTGTCTCGGGAAGTCGTAGCATTCCACCCACTTTACCGGGTGAGGTCCAGTCCCCGATGTCTGACCCGTTACTGAGGTTTCGAATTCATGCATGAAAACTAACCTATAAAGAAAAAAACAGTAACTCTGGAATGTGATGCCTTTTCCTTTGTTGTGATTCCTTGTTGTGCACTATGATTAGAGTAGTAGACTTGTGGAGTTCCTACTGGGCACGCTGTGACGTGTCCTCCCCCCTACAGGTCCAGGCACCGGTTCTCTGGCGGCGGGCCCGGGAGTGGAGACCCCGGAGGGCAGCTCGTCTCAGCAGGGTCCGTAGTGTATGGTCAGTGTGGGTCGCGTGGTGTAGTCTTGGGTTGTGTGTGTGATGAACGCAGTGTTGTACCCCTGTTCCCTTTGTACCCCGTAGGGTTGAGTTGTACTTTTGTGGGAGCTTTTGTCGTTGGGGTTGTACAGTGGACTTGTGCGGTACTGGCCATGTAGTAGCGGTGCTCTGTGACTCTTGGATGTTCTGTTCGTCGTATTTTACCTTACTGCCTGTGTTGTAGTGTCTTGTACTATCCTTCTGTGTTGGAGCTGTACTGTTCTGTTAATCGTTCAGTCTGTACTTTACTGCCTGTGTTTCCTCAGCGTTTCCAGTGGCCTGCGTGACTTTTGTGTGTACTTTAGCGCTTGGTACTCTAATACCGCGGCTTGTCACGTCGACCCTCCCTATTTTGGACAGCGGGGCGTGACAGGGGGCCTCTGTCCCGCAGCCTCCCGGCGGCGGGATTAATTTGCCCGGCGCCGCCCTCCCCCCAGGCGGGGGGAGGGGGGATTCTGTACACCGCCCCCTTTCTTTTTTGTCAAATCGACACCGGAACCCCCCGGAAGGGGGTGCTCCCACCGCCGGACCCCCCGGAAGTGGGGGTGCTCTCACCGCTGGACCCCTCGAAGGGGGGCTGCTTTCGACCGCCGGAACCCCCCCGGAAGGGTGGGGGGTGCTCTCACCGTCGGACCCGAGCCCATTAAATTCCTGAGCTCATTAAATTCCTGAGCTTTTTCTCCTGACGAAAGGGGGGGCACTTCAGCACGTTGAGACCATCTACTAATAATATCATCAGCTTTTTCTGATTCCTGACAATCTCAAAGTATTAAATTCTTGACGAAAGAGCTCAACGAATATCATCAGAAAGGAGGGGGTTAAATTCCTGAGCGCCGCCCCCGTTGGGGTTCCCTGCAGCATATCTGATGATATTCTATATAGGGGTTTAATGCTTTGATGATATTCTGTTAACAAAAATGATAACAGAATGCCAAGGGTCATGGCACTACTAATAATTGAGAACCCATTTCTGGGCCTTCAATGGGCTTCTTTTCCCCGACGGCGGATAGGTTGGGGGGGATTCTTGCTATGCTCTCTGTAAAAAGGAGTTGAGGGGACAGACGTAGGATTGGGTTTTTGGCATTTCACAGCCCAAAAATGGATTTAAGGGATATATTCTGTTTAATTTCAATAAATTAGATAGCCTGTTTAATGGGTCTGCAGCCCCATTTTCCTTGATAATTAATTTTTCACTACCAAAATTTGGCCTGAAGCCCAGTAACTCCAAGTGCAAACTTAACAAGTTAAATAAAAATTTCCAATGGGCCTGATGCCAAAATATTAACAATATTTTAAATTAGACTTATTGAGCCTGAAGCCAAGTTAATTAAATTGCTATTATTAATTTGTTAATCTTTGGCAAATGGGCCTGAAGCCCAAATATAAATAATATATTAAAATGATTAATATTTATGGGCCTGCACCCCCATTCAAAACATTAATTTATTTTAATTCTTTGTTATGAGCCTGTCGCGTCATATTGCTAAAATTATAACACTATTGCATTATTATCAATTTATGGAATTTTATGATTTTTTTCAAAATATAATTATCTTAAGGATCCTGCGACCGCTCTGCCGTTAGTCAACTAACCTAACGGTGTATGACGTCTCCCCGTGGTCCGAGAGATTATTATATTTTATAGTCTCTTTTTCCATATTTTATATGCATGTGTTATATAAACTGCGTGGTTGTTTCTTTTGTGCCTGTAGCATATAATAAACTGCGTGGATGTCTATATAAGCTAAAGTGTGATTTTTGGGATCGGCCAGTTTGATACCCTTTATATTCCTTGCAATTTTATTTTCTTTTTGAGAGAATTTGTAAGTGAGGTTTATATGTATTTATGCCAAAGACCGGTGTACCGACAAATGAAGACGGAAGCGAAAATTGGAAAATATAGAGACCCATTCTGGGTTTCCAAATTGTATTTTTCTTTTTGTTTACGGACTGTATATTCGGACTTTGGACTTTGTATTTTTTTTGGGTATCTGGTCGATCCCCACATTTTACTTATTTTAATTTTTAATGCGTGAATTTCAATTTTAATTAATTCATGCTTATTTTAAATTGCGTAGATAAATGGCAAAATTGGCAAGCGTCGATTTCGAAGTCCTTGACTCTGTAGGGAATAATTACTTGAGTTGGCGAGTGGACCTGAAGTTCCACTTGCATTCTATGGCCCTCCTTGGCTCCATTTTGACTCCTTCATCGGCCCCAGCAGTGGCCGATGTTTCTGCTACATCTAGCAGTAGCACTCCTACCACTGTCTCCGATGTAGATAAGGCGAAAGCCATAATCTACATTAGGAAACCTATAGATCGGACCTTAAAGGCCGAATACTTAACGGTAGAGGACCCAAAGGAACTGTGGACAGCGCTGGATGCACGGTATAAACATCAAATTGATGTTATATTACAGCGTGCCAGTTATGAGTGGGAAAACCTCAGACTTCAGGACTATAAGTCCGTCGCTGAGTATAATTCTGCACTTCATAATATCACCTCACGCCTGAAGTTGTGCGGTGAAGAAGTGACAGAACAACGCTTGTTGGAAAAAACATTTACCTCGTTTCACGAGAAAGATGCAATCCTCATGCAGCAGTATCGTGAACGCAACTTCACGAAATTCTCTGATCTGATCTCATGCCTAATTAGGGCAGAGCAGAATCGAGATTTACTGCTAGCCACTCATAATTTCCGTCCAGCTGGCACTGCACCTATCCCTGAGGCCCACCACGTTTCTACCCAGAAGTGGAAAAACAAGAAAAAGGCTAAAAATACCAAAGGGAAAGCCGTGATGAAGAATGGACGAGGTGCAGCCCCCCAGACAAACAAAAACAATAAGGGAAAGAGAAACTTCACATGGAAGCAAAAGAACACCGACCAAGTGTCACTTCTTAAGAAGAACTGGGAGGATAAATGCCATAGATGCGGCATGACTGGCCATTGGTCCAGAAACTGCCGCACTCCTCGCCACCTCCAGGATCTATATCAGGCGAGCCAGAAGTCTCTACCTGAAACAAACTTGGCGGCTGTTTAGCCACCAACGATGTTTACTGAAAAAGACTTTGAGAACGACGACCTGCTCGATTAAGCATGATCCTTTATCTATGTATTTAAAATTCGATGTATCTGCATCTTTTATTTGCTTAAATACGAACTTTTATTTTGAATGTATTTTTACATTTACTTAAATAAAATTTCGTCTTGCTTTTAGATGAAGTATGTAATATTGTGGACAGTGCCTCGTTGCACTGGTGTAGCATTTATATTGCTCCCACATACAACGAGACTATAAGATGCAAACTTCTCCCCTTAAACATATATGAAATTTCCAATTTTCAAGGATATTTCGTTTAACCGAACATAACTTGAAAACTGTGGATAATAAATATTGAATATCAATATGTAAATCGTCAAGAGGATGGCCAGAAGCCCATCTACTTACGATTTCATTCGGCCCCCGACGGGCCCCTATAATTACATATATTCATCCTATAGAAAGCCAACTTGACTGAGCACCAGAAGTGCCTTTCATTGCCATAGTTTTTAACTCTGGCAAAATGGACTTGTTCAACCTGGATCAGGGATGATGGACGCATCATCAAATAAATCCATTGGAGAACCAGAAGATTCTTCAAAAGGTTGAGTTTCCTTGTCCCCCTTTGTCAAAAGGGAAAACTAATAGAGAGACATTCCCTCCTGAAAGTGGGATTAGAGTCTCCTGGCTTCATTGAGAGAATACATGGTGACCTTTGCGGGCCCATTCACCTCGCAAGTGGCTCATTTTCGGTACTTCATTACTGTACTGATATATGCATCTACTAGATGGTCTTTTGTGTGCCTTTATATTCACTCGCAACTTAGCTTTCTCAAAAGCTTATAATGTGAGTGAATTTACTACACAAATCATTCAAGACTTCTGTCAGGCAACTGACATTGAAATTGAACATCCTACAGCATGTTCATACTCATAATGGGTTAGGAGAGTCTCTGGTAAATATACTCCAATGGATTCCACGTCCATTGTAAAATCCCAGTTGCATGTTGATGTTTAGGGACCAATACACTACATTCCGCATCGCTTATCACGATACGGCCCGCTCGTTGCCATATCTTATTGCTGATGCTGCTTGCTTATGGTTTACCATCAAGTCTTGATAAATGTGAATTTGATGAGCAAAATTTCATTAAAATAGGCACGCGGTCTAAAAAAGCCTGAAGCTTCTGAGACCATATCATGGGACACAATAGTCCTAATCTCGTTATGATCCGCATACTTTTTCTGTGTGAAGATGAGATCCATAAGATCCTTCACATTCAGATTAAAGTACATCAATTGCGGGATAAATTTACGGACAACCAGAAGATTGTTCTTTCACACGTCCCTGCTGCCAACACGCCAGCTATGATTGACATTCCCAAAGATGGATGCAATCCACAGGCAGCAGAATTGGTTGTACCTCGTTTGAAAAGAGGACGCCCGCCAGGTTCAAAATATAAAGTTCCTCGACAGAGGAAGATTCCTGGATATATTAAAATGATCCATCCACAGGATGCTGAGCTCAGACCAGCAACCTCTCCCCTCCTAATTTCCCCTGCAGAGGAAGCAACAGGAGAAAAATCATTATATTACGTACGTACTGGAGAGGTACTGGACAGAAATAGCACAGTCGTCGACGACGGTTTTGTTTTCGCTATTGCCGTTCACGTCATTGAATACGACGATGGCGTCAACCCACTTTTCTATAGCATGAACGCATAGATTGGCCAAAGTGGAACGAGGCAATAAGAGTAGAGCTGGACTCACTCTTGAAAAGCAAAGTCTTTGGACCAGTAGTCCATACACTTGAATGTGTAAAACCTGTGGAATATAATTCGGATTTCATAAGAAATTGAAATGAATGAAATGTGATCATTTTCCTACTAAGCCAAAAATTCTCTGAAATAGCCAATAAATGCAGCTCATGGACGTTATGACTGTATATATATATATGGCAATATAGATATAAAGATCTATATAAAACTTACAGAAGGGTATATACTACCCCCAGAGATAAAAGAGAAACGTAGAAACGTCTTCTCTATAAAGGCTACAAAGATCATTAATTGATCTTAATCAATATTCTGCATGTGTATCTTTTTAGAAAGATCATTGACATGATTTGTGATATTCGCCGAACAAGTGGTCGACTTAAAGCTAATAGGATCTCCTACAGAGACCATTGAGATATCTGATAGCTTTAAGCATACATTGGAAATAAAAAACTTAGGTAAAACAAGGTATTGTCTCGGCTCACATATTAAACACCTTCGTGGTGGAACCCCTTAATATTCTTCATACACCTGGAGTTTATGAATAATGATGTCCATTTGCCACCCATTAAAAATGGATGCTTAATAATGACACCTTCCAGTCGCTGGAAGAGGGGGAGGACATCCTAGGTCCCGAAGAGCTTAGCTCTAATATACTTGTTACACTTCTTTATCTGGCCAACTGCACGTGTCTTTGATAGAACGTCTGCAATAAAGTTGTTAACCAGATACAATGTTGTCCTGGAGTGCATGTAACGGTCAGTATTTTTAGCCGGGTTTTAGTCCCAGTATATCGGTATTTTCTTTCGAACATCTGGATTATTTTTGTCCATATGTTTCGTGTTGCGCATGTGCGACTCTGTATTTTCGTATTTAACGTATCGTTGTTAATTAATTATCACGTTTAATTAAAAACTTTAATTTAATTATTTGGTTAATTATTTTTGTTATTTCTTTTACTAATTACTTTTGTTAATTTAAATTCTTCAAAACTTAATTACCTTAAATTAATTATTTTTTATACTAATTACTGCTATAATTTGATAATTACATTTTTTTTACTTACTTGATTATTTAATTAATTCCTCTTCTTTCACACACACGTTTAGTTTTAGGTGGAGAAGTCTTATACGTTAGGCTAGGCAGATGCATTCCCTCATTTCATTCAACAGACATCATTTAATTCCATCACAATCTAACACCTAATCGAATTAATTTTGTTCCCTGCAATTTTTTCTCCTTAGGCAAATAAGCTACGTCTTTGCTTCGATATAATCATCTGCAAACCCCATCACCTTGCAAGAAAATCTATGCAACAAATCCTACAGCAAATTCACCATCATTTCCAAACCCAAAATCTTCCATCAAACAACTCCCTGCAACCAAATTCTCCAAGCCAAAATTCTTTCCAATTCATCATCCACAATCGTTCTCAAATCCACCATCTTCCCCAACCCCAAATTCTCAACACAGATTAGCCTCAAATCTGTTCATCATCCTTCCACTACAAAACTGAAACTGAAAGAGGAGAACACCCAAAAATCAAACACAAAAACAAACCTCAGATCTGAAGTTGAGATCAATACCATACAAATCTGAAATAGATTTCAGATTCTTCAAAAATCTACAAACCCTCTTCATCTTCAACCTCAAACTTCTTCTTCCTCTTCCATCCTCTTCCTCTCATCTTCCTCCACCCACGCGCGCGCACCCAGCTGCTCGCCGCCGGCCGCCAGCGCGCGCCGCCCGCCGGACCGCCGACCCGCCGCCGCCTGCGCCGTCGGGGAGAGCCGCCCGTCCGCCCTCCTTCAGCTCTCGCACGCAGGTGACTCCTCCCCTCGTTTGGATTGTTGCCTCCTCTCGTTTGATTGCTGCAAGATTCAAAAAAAAAAGAAAGAATGAAAACCGAGAACCCAACGGAAGAGAGAAATACAGAGGAAGAGGGGGACATAGAGACAGGGAAAAGAGAGTAATAAAGATGGGGAAAGTTATTAGAAAAGAGAGAGAGAGAGTGTGTGTGTTGAATATATATATAATTATGTTTTAACATGTAACTTTACCCATGGTCAAACTTGGTGGGTAGATTTATTAATATTTTTAACCATGTCATGTTATCTAATGTTAAGTAAAATTAAGTTATTGTTAATGTTAAAAAAATTTGATATTAGTTTGTTAATGATCAATTCGGCATGTTAGTAATATTTAAATATTGATAATGTAATAAAATTTGAATAAGCTAATGTGTACCCTGTTTATATAACCCAATATAACCTCCACCCTAGCAAATGAACCCCATAAAATTAGATGAACCCAATTTGAGGGTTATATTCATGGTGTGCTGAGTAATATACGAGTGTAAGATAATAATAAAATCCAAGTGAACTGGTAAGGCCGTTCCAAGATTAAGTTTTAGTATCCATCATTTAGGACCCCTTAGTAGTTATTCCACCTACTGGTAGATAGAATACTAGTTAGTTCTATCCTCCTAAGATAGTTAACTAACTTAAACTGTATAATTTTATCATCCCTACCAGTAGGTTAATAGAATTATTTAAGTAATTTTATCTAATTACCAAGTTCTCATTGACCTATCAATGGCATATCCCAACCATCCCTACATACAGGGTACGTCAAACCTTTTTGGAATTTAGCAACCATATAACAAAAAGAACACTTGTTACACTATGAATGTGTTAATTATAATCAATGTTATACTTTTACTCGTTATAATAAATGTTATTATTTAATGACGCAGAAACGACGCGAACTTTCCTACCGTTACTCGGACAACCTAAACTGTCCCAGTCAGGCAAGCGTGCAGTTATTTTATGTTTTTGTGAGATTTGATGTTGTACATTTAATTGCTGACACAAACACACACTTTTTAGAACTGCTAGACTTAAACTCGTGTGCGTGTGTGTGGACCCCTGAATAATCGAAATGTACACACTTTGTGAATAGTAATGTTTCTGGACATGTATGGTTAATTTTAGAACTGTTGATTCTTATAGAATGTTAAATGCCGTTGGCTCCCGTAGTTAAATGCCGTTGGCTCCCGTAGTTAAATGCCGTTGGCTCCCGTAGTTAAATGCCGTTGGCTCCCGTAGTTAAATGCCGTTGGCTACCGATGTTACATGCCGTTGGCTACCAGTTGCCGTTGGCTACCAGATGTTACTGCCGTTGGCTATTAGTTAATCTCGTCGGTCACATGTGATTACGTCACATGCGACTAGTCTGGACTCGTGTTTCAGTATATGACGGATTAGCATCCTGGCACGTGATTCAGGAAAATACACTTGGGTGGGGTTGGTTCCCGGGCACTAGCCGGTAGTAAACGAGTCGCCTTCGGGGGCACTTGAAGGTGTATTTATTTACTATTCGTCTAACGGCGGGAATCTTATTCACGGACTTGCACACACAGTTTAATAATTGAAAAAGAAAGTTAATTACAGATTGATGTTACATTGCTCAACTGCCATGTTAATTTTTATAACTGAACTGCCATGCTAATGTAACTTGTTGCTTTAACTACCTTGCTAGGGTAACTTTTCATAATTGTTTTAACTGCTTCAGTTCATTGAAATACATGCTAGTGTAAATTCTTTTAACTGCTGTAAAACTGCCGTATATATATAACTTGTTATATATATATATCTTGCCTTGGGTCGTCTGACATCTACTTGCAGACCCTTGCTGACATACATTCATGTTGTTTGAATGTATGTCAGGTTACGAGACAGGTTACCAGGAGGACTAGCTGAGATAGCTGAATTAGTGGACCAAGAACTTTCATTGCGCTTCTTTTCACTTACTGTACGGGTCATAAGACCCACTCCTCTTTTCTACATTGTTATAATACCGTTGAGACATTTGAGATTGTAATAATGTTTTTTTATCTGCGTTGTTTTTGAGTAATGCAAGCAAGAACCTGCAGTTTTTACACAGACGCTTATTGTGATAAGTCAAGGGGAAAGAAAAGCAAAAGTACCTCCTCCTGACTTGCACAAGCGGGCCCGTTCACGTCCTCGCTCTCAAGTCTAATGGGAAGCGGGGCGTGACAGGTTTTAGTGGTGGCCCATGCAGGTCTCTGCTCATGCAAAATGCTTTAAAAACAACATAGATAATATTACAATCTAAACACTCAACCAACAATTTCCCTATAATCTTCTACCCCGATCAACTTCATTAGAAAACTCCAGTCCTAAGTTTCCTGATCCTTAGTCAACCAAATCAGTATTCCTTGATTTTAATGTCCTTCATTTTACATTCCACTTTTGACTTTAGAAATCCATCATAGTTTTTTTTTTCACAAGTCAATTCCTACCCGTACTCACATTTCTAATCCTTGCTTTCGACCCATGTGATCTTCCGAACGGCCATCTTTATCCTTTGAATGAATCCCATTACTATGCTGATTTTACTATCGATATCTCTTTTATGAAATTTCTCGCCCAATTTAACTTCTTTAAAAATCTTTTACATAGGCCTCACACTTTTTCACTGACTTAAAATTAATCATTGATTTTGAGTTTCCTTCACTGAAAATTTTTAGTCACAAACTTTTTAATGCTTTCAAATCTATACTATTCTATTTTACTTCTTACATATGGGAATCTTTATCTTTAAACTCTTTTAATGGCACACATATAAATGATAAAATTCCTTCAATGGACCATGATCCGGTCAATGTGCTTGGCTAAGCTTGTTGGATCACCCTTGCTAGACTGGGGATAAGTGATCCTGGCTTAGTCACTTCCCTGGTTGTGTCCGCTGGACCGCAAGGACGTGATTCATGCTTATGTATGGCATTACTATACTACAACAGATTTCGAAACAACCAACCATATACTAATTTTAAATACTTTTATGTTAAATAAAACTTCAACTATTTCAGTGTATTAATTCTGTATTCATCGTATTTATACTTTAAATTTTTTTTTAAATAAAAAAAACAAAAAAAAACAAAAAAAATCAAATCTATCTCCATTTACGAAACAAGAGCCACATCCAGCCGCACTCTCCTCTCCTAGTCGGCTTCTTCCCTTTGCCACCGGCATTCACTTTGCTTGCTACTGAGCCGTGTTCACTGTCCCGCGGCCATCTTTACCGTAGCACACGCCGTACCTCACTCGCTACCGGAAAAAAAAAAATCAAATCTATCTCCATTTACGAAACAAGAGCCACATCTCTGCACCCATGACTCTTTCGTCTATTGCTTATCTACTATGTTAACTCATGCTCATTCATTACTTGTCCTTTTCAGTATTACTGCGTCTACCTGATTGTGTTCACATTACATGTAGGTTAAAATATTGTTGTTACCATTTGTCATGCCACCGTCGCTACTTTTGCACTTACACAGTCACCATTTCTTTATACATTACACACACTTTACTAAACACACTTGAGCAGTCACCAATACCTTACTTTTCACTCACAGTTGTATGTCTGTTTTTTTTCTACCTATAAGATCATTTTTTTGAGCAAGCTAACTCCACGTCCTTGCCTCACCTAAACCCATTCGTCGCAAACTTGATTGCTACATCAAACAGCTCGTTCTCTGATATGATGTTAGATATGATTATTATTATTAGAGGATTATAATTACAGATAGGAGTAGATTGAGACGATGTAAAATGTAGTTGTATTGATGGTTTACAATAAAGCGCTCTGTTCAAGAGTTATATTTAACAGTTGGATATACCCGACCATAATAGCTTCAATAAGATTCCATACTAAGAATGGTGCACAGGAAGATGAGAACTTTACAGATTTGAAATTCAGACGAGTAACTGATAAGAGTAAATTTGAAGCTATAGTATGATCTGTGGTGATAATGAGAATGAGTAGAATATTTAACAAGACTTCATAGCGTGATGGAGACGTCGGAAATCAAATGACCTATTGATATAAATAGATAGTTGCGTCTAAGTTGTTTGGGATAAGATACAATAAGAAATAATGAGATGTGATTTACTAATTTATTAATTAGGGTGTGTAAACTTATGAGTTGTCACGATAAAGAATGAGTTGGGAGTCTGATAAATGTTGATGATAAATGGTGATGTATATTAGACGAATTTATACTTGGAATCTTAGTAATTGGTATATCACCATTATATCAATGGATTAAAATAAGAATAATATTAGCATTGGGAATCGAGGATATCACAATTAAAGTACTACAAGTTCGGATACATTATGGATGCGACAACCTATGAGAACGTGCAGCTTTTTGGAGAACTTAGGTATAGAGGATATCGTACATTAAAGATTCCCCAAGATGATGTTACTGTTTTAATAGCAATGATGAGCAAAGGAGTAAGGAAATTTGTAGAAGCATTGATTAAGGATAGTTGGTATTTTCATTTCTTAGGTTGCATTGTTTAAAGTATGAATTGTTTAAGACAAAAAAAATTATGAGATTTATAAAAAAAAAAGAAAAAAGAAAAGAAAGGTAATGTATTAGCCCTGTGTTTAAGTTCATGATGTGCTTATAGTAGTAACATTATTTGGTGACGAGACGAGAAGTACTGATTTATTTTAGTAACACTTGCCTGGGTTTATGAGTTTAGCAACCTGGGTGTTAGAATTTTGAGGTAGTTGTTAAGAGGATATGTATATATACATTACTATTTTTCTCACCCTCATCTCTGCACCTCTTAGATAGCCGTTCTTAGACTTTTCTCTTGCCCACTAATGGTTAAGGAGATTGACAGTGCGTAGTCATCCGAACTTTTTAACCACATCACTTGTGTCTTTTCATAACCGAGTTCATTTTTCGTCTCGAAGTATTTCAGGTCATATTTGTTTCATGCTCCTTAGTTGATTAAGAATTCCGAGGACGGAATTTTCTTAAGGTGGGTAGAATGTAACGGTCAGTATTTTTAGCCGGGTTTTAGTCCCAGTATATCGGTATTTTCTTTCGAACATCTGGATTATTTTTGTCCATATGTTTCGTGTTGCGCATGTGCGACTCTGTATTTCCGTATTTAACGTATCGTTGTTAATTAATTATCACGTTTAATTAAAAACTTTAATTTAATTATTTGGTTAATTATTTTTGTTATTTCTTTTACTAATTACTTTTGTTAATTTAAATTCTTCAAAACTTAATTACCTTAAATTAATTATTTTTTATACTAATTACTGCTATAATTTGATAATTGCATTTTTTTACTTACTTAATTATTTAATTAATTCCTCTTCTTTCACACACACGTTTAGTTTTAGGTGGAGAAGTCTTATACGTTAGGCTAGGCAGATGCATTCCCTCATTTCATTCAACAGACATCATTTAATTCCATCACAATCTAACACCTAATCGAATTAATTTTGTTCCCTGCAATTTTTTCTCCTTAGGCAAATAAGCTACGTCTTTGCTTCGATATAATCATCTGCAAACCCCATCACCTTGCAAGAAAATCTATGCAACAAATCCTACAGCAAATTCACCATCATTTCCAAACCCAAAATCTTCCATCAAACAACTCCCTGCAACCAAATTCTCCAAGCCAAAATTCTTTCCAATTCATCATCCACAATCGTTCTCAAATCCACCATCTTCCCCAACCCCAAATTCTCAACACAGATTAGCCTCAAATCTGTTCATCATCCTTCCACTACAAAACTGAAACTGAAAGAGGAGAACACCCAAAAATCAAACACAAAAACAAACCTCAGATCTGAAGTTGAGATCAATACCATACAAATCTGAAATAGATTTCAGATTCTTCAAAAATCTACAAACCCTCTTCATCTTCAACCTCAAACTTCTTCTTCCTCTTCCATCCTCTTCCTCTCATCTTCCTCCACCCACGCGCGCGCACCCAGCTGCTCGCCGCCGGCCGCCAGCGCGCGCCGCCCGCCGGACCGCCGACCCGCCGCCGCCTGCGCCGTCGGGGAGAGCCGCCCGTCCGCCCTCCTTCAGCTCTCGCACGCAGGTGACTCCTCCCCTCGTTTGGATTGTTGCCTCCTCTCGTTTGATTGCTGCAAGATTCAAAAAAAAAGAAAGAATGAAAACCGAGAACCCAACAGAAGAGAGAAATACAGAGGAAGAGGGGGACATAGAGACAGGGAAAAGAGAGTAATAAAGATGGGGAAAGTTATTAGAAAATAGAGAGAGAGAGTGTGTGTGTTGAATATATATATAATTATGTTTTAACATGTAACTTTACCCATGGTCAAACTTGGTGGGTAGAGTTATTAATATTTTTAACCATGTCATGTTATCTAATGTTAAGTAAAATTAAGTTATTGTTAATGTTAAAAAAATTTGATATTAGTTTGTTAATGATCAATTCGGCATGTTAGTAATATTTAAATATTGATAATGTAATAAAATTTGAATAAGCTAATGTGTACCCTGTTTATATAACCCAATATAACCTCCACCCTAGCAAATGAACCCCATAAAATTAGATGAACCCAATTTGAGGGTTATATTCATGGTGTGCTGAGTAATATACGAGTGTAAGATAATAATAAAATCCAAGTGAACTGGTAAGGCCGTTCCAAGATTAAGTTTTAGTATCCATCATTTAGGACCCCTTAGTAGTTATTCCACCTACTGGTAGATAGAATACTATGTTAGTTCTATCCTCCTAAGATAGTTAACTAACTTAAACTGTATAATTTTATCATCCCTACCAGTAGGTTAATAGAATTATTTAAGTAATTTTATCTAATTACCAAGTTCTCATTGACCTATCAATGGCATATCCCAACCATCCCTACATACAGGGTACGTCAAACCTTTTTGGAATTTAGCAACCATATAACAAAAAGAACACTTGTTACACTATGAATGTGTTAATTATAATCAATGTTATACTTTTACTCGTTATAATAAATGTTATTATTTAATGACGCAGAAACGACGCGAACTTTCCTACCGTTACTCGGACAACCTAAACTGTCCCAGTCAGGCAAGCGTGCAGTTATTTTATGTTTTTGTGAGATTTGATGTTGTACATTTAATTGCTGACACAAACACACACTTTTTAGAACTGCTAGACTTAAACTCGTGTGCGTGTGTGTGGACCCCTGAATAATCGAAATGTACACACTTTGTGAATAGTAATGTTTCTGGACATGTATGGTTAATTTTAGAACTGTTGATTCTTATAGAATGTTAAATGCCGTTGGCTCCCGTAGTTAAATGCCGTTGGCTCCCGTAGTTAAATGCCGTTGGCTCCCGTAGTTAAATGCCGTTGGCTCCCGTAGTTAAATGCCGTTGGCTACCGATGTTAAATGCCGTTGGCTACCAGTTGTCGTTGGCTACCAGATGTTACTGCCGTTGGCTATTAGTTAATCTCGTCGGTCACATGTGATTACGTCACATGCGACTAGTCTGGACTCGTGTTTCAGTATATGACGGATTAGCATCCTGGCACGTGATTCAGGAAAATACACTTGGGTGGGGTTGGTTCCCAGGCACTAGCCGGTAGTAAACGAGTCGCCTTCGGGGGCACTTGAAGGTGTATTTATTTACTATTCGTCTAACGGCGGGAATCTTATTCACGGACTTGCACACACAGTTTAATAATTGAAAAAGAAAGTTAATTACAGATCGATGTTACATTGCTCAACTGCCATGTTAATTTTTATAACTGAACTGCCATGCTAATGTAACTTGTTGCTTTAACTACCTTGCTAGTGTAACTTTTCATAATTGTTTTAACTGCTTCAGTTCATTGAAATACATGCTAGTGTAAATTCTTTTAACTGCTGTAAAACTGCCGTATATATATAACTTGTTATATATATATATCTTGCCTTGGGTCGTCTGACATCTACTTGCAGACCCTTGCTGACATACATTCATGTTGTTTGAATGTATGTCAGGTTACGAGACAGGTTACCAGGAGGACTAGCTGAGATAGCTGAATTAGTGGACCAAGAACTTTCATTGCGCTTCTTTTCACTTACTGTACGGGTCATAAGACCCACTCCTCTTTTCTACATTGTTGTAATACCGTTGAGACATTTGAGATTGTAATAATGTTTTTTTATCTGCGTTGTTTTTGAGTAATGCAAGCAAGAACCTGCAGTTTTTACACAGACGCTTATTGTGATAAGTCAAGGGGAAAGAAAAGCAAAAGTACCTCCTCCTGACTTGCACAAGCGGGCCCGTTCACGTCCTCGCTCTCAAGTCTAATGGGAAGCGGGGCGTGACAGTGCAACACTAGACCAAGGATAAGCTGCTTCTGCGCAACTTCCAAGGGTCAAGGAATATATATCACATATGCAGGTTTAAAGATCATCGCGATGACTAAAACACAAAAGGCTGGCCACCTCCTAAATATCTACACATCATCCTCTGAAATCTACATCTTCTGAGAAGCTCATCATCCAAGAAGCAAATCTTGAAAACGCTCAGCCAGGTCCAGCAGTACCTTGTAGACACACTGAAGACTGATTCAATGAATACTTTAGTGGCATCATCTACCAACTTCGAAGAGCATTCCACTCCAGAACGCCACTGCTTTACTATATCCGCTAGATGAGTGAAACTTGTATAGATTAGTGATGACTACATTTTTCTTTCAGAACATGATGGATGTATAGATGAATAGGAGATGATTGTATAGATACATAGGAGATCTACAAGCCTGAAGCTTGTACAGATCAGGGGGAGTCCCTCGATAGTTGTACTCTTTTCCCTTAAGCTGCTGGTTTTTCCCACTGGGTTTTCCACAGCTAAGGTTTTAACGAGGCAACCACAATGGCTCTGGATCCAGAAGTATCCACCCCATTAGCATACTGGATCCTGAAGTATTCATATGCTTAACCCAAGGTAATGGAGAGATGAGGGAGAGTGTTATGAGATGAGGGATGCCTTTGGCCTCCTCCCTCAAAATCTCACCATTACTCCCCACTAAGTTAGTGGGGAGTCCCTTGGACTCCTAATTCATATGAATATATAGAGAGCCATGGCTTGTGCCATGGCTACTCCTAATTTTGTGATTATTTCCAACTCTTCTCCAAAACTCCTTCAACAATTATTTCTTTTTCCTCTTTAAGGTTAATTTTTGCACAAAAAGCTATATGCACCCCTACTCATAGGGGTGCAAGTAGCAATTCTCTCAGATTTTAAGGCATTAATTTCAATATGCTAATTATGGTAAAATGATAATGAAATTATATCACAGTCTCTTTGTACTGTCAAGCGCCAAGTTATGCGGAGACAAGTGTCAGCAGACTCAGAAGAGGTTGGACAATTGCGAATAGGCTGATCATATTATAGCCGTTGACGGGCGAGGGTGATGTTGAACTTGCATCTAAATTTGATGAAGATCTAAGTATAGGCGTCAAAGAGTCTTGCTTATCAGGAAATGATTCGATGATAAAAGTGTTGCCAACTATCACAATATTTTATTTGTTCATCAGGAATATTAATGTCTCCTAAATTAAACAAAAAAAATTGGTGTGACACTAAAACTTTATTTTTGTTATGAATAGGCACATGAGGCCCATTGGGTATCCACCCATTCATTGAAAATTATATATATGAGGGTATGGGGCTCCAACACCTTTCACCTATTACTCTACTTTTCCCTTCACAACACGTTATCAACACGATCACGCTTGTAGGAAAAGTCGACGACGCTCAAGGATGTATTTCATCCAACGCTCAGTTTTAAGAAGATCGTATTCTTCTCAACGGGGAGCGCAAAGGGCATTCTTCATCAACCGTCGTCTAGATTTCTTCGTCGAATCTAGAGATTGCTCAAATGGCAAGACTTGCAAATGTCGATTTCTCAATCATAAAGGCCGATGGGTCGAACTACTTGAGTTGGCAGTTGGACCTGAAGTTCCACCTGCGCTCTCATGGGTTCAGTCTAACACCCACTGAAAAGGAAACAACAAGTACTGCCGCAGCTAAAAAGGATGCTTCTAAAGAAGCCCCTAATGCAGAAGAAGTTTCCGATATACTTAAGGAGAACGCCATTATTCATATTAGGAAACACTTAGACTCGACACTGAAGGACACGTATCTTACTGTAGAGTATCCTTATGAACTGTGGGACACACCTGAGGAGAGGTATATACATCAAAGAGATGTCATACTCTCTCGTGCACAGTACGAGTGGCTCACTTCCGCATACAGGATTACAAAACCGTAGTGGAGTACAACTCAGCACTATTCCGAATCACCTCACGCCTGAAGTTGTGTGGTGAGAATGTGTTTGAGAAAATGTTGCTAGAGCAGACGTTTCGTCTTTTCATGAGAAGGACGTGGTCCTCATGCAACAGTACCATGAGAGAAAGTTCACTAAGTACTCTAATCTGCTCTCATGCCTCCTAATGGCTGAACAGAACAGAGATTTGTTGGTTGCCACTCACAACCTGCGCCCTCCTGGCTCCGCTCCAGCTCCACCTCCTGCAGAGGCACATTTCCAATCTTTCCAGAAGAAGAAGATGTATAAGAAGACAAAGTTCCAGAAATGGAAAGAACAAAAGCAGCGGAAAAAGGCTACTCCTCAAGCTCCTCCCCAGAATAAGAAGTTCGTGGCAAAGAAGGAAAAGTGGACGCCTAACAAAGGTGGTACTCCCAAGAAAGACTGGGAGGATAAGTGCTCTAAATATGGAATAACTGGACATTGGTCCAGAATCTGTCGCACTCCCAAACACCTACAGGACCTCTACCAGGCAAGTCTTAAGCCTCACGCTGAGACAAACCTGCTAGATAGCGCAGCGTTACCAGAGACTACATGGAATCCAGAAGATTTCATGGAAGACGACACTCTTTAGTCATGGATCATCTGCATTTTATTTTCTAGCAATGTATCTTCCTTTCCTGCAATGTATCTTGCCTTATGTTTTTCAAACTCCATGTCAGCTATTCAGCATCTTAATATAAATGAAAGTAGTTTCTTTTCGTATTATTTATTGCTTGAATGTTATATATATATATATATATATATATATATATATATATATATATATATATATATATATATATATATATATATATATATATATATATATATGCTCTCGCCTTACCCTCCTAAAAAAAGCCGAAGGCAGGGGGAGGGGGTTGGGGATTTTTCTGGGTTGTCAAAAAAAAAATTATATATATGGAATCCATATGCCTAGTGGACAGTGCATCAACGCACTCAATCCTTCAAAATACAAACTACTTTACGAGCATTAGTAGCTATTCTGATCCATTGAGAACAATCTCAGGACCAGCTGATATAATAGAAGGAACGTGGGAAGCAATTATATTACTCCCCAATAACACACTCATCAAAATTAGAGATGTGTTATACTCACCTAAATCAATCTGAAACCTCATAAGCTTTAAAGATATCCGTTTAAATGGGTATCACTTAGAGACGGTCGGGGATAATAAAAAGGAATACTTGCACGTAACGTATCTTACAAATGGTACAAAAACCATTGTGGAACGTTTCGAGGGACTCCATACGGGACTCTACCAAACAAGTATTCACTTTCCAGAAGCATTATTAACGGAGCACCTGCAGTGCCCCCAAACACCAGAATTCCAACTCTGGCACAGTAGATTGGGACACCGTGGATATGTTATGATGTACCGCATATTAAAAAGCTCAATGAGTATAAATTTGAAGAACCTGAAGATTCTTCAAAAAGGTAAATTCCCATGTCCACCATATTACAAGGGTAAACTAATTACGAGACCCTCTCCACTTAAAGTGGACTTGGAGTCTCCAAGCTTTCTAGAAAGAATCCATGGAGACATTTGTGGGCCTATACACCCATCAAGTGGTCCTTTCAGGTACTTTATGGTCCTGATAGACGCGTCTACTAAGTGGTCACATGTGTGTCTACTGTCCACCTGTAACTTAGCACCGTCTACGCTTTTAGCTCAGATAATCAGGTTACGGGCCCACTTCCTCGACTACCAGATAAAGAAACTTTGTCTGGACAATGCGGGGGAGTTTACAACACAAGTCTCTAGACTATTGCCAAGCACAGGGCATTGAAGTCGAACATCCTGTAGCACATGTTCACGCCTAAAATGGGTTAGCAGAATCTCTAATTAAGAGACTGCAATGTATTGCTCGTCCATTACTACTTCAATCCCAGTTACCAGTGAATGCACGGGGTCATGCAATATTGCATGCTGCATCCTTAATAAAATCAAGACCTTCTGGAGGTCAGTCATCTTCTCCTATGCAATTAGCACTTGGAGTTCCACCAATTGTCTCACACTTAAGAATATTTGATTGTGCAGCATACGTCCTCATAGCACCACCATAAAGGACAAAGATGGGTCTACAACGTCGTCTAGGTATTTATATTGGGTTTGACACGCCCTTCATAATAAGATTCCTAGAACCCCTTACGGGAGACGTTTTTAAGGCACGTCTAAAAGACTGTGAATTTGATGAAACATCATTTCCAAAACTAGGCTTACAAACCAAGCATCCTGAAGCTTCAGAGAGTATCACTTGGAATATAAAGACACTAAGTCACTTTGATCCGCTCATAAGCCAGCGTGAGGAGGAGGTCCTGAAGATTCTCCATATCCAAAACACTATCCATCTCTTGCCGGACAAATTTACTGACAACTAGAAGATTGTCAGATCACACGTCCCTGCTGCTAACACTCCAGCTAGGATTGACATACCGCAAAATGGATGCAATCCGCATGCAGCAGAGATGGTTGGACCTCTTAAAAATAGAGGACGACCACCGGGATCCAAGGACCAAGTCCCTCGAACGAGTATGACCCTTGGCAATGGTAAAACAATACCACCACAGGATGCTACTATAAGCCATGCTCCCCCATCTCTCCCAAACTCTCAAACAGAGGAAAACCCAGGAGAAAATGAAGTTTCGATACATTATATATGAACTGGGGAGTATTGGGACAGAAAGAGCACAATTATAGATGACACATTTGTGTGTAATATTGCCATCAACGTCGCATACTGCGACGATGATATTGAACCACACTCTCTTACAGAATGTCAAAGCAGAGATGATTGGCCAAAGTAGAAAGCAGCAATATGAGTGGAGTTGGATTCACTCACAAAACGCATGGTATTCGGACCTATTGTCCAGACACCAAAAGGTGTAAAACCTTTGGGTTATAAATGAGTATTTGTTAGAAAAATAAATGAACAGAATGAGATCGTTTGCTACAAAGCAAGGCTTGTAGCGCAGGGTTTTACCCAACGTCTAGGGGTGGATTGTGAAGCCACATACTCATCGGTCATGGATGCGATCACGTTCCGATTCCTCATTGGCTTGACAGCTCAAGAGGGTTTAGATATGCAGCTTATGCACGTCGTGACTGCATACCTATATGGCAATTTAGACCGAGACATCTATATGAGATTGCCTGACGGTTATTATTTGCCTGCAGCACTAAAAGAGAGACAACGTGACATCTACTCCGTAAAACTGCAAAGATCATTATATGGTCTAAAACAATCTGGAAGGATGTGGTATAATAGACTGAGCGAATTCCTCCCAAAGCAAGGATTTACAAATGACGCAGTCTGCCCTTGCATCTGTATAAAAGCAAAGGCAACATGATTTGTCATTATAGCCGTCTATGTGGACGACTTGAACCTTATCGGATCTCTTGGAGAGATCACTGAGATTTCTAGAAGTCTAACGAAAACTTTCGAGATGAAAGACCTCGAAAAGTAGAAATTCTGTTTAGGTCTTTAAATAGAGCATCTTAACGATGTGATCATGTTACATCAGTCAACTTATACATTGAACGTGTTGAAAAAGTTCCGAATTGATAAGTGCCACCCCCTCAGTACCCCAATGATCGTTAGATCATTGGATGTGCATAAAGACCCTTTCCGACAGCTAGAAGAGGAAGAGGAAGTACTAAGCCCTGAAGTGCCTTATCTAAGTGCAATCGGTGCACTCCTTTACCTGGCTAACTGCATTGCCCTGGCATAGCATTTGCAGTCAACCTACTAGCCAGATATAGTGTTGCACCTACACAGCGGCACTGGGCCGGAGTTAAGCATCTTTTGCGCTATCTCCAAGCGTTCATAGACTTAGGTCTATTCTACAGGAAAGGGGCAATAATAGGTTTAGTTGGTTATGCTGATGCAGGCTACAGATCCGATCCTCACACAGAGAATTCTCAGACCGGATACTTGTTCACATATAGCGACACTGCCATATCTTGGAGATCTGTGAAGCAGACCATGACGACCATCTCATCCACACATTCAGAACTTCTAGCAATCCACGAAGCAAGCAAAGAGAGTTTCTGGTTACGTTCTATGATCCAGCACATCCTCACCTTTACCGGCTTGATGACCGGCGTTATTGAGCCTACTCCACTCCATGAAGACAATGCAGCATGTATAGCCCAGCTACAAGACGGCTACATCAAAGGCGACAAGACGAGGCATATCTCTCCCAAGTTCTTCTGGACGCATGACCTTCAGAAGCAAAAACAGATTGAGGTACAGAATATCCAATCATATAATAACTTGGAGGATTTGCTTACCAAATCCCTACCTACTAGTATCTTTGAGATACTTGTAAATGAAATAGTGCTGAGGAGAGTAAGAAATGTAAACTGGGTCAGGATGAGAGAACTATGAATGTATAGATGCATAGGAGACTAATGTATAGATTCATAGAAAATCTGTAAGCCTGAAGCTTGGCCAGATGAGGGGGAGTCAACCGCAGAGTTGTACTCTTTTCCATTGGCTATTGGTTTTTCCCACATGGTTTTCCATAGTCAAGGTTTTGACGAAGCAACCTCGTTGACTCTGGATCCTGAAGTATCCACCTCTAGACACATCCCTAAAACAGGGGAAGTTATGGATAAACTGTTCTTTATTTAACAAGGCAGTTATCCTAACTCGGATACTGAAGAATCCACCCCTTATTCAATGTTGGTTGAATAAGAGAAGTGTTATGAATAGGCCCAAGAGGCCCATTGGGTATCCACCCATTCATTGAAAGCTATAAATATGAGGGTAGGGGGCTCCTAACTCCTTACACCTATTACTCTACTTTTCCATTCACAACAATGTTATTCATGAATCTAGACATATTTATTTATTTAAAGCATGTGATGGAAACTAAATTCTTTTATTTTTGCTGTTTGTTTTTGTTAGATTCGAGTTGGATCCCAAGAATCAACTAAAACGGTATAACTTCAATGGCCTAAAAAATGTTCACTAGTTTGTTGTTGTGTTTATGACTCAAAATGCTGTTTGACTACCTGGCCCTAATCCAATTCTATAAATTTCAGATCGGATTCTTATCAAACAAAACCGAACCTGAGCCCAAACCCTGGTACCCCAACAAGAAATTGCTTCTGGTTTGGTTTGATAAGCTTGATCGATGTAGTATCAAAGCTTAAGAAGGCGATATAATCAAAAATTGGTCTTTCCCTCTCTTTGCATCTTGGTTGAGATGATAGTTTTATTTTTATTTTTATTTTTATTGCTTTTTTATTTTTATTGCTTTTCCATTTCATGTATAAACATTAGAATTTGTGAAAAAAAAATGGTAGAACGCTAAATTTGGACAAAAGATGTAGTTTGAAAATAAATTAAGGGTTGAAAAAAATAAATTAAGGGTTCGACAAATAAATTAAGGGTTGAAAAAAATAAATTAAGGGTTCGATCCCTGGTGGCCGGGGACTCGCGCACGCATTTACCAGTTTTTCGATTGATTTAAAAAAGTAAATTAAGGTTGTAAATGGATGTAATTGTTACTCTGAACGATAGAGACGCATGAAGAATCAATACTAAGAAGTGACGAGAATAAAAATTTGGTTCTTTTTTGATTTAATTTCTGTATTTTTCTGAATTGACACACAATGGATTTCCTTCCATTCGATTATCAGTTTCAATTCTGTTAAACCATAATAATATCTGCTCAAATTAAGTCACATCATGTTTGTTTTTTTAAAAATCACCTTTTCCAATTAAATAGATGTGTTGTTCTTCATTTAAAATGGGCTCTGTTTGGTATGAGTGAAATCATGAGAAAGAAAAGTAAAAGGGAAAAGAAAAAGAAAAGGAAAGAAAAGGAAAAAAGAAAGAAAACAATTTCTCGTGTTTGCTTGCTTGATGAAAATGAAAATGAAAAATAGAGAGAAAATATGATTTTAATACTACAGTAGGAAGAAACAGAACTTCGCCTTCATCCAGTTCGTAATCATGTCTGAGATTGCTAAACTAATCATTCTCCTAAATCAATTTGACTGAGTGCGTCAACGTTCACAACACCAGAAACCCAAAATTAACAAAAATCAGAAGAAGAAGAAGAAGAACAAACAAGTAACAATGAAATATCAATGAAATATTCACTCCATTGATCTCATGTTTCTCATGGACAACAAACTCTATTCACTCCACCACCTCCTCTGTTCCCAGCTGTGAAGAACCAAACCCCAAATCATCATACCAAGTTCAAACCAAGAAAGACGTCGTGTCCTTGGTGCACCAAACCAAGATCGCCGGCCACGGCCAGCTCATCACCATCACGTGGTGCAGGAACCTCTTCCTCCACGGCTTCTATGTCTCGGTCGAAGGATCCGAGGGCCGAGAGAGCACCGGTGCCTGCAAAGTGGAGCTGAGCTCCAGGTTCTCCGGCGAGCCGGAGTGTCGCTTGGGCTACTACGTTGCCCTGTTCTGCGCCGACGAGACGGTCCTCATACTGGGAGACATGAAGAAAGAGGTACAATCGGACCGCTTTCCGTCCTCCCGCCATCGACGCCATTTTGGTCTCCAAGAAGGAGCACGTCTTCGGGAAGATTAAGCGAGAAGGCAAGGCAGCCTCAGAAAAGAGAAGGGAAGGCGACGGAGAAAGAGATTGAGCCGCCTCTGAAACGGGGAGAGAATTTTTGGGAGAGAAATAGTTTTCCTCTGCGTTGGGGAAAGAAAACGGGGGAGAAAAGTTTTATTTGTTGTGAGTGAGGGAGGCCCCCCACCACTTTATCCTTCAATTACCCCCCCCCTTCATTGGAGTAATGAGGACCTTTTGGCTTCATAGACTATTCACATTCCCTATGTGATTCATAAATATAGAACTATGGCACTTTGCCATGGTTACTCTTTTCCTCTACATATATTAACACGTTATCAGCACGTGTCTTCTACAAATTTTGAGCCACTAAAATTATTCCAAATCCCCTCTAAATCAAACTCATATGCGAAGGAATCTAATTGTTGTTGCGGCGATCCGTTGCGGTTTTTCGTTGCAGCGTTTCCTAGGCGTTCGGGAACGGGATTTCTATCTACGGATTTTTCTTATTACGATCGTCCCTAAATCTCTGATCTAGAGGTAACATTTTTGATCCCGTAGACAATTACAAAATAGAGTTTGCTATAATTTTACTATGCTTTCCTATAAGCTTGTATAAGTCAAATGAATTCTGTTTACTATTAAATTTAACCAAAGAATAAAAAATAAAAAAACCCCAAGAACAACCCTTCAGCTCCCCCCCACCCTGCAGGGGGGGCTCTCTGTCCCCCCCCCCCCCCCCCCGCGACAGGGGGGCCCTGCTCTGCGCCACCCCCCAGAAGGGGGTCCTCTAGGCGCCACCTCCCCCCTTGGCCGGGGGAAGTTTCTTTGTGAATAGTGGAGAGAGGGGGCAAGATCTTGAAGATGAGGGGTTGGGGGATTTTTCTTTTTTTGGGGGTTTGTGTTAAATTTGATTTTAAATTTTACAGGCCAAAACTGTTTAATAAATTTGTTGGGCTGTTTATTGGGCCTGAAGCCCAGTACATAACAATGACAATTAAAATGTGTTTAATTTTCCTTATGGGCCTGCAGTCCATATTACAATAATAATTTATTTTGTCTGCTTATTTGGGCCAGAAGCCCAGATAATTTAAATTGCAAATTAAAATGATTTTTATTTTGCTTATGGGCCTGCAGCCCAAACTAGAATAATAATTTAAATTGTCTGTTTATTTGGGCCAGAAGCCCAGTTAATCAAATTGCTAATATTATTTAAAACATCTCTCTTGCATTGTTAATTATTTATGGATTATTAGGAGTTTTCAAAATATAATTATCTTAAGGATCCAGCGACCGCTCTGTCGTTAGTCATCAAACCTAACTGTGTATGACGTCTCCCCGTGGTCCGAGAGATTATTATATTTTAAGATTTCTTTTTCCATATTATATATGCCTGAGTTATATGAGTGGTTGTTTCTTTGTGCCGGTAGCATATTTAAAACTGCATGAATGTTTATATAAGTTAAAATGTGTTTTTGGGATCGGCCAGTTTGATACCTTTAATTTCCTTGCATTTTTTATTTTATTTTGAGAGAATTTGTAGGTGAGGATTGTATGTATAAATGCCAAAGAGCGGTATACCAACATATGAAGACGGAGGTTAAATTTGCAAAAGATAGGGACCCCTTCTGGGTTTCCAACTTGTACTTTTTCTTTTCTTTATGAACTGTAAATCGGACTTTGGACTTTGTACGTTTTTGGGTATCTGGCCGATCCCCACATTTTACTTATTTTATTCTGTATGCATGAATTTACATTTTAATTAATTCTTGCTTATTTTAAATTGCATAGATAAATGGCAAAATTGGCAAGCGTCGATTTCGAGGTTCTTGATGCTGCAGAAAAGAATTACCTGAGTTGGCGAGTGGACCTGAAGTTCCATTTGAGTTCAATGGCCCTCCTTGGCTCAATTTTGGCTCCTTCATCGGCCCCAGTAGCGGCCGATGCTTCTGCTAGTAAGGCCCCAGAAGCGGCCCAATCATCTAGCAACACTCCTACCACTGTCTCTGATATGGATAAGGCGAAATGCATTATCTATATCAGGAGACATATAGATCGGACCTTAAAGGCCGAATACCTAACGGTAGAGGACCCAATTGAGTTGTGGATAGCGCTGGAGGCACGGTATAGGCATCAGATTGATGTCATATTACCATGTGCCAGTTATGAGTGCGAAAATCTCCGACTTCAGGACTATAAGTCTGTGGCTGAGTACAACTCGACACTTCATAATATCACCTCAGGCCTGAAGTTGTGTGGTGAAGAAGTCTCGGAGAACCGCATGTTGGATAAGACATTTCACCTCGTTTCACGAGAAAGATGCAATCCTCATGCAACAGTATCGTGAACGTAACTTCATGAAATTCTCTGACTTGCTCTCTTGCCTTCTACGGGTGGAGCAAAATAGAGATTTATTACTGGCCGCACATAACCTGCACCATGCAGGTGTTGCTCCTCTCCCTGAAGTCCACAATGTTACTCCCCAAAAGTGGAAAAACAAGAAGAAGTCTAGAAAGAACAAATGGAACAATGTAATGAAGCCAGCACGAGGAGCAGCACCACAGACCAACAACAACAACAAAGGCAAGAGAAACTTCACATGGAAGCGTAAGAACACTTATCAAGCGTCAAATCCTAAGAAGAACTGGGAGGATAAATGCCATAGATGTGGCATGACTGGACATTGGTCCAGAAACTGCTGCAATCCTCACCACCTCCAGGAACTGTATCAGGCGAGCCAGAAGTCTCGGCCTGAAACAAACTTGGTGACTGTTCAGCCGCCAACGAAGTTCACTGCAAAAGACTTCGAGAATGATGACCTGCTCGATTGAGCCCTATCTTTATATCTATGCATTTAAAATTACATGTATATTCATCTTTAGTTTGCTTTTGTACGAACTTTTATTTGAATTTCATTTTACAGTTACTTAAATAAAATTTTGTTTTGCTTATATAGATGAAGTATGAGTGCCTAGTGGACAGTGCCTCGACACACACAATCCTTCGTGAACATTGCTATTTTAATAGCATACATAAATATGATGGTCCTGTTATCACAATTTCAGGACTGTCCAAAAATAATCGAAGGATCTGATGAAGCAATAATATTGCTCCCAAATAACACAAGACTTCAAATAAAGAATGCATTATTCTCTCCTAAATCAAATAGGAATCTCGTAAGTTTCAAGGACATTCGTTTAAACGGATATCACTTGCAAAATAAAGATGAAAATAAAGTTGAATATCTGTATGTAACTCGTCAAAATGATGGCCAGAAGACCATCTACGAAAGATTCTAGGGACTTCCTTCGGGTCTCTACCATACATACATTCAACCAATAGAAGCCAATATGACTAAGCACCAGACGTGCCCATCATTGCCAGAGTTCCAACTCTGGCACAACAGACTTGGTCGCCCTGGATCAGCTATGATGCGACGCATCATTACTGAATTCCGTGGACATAATTTGAAGAACGTGAAGATTCTTCATACGGGTGAATTTCCTTATCCACCTTATTTCAAGGGAAAACTCATAACGAGACCCTCCCTCCTGAAAGTGGGATTAGAGTCTCCTGGCTTTCTTGAACGAATTCATGGTGACATTTGCGAGCCTATTCACCCTGCACGTTGTCTATTTCGGTACTACATGGTACTGATTGATGCATCCACAAAATGGTCTTGTGTGTGCCTCTTGTCCACCCGCAACCTAGCTTTTCCAAAGCTATTGGCACAAATAATAAGGTTGCGGGCTCATTTCCCCGATAACCATATCAAGAAACTACGTCTTGATAATGCAAGTGAATTCACTTCACAAGTCTTCGAAGACTATTGCCGGGCAACGTGTATTGAAGTTGAACATCCAGTAGCACATGTTCACACCCAGAACGGATTAGCAGAGTCTTTTATAAGGAGACTACAATGGATTGCACGTCCATTGCTTATGCAATCCCAGTTGCATGTGGATGCTTGGGACATGCTATTTTACATGCCGCATCACTTATTAGGATAAGGCCATCTGGAGGTTATACATTATCCCCGATGCAACTTGCATATGGCGCACATCCGGATATCTCTCATTTGAGAGTGTTTGGTTGTGCAGTATATGTCCCAATAGCACCACCTCAGAGGACCAAAATGAGTCCTCAGCGTCGTCTAGGTATCTATATTGGGTTTGATTCACCCTCTATTATCAGATACCTGGAACCCCTCACAGGGGACGCATTTAAGGCACGTCTTGCTGACTGTGAATTCGATGAGAAATTTTTTCATAAACTTGGCACATAGTCTAAGAAGCCTGAAGCTATTGAGACCATTACTTGGGACCAGAAGTCTTTGTCCCTATATGATCCGCGTAGTAATCTGTGTGAATATGAGATCCTGAAGATCCTTCACATTCAGAATCCAGTACATCTTTTACCGGACAAGTTCACGGACAACCAAAAGATTGTCCGTTCACACGTCCCTGCTGCTAACACGTCAGCTAGGATTGACATCCCCAAAGATGGATGCAATCCACCAGTAGCATAATTGGCTGTACCTCAATTAAAAAGAGGACGCCCACCAGGTTCAAAATATAAAGTTTCTCGAAAGAGGAAGATTTCTGGAGATAATAAGATTATCCCTCCACAGGATGCTGAGCTCAGACCAGCTACTTCTCCCCTCCTAATTTCCCCTGCAGAGGAAACAATAGGAGAAACATCATTAAATTTTGTACGTACTGGAGAGGTATTGGACAGATATAGCACAGTCGTCGTCGACGATTTTACGTTCGCTATTGCCGTTCACGTCACTGAATACGACGACGACGTCGAACCACGATCTCTAGCGGAATGTAAACGCAGAGATGATTGGCCAAAGTGGGACGAGACAATAAGAGTAGAGCTAGACTCACTCTTGAAACGTAAAGTCTTTGGACTAGTAGTCCAAACACCAGTAGGTGTTAACCCTGTGGGATATAAGTGGGTTTTCATAAGAAAAAGAAATGAAGAAAATGTGATCGTTCGCTACAAGGCACGCCTTGTAGCCCAGGGTTTTTCCCAAAGACCGAGGATTGATTATGAAGATACATATTCCCCGGTCATGGATGCAAACACATTCCGATTTTTAATAAGCCTAACTTCTCTGGAAAGCCTAGAAATGCAGTTCATGGACGTTATGACTGTATATCTATAAGGCGATATAGATAAAAAGATCTATAAGAGACTTCCTGATTGGTTTAATCTACCCCAAGAGATGAAAGAGTTACATCGGGACGTATTCTCTGTAAGGCTGCATAGATCATTATATGGTCTAAAGTAATCGGGCAAAATGTGGTATAACAGACTTAGTGATTTCCTTGCACAGCAAGGATTCGCAAATAATGAAGTCTTCCCGTGTATCTTTATCAAAAGAACAGGAACATGATTCTTCATCATAGCAGTATATATTGATGACTTAAATCTCATAGGATCTACTGCAGAGATCAATGAGATATCTAAAAGCCTAAAGCATACTTTTGAAATGAAAGACCTAGGCAAAACAAAGTATTGTCTTGGCTTACAGATTGAACAACTACGAGGTGGAATCCTATTACACCAATCAAATTATACAAAGAAACTTCTACGCAAGTTTCATATGGATAAATGTCATCCTTTAAGTACTCATATGGTCGTAAGATCACTAGATGTACATAAGGACCCCTTCCGGCCACTGGAAGAAGGGGAGGAGATACTGGGTCCTGAAGTACCCTACCTCAGTGCCATTGGAGCACTTCTATATCTGGCTAACTGTAGGCGTCCCGATATAGCGTTTGCAGTTAATCTCATAGCCAGACACAGTGCAGCGCCTACAAAGCACCACTGGAACGGAATAAAGCATCTTCTGCGATACCTCCAGTGTTCAATAGATCTGGGACTTTACTGCCAGAGGGGTGCCTCCCCCAATTACTTTGTTATGCCGATGCAGGTTATCTTTCAAATCCGCACACGGCAAAATCACAGACAGGTTTTGTGTTTACCTACGGAGGTATTGCTATCTCCTGGAGATCGGTAAAGCAAACCACAACAGCTATATCATCCAATCATTCAGAGCTCATTGCGATCCATGAAGCAAGCAGAGAGTGTTATTGGCTACGCTCCGTCGTCCAACACATTCTTCACTCCACTCGCCTGTAGACTGGTGATTTGGAGCCTACTGTCCTGTTTGAAGACAACGCCGCGTGCATTTCTCAACTTCAAAGGGGCTACATCAAGGCGACAGGACGAAGCATATCTCCCAAGTTTTTCTGGACGCACGAGCTAACAGAGGATAAGCAGATCGAAGTTCAGCAGATCCAGTCCTGCAACAACTTGGCTGACCTTTTTACTAAGTCTTTGCCCAGATGTATTTTTGTAAAACTTGTAAAAGGAATCGGTATAAGACAGCTGAAAGACCTACAAGCCTGAAGCTTGTATGGATGAGGTGGAATAACTTGCGTGTTGCACTCTTTTCCATTAAGCTGTTGGTTTTTCCCACTGGGTTTTCCACAGCTAAGGTTTTAACGAGGCAAACACGATGACTTAGGATCCAGAAGTATCCACCCCCTTAGCTTTATAAGCTAAAACCAGAGTAATGGATGGATAAGGGGGAGTGTTATGAGTGAGGGAGGCCTTTGGCCTCCCCACCACTTTATCCCTCCATTACTCCTCCTTCATTGGAGTAATGAGGACCTTTTGGCTTCATAGACTCTTCACATTCCCTATGTGATTCATAAATATAGAACTATGACACTTTGCCATGGTTACTCTTTTCCTCTATATATCTTAACATTATTGCTTTTTTCCCTTCATTTTCCTCCTCATTTTTTCCCTTTTACTTTTCTTTCCAACCCACCCATTGAAATCAATTTCTCCCCAACTTTCTTTCTTTTTCTTTTATTTTCCACCCAACCAAACAGGTCCTTGGTGTCATTTTAGTCAAGAAAATATTTTAGCTACCTCATGTGACATCACGCGCCTACTTGGGCTGACGAAAACACGAGAAACATGGATGACGTTTGGAGGGTATTATGATCAATTGTAAAATTAAAAAGGTTAAAATAATTCATTAAAATGTAGATGATATAGGAGATAAAATTAAAGCCAATTTCTTGAGAGATGAAGAGACTCCAAGAAAGATTGATGGCTAGGGGTTTACTAGCCTCGCATATATATTAATATATTATGATTGAATACGAATGGATGGATATATGAAAGGTCTCAATGAGCCTATTCATAACACTTCCCATTATCCATCTATCTTTGTGAACTCGACATATGAATACTTCATGATTCGTAATTCTTATGAGTATCACAAGGGGTGGATAAATCTGAATCCTAAGTTAGAGAGTATAAGTCTCTTTAACTTCCATTGTTGTGTGGATATCACTGGGGGTGGATATTTCTGGATCCAGAGTTGATGAGGTTACCTCGTTAAAACTTTTGGCTATGGAAAAACCAGTGGGAAAAACAATAGCTTAAGGGAAAAGAATACAACTCTACATTTAACTCCACGTGATATGTACAAACTTCATGCTTGCAGATATCCTATGCAACTATACATCAATCTCATCTACAACATTCCGAAAATAAATACAAAATACAAGCATCGCTCATTTATACAAGTATCGCTCATATATGGTAGTTACTGATTCTATGGGAACTCCTCTGAATAGATGCGTGCGATCTCATCGCCTTTGATGTAGCCTTCTCACGGTGAGCTAGGAAAGTGGCATGGTCTACAGACTGGGTAGGTAGCTCCATGTTGCTAGTCTCTGACTCGGTCGTCACTGTGTCTGCGAGCTACTTCAGGGCGTAGCTATGCATACTATTGATTTGCTTCTTGGATGATGAGCTTCTCGAAATGATAGGATGATGTTGCCTTAGTTATATGCTTTGCAGATTTCTAGGACGTGGCTTGTTCTACGGGGTGGTCATCGTGATGATCTATTACCTACATCTGCAAATACATTTAACATGGAAGATGATCCTTTATAGTATTGATCATTGAAGGCAGTGCAGAAGATGTGTAGCTCCGGTCCAGTAGCACTGCATAGTATCTGGCTAAACAGGTTTACTACCAACGCAATATAGGGATGCGTGTAGTATACCAGATAAAGAAGTGTATCAAAGACACTCAAGTAAAGCACTTCAGGACCTAGAATATCCTTCCTCTTTTCCAGCGAACGGAAGGGGTCTATATGTGTTGGATCTGGATCTAAGCATAGAGGGGAGGGGGGTTGAATAGGCTAATAAAAATTCTCGAAATATCACATGCAATTATTCAGCACAATCAATCAAACACAGAGTAAATAAAATCAATCACAGAGTGCACGAGAAATTTACCCTGGTTTGGTCATCCCAACGACCTACTCCAGCCCCAAAGCAATTACTAGAATTAATAATATCATGGGTACAACTATAAAGAGCTACAATCACCCACTCCAAGCTCACCAAATTCGTACCGCACTCACCAAAGTGACAAACACTAATTGTAGGAATATGGTGCCCTCGAGGCCATTTATTCCTGTGTGAATAGCACAAACATCTTGTTCGAAATAACAGTAAGCTGTTTGGTAATAATTTATCTAAGCTATATTGTAATGTAGTCAACATTAGATATAAACTTAGGTAAAGTCCTGAGACTTTATGCAAGGTCAAACGGTTATCGAGATGAGTATCTCGATCATGGAGAAACGTTTGACCGTCTGTAGCATAAGTCTAAAATGGTTCGTGGTCGTAGATGTTCCGAGACAAGGATATCGAAACATCGGATAGACCATTGTGTCTTAGTCTTCACCGTTTAGCGGTGGCGATGATCTCATGATCGCTTGACTTGGCGAAGTCGAAGACGAGACACAGGTGCTCATTAGAATGAGTTCACTGAACGATCCACTAGAGTTATCACATGGTTATATTGACCAATCTGTCAGTGATAACTCTGAGTGATGATAGGATAGTTGGTCTTTTGACTTGAGGTCATTTTGACGGACCTGTGCGTGAACGGTGCCACTTAGATCAATTGACCTAGCTTCGAGGCAAGGCCTGTCGAAAGGTCTTTTGATTGGGTGTCACTTGAAACGTACGAGGCGAGTAATGACCAAGAGAGGATTCGTCTCTCCCGGTCAATGGGAGTTAGTGTCGTAGAGTTAGTTCGGTCTTTAGTAAAAACTCTGCGCAGAGTATGTTGGAAGAAGTCCAACATTAGTTGACTAAAGATCGATAGAAACTAACCGGAGTCAAGTTATTGGGGTTGACAGTTTGACCGTACCCCAGACTTGATCCGAACGACATATTTAAGACGAAGAGACTATAACTACGGAATTCATCACGGAAACAGTCAGGTGGTCCCGACAATACTCATGTCAATGAGTCAACCACATAATGATGATTCCTGAAGCAGGGACGGCAACCACTGCTCGTGGTCACTGCCGTAAAGGGCTTCGAGCCCAACCTGTTGTAAGGGTCAGGCTGTAGGGTCTCACACAGAGTGCAATGCTTCGTCTAGTAATAGGTAGAAAATAGTTAGGGAGAATATTTGCATTTGATGCAAAAGAAGAGATAATTGCATTTGATGCAATATGATAATTTAAGCTTAGATAGGGACTATTTTGCATTTGATGCAAAAGTGATTAAATATGTATTAAATTGTTTAATACAATATTTAATGAAATAAACGCAAGGAAAAGTTCACGGGTAAGACGGGAATGTCCCGGTCTAGACCCAGGTTCGAACGGCGTCCAAATCGGACACCAGATGATCAAGTTATGCTCAAAACAGCCCATAGGATCAGACCGGGTCAGACCAGGCTAACCCAGACCAGACTAAGTCTGGCCTGGGCGCCTGGCCAGACCTGGCTGAGCCAGGTCGCCAGCCCAGGCGGGCCCGCCCAGGCGCCCTGGGCGCCTGGGCCAGGCCCAGGCGGGCCTGCCCAGGCGCCTTGGGCGCCTGGGCGCTGGCCCAGGCGGGCCGCCCAGGCGCCCTGGGCGCCTGGGCGCCTGGCCCAGGCCCGGGCCAGGCGCCCAGACTGGGTGCACCAGCCTGGGTGCGCCCAGACCAGGCGTCCAGCCGGGTCTGGGCTCACCCAGTTGGTCTGGTGGGTCCCGCTTGTGCAGAAATTCTGCCCTAGGGCAGAACATTTTTGACGGCTCGTTTTTGTGAAAAACTAGCCTAGGGCTGACCTTTGGACACTCAATTGGAGGGTCAAACGAACTCCGATTGACGAACGGTTTTTTCCTATGCGTTCACCGTTGAACGCTTGTCGTATTGATAGGTTGTATCGATCTTGAAGCTCAACGGTGAGTGAGTTAAAATTCACGGAAGTTTGCACCTTTTGAAGTGCAAACTAACTTGATTTTAAATTAACTCTATTTTAGTCCCACATCGGATTTTGAGAAAAGGGGAGAGTCCGCCGCCTATATAAATAGGGGTCTCCCCCCTTTCTCAAATCTCGTCCCAAGCTCTAGATCTGAGCGGCTCTCGTAAATGTTGGAGCACGCTCGGATCTAAGCTTAAATAAATATTTCTCTATCTCCCTAAAATTCTGCCTTACTCCTGCGGGCTCTAGCAAAGCCACAAAGGAGTTCGGATTCTGGATCCGAAATCTTGGCGGAGGTTTCACTCGCGTGAAACTTTCTTCGGCGGTTGGTTGGCTCGGCGGCACGGGGATTGATCGCCTCGGGATGCGGAGCGGTTCGAGGAGCGGTTCGGGGAGCGGTTCAAAGGAGCGGCTCGGCGTGGGACGGGAGCAGCTCGGAAGACGGCGCGGAACATCTCGCCTGCCCCAGGGCTGAGATTCCGGGTATGTGGTTAAAGTATTTTTAGCATTAGTTTAGTTTAATCGCAGTAGGCTAGATCCTTCTTGGGATGGTCAGACCCATCCCAAGTCGGCATAGATCTTGGCATAGGGTCTTGGACCTTAGGGCCAAGTTAAAATTGTTTTAACTTGCAAGTTAATTTAGATTAACTGTTTTTCTTCCGCTGCTTTTGATTTTCCTGTCTATGTTCCGTCCGACTTAGGACGGGACTAGAGTTTTTATGCCCTAAGGGAACGCCCAATTCCCTACAGTGGTATCAGAGCTTGTTGAGCTTGAGTACGGGTTCTCGGGTTATGAGCCGACCCGAAGTAATCGCTCTTACCGTACCAAGTCCCGATAAGATAGTGATCTTATAATGGGTTGGGCATTGTCGAGAGGCATGCCGTAAAACAAGTTTCTGAGGTATCTTGTGACGGGTCCAGGGTGCCATGGATGATGGGCCTTAACAGCGTCGCAATGATATCAGAGTGATACCCTACAGTGGTATCAGAGCCTAGGTTTGCGTAGCGATCTAGGTACTGCGATTAATTTTAAACTTAAGAATGCTTTTAAATACTTTTAAAATGTTTTTAAAATTATGAGATAAATTTTAAAAATGTTTTAGATGTTCTAAAATTTTTTTAATGAAATTTTTGAACATGGAAATTTTTTTTTAAAATGACGTTTTAAAATTTATGTGATAATTTTAAAACTAATTTTAAATCATTAAAAGTTTAAATTAATTTTGGATGCCTAAAATTTTTTATTTGATAAATTTTTAAGCATGAAAGTCTTTAAAATGGTGTTTTAATTTTATGAGATAATTTTAAAACTGATTTTAAAGATTAAAATTTTTATGCGATAAATTTTTTTGAATAGCATGCAAAGTTAGTGATTTTAAAATTAAGTTTTTTTTTTTATGAGATAAAAATAAATAATTTCAAAATCATATTTTAAATTTAATTGTTAAATTTATGTTTGCATGCAAAAATAGTTTATGCGATAAACTTAGTTTATTTAATTGTTAAATAGTTGTGCACTATCTTTATGCGATAAATTAGTGTAGTTTTAATGGCTTGTTAATCTTGTCCCTTCTTTGATAACACAAGACAACCTCTTAGGTTAGCCATTAAAAATGATTAAAATTTATTACTTGAATTTTAATGACATGCTATGCTTTGATAAATCATTAACAACAATATTAAAGACCTAATTCCTGATTAGGGTAGTCCTTTAAATGAATTTTCAAAGTCTAATTGTTATAATTAATTTTCATTAAAGGACTTCGCTTCTAGCGTTGTTAATAATTTATTAAAATCCTAATAACGATTGGGGTAGCACGTGAACCTTATAGTTGATAAGGACTTAATAAAAGTTATTAAACAAATCCTAAAAATTTTGAATTTAAGGATTCAACTAGTTGATAGGATTAATTAGTTGTTAATAAAAGCTGTTTAGTCTATGGCATACATACAAAAATGACAAGCTTCATTCAATGGACCATGATCCAGTCAATGTGCTTGGCTAAGAGTTCTGGGTCAACCCTTGCTAGTCCAAGGGGTAGTGATCCTGGCTTAGTCAATTCCCTGGCTGAGTTCCGCTGGACCGCAATGTCGCGAATCATGATTGTATGACACCCTGGACTATATCTAAGTCAAATACGTTAATGATC
The DNA here is from genome assembly GCA_030789695.1 of Scilla litardierei. Taxonomy (NCBI): domain Eukaryota; kingdom Viridiplantae; phylum Streptophyta; class Magnoliopsida; order Asparagales; family Asparagaceae; genus Scilla; species Scilla litardierei. The sequence goes on from CM061141.1 coordinate 40,837,678, forward strand.
TTTTTCAAGATTAGCCGTAGCCCTCCTTGTTTTAGGGGTTAGCAACTATAGGGCCCGTGTTATAGTTGTTGAGATACACTCAAGCTGTGACATGGCAACCCTGTAGAAACCAACTCCTTAAATACATAAGATGAAATCTTGACTAACCCTAACCGTCGTCTCGTACCCCGAGCGTCGGCGTAAGTTAAGTCAACGATGTAGTCTGACTAGATGTAGTCTAAGACCTGACCCAACCGACGTGTCGTGCATACACCGAGCTGAGGGGCAAGTCAGGCTAGACATGAAAACAAGGGTCCGACTAGACTAGACATTGTGATTTGGATGAGCACACTCATGATCACGAATGGCTAGGGGCAAAAACCGATTAAGAGAGTCATATCCGATATGATCGATGAAGAGTCATCTTCCGATCGCAGAGTCAATCAACTTGTTGAGCTACACTCAAGGTTGTTTAGACTCAAGGTGATTGGAACTCTTACCCATTATTTTTATTCGATTAAATCGTTCGTTATTAAGCTTTAAAACGTTCGTAAAAATAGTGGGAGGATATAGATAGATAAAAGCCAATCTACCTATATTTAATATTGAACATATGCTAAATCTAGGGCAAGAATATGTTTACCGAAAGAATCAATTGATAATATTGAAATTAGTTAATTGGTCATAAAGTTGATTAATTGAATATCAAGTTAAATTCTAATTGATGTAATCAAACTATATTCTCATTGACATTAAATGACCTTCTAAAGAACAGACTTAAGAAATATGATTTCATTAAGTTTTGGGTCCAACAAATAAATTAAAGCTACATGTCACTCGTCTCTATATGAGGCAGCTTGAACATATAGGACATTCAAAGTATGTTTCTCCCTACAACTTGTCGAGCTACCCTCAAGGTTGTATGGACAAACAATTTTGATCCACAAAGTTCGAAAATTCGATCAAACCGTTTGAGTCGAATACGAGTGCATGGGCGATGCAAGACTATGTATCCCAACCGGATCTTGAGACAAGCAACTTCTTGAGCTACACTCAAGATTGCAAAGCTCAAGCGTTTGGATACATAAGTTCCTTGCATAGCTATTTATGTTGATATCTAAATGTGATTTAGAAAAGGAAGAAGGCACTTCGGAAATTCAATTGAGAAAGTTAGTTTAATTTATCATTAGTAGAGGCATAAGTAGGAGGAAATGAAAATATGACATATTTTGATGTCACGATTTCAGAATAAATTGTTATACAAAAGACGTTTAACACATTTTGACGAATGTCGTCACATTGCTTCTGAAGTAATGTTATGTGTTAAGTAATTTGTAAATAACTAAATATATATTAAATGTTAATATATAAATACACAAGATAGTAGCAAACTTATATGGTAAAATTAGACTAGGCCGTATCTAGAGATTAAGCTTCACAAGTCACATAAAGAGGGGTCTGACCTCTCGTATTATGAAGTCTACGGACACTTGTGAGTCTTAGACTCTTAGATACAATGGCCGAAACCCATCTGTGAGACAGTGGGAGAATGAGTTGTCGAACTCAGTCTCGTACATACTGATGTACTCGAGTCTACTTTTAACAAAATAAGTTATTCGTATATTTTATTAAGACACGTGTTCTTGATGAAACACAAGTCTGATAAAATAAAGAACGAAATGACTAAAGTATTTAAACTGATTCGATTAGATCGAATGGTCAAATACTTAGCTAAATAAAATCTTGTGTAATTAAAAGAAAATGTGATTTTCTCTCAGATCAAGTCTGTTAACACATCGGTGTGTTAAAAGGTATGAATCACACTTAGTTAGACTTGGTGCGATCCATAAATAAGTGACTCTGAGTTAACTCCTCCCTGTGGGTTAAGTCCCAGATAGTAATGCCTAGGTTTTGATAATGTTCTATAAGGACATTATCAATAATATATTCAATAAATCAATAGTAAGGAAGTTGTATATTTACTCGAATTTCGTAAAACGAAATGTCGAGTTAGACATCATAACTGATGATGACTTAGTCAACTTCTAGGATGACATTCGGAGTAGTAACTCCGATTTAAAACTTGATGCAGGTCCGTGTGCGTAAATGAATTTGAGAATTTAGTTTACGTGCCCAAGGAAAATGTTTCCTCACTTTTTGCAAGTAAATCTTTAAGTTGAAAGATTGGTGCAGAAAGAAAATAGTGAAGTACAATCTTGTTGGACGAGAACGGTTTTCATCCTAATTTCTTTAAAACGGATTAGTTGAAACCGTCTCGCCAGCAGATGTGTACAAATCTACTCGGACCAAGCTCGATGTAAAACGTTCATGTTGACCATGAAAATTTGAGCATTCAATTATAAGTTCGTTTTTCTAAATATGATTTAGACGGACCAACTTATATGAATTGGCCAGAGAATTTTCAAGGTCAGTGGGAGCGTGTAAATTACATGCGAGACATCAAAGAGATGGAACATATATTTTGATTAAGTAATCAAAGAGTTTGATTATTTATCAGAAATGAATATGAACCATTTGAAATGACCAATAACTAATTTGAAATGATTATCGTAAAGTACGATAAACTGGATAAGATCCAGGGAAATAAAATATTATGGATTCCGACAGACCAAATGAAGTATTTGAATGAGATTCAAATGGTTGGTCTAACACAAACATAGAAACCCCTTAAGTCTATAGTGTAGACGGTTTTAGCAGATCCACTCACGAAGGCTCTACCACATGAAGTCGGGAAAACTTATGTGTAAAAACGATATAAGATACCGAGATAAATGGGCCTGAGTGCAAGTGGGAGATGTAGGAATATGGTGCCCTCGAGGCCATTTATTCCTGTGTGAATAGCACAAACATCTTGTTCGAAATAACAGTAAGCTGTTTGGTAATAATTTATCTAAGCTATATTGTAATGTAGTCAACATTAGATATAAACTTAGGTAAAGTCCTGAGACTTTATGCAAGGTCAAACGGTTATCGAGATGAGTATCTCGATCATGGAGAAACGTTTGACCGTCTGTAGCATAAGTCTAAAATGGTTCGTGGTCGTAGATGTTCCGAGACAAGGATATCGAAACATCGGATAGACCATTGTGTCTTAGTCTTCACCGTTTAGCGGTGGCGATGATCTCATGATCGCTTGACTTGGCGAAGTCGAAGACGAGACACAGGTGCTCATTAGAATGAGTTCACTGAACGATCCACTAGAGTTATCACATGGTTATATTGACCAATCTGTCAGTGATAACTCTGAGTGATGATAGGATAGTTGGTCTTTTGACTTGAGGTCATTTTGACGGACCTGTGCGTGAACGGTGCCACTTAGATCAATTGACCTAGCTTCGAGGCAAGGCCTGTCGAAAGGTCTTTTGATTGGGTGTCACTTGAAACGTACGAGGCGAGTAATGACCAAGAGAGGATTCGTCTCTCCCGGTCAATGGGAGTTAGTGTCGTAGAGTTAGTTCGGTCTTTAGTAAAAACTCTGCGCAGAGTATGTTGGAAGAAGTCCAACATTAGTTGACTAAAGATCGATAGAAACTAACCGGAGTCAAGTTATTGGGGTTGACAGTTTGACCGTACCCCAGACTTGATCCGAACGACATATTTAAGACGAAGAGACTATAACTACGGAATTCATCACGGAAACAGTCAGGTGGTCCCGACAATACTCATGTCAATGAGTCAACCACATAATGATGATTCCTGAAGCAGGGACGGCAACCACTGCTCGTGGTCACTGCCGTAAAGGGCTTCGAGCCCAACCTGTTGTAAGGGTCAGGCTGTAGGGTCTCACACAGAGTGCAATGCTTCGTCTAGTAATAGGTAGAAAATAGTTAGGGAGAATATTTGCATTTGATGCAAAAGAAGAGATAATTGCATTTGATGCAATATGATAATTTAAGCTTAGATAGGGACTATTTTGCATTTGATGCAAAAGTGATTAAATATGTATTAAATTGTTTAATACAATATTTAATGAAATAAACGCAAGGAAAAGTTCACGGGTAAGATGGGAATGTCCCGGTCTAGACCCAGGTTCGAACGGCGTCCAAATCGGACACCAGATGATCAAGTTATGCTCAAAACAGCCCATAGGATCAGACCGGTTCAGACCAGGCTAACCCAGACCAGACTAAGTCTGGCCTGGGCGCCTGGCCAGACCTGGCTGAGCCAGGTCGCCAGCCCAGGCGGGCCCGCCCAGGCGCCCTGGGCGCCTGGGCCAGGCCCAGGCGGGCCTGCCCAGGCGCCCTGGGCGCCTGGGCGCCTGGCCCAGGCCCGGGCCAGGCGCCCAGACTGGGTGCACCAGCCTGGGTGCGCCCAGACCAGGCGTCCAGCCGGGTCTGGGCTCACCCAGTTGGTCTGGTGGGTCCCGCTTGTGCAGAAATTCTGCCCTAGGGCAGAACATTTTTGACGGCTCGTTTTTGTGAAAAACTAGCCTAGGGCTGACCTTTGGACACTCAATTGGAGGGTCAAACGAACTCCGATTGACGAACGGTTTTTTCCTATGCGTTCACCGTTGAACGCTTGTCGTATTGATAGGTTGTATCGATCTTGAAGCTCAACGGTGAGTGAGTTAAAATTCACGGAAGTTTGCACCTTTTGAAGTGCAAACTAACTTGATTTTAAATTAACTCTATTTTAGTCCCACATCGGATTTTGAGAAAAGGGGAGAGTCCGCCGCCTATATAAATAGGGGTCTCCCCCCTTTCTCAAATCTCGTCCCAAGCTCTAGATCTGAGCGGCTCTCGTAAATGTTGGAGCACGCTCGGATCTAAGCTTAAATAAATATTTCTCTATCTCCCTAAAATTCTGCCTTACTCCTGCGGGCTCTAGCAAAGCCACAAAGGAGTTCGGATTCTGGATCCGAAATCTTGGCGGAGGTTTCACTCGCGTGAAACTTTCTTCGGCGGTTGGTTGGCTCGGCGGCACGGGGATTGATCGCCTCGGGATGCGGAGCGGTTCGAGGAGCGGTTCGGGGAGCGGTTCAAAGGAGCGGCTCGGCGTGGGACGGGAGCAGCTCGGAAGACGGCGCGGAACATCTCGCCTGCCCCAGGGCTGAGATTCCGGGTATGTGGTTAAAGTATTTTTAGCATTAGTTTAGTTTAATCGCAGTAGGCTAGATCCTTCTTGGGATGGTCAGACCCATCCCAAGTCGGCATAGATCTTGGCATAGGGTCTTGTACCTTAGGGCCAAGTTAAAATTGTTTTAACTTGCAAGTTAATTTAGATTAACTGTTTTTCTTCCGCTGCTTTTGATTTTCCTGTCTATGTTCCGTCCGACTTAGGACGGGACTAGAGTTTTTATGCCCTAAGGGAACGCCCAATTCCCTACAGTGGTATCAGAGCTTGTTGAGCTTGAGTACGGGTTCTCGGGTTATGAGCCGACCCGAAGTAATCGCTCTTACCGTACCAAGTCCCGATAAGATGGTGATCTTATAATGGGTTGGGCATTGTCGAGAGGCATGCCGTAAAACAAGTTTCTGAGGTATCTTGTGACGGGTCCAGGGTGCCATGGATGATGGGCCTTAACAGCGTCGCAATGATATCAGAGTGATACCCTACAGTGGTATCAGAGCCTAGGTTTGCGTAGCGATCTAGGTACTGCGATTAATTTTAAACTTAAGAATGCTTTTAAATACTTTTAAAATGTTTTTAAAATTATGAGATAAATTTTAAAAATGTTTTAGATGTTCTAAAATTTTTTTAATGAAATTTTTGAACATGGAAATTTTTTTTTAAAATGACGTTTTAAAATTTATGTGATAATTTTAAAACTAATTTTAAATCATTAAAAGTTTAAATTAATTTTGGATGCCTAAAATTTTTTATTTGATAAATTTTTAAGCATGAAAGTCTTTAAAATGGTGTTTTAATTTTATGAGATAATTTTAAAACTGATTTTAAAGATTAAAATTTTTATGCGATAAATTTTTTTGAATAGCATGCAAAGTTAGTGATTTTAAAATTAAGTTTTTTTTTTATGAGATAAAAATAAATAATTTCAAAATCATATTTTAAATTTAATTGTTAAATTTATGTTTGCATGCAAAAATAGTTTATGCGATAAACTTAGTTTATTTAATTGTTAAATAGTTGTGCACTATCTTTATGCGATAAATTAGTGTAGTTTTAATGGCTTGTTAATCTTGTCCCTTCTTTGATAACACAAGACAACCTCTTAGGTTAGCCATTAAAAATGATTAAAATTTATTACTTGAATTTTAATGACATGCTATGCTTTGATAAATCATTAACAACAATATTAAAGACCTAATTCCTGATTAGGGTAGTCCTTTAAATGAATTTTCAAATTCTAATTGTTATAATTAATTTTCATTAAAGGACTTCGCTTCTAGCGTTGTTAATAATTTATTAAAATCCTAATAACGATTGGGGTAGCACGTGAACCTTATAGTTGATAAGGACTTAATAAAAGTTATTAAACAAATCCTAAAAATTTTGAATTTAAGGATTCAACTAGTTGATAGGATTAATTAGTTGTTAATAAAAGCTGTTTAGTCTATGGCATACATACAAAAATGACAAGCTTCATTCAATGGACCATGATCCAGTCAATGTGCTTGGCTAAGAGTTCTGGGTCAACCCTTGCTAGTCCAAGGGGTAGTGATCCTGGCTTAGTCAATTCCCTGGCTGAGTTCCGCTGGACCGCAATGTCGCGAATCATGATTGTATGACACCCTGGACTATATCTAAGTCAAATACGTTAATGATCTTTTTCAAGATTAGCCGTAGCCCTCCTTGTTTTAGGGGTTAGCAACTATAGGGCCCGTGTTATAGTTGTTGAGATACACTCAAGCTGTGACATGGCAACCCTGTAGAAACCAACTCCTTAAATACATAAGATGAAATCTTGACTAACCCTAACCGTCGTCTCGTACCCCGAGCGTCGGCGTAAGTTAAGTCAACGATGTAGTCTGACTAGATGTAGTCTAAGACCTGACCCAACCGACGTGTCGTGCATACACCGAGCTGAGGGGCAAGTCAGGCTAGACATGAAAACAAGGGTCCGACTAGACTAGACATTGTGATTTGGATGAGCACACTCATGATCACGAATGGCTAGGGGCAAAAACCGATTAAGAGAGTCATATCCGATATGATCGATGAAGAGTCATCTTCCGATCGCAGAGTCAATCAACTTGTTGAGCTACACTCAAGGTTGTTTAGACTCAAGGTGATTGGAACTCTTACCCATTATTTTTATTCGATTAAATCGTTCGTTATTAAGCTTTAAAACGTTCGTAAAAATAGTGGGAGGATATAGATAGATAAAAGCCAATCTACCTATATTTAATATTGAACATATGCTAAATCTAGGGCAAGAATATGTTTACCGAAAGAATCAATTGATAATATTGAAATTAGTTAATTGGTCATAAAGTTGATTAATTGAATATCAAGTTAAATTCTAATTGATGTAATCAAACTATATTCTCATTGACATTAAATGACCTTCTAAAGAACAGACTTAAGAAATATGATTTCATTAAGTTTTGGGTCCAACAAATAAATTAAAGCTACATGTCACTCGTCTCTATATGAGGCAGCTTGAACATATAGGACATTCAAAGTATGTTTCTCCCTACAACTTGTCGAGCTACCCTCAAGGTTGTATGGACAAACAATTTTGATCCACAAAGTTCGAAAATTCGATCAAACCGTTTGAGTCGAATACGAGTGCATGGGCGATGCAAGACTATGTATCCCAACCGGATCTTGAGACAAGCAACTTCTTGAGCTACACTCAAGATTGCAAAGCTCAAGCGTTTGGATACATAAGTTCCTTGCATAGCTATTTATGTTGATATCTAAATGTGATTTAGAAAAGGAAGAAGGCACTTCGGAAATTCAATTGAGAAAGTTAGTTTAATTTATCATTAGTAGAGGCATAAGTAGGAGGAAATGAAAATATGACATATTTTGATGTCACGATTTCAGAATAAATTGTTATACAAAAGACGTTTAACACATTTTGACGAATGTCGTCACATTGCTTCTGAAGTAATGTTATGTGTTAAGTAATTTGTAAATAACTAAATATATATTAAATGTTAATATATAAATACACAAGATAGTAGCAAACTTATATGGTAAAATTAGACTAGGCCGTATCTAGAGATTAAGCTTCACAAGTCACATAAAGAGGGGTCTGACCTCTCGTATTATGAAGTCTACGGACACTTGTGAGTCTTAGACTCTTAGATACAATGGCCGAAACCCATCTGTGAGACAGTGGGAGAATGAGTTGTCGAACTCAGTCTCGTACATACTGATGTACTCGAGTCTACTTTTAACAAAATAAGTTATTCGTATATTTTATTAAGACACGTGTTCTTGATGAAACACAAGTCTGATAAAATAAAGAACGAAATGACTAAAGTATTTAAACTGATTCGATTAGATCGAATGGTCAAATACTTAGCTAAATAAAATCTTGTGTAATTAAAAGAAAATGTGATTTTCTCTCAGATCAAGTCTGTTAACACATCGGTGTGTTAAAAGGTATGAATCACACTTAGTTAGACTTGGTGCGATCCATAAATAAGTGACTCTGAGTTAACTCCTCCCTGTGGGTTAAGTCCCAGATAGTAATGCCTAGGTTTTGATAATGTTCTATAAGGACATTATCAATAATATATTCAATAAATCAATAGTAAGGAAGTTGTATATTTACTCGAATTTCGTAAAACGAAATGTCGAGTTAGACATCATAACTGATGATGACTTAGTCAACTTCTAGGATGACATTCGGAGTAGTAACTCCGATTTAAAACTTGATGCAGGTCCGTGTGCGTAAATGAATTTGAGAATTTAGTTTACGTGCCCAAGGAAAATGTTTCCTCACTTTTTGCAAGTAAATCTTTAAGTTGAAAGATTGGTGCAGAAAGAAAATAGTGAAGTACAATCTTGTTGGACGAGAACGGTTTTCATCCTAATTTCTTTAAAACGGATTAGTTGAAACCGTCTCGCCAGCAGATGTGTACAAATCTACTCGGACCAAGCTCGATGTAAAACGTTCATGTTGACCATGAAAATTTGAGCATTCACTTATAAGTTCGTTTTTCTAAATATGATTTAGACGGACCAACTTATATGAATTGGCCAGAGAATTTTCAAGGTCAGTGGGAGCGTGTAAATTACATGCGAGACATCAAAGAGATGGAACATATATTTTGATTAAGTAATCAAAGAGTTTGATTATTTATCAGAAATGAATATGAACCATTTGAAATGACCAATAACTAATTTGAAATGATTATCGTAAAGTACGATAAACTGGATAAGATCCAGGGAAATAAAATATTATGGATTCCGACAGACCAAATGAAGTATTTGAATGAGATTCAAATGGTTGGTCTAACACAAACATAGAAACCTCTTAAGTCTATAGTGTAGACGGTTTTAGCAGATCCACTCACGAAGGCTCTACCACATGAAGTCGGGAAAACTTATGTGTAAAAACGATATAAGATACCGAGATAAATGGGCCTGAGTGCAAGTGGGAGATGTAGGAATATGGTGCCCTCGAGGCCATTTATTCCTATGTGAATAGCACAAACATCTTGTTCGAAATAACAGTAAGCTCTTTGGTAATAATTTATCTAAGCTATATTGTAATGTAGTCAACATTAGATATAAACTTAGGTAAAGTCCTGAGACTTTATGCAAGGTCAAACGGTTATCGAGATGAGTATCTCGATCATGGAGAAACGTTTGACCGTCTGTAGCATAAGTCTAAAATGGTTCGTGGTCGTAGATGTTCCGAGACAAGGATATCGAAACATCGGATAGACCATTGTGTCTTAGTCTTCACCGTTTAGCGGTGGCGATGATCTCATGATCGCTTGACTTGGCGAAGTCGAAGACGAGACACAGGTGCTCATTAGAATGAGTTCACTGAACGATCCACTAGAGTTATCACATGGTTATATTGACCAATCTGTCAGTGATAACTCTGAGTGATGATAGGATAGTTGGTCTTTTGACTTGAGGTCATTTTGACGGACCTGTGCGTGAACGGTGCCACTTAGATCAATTGACCTAGCTTCGAGGCAAGGCCTGTCGAAAGGTCTTTTGATTGGGTGTCACTTGAAACGTACGAGGCGAGTAATGACCAAGAGAGGATTCGTCTCTCCCGGTCAATGGGAGTTAGTGTCGTAGAGTTAGTTCGGTCTTTAGTAAAAACTCTGCGCAGAGTATGTTGGAAGAAGTCCAACATTAGTTGACTAAAGATCGATAGAAACTAACCGGAGTCAAGTTATTGGGGTTGACAGTTTGACCGTACCCCAGACTTGATCCGAACGACATATTTAAGACGAAGAGACTATAACTACGGAATTCATCACGGAAACAGTCAGGTGGTCCCGACAATACTCATGTCAATGAGTCAACCACATAATGATGATTCCTGAAGCAGGGACGGCAACCACTGCTCGTGGTCACTGCCTTAAAGGGCTTCGAGCCCAACCTGTTGTAAGGGTCAGGCTGTAGGGTCTCACACAGAGTGCAATGCTTCGTCTAGTAATAGGTAGAAAATAGTTAGGGAGAATATTTGCATTTGATGCAAAAGAAGAGATAATTGCATTTGATGCAATATGATAATTTAAGCTTAGATATGGACTATTTTGCATTTGATGCAAAAGTGATTAAATATGTATTAAATTGTTTAATACAATATTTAATGAAATAAACGCAAGGAAAAGTTCACGGGTAAGACGGGAATGTCCCGGTCTAGACCCAGGTTTGAACGGCGTCCAAATCGGACACCAGATGATCAAGTTATGCTCAAAACAGCCCATAGGATCAGACCGGGTCAGACCAGGCTAACCCAGACCAGACTAAGTCTGGCCTGGGCGCCTGGCCAGACCTGGCTGAGCCAGGTCGCCAGCCCAGGCGGGCCCGCCCAGGCGCCCTGGGCGCCTGGGCCAGGCCCAGGCGGGCCTGCCCAGGCGCCTTGGGCGCCTGGGCGCTGGCCCAGGCGGGCCGCCCAGGCGCCCTGGGCGCCTGGGCGCCTGGCCCAGGCCCGGGCCAGGCGCCCAGACTGGGTGCACCAGCCTGGGTGCGCCCAGACCAGGCGTCCAGCCGGGTCTGGGCTCACCCAGTTGGTCTGGTGGGTCCCGCTTGTGCAGTAATTCTGCCCTAGGGCAGAACATTTTTGACGGCTCGTTTTTGTGAAAAACTAGCCTAGGGCTGACCTTTGGACACTCAATTGGAGGGTCAAACGAACTCCGATTGACGAACGGTTTTTTCCTATGCGTTCACCGTTGAACGCTTGTCGTATTGATAGGTTGTATCGATCTTGAAGCTCAACGGTGAGTGAATTAAAATTCACGGAAGTTTGCACCTTTTGAAGTGCAAACTAACTTGATTTTAAATTAACTCTATTTTAGTCCCACATCGGATTTTGAGAAAAGGGGAGAGTCCGCCGCCTATATAAATAGGGGTCTCCCCCCTTTCTCAAATCTCGTCCCAAGCTCTAGATCTGAGCGGCTCTCGTAAATGTTGGAGCACGCTCGGATCTAAGCTTAAATAAATATTTCTTTATCTCCCTAAAATTCTGCCTTACTCCTGCGGGCTCTAGCAAAGCCACAAAGGAGTTCGGATTCTGGATCCGAAATCTTGGCGGAGGTTTCACTCGCGTGAAACTTTCTTCGGCGGTTGGTTGGCTCGGCGGCACGGGGATTGATCGCCTCGGGATGCGGAGCGGTTCGAGGAGCGGTTCGGGGAGCGGTTCAAAGGAGCGGCTCGGCGTGGGACGGGAGCAGCTCGGAAGACGGCGCGGAACATCTCGCCTGCCCCAGGGCTGAGATTCCGGGTATGTGGTTAAAGTATTTTTAGCATTAGTTTAGTTTAATCGCAGTAGGCTAGATCCTTCTTGGGATGGTCAGACCCATCCCAAGTCGGCATAGATCTTGGCATAGGGTCTTGGACCTTAGGGCCAAGTTAAAATTGTTTTAACTTGCAAGTTAATTTAGATTAACTGTTTTTCTTCCGCTGCTTTTGATTTTCCTGTCTATGTTCCGTCCGACTTAGGACGGGACTAGAGTTTTTATGCCCTAAGGGAACGCCCAATTCCCTACAGTGGTATCAGAGCTTGTTGAGCTTGAGTACGGGTTCTCGGGTTATGAGCCGACCCGAAGTAATCGCTCTTACCGTACCAAGTCCCGATAAGATGGTGATCTTATAATGGGTTGGGCATTGTCGAGAGGCATGCCGTAAAACAAGTTTCTGAGGTATCTTGTGACGGGTCCAGGGTGCCATGGATGATGGGCCTTAACAGCGTCGCAATGATATCAGAGTGATACCCTACAGTGGTATCAGAGCCTAGGTTTGCGTAGCGATCTAGGTACTGCGATTAATTTTAAACTTAAGAATGCTTTTAAATACTTTTAAAATGTTTTTAAAATTATGAGATAAATTTTAAAAATGTTTTAGATGTTCTAAAATTTTTTTAATGAAATTTTTGAACATGGAAATTTTTTTTTAAAATGACGTTTTAAAATTTATGTGATAATTTTAAAACTAATTTTAAATCATTAAAAGTTTAAATTAATTTTGGATGCCTAAAATTTTTTATTTGATAAATTTTTAAGCATGAAAGTCTTTAAAATGGTGTTTTAATTTTATGAGATAATTTTAAAACTGATTTTAAAGATTAAAATTTTTATGCGATAAATTTTTTTGAATAGCATGCAAAGTTAGTGATTTTAAAATTAAGTTTTTTTTTTATGAGATAAAAATAAATAATTTCAAAATCATATTTTAAATTTAATTGTTAAATTTATGTTTGCATGCAAAAATAGTTTATGCGATAAACTTAGTTTATTTAATTGTTAAATAGTTGTGCACTATCTTTATGCGATAAATTAGTGTAGTTTTAATGGCTTGTTAATCTTGTCCCTTCTTTGATAACACAAGACAACCTCTTAGGTTAGCCATTAAAAATGATTAAAATTTATTACTTGAATTTTAATGACATGCTATGCTTTGATAAATCATTAACAACAATATTAAAGACCTAATTCCTGATTAGGGTAGTCCTTTAAATGAATTTTCAAATTCTAATTGTTATAATTAATTTTCATTAAAGGACTTCGCTTCTAGCGTTGTTAATAATTTATTAAAATCCTAATAACGATTGGGGTAGCACGTGAACCTTATAGTTGATAAGGACTTAATAAAAGTTATTAAACAAATCCTAAAAATTTTGAATTTAAGGATTCAACTAGTTGATAGGATTAATTAGTTGTTAATAAAAGCTGTTTAGTCTATGGCATACATACAAAAATGACAAGCTTCATTCAATGGACCATGATCCAGTCAATGTGCTTGGCTAAGAGTTCTGGGTCAACCCTTGCTAGTCCAAGGGGTAGTGATCCTGGCTTAGTCAATTCCCTGGCTGAGTTCCGCTGGACCGCAATGTCGCGAATCATGATTGTATGACACCCTGGACTATATCTAAGTCAAATACGTTAATGATCTTTTTCAAGATTAGCCGTAGCCCTCCTTGTTTTAGGGGTTAGCAACTATAGGGCCCGTGTTATAGTTGTTGAGATACACTCAAGCTGTGACATGGCAACCCTGTAGAAACCAACTCCTTAAATACATAAGATGAAATCTTGACTAACCCTAACCGTCGTCTCGTACCCCGAGCGTCGGCGTAAGTTAAGTCAACGATGTAGTCTGACTAGATGTAGTCTAAGACCTGACCCAACCGACGTGTCGTGCATACACCGAGCTGAGGGGCAAGTCAGGCTAGACATGAAAACAAGGGTCCGACTAGACTAGACATTGTGATTTGGATGAGCACACTCATGATCACGAATGGCTAGGGGCAAAAACCGATTAAGAGAGTCATATCCGATATGATCGATGAAGAGTCATCTTCCGATCGCAGAGTCAATCAACTTGTTGAGCTACACTCAAGGTTGTTTAGACTCAAGGTGATTGGAACTCTTACCCATTATTTTTATTCGATTAAATCGTTCGTTATTAAGCTTTAAAACGTTCGTAAAAATAGTGGGAGGATATAAATAGATAAAAGCCAATCTACCTATATTTAATATTGAACATATGCTAAATCTAGGGCAAGAATATGTTTACCGAAAGAATCAATTGATAATATTGAAATTAGTTAATTGGTCATAAAGTTGATTAATTGAATATCAAGTTAAATTCTAATTGATGTAATCAAACTATATTCTCATTGACATTAAATGACCTTCTAAAGAACAGACTTAAGAAATATGATTTCATTAAGTTTTGGGTCCAACAAATAAATTAAAGCTACATGTCACTCGTCTCTATATGAGGCAGCTTGAACATATAGGACATTCAAAGTATGTTTCTCCCTACAACTTGTCGAGCTACCCTCAAGGTTGTATGGACAAACAATTTTGATCCACAAAGTTCGAAAATTCGATCAAACCGTTTGAGTCGAATACGAGTGCATGGGCGATGCAAGACTATGTATCCCAACCGGATCTTGAGACAAGCAACTTCTTGAGCTACACTCAAGATTGCAAAGCTCAAGCGTTTGGATACATAAGTTCCTTGCATAGCTATTTATGTTGATATCTAAATGTGATTTAGAAAAGGAAGAAGGCACTTCGGAAATTCAATTGAGAAAGTTAGTTTAATTTATCATTAGTAGAGGCATAAGTAGGAGGAAATGAAAATATGACATATTTTGATGTCACGATTTCAGAATAAATTGTTATACAAAAGACGTTTAACACATTTTGACGAATGTCGTCACATTGCTTCTGAAGTAATGTTATGTGTTAAGTAATTTGTAAATAACTAAATATATATTAAATGTTAATATATAAATACACAAGATAGTAGCAAACTTATATGGTAAAATTAGACTAGGCCGTATCTAGAGATTAAGCTTCACAAGTCACATAAAGAGGGGTCTGACCTCTCGTATTATGAAGTCTACGGACACTTGTGAGTCTTAGACTCTTAGATACAATGGCCGAAACCCATCTGTGAGACAGTGGGAGAATGAGTTGTCGAACTCAGTCTCGTACATACTGATGTACTCGAGTCTACTTTTAACAAAATAAGTTATTCGTATATTTTATTAAGACACGTGTTCTTGATGAAACACAAGTCTGATAAAATAAAGAACGAAATGACTAAAGTATTTAAACTGATTCGATTAGATCGAATGGTCAAATACTTAGCTAAATAAAATCTTGTGTAATTAAAAGAAAATGTGATTTTCTCTCAGATCAAGTCTGTTAACACATCGGTGTGTTAAAAGGTATGAATCACACTTAGTTAGACTTGGTGCGATCCATAAATAAGTGACTCTGAGTTAACTCCTCCCTGTGGGTTAAGTCCCAGATAGTAATGCCTAGGTTTTGATAATGTTCTATAAGGACATTATCAATAATATATTCAATAAATCAATAGTAAGGAAGTTGTATATTTACTCGAATTTCGTAAAACGAAATGTCGAGTTAGACATCATAACTGATGATGACTTAGTCAACTTCTAGGATGACATTCGGAGTAGTAACTCCGATTTAAAACTTGATGCAGGTCCGTGTGCGTAAATGAATTTGAGAATTTAGTTTACGTGCCCAAGGAAAATGTTTCCTCACTTTTTGCAAGTAAATCTTTAAGTTGAAAGATTGGTGCAGAAAGAAAATAGTGAAGTACAATCTTGTTGGACGAGAACGGTTTTCATCCTAATTTCTTTAAAACGGATTAGTTGAAACCGTCTCGCCAGCAGATGTGTACAAATCTACTCGGACCAAGCTCGATGTAAAACGTTCATGTTGACCATGAAAATTTGAGCATTCACTTATAAGTTCGTTTTTCTAAATATGATTTAGACGGACCAACTTATATGAATTGGCCAGAGAATTTTCAAGGTCAGTGGGAGCGTGTAAATTACATGCGAGACATCAAAGAGATGGAACATATATTTTGATTAAGTAATCAAAGAGTTTGATTATTTATCAGAAATGAATATGAACCATTTGAAATGACCAATAACTAATTTGAAATGATTATCGTAAAGTACGATAAACTGGATAAGATCCAGGGAAATAAAATATTATGGATTCCGACAGACCAAATGAAGTATTTGAATGAGATTCAAATGGTTGGTCTAACACAAACATAGAAACCCCTTAAGTCTATAGTGTAGACGGTTTTAGCAGATCCACTCACGAAGGCTCTACCACATGAAGTCGGGAAAACTTATGTGTAAAAACGATATAAGATACCGAGATAAATGGGCCTGAGTGCAAGTGGGAGATGTAGGAATATGGTGCCCTCGAGGCCATTTATTCCTGTGTGAATAGCACAAACATCTTGTTCGAAATAACAGTAAGCTGTTTGGTAATAATTTATCTAAGCTATATTGTAATGTAGTCAACATTAGATATAAACTTAGGTAAAGTCCTGAGACTTTATGCAAGGTCAAACGGTTATCGAGATGAGTATCTCGATCATGGAGAAACGTTTGACCGTCTGTAGCATAAGTCTAAAATGGTTCGTGGTCGTAGATGTTCCGAGACAAGGATATCGAAACATCGGATAGACCATTGTGTCTTAGTCTTCACCGTTTAGCGGTGGCGATGATCTCATGATCGCTTGACTTGGCGAAGTCGAAGACGAGACACAGGTGCTCATTAGAATGAGTTCACTGAACGATCCACTAGAGTTATCACATGGTTATATTGACCAATCTGTCAGTGATAACTCTGAGTGATGATAGGATAGTTGGTCTTTTGACTTGAGGTCATTTTGACGGACCTGTGCGTGAACGGTGCCACTTAGATCAATTGACCTAGCTTCGAGGCAAGGCCTGTCGAAAGGTCTTTTGATTGGGTGTCACTTGAAACGTACGAGGCGAGTAATGACCAAGAGAGGATTCGTCTCTCCCGGTCAATGGGAGTTAGTGTCGTAGAGTTAGTTCGGTCTTTAGTAAAAACTCTGCGCAGAGTATGTTGGAAGAAGTCCAACATTAGTTGACTAAAGATCGATAGAAACTAACCGGAGTCAAGTTATTGGGGTTGACAGTTTGACCGTACCCCAGACTTGATCCGAACGACATATTTAAGACGAAGAGACTATAACTACGGAATTCATCACGGAAACAGTCAGGTGGTCCCGACAATACTCATGTCAATGAGTCAACCACATAATGATGATTCCTGAAGCAGGGACGGCAACCACTGCTCGTGGTCACTGCCGTAAAGGGCTTCGAGCCCAACCTGTTGTAAGGGTCAGGCTGTAGGGTCTCACACAGAGTGCAATGCTTCGTCTAGTAATAGGTAGAAAATAGTTAGGGAGAATATTTGCATTTGATGCAAAAGAAGAGATAATTGCATTTGATGCAATATGATAATTTAAGCTTAGATAGGGACTATTTTGCATTTGATGCAAAAGTGATTAAATATGTATTAAATTGTTTAATACAATATTTAATGAAATAAACGCAAGGAAAAGTTCACGGGTAAGACGGGAATGTCCCGGTCTAGACCCAGGTTCGAACGGCGTCCAAATCGGACACCAGATGATCAAGTTATGCTCAAAACAGCCCATAGGATCAGACCGGGTCAGACCAGGCTAACCCAGACCAGACTAAGTCTGGCCTGGGCGCCTGGCCAGACCTGGCTGAGCCAGGTCGCCAGCCCAGGCGCCTGGGCTCAGGCCCAGGCGCTGGGCGCCTGGGCCTGCGCCCAGGCGGGCCCGCCCAGGCGCCCTGGGCGCCTGGGCCAGGCCCAGGCGGGCCTGCCCAGGCGCCTTGGGCGCCTGGGCGCTGGCCCAGGCGGGCCGCCCAGGCGCCCTGGGCGCCTGGGCGCCTGGCCCAGGCCCGGGCCAGGCGCCCAGACTGGGTGCACCAGCCTGGGTGCGCCCAGACCAGGCATCCAGCCGGGTCTGGGCTTACCCAGTTGGTCTGGTGGGTCCCGCTTGTGCAGAAATTCTGCCCTAGGGCAGAACATTTTTGACGGCTCGTTTTTGTGAAAAACTAGCCTAGGGCTGACCTTTGGACACTCAATTGGAGGGTCAAACGAACTCCGATTGACGAACGGTTTTTTCCTATGCGTTCACCGTTGAACGCTTGTCGTATTGATAGGTTGTATCGATCTTGAAGCTCAACGGTGAGTGAGTTAAAATTCACGGAAGTTTGCTCCTTTTGAAGTGCAAACTAACTTGATTTTAAATTAACTCTATTTTAGTCCCACATCGGATTTTGAGAAAAGGGGAGAGTCCGCCGCCTATATAAATAGGGGTCTCCCCCCTTTCTCAAATCTCGTCCCAAGCTCTAGATCTGAGCGGCTCTCGTAAATGTTGGAGCACGCTCGGATCTAAGCTTAAATAAATATTTCTCTATCTCCCTAAAATTCTGCCTTACTCCTGCGGGCTCTAGCAAAGCCACAAAGGAGTTCGGATTCTGGATCCGAAATCTTGGCGGAGGTTTCACTCGCGTGAAACTTTCTTCGGCGGTTGGTTGGCTCGGCGGCACGGGGATTGATCGCCTCGGGATGCGGAGCGGTTCGAGGAGCGGTTCGGGGAGCGGTTCAAAGGAGCGGCTCGGCGTGGGACGGGAGCAGCTCGGAAGACGGCGCGGAACATCTCGCCTGCCCCAGGGCTGAGATTCCGGGTATGTGGTTAAAGTATTTTTAGCATTAGTTTAGTTTAATCGCAGTAGGCTAGATCCTTCTTGGGATGGTCAGACCCATCCCAAGTCGGCATAGATCTTGGCATAGGGTCTTGGACCTTAGGGCCAAGTTAAAATTGTTTTAACTTGCAAGTTAATTTAGATTAACTGTTTTTCTTCCGCTGCTTTTGATTTTCCTGTCTATGTTCCGTCCGACTTAGGACGGGACTAGAGTTTTTATGCCCTAAGGGAACGCCCAATTCCCTACACTAATAACCTAGTAAAGCTCTCTCTTGACTAGCCCCAACTAGTCAAGTCCCCAAAATTAGAGTATAAGTGTTCTACAAAGATCAATACATCAATTTCACAAATATAAAATAATAAGGAGTTTAGAATCGCTCAGTTTGTGATGATGTCGTTGTCTCTGTCGTTCAGCGATTGGTCAGATCTGATCTGACAAGATGTAGTAGTCAATCTGAAGTCTCCCCAGTCATCAACTCAATGATGCGGCCTCCCTCTTGGATGGTCCTTGTAGCTCTCAAGTTGCGGCAATGGAGATTGAACTTTTGATGATTGTGGCAATGGATGAGAATCCATTGGCAACTTGCAGTAATTGAGGAAAAAACCTTGGCAACTTGCGGCAATGTAGGAGAACTTGGTAGCTTGTGGCGTTGGAGTTTGAAGGACCTCTATATGTTGCGGCAATGTGGTTTGAAGGACCTCTATGATGCGGCAATGGGAAGATGGAGGACCTCTTGATGTTGCGGCAATGGAGAAGATGGAGTTCCTCTTGATGTTGTCGCAATGGAGACGACGGAGTTCCTCTTGATGTTGCAGCAATGGAGCTTTCGACAAGGGGAAGCTTGCTAGGGTTTTTGGTTGTGTTGGCCGCAACTTTGCTCTCTTTGGATGTGTGTTTATATAGATGTTTATAGAGGAAGATTGCTCAAAGAGAGTCCCTTAATTGTAGGAGATTGGATGGAATACAACCTTGAATAAGATTTGAAATAATCTTATGGAAGATCTCTTTCAATCACAATAGGATTTGGAGTTTGTATTGGATTTGAAGAGGATCTCATTTAATCACAAATTGATTTGCATGATATTTGGATTGCATGGCAATTGGTAATATGATTTGCAATGGGATTTGGTTCAATCACTTTTGCTATGAATGGGATCCCTCCTTATTGTTGGATCCTGTGGATGGCAAAGAGAACACTCAGGGGTGAATAGTGTTTTTTGCAAATTAAAATTCCTCTAGAATTCTCCCTAGAATTAATAAAGAGTTATCTATTATTAATCCTAATCAATACAAAATAATATTTGCAATAATTTAGTTAAGCATCGGAATGTAAATGCAAGTGAATAAATTACAATCACAAACACACATATTTTTATCCTGGTTCCCCACAACCTGGGTACGTCCAGTCCCCGAAACTCTTGTCGGGCTTCAATCCACTATTATCGGTAAATAGTACAAACCACCTCCCGCCAAGATGATTTACAACCACATTGCCTACAACAAAGATTTTCCCTTACATCACAAGCCGAGTAATTTTCGTTGCCTCACAATCTGAGGACTTCCACAAACTCCTTGCATACAACAAGGATTTCCAACGCCCTTATCTCCAAGTGACTCAAAATATGATCAGATCCAATACACTATAATGAATTAGTGAAGATTGGTTTTTACAACCACAAAACCTATAGCCAAGTAAGAATATTGCAATTAGTGCTCTAAGTGGCTTATAGGAAATTCTCCCTTGATCACACAAAGAATATTGAATTAATCCGTTGTGATCAGGGAGATATGTTTTCCAAAAAAATCCTTTAATAGAATTTAAAATACGTTTTCAAAAAAAATCCTTTAATAGAATTTAAAATCAAAGTAGAATGATTTTGAAATACCAATTAACAATAACAAAAAATTATTGATCTTAAAAAGATATAGAAATGAAAACAATACGATCAGCAATTTTGAAAACTGCTTGGCCACGAACACCTTTGAGAGCGATGAGAACGTTGAGAATTTTTGAGAGAGTTTTAACTTTAGCTTAAGAATGAAAATTGGTAAAAGAAAATGATATCAAAATTTCTCTATTTATAGAGCTAATAGAGAATTTGAATAATTTCAAATGAGGTTTGACTTTAGACCAAAAATCAAGATAGGAATAAATGGGAGAGGATATTAAGGAACTCTGGTCGAGCACAGCTAGTAGTCGACTCACAGAGGAGGTAGTCGACTTCCAGAGCCGTTTTTGAGAAAATCTGCTACAGCTGGTAGTCGACTCTCAACTTTGGTAGTCGACTCCCAGAGTACATTTATTAGGGAGAAGGCAAAAATCAGGGTAGTGAACTACTGGGTGTTTATAGTTGACTACAAGTTGAACTTTGCTTCTATGGAAAGTATGCTCTCAAATAAGTTTAAAACAAGTTTAAAAACATTTTAGAAAATCATTTTGTGTGTGTGCATATTCTTCTTGGATTTGACATAATCCTAAGAAAATTAAAAGCAACTCACACACTAGACACTATGAAGAACTCGAAGCCATGGTTGAGCTTGATATTGTTGCATATGCTTCGCTTGAATTTGAGCTCCTCTTTAGCTTGAGCTTGAGCACATTCTTTGAGCTTCGTCTTAGAGCTCTTCTTGTGCTTGAACTGAAGCTTTAGAATGTAGACATTGAATTGCGAGCTAAATCCATCTTCATCTTCTATGTGTCTTCTTCTCGGAGTATGCTTCGAGCTTCAAAACAGCTTATTTGCAAAACCTACACATCTTAAGAAATACGATTATTATATAACAACATTTGGTATGATCATCATCAAACCACTTTGGGGTGGGACTAGATTTCCCAACACTTATCTCTCCATCTTTGACCAAGTCTCATTTGCAAGTGAATTTCAATTTTGACCAAGTCTTCTTTTGACCAAGTTTTCTCCATCACTTTGACTAAGTCCCCCTTTGGGTATTTGCATGCTTGCCACTCCTGAAAACACTTAGCATGCACATCAAAACATTCACACGCGTTTGTTATCATCAAACGCGAAGTCAACGATCGTTGTGTCCAATTACACGTTGTATCCAATAATATCCCCCTTTTGATGATGACAACCCATATATAAGTTTTGAGCAATAACGTTCCAAACAATATCAACGTGACATGGGTGTGTGAAGTGTGATAATGGAGGAAAAAATACAAATACAATGATGTACAATGATGTTCAACATATATGCATGCTCCCCCTATACTCATGCTCCCCCTTGAACACATATTCATTAACACATATTCATACACCAATAATTCATTAATGTAAGGATCGCCTTACCCTTGCAATACTAACAACACACACTAGAGGGGGGTGAATAGTGTAATGGCAATAAAATTGTCCAATTAAAATTAAACTTGCAAATACGGAATAATAAATGCAAGAGGAAATAATTGACACAATCAATCCAAACTCAAACACAAGATTTTACCCTGGCTCACCAAACTTGGGTACGTCCGGCCACACCAATATTTACTATATTTCCACAAAGAGAAGTGAATACAAATCTCACAAGGATATACCCCACCAAGAGGATTTTGCCCTACACAAGGACCCAACCAACCCTACACGAGGGTCAAGACTCCCACCAAGAGAATCACTAACTCTCACTCAGAGAATTAGGGTTAGCCCTATACCAGGACACTAAACTCCCACCAAGAGAGTTATTCCCACAAAGAGAATATCATAATCCCATAAAGAGATAAACTCCCACAAAGAGAGAAACTCCCACAAAGAGAGAAAGACTAATTCCCACAAAGAGAAATAGTGTTACAAGAATCACCAAGTAAAATAAATACTCTTACCTATGCCTTGAGATGCTTACTCATAAATGAATGCAAGGCATGGAAGAGGATCTCCAAGTGTTGAGATTGGCTTGAAAGCACTTGGATGAATTCCCTTGAGCTGGACTTCAATGCATGAAGAAGAATGAGAGCTCAAATGAGGGAATTGAGAGAGTTTGAGAGTGGCTTATAGATCTCTTGTGATTTTCAATAGCATCAAGAAGTTCTAGAGATAACAGCACACCCATATATATAGGAACCCTATATCAACCCTCAAAACCCAAGAAAACAGCCAACAGCTCACAGCTACAACGGCTAAAAACTGGGTGAAAACGACACCGACATCCGACTGATGATCATAAGACAGTCGACTGATCAATGGCTAGAAAATATCCAACGGCTATAATCTGAGCCAGGACAGTCGACTGAAGAAGACAATACAGTCGACTGAAAACAGGACAGGCGCCTGAAAAACCTTCAGCAGGCGACTGTTGCAGGGGATGGAATAAAACAGAGAGCTGCACTCTTTCTCCAGATAAGCATATAGACGACTGATGTTAATAATACAGTCGATTGTAAAATATTCAGGCGACTGTAAAACCTTCATCAGTCGTCTGCTGCAGTAGATGGAGAAAACAGAAAGAGGTAGAGATTGCACTTACGCTACTCAGACGACTGTTGACCAATTCCCAGGCGACTGTAAATATACATGCGACTGAAAACTGTGCAGCAGTCGACTGATGCGAAAAGCTCAAGTAGAGTGAATAGAAATGTTGACTTGAGCAGTGCATATCAGTCGACTGTAGAAGGATCGACAGGCGACTGGAAATCACCCAGTCGACTGTATATCCTTTAGCAGGCGACTAATGGAAAGCCAGAGACTCCAAATGAGTCTTTGGACAATATGAACCTATTAGGTTGGATTCTATGATAATCTTAAGGCTCACTAAGATAGTTAAATGCATATGAATGAATGAGTAGACCATCTATCAAGGCATTACATTAACCTAGACTCAAATGAGATAGAAAGCAATAAAGGAAATATTACATGGATTACATTGCTTTCCTTGGAGTCTAAGTCTTCAATCTTGATGCCTTGATGCTCTCCATCATCTCCAAGCTTTGGCACCCCTTGAGTCCAAGCTTTGGCCCTTCTCCACTTGAGGTCCATCCCTGCACCAAGTGATTAGTCTCCAAGAAGATATTCTTGAATGAAACTGTGAGACTAAAGCACGAAAGTCATTAGCAACAACATAATGTTATGATCATCATCAAAATAAGCTTGGTATGAAACACCAATACTCAACAATTAAGCACAAATCTTTCCTGATTATTCTCCCCCTTTTGTTATCATCAAAAGTGTACTTACGAAGTCAATGTCATATCACATGCAAAAAGAGAGTATTATAAACTATAGCAAACACTTGCATGTAGTCATTCTTAGAATAAACAAGTCAAATCTAATGAGAATTATAAAAAAGACTTCTACACCATCGTGTAAGTGTGATGATTAAACATTGAACCACATAAGGAGAACTTTCTAGAAATTCAACCAAAAAATGTAACATCGATGTAATAATAATATCCCACTGTGCAGCGACATGATTGCCTCTCACAATTGACTTCCTCTGCTCCCACCGCAGCATTCTCATTATCCTCTCATATTCATTCCCATCGTCCTTGTTGCTCAGGTTCTGAGCAAAAATTCAAAATTGTTGCTTGGGTTCTTAAAAATCGAGCAACAGATATGACGCTTGACATATAGTACAAGCATTGTGTTAATTGCACGATGTTGAGGACCCAAGCAACAAGTTTGAATCTTTTTTGAAAAATAATTTGTGTCGTTTGGGCCAATATGCATGAGGACCATATATGTTGTTTCTATATATAGGACCGATTGGCACATACATTACTCAACTTTGAAAGTCCAAACACATCAATTTTTAAGAGTGATTGATCTTAATTAATTTTTGTTGGGTCTCACGCGCATTTGGATTTAAATGATTTTAAAATGTTTTTTTGAATTAAATTGAATTTGTTTCAGGGTGTTTTCTCACCACAGGTTGGTTGACTGGAGGGTCGGAGGTCAACGCGATCACGTGGGACACGTGCGACATCCGGGAGCAGGATGCAGCTCGTTCAGGTTGGTGAAGAGCATGCAGGTCTGAGCGCTTGCGTGCCGAAGGGAGTCCTTGGCCAAGCGACGACATCCGTATGGGTGGAGATGAACGGGCTCGGGGGCGAGCGTGTTCAGCTCCGGCTGATATGGCACCGAAGGGTAGCTTTGGCGCAACTGGATCTCCTTGACCTGAACAGACGACAAAGCTCGTCAGGGGGGTCGGACCGTGGTTCTGACCAAGTCCCCTCCGATGCCTAAGTCATAACGGATCTGAAGGATGCTCGGTGGGATCCGTATGGCTCACGGGGAGGCCGATATGCGATTCCCCGGGCCGAGCTATAGAGGATAATTATAAGGTGGGAGATAAGGTCGTTCAGGAAGAATACCTCGGAGTTTTGGTTCCAGAAAGAGGTCCTTTTCCACGTTATTCGTCGAGTTGCTTTATAGGAATCTTCCCCGGCCATGTCCCCTCAACGTCCCCCTATTTCGCCCGATGATTCGTCACTTTGATGGTGCCTTCATGGGTCATGAAGGTGGGCACAATGGGGCTCTTTAATGATGATTATGGCCGCACAATTTAAGGGGAGTGGTTAACTTCTACTGGCGTGTGTCAGCGCCTGCATTCGTATCAGTCGGAGGCCGGCCTGACTCCGAGTCTTCGTGGGTGCCTCGTTCTTCACAGGCCTATAGGTTCGCGAACACGGGCTTGGCCCGTTCAGTCTTGACCCATTTCAGGATGGTCGTATCAATTGTCCCCATCGCTTGGGCCGTTTGGATTCTGACGGTTTGGTCTGGGGGAGGTGATCCGTGTGGAGTTGACAGGAGTGTCAACCGAGGTAGTGCATTGAATGAGGGCCATTATAACGCTGCCTGGTTGGACTTCTCCCGCCCCTGGGAGCGGAATTCGAAGTGCCGCCTGCTGCACGATGTCGCCACACGTCTTTCCTTGAACGGCCTAGATTTGAAATCGGTGTCTCATATAAAATCGTCGTTCTTTGAGATTTTTCCTTTACGCTTCCTAATCTGATTTTGCTTCTCCGATTGTTAACGAATTCCTCTTCGTTTCACTCTTCAAATACTTTCAAAGTAATCTCCTTCTTCTGTTTCTGCTATTTGATTTGTTTAATGGCTACGTTGAGGATAGGAACTCCCTCTTCTGGGTCTGGTAGTTCTTTCGAGCCTCGGCTGCTCCTTAATAAGGGGAAGGGTATGCTATTTGAGGACCCAGCTCGTTGGGATGATGCCCTTTCGGCGGAGGAGTTCGATGTCCCTCCGGTGATCCTTCGATCGACATCCACCGTTTCCTATTCCACTGCCGAGGAGATTATGGCGAGATACCTCTGTCACCCGTCTGACGTTATGGTTTCCGTTGTCGATGAAAGGATCTGCTTTCTAGGGAGTCGCGAGGTCGGCGTGTACGTTGAAATATTCAGTGCGGGGCTCCGCTTTCCTATCAACCCTTTCATTATCCAGGTTCTGGAGTTCTTGGCGGTAGTAGGGATGGCAGTAATTACCTGACCCGACCCGCCCCGGTTTTGACCCGACCCGCCCCGGCCCGCAGACGGGTCGGGGCAAGCTTGGGTTTTGAATGAAACCCGGCCCGCTCCGGCCCGCCCCAATAAACTATAGAAGTTCTAAAAAACCTTACTAGTTTGATGCAGACCATGCAGTTTACCCATATCCCATAACTCATACTCTGTTCCAATGTTCTCTCAATTGGGCCAATTCCCAATTCCAAATTACCAAATAAATCACAATTCTCTCAATTCCCATATAAAAAATTAATTTAGGGTTCATAGGGATGGCAGTAATGACCTGACCCGACCGGACCGACCCAGACCGACCCGGTTTTGGTAAGAAAATACCCGCTCTGCTCCGGCCCAAGACCCGCCCCGCCTCGGCCTGTAAACAGGCCGGGGCAAGCTTGTGTAGTTAAATACCCGCCCCGACCCGCAATATTGCCATTCCTAGTTGGTAGCCCTGTGTCAGCTGACCCCATATTCGATCCCGCCTTTGGTGGGATTCATCATGATCTGTAATGCGCATAAGTTGGAGCCAACCCTGCCTCTCTTCTTCTACTATTTTCGGGTCCAGTTGGTTGGTCAGGGGTCAGGGCAGCATATCCGCACCCCGGGCGGGGAGGGAGTGTTTGCTGGGTCTGCCCCGCTGGGTCGGCGACTGGAGTAATAACTACGTCTTCGTCACCTTTCTAGAAGACGCTATAATTCTGACCGGTTGGGGGAAATTGTGTCGGTATGATTTGACACTGTCCCTTTTCGAGGCCAATCGGGCTGCGGTCAGGCTCTTGTCGGCGTTGTCGCTGGTGGAGAGGTCGATCTGGCCCTTGCTGGACGATCTTCTCCTCAAGAATATCATGTGCTCCCCTAGTAGGCGCTTTTTTCTTTTTGCCATTCTTTTTTGCTTACCCTGATCTTCCTTCCTTCTGCAGAGATGGCAGATCGAGAGTTCAGCCGCGACGTGCACGAACTCATTCACCAGGGAGCCCCGGAAGGGCGTGGGAGTCCTTCTGGCTATGTGCCACGGTGCATGGTGGAAGAAGAGATTCGCGTGGCTGATGTCGCGGTTGGGACATTGGAGCCGGCGGACGTTCTACCGCCGTCGCCCCAGGTCGCTGTCGAGCCCCCCGTGGCGGGGGACTTGACTGGCGCCCACCCCGGTTCCGCCCATGGCGAGGGGTCCGCAGGGGGCACTAAGCAGGGCTCTCGAGCCCCGGCCAGGAGTCAGGGGGAGCAAAGAAACGCTCCCATTTGGAGTCTGGAAGTCCCGAAGGGAAGAAGAGGAAGGGGAGAGCGGACCTTTGGCGGTGCTTGATTCGCCAATCGTCTCTGGGGTGATACCCGATTAAATGGAGGTGGCCTCCTCTACTTGTCGAGCCGAGCGAACCCTGGTTGGTGCTGGGGAGCCCCGTATGTGCTTGGGGCTGGCCCGGAGGTCCCGTCCGGAGGATCGGTTTTCACCGATCATGATGTGGCCGTCTAGCTGGCACATATATCCGTCCTCCCGAGTGACTGTTCTTTGTTAGAGGGGGTCCGCTCCAAGGGTCTGGTGGAATCCCTTGTGTGGCAGATCGAGCAGGTTGGTCCCTTTCTTGCCTCTACCTCTGTTTTGCTGTGGTCATCACTCACCCCTTCTGTCCGGCAAGCTTCCACGATGGCCGTAGAGGTACAGCGCCGCTCGGAGCGAGTGGATGGTCTTGAGGCAGCCCTGTCGCAGGAATGCCATAGGGCTGATTCTTGAAGAATATTGGGTTTATTTGCCCCTCATCTGATTGTATTTTGCGTATATTTAATGTCTATTTGGTCTCTAATACATGTATTCTTGAAATATCATTTAATTTTAGTGCATATCGCTTGTTTATATGCAAAATACCATTTTGGGCCTAATTTTGTCTCCATTTTATTTTTTAGGAGAAGCTTGCAATTTTCCGAATCCAGCGGCTATTTTTCCATATTTTTCGGAGATCGGAGCAATTTTTGGAGAATAAAAAGGCACAATAAAACTATTGGAAAAGATAAAAAAAAGAAAAAATAATAATAAAAAAAAATTAAGGAGGGACCCCCGCCTGATCAGACAGGCGCGACCCGCCCGCCTGTTACAGGCGGGACCCGCCCGCCTGTACAGACGGGCGTTGGCCCGCCTGTTTAACAGGCGGGCGCTGGCCCGCCTGTTTACAGGCGGGTCAAGCCCGCCTGTCCACTTAGGCGGGCGCCCGCCCGCGTTTACCATGCGGGCGGCGCCCGCCAAGCTGCTTTTGACCCGCCAAGATCTTTTGACTTCTGACTGGGTTGCGGGTCTGCAGCCAGCAGACCCGCAAGCCCAATAAGCTCTAAAATCCTATAAAAGGGGGTATTTGGCTCATATTTTGATCATCCATGCTCCAAATTGAGTGAAACAAGTTTTGGGGGCTTCTCCCCCAAATTCCAGAGGAGTTGGAGCAGCTTTGGGAGAAGTTTGGAGACGTTTGGGCATCGTTTTGGCATCGTTTTGGGTGATTTCCTTCCACTTTTCTATGTTTTAATTAGTTTTGTATTGAAGTTTGTATTAAACGATGTTTGTATTAATGAAAATCGTTGTTTTTATTACCATGGCTAGCTAAATATCATGTGATTGTGTTGTGTGGAAGCTAGTATTGATGGGTTTCATGTTTTCATTTCTTCATAGCACTCGTTTTAATCGAAAATGTTGAATACGTCGTTTTCCGCTTTCTTAATTAATTACGCGCTATCCGTGAGGAATCCGCTTAGGATGACATGCCGCGAGGCATCGTCTATGTGCACAAACCCGTAGAGGGGCCCAAGGAGGGTGATGAACCGCGAGGTTCATCTATTTATATGTCATTGTCTTGAAAAACGACCGATTCGATGTTTATGTAATTTGCTAAAAAATCACCGTTTTCAAAGTTAAATCTTCCGATCCTCATACCTTGGCATGGATGAGGGATTGAGTTACCCATGAAGAATGATTACCATGAGACCCTACAACACTAACGAAAACACAACACACTCACATTTTTACCGTATTATTTTTACAATATTTACTTTCGTAATTTTTCGTACCCGTTTTACCTTAAACAAAAACCCAACTAAAAATTCACCTTCAAAGGGTGGTTCATACTTTGCTAAATCACTTCCAAAGCAAGTTTCAGATTGTAAAACTTGTAGACTAGTTTGTCCCTGTGGAATACGACCCTGGACTCACCAGGTTTACTACTTGACCGACTTCCTATACTTGGGAATTTAAACTGCAACATTTTAGTCTAGTCAAGGGCTGAGGCAGCCAAGCAGGCAACTGAGGATGCACGTTCGGAGGTTCGTCGTTCGCAACGTCAGATCGACGAGCTCACCTCGGAGGTGAGGAGCCTGAGGGAGGCTCGGGCGACTGCCAAGAGGTCTGCTAAGGAGGTGGAGGAGGCGTTCCGAAGGGAGAGGAACGTGCTCTGGGCCGAGCCGGGCGCCCTGCAGTAGGTGGACCCTGCTCGACTCATGGAGGAGGTTGATAGGGGTTACGAGGATGTTCTGGCCCCGAGGATCGTGGAATCCCTCCAGGGGGCATTCCAGGCGTACGAGGATATCCTGGCCCCGAGGATCGTGGGGGCCTTTCGGGAGGGGTTCTTGTCGTTCGAGGAACGGGTCTGACGGACGCTTCCCTGTCCTCCGGCCAGTCCCGAGGAGCCTGCCCGATCGGGGCAAGTCGAGGCCCCTGGGAATGCCTCTTCCTGGGCCCCGGCATTATAGGCAGTGCATGCCTTTTTGTCCCCCTCCCTATTTGTAAAAAAAGAACTTTTTTGAATGTAAGAGTTTAGTTTTGAAACTTCCACCTTTTTGTGCGTCGCTATGCTTTTGTCAAGTGTTTTCTGGGGTTGTGTCTTTGACTCAGTCTTGCCCCCTCCCGCTGTTCATGCCGAGGTAGTTCGCTGGTTTGAGTTGTAGGAGATTTTTGTCGATGGGGTCCCTAGCATGCCGGGGGAGATGCCCCGAGCCTTAAGGCTGGTTGGATGATCGGTCTGCTGGGGGGTTGCCCCCAGCCTTAAGGATGATCGGGCGATCGGCCTGCTAGGGGAGTTGCCCTCAGCCTAACGGTCGGTCGGGATGATTGGCCCACTGGGGGATTTGCCCCCAGCCTTACGGTCAATTGGATGATCGGCCTGTTGGGGGAGTTGCCCCCAGCCTCACAATCAATCAGAACGATCGGCCTGCTGGGAGAGTTGCCACATGCCCACGGTCGATCGGAATGATCAGCCTGCTGGGGGAGTCGCCCCAGCCTTACAGTCGATCGGAAGGATCGGCCTGCTGGGGGAGTCGCCCCAAACCTTACGGTCGATCGAAAGGATCGGCCTGCTGGGGGAGTCACCCCCAGCCTCACGATCGGTCGAAATGATCGGCCTACAAAGGGAGTTTCCCCTAGCCTCACGGTCGGTCGGAATGATCGGCCTGCTGGAGGAGTTGGCCCAGCCTCACGGTCGGTCGGAATGATCGGCCTGCTGGGGGAGTTGTCCACAGCCTCACGGTCGGTTGGAATGGTCGGCCTGCTGGGGGAGTTGCCCCCAGCCTCACGGTCGGTCGGAATGGTCGGCCTGTGTAATTGCCCAGAATGCCATATACGTAGGGTCTATGCTTTTGTGTGAATATAGAGTGTATATCGTGTACTATGCATTGTGTATATGCTTGCATACAAGTGAGTACATATGTGCATGTCCTTTAGATGGTTGATTATGCATGGAGTGTGTGCAGTGAACTATGAAGTGGTATAGTACTATTGTATGCCTGTGTGGAGTAGTACTAGTAATTAGATTTAATATAAGTGTTACTAATTGATGGTGTATTTTATTGGTTGCTTGCATGGTTGCCGATGTATGCTTGTTTATGTGTTTAGTAATGTGGGTGTAGTGTGCATGCATGAATGGTGAGGTGATGCATGGGTATGTGATGCATGATTGTGGTTGTATGATGGCATGTGGGTGAATGGGTGTGTAGGATTGGTGTATAGAGACTAGTATGAGAAGGGGTTAAGGTTAGTGGCATTCTTGTAATTAATAGGGGAGTGTGAGAAGTAATGACATACTTGTAATTAAGTTTGGGTATGTGTGTATAGTGGGGGAGATATTTGTGGAGGATGGCAAACTTGTAAATATAGCTTCTTGACTATTCTACTTAATTCTTGGCTCTTCTACTCTCTTCTCCCAAATTCTCCTCGTTCTAAACTCTTCTAAAAATATCTCACTCTCTCCCCAAGACCAGGCCGAATTCATCCCTTCCCATTGCTCCCTCTTAGACTTTAGCGAGGTTGAGCACCCGTAGGGCTATGCCACCCTCACTCTGCACACCGCTGTAGCATCCATGTCGTCGTTTGGATGTTGTTGCTCATTCTAGGAGAGAGGAGGAGAAGAAGAAGAGGAGAAGAGAAGGAAGAAGGAGAAGAGCTTGAAGAGGGAGGAGCCATAGGGATTTGGGCTACCCTCTTGTCTCTCATCATCCCTAATGTAGGATTCCATCTCCAACTAGTATTAGAGTTGCATGCTTAGTTTCATGGTTGTTGTCATTGTCGTTGTTGTTGTTGTGGTTTCACCTGTTCTTAAGTCAATTCTGAGTTTTGTATGGTTGTACACGGTGAGCAATTCTGAGTTTTGAGTGGTTGTGCGCGGTGAGCAATTCTGAGTTTTGAGTGGTTGTGCGCGTGAGCAATTCTGAGTTTTGTATGGTTGTGCGCGGTGAGCAATTCTGAACAGATTTGTATGCTGATTGTTTTGCTTAGTTCTTTCAATCTAGAATTGAGTTTGCTCTGAAACTTTTATGGCCTAAATATTGGACTGTTATCTATAACTTTTATGTTGTGAACTTTTACCAATTCGACCTGCAAATAGGGTTTAAAAATTCTATGTTTACAACATGTCAGAATTTCATCCAATCTGGACACAGTTTGGTAAAACGTAGATCAGTCCCTGCACATTCTATAGAAATTGATGATCTTAGTCTCGTTGGAAAGATAATAACCTTTTCTACAACTTTCCCTGCGTGCACTTTTTTGAGATTCTAACTGTAACATGTCCTAAACTAATAATCTTTACAGCCTTCGAAATCTGTCTGAAAAACAGATTCGTCAGGTCTCACCAAACAATTCACCAAAATTACTCAGTTCATATTTCTGAATGAAAATCCATACGTGAATCTAGCACAACTATATATACAACTTTCATTTGTATTGTATGGGCATGTTTGATACAAATATTTGAAGCGTTATGTCCTGTTTGGGACTGTCCTGTTATTTCCAGAAACTGGGTTGCATGAATGTGTTATTTTGTGTTCACTTATGGATTTCCATGTTTTGCGGCTTCATTATATGATGATTCATCAGTTGTTTATTTTGCCATCTCATGTTTCATAAAGTTGTTCATTTTCATTTATGTTTAATATCTTGGTGAATTAATTGTTGATAACAATGTTGGCCTTCAAGAGGTGTTGATGTGGGGAAAAGAAAGCAAGTTTGGATATCATCATATTAGGACACGAAAGGTGGAGTGCACGGGCATGGACAAATTTGCCGCGGTAGGTGGCGGAAGAAGTCGTCGTGGGCAACCTCTTGATCCATTAGGTGGCTCCACATTGATAACGGAGTAGAATCACTTGCACTTGCTTGCCGGCTCATTCATGGGATCCCATTGCATTGTATTGCATTGCATTGCATCTCATAGCAATTGCTTTGTATTTCATATGCATCATGGCATCATTGAGCATTATGTGTGATTTGTGGTTATAGATATGGATGTTGCCTTGTATGTATGATTGTTGCCATGAATGCATGAATTGCTTGCGATGGGCGCATATTGATAAAATGAGGTGGTTTGCTTTTATTTGTGAAGCTTAAATGTGTGGAAGTGAGACGGGTTCCATGTTACCAGTTTCCTTGGTTTACTATTATCACTTAGTTGCTCATCATAAATGTTGTACTTGTTACTTTTTGCCTCTTATACATTATGCTAGCATGTACACCTTGCCTGTTGCATGCCCCCTCATGCTCATAACTATAGTTGTTACTTCCTTTACTGCAGTAGATGTTTATGCCATGTCATACACTCTGCCTGCTCACGTGTACATTTTCCACACTCATGTAAGGGCTAGTTGGTGTATGGTATTCCTACTGGGTCACGCTTTGACGTGCACCACCGTTGAATTTTCAGGTGTTGGTGTTGGAATTGGTTGGTGACTATGAGGAAGAGTAGTGGAGTTCTGTGGACTAGTTAGGTTGGGGTGGCGAGGGGAGAGGAGAGAGTGTTGTACTTTTAGGGTTTTGTTGGGGTAGTGATGTGTTGTTCATGATGGATGTATGGACAGATGGATGACGTAGACGATATCAAACTTTTCTTTGGGTATATTTGTTGTACAGTTTCCATCTGTGTTTCTTTTTGCGTTTATGTTGTTGGTTGTTTGGTTGTGCTTTGGGAACATTACAGGTACTATCCTAGCAGTGCGCAGTGGATCTGCTTGCGTTTTTTGTATTTTCCTTCGTAACACTCGCAGCTCTGGGATCACCTGGGATGGATTCGTACTTCCCGGGTATCTTGGGGAGCGGGGTGTTACAGTTGGCAGCCTATGCCGGTCACCGCACTGCGGCTGTGTAAGGGTAGTGTGTGTAGTGTATCGAGAGTAGTTTAGTCTTAAGGTGGGTAGGAGTTCTGCCTTATGATAGAGCCCTGATATCAGAAGTTTGAGGTACAGAGCCCTGAGGGTAGACACTAGAGTGTTGATTGAGTAAGAATATGTGTATATATCTTTGTGTGTATGTATGTGTACATATACGTCTATAGCTCTATAAGTGTTGTATATGGCTTGTCGAGCATATTGAGATGATATACTCATGTGCACATGATTATGGTATATGTACGAATGATTATATGGCTATGTGATTGTATTTGAAGTATATGTGTTAATACATGGCTGACTTATGAATAGTATGTAGAATTGAGTTATATACTTGATTGAGGTGCAGGTAGTATATGGATGTACTGTGTTGTGTCTATATACTGTATGTGATACATGCATATGTAGAGTTTGCAGATGCATGTGTAGATCTTTGAGTTCCACCCATGTATGTGTGGATATGTCTTAAGAGTATTTGTATTATGAGTTGATACTTGATATATGTGATGAGTATATGATACGTGTATGGATCTAAGCTGGTATGCTTGCACCTGTGTATGAATAAGTATATTTTTGGTATAGTTATCTATGTGTATGATATTGACATAGTAGACCTTTGTGATGACACATCTGTGAATGTTGGATGGATATTAGGAGACATATCTGATTGAATATTTGAGTATAGTAGTGCATGTGTGTTAATATATGGTAGCCTATGAGTAGTGTGTACCATAGAACTATATAGTTGATCGAGCCTTAGGTAGTGTATAGATATTGTGTGTCAACTGTATTTGTAGTATGTGGTATATTTGTGCATGCTGATTGTGTGGATCCATGTGTGGATCTCTGTGTCCCATTCATGTGTGAATGGACATGCTCCGAGTATAAGAGTTTATTATGTTTTTATGTTGTATTGTGTTCACATATGTGGTGACATATGTGATGTGTATATAGTTCAGTGTATGATTGTAAGCGCATGTGCTTATAAATGTGTGTGGATGAATATTTTATGGATAGCGGTGTGTATAAACCGTGATGTGTGACTATCTACTATATGTATATGGGTATTTGGATGTACCTATGATTTGTGTGTATAGTTAAATGTACATGTACGTTGGTGTGATATGTATATTAACGTGTATGGGTGTGTGCCCATGCATGGGTAGGTGTATGCCCGGTTATGTGTATGACTATTTGATGTATGTGTAAGTGTATGCACATAAACATGCCTTGCTTTTGTTATAGTGTATGTATGCATGTGGTATAATGACCATAATTTTTAAGTCTGTCCATCATTAAGTTGACCTTTTGTTTGGGAAGTCCGAAGACAGACTTGATTTTTAAGGTGTGTAGAATGTAAAGGCTCAGAAAGCCATATACGTAGGGCCTATGCTTTTGTTTGAATATAGAGTGTATATCTGTGTACTATACATTATGTATATGCTTGCATACAAGTGAGTACATATGTGCATGTCATTTGGATGGTTGATTGTGCATGTAGTGTGTGCAGTGAACTATGAAGTGGTATAGTACTATTGTATGCATGTGTGGAGTAGTACTAGTAATTAGACTTACTATAAGTGTTACTAATTGATGGTGTATTCTTATTGGTTGCTTGCATGGTTGCCGATGGATGCTTGTTTGTGTGTTTAGTAATGTGGGTGTAGTGTGCATGCATGAATGGTGAGATGATGCATGGGTATGTGATGCATGATTGTGGTTGTATGATGGCATGTGGGTGAATGGGTATGTAGGATTGGTGTAGAGAGACCAGTATGAGAAGGGGTTAAGGTTAGTGGCATTCTTGTAATTAATAGGGAGTGTGAGAAGTAATGGCATACTTGTAATTAAGTTTGGGTATGTGTGTATAGTGAGAGAGATATTTGTGGAGGATGGCAAACTTGTAAATATAGCTTCTTGACTATTCTACTTAATTCTTGGCTCTTCTACTCTCTTCTCCCAAATTCTCCTCGTTCTAAACTCTTCTAAAAATATCTCACTCTCTCCCCAAGACCAGGCCGAATTCATCCCTTCCCCTTATTCGCTCTTAGACTTTAGGGAGGCTGAGCATCCGTAGGGCTACGCCACCCTCACTCTACACACCCCCGTAGCATCCATGTCGTCGTTTGGGTGCTGTTGCTCATTCTAGGAGAGAGGAGGAGAAGAAGAAGATGAGAAGAGAAGGAAGAAGGAGAAGAGCTTGAAGAAGGAGGAGCCATAGGGATTTGGGCTACCCCTTGTCTCTCATCACCCCTAAGGTGGGATTCCATCTCCAACTAGTATTAGAGTTGCATGCTTAGTTTCATAGTTGTTGGTGTCATTGTCGTTGTTGTTGTGGTTTCACCTTTTCTTAAGTCAATTCTGAGTTTTGTATGGTTGTGCGCGGTGATCAATTCTGAGTTTTGAGTGGTTGTGCGCGGTGAGCATTTCTGAGTTTTGTATGGTTGTGCACGGTGAGCAATTCTGAGTTTTGTATGGTTGTGCGCGGTGAGCAATTCTGAGTTTTGAGTGGTTGTGCGCGGTGAGCAATTCTGAGTTTTGTATGGTTATGCGCGGTGAGCAATTCTGAATTTTGTATGGTTGTGCGCGATGAGCAATTCTGAGTTTTGTATGGGTGTACGCGGTGAGCAATTCTGAACAGATTTGTATGCTGATTGTTTTGCTTAGTTCTTTCAATCTAAATTGAGTTTGCTCTGAAACTTTTATGGCCTAAAGATTGGACTGTTATCTATAACTTTTATGTTGTGAACTTTTAGCAATTTGAACTGCAAATAGGGTTTAAAAACTCTATCTTTACAACATGTCATAATTTCATCCAGTCTGGACACAGTTTGGCAAAACGTAGATCAGTCCCTGCACGTTCTATATAAATTGATGATCTTGGTCTCGTTAGAAAGATAACAACTTTTTCTACAACTTTCCCTGCGTGCACTTTTTTGAGATTCTAACAGTAACATGTCCTAAGTTAACAATCTTTACAGCCTTCAGAATCTGTCTGGAAAACAGATTCGTCAGGTCTCACCAAACAATTCATCATAAATCACTAAGTTCATATTTCTGCATGAAGATCCATAGGTGAATCTAGCACAACTATATCTACAATTTTCAGTTGTATTGTATGGGCATATTTGATACAAATATTTGGAGCGTTATGCCTCTGTTTGGGACTGTCCTGTTATTTCCAGAAACTGGGTTGCATGAATGTGTTATTTTGTGTTCACTTATGGATTTCCATGTTTTACGGCTTCATTATATAATGGTTCATCAGTTGTTTATTTTTCCATCTCATGTTTCATAAAGTTGTTCATTTTCATTTATGTTCAATATCTTGGTGAATTAATTGTTGATAACAGTGTTGGCCTTTAAGAGGTGTTGATGTGGGGGAAAGAAAGCAAGTTTGGATATGATCATATTAGGACACAAAAGGTGGAGTGCACGGGCAAGGACAAAGTTGCCACGGTAGGAGGCGGGAGAAGTCGTTGTGGGCAACCTCTTGATCCATTAGGTGGCTCCACATTGATAACGGAGTAGAATCACTTGCACTTGCACGCTGGCTCATTCATGGAATCACATTGCATTGCATTGCATCTCATAGCAATTGCTTTGTTTCATATGCATCATGGCATCATTGAGCATTATGTGTGACTTGTGGTTATAGATGTGGATGTTGCCTTGAATGTATGATTGTTGCCATGAATAATGGGTGCATATTGGTAAAATGAGGTGGTTTGCTTTCATTTGTGAAGCTTAAGTGTGTGGAAGTGAGACGGGTTCCATGTTACCAGTTTCCTTGGTTTACTATTATCACTTAGTTGCTTATCATAAATGTTGTACTTGTTACTTGTTGCCTCTTATACATTATGCTAGCATGTACACCTTGCCTGTTGCACGTGCACGCCCCCTCATGCTCATAACTATAGTTGTTACTTCCTTTACTGCGGTAGATGTTTATGCCATGTCATACACTTCGCCTGCTCACGTGCACATTTTCCACACTCATGTAAGGGCTAGTTGGTGTATGGTATTCCTACTGGGTCACGCTTTGACGTGCCCCACCGTTGACTTTTCAGGTGTTGGTGTTGGAATTGGTTGGTGACTATGAGGAAGAGTAGTGGAGTTCTGTGGACTAGTTAGGTTGGGGTGACGAGGGGAGAGGAGAGAGTGTTGTACTTTTAGGGTTTTGTTAGGGTAGTGACGTGTTGTTCATGATGGATGTATAAACAGATGGATGATGTAGAATATATCAGACTTTTCTTTGGGTATAGTTGTTGTACAGTTTCCCTCTATGTTTCTTTTTGTGTTTATGTTGTTGGTTGTTTGGTTGTGCTTTAGGAACATTACAGGTACTATCCCAACAGTGCGCAGTGGACCTGCTTGCGTTTTTTGTATTTCCCTTCGTAACACTCGCTGCTCTGGGATCACCTGGGATGGATTCGTACTTCTCAGGTATCTTTAGGGAGCGGGGCATTACAACCTGCTGGGGAATTTGCCCCCCAGCCTCACGGTCGATCGGAATGGTCGGCCTGCTGGGAGAGTTGCCCCCAGCCCCACGGTCGATCGGAATGGTCGGCCTGCTGGAGGAGTTGCCCCAGCCTTACGGTCGGTCTCGAGGTTTAGTGTGGTGGAACGGAAAAAATATGGTTGCTCTGTGCGAACTCGCATTTCATTTTCAGAGCTGGGAACAAATTCAAAAGAAACAACAGGGAAGATAATGGCGAGCTAGTCTCGCCCAGGGGAGGAGTTGCGGCTGATTGTCCCGCCTTCTCACTCGATGATGCGTAGAGTGGTCTGGACGATGTTCACCCTCTTTCCTTTGTCCATCTGTTTGGACGTCCCTTCCCCGGGGGCTACCTTTGGGGTGTCAACAAAGTTCTTCAGGCGACCACGACTGGTCAGCTGGTCGATGTCTTTCTTTAGGTGCCAGCATTCGTCAGTGTCCTGACCATTAGCCTTGTGGTACCTGCAGTACTTTTTCTCGTCCTTCGGCCACCCTTCATCCTCGGGAGCGGCTTGCCGATGTGGCACTCTTTCTGAGCCTGACGCAGGACGACGTCCTGAGTCGCGTTCAGCTTGGGGGCTGCGCTTCCTCCCTACGCTGCTTTCCCCTTGTCTTATTCTCTCGCTTGTGGTCTTCCAGCTCACGGCACTCGCTTTCGTCCCGTTTGGAGCCCCGTTTGGTTCCCGCGGGGGGTGCTCCTTCCTCCGCTGCTAAGGCCTCTTTCGTCAGCATGTAACGCTCTGCCCAGACTATTAAATCAGCGTGGTCCTTCACGGTTTCGTTGTGTAGTGACTTCTTTAGGCCCCAGTGCCGGAGCTCTTTCTTCAGGGCCGTTTTCACGACCATCTCAGGGCAGCTATCCACATTTAGCCTCTCGGCGTGAAGCGTCGCATGTAGCTCCTTAAGGTTTCGCCCGGCCTCCGTATAACATTGAACAGTAGCTCTGATTCCGGCTTTATTTGTCGGTCGGCCATGAATTGCTTGCAAAATTTTTGGGTGAGGTCCTGGAAGATGCTGATGGACCGGTTGGGGAGGCTGTTGTACCAATTCCTGGCGGATTTTCGGAGGTTGGAATAGAAGCCACGACAAAGCATGGCGTTGTCAGCTCCCTGGAACGCCATGACTCCCTCGTAGTTCATCATGTGATCTTCTGGATCTCCAGTGCGGTCGTATTTCTCTAAGGTCGGCACCTTGAACCTGGACGGTACCTGTGCGTTGGTGATGCTCCTTGCTAACGGGTAACGGTCGTCCCTGGGGCTTGCTGGGTTTCTTTAGCCTGTTGGCGCCTCGACACGAAGACCAGGTTGCCCCGGCAGGTTGGTGGGGGTTCGGAGGGAGTCCACTCGACGGCCATCCCGACTGGGGATAGGCGTCGGTCGCTAAGTGCTCCTCCTTCCGGGGCGGTCTTCCCGATCCCTACACCTCATCTGACGGGGGCTTCTGCTTCGACCCCTGTAATGCCCCGGTCCCCAGGATAACCGGGAAGTACGAATCCGTCCCATGTTCTCCCAAAGCAGCGAGTGTTACGAAGGAAAAAAGAGGATACAAAAGAAACTGGCAGGCCACTGCGCGCTGCTGGGAATAGTACATGTAGTGTTCAACGATACATCCAATCAATAAACACAGAACGAGACCAAGCCACAGAGAAATACTAAAACCCAAATGCTAAACAATTTCATATACATCTCAAGCATTCCAATGCATCAATTCATATAGTACAAGCATCTCTCACCCCAAAAGAAAACCCAAAGTACACATCGCTCTCTCCTCTCCCCTCACCACCCCACGCTCTAGTCTCAACCAGAGATCTCCACAGCTCCATCTGCTTCCCACACCAAGAACCACACCTGAAAAGTCAACGGGGCACGTCAACGCGTGACCCAGTAGGAATCACATACTCCAACCTAAATACAACACACACTAATGCCATTAGTGGGTGCACAGTGCTATAAGTGGAAGCACTACAAATAAACATGGCATGCGTGATAAAAGAAAGCAACAACAATACCACATGTAGGAAATGTGAACAGAATCATAGTAGGGGTGTAAGGGGAGGTGTGACGATAGTCCAACAATTAACAACAAGTACGCCTAAAGCGCAAAAGAGAGTTAGTCAAACAATTACATGCAATGTTAGTTTTTAGAACCCTAATATCGAATACGACGTATGGGAATGGACCTCTCCCAACTGTGTGGGAGAGCAAAGAGGACTCCTTGTCGCGCTAGCCTGTTGGAAGCCTCGGGTACCACTCTACCCTCCCTGCCGCGCTAGCCCGTCAGGAGTGCAAGTGTACCCATCACACAAAACCACAAGACACCACAACCAGTCCATCTCATATGTATACCCGATGCTTCAGAATTTCCCCAACCCGTTTTCCCTCTAATAGGATGACTGAAACGCTATCTCACTCTCACATGTTCACGAAACATTACTCTTTCCATTTCTACATATGGAACTAACCATTTCAACCTCATCACGACATCCTCTCAATACATATAATATTACAACCACAACAATTCACCCGTAGTCAAATTATGCAAAGCATCTCCCTCATTTCATATTTAACTACATGTAGACATTAGCACAAACACGTTGATGGCATAATGACAAAGTCCTCGATTTAATTGAAAACAACATAATACTACTAGCAAAATGTCATCCTCTTCTAGCAACATGAAGCTAATAGCATGAAACCAATAGCATGAAACCAACGCGTAGCACAACTGGCGTGGGGTTGTGCTAGCTTCCAGGAGGTCTCGAGTTTGAGTCCCACTGGATGCAGCTGTGTTAAAAATATGTGAGGGATAGCTTTAGCTACCCTTTGCGGGTCCTACCCGGCTCGAGCCAGATTAGTCGACGTCCAATGTGGTGTCCGATAATCGGTGGTTAAAAACAAAAAAAAACTAATAGCAACATGAACATATCAATAAACATGTCACCTCAACATAAGACTAATAACCATTTCACCTCAACATTTCCACAAACACCTGAGGGGCATTATTAACATGGTTATTAACACACTACAATGTCATTAACAAATAGCATCATGAAGCTTCTTTTTAGTTAATGATAACATTCATTGATGATACTAACAGAACTAACCATAACACATCATTTGAAACACTAGAAAACACTTCAGCTTGCTGGAAATTGCACAACAGTCAGGTTGAATGACATTTTACTCCATATTTTTGTATGGAACATAACAATGCAATGTAGATGAAAGTTGTAGATATGGGCCATATGGCAGTTTTACATATGCCCACCAAATTTCAAAAAATAATCATGTGTATGTGATTTATGGTGCTTCATCTAACAACAGAGAGCAAATCTGCAGAAAAACAGCACAACTGCCTCAACTAAATCAGTGTATTATGCATAGCTACAGTCAAAACTGGGTAAAATGTATAAAACGAGAGTTGTAGATTAGGACTTTCTGATTTCTGTAGTATCCCAAAT
Organism: Scilla litardierei; assembly: GCA_030789695.1. Lineage (NCBI taxonomy): Eukaryota > Viridiplantae > Streptophyta > Magnoliopsida > Asparagales > Asparagaceae > Scilla > Scilla litardierei. Next base: position 40,879,386 of record CM061141.1, read on the forward strand.
CATCTAAGTTCATTATGTATCGTGGCTGTTATCGCCATTTTAGTACGGGCTGTCGAAACAGGCCGAATTCTGCCAGGTTGCAAACAAAACCATTTTTCTCCAAATACTTGAACTGAACACATGTCAAATTATATATGAACCTGGGATCGAATTCCATGAACTACATGAATATATTTTTTTCAGATTTTTATTTGATTTAAAAATAACAAATATCATCAGTTAAACAGGGGACAAATTTCTGAAATTTGAAACAGATTTGCATCAATGAAATCCACCATGCACTAATCACACTAAAGGGAGTATGAATTCCTACCTCAAATCTAGGATGAAGAAATCTCCTCCATCAATGCCTTGAATTCCACCATAGATTCATCTTCAAGCTCCAAAAACCCTAATCTCCTCTTGCTCCTTCCTCCTCCTCTTGAGTTTCCCCCCTTTCTTCTCTTTTCTTCCTTTCTTTCTCTTTCTTTCTTCCTCTCTTTCCCTTTTTTTGCTAGAATGATTCGGCCATAGGGGAGAGGATTTGGCAGGCTTGGGTTGGGGGGAGAAAGAGAAAAGAAAAAAGAATTGAATGAGAGAAGAATGAAGAAGCTTTGAGAGAAAGAGAAGAGAATTAATAAACATAGGAATCCCCCTAATTACAATTTTGCCATTCTCATAAAAATCTTTCCTCTCATCTACAAATAACTCAAGCCCAATAACAAAGCCCAACAACCCACCCTAGCTACTAAAATTATCTAAAGGCCCAAACAATAGTAATTATAATAATAATCAACATCAACATTAACAACAAGAATAAAAATTCTAATACTAATAATAACAACATCATCAACCACAATGCCATTCAGTAATACCACTAACAACAACAACAATAATCTCTTTAGAACATAACAAAATAATTATCATGAAAATACCATTTTACTATCCACACCCACCAACCAAACATCACTAAGTACACTAAGATCAATACTAATACTCACTACATCACATCCAATACATTCATACGTATTCACTTATACATCCAAGTCAGGACATATTCAACCATATAGCCATTCACGCAGGAAGTTACTATGTACACACCAAAATTACTATACACACTACAGAGGCACACAAGCAAACATACACCACATATCAAACCAAAATACATAACTTACAGTATATGGCACTAGGGCCATTACAACCCCGCCGATCTTCGACGGTTAGATGGCTGGATGACCGTCGACGCGTTGAGCGAGGTCGCCTGGATGAGGCCGTAGTTGACTCGTTCCTAGTGCATTCGGCCCTTCCATCCGCCTCATCCTAGAGTGAGGTAGGGGTGAGTGACCGCACCGGGACGAAGATCGGCATATTGAACGTCGCTCTGGGTTGGCGCCCTCCCTGCCGTGGTTGGCAACCACGGTCGAGCGTAGCGGAGGACAGAGATCCTGACGGTCGGGGATGGCCTTCGAGCCTCCCTCCGGGCGGCGCAGGTGGCCCGTGAGTTGTTGGATGGCTGCCGCCAGCGTTTGGAGTTGGGCATTAGTCTCTTGGGCGAAGAGACGCAGTTACTCTTGGGTCACCGAGCGAGAATCGCTGGTGACTAATTCAAGATATAAATTGTATATTTATCCCCCCCATTTTGGTGCTCTTCGTGCTATATCGTTCACATTCTAGCTCCATTACTCGCGTTTTCATGATATTATCATATTTTGGAGCTTATCGTTTTTATATGCATAAAACATAATTTTTACAGAGTATTCACGTCCTCATCTTGGTCTCCTATTATTTTTATTTAAATTTTGTGAAGTCCCGATTCCAACGCATATTTTTCCAGAATTTTTGGAGGTCGGAGCAATTTACTGCATTTTTTGGAAGACAGTGTGACTGTGCTGAAAATTTCTGGTCTGGAAGTTCTGCTTTTCCTCTCTTGTGTAGAATTCTGCTATCATTCCAGTGTGTATTCTAGCCTGGTGATATTTTTCAGTCATATTACACTTTGTTACGGTTCTATCTCCGCCTAGAACACGTCATTCCAAGGTCAGATGATTTTTCTAGAAATTTTGCAAGACAGGGTGACTGTGCTGAAATTTCTGCTGATTTCGGCATTGCTTGCGGGTTTTGGGCTAGAATTCGACCTGTTTAACTTATTTCCAGACCCAGTTCGGCTAAGAACTTTTGGGAGCTGCTATTTAGGTCCTTGGGCAGCCCTCATTACCCCCAATGCCCCATTGCACACCTATCTTAACTTAGGGCTAAGTTTTGGGGTACATCGTCGGAGCAAGGAGGAGATCACGGCGGAGATGACCGTGGTTGCTCGGGAGTGACACATCGGTGATTTCGATCCCTCTCTCTTGTACGTAGATATAGGGTTTATTCATGTAATAGATGATTTTAGAGATAATTGACTCATTTTCATGTTTTACTCTAGATCTTTGGTGTTTGTGCTTTCGATTCAATGATTGGATGTTTTCATTGCTTTCTTCGTGCTTGGGCTTTCATCTTTTGTGATTGGGTTGTGAGTTCATGTGGGTGATTTGAACCCAAACCCGGGTCGTCATTCGTTGGTAGGCCTACAAGCCACCCGTAGTAAGCAAGTAGCTTAGTCGCATACTACTCCGTAGCGAGGAATAACTCGGGAGAGCTCCTCCTACACCCTTCACCATTCCGCACGCCAAGTGTTTGGTTGAATGTCGAGCTCGCCTCTTCGCTTGATTGAGCCCCCGAACCCTTATCCATAGCGTGTAGGTTTTGGTAGGTGGCCCCCACATATCATTCCCACACTCTCTCCCATACTCAAACACCCATAAACATAGCGGGCGATTTTTTGCCATCCCGCATCCATTTTTGACCAAACTTGTGATTTCAAACGACTCTTCCATGTGATCCGACCCGGTACTTACCGGTTATAAATTTTATATTGCATTGATGCTCCTACACTTGGAAGTGGAAGGCGTGCTTCCCTTGCGCGTTTTCCGGTTCAATCAATTGGCGTCGTTGCCAGGGAAGACGGTTTTGAAACTTTTCGCATTTTTGATCGAACTTGGATGTTTTGGCAAGGAAATTCTTTCTATTAGTGTGAGTCTTTTCCGATTCTTTATTTTTCACTTTTTGATTTGAGATTTCTTTATTTTTCACCTTTTGAGTCTTTTTTATTGTTTGTTTTTATTTTTTTAAAACATGGCAAGTACTTCAAACTCTCTTGAGTTTGACATACTGGTGACCAAATCCCTACCGAGATTCCTTGGTAAGGATGAGGAGAGCCCTTACATATATATTAAGAAGTTTGAGAGTGCTTGCAAGCTTCATTTTGATGGGAACGCATGCGCAGAAAAGTTTTATCTTACATTCTTTCCCCATTCTTTGGATGGTAGTGCCTTAAAATGGTTTAAAGTTTATCTCCCACATCTTATTCCATCTTGGCATGTACTAAAGCATAAATTTTGTACGAAGTTTTTTCCATCTTACAGGACCAAAGTATGGCGAAGAAGAATGGTGAACTTTGCTCAGCGCATCGGTGAGACATTTTTTCAGGCTTGGACGCGATTTTCAGAGTTAGTGTACGGTTGTCCAGATCATGGAATTGACAGGATGTGTCTTCTTGGATTCTTCATGGAAGGATTGCTTCCGGAGAAGCAGGGTTTTGTGGATATGTTGGACAACTGCCACTTTTTGGACATGGATGAGAATGCGGCTTGGCATTATTTGGAGTCCTATAAGGAGGAAGATCACACATTGGTTGTGACTCCAAATGAGCCAAGCCATGAAGTTTTGGTCCACCAAGCCCCAGATGAAGAAGTTTTCATGGATCTCACACCATCGGTAGATCATGAATTGAGTACCCCATGCCAAGTTGTTGTTGAGGAACCAAGTATTGGCATGGAGGAGTTGGTTGAGCCGATGGCGGAAATTATCATGCAGGTACCTACTATTTCTGCTAGGCCGTGTCAAGTAGTCGTTGAGGAATTGGTCGTTAACATGGTAGAAATAGAGGAGCCGATCGCGCACACACTTGGGAGCGAAGTGGGCGAGGAGGATTGTTCTTGTGTTGATGAGCTCGAAGAAGAGGCAAGCGAGGTTGAGTTTATACCACATGCTATCATGAATCCCGAGCTTCCCTCTCCTTCAGTAGTTTCTATGGAGATATCACTTCCTCCCCCGATTGATATTGAATACCGCGGGGATGAGCTGCAAACCACATCATATTTAACCATCCAGGGAGTTTTCTCACACATTCATTATACTTTTCATTCCGTATTTTATATTGATGACTATGTGTGGAGGTCGTTTTTGGGAATGTGTCCCCATCTCTCTCTTACACAACCCGTCTTCTTCCTTATATAGGTACACACTTTGAGGAGATGCTTGGGGTTGTGTATGTGGCCACCATTGCCACGTTCGGATGACGAGCATTAGCGGAGGAGCAAAAGGAGCTGATAGAGCAGCTGCCTCCACCGTTGTACATCCGAGATCCACCTTTTGATCGCGGTGATTTCTATCCAGTAGTGTAGATAAATAAAATAAATTTTTTATTTTATTGCTTTCGTATGATTTTCTTTTTCTTTTCTAGGATCTTTTGCCGACATCTAATACTCTTTCCACATTGAGGACCATGTGTATTTTTAGGTGGGGGGAGAGTGTTATAATCTTTATAAATGCTAGGATTTTTGCTTAGAATTTTTTTGACATCCATTTTGCCATCACCCAATATCATGCATATATATCGTTTACCCTCCTTGCTCATTTGCTAGCTTTATGCTTAATCCCTTAAATGCTTCATATTCATGCATACATTTGGATTCAAATGTTATGTTCAAACTCCTAAATTATGATTGGCATGCATTTTAGTGATTTTTCTTCATGGGATCGATTTTAATATGCTATTCATAAAAATAGTGCATAATTCGATGAATTTTGTCTTCGATGTGGTTTGGATTAGTTTTGTGCAAACTTAGTGATGCACGAGTTGGATTAAGTCTTTAGTGTAGATTGGTTTTCAATTTGATGGGATTTGGCCTTGGATATATGCTTGGTTTATGCTTGAGGAGTGGTTGATTGGTGTGTTAGATCTAAAAGAAAGAAAGAAAGAAAGAAAGAAAGAAAAAGGAAAAGAAAAAAACATTAAGTGCATCGTTCGTCTAGTTTTGTCAAGTAGCCGGGTCCTCCCGAAACATTGGGGATTCACGTCGAAAGATAGGATTTAGGGGAGTGCACAAGAGAAAAATAACTGAATCTTAGGTGATTCGAGTTATTAGGTCCGCGGGGTCCTTTTTGGCATAATGCCCCAAAATCTTCTGATTTGGGAGTCATTGACCGAACCCTTGTTACATGGGTCACCCTAAGTTTCATATAAAAAAACAAGAATAAACATGATCCACATATCGAACTTCCATGAATTAAGAAAGCTAAGTGTTGTTTTTGGCCAAGTTCTTGAAGGTTGTGATACTATGACACGCTTATGCTTTAATCTCAATGAATGCAAACTTTTGTTTGTGTTTTGTTAGTTTGAGCCATATTGAAGTATTACTTTTGGATTTGCTCTTTTTTATGAGTTGGTATATTGAAATTGAGATTATGTTGGAAATTTTTCATGTGCCATGAATATTGTGGAATTTGATGTGTGCTATGTGGTGAATCTGAATATATAGCTTGTTTTGATAGGGACTAGCAAAAAGCTAGTTGGGGGTGCGATTCGGGATATAAATTGTATATTTATTCCCCCATTTCGGTGCTCTTCGTGCATATATCGTTCACATTCTAGCTCCATTACTCGTGTTTTCATGATATTATCATATTTGGAGCTTATCGTTTTTATATGCATAAACATAATTTTTACAGATTATTCGCGTCCTCATCTTGGTCTCCTATTATTTTTTAGTTAAAGTTTGTGTAACGACCCGATTTTCGGGCCCGTTACTTTTTGGTATTTGCGCAGGTCCTGCAGTTAACCAGTGAAAACAAAATAGCCACGATGCAGAGATGTACAAAAATACCCAAATAGTGTCCAATTATTACATCCATACTGAACAAAGATGTTCCAACAGACGTACATGAAGAAAAGAAAATACAACTGAAAACAACTCTGAAAGCTGCGGACTCATGGTCAAATTCTGGCGCTATTAACTCTAGAGCATCTGCCTCCATATGTACGTCGTCTGCGGTGCCACAGAGATGAAACCGTAGGTAAGTCACAACAATTCTAGCAATAGAAACAAAGTAGTGCAAAAGTATGGAACGGATTATAGTAAACAAAAGATGGTCAGATAGGTACAAAAAGTAAAGTATGAGCTGACAGGTATGTAAGAGTGAATACTGGTAACTATTCAGAAGTGATGCATAAAGTAAAGATGATTGTACAAGTAACGACTGTGGCGTGGCATGTGGTAGTAACGATATTTTGACCATTGGGATGTCAATAGATCGACTTAGTAATACTTAAGAAAAGATGAGCGTCGTTTGGCTATCTAATAGTGTATGATGGCCTAATAATAAGAAGTCTAACTTAACTTCCAAATCAGCCAGTCAGTCAGGGCTTGAAGGCACAGGTCACTTCAAAGACCGCAGGAACAAGTCCCTTGGTTGACCAACCCCCTTCCCATTCCTTCCTAGACACTGATTCAGTCGTAATTCAAGACCGCTCATTATTAAACCGTTCTATCACGTTTGAGTAGACTTGACTTAGTCCGTAGAATAGTAGTAGTCGTGACTGAAACAATGGTATCAATCAATTATCAATTAGTGCATCATCAATCAAACTAGTGCATCAGTCTTAAATGCCGCAAGGGCCCAATAGTGTGCTCTGTAAATGTGCTCCGTAAATGCTCGTAGGCCCAATAGTGTTCTCAGTAAATGTGCTCCGTAAATGCCCGTAGGCCCAATAGTGTGTTCCGACAATACAAACAACCATGAGTACAATATAGAAATCAAACTAGTGCATCAGCCTTGGCTCGAGTGTATGATATGCAACCAGAAGTGCACCTATCCCACGGAGCAACTCGTGGAATAACTAATAAGGGTGGACCCAGTCACTCCCGCACACTTCATAGCTCAAGACTACCCCGTATCCCGTGTATTATCATAGTCCAATGTTCATATTAGTGTTCGTATCAATATGGCCTCATGGACCCTGGTATCAATCACGCTAGTGCAACAGTCTTAGCTCGAGTGTACGATATGCAACCAGAAGTGCACCCATCCCATGGAGCAACTCGCGGAATATCTACCTACCATCCCTTGCAGGGTGATGGTACAGCTTAACTAATAAGGGTGGACCCAGTCACTCCCGCACACTGCGTAGCTCAAGACTACCCCATAACCCATGTTGTATCACATTTCACATTTATAACCGTATCAGTATCCGTGTCCGTATCCATATCCGTATCCGTATGGCCTCATAGGCCCATCATTTCGTACATCCAACAATGTGTACAACAATACATCCATCAATGAGTACATCAATTACATATATGTGTGGTAGTTACTTGTTGAAAAGTCAAGGCAGAAGCCTCAACAGAGAATATCAGTCCTGAGCAATGCTTTGAAGTCCAACAACTATGATATCAAATTTCATAAAAGTTTACTATCTCAATTTAGTCCTAGCAATGATTTGAAGTCCAACAACTATGATATCAAAGTTTACTATCCGAGCAATGCTTTGAAGTCCAACAAGTATAATATTTAATTCCATAAAAGTGCACTATCTCAATTCAATCTTTTGGTCATTCCACTATTGATCAGTTCGCTAGTTAATTAGGTCTATAGTCATCTGTTCAGGTCAATAATTGTTCTGAGACTAGATGTCATGTCCTAAGTTTATACGAGTACACTATCCAGATTTCCAAAGTTAGAATTAGAGTGACTTACAATCGAGATCATTGTAGCAAGACGAGGTTGGAGCTAGAGCTTTTAAAGATGCTGGTGTAAGAAAATGGGTACCTGCAAATACAAGAAAACATTAGTTACGAGTTACCCTATTTTCTACCTATTTAATCTTATCGTTTCGATTTTATAATCGATTGAAACGATGTCAAAAAGTGTTCTAAATTTTTCTATAGCCTAGATATACGGAAAATAATTTTACTGTAAGAGGAAATATTTTTCAGAAGCTCATAGTAATTTTTATAAGCTCAAAAGAGATTTAAAAACTAATTTTTAATTAAGTACATAATTATTCAATAATTTCTCCTGGATGCAATCTGTGTCGGAAAGTTGCAAATAAGCTGTCAAAATGACCGTCTCGAAGAGTACTTTATCATATATTTTTATCACATATAGGTTTACGTGAAAATATCAAGTTACTAATTTTTGAATGAAAATAACCTATTTAACTTTTAGGTTTAAAAATTAATCCTGGAAAATCTAAGCGTCCGATTGAGACGAAACTAGTGCCATTGGGTCCAAAACGTCATTTCTGATTTTCTGGAGCTGGCCTCATATTTTTCCGATCCATATATTATTTATTATTAATTTAAAACAGAAAACCCATATTATTTAATTATCAAAATACGTAATTACGCGTATTTATACGGGTTTAATACGTATCCGTATTTCACTTCGTTTCACTCCCTCTCTCTTACGCATGCAGCGGCGATACTTACGCTTGCGTCGTCGCCGGAGGACGGAGGAGCAGCGGTGCGAGGAGGCGGCGCTGTCGGGGCTCGGCGGTGGCGACGCTGCTGGCGGGGGCGGAGCGCGGAAGCGTGGCGGTGGCTCGACGGCGGGCAGGGTCTCGTGCTACTGCGGGCTCCGGAGAGGGCGGCGAGGTGCTCGGGGGTTGCTGCAGGGGCAGCGACGTGTGACAGGCGGTGGGGCAGTCGGAGCAGGTGGTCGAGGGGGGCGGGACGACGTCGTGAACGGCGGACGGCGGGCGAACGAAGCGGGTGGAGCTCCGGGCAGGCGGGAAGACGGCAGATGCTGTGGAGGGTTGAGGGAGAGGCGGTGGTAGCGGCTGAGTCGAGGGTGTGCGGCGAAGCTAGGCGGAGGGTGGTGGCTACTGCGGGGCTCTCGGAGGAGCGGGAGGCAGGGGAGTTGGCGTCGGTGGCACCACGACGTCGACAAACGACGGAGCGGCTGCTTTGGTGTAGGATGAGGCGATGCGAAGTTGGGGTGGTCGAGCTCGTCGTCGGAGAAAGGAGCGGTGCTCCGGTGGTGTTGTCGAGCTTCGGAGGCGGTGGCCGTCGGAGATAGGCGATGGAGGTTTGCTGCTCGGGGCTCGGGGTGAGCGGACAGCGAGCTTCGCCGTGGGTGAGAGAGAGGGGAGAGAGAGAGCTGTGTTGGGTTTTGTTGTGGGTTGCCGTCGACAGCGGGTGTGAGAGATGGTTAACGAATGAATGAGGGGAGATCCCAGGGTGATTTTGTGTGGGAGGGGGTTTTTGTTTGAGATGAGATGGGTTCTCTACAGCAAGCTTGAGAGAGAAAGTCTGAGGGTGAGAGAGTTAGAGAGATGGAGAACCCGTGCGTGGGTTAGGGTTACGGGTGATATGCCAAACGGGGGAGAAGGATTAGAGGATTTTATAGTAATTAAGAGTAGTAATTAGTCAAAGATAATAAATAAGGTTAGGTGGTTAATTAATGAAAATAGTTTCACTTTTTGACTAAACTTAGAAAAAATTTTGAAACGTGGAACCAACGTGTTAATCATTGAGGTTAAAATAATTAGGGTAGTAAAAATAATTAGTAAAAGTGATTGGGGTTAAACAAATTGTTAAAACACAATTAGTAAAAAGTACGGAATTACGATTTTGCCCCTACTAGTAAACATGTCCGAAAAATTACGAAAACATACCCACGGGATCGTATGATCGCGAGGATCGCGAATACCAAGTCCGTTTCAGGCTTTGAGCTACGGAAATACTGGTTTTAGGCCAAAACGTTTAGAAAGCGGGTTTGCGGGTTCTCTACTGATTTGACTTCATAAAATTACAAAATAAATATGGGAAGCCCTGAATGATCATTGAATGTTACTGCAAAAGTTTGAAATTGTTTTGATGATGTTTGTATGGAAAATAAATTCATTAAGCCAAAACGGTAATAACTGAAAATGAATTTTATCAGAAATGTTTTGAGTATTTGATGAAATCCGATCTTACTAAAATACTCCATAATTAGTCTGGTACTTCAAAATATTTTTATAAGAAATTTTTGAAATCAGTAAAACTCCTAACAAACCATTATAAAATAGTTTAAAAATTGAAAAACAATTGGTCAAATAGGTAAATAGTTTGTCTTGATGAAAACAGGCCGTTACAGTTTGTGAAGTCCCGATTCCAATGCATATTTTTCTAGAATTTTTGGAGTTTGGAGCAATTTACTGCATTTTTTGGAAGACAGTGTGACTGTGCTGAAAATTTCTGGTCTGGAAGCTCTGCTTTTCCTCTCTTGTGCAGAATTCTGCTATCATTCCAATGTGTATTCTGGCCTATTGATATTTTTTAGTCATATTACACTTTGTTATGGTTCCATCGCCGCCTGGAACGCGTCATTCTGAGGTCAGATGATTTTTCTAGAATTTTTGCAAGACAGGGTGACGGTGCTGAAATTTCTGCTGATTTGGGCATTGCTTGCGATTTTTTGGCCAAAATCCGACCCGTTTAACTTATTTCCAGACCCAGTTCGGCTAAGAACTTTTGGGGGCTGCTATTTAGGTCCTTGGGCAGCTCTCATTCCCACAATGCCTCATTGCACACCTCTCTTAACTTAGGGCTAAGTTTTGGGGTACATCGTCGGTGCAAGGAGGAGATCACGGCGGAGATGATCGTGGTTGCTCGGGAGTGACACCTCGGTGATTTCTATCCCTCTCTCTTGTACTTAGATATAGGGTTTATTCATGTAATGGATGATTTAGAGATAATTGACTCATTTTCATGTTTTACTCTTGATCTTTGGTGTTTGTGCTTTCGATTCAATGCTTGGATGTTTTCATTGCTTTCTTCGTGCTTGGGCTTTCATATTTTGTGATTGGGTTATGAGTTCATGCGGGTGATTCAAACCCAAACCCGGGTCGTCATTCGTTGGTAGTCCTACAAGCCACCGGTAGTGAGTAAGTAGCTTAGTCGCACACTACTCACCGCGTTGACCTCACTCCGTAGTGAGGAATAACTCAGGAGAGCTCCTCCTACACCCTTCACCATTCCTCATGCTAAGTGTTTGGTTGAATACCGAGCTCGCCTCTTTGCTTGATTGAGCCCCCGAACCCTTGTCAATAGCGTGTAAGGTTGGTAGGTGGCCCCCATATATCATTCCCACACTCTCTTCCATACTCAAACACCCATAAACATAGCAGGCAATTTTTCGCCATCCCGCATCCATTTTTGACCAAACATGTGATTTCAAACGGTTCTTCCCTGTGATCAGACCTGGTACTCACCGGTTATAAATTTTATATTGCATTGACGCTCCTACACTTGGGAGTGAAAGGTGCGCTTCCCTTGTGTGTTTTCCTGCATCCATTTTTGACCAAACATGTGATTTCAAACAACTCTTCCCTGTGCTCCGACCCGACACTCACCGGTTATAAATTTTTTATTGTATTGACGCTCCTACACTTGGGAGTGGAAGGCGCGCTTCCCTTATGCGTTTTCCGGTTTAATCAGTGCCCTCAGTGGTGTGGCTGTGCCCATTTTCGGGCGGGACGTAGTCACCCTCCGCCTGGATGGGGGGCATGCGTCCCGCTCCGTTGCAAGTTGATTCCATGTTAGTGGTGTGGTTGTTTTGACGTAGGCGTTGTTGCGTTTTCCACAGACGGCGCCAGATGTTTCAAGGTGTTTTCTCACCACATGTTGGTTAACTGGAGGGCCGGAGGTCAACGCGATTACGTGGGACACGTGCGGCCACCGGGAGCGGGATGCGGCTCGTTCGGCTTGGTGAAGAGAGTGCTGGTCCGAGCGTCGGTGTGCCGAAGGGAGTCCTTGGTCAAGCGACAATCTCCGTATGGGTGGAGATGAACGGGCTAGTGGGCGAGCGTGTTCGGCTCCGGGCTGATAGGGCGCCGAAGGGTACCTTCGGTACAGCTGGATCTCATTGACCTGAACAGACGAGAAAGCTCGTCAAGGGGTCAGACCTTGGTTCCGACCAAGTTCACTCCGATGCCTAAGTCAGAACGGATCTGAAGGATGCTCGGTGGGATAGGTATGTCTCACGCGGAGGCAGATACGCGAGCCCCCGAGCCGAGCTGTGGAGGAGAATTATAAGGTGTGAGATAAATTCGTTTAGGAAGAATACCTCGGAGTTTTGGTATCTAGAAAGAGGTCCTTTTCCACATTGTTCTTCGAGTTGCTTTATAGGAATCTTCCCCGGCCACGTCCCCTCAACGTCCTCCTATTTCGCCCCGATGATCCGCCATTTTGATGGTGCCTTCATGGGTCATGAAGGTGGGCGCAATGAGGCTCTTTATTGATGATTATGGGCGCGCTGTAACGACCCGCCCTCGGGGCCCGTTACTGTTTGGAACATGCGCAAGTCCTGCTAGGCACCAATGAAGTCAATACAGGCTCTGTTGCAGAAATACACCAAAATACTCATACATGGAAGTGGTATAAACCTTATTACAAACCAGCAGCGTACATGAAAGGAAAATACAACTCGGAGTACAAATACACACCAAGCAAGCCACTCTGATACATTAAATAATAAAAACACTCTCACACTCACACTTAGTAACCAGCGTCCTCCTGGTCAAACTTTACAGCAAATTCAGCGTCTGCAGTCCCTGTTGCAACTTCTTCAACCTGTGCTGTATCTGGCGAGACCACCACAAAAAGAAGGGTCGCCAGGATCAGACGTAACTCAAAGTATCTTTAGCATGATATTTAAAACAATAAACGAGCATGGCAAACTAAAAAGTAATGTGTGATCAATATAGCAGAAAAGTAACATAGCAGTCTGCTTCTATCAGCAATAAACAATATTAAAAAGACCAGTTACGAGATTTGATTTTTAGCTGTGCCTGATCCTACGTGACTTATAAGTGCCTGATCCTAGGTGACTTATAAAGGGAAGTACGATATGCAACCAAGAGTCCACCTGATATCCCGGGTTACAATCAATACTGTACGATACAATCAATACGGTACGGTACAATCAAAACGGTACTATTCCACAGAACGATACGGTTCAATCAAAACGGTACTATTCACTGCAGATCGGACTGGTCGCTCCCGCACTTCCACAATTATAAGTTACCCCAAAAACCCAGTGTGTGTGTAGCTTATAGTACTTACCAACTTACCATTTACGAGTCAATTATTATTCTCACTTTTCCAATTACATCTTTCGGTTAAGCATATCACAGATTCCAATTCAATTTACGGTACGGTGCAATTTATCAAGTTTAGCTAACTGTTCAAGAGAAACACTTTGCTAATGAAAAGAAACTACTTTTGGCATGCATCAATATTGTTTTTAAACCCCATAGCTAGGGTACGATGAGTTATCGTTTCACCTGGCAGTGGAAGGCGTGTTTTGACTAGCGGTAGTGGTACCTGGTTCAAAAGTGCGTTAGTTACACAAACTACTAATGGGAACCTTATAGACTAAAAACTTGTAACCAAGTTAATGACTCTTAACTTAACCTTTTTTTAAAAATAAATCTTAACTTAAAACTATAACTTAAAACGAAACATATCTAAAAATACTTTTAGATATACAACTAAATATACAACATGTCTAATGGTCCTTTACACAGTTATTATAAGTTAAAATAACTAACCTGTAACGAACCTGTTTAAGAACAACCAAGACAATAATAATGTTTAATAATGTTTTATAAGATTATTATAAAAGGATCTGTGAGTTATGCAAGTTCAGATTATTATAAATGAATAGCCAAGACAATAATAATGTCACAGAGTCTAACTATAACTTAAAACTTATATATTAAATACTCTTACCTCTCTCTTTATCTCTCTATTTTCTCCTCTGTCTCTTTCTCTTCTCCCCTTCGTTCTGTCTTATTCGCTTTTTTTTGCTTTCATTCTTTGCGGCAAGGAGGAGCGAGCGAGGGGGAGCGAGGCGGCACGGGCGGGGTCGGTGCAGGCGGCTCAGGGGTCGGCGGCCTAGGGGTGACCGGGGGCGGTGCGAGGCGGCGGTTGCGGGGGATCCGAGGCGCGGCGCAAGGGGGCGGCGGATCCGGTAGGGCGGTGGTGGCAGGGAGGGGTGGTCGGCCTAGGGAGGTGGGTGACGGCGCACGGGGTCGCGACGGCGGCGGCAAGTGCCTGGGCAAGGGGGTTGGCCGGCGGGCAAGGGGAGAGGCTGTGCGTGGCTTGGAGGATGGGAATGGGATTGTAGAGGGTTGAAATCTTGGGGATTTTCAGGCTTAATTTCTCTGATTTGGGCTTCGATTGCACTGTTCTACTCTTCAATCTCAGTTTTGTTGTTTGATTTGGGATGAAGGAGGGGGAGATGATTTGGTGTTGGATTTCTTGTTGAATCAAAATTCAGGGTGGGTGACGAACGGGAGAGGGGTTTTAGGGATTGATGTTGTTACTCCATCTGCAAACAAGGGGGAGGTTGGGGATGAAGTTTGGCTTGCAGGTATTGAAAGAAGGGGGGAGTTGATGATCGGGAGGGGGAGATGCAGGGTTATTATCCGTGAAGGAGGAAGATGCAGGGAGACAGAGTTCATTAACGGTGGGAGGGGTTATAGTCAAAAGTTAGGTTTCTAATTAATAAGGGAAAGAAGGAAGAGACATTTAAAATCAACCTTGGTATTAATGAAGTAAGACTAAAAATTTTTGGGGGAATGCATCTGGCTGAGTTGTGAAAAACGTGGGAGGGGGATTAACTAATTGTAACGACTGCTTTTCATGTATCTGGATTTATTATAATATAATATGTGTTTTGGTGGATTTTCTCCTCATGTGTGGTTTTCGTCTCCGTAGTTTTCATTTTCGATCGATTCGTCGTATTTTCTCGTTTCTTCCTTAGGATTGTCGATTTCGAAGTATGTCATTCGTGACGGACTTCATAACGGCCGTATCTTACTATTAGATCAAGCCTAGGAGTCTTAGAAATCGATCCCGGGGCCCCGCGCTCCGTATCGGAACTTTTGGTGCTCATTAGCCGGTATAAGAAGGGGCACCGACCGACTAGATGACGATCCAGTTGGTCGGCAATCCTTCTTGGACCGACTAGTTGGCTTTCTAAATTTCTCAGGAGTTACTGTTTATCGTTAGTCGGTCTAAGAACGTTGGTTGACCGACTAGGTTGCAAACTAGTCGGTCGGCAATGCTTCTTTAACCGACTAACTCATCAACTATTTTTGACACTAGTTACTGTTTACTCTTAGTCGGTCTAAGAACGTTCATCGACCGACTAGATGTCAAACTAGTCGGTCAGTAGTTGTTCTTCGACCGACTAACTCCTAGTTCAGGTTTTCGACTGGAGTTACTGTTTACACTTAGTCGGTCTGCGTTGGTCAACCGACCGACTAGTTCTCAAACTAGTCGGTCAACAGTTGTTCCTTGACCGACTAAGCAGTGCTGTAAACCCTAGTTTTGCCCTAGCCGCCACCAAACTCTATAAATACCCCTCCAAACGTTTTCTTCTCCTCCCTCAAGACCTAAAACCCTAATTTCTCCCCCCTTTGAGCCCCCATCTCCCTCAAACCCTATTTCCTTCATCCAAGCTCATCCTCCATCATCCAAACCCTCCCTCCACTCATTCCACCTCTCATCTTCCCCAAATCTCCATCAAACCCCAAAAATCCCCCAAAACCCTATCTCTCCAAGCTTCTCCAATCATTTCCAGATCTGAACCCTAGGTTCCCCGGAGCGTTTCTTCCGTCGCCGTGGTTGCTCGGCGTTATTCTTCCGTTCCCTACGCGGTAATACTCGATTCCTTTAATTTTAGCATAACCCACATTGACATTGTGAAACCCTAATAAAATGGATGGTTAGATGATTAGGGTTCTAATAAGAAACCTATTTAGAATCATTGTGCTAATAATTGTTTTGCCATAACAGTGGATCATTCCGTAGTTAGCTTGTGTGACGATCTTCATTGCTCGTCAATCCCGGTATCAGGCAAGTGAAACTTGCATCTCTTGATTTGGGCCATGTCTTAGGCCATTTACCTCGCTTTAGCGTAAAAGAGACTAGACGGTGAAAGGATAGCCGTTTAGACGCCATTGACCTAGCTTGACAACGAAGCTTGGTCCGTCACCCTCATCATGCATGTATGTCACGTTTATTTTCCATTGACGGTACGCGTATTAAATGTTCATGTCATCCATGCATCCTTAACTGCTAATCCATTTTGCCTGTCATGTTTAATTTAAATAAACGGTACGCGAATATCTGTTCATGTCATTGCATTTTGCCTGTCATGTTTAATTTAAATAAATGGTACGCGTATTAACTGCTCATGTCATTGCATGCTTGAATACTCATCGTGATTGCGTAGCCTTGCTACATACTTGTACTATCGTTCCGGCTAGGCCCCCACCTTGCGTGGGCACAATCCTATGCCACTTGCACTTTCTGGCTCGTGCTCCAGAAGACGAGCTCAAAACAGCCTGAGGGCATAGGGCACTCGTTGAGTGATCCCTTGTACTTGACACTTGAACACAGCCTGCGGGCAAAGGGCACTCGTTGAGTGATCCCTTGTACTTGTACTTGTTACTTGACATTACATGTCACTACAACCACTTGCCACTTGTACTCTCCTTCACCTTACTTGTTACCACCGTACTTTACTTGCCATGCACCATATTTTAACTGCTAGGTTGCTAGTTTACCATTATTTCCGTTTCCTTGCACAAGTCTTTCGACTTGCTGACATGTGCCCCTTTTCTCTTTTGGGTGACACATGTTAGAGCCCGAGCCTGAGTTACTTGCAGAGGACGTGGTGTTCGCTGACGCTGAGTCAGGGCCCGCGTTGATCGAGGACTACGTTGATACTGGGGACCAGTCCTAGTGTCTTCATTGTGCTTTACTTTTGTTTAGACAGTTGTTGTGTTATCGGTGCGTAGCACCTATACCTTGTTGTTGTTGTTGTTGCTTTTGTTGGCCTTGTTCTGGGCCTTTAGACTCTTTTCTTTTAGCCTGGTGGCTTTTCTGGATGTTGAACTTATTTTTCTTGTTGGACAATGTATGAGATGTGAGATTTTATTTCAGTCTCTCCTTGTGTTATTATTGTTATTCTGTTGTGGTTACAGGGACCTGCTTATGTATTATTGACGCTTATCGGGTTTGGGGCTTCACAGCTCCACTCCCGTGCGGACCTTTTCACGTCTCGCCTCCATTTTAGGGAAGCGGGTCGTGACACTAATTAATTAGCTAATTAAGTAACTAATAATTAACTAGAGTAAAATTGGTGATTAGTAAAATAAATTAGTAATCGTAATTCGTAACTAGTAAAATAAATTAGCTAAGGTAATAACTATAGTAACTATTAAACTACGGTAAACATTTTCCAATTACATCTTTCGGTTAAGCATATCACAGAGTCCAATTCAATTTACGGTACGGTGCAATTTATCAAGTTTAGCTAACTGTTCAAGAGAAACACTTTGCTAATGAAAAGAAACTACTTTTGGCATGCATCAATATTGTTTTTAAACCCCATATCTAGGGTACGATGAGTTACCGTTTCGCCTGGTAGTGGAAGGCGCGTTTTGACTAGCGGTAGTGGTACCTGGTTCAAAAGTGGGTTAGTTACACAAACTACTAATGGGAACTTTATAGACTAAAAACTTGTAACCAAGTT
Organism: Scilla litardierei; assembly: GCA_030789695.1. Classification (NCBI taxonomy): domain Eukaryota; kingdom Viridiplantae; phylum Streptophyta; class Magnoliopsida; order Asparagales; family Asparagaceae; genus Scilla; species Scilla litardierei. The sequence goes on from CM061141.1 coordinate 40,897,065, forward strand.
AATGACTCTTAACTTAACCTTTTTATTAAATAAATCTTAACTTAAAACTATAACTTAAAACGAAACATATCTAAAAATACTTTTAGATATACAACTAAATATACAACATGTCTAATGGTCCTTTACACAGTTATTATAAGTTAAAATAACTAACATGTAACGAACCTGTTTAAGAACAACCAAGACAATAATAATGGTTAATAATGTTTTATAAGATTATTATAAAAGGATCTGTGAGTTATGCAAGTTCAGATTATTATAAATGAATAGCCAAGACAATAATAATGTCACAGAGTCTAACTATAACTTAAAAATTATATATTAAATACTCTTTCCTCTCTCTTTATCTCTCTATTTTCTCCTCTGTCTCTTTTTCTTCTCCCCTTCGTTCTGTCTTCTTCCCTTTTTTTTGCTTTCGTTCTTTGCTGCAAGGAGGAGCGAGCGGCGCGAGGGGGAGCGAGGCGGCACGGGCGGGGTCGGCGGCCTAGGGGCGACCGGGGGCGGCGCGAGGCGGCGGTTGCGGGGGATCCGAGGCGCGGCCCAAGGGGGCGGCAGATCCGGTAGGGCGGCGGTGGCAGGGAGGGGTGGTCGGCCTAGGGAGGTGGGTGACGGCGCACGGGGTCGCGAGGGCGGCGGCAAGTGCCTGGGCAAGGGGGTTGGCCAGCGGGCAAGGGGAGAGGCTGTGCATGGCTTGGAGGATGGGAATGGGATTGTAGAGGGTTGAAATCTTGGGGATTTTCAGGTTTAATTTCTCTGATTTGGGCTTCGATTGCACTGTTCTACTCTTCAATCTCAGTTTTGTTGTTTGATTTGGGATGAAGGAGGGGGAGATGATTTGGTGTTGGATTTCTTGTTGAATCAAAATTCAGGGTCGGTGACGAACGGGAGAGGGGTTTTAGGGATTGATGTTGTTACTCCATCTGCAAACAAGGGGGAGGTTGGGGATGAAGTTTGGCTTGCTGGCATTGAAATGAAGGGGGGAGTTGATGATCGGGAGGGGGAGATGCAGGGTTATTATCTGTGAAGGAGGAAGATGCAGGGAGACAGAGTTCATTAACGGTGGGAGGGGTTAGTCAAAAGTTAGGTTTCTAATGAATAAGGGAAAGAAGGAAGAGACGTTTAAAATCAACCTTGGTATTAATGAAGGAAGACTAAAATTTTTTTGGGGGACTGCATCTGGCTGAGTTGTGAAAAACGTGGGAGGGGGATTAACTAATTAATTAGCTAATTAAGTAACTAATAATTAACTAGAGTAAAATTAGTAATTAGTAAAATAAATTAGTAATCGTAATTCGTAACTAGTAAAATAAATTAGCTAAGGTAATAAATATAGTAACTATTAAACTACGGTAAAAATTTTAGACGCGCTCGCGTCGATTCTGCAGATAAAAACACTCGGCCAATCGGAAGTAAAATTACAAGCACACATGCAATTAAACATACCTAAAAATACCGGCCGTTACATCCTACCCTCCTTAGAATAATTACGTCCTCGGAATTCTCTACATGGCATGGAAAAGGTAGGGGTAACGTTCTCGCATCTCGTCCTCTCGCTCTCAGGTGGATTCACCAGGTGAGTCGCGACGCCACATCACCCTGACTAGATCAATAGTCCTGTTCCGGAAGACCTTTTGACGTCGATCTAAGATCTCCACTGGTTGCTGCTCGTATGTCAAGTCCGGACGAACTGCGATCTCCGAGTAGTCCACGACATGACTAGGGTCACTCACATAGCGTCGCAGCTGCGAGATGTGAAACACATTGTGCACTCCCTCTAAGGCAGGGGGCAATGCAAGCTTGTAGGCCACTTCTCCTACCCGCTCCAAAACATTGAAGGGTCCAGTGAATCGAGGACTGAGCTTTCCTCTCCGCCCAAGACGAATCATTCCTCGGTTGGGCGAGATCTTTAGAAAAACATGATCTCCGGGCTGAAACTCTAGATGTCGTCGTTTCGCATCCGCCCAATGCTTGTACCTGTCCTGGGCCAGCTGCAGCTTCTCTCTGATGGTCCGAACCACATCCACGGCTTCGGTGATTAGCTCAGGACCAACCAACTCTCGATCTCCTACATCATCCCAGCTCAAGGGGGATCGACACTTCCTCCCATACAGTGCCGCAAAAGGCGCCATACCGATGCTAGACTGATAGCTGTTGTTGTATGCAAATTCCACCAAATGGAGATGGTCTTCCCATGATCCCTTGAAGTCCAGCATACATGCCTGCAGCATGTCTTCAAGTATCTGAATAGTACGCTCTGACTGACCATCTGTCTGCGGATGGTAAGCCGTACTAAAACTCAAGTGAGTTCCCAAGCTTTCCTGGAGGCTCCTCCAGAAACGAGATGTGCATCTGGTGTCTCTGTCCGAGACAATGCTGAGAGGTACTCCATGCAGCTTCACAATCTCATTCATGTACTTCTTGGCCAACACTTCTATAGACTGGCCTACTCTGAAAGGAATGAAGTGCGCGGTCTTGGTCAATCGATCTACGATCACCCAGATAGCGTCATTCTGCTTCGTACTCTTGGGTAGTCCAGTCACGAAGTCCATCGTGATGTGCTGCCACTTCCACTCCGGAATAGGCAAGGGCTGTAATAAGCCGGCATTCCTCTGATGTTCAGCCTTCACTTGTTGGCACACAATACACTTCGCTACGCTTCGTGCGACACTTCTCTTCATGCCATGCCACTAGTAATGCTGTCGTAGATCCTGGTACATCTTGGTACCTCCAGGATGTATGGAGTATGGCGAACTGTGAGCTTCCTCCAATAGCTCTTCTCTGATGGCGCCAGACGGTACACAGATCCTGTCTTCAAACCTTAAGGATCCATCTGCATGAATCTTAAACTCTGGCCTCTGGCCTGCTATCACGAGATCTCTAATCTTCCGCAGCTTCTCATCATCCATCTGAGCATTCTTGATCCTCTCTACCAAAGTTGATTGGATATTCATGCCCATCAAAGATGCAGACATCCCTGGGAGAATCACTTCTATACCCATGTCCCGGATCTCTTGCTGCAATCTCCACTGAGTCGTAAGGGTCATCACCGCTGGTAGACGACTCAATGCATCAGGTACGATGTTGACTTTCCCAGGATGGTACTGAAGGTCAATGTCATAATTCGCCATGAGCTCTATCCATCGTCTCTGACGCATGTTGAGCTCCTTCTGTGTGAAGAGATACTTCAGACTCTTATGATCCAAGAACACCTTCACATGCTCCCCCCCATAGGAAATGCCTCCAAATCTTCAATGCAAAAATCACTGCCGCCAACTCAAGATCATGAGTGGGGTAGTTCTTCTCATGGATCTTCAACTGCCTGGATGCATAGGCTACGACTCGACCGTGCTGATGTAACACGCATCCAAGTCCTTTACCAGATGCATCACAGAAGACTTCAAATCCTCTTGATCGGTCTGGAATGATCAAAACAGGTGCAGTCGTCAATCTCTTCTTCAGCTCCTGGAAAGCATCCTCACATGCTTTCGACCATACAAACACCACATCCTTTCTTGTTAACCGCGTCAAGGCTCCTGGGATCTTTGAGAGGTCTTTGATGAACCTCCTGTAGTAGCCAGCGAGTCCCAAGAAACTTCGAATTTCGGTCACCGTTCGTGGAACTGGCCAGTTTTGAACAGCTGCTACTTTTTCAGGATCAACAGCAATCCCTTATCCAGACACTATGTGGCCTAGAAACGCCACCTTGTTCAACCAGAACTCACACTTGCTAAGTTTGGCATAAAGCTGGTGTCTTCTCTGGGTCTCGAGAACCTTCCGGAGATGCTCTGCATGCTCTACTGCATTCTTCGAGTAGATGAGAATGTCGTCGATGTAGACAACTACGAACTTGTCCAAGTATTCATACAATACTTGGTTCATGAGACTCATAAATACCACGGGTGCATTGGTCACACCAAACGGCATTACTAAGTACTCATAATGTCCGTATCTGGTCCTGAATGCAGTCTTTGGAACATCTTCGTCTTTCACCTTCACTTGATGGTACCATGTCCTCAAATCCAGCTTCGAATAAACGCTTGATCCACCGAGCTGGTCGAAAAGATCGTCGATGCGCGGTAGAGGGTACTTGTTCTTCACGGTGACTTTGTTCAGCTCACTGTAGTCAACGCACATACGAAGGGATCCATCTTTCTTCTTCACCATCAATATAGGAGACCCCCAGGGAGATACACTGGGTCGTATCCATCCCTTCTTTAGAAGCTCATCTAGTTGGGTCCGCAATTCTTCTAGCTCAGATGGTGCTAAACGATATGGTCCTTTAGATATTGGTTGAGCTCCTGGCATTAGTTCAATGGCAAATTTGAGAGTGCGATCCGGAGGCAAACCTGTAAGGTCGTCTGGAAACACATCCAAGAACTCTCGAACTACTTCTGGTATCTCGGGCTTAGCTTCCATTGCGGCTGCTACTGCTTCGGCCGATCTGGCTCTGTACTCCACTGGGCCTACAGATCTGCTTCCGCTAATGAACTCGAACTTTGGATGATCAGGAATCTCGAAGACTACCCTCCTTCGACTACAGTCGATGGTGGCATGAAAAGTTCTCAACCAATCCATCCCGAATACATCATCAAAGTTCGGAATATCTATCATCATGAAGTCAGCAAATAACGCTCGCCCACAAATAACCACTGGGCATTAAGGATACCCACGGGTCGTCTTTATCACTCCGCCACTCGTATTGACGTTCCAACCGGATGCTAAAGGTTTGACATGAATAGTGTGGGTGCGAACGAATCGACTCGCTAGAAAGCAGTGTGATGCTCCCGAGTCGAACAAGGAGAGGGCGGGGTTCACAGCTACTAGTATGACACCTAGGTTATAAACACTAATCTAAGTAACCAATGCTAATGAAAGAAATGAATTACGAACTATGCAAGAAATATACATGTGATTACTTCACCGGTAGCCTCAGCCTCTTCGACGGTCATGGTATAAGCCTGGCGTTTCGGTGGTGGCTGCTGCCTTGCTTGCTGAAACTGCCTCTATTGTGGGGGTAGAGGTGGACGCTGTGGAGCGTTCCCAGTCGGGACAGCACGCGGAGCTGGGGCTGGAGCTGTAGCACCTGGCTTAGAATGTGGACAATCCCTCGCCATGTGTCCTGACTCTCCGCAAAGCAGATAAAGGCCTAAAAGAATTTGACACTCAGACCTGATGTGTCCATGCTTTCCACAAAAGTGGCAGACCGGGAGGGCCTGCTGCTGTTGTCCTGGCTTCTTAAACTGAACCTGCTGAATAGGGCGGTGTATCTGTGGACGTCTGCTTGGCCCGGCTTGGGTCGGTGGGGGCCTTGCAGGTGCTGTCAGCCTTCGCGCTTCCTTCGCTTCTGCTTCGACCATCTCATGGTTACGAGCAATGGCCAGAACTTCAGCATGTGTGGTCGGACTAGCACCGACCATCATCCTCCGAATCTCAATGTTCAGTCCCTGCTGGAACTGCTGGGCTCGGGTCAATGGATCTGGAACCATTTCCGGGGCAAACCTGCTGAGCCTGGAGAACTCAGCGTCATACTGATCCACGGTCATCGAACCTTGCTTCAGGTTGATGAACTTCTTCCTCATCAGGATCTTTGCCTGTGGGGGAAAGTACTGAGCATTGAATGTTTTGGTGAAGACATCCCACGAAATCGGTAATCCCAAGCGGTCTTCTACCGCCTGCCACCAATCTCGAGCTCCATCAGTTAATTGCCTTTTGGCGGTAGCTACCCAAGCTTCTTCTCGAATCTGAGATGCTCTCAGATCATCAGTGATGCTCTTGAGCCATTCTTCCGCTTGGAGATGATTCTCGGTCCCAGTGAAAGTCTTCGGGTTCATCCCACGAAAGTGATAAGGACTTGGGTCAGCTTTCTGCTCTCTGCGCAAGGCCTGCACCAAAGCCTGTCCAAGCTGCTGATGAAGGGCATACATGCCCCGCATGCAATCTTCTGCAGACAATGGTGCAGTTGGAAATGCTGTCGCGTTCGGACCGGTGTTGGCTCCATTGCCAGCATCATTCTGGTTGGGACCCTCATTCGGGTGATTGATCCCGGATCCAAACACACTGTCCTCGCTTCCTGAAGTGTTCCTTTCCATTGTCTACCTGCGGTTCATAAGGTCTGATCAGTTCCTTTGAGTATTTTATACGGCATATTCTGAACTTCATGTACTGTTCATGTGGTATTTAGCGCGGACCTGCATGGGCCACCAAACCTGTAACGACCCGCCCTCGGGGCCCGTTACTGTTTGGAACATGCGCAAGTCCTCCTAGGCACCAATGAAGTCAATACAGGCTCTGTTGCAGAAATACACCAAAATACTCATACATGGAAGTGGTATAAACCTTATTACAAACCAGCAGCGTACATGAAAGGAAAATACAACTCGAAGTACAAATACACACCAAGCAAGCCACTCTGATACATTAAATAATAAAAACACTCTCACACTCACACTTAGTAACCAGCGTCCTCCTGGTCAAACTTTACAGCAAATTCAGCGTCTGCAGTCCCTGTTGCAACTTCTTCAACCTGTGCTGTATCTGACGAGACCACCACAAAAAGAAGGGTCGCCAGGATCAGACGTAACTCAAAGTATCTCTAGCATGATATTTAAAACAATAAACGAGCATGGCAAACTAAAAAGTAATGTGCGATCAATAGAGCAGAAAAGTAACATAGCAGTCTACTTCTATCAGCAATAAACAATATTAAAAAGACCAGTTACGAGATTTGATTTTTAGCTGTGCCTGATCCTACGTGACTTATAAGTGCCTGATCCTACGTGACTTATAAAGGGAAGTACGATATGCAACCAAGAGTCCACCTGATATCCCGGGTTACAATCAATACTGTACGATACAATCAATACGGTACGGTACAATCAAAACGGTACTATTCCACAGAACGATACGGTTCAATCAAAACGGTACTATTCACTGCAGATCGGACTGGTCGCTCCCGCACTTCCACAATTATAAGTTACCCCAAAAACCCAGTGTGTGTGTGTGGCTTACTGTACTTACCAACTTACCATTTACGAGTCAATTACTATTCTCACTTTTCCAATTATATCTTTCGGTTAAGCATATCACAAAGTCCAATTCAATTTACGGTGCGGTGCAATTTATCAAGTTTAGCTAACTGTTCAAGAGAAACACTTTGCTAATGAAAAGAAACTACTTTTGGCATGCATCAATATTGTTTTTAAACCCCATAGCTAGGGTACGATGAGTTACCGTTTCGCCTGGTAGTGGAAGGCGTGTTTTGACTAGCGGTAGTGGTACCTGGTTCAAAAGTGGGTTAGTTACACAAACTACTAATGGGAACCTTATAGACTAAAAACTTGTAACCAAGTTAATGACTCTTAACTTAACCTTGTTTTTTTAAATAAATCTTAACTTAAAACTATAACTTAAAACGAAACATATCTAAAAATACTTTTAGATATACAACTAAATATACAACATGTCTAATGGTCCTTTACACAGTTATTATAAGTTAAAATAACTAACCTGTAACGAACCTGTTTAAGAACAACCAAGACAATAATAATGTTTAATAATGTTTTATGAGATTATTATAAAAGGATCTGTGAGTTATGCAAGTTCAGATTATTATAAATGAATAGCCAGGACAATAATAATGTCACAGAGTCTAACTATAACTTAAAACTTATATATTAAATACTCTTACCTCTCTCTTTATCTCTCTATTTTCTCCTCTGTCTCTTTCTCTTCTCCCCTTCGTTCTGTCTTCTTCCCTCTTTTTTTTTGCTTTCGTTCTTTGCTGCAAGGAGGAGCGAGCGGCGCGAGGGGGAGTGAGGCGGCACGGGCGGGGTCGGCGCAGGCGGCTCGGGGGTCGGCGGCATAGGGGCGACCGGGGGCGGCGCGAGGCGGCGGTTACGGGGGATCCGAGGCGTGGCGCAAGGGGGCGGCGGATCCGGTAGGGCGGCGGCGGCAGGGAGGGGTGGTCGGCCTAGGGAGGTGGGTGACGGCGCACGGGGTCGCGACGGCGGCGGCAAGTGCCTGGGCAAGGGGGTTGGCCGACGGGCAAGGGGAGAGGTTGTGCGTGGCTTGGAGGATGGGAATGAGATTGTAGAGGGTTGAAATCTTGGGGATTTTCAGGTTTAATTTCTCTGATTTGGGCTTCGATTGCACTGTTCTACTCTTCAATCTCAGTTTTGTTGTTTGATTTGGGATGAAGGAGGGGGAGATGATTTGGTGTTGGATTTCTTGTTGAATCAAAATTCAGGGTGGGTGACGAACTGGAGAGGGGTTTTAGGGATTGATGTTGTTATCCATCTGCAAACAAGGGGGAGGTTGGGGATGAAGTTTGGCTTGCTGGCATTGAAATGAAGGGGGGAGTTGATGATTGGGAGGGGGAGATGCAGGGTTATTATCCGTGAAGGAGGAAGATGCAGGGAGACAGAGTTCATTAACGGTGGGAGGGGTTAGTCAAAAGTTAGGTTTCTAATGAATAAGGGAAAGAAGGAAGAGACGTTTAAAATCAACCTTGGTATTAATGAAGGAAGACTAAATTTTTTTCGGGGGAATGCATCTGGCTGAGTTGTGAAAAACGTGGGAGGGGGATTAACTAATTAATTAGCTAATTAAGTAACTAATAATTAACTAGAGTAAAATTGGTAATTAGTAAAATAAATTACTAATCGTAATTCGTAACTAGTAAAATAAATTAGCTAAGGTAATAACTATCGTAACTATTAAACTACGGTAAAAATTTTAGACGCGCTCGCGTCGATTCTGCGGATAAAAACACTCGGACAATCAGAAGTAAAATTACAAGCACACATGCAATTAAACATACCTAAAAATACCGGCCGTTACACGCACGATTTAAGGGGAGTGGTTAACTCCCGCTGGCGTGGGTCAGCGGCCGCATTCGTATCGGTCCGAGGCCGGTCTGACTCTGAGTCTTCGTGGGGGCATCGTTCTTCCCAGGCCCGTAGGTTCGCGACACGAGCTTGACTCGTTCAGTCTTGGCCTATTTCGGGAGGGTCGTATCAGAATTGATTGGATTTAATAAATTTTTTTGGTAATTTAGGTTTGACTGCGAGAGAGGATGATGTGTAGTATGAGAAGTTGGAGGCGACGAAGGCGCTGGATGAAGAGGAGGTGTATGTGATAACTGAGTTGGAGAAGAACATGGGAGTAGTCGGTGAAGGATGGATGAGAAGGTGAGAGGCAAGGAAGAGATGGATAAATGATAATTTTTGTAAAAAGTATATAATGTTATTTTAAAATATGTAGTGTGCTTATGAATTTAATATGTTTAGTAAAAAGTGTAACGAGAATAGCAGCACTCTTGGCACATAGGGCCTGTTCTTTACGCGGATTGTGGGAAAGAGAAAGTGCAAAAAGCAAAAAGCACTGTTCATACACTATTCACCGATTTTGCACTGGATTCCTTCACCGATTTTTTGTGTCTGTTCTTTTGTGCTTTTGAGAAGTTGGGAAAAAAAACCGACGTGGAGCTTGTCAGTAAGAATCCGAACCCCATTTTAAAATCCACAAATTTTCGGAGGAGTACATTGGATTCTTAGTTTGTGTGGGCCCCGAAAGAATTCGCTGGCCAATAAGAACGAGCGCGCCTTTGCGTGAAATCAAATTTTTTTTTCCGCTATGCTTTGCTGTCTGCCGTGAAAGCACATGGGGCCCACCGCTTGGTACATTTTTGTTTAGCATTTTTTCACCCACTTAAAATTTTAAGTATTAATGAGGTATTATTTTAATTAATTAATTAATTTTTAAGTATTTAGTTTAGGTATAATAAAACAAATTAATTTTAAGTGGACCCCACGCCATTTTCCACCGCCAACTTTTTTCAACCAAAAGAACACACTACACGGAGTGGGGCCCAACTCAATTTTCCAACTCCACAATCCAAATCTACTTTTCAACAAAAAAACACACTACACACCAATTTCTTTCTCATCAGATTCCACACTTTCTCATTTTCCCAATTATACTTTACTACGGAGGAACAGGCCCATAGCAGAAGGACCAGCTGCCCGGTTATAGACATTGGGCAAGCTTAACGGAGCTCAGAAGCGCTCGGGCTATCTCTCAATCTCTCTCTCTCTCTCATGGAGGCACACCATCACCTTAACCTGCACCAGCATCAGCAGAACCCTACGCTGCCTTCTCTTCATCTTTCCTACGCCGCATCATCTTCCCCTTCATTCACATTCTACCCAAACCCAAACCCAAACCCAAACCCTAACCCCATCAATGGGTATTCAAACCCCCTCCCGTCATCCTTGTTCGCTGCCGCCACCACCGGCGACCTCCCGCCGCCGGGAGTGGACCGTTACCTCCCCCACGATCCGTACGCTTCTCATCTGGCGTACGATGGGGTCCAATCGATCGCGTCCCATTCGTACCCACAGACCGCCGCGGATTATTACTATCAGCTTCAGCAGCAACAGCAGTTCGCAGCAAATTATGTTACCCATGGAGTTGTAAGTAATCTTTATTTTCCTTTATTAATCCCCAGCGCTCCCCAACCGAAACGGGAAAAAAGGTGACATGGAATCTGTTTAAATTTGTTATCATTATGATTATTTTTGTTTAAATATGTTTAAATTTTTCATGGAAAATGAACCAAAAGATAGGAATTCAACACTAATAGAGAGTTCAACGGATGGAATGGAGCACTTGGCCAACACAAACGTCCCCAATTTTTTCTCTCAAATGATCAAATTCGACCTGTCCCCTCTAGGAATTTGTTATGCTTATCGCAGCACCATGAGATGAATCATGGTTAAAAGTGTTTGGTGTCGTAGAAGCAAGGTTTTAGTGATGAATGTGAAATGGTCTCAGTTCAGTTCTTGTCTCCTTGCAAAATTAGGGAAGAAATATTGCCGGGAAAGATGATCGCTTGTTGACTTGTCAGAGTATGCAGTGCACTAGTTTGATTCAAAGAATGCTATGTCTCATGTTTTGCAAGGTGTTTACTTTTAGTGTTTCTTGTTATTGTGTTTGAAAATTGGTATTCATTCATAACTAGGGCTTTTGAGTGCGAATGTTTCAATTACAGTTCTTTCTGAAGACCGATTTATGCATAGCTGGCTACTGTTATTCTAATTGTAGTGAAAAAAATAATCCTAAACACAGAAAGGGAGCAGAACCACAGTGTTTATGCATTAGCCCAGATATACATGGGTTCTTGTAGAAATTCATGTGTTCTTTCCTTTTTATTGGATCTTGTCTCATGGTCTTGGACTCTTGGGAATATCGAAGGCTTGTTTTGCTGTAAACCGAGTTTTAAATTACACAGGTAGAATGATGAATTACAATTTGAAGGCAGTTAAATCTAGTTTTGTATCTTCTTGAGAATAATGGTGTATTAACATCTATAAGATTATAGATTGTTGAGAGAATTGAAGTGGAGGTTGGGACTATGGAAATGGAGAAACATGAAAATGTGCAGCTTGGTGCACTTGAATAGAAGAATGGAGATAATAAGATTCTGATGGGAGTATACAGTGCAGGGAAAATGGTAAAGAGACGTTCACCGATTAGAGAACAATGGAGTATTTCATATTTAAAGATGGCTATTAACAAGAATGGCTGCTTAGGTTCCCTTTATACACGAGGGAATACATCATCATAATACATGAGTTGTATATACATATTGTTTTGTCAGTGACTAATATGGAAATAGGCTACTGAGGACTTATATTGGTAAAGAAAAAAACTCAATAGAATAATTTAAAGGAGAGTAGTCTAACACCTTAAAAAAATTGATAATCCAAATTTACGTTAGGAAGTGACATAGATGGAAAAGAAAATATTATTTTGCTACAAGGTCAATGCCAACTATATGATATGTTATAATTAAAATTTCTGCTACAAAGATTATGAAATATACCACAGGCTGATATAATATGGGTATAATTTCTCATTGCTGATGAGGTTGATCACTACTCAAAAACATATATCATGCCCCATGTTTGTAACGTGGCGTCCGTTCAGGCAAGTTATTATTAGAATCCATATGACTGATACGTAGAAGAAAGATGGAGCTAAGACAGTATTCCACAAGGCTCACAGTAGCACTTGTTTGTCTGTTTAGAGTTGTCTCGTACATCATTTAGACCAAATGAGTACTTCAGGTGTATGTGAAAATGTACAAATTTTAGAGTTCTCACATATTTTAAAAAGAAACCTTATGTTCTTTCAACTCAGTGATTCTTTTTCATTGAGTGTAAAATTTAATATAGGGAGCAGTAAACCTACTGAATGTAGCTATTTGGAAGTTCAAAATCAGATTCTTTGAAACTTCAACCAAGTCACACGTAGAGACTCCATGCTTCAGGTCTTCCAAGTTGAAATTAGAATAATATGACTCGTATAGTGTGGAAAAATGAGAGATGTGATAATTGAATTACTTGCCAAGTTTAATATTGGCAGTTTGTCACATGTAATTGTGTTTAGAAGAATCTGTTTGCAGTTAATCTGATTGTGTTCTTGCAATTTAATCTTAATGCATTCTTCAAAATTTTGTTTGAAAACAACATGATCTCTCATATAAAAAGAAAGCTAGAAGCTTATGTTATTTCAAAGGTATTCTTCTTTGTCAAGTGTGAGAAATTACTACATGACCCCAATTCTACTAGATCTGGAGCCTATCAGTGTATGAGTCTGAAAGCCGCATCTTTGAAACTTCAACCAAGGTCCTATCCGATAACCAATGATTTGTTGACATTAACACGGGTGTTGGACATGTCAATCCTCCAACACCTTGACCAATGTTATCCTAGGCACATGTCGCTGCTAGGTACCACCCCTGGCACCAGGTGCCTAGGAGGGTTCATATTTTTAATTCTTCTTCCTCTTCTTTGTCCATCTTCATTCTTTTTTATTATCTTCCTTCCTTCATCTTTATTCCCCTAGTTGGTATGATGATGTTGCAATTATGGCACATCGGTAATGGTAATGGAAGAAGAATAAGAGCAGAAGAAGAGGACTAGCAGAAAGAATAAAAGCAAGAATGAAAAACACAAATTTACTGTAGCCCTTTTGTGCTTCGTAGTCGCCGATCCATTGCTCTAGCCACCGTAACCGTCACTTCGAGAGGGGAAGCGAGAGATGAGCATGTGGGATCCTGTGGATGACATACAACACTAGAAGAGAGGTTGAATAGTGTTGTATATAAAGTAATAAAATTTTTGCGTAAATAAACCCTTCTATTTGTTGCCTAAGTCTGCAAGGAGAGTTATCTCACTTAGTACTTAATCAATACAAAATAATGAGCTTGTAATGGAATAAATATAATGAGCACAACAGAAATAAAAATTACAAGCAGTATGAATAATAGAGAGACAAGAGAGTCACAACGCAAACATCGAGATTTTTATACTGGTTTCCAACAACCAACAAGCTGGGTACGTCCAATCCCCGACCTCCCTAGCTTTAATCCACTATTGCCAAATGCAATACTACAAGTACCTAACTCCACTTGCTAGGATTTTCAAACACATAGTTACAACCAAATTAGGAATTTCAACCAAGTACAATACAACACTCCCTTTCACTAGGGAACACCTTACCAAATGCCTTCTCCAAAGGCTTACAAACCTTTGGACGATGCATTTTACACCCTTTGAGTATAGCCAATATATATGGAGCTTTGTGTATTTTAGTGGCTATAAAGAAAAATCAAACCATGTTTTATCTTTAAGAAGAATATAAGTGAAGCATAAAAAGATCAAAGAAAACTTGAATTTAAATCTCTAGAAAATATGAACTTATAATCAGAGATTGAAATCAAGCTAAAAAGGCCAAAATGAATATATAAAAATATCAGGAAAAATCAGCACAAAAGAATTTGAAAATATGGCCAAAAATGAGAGCTTTAGATAGAATGATAGCTTTGAGAATTTAGCCTGAAAATAATGAGAAATTGCTCAATAATTGATATAAAAAAGATCTAAGGTCTCTAGAATTATAGAGTAGAAAAACAACAAATCGTGCTCAAAAATCTCTTCTCCAACGGCTAGTAACGGCTATAAAACGAAAATCACACTTTCCATAAAAACTGTCATTTGACCCAGAAAGTCGGCTATCTCTAGGAGATAGTCATCTATATTTTTTCATATAGTCGGCTATCAGAGTTATAGTCTACTTCTGCAGCAGTCCGAGAGTTCTAGGCAAAATCTGCTATCAGATAGTCGGCTATCAGGGTGTGGATAATCGACTATTTTTTGAAACAAGAGTTTTTCTTCATCAAATCACGTTGAAATCATTTATAATTAATTATATATTAATTTATAACATTTTAAAAACATTTTACAAAAATTTTTGTGAGTGTGTAGCTCCATGATATTGACTTTAACAAAATGAGACTTCTAACTTACAATATACATACTCTTGAGTTCTTTGAGTCTCATTCTCTTGTCTTGATTTCGAGTCTTTGATTGTGTCTTTACTTTCTTCATGCATTGACTCTAAAGTTGACTCCACAACCATGGCTTTCAAGTCTTCATTTTGATCTATTAGGTATATTAGTTCTTCATGGCTATATATATCATCATTTATTTCCTATACACACTTGAAGTAAATCGTTAGTACACATATCATTTGCGAACATCATCAAACCTCCATTGGGGTGGGTCTCAATATCCCAATAGAGCACACACCCAATTTGTAAGAAAATGGACGCGCACATAACCTCCTTATAAATTAAACCGCTGAGACATGCTTCCCATATAATTAGGTTAGGGCTTGTCCATAACCCATTTTGCTATCGATCTCCCTCTCCCTCTTGAGATAGTGGCAGTCACAACCGCTATGATGGCGAGAGGCAACAAAGCATGTGGGGACAATAACAGTAGGTTTTTTCACCATTTTTACAATAAATGCCTAACATGTATGTTTGAGCCTAAGTTAGGCGGCTTAAGGCCTCATCCATTTAGGTGATTATCATTTAAAGTATTAACTTCAACACAAGAATATTATTATAGTTGTGTTTTTCAAATGTATAATCACTTTGGTATGTGTAACAAAAATAGATACATCGAAAGCTGTTGGTCCAAAACATGATATTTTAGAGATATGTCTTGTTGGATGCTTAATAGGAACAAATTATATTTATAGGAAAGAAATTAAATTTTGTAGGATTAATAATAATTTTTGTATTATTACCAAGGATAGAGGTTTCGATCGTAATTAAAAAGTTTCATCTATTTTGTATAGTTTTGTTAGGAACCAATGCAAAACAAGTCTTAAAACTCGATATCAGCCCGATTAACCATTAAAAAAATAAAAATAAAAAATAAAAAATCGATCATAAAAATAAAAAATTAATGATGATTTAAATAAAAATCCTAAAGAAATTCTTTAAGAAACTAAAATAACAACCGAAAAGCTATTAAAACCTTCACAATAACTTGTTAAAAAAGCTAGTGAGAAGGATGTGAGAGAGATAAAGTAACTTGTTAACAACGACGATGGTCTGATCGTTGGTTCGTTGGTGGGCCACCATGGATGCTACTCCCAATTTATCTGAGAGGAAAAGTCTAAGAAACTCAGGTTTAATTGGGGTTTATTTCCTTTCGAGTGGGTTTGGGTTTTTAAACCCAAACCAATTCAATCGACTTTAGTTGTTAGATGAGTTTTGGGATTCAAACATGAAACCTCATATTCCTCAGGTGTGTTTACTACATAGGAATTGATAATGGGACCTAATATTTCTATCGAATTTTAATGTTTGGCATAAGCAATATTTTATATTCTTAGGAATAGTGAATTTCTATTGGAATTATATTACACTATTTCATGAAAATAAAATTTCATTCTTTGCGAGAGGTACGTATTATTTATTCCCATCCGTGTGAATCCGTAATAAAAAATATTTCTTGAAACACATGTTTTTACTCATTTTGGATGACCATCGCTGTCATCGTTGTCATCGCTATGGTCAGACCGTTGCCACCATCAGACCATCGTCGTCGTTAGATTGCCACTGTCACTGTTATACTTCTGTTACTGTTATACTTCTGTTACCGTTATTGGACCATCAACGACACCACCACCACCATCAGATCGCTATCATCGCTAATAGACCATTGCTCTTGTCGTTGGACTACTGCACTTAGGCCACCGTAGCTTCTGTCATAACTATTAGACCACCTCATTATTGCCATTGCTACAACATCTTCGACTTTGTTGTCATCATCGACGAATCATCATTAACTCCACCTTTAAACAGCTATCACAACTGTCACCATTGTTAGACCATGGTTATCGTCACTATTAGATCATCGATGCTACTATCATCATTGTTAAGACACCATTGCCATTATTATTGGATCAAAATCAATCGTAGGGACCGTCATCCTCGTCATCATTGGATATATATTCCCATTGCAATCATTAGACCAACACAGTTACCACCGTCGTAACCTTATAGTCGCTACCATTTTCATTGGATCAATATCATTGTCACCACTGGACTACAATCACTGTGATCATTACCGTTGTTTTACTGCCACCACACCCTCATCAGAACAATTGCCACAACTTTCGGAGCACCATCACCACCATCGTCAGACAGCCATAATTATCATATTCCTATATTCCTAAAAAATCCTTTATAGACACTAAATATGGAAATACTAGATTTCTAGAAAATATCTTAAATGCGTCGAAGGTATTGTAATATTATAGAAAATTTGCTGCATATGAATCATATTTCCAGGATCACATTTCAAATGGGAATATTGAATTTTTTATTCCAAACACTTCCCTTCAGTTGAATGATTTTACGCTTATTGGGTTTTGGATATTTAGATCCAACCCATTTTAATCCTTGAACTTAGATTGGTTTTGTTAGCTCAAAATTGTTTATTAAGTCAGCCCCTTCATATTTTTCTTTTTTACGTTAAGACCATAATAATTACATCAATACCAAATAGATATACAATCAGATAATACATAAAAAATGAAACTAAAATTTAATACAAAACCAACAAGATTACTTAACCTCGACCACCTCCTTACTAGAGCAGAACGGTAACCTCGACCACCTCCTCACTAGAGCAGAACGGTACATGCTGTCGGAGGAAACACTGGCCGCCGAGAGAAAAGCTCTTCCAAGCCCCTAACAGAAGCAAGGAGATAAGCTTGACCTCATGATGGCTCTCGTCGAGAGCCTAGAGACTGGCGGCGATGAGAAAGGAGCCCCAAGGGTCGTTTGCGTGCGACCAACGAGACATTCACCAAGCCGAACGCCTTCAAGGCCGAAGTACTGGCCTACGCAAAGGGCGAAGGATACTTCGATCGACCTCCTCCCAAGCTGAGAGGTAAATATGAAAAATGGATGACCTCAAATTTTGCAGGTATCATCAAGATAATGGCCATGACATTGGATACTGAAAAAAGACATTGAAGCCTTTATCAAATGTGGCCTTTTGAAAAAGTTCGTCGACAACTCACAGACGAGTGCAGCTGAGTGAACCTCAAAAGGCAAAGACAAAGGAAAAAGGGTCACGACTGACTCGCCAATCACCCGAGATGATTGATCCGCAAAGAAGATTTCATCGGTTAGAAGCTTAAAAATGTGCATATGACGACCCTTCAAGCCTCACATCGAATTAATGCTTGTATGTGTTTCCACTATTTGAATTTTCTTTTATCAATAAATAAAGTTTTTTTCTTCCAATACTTCCATTGCGTCAAGCTAATACATGCGCGACAAGTATACTTTGCAAGGGTCATTTTGTCGACCTTGTTTTCTGATGCGGAGCCTGACCCGCATACGCACCCAATAGGGGCCGGCGGCTATGATGGTGGGACCCCCCCTCCTTTAGTTACTTACGTGCGCCGTAGGAGGCGCGGTACCACGTAGGAGGGTTAGCCTAGGGGTATTCTAGTCATTCTAGACTAGATTAGTAATTCCCCACTTTTTCTATAAATTAGGGCTAGCCGTCTTTCTTTTATTTCATGCTTATTTTGTGAAGACATTTGTAGGCATCTTTTGTGAGGGATTTAGGCTTTGTTCCGTGCAATCAAAGCTAGGAGAGCGAGTCTCCTCTCGAAAGAGACTCATTATCTATCAAAATATTGTTCTTCACAATCTCAAGTCCACTAAAAATCCTCTTTTTATATTTTTTCTCCTTTAAAAATCTGAACTTTATTGATTCGATCCACCGGATCGTATCAAATTGGTATCAGAGCTCTAGATCCAAATGGCGGCGAGTACTCGATCGAAGGCGGATGCGATTGAGGAGAGGATTCAAGGGCTACGGGAGGATCTCAACCGAGAGATCGAAGAGCGTTTCGAAGGGTTGAAGAAAACAATGGGGGATTCACTCAAGGATCACGCCCATTCGCAAGAAGACATCCAGATCGAGCTTAGGGGGATGAGGACGGATGCCGCGCAACAAGGACGAGATCTCCGAGAATTGAAGGAGATGATCCAAGCCCTCGCCATGGCGAAAGGAGGAGATCGAGGCAAGGGAACCCTAGAGGGGGGCGGATCTACCCTAGAATCAGCCTCTCTAGGGCAAACGGGAACAACGGCAGCAACCCCCCATCAAATCGACGGCGCGGAAGGACCAATGGACCCGCGCGGGTCCGTACAAGTTGCGGCAGGCCCAATCGGGCCTGCCCTAGGGCCGACGGTCCCGCCCAGGCTCCCCCATGCCTGGGCGAGACCGCTCGGCCAACCGGGGGCCTCGGCGCCCCCGGCGAGCTTCCCCAGGCCCTCCCTGGCCTGGGTGGAGCCGCCGGGGCCACCAGGGGCCTTGGCCGACTCCGGCGGGCCCAGGGTGCAGGCGGCACCCCCCGCCGGGGCCGCGGGAGGTGCGGCACCCCCATCCGGGGGTGCGGGAGAGGGCTGCGGCCCATTTCAGGGCCCGGCGAGTTGGGCCGGGCCTTCCGAGGCCGTGAAGGGCTGGGCCGGCCCACCTGGGGGCCCGGCGACTTTGTCCCGCCCTTTCGGGGGTGTGGCGGGGTTCGTTCCCCATTCTGGGAGGACTTTGGGGACTATGGGAGGCGGATGGGCTTCAGGAGCAGCTATTGGGACCCCGGCGGGCCAGTTTTGGAGAGCAGAGACCATTCCGCCTGGGCCGAGGCCCAATTTTGCACGGCCACCAGAGTTTCCGGGGCACTACTACCAGCCCGAGGCGTGGGAGAGACCTGCATGGCCAGAGGAGCTGTACGGGGTTGACGGGGGAGGCCCGAGGGAGGCTCGGGGTGGCGAGGTGGTCCGGGGTGGTGACCGAGGCGGAGATAGGGGGCAGCTAGGCGACATCAACGCATATCGGCGGTTGATGAAGCTGAAGATGCCGACCTTTGACGGCACCGACCCTGATGGGTGGATCTACCGAGCAGAGAGGTATTTCCAGGTGATGGGGCTGACGGAGCAGGAGGTCCTGAAGGCCATCGGGATTTACTTTGAGGGGAAGGCTCTGGCTTGGTACCGGTGGAAGATAGCCCGGTCCCCCTTTCGGACCTGGGAGGAGTTGTCAGCGATGATCGTGGATTGATTCCAAGAGACGGCAGTGGGGGATTTCTACGAGCAGCTGTCGGCCCTGAGGCAGGAGGGGACAGTGAGCGACTATGTAGAGAGATTTGAGATGCTGAATAGCCGGGTGAAGGGGGTTACCGACGAGGTGATGATCGGGAACTTCATGAGGAGGCTGAAACCGTCGATACGAGCTGAGTTGCGGATGCAGAGCCCGACTACCTTGGAGGACGTCCTTCGCTTAGCACATAAAGCGGAGGACAAGCACACAGAGGAGAGGCGGATACGAGGCGCTTGGGGGGCACAGAGCTTCCGCCCTACTCCACCAGCCACGGCACCGAGACCACCTGCAGCCGTTCCCGAGACGCGAGGAGAGGGCCGCCCAGCTACCTTGGGGCGACAGATGACGGAGGCCGAGGTGAGGGAGAAGAGAGCCAATGGGTTGTGCTTCCGTTGCGACGAGAAGTTCACCCCTGGGCACAGGTGTGCGAGCCGTCTACTGCAGATCACCATGGTGCCCGACGAGGAGGGGTACGTGGGTGATGAGGAGGAGTTCGAGGTGGAGCAGGAGACGCTAGTAGAGGAGGAGAAGTCTCACCTAGACTTCGCGGAGGTGTCCCTAAACTCTGTGGTGGGGTTCACTCCGAACCACACCATGAAGTTGACGGGGCAGCTAGGAGACACGGCGGTGACGGTGCTGATCGACAGTGGGGCCACCCACAACTTCATCTCCAGCCGGATAGTGGAGAGACATGGGCTGCAGCTGAGTACGCAGGAGAAGTTTACCGTGCTGCTGGGGACAGGGAAGATGGAGGAGAGCAAGGGGCTCTGCAAGGGTCTGTGCCTGACCTTGCAGGGAGTACAGATCATGGAGGATTTCCTACCCCTGGAGCTGGGCAATGTTGACATCATCCTGGGCGTACAGTGGCTGAAGAAACTGGGGGACATGCGGGTGAATTGGAAGCGACTCAGGATGGAGTTCGAGGAGGGAGAGCGGACAGTGGTGCTCACTGGGGACCCGACCCTATGTTTATCGATGGTGGCCTTCAAGGCCATCACTCGAGCCTTACGGAAAGAGGGGGAGTGGTACTTGGTGGAGTGCCGTTTAGCAGGGGTAGAGCCGGAGCCGCAGGCAGGGGTTCCTGAGGAGGTGGAGCAGGTGTTGGGACAGTACCAGGAGGTCTTTCAGGACCCACAGGGGCTACCGCCAGAGAGAGGGCACGAGCATGCGATAGTCCTGAGGGATGGCGCTGCACCGGTGAGTGTGCGTCCTTACCGCTACCACCACGTGCAGAAGGATGAGATTGAGCGGATGGTCGGGGAGATGTTACAGGCGGGGTGATACAGCCCAGCGTTAGCCCGTTTTCGAGCCCGGTCCTTTTGGTGAAGAAGAATGACGGGAGTTGGCGCTTCTGTGTAGACTACCGGGCACTGAACAAGGAGACAGTGGCTGACAGGTTTCCTATCCCTGTCATAGACGAGCTGCTAGATGAGCTGCATGGAGCAGTGGTGTTCTCCAAGATTGACCTGAAGGCGGGGTATCACCAGATCCTGATGAGGCCAGAGGATGTGCCGAAGACAGCGTTTCGTACCCACGAGGGCCACTATGAGTTTCTCGTCATGCCGTTTGGCTTGACGAATGCTCCTTCTACATTCCAGGCGTTGATGAACGACGTCTTCTGGCCGTTCCTGAGGAGGTTCATACTCGTCTTCTTCGACGACATTCTGGTCTACAGCAGGACTATGGGGGAGCACGTGGGCCAATTGGAGGTGGTGTTCCGAGAGTTACTGAGGCATCAGCTGTATGCCAACCGAAAGAAGTGCAGTTTCGGTCAGAGGCAGATAGAGTACTTGGGACATGTGGTGTCGGCCGCCGGGGGGTAGCAGCAGACCGGGCGAAGATAGAGGCGATGTTAGACTGGCCGGTACCCACCACTCTGAGGGCACTACGAGGATTTCTCGGGCTGACAAGTTACTACCGGAAATTTGTGAGGGGATACAGTACCATTGCCGGGCCACTGACAGATCAGCTGAAGAAGGATGGGTTCCAGTGGGGAGAGGCAGCGGCCAAGGCCTTTGAGGCCTTGAAGGAGGCGATGACCACAGCACCAGTCTTGGCGTTGCCTGACTTCAGCATCACATTCGTGGTGGAGATTGATGCGTCAGGAGTAGGATTGGGGGCGGTCCTTATGCAGCTAGGGAGGCCGATAGCCTACTTCAGCCAGGTGCTTTCAGCTAGAGCATGGCTGAAGTCTGTATACGAGAGGGAGCTGATGGCTATTGTGTTGGCGATCCAGAAGTGGCGGCCGTATCTGATGGGCAGGGAGTTCGTGGTCAGGACCGACCAACGCAGTTTGAAGTATCTATTGGAGCAGAGGTTGGTGACAGAGGAGCACCAGCGCTGGCTATCCAAGCTGGTGGGGTACAGATTCGTCATTGAGTACATGCCGGGATTGGAGAATAAGGCGGCAGACGCCTTATCACGCAGAGAGGATGGGGTGCACTTGAGAGCACTCTCGTTGCCGGTATGGATAGACAGTGAGCCCATGCTGCAGGAGGCCGAGGTCGATCCAGAGTTGAGACTGATTCGTGAGCAGCTGCAGGGAGGCGGGGAGGCCCCGCAGGGTTACTCACTAGAGGGGCGGAGACTATTATACCAGGGGCGGTTGGTATTGCCGCGGGCGTCCACCTTCATACCCGCATTATTTCAGGAGTTCCACAGTTCGGTGGTTGGGGGACATTCCGGGGTGCAGCAGACGTATATAAGAATGTCCCGGGAGGTTTACTGGCCTGGTATGAGGAGAGCGATAGCACATTTGGTTGCTGCTTGTGACGTGTGCCATCGTCAC
Organism: Scilla litardierei; assembly: GCA_030789695.1. Taxonomy (NCBI): domain Eukaryota; kingdom Viridiplantae; phylum Streptophyta; class Magnoliopsida; order Asparagales; family Asparagaceae; genus Scilla; species Scilla litardierei. The sequence goes on from CM061141.1 coordinate 40,919,397, forward strand.
AAGTACATGGCCATGGCGCCAGCCGGACTTTTGCAGCCCTTAGCACTACCTGAGCGGGTCTGGGAGGAGGTGACGATGGATTTCATAGACGGGCTACCCAGGTCAGAGGGGTACTCCGTGATTTTTGTTGTGGTGGATAGGTTGAGCAAGTACACCCATTTTATACCGCTAAAACATCCGTACACGGCTGTTTCAGTGGCTGCAGCCTTCACCAGAGAGGTCATACGGTTACATGGGATCCCAGCCTCCATCGTCACAGACAGAGATCAGGTTTTCCTGAGTGGGTTTTGGCGGGAGATATTTCGTGTCCAGGGTACAGTGCTGAAGAGGAGTTCCGCATATCACCCTCAGACCGACGGGCAGACGGAGGTAGTGAACCGCAGCATCGAGACATATCTGCGGTGCTTCGCGTCAGAGACACCACGACAGTGGTATCGGTGGTTAGCCTGGGCGGAGTATTGGTACAATACTTCGTACCACTCAGCAGCAGGTACGACCCCCTTTCGGATACTATATGGCAGGGACCCACCAGAGCTACTTCGATTTGGGGAGCGACAGACACCGGTCTCCCAGGTAGAGGACTATATGAGGGAGCGGGAGAGCATTATGGAGGAGCTGAAGAAGCATTTGTTGCGAGCTCAGCAGGTGATGAAGGCTAGGGCGGATGGGCATCGGCGGGATGTGCACTTCCAGGAGGGTGACATGGTCTATCTGAAGCTGAGGCCTTACATACAGAGGTCACTAGCGAGGAGGCGGAACGAGAAGCTATCAGCGAGATTCTATGGACCTTTTGAGATTGCGGCCAAGATTGGCCAGGTGGCTTACAGGCTGAGGTTGCCATCGACTGCGACGATACATCCGGTTTTTCATGTGTCGCAGCTTCGGCGAGCCATCGGGGAGCAGACGGTGTCCTCTACCCTACCGCCTACACTTACTGAGGATATGGAGGTGATGCTGGAGCCACTGGAGGTCCGAGCTGTTCGTCAGGGGCCGCGCGGACAGAGGGAGGTGCTGATACACTGGGCGGGGCTACCAGACTGTGATGCGACATGGGAGGCATATCGAGTGATCCAGGAGCAGTTTCCCCATTTCCACCTTGAGGACAAGGTGGCTCTTTTAGGGGGGTATTGATGCGGAGCCTGACCCGCATCCGCACCCAATAGGGGCCGGCGGCTATGATGGTGGGACCCCCCTCCTTTAGTTTCTTACGTGCGCCGTAGGAGGCGCGGTACCACGTAGGATGGTTAGCCTAGGGGTATTCTAGTCATTCTAGACTAGATTAGTAATTCCCCACTTTTTCTATAAATTAGGGCTAGCCGTCTTTCTTTTATTTCATGCTTATTTTGTGAAGACATTTGTAGGCATCTTTTGTGAGGGATTTAGACTTTGTTCCGTGCAATCAAAGCTAGGAGAGCGAGTCTCCTCTCGAAAGAGACTCATTATCTATCAAAATATTGTTCTTCACAATCTCAAGTCCACTAAAAATCCTCTTTTTATATTTTTTCTCCTTTAAAAATCTGAACTTTATTGATTCGATCCACCGGATCGTATCATTTTCTTTTCAAGTACACAGGTCTACGCATTCAATCGATACCCTCGCGGGCCGACTGAGCTGTATGAACGGGATGAGCAATCGATACCCTCGCGGGCCGACTAAGGTATACGAACGGGGATGACCAATCGATACCCTCGCGGACCGCTCGGCTATACGAACGAAGGACCAACTCTTCGCGGGCCGACCAAGCTATACGAATGAGGATCTATATGAATGAGGATGACCAATCAATACACTCGCGGATCACTTAACTATACGAACAGAGGACCAACCCTTCGCGGGTCGACCAAGCTATACGGATGGGGATGACCAATCGATACCCCCGCGGACCGCTCGGCTATACGATCGGAGGGGCCAACCCTTCGTGGGACGACCAAGCTATACGAACGAGGACGGCATATCGATACCCGCGCGTACCGCTCGGCTATACGATCGGGGGGCCAACCCTTCGTGGGACGACCAAGCTATACGAACGAGGACGTCATATCGATACCCGTGCGTACCGTTCGGCTATACGACCGGAGGGACCAACCCTTCGTGGGTTGATCAAGCTATACGAACATGGATGACATATCTAAACCCTCGCGGGTCGCTTGGCTATACGAAGGGCGTGGCCTTCTCTTCGCGGGCCGACCTTGCTATACGAACGAGAACGTGGTACTTATACACTTGCCCGGGCTCATCTAACAATGCTGTTGGAGACTGCATCCTCGAGGGATATGCCCGTTTTACCAACAAGGAGTATGACACTATTCAACATAAGTAAAAGTTTGTTGCTCAATAACTCACACTTGGCATCTTACCAATGCATAAGACCGAGCTGTTGAGGGGGCAGTTAAGCAATACTATGCCCCGCGGATGAGATAACCAAAAAGGTATTTAATGACAAGACAAACATTTATAATAAACTTTATTCTGTTTATTAAGTACAAAAAGTCGAGCTCCATATTCGAAAAGATATTTTCATAAGGCGACAGAGCCATGAGGGCGACCCTCCGAGGATGCAGCTTCTTCAGCAGTGACGTCGTCATTCCCCACGCCTGCCTCTTCCAGCCTGTTGTCGAACATTAATGACAGCTGGCCAAAATCCACACTTGAATTGGGGAACTTGTGCTCGATTTACAGCCGACATCGTGAGAAGCCCACCTTAAACAATTCATTGATGAGGTTAAGGCTTTCTATGTATTGCTCCACCATCTCTTCTGCAATCTTCGAAGGGTCGACCCCTTCCGACACAACTAATCAAGCCCGGAGATCTGCTTCTTCCTTCCACTTTTTCTCCCCCTCAAGCAGCTGAGCCTGGAGTTCGGCTTCCTTCGCCTGCCCCACACACACTCTCTCTTTCGAGCAGCAGTTCCTCAGCCTGCTTTCTAAGGATAGCTTCCTCGAGCAATTGTTGCTCGGCCTGCCTCTTGAGGGTAGCCTCATCCTCAGCCTTTATTCTTGTTATCGCCAGCTCATCCATCTCCTCTACTTGAGACCTGAGCTTGGCCTGACGAAGCTACGACTTTTCCAGTTTTGCTTTCATCTTGTCAATGGCTTTCTGGACGGTGGCTATCCATTTTCGTTTGCCAGCTAAATTGCCCTAATAATTGGTCACCGCCGATGAGCGTCGTCGCAACTTGGCAGCCCCATGGCCATCTGCATACCACAAAGCAAAAAAGGTGGTTAAATTTGGTGCCTGGTATTGATGAGAAAGGAAGAGAGCTACACACTTTGTGACTTTGCTAGACCATAAAAGTGGCCAGCCTCTTATGGTCGACCTTCTTCAGGATGGCTGTATCCCGAAGAAGAATCGAATTCTCTACAAGACGGGTGGCAACCCCACAGTTCAGGAAGGCTGACTTCACCTTTCATACAGGATAAGCAAACTGATGAAGCTTATCCTCAGAACATTTCGGCGGAGCTTGAGTTGACCTATCTTCCAATAAGGTCAACCTGAGCTCAGGAGGGATCTCGTCGGCCAATGGTACCAGAGGGAGAAGACCATCCCATGGCCATATGTCCTGATAAAAGCCTGATTCCTGAGGCGATGTCGATCCCATCGAGGATTCCTCCGAAGCAAGTGCCCGAACTTGCTCAGAGGCCACGATTCGAGCCTTGGCTACATCGTTGTCGTTGATGTCTGGAGAGCTTGGGCTCGCGACAGTGATTTCACATATCCTATTCTTGGCGTTCTCAACCTCAGCCATAGTACGAAGCCTCTTCTTTTTCATGCCCTAACCCTTCTGAGAAATGTCTCGGACCACTTGGGATAAGCTCCAGAAGACTTTTGCTGAGCTTCGCTCAGGCCGGGCCACCTGTTGGGAAGGCGAAGTTCCTTTAACTGCTTGGAGAGAAGCTCGGAAGGCATCTTGAAGTTCAGGATCGATCTGATACTCTGGTCCGATAATATCTGTGAGAAGAAAGAGGAGATTAGGGAAAAGCGGAACCGAATGCGAGGTTCGAGGAAATATTTTACCCTCTGCCCAAATAGTTTGTAGTAGTCTCGGCAGATAGAACCTTTGCCATCGATCTGTGGCTCTCCGGAATGGTTAGTAAGAGGTCGACGACCTTTTGCTCGCTCTCTAAATGGGGCACTTCCTCATTCGCGGCGATCCCCAGATGCTCCCAATGGGTAAAGAAGACCGCCACGCCAGGGAAGGCCACGAAGACAAATTGTTCTTTCCACCCTCGGTTGGAGCTGGGAAGATCTCTAATTAGTTGTCTATGTCTTCTCACCGTGATGTAATACCACTCAGTGGAGGCATGTATTTTCAATTGAAAGAAGTGGTTAAACAATGCCAGGGTCGGCTCTACCTTGGTCAGCATACAGAGCACAAAGCAGACTAGGCAGACCACTGAATTGGGCGTCAGTTGGTACATGGAGAGCCCCAGTGCATTCAGCACTTGGGGAATGAAAGGGTGCATGGGGAAGTAAAGCCCATGGCTTAAAGCTTTATTGTACACTCACTTCACATTCTCTGGGAAAGCAAACCCTTTCATTGGCTAGAGGAATCCAAACTTGATAAGAGAATCAAACATAATTCACTTGAAGAATCGAAAGCTGATCAGTCGTTACTTTAGAGGATTGATTCGCAATCACGTTAGGTACACGACGATATCCCCTTCACAACATCGTGAGATTGGGGCTTCAAGGTTGACAGTGACAAGGGCCAAGCTTTTTCCTTTCTCCACAATTTTCTCAACGTCCACATGTGCCTCATCCACATTTAGGAGATCTTCATGAGGATAGATCAGAGACGAGGCAATAGTCACTGCTCTTTCCATTTCTTCCCATTGTTCGACAGTCCCGGATGACGAAGGTGAAGCCATGCAGGAGTTACTTGAAGGGGAGCGAAGACAACATTAATGACAAATGATTTCTTTTTGAACGGTCAAACAAGAAAGCTCGCCTTATCCCCCTCTTTTCTTTATACTTCAGACTACCTCTCCGTGATCGGGCCCAACCTCTGATTAGGTAGCACATGTCAATGATCTACGTGGATACTTACCCCGACCCTCGTACCAACGCAACGGCCGAATCGGTGGTGCGGGGATTTTGACGGTCAAAATCAAAAATTACCGCTTTGATTGCCGTGCCCATTTAATAAGATATCACATCACTCGATCTCAACTGACGCCGCATCTGAGCTCAAGTGATGTAGGCCATTGTTACTACATTAAGCCGGCCCACGAAGAAGAGACTATTTTATCCGATTGGAGAAGATCGCAAAGAGCATATAGCCTTGCTAACGAGGCCCAAGAAGTCCACATGGAAAATGAACCGCTTGCCCAGTCAAAGCCAGGCCACGTTCTGCCCGTTAGGCTTCCGAACCTTAAGGAGACGGTTAATGGTGGGCTTGATATTAATGGCGAGGTAAGTAGACAGCCGTTATGCCTATTTTTCAGGGGCAATCATCCCACCATTACAGCAAAGCCTTATCTACTAACGGCACTAAAGGGAAACCCTTGCATATAAATAGTCATAACGAGAAATGGAACAAAAGGCTCCAGAGATACTAACCACAAAGGTACTCTGATAATCTATTTGTTGACTCACACTTTACATTTCTTCCTCCATAGCTCGGTGTGACAGTGATAGGGCAATCTCCCAATAGGTCGGACCTAGCTGCCCCGAGCATTCTCTAAGTCTCTTACTGGCTTAAGCATCGGATGTGATTTGGGTTGGCACCTAGATCCGACCCCCTGACGATTTGTCTGTGCTACATATAGCTCGGAACAGCTCGAAGTTAGGTCGGACTTCATACCAACATCTCGGACTTAGCTCTCCATCACCCAAGTTCAAGCTACCTCGGGTCCCACTCCTTAGCCGACGAAGCGACACGTCACCGGAGGCAACCTCGTCAGCTCCGTCTTATTGTTTGACGAATTTACCCGTCAACAACATAGATGACCATGTAGCAAATAACGCAAAATCTGCGCAGACTCGATCAGCATTATAAGAAACGGTTTCCAACACTGTACGCTATCATTTCTATCCAAAGAATATGGCATATCATTGCTTCCCTAATTTCATGCTACATGATCCTTGCTAGGAGAAGAGAAGGCCACATCAGACTATAATCAACTCTTTTGGTTCTTGGGGGTGCTTTTCTAGATGCTAACAAAGACCATTCAATCTACATAAGTTATAAACAATAAACATGTCATACATTTCAATGAATGCATAACAAACCGTCATCGATTTTCTTTAGAGGAATTGTATGTATGTATTAAAACATTGTTTGAATTTTATCTTAATTTTTGTAAGATGTATTAATATGTAATACAGGAACTAAAGGTTTATTATAAAGCGTGAACCATATAAAAGAAGCAACAAACAAGTGTCAAAAGTTGAGTAGAAAAGATTACAAAAAGCGTCCACAATCAAAAAACATATCATAAAATTGATGCTTGTTGGATCCATCCTCGACTAAAACCAAATCTAAGTAATTTCATCTTTAATTGTCTTTTAGCGTAACCCTAAATAATTCCCTATGAGAACTGTTGGAGAGTTTTTTTCGATAATTTACCTATTGCTGAAAAGCTAATTTCATCAAGGATTTAATGTAGAAAAGCTGCCACCTGATCCAATGGATCAGGTGACAAGACACAAAAAAGGTGGAGCGTACAAGCCACCACATGGGCTTGTACTCGTTGGGGCCCACCCCTTTGTGTCTTGCACCTGATCTTTTGGATCAGGTGCCACCTGCTCTACATTAATCCCTTTCACCAAACTACCATGAACTTTCATGATTCTGCTAGAATACTGTCATTAATTTCATTTCACGACTCTTAAAATACTACTGCATAATTTCCCTTTCACAAACTCCTAAAGCGCTGTTAAAGGCGCTTGCATATGACACCTTGCCCTCTCTTATAACTTGCTTCGCTACATCGTTTAACATAATGCTAAGCATCAGAGCTGGCCCCTATGCCTACAAGACTAGGTTATAAACATCATAGACCCCCCATTTTCTACATGTTGGAAATTATTTTCTAGACAATATTTTATTCTTACTTTTGGATATGTCTTTTGGACTTTGCAAGTTTATCATCATCAAAATTGAGATTTAATACAGTATGGAAAAGAAAAAGAGGGACAATGTTTTAAGTTGATCTTATACTTCTATTGGTTTGCATGTAATAATTTTGATGATTCCAAAGTGGAAAATAGATCCAAGTCGTCTAAAGTATACATACCAGAGGGTAAAATTTAGATTATTCTGGTCTCTAATATGATTTAACCGGATTCTCACCCATTACTGGCCTCTTGCATCAGGAATGCAAAATCATTTGATTCCAGTTATGCTACCTTTCTCCATTGTCATAAATGTTTCCATATTCTAGTAAATAGATGGTTGCAGTTCTAAAAGAGTTCTAGGATTGAACTACTATTGCAACTTCATTGGCACCTGTGGTTGACGAAGTATTGATTGATCCTTTGTACCCCATTCATAGTTACAAATTACATGTTTGTTTGTCTCTTTAACTTTCCAGTCAAATGCTTACTCTCTTAAACGTGATGGTTTTAGCCTGATGTGATATTATTACACCACTTCATCAACAAATGTCCTTGCAACAAGCATATGCTTTTGCTCTTCAGGTGGTGGTTCTACTTGGTAAAGGATGGCATACTAAATCACCTCTCATTTTCATGTAAAAGGTACAATAACGACAAAGCCTTCATTCTAAATATTTACGGTTAGTTTCATGAATCCATCCCACCCCCTCTTAATGAAAGTCTCATATTTTTAAGCAAACGACTAGTTTAACCTTTTTATGGGTGACGGAAAGACCAGGTCAACACGGATTGAATCCGGTCCAGCTCGTCACAGTCGGAGCCAGGCTAAGCCCGTGATGGGCCAAAGACGAACCCAACATATCACTGATTGGCCCATGACCGAGTTTGGACCAAGGGGGTTTAAAGGGTGACCCATATTTGTCATGTCACGTGACACACTGGTCTAAGCTTGGCTCAGATCGTCAACCAGCAGTCTCAAACCGCAGGTGGACCCATTGATAAAATAGACAACCCACAAGTTGGACCACGGTTTGGTTCTCCGTTGCTAAGCTTTCTTCTAATTTTCTTTATAAATACTTCCATACCCCTTTCTGCACTACAAAATTCCACTCTTTCTAACAAATACTCTCCCAAATCTTCAAGAATTAAGGTTCTTCACTACTCAAGCTTTCTCTTCTTAAGTGTTTTCAACTTTGTTAGGTAAAATTTCTTAGTAGTATTTTTATTATGTATTTTCTTCATTTTAATTATAATTCTTTCACTTAATTATTATGAAAAGTTAAAATATTGGAATAGAACATATATGTGACGAATACAAAGTGGTGACCTAGGTAATACCATGGTTTGGGTACATTTTAAAAAGGCAAGGTATAAAATTACTAATAAAATTTACGAAAGGTGTAATTGTTGTAATACTATATACACACATCCAAGATGTTCTGATATTAGTAATTTGATGAGATATTATGAAAAAAGATATGATGATATTATAACTGGTTCATTTATTGCATTTTCTACACAAGTAACGAAACACATATAAGGAACACATATAAGAATCTATTCAACAAAATATAGATACAATGGGAGAAGTAGTTGATCAAGGTTACTTGATGAGATACTATGAAAAAGATACGATGATATTATAACCCGTCCATTTATTGCAGGATGAAAATGATGGTGCAATAATTTAACGAGACACTAGGAAAAATGACATGATAGTATTATAACATAACTGGTTCATTTATTGCATATTCTACAGAAGTAACGAAACTCACATAAGAATTTATTTAACAAAATATAGGCACATATAGGAGTGATGATGAATATGAAGTAGTTGACTAAGGTAATGCTTAGGTTTGGGTATATTTAAATATTTAATGTATAAAACATCAAACAATTTTACGCAATGTGTAATTATTGTAATACTATATATGCACATTCACGATGTTACCTATACGTTAATGAGACAAGCATAATAAATATAAAGTTGTTACCACTGGTTTATCTTCTACACAAGTAAACATTACACATAAGAATTTAGTCAATAAAATATAGTATCAGATGAAGATGTTAAAAGAGAAGACCCATATGAAGAAGTTGACCCATGTGATGCTCATTATAGGAATATTTTACAAAATTGAGACAAAACATCATCATCATCATAGTCTTCATCCCATAAATTGCGGCATAAAGCAACAACTGTTTTTTTTCACAATGTGTAATTATCGTAAAATTATTTACAAACATTCAAGAGGATCTAGGATAAGTTGTTTGATGAGGCATTTTAATAATAGACACAGAATGACAACAGCTTCATCTATTATTACTACATAGTAGAATTAGTGATGATAATTTAGAAAATAATGATTATGATATTTTAACCTTGTGAAAAATAAAAAAAATCCTTATATCCTGTCCTTCCCATTATGATACGTGATTTACCAACTATTTACCAACTATTTCAGTATCCACAGTAATGTTCAAAAGATTTTTCTATACAGGTGGCATGGTATTGAGCGAGAAAAGATACAAACAGAGATGGCGAGAAAAGATACAAACAGAAATGAACTATCTTAGAGTATTTTTTTGTCAAAAAATCTACGTGGAGTTGTTTATAGTGCATAACGCGTCGACAATGACAACGATGAAGAGTAGTTAATAACTTATTAGTATAAAATTATAAAGAACTATATAGATCCTATTCTATCAAAATTATAATGCAACCTAGAACCCAGACGGGTACGGTTTATAACGTAAACAATATTTTTGATTTTATTAATAATATCAAAACATATTTAATTAATTTCTTGTGTTATTAATATCTTGTAGGTGGTTGTGTAATTAATATTTTTTCTGCTATTAATAAACATTTACAAAATTATAAAGTAAATATAAAATGAAAAAGTAAAAAATATTTTCGGTTGGCCCACGCAAACCTGTTGAGTATTGGACTTCTCCCTACTTGGTGTTAATGATGAGCAAACATAAATACTTGTGACTAATCCCCTATTTACAGTTAATCCATTGCCTAACCATATCATTAAGATCTATTAGCAATGTATGTCACTCAAAGATCAATGAAAGCAAAAAAAGTGTATTGGATGATCAAAGATGGTGATTGAAGCTCCTAGAAGACTTCTACGTTGAAAAGAAGAGAGATTTCTACAAGTGTAATTTTTCCTTTTCTCTTCTAGTATGTAGCTTAGAAGTAGAACTATGTTAGAGCACACACACATCTTCATTTTCTGTCTTAGGAAATCATTAGATTTATTTTTCCTTTGACTCCAATTCATTTCAATCAAGTTTGTGCATCTCATGATCTCAACAGTCGACTGCTGAACAATTTACAGTCGACTGCTAAATCCAGTCGACTGTGTTTTGTTCTACAGTCGCCTGTTATGCACATACTCAATTAGTTATTTTTTGGGCTTCTAAGTTTTACTTTATCAGGCGACTGTTGTACATTTCACAGGCGCCTGTCCAAGTGACAGTCGACTGTGGTTTGTTAATCAGTCGCCTGTCTATCCTCAGCCCAAACCAATTCTCAGTTTTGATCTGGCCAGTCGACTTATGTTGTATTTATAGTCGATTGTCCAATGGCACAGTCGACTGTCAATGCTACAACAGTCGTCTGTCTTTGAGCCTCTCTATAGACTCAACTCTCTGGAAAATGTCAGGGTTTTTAACAGTCGTCTGTAAAAGGAATAACAGTCGCCTGTTGAATTTACAGTCGACTGTCCTCTCTTCATCAGTCGCCTGTCATGTATTCCCAGACTTTTCTTGGATTTTCTTTATTTACCCTCATCTCGGCCAGTCGCCTGTTTAAGGATTTACAGTCACCTGTTGGTTTAACAGTTGACTGTCTACTCCTTACCAGTCGACTGTCCACGTGGTAAGTTACCGTTATGAATTCTCACCCACCCACTGTCACTGTGCAGCAGTCGATTGTGAGTTGTTCACAGTTGACTGTCTCGGGCGCAGATTCTATCCGTTGAGTTTTTCTTCACGGATTTCAAAGGGGCTTTTGGGGATTTTGTTTGAAGGGTTTGAGAAAACTATAAAGGAAACATCTACTGTTCCATTGAGAGGTTGACTCATTCAAGACTCATTTGCTCAAACATTCAAGCTTTCTTTCTCTCAAGATCAAAGCACTAAACTCATAAAGCCCTAGAATTCCAATCTTCAATCTTTTGCTCTCCAACCTAGAACCAAAGAGAAATTTTCTAGGCATTTGATGCAGTCAAGAGAAATGGCTTTCCTCTCTTCCAAGAGAGTCTTTCAACACACAACACACTTCTCCTTCAAGTTTTACTTCAAGGCATATGTGATTGTAAGTGTTGTTTAATTTCATATTTCATAACTTTCGTTATTTGACTTACTCTCGGGTTGTGACAGTGGTTTGTTTGCTCCCAAGTTGTGGGAGTCAAGGACATCAAGTGTATTTCGATTTCACTTGTAGGATTGCTACAAGTGGGTTTTTAAGGAAACCTCAAGTTAAGGTTCTAACTTGAGTATCCGATGGTTACCGGGTGGAAGAGACGTAGGATTACCGGGAACAAGTCAGGAAGTGACTTGGGTAATCCGAACCCTTGAAACATCCTTGCGTTTGCATTGTTTCATTTTAGGGTTTACTATTATTCCCATTAATTGTTGGTTCGGAATTTAATTTGGTGTAACTATTTATTTAAATTGCATAAACACTATTCAACCCCCTTCTAGTGTTTTCCTCATAGCCAGTAGTGACCTTACAATTGGTATCAGAACGCTGATTTAAAACTATGGCATCTAACAACAACGTCCCTCCACCGACTTCGTACAACAATCACGATCATGATGGAGTGTCATCAGTATTCGAAGGACAATCAACGGTGCGTCCTCCGTGTTTCAATGGCACAAACTTCGACTATTGGAAATGCTGGATGGAGACGTTTCTAAGGAGTGCTTCCCTTTGGAGAACCCTCCACAAGGAATACGTCGAGCCCACCGAAGAGAATTTCGACAAATGGACGCCTTCCGAGAAGTCCGCAGAAGTCAACAACGCAAAGGCAATGAACGCTCTTCATTGTGCGTTGGACCCGAATGAGTTCAACAAGATATGCACATGTAAGAGTGCATATCAAATTTGGAACCATCTCGTCGTTACCCATGATGGAACGAACAAGGTATAACTCTCTAAACTATATGGTGTGCAAAATTTCGATATGTTTCACATGTAGGAAAATGAGAGCATAGCAATGATGTACAGATGTTTTACCGACATCACCAATGAACTGGAAGCGCTTGGGCAAACCTATACCCAACCAGAGCAGGTGAGAAAGATCATAATGAGAATGGCCTCTAAATGAGAACGAAGAGCCATCGCCATTGAGGAGGTCAACGACTTGAAGAACGACACTGTCGTGAATCTCATCGGCACCCTCATGTCTTATGAAGTAAGACGGGAGAGCCGATTGAAGATTCGAGCTATGGTGAACCCTTCGGAGGCCAAGAAGAAAGCTTTAGCATTCAAAGCTAATTCTTCATCCTCCGATAGTGAAGAATCAGAAAATGAGTTGGACTTGGAGGAAATGGCTCAAATGGCGAAGAAGTTCCAACGCTTCTTTCGCAAAGGTAAATATCTCTATAAGAATAGATTTGAGTCTACTAATAACACTTCATCTCTTTGCTTTAAGTGTAATAAGTCAGGGCACATCAAGAAGGATCGCCCAATGCTCCGAAACAAAGAGAAGTGGAAGGCTCCGAAGTATCACAAGTCCGACAAGAATAAGAAAGATAAGAAGAAAGGACTAGTCGGTACATTCGATGACTCAAGTGGAGACTCGTCAAGTGATTCTGATGATGAGAAGGGTGAAAGCGCCCACATGTGTTTCATGGCCCGGGAAGATCCACTCTCCGATGAGAGTGATTCCGACATGGATGAACCTGAGGTAACTATGGATGAATTGCGTATTGCTAATGAAGAACTATTTGCTAGGTATCAATCTTTAATGCTTAGATATACTAGCTTAAAGAAACTATCTGTTAGCAATCCATCCATACCATGCATTATCAACAATGACACCATTGTTGATACACTAACTCTTGAGAAAGCAAATTTGGCTTCTCTAAATGTCATTTTGAGAAATGAGGTGAATACCCACAAATCTCAACTAGATCAAACACATCCTAAGGATAATAGTGATCTAGCTTCACAAAACACACAATTGGGTTTAATTGGGTTTAGAGAATGATTCTCTTAAAACCCAAGTGCACGAGCTCAAAGCATGTGTGTCCACCTTGGATACAAATATTTCTTCTTTTAAGGAGAAATATGAGCTCATGTCCTCCCGTATTATGAGATTTAATAAGGGGAAAGGACAATTGGACGATTTGCTAGCAAACCAATTTCCGGCCACACATCGTGTTGGTCTTGGTTTTGTGGAAGCAAATGCATTCAATGCTCGCACCTCCTATAGTGGTGTCACTATAGACTTTGTGATGCCATCCTCCGGTGCATCCACAAGTGGTGTCAGACACTATAGGTAGCAATCCTACCAAGAAAGTCACTACTTCACAGTCTCTTCCTTTTAGTAAGAAACCCATTACGGGTGGAAACCAAAAGAGAAGTCATGCTTACATGTACACCAACATTCATCCACGTAGGAAATCTCCTACTTCACAAGTGGATACTCATGACACTTTCTATGCTCCACACCCACGGACACGTGCAAATCCACACATGAGAAATACTCATGTACGTGCTCCTAGACACTCACATGCTCATGCGCATCATTCTTACATATATGCTCACCCTCCACATGTCAGCATGCTCCACATGGTTCATACAACTTGCATGGTCCTAAGTATGCATACAACCCACATATGATTAATGCATATCCTCTTCCTCATTTACATGTTAGAACTCATGTTCTTAAGAAGCATGCACCACGTAGAAAACAAACATGCAAAGGACTCCCAAAACATACACCATTTGGGGTCCTAAGAACACTAGCTTAAATGATAGGAATGCATATGTTGATTCATATTTTTGTGATATTATTAATAGTGGTAATTATGTTGGGAAGCGGAAGTCCACTTGGACTTGGCTTTCAAAGGGCTAATCCTCTTGGACCCAACAAAAATTGGGTACCATAAGCTTATGGTACCCAAGAAGAAGAAAGAGAGCAATAAACGTCATATTGGCTCTAAATGGAAAGGATGGATACTCGACAGCGGTTGCTCCAAACGCATGACGGAAGATCCCTCACTACTCTCTGAAGTGATTAGCATCAAGGATGGTGCAACGGTCACTTTTGGAGGCAATCAAAAGGGAACTATCATTGGAGTAGGTAAAGTCGGTAATCCTTCCAAACCACTCATTACTAATGTGTATTTAGTTAGTGGTTTATGACATAACCTTATCTCCATTAGTCAACTTTGTGACAAGGGTTACAATGTTAACTTTGGAGAGGGTATGTGTGAAATTATTGATTTTGATTCACATGTTTTGTTTACCGGTATTAGGCGTAATAATATTTATTATTTGAGCTTGCCTAAAACCGTAGAACATTGCTTAATTGCTAATACAAATGAACAACTTTTGTGGCATCGCTGTTTTGGTCATGTTCATTTCAAGCACTTATATAAGTTAGCTAAGTATGATCTAGTCAAAGGTTTTCCAAAAATTGCTTTTAGTAAGAAAAACTTTTGTGATTCTTGTCAAAGAGGTAAACTTAGTACATCATCTTTCATGCTTAAAGAAGACATAACTTCTAAGAGGCCCCTAGATTTACTTCATCTAGATTTGTTTGGGCCAACTAGAACCGCTTCTTTAGGTAATGCTCATTATGTATTAGTTGTCGTTGACGACTTCTCTAGATGTACTTGGGTCTCATTTTTAACTAATAAAAATGAAGCCTTTGAAGAGTTTACCATATTTGCAAAGAAGATTCAAAATTTCTTAGGATACACCATTATCACTATTCGCAGTGATCATGGAGGAGAATTTGAGGATGAGTTTTTTTACAAAGTTTTGTGATGACACGGGGATAACTCACAATTTTTCTTTTCCTCGTGCACCACCAGAAAATGGTGTTGTAGAGAAGAGAATAGGACTCTTATTGAATGTGCTCGTACCATGCTCCATAATAGTCATCTTGGACTACAATTTTGGGCAGAAGCGGTGCACACGGCATGTTATGTGCTCAATAGGATCCTAGTGAGACCCCGAACGAACAAAACGTGTTTTGAGTTATTTTATGACAAAAAGCCTCAAGTTAAATATTTTCGAGTTTTTGGTTTAAAATGTTTTATCAAGAACACCTTTGGTAACTTAGATAAATTTGAGCCAAGATCCGATTAAGGAATTTTTGTTGAATATTCCACACGTAGCAAAGCCTATCGGATATACAACAAAACTTCTTCAACGATCGAGAAATCACGACACGTATCATTCTATGAAGGTTTTGATTTTCCTCATGTTATTGATGATAATGTAGATGCTATATGTGATTCTTTTAGTAATGTTAAGATTAATGATTTTATTCTTGAGACTAACACTACTAATGAGATTGTTGAAGATGTTCCAAGTGATGCAGGGGTTCTCAAACCTTACCCAACCGTTTGTAACCATCCTCATGACCAAATTATTGGAGACATTGGTGTGTGTGTTCGAACGAGGTCTAGAATTGAAGAATTCTCTCATTGCGCATTTGTCTCTACCATTGAATCAAAGAACATCCAAAAAGCATGCGAGGATAGCTCTTGGATAGTGGCAATGGAAGAAGAGCTTGTGCAATTCGAGAGAAATGAAGTTTAAGAGCTCGTCCCTCTTCCAAGTGGTCACCAAGTTATTGGGACCAAGTGGATCTTCAAAAACAAGACCGATGAGAACGAGGTCATCACAAGGAACAAAGCAAGGTTAGTAGCTCAAGGCTACAGGCAAGAAGGTATCGATTTTGAAGAATCTTTTACCCCAGTATCTAGATTAGAAGCTATTAGATTGCTTTTATCTTTTGCATCTCATAAGAATTTCAAATTGTTTCAAATGGATGTTAAAAGTGTATTTTTAAATGGTATTATCAATGAAGAAGTTTATGTTTCTCAACCACCCGGTTTCATTCATGAAAAATTTCCAAACCATGTTTTCAAATTTAAGAAAGCGTTGTATGGGTTGAGACAAGCTCCTAGAGCTTGGTATGATCGACTCAAAACCTTTATTTTGGATTTGGGTTTTAAAATGGGTGAAGTTGATTCAACACTTTTTATTAAGGATTATGAAAATGACATCCTATTAATTCAAGTTTATGTAGACGATATCATATTTGGTTCAACTAACTTTAATCTTTGTCAAAAAATTTCTAAGTCTATGAAGGATGAATTCGAGATGAGCCATATGGGTGAGCTCAACTATTTCCTTGGACTTCAAATTCGACAAATGAAGGATGTGACTTTCATACATCAAACCAAGTACACATGAGAGCTTATCAAGCGATTCGGGATGGAATCGTCTTCAAGCAAAAGGATTTCCATGGGTACGACAACCCATCTACACAAGGATGAGAACGGAAAAGATATAGACGTTCGTCTATATCGAGGTATGATAGGTAGCTTACTCTATTTAACTGCTAGTAGGCCAGTTATCATGTTTTCCGTATGCCTGTGTGCTAGATATTAAGCTATACCTAAGGAGTCACACTTGATTGCGGTTAAACGAATTTTTCGTTACCTCAATCACTCTCTAGATTATGGGTTACTTTATCCTAAATCTAGCGCATATGAGTTAATCTCATATAGTGATGCCGACTTTGCCGGATGCAAATCCGATAGCAAGAGTACTAGTGGCACTTGACATTTTCTAGGAAATTCCTTAGTTTCTCGGTTCTCCAAGAAACAGAACTCGGTATCATTGTCCACGAATGAAGCGGAATATATTGCCGTGGGTCTTGCATGTGCACAAGTTCTTTGGATGAAACACACTCTTAAAGATTATGGTGTCAATTGTGATACTTTTCCCATCATGGTTGATAACCAAAGTGCTATATGTCTTTCCAAGAATCCGGTACATCACTCCCGTACCAAACACATAGATGTGAGACACCATTTTATAAATGATCATGTAGCTAAGAAGGGCATCATCTTAGAGTACATTGAAACCCAAAAACAAATCGCCGACATATTCACTAAACCTCTTAAAGAAGATTCATTTGTGAGGTTGCGTGGAGAATTAAGGATTACGGGTGAATATGAAATTTAGGAGTTTAACTTTCATGTTATATCATTTTTGGTCTCATATCATCATGGTACTTCTCTTCTTTTGATAGACTAGATGTTTCACTTATATTTGTTTTAAGAGAGGTTATTTAGATTTTGTTGATTTCGTGAGTTTTCGAATTGTTTTAAGAGATGTGTGTGATAAACGATTTATTTCTCGATATTGATTTCATGATGAGTTTTATGTTAGAGTATAGGTTTTAGGGTGAGTTGTATCTAATCTCTGAATTTCTTAACCTCACTGTGCATTCTTGGACCAGGATAGACGACTGTCACTCCTTCGACAGTCGACTGTCCTAATCTATTATCTCATACAGCTGATTGTATCTTTCGCACAGTCGATTGATGACGACTTTACAGTCGACTGTCTGATCGACAGGCGACTGCATTTTGGTTATCAGGCGCATGTCCATATTGTCAGTGGTCTCTGTTTTTATCATCAATTTATTTGATTCTCAGTCAGTCGACTGATGAGTAATTTACAGTCGTCTGTCTCTCAGACAGGCGACTGTTATTTACCCAATAGTCGACTGTCTGTCAACCTAAGCTCATCTTTTATCCTATCAACCAGTCGACTGACGATTGTTCATCAGTCGACTGTCTACTGTTGTGGCGGTTCGATAATTTGATCTGAGCCGTCGATTTTTCGGTCCAACAGCCCAGATTCTTTTGACCCCTCGTTATAACTTCGAGAGACGTCGATTCGATCTCACATTCTCTCTCATCCGACTGAAAAACTCCCTTGTCTCCCTTTCGAAATTCCCAGTCGATCACTCCGCCGTCGATTTCGATCCGATTCGAAGCCACACATCGATTTTTCGATCTTTCGATTGCTTCTCTAGTTGGCAAGTCTTAGGTATCATTCTTTTTTTTGTTTATCGACGCTTGCTTAACCTAGCTTCTTTCATTCGTATTTCATGGATCCTACTGGTTCTCCGTCGTCTGGAGAAACTCTGAACATCTTTCTTGCTGAACCCTCTCCTCCACTACTGAGCAGCTACCCTCCTCGCCTCCATCCTTTGGGGAGTTCTTGGATATCTTGGTTGGCGACCCGATTCCCTCAGCAAATGTCGATAAACCTCCTTTTTGCCAGCTGATCAACCTCCCCATACTCCTCCATCAGTTCCGCTAGAGGACTTTCTTCTCGGTCAACTGTGTGACCGTGTCACTGCCATCGAAAAGCTTGCTTCCTCAATGGATCAGAAGCTCACTCTTCTTCTCGAGCTTCAGTACAAGTCTTTCGTGCTTCATGGGTTCCCCATTCCGGCTGAACTTCAGGCCATGTTTCCTCCATCTGAGGATACTGCACATGTTGCTGTCCCCTCTCCTCCAGGCCCTGTGCCTTTGCCTTCTGAGGTCCTGACCCCGTGCTTGCTCTTGTGGAATCTTCAGCTGCGGGTGCGTCGTCATCCAAGAGGAAAGCTACTGCTTACCCGACTCATCGCTCTGCCAGGCTGATGTTCCGTCCGTCTGGTCGCCCCTCTGACCCCACAGCCATCCATATTGACTGATGCTGTCTTCTGCTAGGGACACTCACCCTTAGACTTAGACTTTGTGTTAGGGTTGAGATTTTTTGCTGGAGTTTCAGTTTGTATGAATGATGTCTGGATTTTGTATTATGTCTACTGATGTTTATTGTTGTCATATGTATTTTGTTTCTTTTTGATGCACATGGTGATGTGCATATATTTTGTGTCCTTGTAACAATCACACACACACACATATGAAATTGCAGTTTCCTCATTTTGTTTCACACAATGTATAACTGTCTATCTTATATGTGTGCATTTTGTGAAATTGTCTATTTGTATGCGATATTCTCTACGTGATGTGATTTGAGACGATTTTCGTTTCCATGTGTCTCTTAATGTTGATATTGGACTTCCATTCCTCTACTCAACTAAGTTTATAATGTGGTTTATGAGTTTTTGATTTGTATATCTTTAGACTCTTGTAATTGTTTTTAGTTCTTATTTAGCACGATTGTTGTTATATTACTCACACCTTTTGGATAATGTCATAGGGGGAGAGAAATAAACAAATTTATAAGTATGTGCTAAGTAAATTCTAATTATACTTGAATCTAAGATTGAAGGTGCCTTAGATTCAGGGGGAGTAAGATACAATGAAATATGTCATGGATTCAAGCAAATCATTTCATTCATGCATATCTTACACATTTGCTTCATTTGATATCTAGATGCCCCAATATTTATTGACTAACTTGATTTGCATCTATGTAGGGGGAGTAAGTTTTCTTTTAGCACAATTATTTATCTTTTTGTTCATGTTTGTTTGTCATCATCAAAAAGGGGGAGAATGTTGAGTATTTGACTACTTCCTACATGGTATTAATGATGAGCAAACATAAATACTTGTGACTAATCCCCTATTTACGGTTAATACATTGACTAACCATAACATGAAGTTCTATTAGCAATGGATGTCACTCAAAGATCAATGAAAGCAAAGAAAGTGGATTGGATGATCAAAGATGGTGATTGAAGCTCCTAGAAGTCCTCAAGCTCATACGTTGAAAAGAAGAGAGATTTCTACAAGTGTAATTTTTCCTTTTCTCTTCTAGTATGTAGCTTAGAAGTAGAACTATGTTGGAGCACACACACATCTTCATTTTCTGTCTTAGGAAATCATTAAATCTATTTTTCCTTTTGACTCCAATTCATTTCAATCAAGTTTGTGCTTCTCATGATCTCAATAGTCGACTGCTGAATAATTTACAGTCGCCTGTCTAAATCCAGTCGACTGTGTTTTGTTCTACAGTCGCCTGTCATGCATATACTCAATTGGTTATTTTCTTGGGCTTTTAAGCTTTTAGTTTATCAGGTGACTGTTGTACATTTCACAGGTGCCTGTCCAAGTGACAATCGACTGTTGTTTGTTAATCAGTTGCCTGTCTATCCTCAGCCCAAACCAATTCTCAGTTTTGATCTGGCCAGTCGATTGATATTGTGTTTATAGTCGACTGTCCAATGGCATAGTCGACTGTCAATGCTGCAACAGTCGTCTGTCTTTGAGCCTCTCTATAGACTCACCTCTCTGGAAAATGTCAGGGTTTTTGACAGTCGTCTGTAGAAAGAATAACAGTCGCATGTTGAATTTACAGTCGACTGTCCTCTCTTCATCAATCGCCTGTCCTGTATTTCCAGACTTTTCTAGGATCTCCTTTACTTACCCTCATCTCGGCCAGTCGCCTGTTTAAGGATTTACAGTCGCATGTTGGTTTAACAGTCGACTGTCTACTCCTTACCAGTCGACTGTTCACGTGGTAAGTTACCGTTATGAATTCTCACCCACCCACTGTCACTGTGCAATAGTCGACTGTCTCGGGCGTAGATTCTATCCGTTGAGATTTTCTTCACAGATTTCAAAGGTGTTTTTGGGGATTTTGTTTGAAGGGTTTGAGAAAACTGTAAAAAAAGCCTCTACTGTTCCATTGAGAGGTTGATTCATTTAAGACTCATTTGCTCAAATATTCAAGCTTTCTTTCTCTCAAGATCAAAGCTCTAAAATCATAGAGCCCTAAAATTCTAATCTTCAATCTCTTGCTCTCCAACCTATAACCAAAGAAAAAACTTCTAGGCATTTGGTGCAGTCAAGAGAAAGGGTTTTCCTCACTTCCAAGAGAGTCTTTCAACACACAACACACTTCTCCTTCAAGTTCTACTTCAAGGCATATGTGATTGTAAGTGTTGTTTAATTTCATATTTCATAACTTTCGTTATTTGACTTACTCTCGGGTTGTGAGATGGTTTGTTTGCTCCCAAGTTGTGGGAGTCAAGGATATCGAGTGTATTTCGATTTCACTTGTGGGTTGCTACAAGTGGGGTTTTAATGAAATCTCAACTTAGTGTTCTAACTTGAGTATCCGGTGGTTACCGGGTGGAAAGGACGTAGGATTACCGGAAACAAACCGGGAAGTGACTTGGGTAATCCGAACCCTTGAAACATCCTTGCGTTTGCATTGTTTCATTTTAGGGTTTACTATTATTTCGCATTAATTATTGGTTAGGAATTTAATTTTGTGTAACTACCTTTTTAAATTGCATAAACACTATTCAACCCACCTTCTAGTGTTTTCCTCATAGCCAGGGACCTTACAAAACCAAGCCGCACAACCTAGTCGATGCAGGTCGGACTCTTGAGCCGAATTGGGCTAGTGTACTTTGACTCGCGGTTTGGGCTAACCTGGCTCGTATGCAGCTCGTGACGGGTTGGGATATGTCCACCTGCCGCTGCAACCCGGGGGTTGGAAGTCAGGTTGACCCAGTTTGGCCCATTCGTCACCACTAATCCTTTTTCTACTTCCTCAAGCTGTGTTGATGTAGGTTCGCAAGCATGTCGTATTGTTTCTCAACATGGTTTCAATCCTCTTTAACTTAAAAATCTTATGGTTTTGCTTTGCACCTGTCTTAAACAATTGTCCATTGAACGTTATCTTTTGAAATATGGATGTGAAGCATTGATGTCATTATAGCAAACCTAATCCAATAAACATAAACCATGCGTTAACAACACCGATAGACCAAGTAGGACCACGTTGGTTCGAATCTTCACATGCAATGGGGACATTCAACCAAAACAAAAGTGCGCACATTCTATTTGAGGGTCACTATTGTTGGAATTTCCTGTAGATGACAAGTGAAACACTAGAGATGGGTGAATGGTGTTATTCAATAAAAGTTACACTTAAAAATAATTCCTCTAGTTTTCACCTAATAGATAAATACTATATCAATTAGTGTTACCGAACTTGATTCTTAATCAACAAACTCAAATATTTGCAAGTAAAGAGATAAGCAGCAGAAATGTAATCCAATATGCGAATATAAAGATAGAGCAGAAGAGAAAAGTAGAGCAAAGACACGATTTATCTTGGTTCATCACTCCGGGCTACCTCCAGTCCTACTCACTTGGAATTTAATCCAATATTCACAAATAGTACACTTGCCTCTTCAGCGAAGAGGAATTTTCCTTGCCTCACAACCCGATGATTATTACAACCACCTTGTCAACAAGGATTTTCCCATCATAAGTGTGGATTTAAAACACAACATCATAAAGTGAGGATTTCCAAATCACCAATCAATACAACAAATATGATTATTGTCTCTTAATAGAAGATTTTACAAACTTTACTTTAATAGAAGATTTTACAAACTTTACTTTGGTGGAGTTTTACAACTTTCTTATAGCCAAGAATTGAAGCTTGAGAGTGTTTTAGTGGCTAATGAAAACAAAGGTATGATCTCAAGTAAATTAAGATGAAAGCTTGAGGAGATCAATACTTAAAGGCCAAGAGAAAATTGCTTAATACTTGTTAAAAACTTTGACCAAAAATTCTTTTGCATGGCTTGATATAACTCACTTCATCAACTCTCAATAAATATATAGGGGGTGAAGCTGTCCAAAACAAACTCCAAATTACCCTCCAACGGCTAGTAAAACAGCTAGAAAATTTTACCGTTATAGGCCAACGATTAGTTATTGGTTAACTACTGTACACTTACTAGTCTACTAGTTGTCAGCTAGTCCATTAGTCAATGTACATTGGTCGACTAGTCAAGCATGTCTTCAGAAGCAGATCGTTCTTTGTAAAAATCAGTCGACCAAATTTCATGTACTAATCTATCAATGTTCAACAACTAATCGACTAGTCTTATAACTACAGTCAACTACTTTGACTACTTTCTGACATGCTTCTAGCCCAATTTTCAGACAATAACTAGTTGATTGGGTCAGAGTGATCGACTAGTTTGCCTAAGAAACTTAAGGTATGGCCTAAAACTCTAGAAATTTTTACATATGATTTTAAAACATTTTAAAACAACTAAAAATGTTTTCCTAAGTGTGAAACTTCAATAAGTGGTACAAAGAATTTAAAGACATGACTAAAAATACCTAAAAAGACTTAAATATACCATGGTCTTGAATCTTTGATGTTGTCCACTTGATCTTGGTCCATGTCTTGACTCATTGTACACCATGAAGTTTGGATGAGCTTCAACACCTGACTTTTGGCTCCTTACTTGTAAGCTTGATCTTCGTTGGTGAGCTCCACAAGTCTTTGGTACAAATCATCATCGTAGCTTTGAACTCATCATCATTAGTAATTAATCCTTAATTCCTACACACAATTTTGATTAGCACACTTAATTGTTTGCTCATCATCAAAATACACTAGGAGTGCCTCAATGTCCAACAATTATGCAACGGCTGCTGTTTGCAGTGCGTAAAGGTCATTGGTGATTCATGGAGATTAATTGTTATCTATTTGTGTGTCAGAAGAACATAGAAGAATGCATATTATCCATCTCATATGGGATGTTTCTTCCTTGATAGGGAGCTTTTGCCTCCATTATGGAGGCTTTCTTGTGGCTAGGGATGTCAGTAATGACCCGACCCGACCCGCCCGACCCGACCCGCCACGGTTTTGAATCGACCCGCCCCAGCCCGTAGACGGGTCGGGGCAAGCTTGGGCTTTGTATGCAACCCGCCCCGCCCCGGCCCGCTTCGATAAACTATAGAGGTTCTAAAAAACCTTACTATTTTGATGCGAACCATGTAGTCTGTCCATATCATATAACTCATACTCTGTTCCAATATTCTTCCAATTAGGCCAATTCCCAATTTCAAATTACCAATAAATTACAATTCTCCCAAATCCCAAATAAAACTTTTATTTGGGATTCATATGTATGGCAGTAATGACCTGACCCGACCGACCCGACCCGGCTCGACCCGGTTTTGATAAGAAATTACCCGACCCGGCCCGAGACCCGCCCCGCCCCGGCCCGCAGACGGGGCGGGACAAGCTTGGGTAGTTAAATACCCGCCCCGCCCCGCAAAATTGCCATTCCTACTTGTGGCTGCCTCCCTGCCTTATGGTGGTTCACTTCCCTCGATCTCGTGGGTTTGATGTGTACATGAAATAAGTTTAAATTAAAAAACTTAAAAAATTGAAGCCAGATTTATTTGTTTGTTGAATGATCTCAGATGTTGATTTACTAAATAGTATCACATTGATGATCATATAGGTTGCTGCTTTTGTAGGTTGAGAATCGGAATCATCAATGCAAGCAAATAAGCACCTACATTTTTGGTTAATCAACATTTCATGCACATGATGTGTACTTTCTGACCTCTTATTTCTTATATGAAGGTTGGAACTGGGAATTCAGCTGCAACTTTGGAGACTAAAAGACAAAAAGTTATCGCGGGTGGTGCACCAGCAGATTCAGTGAGAGTATGTACAATATGTGATGTTGTTTGCAACAGCGATAAAGTCTTTGCACTCCATATTGCTGGAGAGAAGCATGCCCTCAAGGTAACTTGTCTTTCTGGTTTATATGCATTGTCCATGGTTGCTGCATTGTATGAATTGCCATATATGTAAATAGAATGTTACCGGACAATTATTGTGTTGTGAAATACATTGTCATGCTAGTAAATAGTGGCTCGTATCATTTGTAGAAATGCCAGGTCTCCATTAAGTAAAAGCTGAATGTGATTAGAGCATATTTGAAGGATAATATTTGTCATAAAAAGCAATATTGGCATCTAGCTTGCTGTTAACTAATTGTTATGATACATCTATTCTATCTATATTTGATGAAGATTTTGAATGTTGTCCTACTAGGACAAGTGACTAGGACAAATGGGCTTATGACTAGGATAAGGGCTTGATGACTAGGACCGTGATAAGTTTTGGGGAGAAACTTAAATTTGGTGGAACTTGAAATTTTGGGGGGAAACTTGAAATTTGCGGGAACTTAAAATTTGTTGGGAGGGGAAAACTCAGCCATTAAATAAACCGTGCCGTATGGGCACGGGTAATGACTAGTTTTCAAATATTTAGAGGTCTCACGTGTCTGTTGGTTGGTGCAAACAGTTGGTTATTAGTTCATCCATCTTCATGTACGAAATCAGAGAAGAGGGGTTTTCTGTCTTGGAGAGAGCCACCATCAACAGTGCATCTAAGAGGGGGTGTTACTTTTATCTAGAACTAGGATCTTACGATGTCCCTTGACAAGATATTTCTTCTTGGAGTGCATTACACAAACTCCCCTACATTTTCTTGTTGAAAATAGACAAACCGATGAATTTGCAACTTCAAGACTTTATCCCCTTCATGTTGGAGATATTTTTCTTGAAGTATCATGTTTACTGGCAAGGGTGATGTCTGATTGACAAGTGCACATAGATCAGTCGAACTTTCAGGGAAAGGCAGTGCTGCTTATGGCTCTCCTTTCTCTGATACAGGAAACAAGATTAAATAATAGGAGCCAGCCTGTCAGTAGTTTTGTCTGTTGCATTTGTTGATAACCTTCAATACCTCGAAGAATCTCTGCTATTTTTGTTCACTGCCCCCTAATATTTCATCCTGCAGGCTTTTGGAGTACCACACAATCCGCTGAAGCAGAAGGTTCCTGCCCATAAGAAAGCTTTGTACAAGACGAACAAGGCAAAGATTCCAACCGCCAGAGTGACTCCGAAAACTGCTGCCAAAAAGGCCGCTAAGCGTCTTATTTCTTTTGTTCAATCATCATACTGTGATGTTTGCAAGGTAAACTGCAACAGTCAGGAAGTCTTCAATAACCACAAATTTGGGAGGAAACACCTCAGAAACTTGCAGAAGCTCCAAGAAGCTACGGAGCCGAAACCAGCAAATGCTCCGACTAACAACCCAACCCCGCAACCTAATGCCACTGCTAGCCAGAACACTGCGCCATCGGAAGAGCCGAAGCAAAACTCCGTCCCAGCTCCGAAGGAGGATCTGGAGACCAAGAAGCAGAAGGTTTTGACTGGAGGAGCCGCAGCTGATGCGGTCAGAGTGTGCATTTACTGCAACGTTGTCTGCAACAGCCAGTCAGTGTACAATTCTCATATTGCAGGGAAGAAGCATATTGCCATGATGAACAAACAGCAGCAGGCTGTTCCAGGTAGTTAGGTGGTGAGAAGTTGATAGGCAAAAAAGAGCATTCTGTTGTCTTGGGTTTGCATATTCATTGGTTTGCAGTAATTTTTCCTGCACTTGTAAATCAATTGTGTTTTGGTTAGGTTGTTTCCTATACTGTGCCATTTCCTGCGCCGAGGGACATATGTTACTGATCTGATCTATCCCAGATAGAAAAATACAAGTTTTTGATGTGTCCTGCTGAGATCTCAATGTTGGATGTTGATATTGTTTTGAATTATATAATTTTGGGTTTTGTTGCTTTGATTGACAGAGCTGGGTTCATGTCTGATATGTCACTGCTCTTGCTGTGGATTTTGGTGCTTTGAGAATCTTAAGCTTCGTTGAGAACTCTAACATGGAAACCGTTTGATGCGTGTGAGAGGCCGCAGCGTTATGTCAAAGTTGAAGATATGATGCACGATGCACATAAAAATATTCTATGCGTTGATGGTCGTGTTGTTTAGGTGATAGGACCATATTGTTTATCTGATAGGGAAGGAATTTGCTATATGCATCGCAAATTTCCGGTGTGTAATGATTATTTGTCAATTTTGACAAAATACATGGCATCATCAGTCATTTCTCACTCTCTTTTCCTTTGATGAGAACTAAATGCACCTCAAACTTGAGGTGCATGTAATCATTAGTTTCCACTTTTGTTTCGTAAGGTGCATGTAATCATTAGTTTCCATTTTTGAAAACAAAAGTCAAATGTGCTAGTCTATTCACACTCCTACCTCTTGCGTTTTTTCCAAAATTAGAAACTAATGATTACATGTACCTCAAACTTGAAGTGCATTTAGTCCTCTTCTTTTTAGCCAAAAATGACAAATCATCATTGCATACAACACGGCCGTGAGGGATGGTCCGTGCCTCCTTGGAATTGGCATGATCATTGGTAAGCTTTGAAATTACTACCCGGCCGTCAATCATTGAGGACGTACATATAGATAGAGACGTCTATATCTCATCACAAATTTTGCAAGAGCTGAAATCATTACATATTCACTCCACTCCCCTGATCTTGATGTCAAAACCTTCTAGTTTGCCTAATTGGAATGAGAATTGCTATCGGAACAGACCTTTTTGCTGATACTTTTGTACACTGACGGTTTTTACTCTCCTCTTGTGTCGCTTAATTTTTGAGGACTATATACACCTCAAAATTGAGGTGTATGTAAAGAGTAGTTTTCAAAATTGAAAAAAACATCACATCCTCATTTACATCACACTTTCTCTCCCTAACTTTTTTTCCATTTTTGGACACCACCATTACATTCACCTCAGTTTTGAGGTGTACATAATCCTCTTCTAATTTTAGGTCTTCCTTGTACTAATTGGGGGGGGGATGTGGTCTGGGAGGAGGCTGCGGAAGGGGGACGAGGGGGATGTGGGGTTGTTGTTTTTGTTTGGGGGGTTAGTATTTTTGTTAATTAAAAGTTATGTTAATTAAAAATAGATTTTAATATACTAAATAATTAATTATTTTAACGATGCTTAGTGTTTTCCTTGAGAAGTGTTCACAGGAAGGGAGAAGAAATTCACAAGAAGAGAGAAGTTGAAGAAGATGGTCTGTGAACTGAGCAAACTTTGAAAGGCAAACTTGTTACTTTTCTAAACCATCGTAAAGAAGAAACGAAAAGACTAGAGAAAGAATTTAGAGGATATTTCGGACAAAATTTTGAATGGCAAACTTTCTATTTTTCCAAAAAATTCGGTGGTCTGTGAACTCAGCAAAAAATGTCTGTTCGCGTAGTAATTCCCAATTTGAATACCTTGCACGAAAATGGAACTTTTATTTGGATATGGAAATTATTTGGAAATAGGTTTTCGTGTGAGCTAATGCATTTTTACTGTAAGATTTCTAAGAATTTTTTATCTACTTCGCTATTTGATTCATTTGTACAAAAGTTCGAAAAGATGGTTTTTAGAAAAGCATGTCAATTTTTTTAGAAAAATAATTTCGGAGCTTTTTGGTCTTGAAAACACTTGAAAACTTATTATTTAATTCTTTTGATTTAATTTATATTAATATGTAATTATATCCAATGTTTTTTCATAACATGAAGTCTTTTCTTTTCATGCGGAACAAACAAATTTTTTTTCGGAATCGAGTATTTAAAGCGTTTGGGGTTCGGCTTTTGAAATCGAAATCTGAGCTTCCTGACGACTTGAGAAGCTTATGTTTCTGGTTTCTCTCCATTCTTATTGGTCTTATTCCTGGAAAAGTTTGGTCCAAGGTTTGAAATGTTTAAAAGATGTGCTAGTAAGGAGGGTGATGGATCAAACACTTACTGTTGGCCTAGTTATCCTACTAACTTGGTCACACTTCTAACTTTGATGATGACAAACGAGTCACATGCTACTAATATGTTTTTTGAGTGACTATCAGATCAAAACAAAGCTACTTTGACAAATGGTAATTTGGTGATTTCTACATCGTTCAACTTGCCCTAAAGATGCTCAAAGATCATAGTCCATGTCCAATGCACTTCACAATAATTCTCCATGAATTATAGCTTTAAAATCATGGCAAAAAAATCAAATAGAAGATGAATGGGCAATTTGGTAATTTTAGCTTGGTCAAAGTCTTCTAGAAAGTCAAAATTTGGGGTTGTAGAGTTCTAGTCAAACAGTCCAAGTTTCATGCACAAAAGGAGGAAGAAATCAATAAGGATTCAAGTCCATGAGAAATTGCATTTCAAGTCAACTAAAAGAGTTCTAGTTGATTACAAGAGATGACGTTAAAAAAAGAATGCAAATTGAGTTGGCTACTAGAGTTCAAGTGCAAGTGCAACTCAAAGAGTTCATATTGGCTACAAGAGTTCACGTGCACAAAAAATTCTAGTTGGATACTAAAGTTCATAAGCACCACAAAGTCAAGTGCTACTAGAGTTCATGTACAACATAAAGAGGAGTGCTACTAGTGTTCATATGGAATACAAATACAAAAGTTCATATGCATGCAAATACAAGAGTTCATGTGCACCAAGAATTCACATGGACTACAACTACAAGAGTTCGTGTGCTAGTAGGAGTTGGGTTTCAACATCATATCTATACCCACCCCACGTTGAAACATGCTTCAACTTAAAGTTTTGGGCTTGACACGGCCGTGCAAAGTTGGCACGGCTGTGCAATGTCCACAGGGACTGCCCAATTTTCTGGGCAGGCTGTTGTGATGCCCTGCCTAGCTACTGCACAAGTACTAGAGGGGGGGGGGGGGGTGAATAGTACTTTAAAATAATCAAGAGTGTTATTCCTAATTATTGTGCAAGACACAAACAACAATGCGGAATAACTACAACCAACAAGAATTAAACAACGCAAACAATACGATATAACGGGTTCGGATCCACCCAAGTCTCCCCGACTTGTTCCCGGTGATCCTACGTCCCAACCACCCGGATCCCCTCCGGATACTTGAGTTAGAAACCACTAACCCAAGCTCGCACTATGAAATTTTTGTAGAAAAACCTCTACAAGACCAAATCATACACAAATGACATGTGACTCCCACAACCCGGGATCACACCCTTCTCTCACAACCGAGAGAACAACTTGCAATCAAAGTAAATGAAACAATGAAATACTTACCAACAAAATCCTATGCCTTGAGTAAACATACCAATATTAGGGCAAGAAGGATTTTGAGGAAGAAGAAGGCACCAAACCCTAGCTCCAAGTAGATGACCAGCAATAGATGGCTAGGGAGGAGTTGGTGACCTTGAATCAAGCTCTTAGCTTGAGAGGCTCACAATGGAGAGAATCTCTCTTGAAGAATTAGGGCTCAAGAAGTTGAGGGAGAGATTCTTGTGAGAAGAGAGAGCTTTGGAATAGAGTTGAATGGCTCCTCTTTGATTTCTCTAAACCTCTAGAATATCAGCCTTGAATGCTTAGCAAGAAGCCCTTCAAGTATATATAGGATAGAGGAAAGAGAGAGCAAAAATCGTGGCATTTAATGCTCCAACGGTTCTATTCTGTAGCAGTCTAGTCGGTCAAAGAAGGATCACTGACCGACTAGTTTCTCAACTAGTCGGTCGGTGATTCTTCTTGGACCGACTAAGCGGATGACAGCCAAGAATATAGAATTCAGGTCGATAGAACTAGTCGGTCTAAGAAGACTTGCCAACCGACTAGTTTGACAACTAGTCGGTCGGTGAGTGTTCTTTGACCGACTAAGAGTTGAAATCAATAGGCTGTCGACAAAGAGATCTAGTCGGTCTAAGAACAAATTCCAACCGACTAGTTTCTCAACTAGTCGGTCGATGATTGTTCTTTGACCGACTAACGATAAACAGTAGCTCAGGCTGTGAAAATGATAGACATAACTAGTCGGTCTAAGAAGGATTCCTAACCGACTAGTTTGACAACTAGTCGGTCGGTGAACCTTCTTGGACCGACTAACTGTAAACAGTGAATGAGCTGAAATGGAGTAGGATATCTAGTCGGTTCATGAAGGATTACCGACCGACTAGATTGCCATCTAGTCGGTTGGTTCTTCTTCTTGAACCAACTAAGATGCACTAGAAGCCGCGAAATGAAGCGTAAGGCTTCAGAAAAGTTTCTATGGGCTTCTATGATAATCTTAGCTCTAATAATGTAAGACCTACTCAAGGCTTAACATTCTATACGATGAAGCAAGAAGACAATAAAATAAACATGACGAACCGTCTTCAAAAGCTTCAATCGAATCTTCTTGACTTCAATAATGGTCCTTGAGCTTCAACGAAGCTTCAGACACACGATCACGTGCTTTGAGAAGTCTTGAGACGTCGCTTTAGATGTTCATAGAAATTTGACGACGATCTCCATAACTGCGCTCACAAGGAGTTAGTTTACGATATTTATGTTTGTTCATTATCAAAACCAAATCTGGGGAACCAATACTCAACATTCTCCCCCTTTTTGGTGATGACAAACCAACATAAATAATAATCAATAATAATGATTCAAATGAAATTTACTTACTCCCCCTGCATTGATGACACGTTAGTTCCGTATTGAATAATAATCATACGCATCAAGTAGACGAGTGAAATATAAAATATGAATCCTATTATTGCAATTTAGGATCTAAACCCATTTTTATATCTTAACTCCCACGGAATCTAACATATCAAATTAGATTCATGGTAAAATGCTTTAAATTATCATTTAGCATATTGTCATTATTAATTCTCTCCCCCTTTGGCATTAGCAAAAAGAGCGGGAGGAGATCAACGACAACATCAATGGCTAAAATAAAAGCACGAGAGTCGAAGAATACGACCACGGTCCAAATAACACCAAAGTAAAATCACGAAGAAAATCAAAGCGTGCCAAGAGACCATAGTCGAAAATCGAAAAACGAAATCATCAAAACTCAAATCAATTTCACGCATTGAGTTATGGAACATACTCTCCAATATCAACATTCTTGGTTAATATAGTGCATGGAAAACAATTCTATGTTTTCATAGAAAGAATTATATTAAATCAAAATGGTCGACGAGCGACGAAGTCAATATCAGAGACATAAATACAATGTGCACATGAAAACAAATGGCAACATGATGTACACATCATACAAAATTGTTATGTCAAAATAGAGATAGAAACTTCATACAACATATGGCATACACAATTCTAGTACACTAGCATGCATTCCAAAAGAGATACTCACTAAATGAGTCAATAAAAAACATGGAATGCCATGAGCATACGAAAGATAATAATTATAGCATAAGCTCAAAACTAGCATCAAGATAAGCATGAGATAGTCTAAAATACAAAGTGACATCTACATGCATTCAACACACATGGATACCAAAAGTAAGAATATACTTACAACATTAAGCTCCCCCTAATTTGGTGCATCACTTAAGCACCATCAACTCCATTTGAATGAAAATATTTGCAAATCACGGAGTTGGTAGGGTTGGTATCCCATGGTGGATTGAACCTAGAAAACATAATATGGAGCTAAATTTTGATTTGTTGCTCCTTCTCTTATTCATGAGTACCTGAAGATAAAAATATCATTCCATGGTACCCAAGGACATTGGGTCCTAAGAGATTAGACCTTTGGAAGCCAAGTCCAATTGGACTTAGACTTTCCAACAAAATCATCATTGTGCATAACATTCATGAAATACGAATTAATATACGCTTGTTTTTCATGCATGCTTGTGTCCTTCGGGCCCCAAATATTGAATGTCTTGGGAGCCCTAGTCCTATTGGGAGCATGCACATGTTGTTGATTTCTATGTGATGCACGTGGCCTACGAGGAAATGGCCTAGGAAATGCATGTCGTGGATAAGCATATGACACATGATGAAATGGTGCATGATGAAAATTGTTCATATGATAGTGTGGATGAACATATGCATGTGGAGGAACACGTGCATGAGTGTGTCTCACATGGTGTGCACGTGCTCGTGGACGAGGAGCATAAAAATCATCATACATGTGAACCGGTGAAGTAGGAGGTGCATTCCTACGTGGAATGGTATTGATGTACATAAAAGCATGACCCTTCTTTGGAGGTCCACCTAAAGTGGGTTTCCTTCCAAGAGGGGGTGTGTACCTACTGGAAGCACCATTGGTAGAAGAACTACCCACGGGGTGTTTACTCCCACTAGTTGAGGCTTTGGAAGATGGCCTAACAAAGGTCGTGACCGATTTGGATGAGTCTCCCATTTTACACCCCAAGCCAATGTGATGATTGGCCGGAAGTAAGTCATTTAGGATATTATCCAAATGGCCCTTACCTTTATTGAATTTATTAATTCGGCCTAATGTGTACTCATACTTCTCGGTGAGAGAATGCATAGAAGAATCCAAGGTGGACACTTGCGATGTGAGTACATAAACACGTGACTTGAGATTCTCATTCTCAATACTCAAAGTTGAGTTTCGAGAAATCCAATCTGGTATCTCGTGTTCTTCCGAGTCCTCAATATGAACATGCTCAAGTTGAGATTTGAGATTTACGATCTCATTTCTCAAACCTTCAACAACGGTATCGTTGTTGATGATGATAGGCTTAGGTGAGGTTTGGAGACTAGTTAGCTCATTTTTAGTCTTAATATATCTATTAGCCAATTTAGAAAACTTAGACCAAAGTTATTAGTTAGCTAATCTAAGTTCATCCATAGTTACCTCACTTCCATCGGAGGAGGACTCTTGATCATGTTCCTCTCTAGCCATGAAGCACATGTTTGCTTTCTCCACGTGTTCATCATCCGGCTCTCCACTTGAGGAGTCCTCGTCGGAGTCGGTGAATGTGCCGACAAGCCCTTTCTTGTACCCTTTCTTGTACTTCTTTGACTTGTCGAACTTTGGCGCCTTCCACTTCTCCTTTTGCTTGTTTTGAGGACAATCCGCTTTCATGTGTCCTGGCTTGTTGCATTTAAAGCACAAAGGAGCGAAGGCGTTAGTAGAACTAAATTTTGATTTGTTCTTGAAATTACCTTTCCGGAAGAATCGGTTGAACTTCTTTGCCATGAGGGCAAGAGATTCAAAGTTCAACTCGTCTTCTGATTCTTCATCATCGGTAGAAGTAGATGGAGCGGCCTTGAACGCAATCGCCTTTTTCTTTGGCTCGTCTTGCTTCAAGTAAGACTTCATCTTGTCCTGCAGCTTTAGTTTACTGTCCTTGCGTACCTCATAAGACATCAAGGTACCCATTAATTGAATGACAGTATATTTACTCATATCATTACCTTCCTCGATGGCGAAGGTACGCTTTTCCCAACAAGAAGGAAGTCCATCAATGATCTTTGAGACTTTCTCCTTTTGGGTGTAGGTCTTTCCAAGAGCCTCCAACTCATTGGTGATGTCAACGAAGCGAGCATAGTACTCCTTCATCTTCTCACCCTGTTGCATGTGAAATAATTCGTAATCTTTATTTACAACAACGAGTTTGGAGTCTCTTACCCTACTTGTTCCTTCATGCAAGATGAGGAGTGAGTTCCAGATTTGATATGCACACTTACATGTGTATATCTTGTTGAAGTCTTCGGGCTCCAACGCACATTGCAAGGCATTCATTGCCTTGGCATTGCTTACCTCCGCGGCGACCTCCGCGGTAGTCCACTTAGCGAAAACTTCTTCTGCGGGCTCGACATACTCCGTCAACGTAGCTCTCCATAGTGAAGCACTCTGGAGAAACGTTTCCATCCGGCATTTCCAGTACCTATAGTTGGTACCGTTGAAGAAGGGAGGCCTAGTAGAGGAGTGTCCTTCCATCACCGAAGAAGCTCCTTCACGATTCTTGAAGACGCTGTAGTCGTTGTTTGTCATAGCTATGAACTTGGCACTGATACCAAATGTAATGCCCTGCCTAGCTACTGCACAAGTACTAGAGGGGGGGGGGGTGAATAGTACTTTAAAATAATCAAGAGTGTTATTCCTAATTATTGTGCAAGACACAAACAACAATGCGGAATAACTACAACCAACAAGAATTAAACAACGCAAACAATACGATATAACGGGTTCGGATCCACCCAAGTCTCCCCGACTTATTCCCGGTGATCCTACGTCCCAACCACCCGGATCCCCTCCGGATACTTGAGTTAGAAACCACTAACCCAAGCTCGCACTATGAAATTTTTGTAGAAAAACCTCTACAAGACCAAATCATACACAAATGACATGTGACTCCCACAACCCGGGATCACACCCTTCTCTCACAACCGAGAGAACAACTTGCAATCAAAGTAAATGAAACAATGAAATACTTACCAACAAAATCCTATGCCTTGAGTAAACTTACCAATATTAGGGCAAGAAGGATTTTGAGGAAGAAGAAGGCACCAAACCCTAGCTCCAAGTAGATGACCAGCAATAGATGGCTAGGGAGGAGTTAGTGACCTTGAATCAAGCTCTTAGCTTGAGAGGCTCACAATGGAGAGAATCTCTCTTGAGGAATTAGGGCTCAAGAAGTTGAGGGAGAGATTCTTGTGAGAAGAGAGAGCTTTGGAATAGAGTTGAATGGCTCCTCTTTGATTTCTCCAAACCTCTAGAATATCAGCCTTGAATGCTTAGCAAGAAGCCCTTCAAGTATATATAGGATAGAGGAAAGAGAGAGCAAAAATCGTGGCATTTAATGCTCCAACGGCTCTATTCTGTAGCAGTCTAGTCGGTCAAAGAAGGATCACTGATGGACTAGTTTCTCAACTAGTCGGTCGGTGATTCTTCTTGGACCGACTAAGCGGATGACAACCAAGAATATAGAATTCAGGTCGATAGAACTATTCGGTCTAAGAAGACTTGCCAACCGACTAGTTTGACAACTAGTCGGTCGGTGAGTGTTCTTTGACCGACTAAGAGTTGAAATCAATAGGCTGTCGACAAAGAGATCTAGTCGGTCTAAGAACAAATTCCAACCGACTAGTTTCTCAACTAGTCGGTCGATGATTGTTCTTTGACCGACTAACGATAAACAGTAGCTCAGGCTGTGAAAATGATAGACATAACTAGTCGGTCTAAGAAGGATTCCTAACCGATTAGTTTGACAACTAGTCGGTCGGTGAACCTTCTTGGACCGACTAACTGTAAACAGTGAATGAGCTGAAATGGAGTAGGATATCTAGTCGGTTCATGAAGGATTGCCGACCGACTAGATTGCCATCTAGTCGGTTGGTTCTTCTTCTTGAACCAACTAAGATGCACTAGAAGCCGCGAAATGGAGCGTAAGGCTTCGGGAAAGTTTCTATGGGCTTCTATGATAATCCTAGCTCTAATAATGTAAGACCTACTCAAGGCTTAACATTCTATACGATGAAGCAAGAAGACAATAAAATAAACATGACGAACCGTCTTCAAAAGCTTCAATCGAATCTTCTTGACTTCAATAATGGTCCTTGAGCTTCAACGAAGCTTCAGGCACACGATCACGTGCTTTGAGAAGTCTTGAGACGTCGCTTTAGATGTTCATAGAAATTTGGCGACGATCTCCATAACTGCGCTCACAAGGAGTTAGTTTACGATATTTATGTTTGTTCATCATCAAAACCAAATCTGGGGAACCAATACTCAACAGCTGTGGCACAGCCATGCCAAGCTTTGCACGACTGTGCACAATCAACAGAACCTACACAGTATGTTTCACAGGCTGTGACACGGCAATACCGACTGCAGACGGGCTGGACTTGTTTTTTGACTTAGGTATTGATCTAAAACCTAATCTAATCGAACGAATGTAATTTCATACGACCCCGGAGACTATTTAAACCCTTTCTGTGGTTTATTTTTTATGGATAGAAGAGAAAATAAGAAAGAGAAGAGACGTCATCAAGTTTCTTCTTCCTCGAGCGTCTTGGAGCTTTAGGGCGTGATTTGATGAGTGATTTAAAGTGATTTCTATTGATTTCTACTGAAATTATTTGTAATCTTCTTCTTGGGATTTCTCTTTTCGGGTTGATGGATTATTTGTGAGAGCCTTTGGTGATGCGTGATGGGTAAGGGAATGTATGGAATTTAGAATTGAAAGATAGAATGAAGAATAAAGATCAGAGATAAAGGCCATGCCACCACTCAAGATCAGGAAATGGAGTTCACCACAATTGTGACTAAAGACTAGGCCGCCCTCCCAATTGATAAAGAGCTCACTTGTCTCACCACTAACCTTCCCACAATTAGATAAAGATAAAAGATTAATCAAGAAGTTTTGAAAGAACTTGCAACTTTAGAATTCTCATTCAACAATCTGGGTTTCTAAGTTACAAGGACTCTTTTTTAAAGAATAGATACAACAGATTGAAAATGACATACATCAGCATTTAATAGGCCACAAGTTTCAAGGCTGATTACACAACTTACTAGGCTACAACGTACTAGACATTGGATACTGGAAAAGTAAATGCTAGAGTTGAATTCCAAGGCCAAAGTCTTCAAAATTCGTCCAAACTCTTCAGTTTCCTCTTAATTTGAAATCTGAGTCTTCATTTGAGTTAAAATGCTAAAATAATCATTTCACAACATACTTGACTCATTAAGAAAGCCAACTAAGCAAAACTTGACCCAAAACAGCTTGATGACCAACCTGAAATTGAGAGCTAAAGTTGGAGCTCGAAATTTATTTGATTTCACTTGACAACATCAGATTAGTCATGCTTGGTCCTGCATCATTCTCCCCTCCTTGATTGGAATTTGCCCTTAAATCTTCAGTATCTTCATTTTCAGGCAAGAATTGAGTTAAATCACCAATATTGATAGTGGCAAAAATATTGGTTTCTCCAAGCAATTCACACTTGTTTGCATTACTTCCAACCTTCTTAACTAATTTGAAAGGGCCATCTCCACAAGCCATGTGCTTGTTCTTCCTTCTAGAGGGAAACCTTTCCTTCCTTAAATGAAGCCAAACCAATTCTCCAGGCTTAAATTCAAGGGAGTTGCGATGCTTGTTAGCCTTTTGCTTGTACACTTCATTTGGGTTTTCTTCTCTTTTGGTTAGATTTGAGTTCTCTTTTCGGTTTGGTGAGAAGATTTTGAACTCCAAGTTTGGAGTTGTTGGTGCTCTCTTTTGTTGAAGAATATTAAAAGAGTCGGGTGTAATTGATCTGATCTTATTAGTGGAAAGCGTCATCAGAAAGCTAGACGTAGGCGCCATTAGCAAGCTGAACCAGGGTAAACTATGTGTTGCTTGAATTGTTACTTTTCTGCTTTTGTTACTTTTTATCTTGCTTGTTTGGTTGGATTGTGCCATTATGGTTTATCTCTGAAAGATCGCGACATGACGATTGTTGGGTAGCTATTCACCGAGGGGGCTTTCGCTGTCCTAGATTGGTTATTTCCCCAACAACCCATGCACATGAAAAATCAAGAGAGAGGAAAATCAAAAAGGAGCTAACTCAAGGAGCAATCATATTCATCAAGCAAACAACACTAGCCGACCCTTCTTTTCTATAATCACAAACACATTGGCAGGCCTCCCCTCCCTCTCTAAGCAAATTAAGCATCAACGAGCTCGGCCATCTTCTTCTCAAAAGCATCCAAGCCGCCTTCTCTCTTTTTTAAGTTAAAGAGGGCGATCTTCCAACAAATATTTTTGCGGATTTTCTGAGATCGGGTTATTTTCTATATTTTTTGAAAGATAATTCAGAACAGATTCGGACTTCGACAGTTTGCAGAAAAGTCCCTCCATTTTTCAGAATTACAGTTTCAACCCCAGAACTTGCAAGCACGATATCTTGTGCTACAGAAGTCCGATTGACGCCCCGTTTTCACCAACACGATCACGATCTCACGCCCTACGCCATGGTGATATCATTCTGATTTATAACTTCAGTTTTGATCAGTTAGCATTATTTTGTTACGAGGTTGTATTTTTTGTACAACTTCATACAGATGTTAGGTATTGGTGTTTAGACCAATATTGTTTTGATGATGATCACAACATTATGTTGTTGCTAATAACTCTCATTTTTTTAGTCTCATGTTTAACTATTGAAGCATTTTATTTTGGAGACTAAATGCTTGGTGCAAGGATGGACATCAAGTGGAACACTGCCAAATCTTGGAACTTGACGAAGGGAAGCTTATCAAGTGGTGCCAAAGCTTAGAAAATGATGTGGAGATAAAGGATACTCATGCTTGAGGCTTAGACTCTAGGAGAAGCAAATTGTAATCCATGTATTCATTTAGGATTTAATGTAGAAAAGGTGGCACCTGATCTAATAGATTAGGTGCCAAGACACAAAAAGGTGGAAAGTACAAGCCTCACATGGGCTTGTACTCGTTGTGTGATCCACCTTTATGTGTCTTGGCACCTGATCTATTAGATCAAGTGCCATCTGATCTACATGAATCCCATTCATTTATTACTTTCTTTTTCCTTTTTGAGTCTAGGACTTTGTAATGCCTTGATAGATGGTCATACTCATTCATGCATTGCATTAACCATCTTAGTGAACCATAGGATCTTCATAGGATCCAACCCAATAGGTTTCCCATGCCATGAACTCCAATTGAAGTCTTTGGTCTTCCAACAGGGGCCTGCTAAAGGCAGGACATGCGACTGGTGTTCACCAGGCGCCTGGTCATCCTTCTCCAGGCGGCTGTCATGCACAGGCTCAAGTCAATCGCTTTGACTCTATCTTGAGCATTTGGTGCAGGCGACTGAAGTAGAAAAGACAGGCGCCTGTCAACCATCAGGCGCCTAAACATTGTTCTGCAGTCGCCTGAATGCCAATGTGCATAACATGTCAATTCTGTGATTCATTCCATCTTGTGGGCCAGTCGACTGTAGTTCATTTGTCAATCGCCTGTCATCTTTCAGGCGCCTGAACAATGTTCTCCAGTCGTCTGAATGCATAAGTGCTAAAGTTGACATTTCTCAGCTCCTTTCTATCCCATGTGATAGTTGTAACGCCTCGCCCTCCAGGATACCCGGGAAGTACGAATCCGTCCCAGGTTCTCCCAGAGCAGCGATTGTTACGAAGGAAGAAAAAATATATGGAAGAAACTGGCAGGCCACTAAGCATTGCTGGGGTAGTACTTGTAATGTTTCCATAGCACAACCAAAAAACCAACAAAAAAACAAGAAAGAGACAACACAGAGGGAAACTGTACAACAACTAAACCCAAAGAAAAGTCTGATTTCTTATACATCATCCATTTGTACATACATCCATCTTTATCATCTCATCACTACCCAAACAAAACTCCAAAAGTACAAACACCCTCTCCTCTCCACTCGCCATCCCAACCTAACTCAACCATAGAACTCCACTGATCCACCTCATAGCCACCAAACCAACTCCAACACCTGAACCTGAAAAGTCAACGTTGGGCACGTCAAGGCATGATCCAGTAGGAATACCATACCCCAACCAGCCCTTACATGAAGTGTGGAAAGGGTGCACGTGAGCAGGTAGAGTGTATGACATGGCATAAACATCTATTGTAATAAATGGAGTAACAATTATAGTTATGAACAGGTGGGATCGTGCACGTGCAACAGGCAAGGTGTACATACTAGCATAATGTACAAGAGGCAACAAGTAACAAGTACAACATTTATAATGAACAACTAAGTTTTAATAGTAAAACAATAGAAACTAGTGACATGGAACCCATCTCACCCGTTCATCTCTCTTAACATCAAATAGCATTTCCAACCTCATTTCCAACATACACCCATTTCGACAATTCATGCATTCATGGCAACAATCATACATATAAGGTAACAATCACATCTATAACCACAAGTCACACATAATGCTCAATGGTGCCATGATGCATATGAAACATAATGCAATTTCTATGAGATGCAATGCAATGCAATGCAATGGGATCCCATGAATGGGTCGGCGTGCAAGTGTATCGTCACTACTCCGTTATCAATGTGGAGTCACCTAATGGATCAAGAGGTGGCCAACGTTGACTACTCTGCCTCCTACCACAGCACTTTGTCCATGTCCGTGCACTCCACCCATCGTGTCCCTAGTATGATCATATTCAAATTTGCTTTCTTTTTCCAACATCAATACCACTTGAAGGCCAACATTGTTATCAACACTTAAATCACCAAGATATTGAACATAAATTGAAATTAACAACTTTATGAGACATGAGGTGACTAGCTAAACAACTGATGAATCATGTAACAATCATATATTGAAGGCACAAAACATGGAAGGTAAACAACAATTCATGCAATCCAATTTCTGGAAATAACAGGACAGTCCCAAACAGAAGCATAATGCTCCAAATATTTGCACTAAACATCAATTTTTCTTCTTTTAAGAGTTGTAGACATATGTGTTGTGGATTCACTGACAAAATTTCGCGAGGAAATTCCCACCGTGCGATTTATAGTGAATTGTTTGGTGAGTCCTATCAAAACTGTTTTTCAGACAAATATTAAGAGCTGTGAAGATTGCTAATTTAAGACATGTTGCAGTTAGAATCTCGAAAACATGACCGATGTGAAAGTTGTAGAACAAGTTGTTATCTTTCCAACGAAACCAAGAACACTAATTTCAATGGAGTGTGCTGGAACTAGTCTATGTTTTACCGAACCGTGTCTAGACTAGATAAATCTCAGAATTGCTCACTGCGCACAACCGCTCAAACTCAGAATTGCTCACTGCGCACAACCACTCAAACTCAGAATTACTCACCGCACACAACTGATCAAACTCAGAATTTCTCACCGCGTATAACCGCTCAAACTCAGACATATTCTAAGGGTTGTAAAGATTGCTAATTTAAGTCATGTTGCAGTCAGAATCTCGAAAATGTGTCCTAGGAGAAAGTTGTAGAGAAAGTTGTAGAAAAAGTTGTTATCTTTCCAACGAGACCGAGATCACCAATTTCTATGGAGTGCGCGGTGACTGGTCTATGTTTTGCCAAATTGTGTCCGGACTGGGTAAAAATCGGACATACCACAAAGACAGGATTTTTACACCTAATTGCAGTCCGAATTAACAAAAGTTCTCAACATGAAAGTTGTAGATAAAGGTCCGATACTTATGCCATAAAATTTCCAGGGCAAACTCAGGTCTATATTAGGAGAAATGAGAAAATCAATGAGCATGTAAATCTGTCCAGAATTTCAGCAACATCAAAAATGAAAACTAATGTCATTAAACTAAGATTAACTTAATTTCTCATGCTTAACATACACTAACACTAGTTGGAGATGTGATCCTACCTTAGGGTGATGAAAGACAAGTGGGTAGCCCAAATCCCTATGGCTCCTCTTTCTTCAAGCACTTCTCCTTCTTCTCTTTCTCCTTGCCTTGTGTTTTTCCCTTCTTTCTCTTTTCTTTCTTCCTTCTTTTTCTCTCCCCTTTTCTTTCTCCTCCTCTAAAATTTCAGCCATGCATGAGAGAGAGAGAGAGAGAGAGAATATATATATATATATATATATATATATATATATATATATATATATATATATATATATATATATATATATAGAAGAGTTTAGAAAAGAAAAGAGGTTGGGAGAAGAGAGTAGAAGATTCAAGAATTTCATATTTACAAGTTTGCCATTTCACCAAATAAAAGAAAGAAAAGAAAAGAGAAGAGAATAGTGTAGAATGTAGGAGAGGGATGGAAGATTTATTTAATTAAAGATATTTTTTTTTCCAAAGTTCCTCTTATCTACAAATTTTCCATTACTCATATTCTTTCATAATTGCCCTCCAACTTACTCCCTTAATTACAAGTATGCCATTCATTCCACATGTCACCTTTCTGTTAGTTCTTGGGTTCAAGAATAACGTTGTTTTGATGATGATCAATACATTATGTTAGTGTGGTAATCAATCTTATGTTTTAGTCTCAGTTTATCTTAATGATTATATGTTGATGAGACAAAGCATAATGCTTGGAGGATATTACAAGGAATATCTTAAAGACCTCCAAGAGTGATGGTGTGCTCAAGCTTGGATGAAGTCATGAAGATCATCTAATGAAGGCAAAGCTTGGAGCATGATGATGGATGGACATCTAGAGAAGCATTGTCAAAGCTTGGAGCTTGATGAAGGGAAGCTCATCAAGGAGTGCCAGAGCTTGGAGATGATGGGGAGCATCAAGATATTGTGAGCTTGAAGACTTAGACTCTAGGAGATGCTATATGTAATCCATGTAATTTATATTACTTGCATTTCTCTTTTTGAGTTTAGGATTATTGTAATGCATTGATAGATGGTCATACTCTCATGCATATGCATTTAACCATCTTAGTGAGCATTAGGATTATCATAGAATCCAACCCAATAGGTTCATCTAGCCCAAAGACTCAATTAGAGTCTCTGGCTCTCCAACAGTGGTCTGATGAAGGTTTTACAGTCGATTGGGTGATTCCAGTCGCCTGTCGAGCCTTCTACAGTCGACTGTCGAGCCTTCTACAGTCGAC
This sequence comes from Scilla litardierei, assembly GCA_030789695.1. Taxonomy (NCBI): domain Eukaryota; kingdom Viridiplantae; phylum Streptophyta; class Magnoliopsida; order Asparagales; family Asparagaceae; genus Scilla; species Scilla litardierei. The sequence goes on from CM061141.1 coordinate 40,962,545, forward strand.
TGTGGTGCACTGCTCAAGTCAACATTTTTATTGACTCTTCTTAAGATTTTCGCATCAGTCGACTGATGTTCAATTTACAGTCGCCTGTGTTTTTACAGTCGCCTGTGAATTGGTCGACAGTCGACTGTGCGCATCTTGTATTTTCTGGGCTTCATCCCAATTTGCAAGACAGTCAACTGATGATGTTTTTACAGTCGCCTGTATATTTACAGTCGCCTGTGAAATGGTCAACAGTCGTCTGAAAGGCGTAAGTGCGAAAATTGCATCTCTATCTGTTTTACTTCCATCCTCTACAGCAGTCGGCTGATGAAGGATATACAGTCGCCTGTCTATTTTACAGTCGAATGTACTTTGGTCATCAGTCACCTGTATGCATACTGGGAGTAAGAGTGCAACTCTCTGTTTTTCTCCATCCCCTGCAACAGTCGCCTGATGAAGGATATACAGTCGACTGTCTGTTTTACAGTCGTCTGTGTAGTCTTCTACAGTCGACTGTACTGGCTCAGATTATAGCCATTGAGATTTTTCTAGCCATTGAACAGTCGAATGTAATTTGTTCATCAGTCGACTGTCTGTGCCATAAACTGCCAAAATCTAGCCGTTGCAGATTTCTTCCCTTTGGATTTTTGGTTAGTTTTATGGGCTCTTCTTGGCTTCCTATATATAGGAGATGGCTTAGTTCATTTAGAACTCTTGAAAAAGTTAGGAAATCATAGAAGATCATTTAATCTCTTCTCTAAGCAACTCCTCCCCCATTCTCTCATTAGAGCTTCAATCTTATGCTATAGCATCTAAGCTCTAGGGAATTTCTCCAAGGGATTTCAATCTCATTCCTTTTCTTGGAGAACATCTTTCTTCTCTTCTTTTCATACACTCTAGCGAGAAGTGTTAGGATTCATTCCTAGAAGAGAGAAAGATCATCAAGTACAATCAAAGCTAATCTCAAGCACTTGGTCATTCACTTGCATGCCTTCTTCTTCACATTGGTAAGATCATATCAAGGCATAGGTAAGTGTTGTTTCGTTTTGTTTTTGTTTCGAAACCCTAATTCTCTTTGTGGGAATTAGTTACTCTCTTTGTGAGAGTTACTCTCTTTGTGAGAGTTTGGTTCTTTCTGTGTGAAAGAACAAAATCCTCTGTGTGAGATCGCTCTATGTGAGAGTAATGATATCTCTTTGTGGGAATCCTAAATCCTCTGTGTGAGGTATCTCTTTATGGGATTTGTATTCACTTCTCTTTGTGGAAAATATAGTGAATATTGGTGTGGCTGGACGTGCCCAAGTTTTGGACAACCAGGGTAAAATCCTTGTGTTTGCGATTGTTGTTGTTGAGCACTCTGTTTATTCTTCGCTGCTTATTGTGCTTTAATTTCAGTAACTTTTAATTAAGCACTTTGCTTGCCATTACACTATTCACCCCCTCTAGTGTGTGTGTAGCCCCGCAGGGTCCCTTACACTTTTCTTACACACATCCACACTTAATTACAAGTAAACCATTACTTCTCACACTCTCCTATTATGCACACATACTTCCTATTAATTACAAGAATGCCACTAACCCTAGCCCCTTTCACACTAGGCCTTCTACACCAATCCTACACACACACACTCACACACATACACAAACCTTCATACAACCACATTCATGCATCACATATCCATGCATCACCTCACCATTCACGCGTGTACACTGCACCCATATCACTAAACACACTATATTACTAATACATAGGCATTCAACAAGCATCCATAGGAAACCATGCATGCAACCAATAAGAATACGTCATTAGCATCAATTAGTAACACTTACAAGACTAATAATAAGTCTAATGACTAGTACTACTCCACACAATCATACAATATTACTATACCACTTCATATTTCACTGCACACATTACATGCATAATCAACCATATAAAGGACACGCAAATATGTACTCACTTGTATACAAGCATATACACGATACATAGTACACATATATACACTCTATTTACACACAAGAATATAGGCCCTACGTATATGGCACTCTGGGCCATTACAATAGTCGCCTGACGAAGTCTTTACAGGCGCCTGCACATTGTACATGCGCCTGTGTAGTCTTCTACAGTTGCCTGTCCTGGCTTAGATTATAGCCGTTGGGAATAATCTAGCTGTTAGCCAGTCGCCTATCCGCTCTTATACAGGCGCCTGTTAAACTGTCATTTTCTAGTCGTTGTAGATTTATCTTTTTGGCTCTTTGCTTGGGTTTTATGGGGTTTTCTTGGCTTCCTATATATAGGAGTGGGATTAATTCATTTAGAACTCTGGGTACATTTGATCATTATTGAAGATCATTAAAGCCTCTCCTAATTCTCATTTCCCTCATTAGAGCTATAATCCTCTTCATGCATTCAAGCTAGCTCAAGGGAAATCCTCCAAGTGCGATCAAGCTCATCTTAACACTTGGAGATCCGCTTCAATGCATTGCATTCATATTGCGTAAGTTCATCTCATTAAGGCATAAGAGTATTTATTTCATTTTTGTGAAGTGAAACCCTAATTTTCTTTGTAAGCGTTAGTTTCTCTCTTTTTGAGAGTTTAACCCCAACTTTCTTTGTGAGAGTTAGTTTCTCTCTTTGTGAGAGTTTAACCCTTGTGTAGGGTTGGTTGAGTACTCTCTTTGTGAGAGTTAGGTTCTCTCCTTGTGAGAGTTCAAATCCCTTGTGTAGGGTATCTCTTTGTGAGATTTTATTCACTAACTTGTGTAGGATCATAGTGAATATTGGTGTGGCTAGATGTACCCAAGTTGGGAAACCAGAGTAAAATGTTTGTGTTAACGTTTGCTTGATTGTGTTGTTTAAATTCCTCTTGTATTTATAATCCGCATTTGCAAGTTTATTTTTTAATTAGACGATTATTGCCATTACTCTATTCACTCCCCTCTAGAGTGTTTGTTGTTAGTATTGCAACGCATAGACGATCCTTACAACAGTGGCTATCATTGAGCTTTTATTCTCTGAAATAGTTAGTGTAACGATTTAATCACCACCCGTAAGTGTGATCAGGTGCTGTAACTGTTTGCTCATCACCCATAAGTGTGATCAGGTTCTTTTTATGGTTTCAAAAAGGGTTAAATCCTCTGGGGTGAGGTCGGAGAGTAGGTGGGGAGCCAGCTCCATTAAAAATATGTGATTTGTGTGCACTCTGGTTGATTTCATTCCTTGATATTTTTTATTTATGCTATACACCCTATTCACCCATTCTTTAAGGTGTTTTTCACTTACTTCTGGATGGATCATTGGTTGGGCCAACCACTTTTGTCTACTACTGATCCTCCACCTGGGGGGGGGATTATTATCAGATTCTTGCCTGAGATTTTATTCTGAATGGTTCATGGGATATGGAGAAGTTATTTACATTAGTTCGAGAGAAATTGGTGCAACAAATTATGTCTTACCAACTTCCCAAAGTCACAGCAAATGAGAATAGATATATATGGCATCTGACGTCGAGTGGGAATTTTTATACTCAATCAGCTCATCTGCGGTTGTTGGAGACACAATCTAGGGGCTTGGAGGTTCATGTCGCATGGTTATAGAAGTTGCCCTTGCCTGCTCACTGGATGTACTTTTTATGGCTTGTCCTTAAGGAAATGATTGTCACAAATACTTTGTGCTTTCAGAGAGGTATCTCAGATTCAGATTTGTGTTCATTCTGTGTAGTTGAGGCCGAAACTACTATCCATGTTCTAAGAGATTGCATCGGAGCAAGGAAAGTTTGGAATGCGTTCTTCCCTACTTCGACCTTCCAGGGGTTTTATCAATTCTCTCTGGCAGAGTGGATAAAGGAATTCTTGGACATTAGGAAATATTCCCTTCATCAAGTTCTCTTGTTTGCTACATGTTTGTGGAAGATTTGGGGAGCCCGATGTCATTTTTCGGCTGGGGAAGGGGACGTTGATGATACTCTTACACTTAGACAGATAGCCAAAGTTGCAACAGAGGTATCCCGTCTTTATTGCAAGCCTCCAGCAGTCTCTCCTACTATTTCTGTCATTCGATGTGTTCCTCCTGATTTATGAGTCGTCAAGCTTACTGTTGATGAGGCTAGTAAATAGAATCCGGTTCTTGCAGGTGCATGTGGCATTTTTTGTGATGATCGGGGTTCTTGGCTTCTTGATTTCTCCGCCTATATTGAGCGTGTTACGAATTTGAATGCAGAACTCCAGGCTACATGTTTTGGACTGCATGTTGCTTGGCAAGAGGGGTTCTTAAAGATTATGTGTGAATCAGATTCAAAGATTACTCTTTTGCTTATTAATTCAACTGATGCCTACTCCTATCCTCTTTGGAATCTGATACTGGATATTCGGCAACTAGCTACGAGTGGGATGTCAATTGGATGTGGGATGTCAATTGGATGTGAAGGGATTTGGGAGGCGAATTTTTGTGCCGATGTGAGATGTCAATTGGACGAGGAATTACAGATTTGGGAGCGGCCTCCTGCCTCACTATCTCAAATAGTTATCATGGATATGACGGGATCTGGCTATATTAAGGGTTCGGACCAATTGTAATTTCCTTTTTTATTCATTAGAAAGAAGTAACTTTCTATAAAAAAATCAATATGCTAAAAAATTAATAGATTAACTGCTTGTGGACAAAGAAAACTTAAAAGAATTCAGCTGTAGATTCAATGAATTTAACCATTATTTATTTTGGCTTGGACTATATGCACATAACATTGAGTTGTATGCAAGTGTTTTTGTCAAAGATGACAAAAATATAGAAAACAATGAGATAGACGTGGCATATGCTGTGATTTCTTAAACATTTTTGACAAAAAAACTCTGCCATACACCTCGATCTTGAGGTGCATATTCATGGTGTCAAAAAAGCCCGGTGGCCTATCGGCCCGGGCCCGGGGGCCAGTCAGCGGGCCGTTGACCAGCCCGGACTGAGTTGGGTGCCTCGGCCCGGATTTTAGCCCGGGGCCCGTCCAAACCCGGGTCGGCCCGTGTGCCAACCGACAAAATTTTGCCTGTTGGCAAAAAATTTGCCCGTTTGGATAATAAGAATTTTTTAATAAAAATTTTAATTTATTATTATTTTTTAACAGCAAAAAAAGCAGGCCGACTCGGTCCGACCCGATCCAACCCGACCGGTTTAGAACCGATGAGCCGAACTGGACGAGGATTGCTCCCCCATCTGAACCAGGCTTGCCCGGCCTTTGGCCAGACCAAGCCCGGACCGACCCGGCCCGGCCCGAAAGGGCCGTTTTGACACCCTACTGGCTACTGCATGTAGTCCAAGACTTCCCAACTTAAAAATCGGTTAAGACTTTGCGGTGTATTAAAAAAGTCCGCACTCTCTTTCTTCCCACCTTCTCTCCAATAGCCGCTTCAACGTCGTGATCTCCGCGTTGAGAGAGAGAGAGAGAGAGGAGAGAGGAGGCGAGGTCTTCTCTTTGAACTCTTCAACAACGATCCATTTGGGCTCCTCAGGTACCTCCTTATCTATTAATCTCTCCTTGGTGTCGATTATTTGCTTATCTTGCGCTTGTTTTTGGGATAGGGCTTGCCGTTCTCTTGCTCAAGTTTGGATTTTTCATTTGATCCTATCTGATTGTTTCGTTTCTTGAAGGGATACCCATCTGGTAATTTCCTGCCCTTGTTCGATTTTGTTGTTCCAAAATTGGACTTGTATGCGATTTGTGTAGTGGGGTCTGCTTGAGACGAAGACCGCTTTGAGGGTTTTATCGTTTGGAATCGTACATCTCGTGAAGTAGTAGCTGGCCTGTGAGTTAGGGCTTCTTATAGTTTGTTGATTCGTGTTTATCTGATTGAGTTTCGTTTTGGCTCTTGGAAATTGTTTAGATCATTCGGGTACTAAATTTCTCGGCTTTTGATGCCCAGTTGGGTTTTATTTTGTGGTGATGCTTGGTATCTGCAGTAGTCGATCATGAATCTTTAGGGAAAGTGTTTGGAGCATACTTTTCGTCTTTTTTGCGAGCGTTTCTGTTCTGTGGGACCTTACAGATTTTGTTATTAGTTTCGTTTTGTGTTAATTTCCCTTTGAGATTAAAACCATCTTCTTTTTTGAGTGTTTATATTGATCTAATCTCTTTGATAGTGGTTGTTTGAGGGTTTTGCATTTCTCACCATGGCCCCCTTTGTGCAATCTGATGACATTTAGCCCATTGATTAGGTTTACTGTTTCTTTTTTTTTTTTTTTGGATTTTATCTTGTGGCTCTATATCTTCGTTGCTTGTATCAACTGCATGCATATTTATATGCTTCTATATGCAAACTTTATTTTTTGTTAAAAAATAACTCTGTGACTAATTATTATAATCATGGACGATCCTGGCAGTTTTGTTAGGGGATAATTATAATTCGCCCTTAACCCTTAAAAATTTGTTGATAACAACTCCTGCTTCTGTTTTTAGGTACTGCTGCAGCATTACAGTTCATAGGTTTGCAGCCGCTTTCGTATTTCGACTAGTATCTTTTATCGTCTTGCTGCAACCGACATGTCCAAAATGACTACAACAAGGACACCTCAATCGAAGGTTTATAAGCAAACTTCTGCGAACCCTGGTCTTTCTGGATCCAACCCTTTCGATTCGGACTCAGAATTAGAAATGAACTGTAAACCATCAAGGGCTTCTTCTGCCCCTGTGCCGAGCAAGGGAAATAATAGAATCGCTCAGCCTGGTTACAGCGAGAATGAAGGAAGGGGGGCTTCTGCATCTTCTAATTCTTCTTTTGCAGCTGGTAGGAACGGATATAAGAATGACTTTCGTGACTCTGGAGGTTTGGAGAATCAGTCTGTGCAAGAACTTGAGGGTTACGCCGCATACAAGGCTGAGGAGACCACACAGAAGGTAAATGGCTGTTTGAAGATTGCCGAGGAAATTAGAGAGGATGCCACTAGGACTCTTGTCAACCTGCATCAGCAGGGGGAGCAGATCACACGCACACATCACACAGCTGCAAACATTGAACACGACCTAAGTAGGGTAAGCACAGTCTACTCCTTTATTTATTATCATAGATGTATGGAAAACTGGATATGCAGTATTAAGATGCTTGCATTACTGGTTTTCCAGCACTTTTCATACTCCAGTTATATTGGTATGCACTTGTTTTTAAATCATATTTTACTCATGAGACCGTACTTTTAGGCCTTTGCTTCGTATCCCATGTGTTATGACATGGAGGTTAATTACACAAGTCACAAAGCATTTGGATGTAAGGTGACCAGTTGTCCGGAAGTATTTCATTGGACTTTTAAAAGACCACTTTGAGCTATTGCTTCTCACACGGTTATGATATTAATCTTTGTTTCTTATTGGAAACCGACTTCTGACAACCAATGGAAATTTAAATTATATAGTTCTAGTTTTCTAAGCGATGATGCTTGTGGTTTATACCATTTTTTGGAGATGTAAATTAGGCGTTGCTTCTTAGTTGTTGGCTTTTATATTTGCCGATCATGTTAGGATGTTACAATTTTAGAAGTTTTATAAGCCGAAAGCATTGAGATTACTGACTGTGGAGTTGGACACCTGCATCAATTTTGCATCAATTTGACATTCGGTATTTGTAACTTAGCAGAGGTATATTTATACTGCAGCTTTGGGTAGATACATGTTACTAAGCTATTAATGATTATTATTCAAACCTTTCTGCTCTATTTTTGTCCCTTTAACATATTTTTCCACTGGTGATATACAAACACATTAGGTGTGGCATCTAATGAACTTTCATATATAGCCATGTTATATAATGGTAGTTTACCCTTTGCTTCCTGTTTTTCAAGGAAGGTGGCACCCATGATCCTTCCGTTTGGTATTGGGAGGAACATAGAAGATTTGAAGGTTTTGTGTTGTTTGTGACCAAAAGTTTCATTTTTCTTCTTATTTTGTGTGACTAGCTAGACAACTCAATAGAGGGATGACTTGTTTAGTATGTTGGAAATTTATTCATGGAACTTGTGACCAACCATCAAAAGAAAGCTTCTGTACATATTGCCGACTTTCTTTCTTTTCTTTTTTAAGCATACATACAAGTCTCATTCTATTTTCAAATTCTGAGACTGATTGCACAAGATAACTGCTTGATGAGGAGATTTCACGCCGACATCTTCAACCGATAATATTATACTAATTAATCGATCTTTAAAATTTAGATAACTGAAAGCATCTTTTGTTGTGTTTGAGATTAAGTACATGTGTTATTGTTTCTTCATCGCTTCAACAGTTTATATTTTTGGTACCTTATATTGACTTTCAGAGCGATTCAACTCAACAGTCGTGTATAGATTGTGGGAATCTAAAATGAGAAGATTATTGTAGCTAGATCATCTTTGTTGATTAGTGCATGTATGATTCAGGGGGAGAAGCTTTTGGGAAGTCTTGGGGGACTATTCTCGAAGACATGGAAGCCTAAAAAAACTCGAGAGATAAAAGGGCCTATTTTGACTAGAGGTAAGATCTGAAAGAATTTCTGATAAACTGACATGAATTTATATAGTATTATCCCCTGATTTGGCTTTCCATATGTACAGATGATTCTTATATAAGGAGGAACAACCACACCGAACAGAGACAAAGATTAGGTTTGTCTTCAAGTCCTACAAAGGCAAGATCAAACCCTCGGCAGTATCTTTCTGAACCTGCATCTGCATTGGAGAAAGTTCAGGTAAATGCTTGTAGCTTCATATTTTGTGCAGAGTATGATTAGTGTCATTGTTGTAGTATCACTGGTTGCCAGGATTTGCGTGTTTATTTAATAGTTTATAAAATATTACAGGTAGAAAAGTCAAAGCAAGACGATTCCCTCTCAGATCTCAGCAATCTGTTGGGCGATTTGAAGAACATGGCTGTTGACATGGGCTCAGAGATAGAGAGGTCAGTTCACTATTGCTTTATTATTCCATGATTTCTGACTTGAAATGGGTTGTTGGTCGGAGGATGATTAGTAGTTTTTACGTCTTGGTAATTTATTTTATCATTTAAAAGGGACATATGCCATTGGAGAAGTCTCAACAAACAAGTAATCATCAAGAAACATGTAGTTTTTTTGGTTACGAATGCTTGTAAATGTATTATTTAATAGGGTTAATTTCGCTAACACCCCATGGAATATTGCATGAATGTCACCAAACACTGCAAAACTAATTAGCAGTAGCGGAAAATGATTAGATTAGTTAAATGTTTTTTAAAAAAATTTCATTTTGTGCTCATCCCTACTCCCCCCCCCAACACACACACACACACACACACACACACACACACACACACACACTATCGCTTCCCTTCCTCGCTTCTCATCCCGCTCTTGACCACCACCCTCTTTTAAACTTGCTATTCCTTTCAAACTTGCAGAGAAGAGATAGTAGCAACTGCAAAGGGAGGAAGAATAAGCATGGAAGCGCAAAAAAGAAAAAAGAAATTTAACATTTAACAAACTCTAACGTTTCCCGCTATCTCGTTGATTTCTCTACTAATTTCATAGTTCACACATGCATGCAATAGTATTGAGGGTGTTAGCGTAATCGATACAACATTTAATGGTATATCAAATTATGCATATATGAGGGTGAGGAAGGGCACAGTCATATATAACAACCATTGCATATTCTATCATCGGCTTGGAGAGGATCGCATGAACATGCTGCTTAATTATTAGTTTGCCCTAAGCCTCTTTGGATCATAGCGTTGTTTTTTTGGTGATTGCAGGCAGAACAAGGCTCTGGATCATTTGGATGTTGATGTGGAGGAGTTAAATTTTAGAGTGAGGGGAGCAGCCGTTCGCGGACGTCGCTTGCTGGGAAAGTAGACCGTCTATGCCCAAAGAGGAGAGATTTTTTGGGACCTATTGCTGTGTGTGCAACATAGCTAAACCATGATTGGGTCATGCATCTTGAAGAATGAAATACATTTGACGTTTATACTGAACATGAACGGGGATACTGTATTTTTTAAAAAAAAATTTCATATAATGCCCACGTTACCTTCTGTATTATTTATCTATTTTGTTTAGTCTTCCCCTTATTTATATAGGATTTTATTAAGTTGATTATTTATTTATTTATTTCCCACCTCTTTCAATGCTAGAGTTGAAGATTCATTAACCTTGAGAGGATTTTATGGCAATAGCCCAATCAATAGGCTGAGGGCCGTTACAGCATGCCAATTAAGAAAGGGGAAAGAAAGGAGGCTATTGATGTGACCTGTTTTAAGTCCCAAATATAAATACCACAGAGAATCATTATTAGTGACAGCAAATCCAGGGTTTAAAAAGACAAATTTTGCAAAAAAAAAGCCAAAAATTAAAAATAATTATTAAAAACGACCAAAAAAATTTATTTAGCAAAACCGGTCAAGTTTTGTCACGTCAGCCACCAGGGGTGCTGACTGGGCGCCCCTTGTTGCTGACGAGACTTTTTCGACTTGGTTGCACTTGCCAAGTGCGTCCAATTGGTTGTGCTCCGACTCGGCCGCACTTGCCAAGTGCGTCCAAGTCGCACAAATCGAAAGAAGTGAACATTTACTACTCAGATCTCCCAATCCAACGCTTCCCATTACAAAGAAAACTCTTCCCCTTTGCCGACCTCCCTAACTTTGTCGTGCTGCTAATCCCAACTTGACCGTGCAATTGACCGCCAACCACTACTTCATCAACTCCCCAAGCTCGGCTTGAGCACCCCCTACGAACCAACCCCTAGCGAAGCCCCTTAGTCCTGCAGGCTCCACCTCGTGAGTATTTTTGCAATTCTTGAGTTTTATGGTTAGGGTTAGGGTTAGGGTTAGGGTTAGATGTCATGGTGTCAAAACGGCCCACCCGGGCCAGTCCGGGCTGCATCCAAACCCGGGCCGGTCCGGGCCGCATCCAAACCCGGGCCGAACTGGGTCGGTCCGGTTTTTTTAATAATTTAAAAAATTAAAAAAAGTAATTTTTAAAAAATATATAATAAATATCAAAAAATTTGAAAAAATCTAAAAAATTCGGGTCGTAGCGAGAATGGAGCTTGAAGAGAATGGTAGTAGCGAGAGACGATGGATCAGAGCTTAAAGAGCCCGTTCGTAGCGAGAGCGGTGCGATGGAACGGAGCTTGAAGAGCCCGGTAGTACAAATGGCGAGTAGCGATAGGAGATTGTTGCACCGTAAGAGGAAAGAGAGGGAAGCTTGATGAATGTTGAGAGAGTGAAGAGATGTGTGTAGAAAATAAGAGTGGGAGGGGAGCTTGATGAATGATACTATTGATAGAGGAAATAGATTATAGCCGAGTGTAGAAAATAGGAGGGGGAGGAGGGTATTTATAGAGTTTTTAGGTGTCAAAAAAATTTATAAATTTTTTTATCTTAATGCCCATTGGGCAAAATTTTGCTTGTTGGCACCCGGGCCGAGCCGGGTCGGCCCGGTGGGCTGGGATACCCAGCCTGGCCCTGGCCCCGGGCCGGTCACGGCCGATTGACCGGCCCCCGGTTCCGGGCCGGGCCACCGGGCTTTTTTGACACTATGAGTTAGATGTGTATTAATTCAACAAATAAATTGATTCTACGTTTAGGGGAAAAAGAGAGAGTTTATGGTTAGGGTTAGGTATGTGGAGATTGTTCGTAGGGTTAGGGTTAAGTTTATGGTTAGGGTTAGGTATGTGGAGATTGTTTGTAGGGTTATGGTTAGGTTTATGGTTAGGGTTCAAGAAGTAGATTTTTAATAGTTTCATATTGTACGAATCATGTCAAAAATGTTGAATTATTGCTTAGCAATTTTATAACTGAATAACAATTGCAAATTATAGGATTTCATATCATGGAGGAGACATGGCTCATATCTGATGCGATTTTTTATGATCATGCTCGCCATCGTTCTGCGCTGATCTAGTATGGGCAAGTATGAATATTCATGGTGATAGTAATATTAGAAATTTTAAATATGCTGGCATGAAGAAAATTAATTTTTGCAGTAATTATTTGCATGAGGCTATGATAGGAGCTGTGGATCATGCACGCAGACATTCCGAATGGGTATTAAATGAGCGTGCGATGCATTATATTATAATGTCCAAGTTACATGTATGTACTAGGTTGAAGTGGATATGGTTGGACCATGCACTACTGACAGCGTTGATTGAGAGATGTAGGCACAAGACCAAAACATTCCATATGCGCCATAGTGAGATGAAGATCACGTTGCAGAACGTGGCAGTCATCACTGGCCTACCTATTAATGGGATCCCATATGGCGATGTGAATGACGACGTACCACATGTGGGGATTTGATGGAGCGGATACTGAGACATACATCCACTGAAAATCAAGGAACTAAGGTGAAGCTTAGTTGGTTGCGAGAAACTTTAATGGTTTTGCCTGATGGAGCCATAGTGGTGCATATTCAGCAATATGCTTGGGCCTACATGCTACATATGATCGGAACCTTAATGGTTCCAAATCCAAGCAAAGGATCGGTGCACCTCCGTTGGTTGGCGAACCTGGAGCAATTTGATGGCATTAGTGGGTATCCCTAGGGAAGTGCAGTGCTTACACACATATACTCTTAGTAACATCTGCTTTATATGTATGCGCCACCTTGTTGCAGGTATACACTTTTTCCTTAGGTAAAATTGTGATATATATGTATGTATGTATGTATAAACAGTCGATGATAAATTCATATTTACAGGTATGATCATGGAAGAGATTGCATATAGGAAGGCAACATACACCCAAAATGTATTGGATGGCACCATCTCCTTAGGGTGCAGGTGGAACCTGCCACGAACATTTCATAAAACTCCTCAAGCGAACCTCGAAATGTATAGTAACGAGCTTGTTCATTAGAGAGCACACATGTATGGCGTTATAAATTTTATATCTTTAGTTGAAATAATGATATATACATATTATGTAGTCCAATGGGATATTACTGTCATTCATGCCTATTAGGTTATTTGGGAGCCATATAATGGGTGATTCGAGAATTTTCAGGCTTTATCTTTAGCAAATCCAATGATCTGGCGTGCTTTGCACTTATTCTGTTGGGAGGACGTGAAGATGCATGTACCAGATCACATTATGCGCCAATTTGATTTATCTCAGTACATCCCAATTACGATCCAAGTCATGCCGGTGAAGACCAGTAAGACACCTCAATAATAATGGGTTGCTTCCACCATGGAGTCTCTCACAGAGTGGATGCACAGAGAGAAATGTATTGTTGAGGAGGGGGTGCCTAAGCTTTAGATGATTATATAGAATGGTATTGGGAGATCACCATGCCGTGGATATATACTAGGCAGGAGGCCCCCGTTCTCGTAATGACATGTGGTCCCATCGAGCGCCAACTAGAAAACGATATCTGTAACGACTCGCTCCCCATGATACACGGGAAGTACGAATCCATCCCAAGTATTTCCAGAATAACGAGTGTTACATAGAAATAGGCAAAAGAAGATAGTAAAAGAATTTGCAGGTCACCACGCACGTGCTAGGAAGTACAAGTAAAGCCACACCATAAGATTAACACAGAGAATTACACAGAAATATAAATCCAAACTTTTCATTTTATTTATACAATGATTCATCATTTATATACATCATCTCTGTACAGGGGTACAATAGTAAAACCCAAAAGAAACTCCCTAAACCCACGAAAGGTAAAAGTACTCCACTCTGTACAAAGTACAACTCACTCCCTAACTACCCCTGGAAGTACACCTGGACAAGACTACTCTCTGAGGCTCCATCTCTGAATAGTCTTCTGAGTCTAGCTCTGCATTGATAATCTTGCTTCTTGACCTGGAAAAGTAGATGGGGGCACGTCAACGCGTGGCCTAGTAGGATACCTAACTAAACTAGGTAGGACCCAGTTTTAGAACCGGACTACCTATCTAAGAAGGGTGGTCTAACAAGTAAAGGGTCCATATCATGAGTAGTGGCTGTATCATAACATGTAAGTGCTGAAAGTAAGTAGAGGAACATGTTAACATGAAGTAGTACCATTAATGTAAACAGTGGAATAGATCAACATGAGATAACAGTATTAAAGTAACAGAGGAACAAGTAAACATGAGATAACATCATTTACAATTTGAAAGACAATTAATTTAAGTTATTAATTTATATTTTTGGGAACCCATGTAAATCATAGGACACTTAAGGAGCAGAACTTCACCTAGGATGGGTGAAAAATGGTACCTCAACCAGCGACACGAGCATTGGAGGGGCATCCCGTAACTCCGCTGTCGGGAGTGAGAAATCTTGGGTTTTGAGTGAAAAACAGAGAAAACCATCATTACCGCCATGGTGCATCACGAGTGCACCACCGGCCTCATCAACCCTATCTACTCCCATTGCCGGTTGCCGGAAGTGTGGGTGAGAATCATTATATGTGTCATCTCCTTAAAGCCTATTTTTTACACGTACTCCCCCCAAAACCCATATCTAAAGTCTCACCCATTTCTGAATGGATCGAGAACTTCAGATTCTTGCTCTCATTCTCACTCTTAATATCATTGTTTCATATACTTTCAATTTAGTGGTCTCCACACCACATGTCACATTCTTTCAACTTTAGACCTTTCTTTAGGTCATCTTTCATTTCAATTCACATACTTTTTCGCAGCAAGTTCCATATATAAAACAATACAACAATAACATGAGATTCTTTGACTTTACATGTTTCATACAATATCAACAACATGGTATTCTTTTCCCTTAGCTTATACACATGAAGTTTACGTGTACACAGAGTGCAATACATAACATTGTTTCTAGTTGCCCAACATTAACACATGGCTTTACTTCCCAAACATAGCATGAATCTCAATGTAACTTGAAATGGCATAATAAGTGATCACATGGAGTGTATTGGAATCATAGAGATTGCATAGCATGATAAGTGTCAGAAGTATCAATCAGTATAAAAAGGAAAACCGGAAAAGTGCTACCACACGGTCGTGTGGAGTTGTTAGTGTAAAGATTGTGATGCAACATTATTCTGTTTCCGATTTCCTGTAGAATGACCCCGTGTTCATCTCTGAATAACTCTTATTGTAGAATGTATAAAATTCTGGGGAAAAAATATTTGTAAAGGTTATCAAATTCTACCCCATTTTCACATATAATATCATGTATATTTCGGCCAACACCAGGGTTAATAGGGCTTGGACTGTGACATATCAGATTCTGTCAATTTGGACACCCTTCGCCATTTCCCCTTTAATTACAACTGTGGAGACGCAATCATGAGTTCTTGGACATTATGAATATCTACACTTCATATTCTACAATTTCTATGTTGTGCTTTTACCCCATATCTGATTGGAATTGTTAGGAATTCGGTGTTCTAGTTGAAGCTGTTTTCAGCTTTTAACCAGAATTTCTATTTCTCACAATATTGTCAACTATAATTCACACACTCATGTGTATTTTCTGAAAATTGGTATGGTAATGTAAAATTGATAGATCTACAACTTTTTAGTTGTAAGTTTCCTGAAATTCACACTAGAACTGGCTGATAACAGTCCCACACGGTCGTTTGGTAGGGGCCACACGGCCGTGTGGACTTGGGATGGCTCAAGGGTAATAGGAGGGGCACACGGCCGTGTGGTCTTAGCCACACTGCCGTGTGGAGCTGAGGGCTCTATACGATCACACGACCGTATGACCAATTCACACGGCCATGTGGTCGTAACTTCACATGGCCGTGTGAAGTCTCAGAACGACCGTGTCGTTCTTTGATTAATTATAAGGGCTCGACTGCGTCTAAGTCGACGCAGTCCCATGGCTAAGGGTCGATATGGTCGTGTCGTGGCTCGACACGGCTGTGTGGGCCAAACAAGGGGGCACGATCGTCAAACGACCGTGTCCTACTTCTATGGTTCAAACGGCCACCACACGACGTAGACACGGCCGTGTGCTATTCATATAGTTCAAACGACCACCACACGACCTAGACATTCATGCTACTATCTACTTCGACAGCGATGAACTCAAAACTCTATGCGATTCTAAAAAGGAACACTA
This sequence comes from Scilla litardierei, assembly GCA_030789695.1. Lineage (NCBI taxonomy): Eukaryota > Viridiplantae > Streptophyta > Magnoliopsida > Asparagales > Asparagaceae > Scilla > Scilla litardierei. The sequence continues at coordinate 40,978,558 of CM061141.1, forward strand.
TCTAGTTTAATTAGGATCCTACTTGACTCAGTCCTCCCAATAATATCTGTCCCTTCTTCTCCTTGAAGATCCTAACAATTCTCACGTTCTCTTTCAATGGCGAGAGCACCTAGGGTTTGCAGATTAACATTAGAGTTATGTGGAGAGTGATGGCCTGATGGAGGATGAAGAAGGAAGTGAGAGTTTGTGGTGGAGTTTGGCTAGAGAGGGGGAGGAAGAGGTGTTGGGTTCTTGTAGGCATGGGGAAGGAGAAAAGACCTTTGGGGTTTCCTGTTGTGTTGCGTGAATGGAGGAAGAGGGAGAGTGCCAGTGTTAGCTTTCTCTTTTCTTCCTTTTTCTTTCCTTCTTCCCCAAGCATCCCGATCCCCATCACCTCCTTCTATTCTCTCAACATGCCATGCAGATAATGGAGTTGGTCAGGGTTAATGATGGATTAACACCGGAGGTGGCTTAATGGAATAAATTTGGGTTTAAGTTTTTAGAAAAATATTTATACCCATCTATATACCAATTTCATTCACATATACTGGTATTTCCCTTCATATAATCCATTTACTAAATCCCATGACACAAAAAGAAATTATTTAAAAATAATTGTTAGCTTCACAAAATTAAAGAAAAATATGTAATAACTCCTAAAAATTTAGAGGTACACATCTACGCCTAAAAATACGTACACAATACACGTATATACAGGAACGTGGTATTACAGTATCTTCTTCCTCAAATTTTTTGTTTTTGGTTTATTCTTCTTCTAACTTTATATGCTTCTTTATCCATTGTTTTACAAACTGACACATTACTTGACATACAGTATATGGCGGTACATGGATTAGAAAAATAGGTCACAATGTTCTACAATACAATTTTGAGTAGGGTCAATGAGGTGTTGTGACATACACAACATCTTCCAAAAGGTGCAAAGACGAGTCATATTTGGTGATTTCATAGACGGGATGATGCTGGCCCTTCTCAGCGGCATCAGACTAAAGGGTATAACATCAATCTGTCTCAAATGTAGTAGATTGACATGGATGCCGTCTCAATATCATCAGACGAACGGGGATGACGTCAGCCCTTCTCGGCAGCATCAGACTGCTGGGGACGACGTCGGCCCGTCTCAGACGCATCAGACTAACATGGATTATGCTGGCCTGTCTTGGCAGCATCAGACAGATGTGGATGACGCCGCCCGATCGCATCAGCAACATATATAACTACAAATGGAAGGGACACAGCAACACAACAAGCACGATTACAAACATACACTCATCGTTCGCGGTCAACCGTGCAATGATTGTTTCGTCGATGATAGTTGTAGTGATCACCCGTGAATATTTCTAAATTAGCTACAATATATCCCCATAAGTAATATCATTTTTCATGTGTGACGCATGTTGATGGCCAAGCTCTCAAATTTTCTATAAAGAAACATAATCATCTAAGCTAAGGTATTCTCGTACTTCAAAGATTTTAGAATGTCCTTGACTAGAGGATAATGTCGCTTTATGGAAAATTTAGAAACTTGACATGTAGTCACACATGAAAAATGTTATTTCTTTTGGAGATACATTGTAGCTAGTTGGGACTCTCCTGTTGAAGTTGTGAAGTGATGTTCTAAGATTATATAGATGTGATTGTGATATCATGAGATTATATATTTGATTGTCGTTATATATTTTGATGTGAGTTATATATGTAAATGGAATGCCCTTTATTTTTTCAAGGGGATGTGATGAATGGTAATGTAATGTTTTTGAATTGGATTTGAATTTTTGAATGGTATGTCATGAAACATGTGTGATGATTGTGAATGTGATGTATGGATTTGAGAGATGTGATCTGTGATTATATGTGTGATATGTGTGATATACATGATATGTATGATATTGGTGAGATAATGTGTGATATTTATTTATTTTGGTCGATTTTGTTAATTTTGAGATTTTTCTGAAAAATTGTCCATATGGGTGATATGTGTTATACGTGGTAGCAATTGATGCCCCCACACCCCCACCCCCACCATGATTCAGCATTAGCATCAATAGAGAGCTGCTATCAGTTGTAACCCCCACACCCTACCCCCTCAACAGATTCAGAATCAACAACAGCTAAGATCTATTACCGACTATTGATGCGTTCTGGAAACTAAGATCAAATTGGTCACAAGTTCAAATTGACCACACTTGTTAAGTGCGGCCAATTTGAACTTAGACTCCCACAACTCGGCAATAGCTGGGAGCATCTCTCAGCTATTATTGATTCTAGGATCAGCTTCTGCTTCTGCTTCTGTGAATGTGAATGTGATATATGTGATATGTGATATGTGATATGTGTGATATGTGTGGGATATATGTGATACTTGTGATGCGTGTTATATGTGAAGGATATGCACAGCAACATCATCAAATGTCCCCCCCAGCATCATCATCAACATCATCAGAGATAAGCTCTCAGCTGCTGCTGAGGTGTGAAAAATATAGTTCAAACTGGTCGCACTTTGCAAGTGCAGCCAGTTTGAACTTCTTTTCCCAGCACCCAGCTGCAGTTGAGAGCAGCACTCAGCTGTTGCTGAATCTGGGCCAGCTTCTGTAACTTCTGTATCATCATGATATAACCAAGGCCGTGATTATCCAAACTTGCCATTCATGATCACCAAAACAAATGATTAAGAAACTTTGGGCTTCGTGCACACATGCCCCTAGAATCTCCTCTGTTGTTGGTGTGAAATTTTTCGTCCATCTCTGTACATTAAGCTGTCGATGTTAGAAATATTTGTGTAATCTTTAGAATATTCTTGTAATCAACGCTTGTATCGATAGCACTCTAGCTCCTTTAAGAACCCCATTGAAGCTCTCAGAATAATTGGTTGTCATGATATAGTAATGTTTCATACCATCTGCATGCATAGCCTACATCCTTTCCTCCTCATGTAAGTCTGCATTTATCCATTCATCTGCTTCAACGAACTCTTCTCTGATCTTTGCACGATACTCATTGTATGTAAGCATGTCCGATTACCAGCTTACGAGAAGTTCCTTTCCAATATAATTGTTCGGTAACCATTCGACTTGAAATTTGCGATGATATGTCAAGACAATACGTATGGTGATTATTTCCCGGCCATCCTTCTTGTAGTTCTCTTGGAATAGCTTTCATTCTATCAGAATAGCTTTCATTCTATCGAAAACAAAGTTAATCGTAGTTGGTTCTTGATTTCAAGACTAATTTTATTTTTATGATGATTCAACATTATGTTGTGTGCTAATCATCTTATATGTTTTAGTCTCAAATTTACTAATGATTATCTGCATGGAGACAAAGCATATTGGTGATGGGATGATGGTTTCAAGGATTTGGAGTAAAAGCATGACATGAAATAATGAAGATCATAACTGTATTTTTGTACTTTCTTTATGTATTTTGTTCTTTCTTTTATAGAATATTTTTAGCCTTGAATAGATGCGCGCGCACACACACACACTCACTCATTTGCATCATTTTTCATCAAAGGGAACCATATGATTATCCTAGAGCCCATCCCATTTGTTCAGATGCTCGAAACACTCTTTATAGTGTATTTAAAACAGGATCAGCCATTTGGTATAGAGTCACTAAACATCTGGCGTGTCAGCTTTCTAGCTAGCTTGACATGGCCATGGGTCAGTCGTCTGAAGTTCCATCAGACGTCTGGGCCATGAAATTCAGTCGACTTAACATGGTGAGCTAGTTTTTCTGAACTCTCTATGTTCACTCTTATTTAATTAGCCATCTGAAGTAGGCTTGTCAGATGACTGAACAATTGATCAGCCGTCTGACAAGTGTGCTACAGACGACTAATTGATTGGAGATTGGACTTCACATTTTACTTTTGTCCATCTCCTCTGACAGCTGTCTGATGATATGTTCACAGACGTTTGAGTAGTTGATCATCCGTTTGGGAACACTTCACCAGACGTCTGATGACTCAACATTCTGCCCGTTTATAGCCGTTGGTTGCTTTTTGGGTGAGTTGTTTTCTTGGGTTTTATGAGAGATTATTTAAGTTCGATCGTGATGCAGTTTTTGTAACCACTCCAGCAACATTCAGATCATTTTGTGAGTGCCAATTTGAGGGTTCTCATTGAAGAGATTTTCTTTTCCCTCTTTCTTCTCCATCATCAAATGCATTGACCTAGTGGTGGTTAAGCCTAGCTTTAGGAAAAGTTTTCCAAGTGCATCAAGCTCCATCTTCAGCACTTTGGTTTTACAATCTTTCATGCCGTCACATACACATTGGTGAGATCTATTCAAGGCATAGGTTAAGTCGGTATTTCGTTTTGTTTCGTTTTACCTAACTCTTGGGTTGTGAGAGCATATTGGTGTGGTACACCAATTGGAGGGTTACTCCATCCTTTTGGAGGGTTACTCCGTAGGGGGTTACTCCTTTGTATCCCGATTAGGGATTGTACTCTCGTGCGAGTTTGTTGTCCCGGTTAAGGAGCTATCCCCGTGTAGTTAGAGTTTGCATGCCCTGGTTTACGGATCATTAGTGGATATCCACCGCTTGGGTTTACGAGGATGGGACTTAAGTAGGATCATTGGTGTAGGGATCTGAACCAGGATACGCCTCTAGTGTTTGCATTTGCATTGTCATATTTCTCTGTCTTGTTATTGAGATACTTTTTTTATTTCCGCTGCGTTGTTCACTTGATTTTAATTACTTTTAATTACGCATATTTGCTTGCCATTACACTATTTACGCCACATTCTAGTGTATTGTGTAGCCATATGTCCCAACAATTGGTATCAGAGTCTTGGTTTGTTGGCTTTTGCAAGCATGATGTTCTCATCTCAATAATCGTCACCAAACTTTTATGGGGAGAATTACGCTCAATGGAGGACTAAGATAATTAATCACCTCAATAGCACTAATCTTTGGGAAGCGGTATCTATAGCAATTTCAAATACTGTGATGGACACTCAAACCAAAAGGATTTTGTGCATCTCCGCATTCGATTATGCGTTTGACGAGATTTCATAGTTGGAGACGGCACACTAGGTTTGGAGCTATCTGGAACCAAGTACATTGATGGCAAAGTTTTTGAAGATGATGATGTCCTTGAGTCAAGCGATAACGAGGTATATCAAACTCAATTTTCTTATGAGTGTATAATAAAAATTTCTTGGATGCTCATAAGTGTAGTGCACATTTACATCATGATGACACACATGATTGCACTTCTTTGCATGCTTCTCATATGTCTTTGATCGAATCTTTGCATGCCAAGAAATACGTATTTCTTTCTCAAATTTGTGAGTTGCAAAAAGAAAATTCTTCTCTAAATCATCTTTTGAACGATGCTCATGTTTCGGATTGTGACTCCGTCATTCTTGAGAGAGATTCTCGAATTATCACTTTGAGAAATGAGACATTAGCTCTCAAATCTCAATATCTTGAGTTTAGCTCACGTCTATCCGCTAGAGATAACGATATTTCTTTCCTTTTGAAGAAGTGTGAGCTATTGTCTACTCAACTTTTGAGTAAGAACAAGGGTTTTGGATTGTCATCTTTGAATTTGTCCAAACCAAGCTCCTCTCTTAGAAGCTCCCAAAACAATTTTGTGAGGGAGTCTTCTAAGGGGTTTTTCACATCCAAATCTTCTTTTGGCCAAAAATCAACTTTGAATATAAAGCCAAAGAGGAATCATGCATTTATATACACTTCATCGCATAAGAAGCATGTTCAAAAACAAAATGTTATGAAAACTTCTTCATCTTTGCATATGCATGATGGTTCTACCCATACTTTTTATATGCATGTTAGACATCCACCTGCTCGTGTTATGCATGCTATTAATGTTCTTATGCCTGGTAGAAATGTTTCTTGTGTGAATGCCATGAATGCTCACTTGCATATTTCACATAGGGGGCACGCTAATGTTTATGTTCTACCTCACAAGCGTGCACCCACACCTCCTATTCATGCTCATACACGACCTCTACTTAGGAAACCCAAAACACGTTCGTTGTGGATTCCTAAGAATGTTTCTCAGCATGATAGGAACATGTATATAGATTTGTATGTTAGAAATGTTATATTTTCATGCGACTATATACGGAAACCAAACTACATCTTTGTTTGATTTCCCTCTTGCTATCACTCATACACTTACGTTATTGCTTGGGTACCATGAATGTATGCTTACTTTATATATCCACTTATAAAATGAGATTGTCCAGCTCCTATGTTTGCATGGTCATATGATTTAGGGGGAATATGGAACTTTTGCTTGCTAGCATGTTCATTTCCATTCATATGCCATGTTTTATGCTATTTACATTATGTTTTTGCATATGAATATGTTGTTTCTCTAACCCGTGAATTTTATTAATTTGACAGATAAGCCAAATGAAGAGAAATAGTGGTTATTTAAAAATATATACCACAAACTTTTATGCATACTCTTTGTTGGTATTGTTTTTACATAAATACCCATCAATATGCTTTCTACTTTAATTGTTTATTTTGTGCACATATACAAATTGATAGGGGGAGTTTGTTAGCACACATTGCATTTTCAATGTTTACGTTATATTTTTACATAATGTTTTGTCATTATCAAAAAGGGAGAGAATGTTGGTTCTTGAGTTTAAGACCAATATTATTTTGATGATGATCAACAGAATGTTGTGTGCTAATCATCTTATAAGTTTTAATCTCAGGTTTATTAATAATTATCTTGATGGAGACAAAACATATAGGTGATGGGATGATGGTTTCAAGGCTTTGGAGCAAAAGCATGGCATGAAGAATGAAAATTACCAGGTGTACTTTTTGTACGTTCTTCATGTATTTTGCTCTCTCTTTTATAGAATATTTGTAGCCTTGAATAGATGCACATTTGCATCATTTTCCATCATAGGGAACCATCACCCCCAACACATTTGATCACATGCTCAAAACACTCTTTATAGTGTATTTAGAGCAGGATTGGACGTCTGGTATAGAGTCACCAGACGTCTGGCGTGTCAGCTTTCTCGCTAGCTTGACATGGCCATGGGTCAGTCGTCAGAAGTTCTATGACCAGGCATGTAAACATTTCATCAGACGTTTGGGCCACGAACTCCAGTCGACTTAACAAGGTGAGCTAGTTTTTTTGAACTCTCTTTTTTTCACCCTTATTTAATCAGCCGTATGATAAGTGTGCTACAGTCGACTAATTGCTTGAAGATTGGACTTCACATTTTTATTCTGTCCATCTCATCTGCCATCCGTATGATGTTATATTCACAGACGTCTGAACAGTTGATTAGCCGTTAGGAACACTTCACCAGACGTCGATGACTCAGCATGCTGCCCTTTTATAACTATTGGCTGCTTTTTGGGTGGGTTGTTTTCTTTGGTTTTGTGCCTTTTTTGAGAGCTTATTTAAGCTCGATTGTGAGGCGATTTTTGGCACCACTCCAGCAACATTTAGATCATTTTGTGAGTGCCAATTTAAGGGTTTCCATTGAAAAGATGTTGTTTTCCCTCTTCTTCTCCATCATCAAATGCATTGATCTAGTGGTGGTTAAACCTAGCTTTAGGAGAATTTTTCCAAGTGCAACAAGCTCCAGCTTCAGCACTTTGGTTTTTTAATCTTCAATGCCTTCACATACACATTAGTAAAATCTATTCAAGACATAGTTAAGATTGTATTTCGTTTTGTTTCGTTTTACGTCGCTCTCAGGTTGTGAGAGCATATTAGTGAGTTACACCAATTGGAGTGTTACACTATCCTTTTACAGGGTTACTCCTTAGAATGGTTACTCCTTTGTATCCTAGTTAGCGATTGTGCTCTTGTGTGAGTTGGTTGCCTAGGTTAGGGAGCTATCCCGGTTTAGGGATTGTACTCGGTTAGAGTTTTCGTGCCTCGGTTTAGGGAGCATTAGTAGATATCAACCGCTCGAGTTTATAAAGGTGGAACTGAAGTAGGATCGTCGGTGTAGGGATCCGAACCATGATATGCCTCTTGTATTAGCGTTTGCATTGGCGTGTTTCTCTTTGCATTTTCGTTGAGATAATTGTTTTTATTTCCGCTACGTTGTGCGCTTAATTTTAGTAACTTTTAATTACGCATTTTTGCTTGCCATTACACTACTTACGCCCCCATTCTAATATATTGTGTAGCAGTTCGAAACTCACAACTCCTCATGAGGTTTTGATGATACAAACATATGTATATTATTATTCTATGTGTACTAACGTTATTTATGCAGATTTTATAGCTCAAACATTGCACAGTCAGATAAGACAATCATCAAGACTACATATTGCAAGAAGCATCCAAAACAAGACGAAGCATAACGATGAAATCTTGAATCTTGTAAAAAGAGATGTAATCTTTATTTTTTGTCTTGCATATACTTAGAAAGTAAAAGCATTGATGATGATCTATCTTAGTCCTTTAGGATCCGTCTTCAAAAAATAAACCCAGTGACCAAATTAGTCGACCGGTCCTTCCTTCTGGTCGACTAATAATATTCTTCATAAATTCAGAAAATTTCGAAAAGTTTCTCAGATATATTTTTAGGTCACTGGGATCATTATTCCACAAATTCCTAAGTTTCAGATTTTAGTCGACCAATAGAAGTTATTAGTCAACCAGTCAGTTATTTAAATAATTATTACAACAGTTATTTTTTTTTCAATTTTAAATCCAACTTCTATAACCACCCAAGGGTGTTATAACTACCACAAATAGATAAAAAAATGACCGTTTTTGGGAGTTCCTTGTTGTTGGGAGATGGATATGCCCCTGAGGCAATTTATCTCTGTGTATAACAGTAAATTGTTTGGTAAGAATTTATCTAAATTAATAATAATGTAGTTTACATTAGAACTTAGTTAAAGTCCTGAGACTTGATGCGAGGTCAAACATGTATCAAGATGGAGATTTCGATCATGTAGAAGTGCTTGACCGTTTGTAGATAAGTCTAAAAACATTCGTGGTCGTAGATGTTTTGAGAAAATGATATCGACAAATCGGATAGACCATTGTGTCTTTGTCTTCACCATGGAGTGGTGACGATGATCACATGGTTGTTTGACTTGGTGAAGTTGAAGACGAGATACATGTGCTCATTAGAGAATGAGTTCACCAAACGACCCAACGAGAGTTATCATATGGTTAACTTTGACTAATCAGTCAATGATAACTCTCAGTGATGATAGGCAAGTTGGTCCTTTGACTTGAGATTATTGTACGAACCTGTACGTGAACGATATCACTTTGATCACTGATCTAGTCTCGGGGAAGCCCCGTTGAAAGGCCCTTGGTTAGGTGACACTTGAAGCGTGCGAGGAGAGTAATGACCGAGAGAGGATTCGTCTCTTCTGTTTATGGGGAGTTAGTGTCAGACGTGTTAGTTCGGTGTTTAGTAAAACTCTAGTCAGAGTATGTTGGAAGAAGTCCAATATTATTTGACTAAAGATCGATGGAGACTAACCTGTTTTGATCTATTGGGTTGACAGTTGGCCATACCCTAGGCTTGACTAAGCGACATAGTTTTGACGAAGGGACTAAAACTGCGGAATTCATCATGGACACAGTCAGTGTGGTCCCAACAATACTCATGTCAATGAGTTAACCACATAATTATGATACCGAAACAGGGATATTACCTGCTGCTCGTGGTCACTGCAGTCTGGGGTTTCGAGCCCCACCTGTAGTAAGGTCAGGCTATAGGGTCTCACACAGAGTGAGACCTTCGTCAAGTAATAGGTAGAAATTAGGGAGATAATACATCGATGTATAAGAATTAATTGAGTCGCAAATAGTTTGCGATATAAGCTTTAGAATATTAAAGATGTGGGATTATTGCATATGATGCAAAAGGATTTAAATATGTCATTAAATAATTACGAGCATATTTTATATAATAAACACATAGAAAATGGTTACAGGGATGTTGGGAATGTCCTTGTTGAAACCCCAGTTCAAACGGATTTAAAAACGGTCTCCAAATGAGTTAAATAAGACCAGAACAAGCCAAAAGGCCTATATATGGCATTGCGGGTCGGGTGCGCCCGACCCGCGGGCTAGACCCGCGCCACGTGCCCGCCCCAGCGGGCGGGCGATTGGGCCCGCAAAAACAGTGGGCCCCATTGTGGGGGCACACAGGGTTCTAAAACCCTAAGTTTTTTATTGGCGGCGGGGTCTGTGCGTAAAGTAGATTTTTTGGCTAACTTTGGAGCTTCGTTTGAAGGGCGAAACGAACTTGGAATGGAGCACTTTTTTTTCCTACATGTTCACTATTCAACCCTCTTTGCAATGATGTATGACATCGCTGTTGGAGATCAATTGTGGGAGAGATTTGATTGACCAAACATTGCCTTTGCGAAATGCATGTTTTGTGTTAAGTAAATTATCCAAATGCGTTTAGTTCCACTTCAAATATGGAGAAAAGGGTAGGGGTCAGCTGCCTATATAAATAGGGGCCAACCCCCTCCTTGAAAATGGCATCAAGCTTTAGATTCGAGTAGCTCCATTAAACGTGAGCAAACCCGGATCTAAGCTAAATTAATATTACCATTTTCTCACATTTCTTCCTTACTCCTGATCGAGCTTTAGCAAATCTACGATGAAGTTCAGATCGGATCCGAAGTCTTGATGGAGGATCCACTCAAGGTGAAACTTTCCGGAGCGCGTGGTTGGCTCGGCGACAAGGGGTATGCTTGCCTCGGGACGCGGTTAAGCTCGGGAGAAGCAGCCCAGCCCCAACGCGAGGCATCGCTTCGGGGATTAAAGACAGGTTGCTGAAAACGACGCTTCGCGCGATAGCGAAGTGACATGTATGTAGTTTAATATTCATGTGTTTATAATTGCAATAGATTGATAGATCTATTGTTAGGGGTTGGTCGGACCCAACCCCAGGATTATAGAGATTCTGGTTAGGGTTTATTTCTTTAGGGCCTTTCTTAAAATGGGTTTAAGATACTTTTCTGCTGCTTAATTACTTTCGTTGTCTGCCCGACTTAGGCCGGACGTCGATTTTAGAGCCCTAAGGACCTAGAAAACCCTTCCCTTGTGTCCTTTCGTCAAAGGTTGACTCAACAGTCAAATTTCTGATTAGTAGCACTATTAATCGACCAGTCCTATCCACCAGTCAAAGAAGAAAGTGCTTGCTTTCAACGCATCATCTGATACCGATGACTCAGACATGGATGATGATGATGTGGCATTAATCACCAGAAACTTCAAAAAATTCCTATGAAGAGGTAAGTATAAAAATTTAAAATATAAAAATACTGATGTCTCTCTATGTTTTCAGTGTAACAGGCCTGGACATATGAAAAAAGATTGTCCACTACTTAATCCAAAAAAGATAACATTTAAAAACTTCAAAAAGGATAAGAAATTCGAGAAGAAGAAGAAGAAGGCACTAGCAGCCACTTGGGAGTTTGCATCTTCTGATGAAGAAGAAGAACCTAATGAACACACCAGTGAGGAGAATACTCACATGTGCTTTATGACACAAAATGATAATGAGGTAAGTAGTTTATATAATGAAGAACTACTAGAAGCTTTTAATGATTTATATGTTAGATTTAAGAAATTAAATTCTCAATATAAGGGATTAGTTCTTTCACATCAAGAACTAACTTCATCATCATTATCATTAGATAATCTTAAAAATGAGAAGGAATCTTTATTTTCTCATAATGTTAGATTAGTTCATGAAAATGAGATTCTCAAATCTGAAAATCATAATATGATATCGCGTATGTATATATTAGTAAAGATATTTTGTCTCTAAAAATGAAATATGATGATGTCTTCCAATATTAACAAGTTTAATAAAGGAAAAGATAATCTCGATAAGTTACTAGTACAACATCCTGCTAATTATCGACAAGGTTTGGGTTATAAATCTATACCCAAATCTAGTAGTTTTGATAATACTATTAGTTTAGTCAAGAAAATGCATGGATTTGTTAATGCAAAGAAAATTGATTTTTCGAAGGATTTGCAAAAGAATAATATTTTTATTCCAAAGAGAACCAATTTTATAAAATCTTCTAGGAAATCCACAACATGTTCAATTTGGATTGATAAGGATTTGTGTTACATGACAATTATTTATATATTTTTAGCTTTATGAAAGATGTCATTCATTCTTCAAATTATTTAAATTATTTGAAGAAGACAACCCCTACTTGGGTTTGGTTTCCTAAAGACTAATCTCAAGGACCCATATAAAAGGGTACCAATATTTATTGTATCTTTCAGGTACTCATAAAAGAAAGATAGATACTAGATAGTAGATGTTCCAAACATGTGACTGGGAACATCAAACTTCTATCAACTATGCAATTCAAAGATGGTGGCATAGTTACCTTTGGAGATAACAACAATTATTGGCATTGGAACAGTTGGTGATCCAGATAAGCCAATCACCGAAAACGTGCTCCTCGTTGACGGTTTGAAACATAATCTCGTATTTATCTCTCAATTAGTGATAAAGATTTTAGAATTGTTTTCGAAAAAATGCACACATTATATATGATTTTAATATGGCTAATATATTATTTCAAGGTAGTCGCAAGAATTATATGTGTGTGTGTGTGTGTGTGTGAAAAATGGAGGAGTGCTGACAGCGCTGAAAATTTTTCCAGCGCTGTCAGCGATCTGGGCATGCTACAGTAATTTTTTTTCAAAATGTTTTTTGCAGTTAGTAGATATACTTATTAGGAAGCTCCCCACAAAATTTCAGGTCGATCCGACAGCGTTTGAGCCTCCGTTCATCGATTTCAAAAACGTTGCGCAAAATCTGGACAGTTTTGCGCAACGTTTTTGAAATCGATGAACGGAGGCTCAAACGGTGTCGGATCGACCTGAAATTTTGTCGGGAGCTTCCTAACAAGTATATCTACCAACTGCAAAAAAAATTTTTGAAAAAAAATTACTGTAGCATGCCCAGATCGCTGACAGCGCTGGAAAAATTTCCAGCGCTGTCAGCACTCCTCCCCACACACACACACACACACACACACACACACACACACACACACACATAATGCATGAGGATAATTTCAATTGTTTATTGTTTATTAGCAACTACAGAAAACACACTTTTGTGACACAAATGTTTTGGACATTTGGTACGCATTTCTAAACATAAGTTATATATATATAGACACACACACACACACACATATATATACACACACACACACATATATATATAGGGTAAAGGGATCCTAAGGTGCCTCCTTAGATTCAATCTAAGGAGGCGTCCCCATTTCCCCCCATCTCACACATTTTTTGTAAATTTTTTTTCCATGTGTTTATTGTTCACCTTATGGATGATCAACATACCAAATTTCAAGGGATTCCAATACTTTTTGAGCCCCCATCTACCCCTTGCAAGTTCGTGGGTTTTTCAACACGTTTTCAAACCGTTGAAGTTGTAAGGGGTAGATGGTGGCTCAAAAAGTATTGAAATCCCTTGAAATTTGGTATGTTGATCATCCATGATGTAAACAACAACCCCATGAAAAAAAATTGCCAAAAAAATTGTAGGAGATGGGGGAAAATTGGGACGCCTCCTTAGATTTTCATCTAAGGAGGCACCTTGGATCCCCTTTTTCCATATATCTATATATTAAAACACAAAGGTTTTTGAATCCTAGGGCTGACTGGGACAAGATAAAGAGTGGCTAGGATTTATTCTTGAAAAATCAACGGTTAAGAGTTTAGAGGTTTTGTTTTCTTTGGAATACGAACCCGTTTTGCTTTTTGAGAGCCACCGTCAATAGCATTTGACAGCCAAGCACTAATTAATTCAGTTGCGTGCAAGACATTCCAGCTGATTCAACTTTTTTACTGCAAGTTTTTTTTATGCGAGATACAGCCAAGCACAAATTCAAGACTCACACCATATAAATGCTATTAACTATAGGACAATATTTTCCAATAAAGAACCCCATTTACATCACGCCATGAATGGAGACAGATTGACCCAGTACAATTCAATAATATTTTATATCATTTTACAATCGAAATCTGTATAGATAAGCAACAAAAACATCACTGATATCAAAGTTTAATCTCCATCTTTCATCACACAGACGGTTAATTCTATCTCATAAATCCTTTTTGTTAGAGACCAGAAACTATCAAAGAGAATAACTTCATTTGGTTATTATTAGCTTTCGAGATTTTTTGTCCTTGCAAATTTCTTTCATTTGTGTACCTTTTCCTTTTATGACCGAAGGTGTCCATGCAATGCCTGGTAAATTTTTTATACTAATTTGTTGTTCCGCAGCAAATGCATCCACGTCGAATTTGTTATTCTATGCCGAATTTGTTCTTCGGCGTTTGTTGTTTCGTGCCTTGCAAAATCTTAAATGACCCGCGCCGAAGGCACTCGAGCCGAATTTGTTGTTACTCGCCGAAGGCGCCCATGCCGAATTTGGTATTCTGTGTCGAATGCACATGCGTCAAATTTTTTGTTCCGCACCGAAGGCCCCCACGCCGAGGGCACCAGTGCCGCTAAATATTTTTATCCCAATTTGATGTTCTTTTAAATTTTGGCAGTGGAAATAATTTTTTGGAAACAAAGATTGCACGAGGGAAATCTTACATGAACCGTGCCCGCGGGCACGGGTTATGACTAGTATGTATATATATATATACATATATATATACATACTAGTCATTACCCGTGCCCATAGGGCACGGTTTATTTAATGGCTGAGTTTTTCTCCCCCACAAATTTCAAGTTCCCCCAAATTTCAAGTTTTCCCACAAAATTTCAAGTTTTCCCCCAAATTTAAGTTTTCCCCCAAAATTTAAGTCCCCCCAAAATTGTCATTACCACCTAGGACAAACTTGCCACGTAGGACAAAGCTTTGTCCTAGTAGGATAAGATTCAAAATCTTCATAGAACTGGAAAAAAAATGTCCGGAAGGGTGAGAATAAAAAGTGTGGATGTGTGTGTGGGGAGGGTCCATAGGCAAAAATACAAAAACCGGGGTTGTATGTGCAAAATTCCCCACCTCCTCTTTTATTCCTCAAAATCTCATCTCTTATATTTTCTCTTATTCAATTTCCCTGTTTTATATAATAGATATCCAAATTCTCTTATCCAATTTCTCATGTCCAAATTCTCTTATCAATTTCTCTTGATAACATCCGTCTTTTATATAATAGATATCTCTTATCCAATTTCTCTTGTCCAATATCTCTTATCCAATTTCTCTTGATAACATCTCTCGTTTGTAATATAGATATCTCTTATCCAATTTCTCTTGATAACATCACTCTTATCCAATTTCTATTGTCCAATATCTCTTATTCAATTTCTCTTGATAACATCCCTCTTTTATAATATAGATATCTCTTATACAATTTATCTTGTCCAATATCTCTAATCCAATTTCTCTTGATAACATCCCTCTTTTATAATATTGATATCTCTTATCCAATTTCTCATGTCCAATATCTCTTATCCAATTTCTCTTGATAACATCACTCTTTTATAATATAGATATCTCTTATCCAATTTCTCTTTTCCAATATCTCTTATCCAATTTCTCTTCATAACATCCCTCTTTTATAATATAGATATCTCTTATCCAATTTCTCTTGATAACATCCCTCTCTTATAATATAGATATCTCTTAACCAATTTCTCTTGTCCAATATCTCTTATCAAATTTCTCTTGATAACATCCCTCTTTTATAATATAGATATCTCTTATCCAATATCTCTTTTCCAATATCTCTTATCCAATTTCTCTTGATAACATCCCTCTTTTATAATATAGATATATATATACATATATATATACATATATATATACATATATATACATACATACATATATATATATACATATATATATATATATATAATGCATGAGGATAATTTCAATTGATTATTGTTTATTAGCAACTACAGAAAACACACTTTTGTGACACAAACGTTTTGGACACACTAACTACAAACATTTGGTACGCATTTCTAAACATAAGTTAGTTTCTGAAATGCCTAATATTTCTTTTAGTCGTAAACAATTTTGTGATGCATATCAACAAGGTAAGATGCATAAATCTTCTTTTAAATTAAAAGATGATATTTCTACAATAATTATGAAATAAACTCAGAGGCCAAATTAGTCGACCAGTCCTTTCTCCTAGTCGACTAATAATATTCTTCATAAATTCCGAAAATTCCGAAAAATTTCTCAGACCTATTTTTAGGTCACTAGGATCATTATTCCACAAATTCCTAAGTTTCAGATTTTTAGTCGACCAATAGAGAAGTTATTAGTCAACCGGTCAGTTATTTAAATAATTATTCCAACAGCTATTTTTTTTCAAATGTAAATCCAACGTCTATAACCACCCAAGGGTCATTATAACTACCACAAACGGACAAAAACTGACCGTTTTTGGCAGTTTCTTCTGTCCTTTTCGTCAAAGGTTGACTCGACAGTCAAGTTTTTGATTAGCAACACAATTAGTTGACCAGTCATATCTATTAGTCGACTAATTTTGACAAACACAGGTCAGAATTTTTTGAAAATTTAGACAGTTAAACGTTCGAAAAATAACTTTTTGGGCTATAAATAGACCCCGAGACCCCTATCTAAAATTCACGAAAATTCACTTATTCGTTCTTTTCTTAAGTTTTGTCCTTCACACTTTAAAAGATTGATTTTCATACTTTCTTGCGGAAACTCTGCAGAAATTATTTCTCTTTACAAAGTCCAATTTCCAAGTGTGTTCTACCACAAATTCATACCAAGAACCTTGGAGATTCCATCACCAACTTTGTGTTATAATTCCTACATTATCAAGGCTATATGTGATATTGTTTCATACTCTTTCTTTTCTTTATTTTGGTGAATCTCTTGTTGAAGAGATTGTACAACTGGGAGTGTTGGCATCTTTGTATGTTTGCTTGTGGGGGAGCAAGTGTTATAGTGGATTGAAAATCTCTACAGGAAGTAGGGGACTGGACGTAGGATCACAAGGATCAGAACTAGAATAAATCTCTGTGTTTGTGTTTGTGTTTGCTATTTTCTGGATTGTGTTATTTACTTCTGCACTTTTATTGCAATTTTTTAGTTACTTTTAATTTTTCAATTTCGTCGTGATATACACTATTCACCCCCCAATGTATTTGGTGTACCAGGAGATCCAACAGTAGACACATGTCCCAACAATTGTACGGTGACTATGAGCATTCTGTATTAATAAATATATACAGCTAAAAAACCACTTCCAATTTTCTAGGTTTTCAGCCAATACAACATCAAATGCTAATCAAAACATCCCACCATTTGCATCCACTCATGTAGCCACTAGGAACATCCAGCATATTTTCTATACAAATGTGTGCCATTAGCACTTGGGACCAGCCGACAATGCTTGAAAAATTGTCAATTTAAGGTTCAAATGCCCAGAACACCTTTGTAAACGGTGTCACTCCTGATCTGATGGTGTCGTATGTAATCTTATAAAATGTACCAGGATTACTATCTGCAATGGCCTTTATATACCGAGTGAGCCTCTGATATGACTCATCGCATTCACCAATTATTCGTGCTAATGTCTTCGATTCTAGCAGTCCATGCTTTGTAATATGATATTCTTATCCTTAAGATGATGTGTATTGCTTGTTGGATTTTTGCTGGTGTCAAATTTAGCTGTCTTCACCATTGGCATAATCATGTTACTAACGAAGGCTGATGTTGCTTTATTATAATTTGTATTAAGCGTTGAAATATTGCAAGTATGTTTCTTACCTACTTTCGATATCCTACTTTCGATATCTTGAACTTCCCATTAGTTCTTTTCCTCAGTGCTGCATGAATCTGCCACGGACAATTTTGACTCGCCACATATTAGGTTTGCGGATTCCCCTCGAAATTTTGGCCACTTATCACGGAGTAACATGTATTGTTTGTCATGCTTGGTTTGAATGAAACATTGTGCTTGATGCTTTATTTTGTTGTAGCATTAATCAAGTCGGCATTTGTATCAAATAGATCACCGAATGTAAACACTCTGCTATTCGTGTGAATTTTTGGCTCTTACATACCCCATTATAGATTATTTCTCATAACTGTTGCATTGACCTATTGCTCCTCTTCCACTTCATCTAATAACGGCTCTTCAAATATCACATTTGTGTTAATAACAAACGATTGTTATATCCATGAGGTATCATCTGCGTTTATATCTGCCGCATAATACATGTTATCCTCCATTGCATCGTCATGGTCGTCGTTGTTGGTGTCATCACTTTCTTCGTCAAAAACCAAAACGATGAAGAGTTCCTTGAACACATACCAACTTGTCAGATCTTTGTAGCGCGCTAACAAAGCTGCCAGCAGTGAACTTGTCTAGATGACATGCTAGGTGTTTGGGTCTGTGTAGACGGTGATGTGATATCATGTGCTACGAGGTGCATGTTGTCGCACACATATACATGTATCTTGTATGCATAAAATTCGTCAAGCTGGTGAGTACATGCTTACTCACACGAGCAGTCATCGTGGGCCCCAGATAAAGCAAGCAAGGATGACATGCCCGACAGTCACAGCTTGGCAAATCGAAAGAAGAGCATGAAAGTTACGATAAGCGATACGAGCGTCGTCTAGATGACATCAGTGTTATATCGAGATGAGATCTCATTCTTTACGATCAAGATGGATTCTCGTCTATGTAGATTATATCGCCACTAGAATTAAGAGAAATTGATGAGGAAAAAACTACCAATCTCTTCAAAAGAAATGTGCAAGTGGCGAGATCAATGACTCGCAAGCAAAACAAATTCGAAAAACACAGAGACATAACTTTTGGATATAAAATATGTAATGTCATGAAATGTGCAGGTGTTTGTTTTTTTAAGTTTAATTTGCAACTATTTCGTTATCAAAGTTAAACCAGATACACAAGTGTATTGACCACCACAATAGCGGATAGTGTATAAGGTATTGAAGTCAAAACAATGTATGCAAATATTCGTCGCCACGAGGGCGTATCAATCACCTAGAATCATGTCAAGTTCTTTTGCGATGAAGGCGCAAAATCCCTTAAATCTAAAATAAACACAAAGATGTCGTTCCCCTCGAAAAGATGTGTATACCATTAAAACGGAAACTTACGCATGTGTGTATCCATCGCCATGGGTGGCGTAAGTAGATTTACTAACACATAATAGATACATACATGTATCAACCATCAATATGGGACAAAAATAGATTAAAGTCATAATGAAATGCAAGAATGTTCTGTTTAGCTATGAAGGGTATTCGAAATCATAATGTTAGGAATATACAACGATTTCGAGTGGCCGCAAAAGGTACACAACCCATAGTTGATATATAAAGAAGATGTGTGTGTGTGTGTCTCAAGTGGCTACGAAGGGCTGTTAAAATGATATAAACCACGAACGAATATGTTTAGTATCACAATACCTTATGACTGTGAAAGAATGATTCTTTTGATGAATTCGAAGAAACAATTTAAAGGCAGAGAATTTCTTAGTGGCGTATGTGAAGACGCCCCTAAGAAATTGATGAAAGAACTTGATTTCCACTCTACCAACCGGGGGGGAGGTTGTGAAAGGGTCAGCAGAGCAGTCGATTTGATTAGCTATACAGAAATTCTGCCAAGACAATGGTAGGTCTTAGAAAGCACCCTTCAAGGTATATCCATGAATTCAAATGAAGCTATGATAATGATGGACATTTAAATTTGGCAAACTATTCCAAAATTCTTTGCAAAATTTTATGACATCAAGTCCATCAAACTGGGCAGAATATTCAATTTACACCTCTAAGCGAGGGTTTTCTGCACGACTACTACTGAGGATTACCACAGGCGATTGCACAACCAAAGTGTAGCCAGGATCTGTATTAAGCCAAACATAACTTTTTGAAGGAAATCCACCTATTGTTGGATAAAAACAGAGTTTAAGAGGATGGTGCTATAAAACAGAGAGAATGGACTTATCGGTTAGCCGAGGCGTGCTAGTCACTGTCCTTAAGAGTAGATTTCCGCCCCTCATAGTGAGAACTCGGTGCAAGTCAGGTCCAGCGGCTACCCTCCATGATTCAACGGCAACGGCCTTATAAGTGTGCACTCATAGTACAAGTCTCCAACGAGCAACAACAGTTCTTCGATCTCGCATGAAGATAAAGAGGAACAGCAAGGGGTTCAGAGCAGCAAGGGATCTGCAACAGCAATAGGGATCTGCAGAACGGGAGGTGATGTTCGTGTTTAGGGAGGCAGAGGCGAACAGAACAGGAACACATCAACAACAGCAACGAACTTTAGGTGGAAAAATGAATTTTCGCAGTCTAAAACTCTTGATATTTTTGAGTTTATATAGAGCAAGAGAAATGACTGTTGGAATTCAGCCATAACTCAGTCATTAAAAGATAAAATAGTTGTTGAAAAATTAAAACAACCATTTAATGAAAATATAGCTGTTGAGACACTAAACAGCGCTTTAAGTAGAATATGGCTGTTGGGGAAACAATAATGGGCCTTTAAATTCTTTAAAAAAGGGCAAAAAAATCACGAGGCAAAACTCGGGCACTCCGCGCGCGCACCCGTGAACCCCCCTGCGCAGGCGCGACGCCAGCGCACACACGCTAAGGGTTTTCGGATCCGTCGCCCACATATTCCATTCGGCCCAACCCGATTTGGGCTCGATTCCGGTTTGGGCTCATGCGCCGCGAGATTCCCCTTATTCCTAGCCCATATACAAGTCCAATAGCCCATATGAAAGAAGTCTCTTATATACCCATCCAAGGGAGTTCTCCCATCCAAGGTGGGACTAAAGTTGGCTTTGAATTATAGAAATAAACCAAATTGTCCAACAATCCCCCACTATTTCAAAATTCAAATATAAGGATATAAGAATCCATGACGAGGAAGAAGAAAAAAAGATGTGAGATCGAATACGACAATTCTATACATTAGCAATGGTGACTTTCGGTCTATGAACCATTACTTAGGGAATGAAAGTGTTTTCTACAAGAAGTTGGTGAAACATATAGTTTCTATAAACCAATCTCCTTTATTGTAAAACATTGACTCACAACCCAAATTGAATCATCAATGAATAGTTGCTTGCTCTTACGGGTTGGCACGTTTTGGCCATGCGCTATACCTGGATTTTCATGAGTGCTCTATTAAATGTACCCAAATTCGCATAGGAAGCGGCCCCACTTCCACACCCATATAGGTGGACCCATCGAGTGTGCTCGACAATTATGCACACCACCTAACAAGGGCTATGGTTTCCATTAAGAGCCATATGCTCATCCTCTCTCATCGTCGATAACACTATCTACACCATAGGAAAGGGACATGAACATAATGATAGTGCTCCTCAGGATCAACAAGTGACTTGTTACCCATATGAACTTACTTCATGAGATCATCAATCACTTAGGTTGGGTTACCATCACTCTTGACCTATGTTCTAGGTATAAGTCACATTCCCCTCGATGTACTTTCCACTAACTTCCTATTTAGTGGTTTTGTCAGAGGATCTGCCAAATTCATCTCTGACCTCACATAATCGAGGGATACTATCCCATGATCTAGCATCTGCCTCACAATAGAGTGCCTTAGGCGTATATGCATACTCTTCCCATTAAAAACTTTATTTTTGGCTTTTGCAATTGCAGCTTGACTATCACAATGGATAGACACAGACAATACCGGTTTTTCACAAATGGAAAGATCACCAAGAAGGTTCTTAAGCCATTCGGCTTCACTACATGCCTTCTCCAAGGCAATAAACTCGGATTCCATAGTAGACCGAGCAATACAAGTTTGCTTGGATGAATTCCAAGACACAGCACCTCCACCAAGTGTAAAAACATAACCACTTGTGGATTTAAGCTCATCTGAATCAGAGATCCAGTTTGCATCAGTAAAACCTTCTAAAACTGATGGATCGTCACTAAAAACAATCCATATGCAAGAGTTCCTTTTAAATATCTCATAATTCTTGACAAAGCATTCCAATGATCACTATTAGGATTTTGAGTATAACGGCTCAATCTACTAATAGCATATGCAATATCAGGGCGAGGACAATTCATCAAATACATCAAGCTACCAATGATCTGAGCATATTTAATTTGTGAAACAGATTCACCAATTTTTTTAGCTAAATGTAAACTAGCATCATATGGAGTAGTTACAGGTTTTTGATCATGATATCCAAATTTTCCAAGCATCTTACTGATATAATGTTCTTGTGAAAGCATAATACCATTAGGTGTCTTCGTTAATTTAATACCTAAGATCACATCAGCTTCATCCATGTCTTTCATATCAGATTTAGAAGACAAGAATGACTTCGTTGCATTTACTACATCTGGGTTGGTGCCGAGAATAAGCATGTCATCAACATATAAGCATATAATAACACCAACATCATTATCAAATTTTGTGTAAATACATTTATCAGCATCATTAATATGATAACCATTTGATAGCACAACAGAATCAAATTTATCATGACATTGTTTTGGAGCTTGTTTTAAACCATAAAGAGATTTAACAAGTTTGCATACTTTATGTTCATTTCCAGGAGTGATACAACCTTCAGGTTGTTTCATATAAATCTCTTCTTCCAAATCTCCATTCAAAAAGGCAGTCTTTACATCCATTTGATGAATAACAAGACTATGTATAGATGCTAAAGCAACCAAGACACGAATAGAAGCTATCCTAGTGACAGGGGCAAATGTATCAAAATAATCAATGTCTTTCTTTTGGTTGAAGCCTTTAGCAATTAATCTAGCTTTGAACTTGTCAATGGAACCATCAGGTTTTAGCTTCCTTTTAAATATCCATTTGCAACTAATAGTTTTAGCTCCTGGGGCAAGGTAACAAGTTCCCAAGTGTGGTTTGACATAATGGATTCTTGTTCACTGTTGATTGCTTCTTTCCAAAATGTTGCATCAGGAGATGTGATGGCTTCATGGTATGTAAGAGGATCATTATCAATAAGAAAAGTGAAAAAGCCATCACCTAGATTAGTCTCCTTCCTAACTCTTTTACTCCTTAGTTCTATCTCATCATCATTATCATGTGATGGTGCATCAGAAGGGTGCGAAGAGTGAGGTGCAGAAGTCAACCTAACATTATCCATTTTCATTGAAAATATGTGCTCAAAAATCAGCTTTCTTGGTTTCAACAATAGTGTTAGGTTCCATGATATTTTGTTCACTTCTAATCACTAGGACTCTATATGAAGCACTATTATGAGCATATCCAATAAACATGCAATCAAAGGTTTTAGGACCTAATTTCCTTTTCTTAGGTTCTGGTAAAAGTACTTTAGCTAGGCACCCCACACTTTGATGTAATTAAGGTTTGGGGAGTGACCTACCCAAAGTTCATTAAGAGTCTTACCAGATTTCTTATAGGGAATTCTATTCTAAATATGACAAGCAGAGAGAATAGCTTCTCCACATAGGTTAAGAGGTGCACCCAAACTAATTAGCAAAACATTCATCATCTCTTTTAAAGTTCTATTTTTTCTTTTTGCTATGCCATTAGATTCAGGAGAATAAGGAGGTGTATTTTCATGAATAATTCCATGTTCTTCACAATACTCGTTAAAAGATGTAAACTCCCTTCCTCTATCTGATCTAACCCTTTTTATTTTCTTATTAAGTTGATTTTCTACTTTAGTCTTATACTTCAAAAACATATCAAAAGCTTCATCTTTAGATCTAAGCAAATATACTTCAGTATACCTAGAGAAGTCATCTACAAAAGTAATATAGAATTTCTTGCCACCTCTAGTTATATTGCTTTTCAAATCCCTAAGATCACTATGAATTAAAGCAAGCAATTCACTTTCTCTGTGAACAGATTTACAAGTTTTCTTAGTAGCTTTTGATTCTACACATACTCCACATTTGTCATTAGAAGAAGAAGAAGCATTCAGCAAACCAATTTCTTTCATTTTCTTAATGTAAGAATAATTCACATGACCTAGTCTATAGTGCCAGGTATCAAAAGAGTCAATCAAGTAAGCAGAAGAAGATGATGCATTATTATTCATGACATTAAGTACATTCAGAATGAAAAGACCTTGGTTACAATAACCTTTTCCCCACAAACTCACCATTCTTGGTCATTACAATTTTATCAGACTCAAAAGTAACCTTAACCCCCACTTTTTCCAGAAGAGAGACAGAAACCAGATTCCAACAGATATCTGGAACATGGAGCACTTCCTTAAGAGAAAGGGGTTTTCCTGAGATTAATTTGAGAAGAACCTTCCCTTTCCCGATTACGGGTGAGGGTCTTGAATCCCCCATGTACACATTCTCCTCACCAGAACTGATAGGAACATAGGAGGTAAAAGCTCATCTATCAGCACAGATATGCCAAGTTGCCCCGTAGTCAATCACACAATCCTTAGCATGTGCAACCATGTTAACCTCAGAGATCACTGCAGCAATAATATCTCCCTTTACCAAGTTTGCAATTGGTTTAGGAGCGTCTTTCCGGAAGCAACATTGAGCTGCATAGTGTCCAGGCTTTTTACAAATAAAACAGTCTCCTTTCTTTTTGAAAGTAGTGTGGTTTTGGCCCTTTTGACATCTCTGATTTTGTTTGTGGTTGGGTCTAAACTTTTTGAAATGTTTCTTAGGATGTGAAGGATGAAAGAAAGAGTTGCTATCAACTAGATTAGCTTTGGAGACAATTTCTTTAGCAGAATTGGTTTTCTTTCTTTCCGTATTCTTTTCCTCAATCCTAATATGGATGATTACATCTTCAAGGGACATTTGTTTTCGTTTGTGTTTAAGGCTGTTTTTATAGTCTTTCCAAGATTCAGTAAGTTTTCAATAAGTGAGTCAGAAACAAAAGGATCAGGGAGAGTTATGTTTTCATTTTTAAGATCATCAATAAGCACATGGAAGTCATGGATTTGGGGGGAAACAGACTTATCTTTGGACATAGAAAAATGAAGGAAATTGCCGATAGCAAATTTTTGGGTACCTGCATCTTTTAGGATGTATATTTTGGTAAGGCTAGTCCAAATATCAGAAGCTATTTTAGTAGGACAGTAGACATCAAACAGTTCATTAGAGAGGGTATGAAGAATTGTATGGCAACAAATTTTGTTGGCACGGTCCCAGGCAGGAAGATCTTTTTCATCAGTTGGTTTAGGATCTGTGAGTGCGAAGGCAAAGCCAGTGAGATCAAGAGTACTAAAAACTCTCTTGCCAACACTTAAAGAATGAACCAGAAAACAGTTCGATTTTAGACAGATCAGGCAGATGTTTAGCAGGTACAATAGCAACATCCATATCTACTCTTAAGATTGTTGGATAAAAACAGAGTTTTAAGAGGATGGTGCTATAAAACAGAGAAATGGTCTTATCGGTTAGCCGAGGCGTGCTAGGCATTGTCCTTAAGAGTAGATTTCCGCCACTCAGAATGAGAACTCGGTGCAAGTCAGGTCCAACGGCTACCCTCCAGGATTCAACGGCAACAGCGTTGTAAGTGTGCACTCACAATACAAGGCTCCAGCGAGCAGCAATAGTTCTTCGATCTCGCAGGAAGAGGAAGAGGAACATCAAGGAGTTCGCAGCAGCAAGGGATTTGCAACAGCAAAGGATCTGCAGCAATAGGGATCTGCAGAACGGGAGGTGTTGTTCGTGTTTGTGGAGGCAGAGGCGAACAGAACAGGAACACAACAGCAGCAACGAACTTTAGGTGAAAAAATGAATTTTCGCAGTCTAAAACTCTTGATATTTTTGAGTTTATATAGAGCAAGAGAAATGACTGTTGGAATTCAGCCATAACTCAGCCATTAAAAGATAAAATAGCTGTTGCAAAATTAAAACAGCCATTAAATGAAAATATAGCTGTTGAGACAGACATTAAACAGAGCTTTAAGGAGAATATGGCTGTTGGGGAAACCGTAATGGGCCTTTAAATTCTTTAAAACAAAAGGGCAAAAAATCACGAGGCAAAACTCGGGCACTATGCGCGCGCACCCGTGCAGGCGCAACGCCAGCGCACACACACTAAGGGTTTCCGGATACATCGCCCACATATTCCATTCGGCCCAACCCGATTTGGGCTCGATTCCGATTTGGGCTCATGCGCCCACGAGATTCCCCTTATTCCTAGCCCATATACTAGTCCAATAGCCCATATGAAAGAAGTCTCTTATATAACCATCCAAGGAAGTTCTCCTATCCAATGTAGGACTAAAGTTGGCTTTGAAGTGTAGAAATAAACCAAATCGTCCAACACCTATAATCAAGAACATGGTATTCTCTGTTCAGAGATCTCTCCCCAATTCCATAGCATATGCCTGAATAAATATAAAAAAATTAAGAAATATGCATGCACTGGCAAAAAGGGGTTGACTGAACATCTGTGATACATAATAGGAAACATCATGAAAAAATACACCTGCAGAGGACACAAGTAAACAATCAACAGTTTCATATGGCATATTACCTGCTCCTCCTCATTTACTTGGGGAGAAAATGCATTAACATATGCTACCTTTGGTTTGCAAATGATGCAGAAATCAAACAAGGGAAGCATTTATCGATATACAAAGGGGCAGAGGAAGCTTCCAATTTAGTCACAAAAGCAAATTACTGTGATCTTCAAGTTGCGGTCGCAAATAAACAAATGCAAGCTACAAAAAAATAAGAGGGGCATCCTTACTTATTTCAGTTATGTGGTGGCAGTTTGAGATAACAAATCTACGTATGCTGCCATAATACTGGCAAAGAGCACCTATCATACAAGTAATGATGCATGATTCTTCTGTTCCTCAAACTCTGACAAATTTGAAAAAAAGGGGGGAATGAGAGATTAGAAGATAATGCTAATATGAGAGCAAGTGAAAGCTGCGCACCTGCACGATATGCCACACATGAGCAAAAGATACTGAAACATTGGAAAGATCCAATATTTGCGCTTCTATCTTGCAGCCGATTGATGGCTCCTGGGGGAAAAGCCAATGGCAATGGTGTTCTGGGCAACAGCTGTAGTCATGCCCAACCAAAACATAGCCGGCTCATTAGCCTTTAACTACATAAAACCTCATCAAACTCTCTTTTAATTCTACTAGATCACCAATTCTATGCACATTGAAAAAGGTAAAAATTTTGTATGAAATATATTGCTATTTTTGTTAGAAGAACCAGTTGCCTGATTTTATACTATTATTGTAATCTACTTGGGTGGATTTTTTAAAAAAAATAAGTAAGGACATATATCCACGATATTCTTAAAACTCATAGTAGTATTAACAATTAAATTCCATTCGTTAGTCTTGCTCAACTTGGAAAATAAAATTCCAATTGAACACTGGTATCGATGAAGAAATATACAAATAGATAACATCTTAATTATATGATTAAAACCTAAATCTTTAATTCAAAAGAAAAATAAAGAGATTGGGGGGACAAGAATTGTTTGTTAGACCATGGTAACTTTTGATTTTTGAAGATAAATAATGTTTACTATAACTACTAATTGCATAGGATCGATTAGCTCTTGAAATTTGAATGAAAGCCAACTGAGCGAGATAAAAAACTAGAATGACCGTCATAAAAGCACCCATCCCTCCCCCCACCAAAAAAAGACAAATATTTCCCATTAGAGAGAATGACCGTGATAAAGAAAAAACACCCACACACCCACACACCCACACAAAGCCAAGTGAGAGAGATTAAAAAAAGCTAGAATGAACAGGATAAAAACGCACCCACAAATACTTCCCATTAGAGGTCAGGAATGCGCTTTTTCCTATTTTCTTGAATTGCCCATATATTAATGCTGTTTTCTAAAAGAATTATTGAAATTCCTTCAAGGTTAAAATTGACAGACGGAATCTTTTTTGGTATATTCTCAATTGATTTTTTAATCGTAGTATGTATATTCCAAATTTTGTTCCTAATAACATCACATCATAGAGACATAGAGTCAAAAACAAGAAGTATCAAATGAATGCCAAAAAGCATATGGACTCTCCCTTCTGGTTCTTGTAGGAACCACTAACTATAACTGCAACTCGGAAACACAAAAGCAACATAAACCTTGAACAACAAATTTGAATAATGAGTGGGACAGGAGACTCCTGCTAAACGCATCCAGCATATGAAATGATGAATGATAGACTATGGTTAAATTAGATATGCATAGCATTAGTAATGAAAATAGGAACTAGTTGGAAGAAGCATCAATAGCCTGATAACTAAAGTCGGACTCTGTATGGGGATTGAGAGAATGTAACATGTCATATTAAGGCTCATGATCGCAACTCTTGCATGCTTCGCAATTTACATATGACAAAAATCTTTTTCAACTTGCGTGAATATCTGAACAGCTAAAAGATGAAAATGATGCCATCTACAAGGAAAAACAAGTGAACATTACATGGCAATTGCTATCTTTTTTGTTATATTGGTTGATTATAAATAACTGATACAGTAAAGACATAAAAGAGATGAGCTACATATAAGTACCATGAAAAAGTGCAGTTGCAGATGAAACAGAGCAAGGAGATACGGACGATTATCAAGAAACATATCAGAATTTACATGATGTGCATCAGTGTCTTGTGGTCGGTGGTGGTACCTTCCGGGACTGTAATGGAACACTTATTTCATCATTCCTAGTAGTCTTCATCGTCGAATCCCCCAAAATAAACGCAGGGAGGCTCCGCTCTTTTCCTGATCCTTGACGGATTCCTGATTGATTCATATGAAGTTATATTTAAGCTATATGTGCCTTTGGTGTAAGATGCATGTCCCACATCATCGCAGTCGATCTCAACAAGGTTGATGCGCTGAATCTTGGGCCAATCTTCTGGCCCCTTTTGGCATATCTTTTTAAACAATTGCTCATTGCAATATATATCCAACTTCTCTGGTTTTGGTGAATCTTCATCTTCTGATAACCACTTTGGAAGCGTTTCCATTTTGTAATCAGTCAACACTAGGAATTGCAAAGAATATACACTCTCCACAGTGGACAATGATTGGCAGTTGTTGACCTCAAGTCTTTTGAGTGCGGGGAAATGAAAAACTCTCTCCAGACATGAACAATTAACAACTATTAATTCTTTAAGGGAATCAACCTTTCCCACTGATTCCAAGCTATCGGCATCCTCGATTGTTAAATCTCTCAAGGCAGTTGCATGGTGAGAGAGACCATCAGGGAGAAAAACCAATTTAGGGCATTCGTAAAGCTCTAATGAGTCCAGACAGGGCATTGCATGTGATCCTGTCTCCCACTGCCACGTTTGCCAACCATGCATTTTCTTAAATATCAATTTCTGCAATTTAGGGAAAGCTATATATGTTGAAGATAGTGTGCTTTCTCCACTGCAACCATCCCCTCTATGTGCTCCCATGAATTCAGGTCCGATGGCAGTGACTGATGGCCAATCAATAATATGAAGGTGAATGAGATTAGGCAGCTGCCCTAAGGGGGGTAAAGTCTCACAATATTTGCATTCATCGAGTTCCAAAAACCTCAAATCGTAGAACTTAGGTGTCATCATCCAACTGGGAAACCTACTTCCGGGAAAGCCAATAATAAGTAGCATTTCCACACAAGATGGAGGTTGGAGCGCCTCAAAGACGTCCTCGATCCTCTTGATATCAACATCAGTTGCTTCATTTATCCAGCCACGTCTGCAACGCAGATGAAGATGTATAAGGTGGGATTTTGACTTAAGCGCAACTGCTCTTGCCTCGGAACTACCGGATGACATCTCCAAATTATCAATGTCTAGCTGTCTAAGATGTAAGAGAGACCCCAATTTTTCCAAGGTGCTCCAATTCCCCATGGTTGTGTTGGTTTCCTCCAAGGAGTGTAGTCTATAACCTCCCAAGGTTCTAAGGTGAAACAGTCTTCCTATTCCTGCAGGAATTCCTTTCACCCTTGTCCCACGAATGTTAAGACCCCTCAGACTCTTTAAAGCCACAATACTATTCGGAAGGCGATCTAGTCTCTCACATTTCTCGAGGTTCAAAGCCTGTAGATTTTTAAGGTTTCCTATGTTTTCTGGCAGTCTTGATATAAGAGTTTCCTGTAGATTAAGAAATCTTAGGTGAGCCAAGGAAGCTAATGACTCCGGTAGCTCCTCAATTTTTGAACATCTGAGGTCTAGTACACGGAGGAAAGAAAGGTGATCAAGAACACTGTCCAAATTTTTCGATTGGTTTTTATACAGAATAAGGGTCCTCAAAGACTTCCTGTTTCTCAACACATCAGCACTCATCTCTTTCCCTTGTAATGAAAGGCGACGAAGCTTCATCAAAGTGTTGTGCCGTAGAAAACTATCATGTGCTTCGACGAGCAAACTCTCGTCATGTGCTAGGAATGCAGCCAGAGACCGTAGAAGATCATGCATATTGTATGTAAGGCCATACACGTCACACTGTAGAAGGTTTCTCCAAGTTAACTCCCTATAGTAGACCTCTCCGGTCTCTTCCATGGATATAGATGATTCATCTTGGTCTTTTATAAAACCCTCGGCAATCCATAGTTTAATGAGGCCCTCCCTGGTAATCTCATATCCATTGGGCAACAAAAAACAGTACATAAAACACTGCTTAAGATGGGATGGCAAGTCCAAGTAACTTAAGTATAATGATTTGTTAACTTCTTCAGGTAATCCAGACACAGACCATGCAGCGCTTTTAAGTACCTGCTCCCAGTCTCTCTTCGTCTTGGTGCACAAGACTGGTACCATGGCCTTGATGGCCAAAGGAAGCCGACCGCACTTGTCAACAATCTGCAACCCAATTTCTTTAAGATACTCGATCTCTTCCTCCCTTCCACTCAAGACCAACTTTTTGCAAAGCAGAGACCATCCATCTTTTAGAGGTAAGAAGTCCATTTGATGAAAATAAACCGCCTTCATTTGTCTGGCAACCCCTTCAGTTCTAGTAGTCAGAAGAATCCTACTACCTGATGCACATCTACTTAGAGGGTTTCTTAGTAACTTGTCCCATACACGTCTGACGTCCCAAACATCATCAAGGACTAGCAAGAACTTCTTTCCCCTGACAGCGGCCACTAACTTGTTCTCGAGCTGAGACCTGATATTGGCTCCGCTAGGGTCGCCCTTGGCACTACCAATCACATCCCTCAATAGATCATTCTCATCAAATGTTTTTGACACAGAAACCCAAATTTTCAGTTGGAATTCATCGTTGATTGTCTCATTGTTGAATATCAACTGAGCTAGAGTGGTCTTGCCAATCCCCCCAATACCCAGAATGGCAAACACAAGAAAGTTTTCATTAATGTTCTCATCCCTAGAGAGTAGTAGTCCAACCATTTTTCTTGTATCTTCCATGATTTTACTTCCTACAAGATCCGAATCTACTAGAGAAGAAGCCCGGTCACTTATCTCGGTCACCCTCCCCTCAGTGTGTCCCAGCTTAAGGAGTCCGTACATATCCTTCTCCTTGGATATCTCCTGTAGCTTTTGATTGAGACCTTTAATACTTTTGCCAATCTTACGAGCAAAAACAGGATTGCGGAAACATGTGGCCAAAGGACAACAAGCCTGCAGAAACAAACATATTTCGGAGCATCATCAATTCAGTTTCAGTTGTGCAGATATGAGAGGGGGGGAGACTTAGTTGAAAGAAGATAGAGGGAAGGTTCATCGTGAATACCGATTGTTCTTGGCTTTGAGAAGTAGAATACTTGTCGGCCTCAATTCCACAGAGGTCTAGAATGTCATCCGCATCATACATGACATCCTTGAGCTTTTTGAGCCACCTGTCAATGCCTCTGTCTTCAATCTTTCTCCTCTCTGCATCCTCAAGGACACATCTAATTGTTTCAATCGTGCCCTGTAAATTCTTGATCTCTTTGTCCACACCTAAGAGTGTGGTCACCTCTTCCTCAACCAGATTGACCAGCAGATCACTGAACCTATTGACGAAGGCATCCAGGATCATCGCCATTTTTCTCCTCTACTGCGCTACAAGTTTCTGCGAAGGAACACTCAAATCTAATTATTTCTGCAACTAAGAGTTTGCTTTGTGACAAAGGGCATAGGCTTCTGGTCAACAAAAGATAAGGGAATAAAAAAAGGAACAGGTGCGGCCCACTCCACATGTTACAGTTCATTGCATACAGCTGTCGACAAAGCAAAAGATTAGCTTCTGGTCAGCAAAAGACAAGGGAGGAAAAAAAGGAGGAACAAATAGGAGAAACTCTGCCCATTCCACACAGCAAGTCCTTTGTTTTTTCCCCCAGCCGCTTTATTATTAAAACCGTTCATTTTGTAACCCCTTAATGCGTGATTAAAACATATTTAAAATGTATGATTTATTGTAATCAAGCATTTGGTACAGATCTTCTATAGAATTGATAGATGTGTGAATTAAAACAACTCTGGTAACTCTGGTAAAGCAAAAGACAATGGTTCCTGATAACTCTGGTAATGTCATCATGAGTGTGAGCAACAGGTTGATCATTTTGGGGTTCCTCAGCTGATGTTGTATATTGTGTTGCAACATCAGTTACAACATGATCATGTGTGATATCTGGTGGTGCAACATCAGGTACAACATATTCTTCTTCCACCATGCACTCTTCTGGTAGGGAGCTACCTGCCTTCACCCGTGGTAGTCTCTTTTTGCTGATCAAAGTCATCCACAGTAACGTTAATAGATTCCATCATGGATTTAATACGTTGGTTGTACACTCGATATGCACGGCTAGATGTAGAATACCCCAGAAATATTCCTTCATCGCTTTTGGCATCAAACTTCCCTCTTTGAGTACGATCATTTAATATATAGCACTTGCTTCCGAAGATGTGGAAATAAGAAACATCTGGCTTTCTTCCCTTCCAGATCTCATATGGAGTTTTCTCAGTTCTTGGTCGGAGGTAAACTCTGTTGAATGTATAGCACGTCGTATTAATAGCTTCAGCACACCACCTCACACTGACTTCTCTGGCATTTAGCATAACCCGAGCCATCTCTTGCCGTGTGCGATTCTTCCTCTCAACCAATCCATTCTGTTGAGGAGTCTTTGGAGCAAAAAATTCATGAGCAATCTCTTAGGATTCACATAAATCAGCAAATAACCAGTTTTCAAATTTCTTTTTATGATCACTCCTGATTCTAACTATCTTGTAGATAATGCTTCCTTTCTCATTTTGAATACGAATACATAGTTTCTTAAAAACTTCAACTGTATCTGATTTTTCTTTAAGAAAATCTACCTAGGTAAACCTAAAAAAATCAATACAAACAAAGATGTCTTTCTTACCTCTAACACTAGTTTCAGACGTTGGTCCAATGAGATCCATATAGAGAAGTTTCAGAATTCTGGATGTAGTAATATCTGCAGTTGTTTATGACTTGATTTCTGTTGCTTGCCAAGTTGACAAGGGCCGCAAACACCTTCCTTCTTGTTTAACACATGCATTCCTCTGACAGCTCCGGCCTTAGAGATTTTCATGAGGGTTTTGAAGTTCAGATGCCCTAGTTTTTGATGCCACTGTTCAGATTATGTTCAAAGACAAGTTTTAGTCTCTTGTAGGAGATAACAGTTGTCGGCAGATCTTTTTCCGATAAGGATGCATTCTTCATCAGTATTAAACACTAGACATTTCTCCTTAGTGAATCTTACTAATAACCTTGATCACACAGCTGACTGATACTGATAAGGTTAGCTTTCAGGTCTTCGACATGCAGTACGTTCTTGAGTTTAGGAAGACCGGTTACCTTCAAATCTCCTTTTCCTATAAATTTGCTTCGTCGTGTGTCACCAAATGTCACACGACCCTCATTACATATTTTGTAATTATCAAGGAGTTTCTTGTTGCTAGTCATATGTCGAGAGCACCCACTGTCGAAGTACCACATGTTATCAGAGGATGCTATCAACGATGTGTAGGCCACCATGCAGTACAATTCTGACTTCTTCACCCATTGCTTCTTCATTCTCGTGTCAGGATGTCTAACATTTCTTCCTTCCAAGAAATGTCGCATACGGCTAAAGCAGTTTCTCTCTGAATGACCAATGAACTTGTAGTAACCACTCACAGGACGACCACCTTTGATGGCTCTGGTCAGTATCTTCTTATACTCATGACCCTTGTGATGACCACCTTCTCAAGTTCTTTGGTCACAAGAATTTCTCTCTGTATGCACATTATAATAGGCCCCTCTATTGTATCCCACTCCAGTGCAATCTCCTGAAATCTTCCCCATTTTCAGAATGTCATCCAGTTTGGATTTCCCGGAGTTCCACTTATTTAAGATGCACTCAGCTTTGTCAGCCCGAAGAAAATTGTTATGAAGGTACCCTCTAATTGTCTGAAGTTGTGCTCAGCCTTCAGAAGTCTAGCTTTGGCTACTTTCTTTTCTTCTTTTAGTCTGACATTTTCATCTTTCAACATTTTGTTGATATCACAGATCTTCACCCATTTATCATACATCATTTGGTAGGCAGTACGAATATCCTCATCACTCACATCCTCATCACTGTCAGCTTCTAAGTCTGATTCACTGTTACATGTTGTAGATGGTGTTGCAACACAGGATCTGACATAGCCTATTTTATTGGATGATGTCATGACTGATGTTGCAACATCAGAGCGAACATAGCTGTGTGTGGTGCATTCAGATTGCCTTTTTGTTGATGTAAACGCAACATAGTTGCTAGTGATTTCCTCATCTCCAGCACTCGCTTCAGACTCGTCATCACTCCAGGTACTGGTTAAGGACTTCCCTTTTTGCTTCTTCAACGTGTTAGCACATTTAGCTTGTATGTGTCCAAAACCTTCACACTCTCTACATTGTATCCATTTTCCTTTCTTTTTCTGATCATATCTCTAAGTAGAACGACTAACAACTTTTCCAGCAGAAAGATCACTTGGTCGTGGCACATTGTTACATGTTCTGAAGTTTTGTCCTTTGCTACTGATCTTCTTTAGCATTCTGTTGAAGTTTCTAGTCAGTAAGATAATGTCTTCATCAAGACCCGATTCCCCATCTTCTTTGCAGGCCTCCCCAGTTTCTACTTTTAAAGCCACTCCTTTGTCCCTTTTATTTTGTTTCAGATTCATTTCATCTGTCTGAAGCGACCTCATAAGTGTAGGAGAATGATGCCCTCCAGGCTATTTATCTCTGTGTGAATAGCACAAACGTCTTGTTCGAAATAACAGTAAGCTGTTTGGTAATGATTTATCTAAGTTATTTTATAATGTAGTTAACATTAGATATTAACTTAGGTAAAGTCCTGAGACTTTATGCGAGGTCAAACAGGTATCGAGATGAGTATCTCGATCATGGAGAAATGTTTGACCGTCTGTAGCACAAGTCTAAAAGGGTTCGTGGTCGTAGATGTTTCGAGACAAGGATATCGAAACATCGGATAGACCATTGTGTCTTAGTCTTCACCGTTAAGCGGTGGCGATGATCTCATGATTGTTCGACTTGGCGAAGTCGGAGACGAGACACGGGTGCTCATTAGAGAATGAGTTCACTGAACGATCCACAAGAGTTATCATATGGTTACATTGACCAATCTGTCAATGATAACTCTTAGTGATGATAGGCTGGTTGGTCTTTTGACTTGAGGTCATTTTACGAACCTATGCGTGAACGATGCCACTTAGATCACTGACCTGACTTCGAGGCTAGGCCTGTTGAAAGGTCTTTGATTGGGTGTCACTTGAAGCATACGAGAAGAGTAATGACCAAGAGAGGATTCGTCTCTCCCGGTCAATAGGAGTTAGTGTCGTAGAGTTAGTTCGGTCTTTAGTAAAAACTCTGCGCAGAGTATGTTGGAAGAAGTCCAACATTAGTTGACTAGAGATCGATAGAAACTAACCGGAGTCAAGTTATTGGGGTTGACAGTTTTGACCGTACCCTAGACTTGATCTACACGACATAGTTAAGACGAAAAGACTATAACTGCGGAATTCATCACGGACACAGTCAGAGTGGTCCCGACAAGACTCATGTCAATGAGTCAACCACATAATGATGATTCCTGAAGCAGGGACGTCAACCACAGCTCGTGGTCACTGCCGTATAAGGCTTCGAGCCCAACCTGTTGTAAGGGTCAGGCTGTAGGGTCTCACACAGAGTGCGATCTTCGTCTAGTAATAGGTAGAAATTAGTTAGGGAGAATATTTTGCATTTTGATGCAAGGGATGGAATAATTGCATTTGATGCAATATGATAATTTAAGCTTAGATAGGGACTATTTTGCATTTGATGCAAAAATGACTAAATGTGTTTTAAATTGTTTAAAACAATATTTAATAATATAAACGCAAGGAAAAGTTCACGGGTAAGACGGGAATGTCCCGGTCTAGACCCAGGTTCGAACGGCGTCCAAATCGGACGCCAGATGATCAAGTTATGCCCAAAACAGCCCAAAGGGTCAGATCAGGTCAGACCAGGCAGACCAGCCCAGTCTGGACCTGGTCTGGCCTGCTGGCCAGACCCAGTAAAGCCCAGGCCGGCCTGGGCCTGGGCGCCCGGCCCAGGCGCAGGCCCGGGCGCCTGGGCGCAGGCCTGGGCGCTTGGGCCCGGGCGGCCCAGGACGCCTGGGCGCTGGGCGCCTGGGCGTTCTGGGCCGGGCGCCCAGGCGCCCGCGCCCAGACTTGGGCGCCCATGCCCAGGTCTGGGCCTGGGCGCCCAGTCAGCAGATTTTGAATCTGTGGGGCCCACTTGTTGGGCCCCACCAATGGGTGTAGAACCCTAGGTTTACTGGGCAGTTTTGACGGCTGATTTTAGTCGAAAATCAAGCCTTGGGCTGATCTTTGGACGGTCAATTGGAGGGTCAAACGAACTCCGATTGACGAACGGTTTTTTCCTATGCGTTCACCGTTGAACACCCTTCGAATTGATAGGTTGTATCAATCCTGAAGTTCAACGGTGAGTGAGTTAAAATTCACGGAAGTTTGCACTTTGTGAAGTGCAAACTAACTTGATTTTAATCAACTCAAATTAATAGTCCCACATCGGATTTTGAGAAAAGGGGAGAGTCCGCCGCCTATATAAATAGGGGTCTGCTCTCCTCCTCAAAACTCGTCCCAAGCTCTAGATCTGAGCGGCTCTCGTAAATGTTGGAGTACGCTCGGATCTAAGCTTAAATTAATATTTCTCATCTCCCTATAAATTTCTGTCTTGCTCCTGAGGGCTCTAGCAAAGCCGTGAAGGGGTTCGGATTCAGATCTGAAATCTAGGCAGAGGTTTCACTCGCATGAAACTTTCTTAGGCGGTTGGTTGGCTCGGCGACACGGAATTGATCGCCTCGGGATGCGGAGCGGTTCAGGGAGCGGTTCGAGGAGCGGTTCGAGGAGCGGCTCGGCGTGGGACGGGGAGCGGCTCGGAAGACGGCGCGAAACATCTCGCCTGCTCCAGGGTTGAGATTCCGGGTATGTAGTTTAATAAGCATTAGTTTAATTTAATCGCAGTAGGTTAGATCCTTCTTGGTAGATCCATCCCAAGTTGGCATAGATCTTGGCTAAGGGTCTTGGACCTTAGAGCTAAGTTAAAATTGTTTTAACTGCATGGTAATTAGATTAACAAATTTTTCTTCCGCTGCAAATTGTTTTTTCTGTCTATGTTCTGTCCGACTTAGGACGGGACTAGAGTTTTGTGCCCTAAGGGTACCGCCAATTCCCTTCAATAAGTTCATCAAGTCTCATAGTAGAGGTATTCCTAGCTTCCTCAATAACTGCAAATTTTGCAGAAAATCTATCCGGGAAGGATCTTAAAGCTTTTCGGACCAATTTCACGTGTGAGTAATTTTTACCAAGTTGAAAGGCTTGATTTGCTGTCTTTTAACTTTCCATTAAATTCAGCAATAGTTTCATCATCACACATCTTTAGTTCTTCAAATTGAGATGCAAGCATTTGAAGTTTAGAGATTTTTACCGCATTAGTTCCTTCATGAACGTTTTGAAGAATGTCCCAAGCTTCTTTAGCATACTCAGAAGTAGAGATGAGTTTAAATTGCTCTTCATCAACAGCTGTGAAAATGGCATTAACTGCTTAGAATTCCCCTGGGCAGTCCAGTCTCTTGCCGGTTTGAGATGTTCCTTGCCGTCTTTGTCAACTTCAATCTGAGGGGACCATCCTTCAACAACAGCGATCCAGGCCTTCTCATCTAGGGATTTAATGAAGGCTCGTATTCTGGACTTCCAGTAAGTGTAGTTTGTACCGATAAGCAGTGGAGGACGAGTAACGGAGGCACCTTCTAATGTAGTCATGATTCAAGTACTGAGATCCCAAGATCACACCCGCTTTGACAAACAAAGCAGCACGGATGACCTGCTCTGATACCAATTGATATTCAGTACTTAGATGTTAATCAAATAAACATGCATGAACACGCGGAAATTCGAAAACAACACACAAGAACTTGGTAACTCAGTTCGGTGCGCACACCTACATCTGCGTGGCCACGCCTAGAAAATAAGATTACTCCATTATAATAAAAACGATTACAATCACTAATATCAGATATCTATTAGGAGGAGCATACTCCCCCTCAATATAAACCGCGATGGGTGATCTCAATCAACCCTGGGAGTAATCTATGCAAGCTCCCGGTGCATACAAGATCCCCTTGCACAACCGACTAGTTCAACTCACTTGAACCCTACCTCGAGTAGCCGTCGGCCTCCTTCCCAGGATGTACGATCACTGTCTTCGCAAAAGAGAGATACCCTAGAATAATCTGCATCGCCCCTTATATCTTCCGGCTTCCTTCAATCTAGGGGCTGTTACAGAAAACAGCTCAAATCAAATCCCATGCAGATTATCCGCCCGCAAATCTAGGAACCACCTAAGGCAGGTGATCCCGATCATATCGGACCCAATCAATAATATCGGGTAAATGGCTTCAGTTAGATCTCCAGCAGATCTTCTACCAGAATGGCATACAACAACAGAATATCACACGAGAATCTAGGACAATAAATAATCTGAAGCCGTTTACAAAAGAGATCTCCAATATTTGACTTTTGACTTCTCTCCATCGAGTCCGAACAGTATTTTGCAACGCATGTTGCAACATGGCTTACAACATGCCTACTAACATGACTTACAATGTGATCTTCCTCATCAAGATAACCAAGATCTATTGAATATACACAGTGCCACTAATGACAATACTATCACACCACGTGTGACCCAACACCTCCAAATTAACTCCCAATACTATCCCATCTCTTCCCGAGATGCACATCACATACCTCAGTTTGCTGTAATAAAACATCCGGCAATCCGTTCTTGAACTAGCTTCTCCATTTGAATGGCTTTGCCCTTTGGTAACAGAAAGCAGTACATAAAGCACTGCTTGAGACGGGAAGGCAAGTAACTCAACATATATAATGCTCAGTTAATTTGCTTAGGTAATCCACACACGGACCTATGCTTCTTGCAAAGCAGAGACCATCCATCATCAAGAGGCAATACATCCACTTAATAACATGTAATCCTATACAAGTATATTTTGCTCGTAATAACATGCTTGTAGTACAATTCCAGGATATTTGGTATGAAATGAACTAGCCGATAGAGGCAGAAGTACCTTAATTGGAATGCTTTCTCCAAAGTAACACAACGACATGTCGCTCGCTGAAGCTGACATCAGGCAGATCCAATGACCCATTAAGCATCTTGTATCGACTACTACATCCCTGAGTGGCAGTAAAAAGGAGGCGTGACCGCAAGTTGCCAATGGTACAATCGACCCATTAGGGCCACAGGCCACTTCCTTCCCGCTGCATCCGTGTGTGAACTCCTTTTTAACTTTCCAAACACAAAAGGTACAAGGGAGCACTTCACCCCCCAAACTTGAGCGATCAACAAATCTGCATGTTTGGATGTGTTAAGAAATAAACCTCTTTGCATAACGGTTCGCAAATAACGGTATGCCGTCCAGTTCAACCAATAATGTGCACAAGATTTCATTTTGCTTCCTGCATGATGGTTAAAACCCATGACGTCTATGAGTAGGAAAACAAGTTAAGATAGAGTAAACAAAAGATAACAAACAGCTCTAGGAGAAGCACTACCAGTAAAATGACGCCAATGTTGCTGAAGCGGTGTGAGATGATGGCAATGATCAGTCACAAGATAAACTGATTGAGAAACAACAAGGCTGTAGCATGTTCATCAGCATCTTAGAAATATAGCCCTCTAGGGGCGGGAGAAGTGCAGATAGCATCACTGTATATAGAAAGCCTGTGGAGCGAACTTAAGTACATGATTGGAACCAAAGAAAATAAACCATACAGCAGTCATGTACTTGTCGCGTTGCGCCGTTGCGGCACTTCATGCATACAACTCACGCTCCTCAGATAACAAGAGGAAGGCCATCACATCACAAAACCATTTTGATTTCAATATCCATTAGAATCTGGATCTTCTCCGTCTCTCCAACCACCGCCAACCCCTTGCTGAGTTTCAAATGAATGCCCCGACATCCTTGCAAAGAAGAAAGCCCATATTAGGATGAAAACTGATCCGTTTCTTTGGCAACACCGTTTCAAGTTATTTGGCCAACCTTCATGAAGCCTGAGTAGAAGACCAATCTTTTCCTTTTGATAAGTCGACCATGCCCTCGACCATGAGCCCCATAACCATCTCCCCATCCATAGATTACATGCTTACAACTAACTTGGTTGCTGCACACAAGCATCCAACTCATTGTACTACAAAACCGACAAAAAACTTCACAAAGTTATTGAAATATCTCTATAATGTATTTAAAGAAGTAACACTACGCAGTCAATCTTTAATCATACAAATCCAAATAACTAGTACTGTCAAAATTTCTTCACAGCAAGTAATATCAGTGTAATGTGTTCAAACACACTATCCACATATATTCAGATTAAAAATTGATAAAGATTATGAGAAAAATGGCTCTGCTATCACAAAATTTACATACAAAACCACATGCGCATACCAAGAATTAAAGATATCTTACAGCATATTCCATCTGCTACAGATCCTGGCAGCTTCGGACAATGAGAATGCAAAGCTGAATGTACAGATTTAAGATACAATTGTTAACTAGCCCAATAAGGATATGACACCAATAAACTTCCATTTTAACAATATACAAACTGAGCAAACTTTGGGGTGTACATAGCTGAACGTGGGAATGTAGTATAATGAGGCACTCTGGAAGAATGATTCATGTTTCCTCACTCTTCACAGGAGTCCAAGTATTCCTTGGAGCAGCATCTCTTCTGCAGCGGGTTACAAACCCAAGGAAATAGCCAAGAAATGCCCCAAGCATCAAAGCACTTGCTCCAACCACATATGTTGGAATTTTAGACTCGACAATTGGAATTTTAGACTCGACAACCACCGCACCACCACCAATATTTTGAGCAAGACCTGATGATATCTCTACTATGTCATGTATTGCACCATCATGATTCCCAATATAGGTAAGAGTCAATTTCTCCCTTGTCGCAACAAGCCTCGTGTACCCAAATTCACCTCCACGATACATGGACCTTTCAGGCTGAGGGAAAATCGGCATATCTTCATGGTCAGTCCTTGGTTCCCAACTTGCTTGCCAATCTTGGCCTGCCATTCCAATTACCACGTGCACTGGTGAACCCCCGTGATATGTAAAGTTGGAGGATACATTCGCACAGGTGTAGTTTTTGATGGGGCAGAACCTCTCGTATCTGTGGACATGACCCCATAATGCAAGAGTCACATTGTTCTCCACCAAAAGTGGTTCCAAATTCTCCAGCATTCTCTCCCTCATAGGAGTGTCCCTTAATTCATTGCTTGTTGTGTACATGGGGCGGTGGCCCTGGACAACAATGAAGGGTGTTTT
This sequence comes from Scilla litardierei, assembly GCA_030789695.1. Classification (NCBI taxonomy): domain Eukaryota; kingdom Viridiplantae; phylum Streptophyta; class Magnoliopsida; order Asparagales; family Asparagaceae; genus Scilla; species Scilla litardierei. The sequence continues at coordinate 41,020,434 of CM061141.1, forward strand.
ATCTCTACGTACACTCTCCAGATCAGCTTTAATAAAATTGTACTGATCACTGCCTTTAAGAAAATTAGTTTCAGTCGATATGTACAGGAAATGGACAACCCCAACATCAAAGGAATAGTAAAGGTTCCGAGTATCTGGAGCTCCAGTTCCCGTGGGCAGGGAAGAGTTTCCAGGCATTTTGAATCTAAGGCTGTATGGAATCCCACATTCACCTCCACCGTCTTTCCCATAAACACCATATGCCCAAGATGGTCTCCATGGCTGTAGCGGCCAATCATACTCATGATTGCCTATGCAAACATGGTATGGTAACCTCGATGTTATTGGTTCTATCTGATTGAAGAATTCATCCCATATCCATGAGAAACCCCTCGCATAGCTAATATCTCCAATATGTGAGACAAATGCAGGCTTATCACCAAGACTCTCAATATCACGGAGGATCCAGTTCACAGTCGACCTGCTTTCATCTTGTGTGCGGTAAAAGGTCTCATATGGGACAGCAGTTCCCAAGTCCCCAAACAAGAATGCAATTGTCTCGTTCGCATCATTGTCTCGAGAAATAAAACTATGGATAGGGCTCCAGCCTCTTGCATCACTGCCAACCTGTCAACAAATTACATGCATAAGATGTATTTTACTAGTTCAAATGATTAACTAATCTATTAAATACCAAATTAGCCAAGATAACTATGTATAAAAATCCACAAGGCTTTGAAAAATAACATTGCACTAATTTCAATATATTTCTAACAAATCTAACCATAAACAAAACAGGTGGCTAGCAATTCAAGGTGAAACTCATGCAAAAACGACCGGTCTAATAAAATTAAACTTTATCCCTTGATAAAAAAATGAATGTTATAACTCTTACCTTATTCAGCAAACAAGCATTTAATTATCAACGATGAAATAATAAACCTTAAGAAAGTCCCATTAATTGTTGTAAGTTAGTTTTCTAGTTAAGTAGATTAAAATGAATACAATTAGCTGAATAGGTGTCTTAAGTAGCAATGAGTTGGATAATATCTGGGATTCAAGTGCCTCATCAAACGTAGGGAGCTTGCGCTCAAAACATGTTTAAGCTTGTGATTGATCCATTAGCGTATATATGAGCATCTTTTGCAACCGTTTTCTAATTTCGCCAATCTTCACTCTAGTTCCAAATTTCACAACAGTCTAAATAAACTCACTATATAACCTAACTATATAAAATTACTCTTTTTCCCCTGAAAAATTCAATCTTTTTCATCGGCTCACCTGGTAATAATACCTCTTCCCTTTCCCCAAACCCTTCATCACACCATCATGAATAAACCCGGGATCCCTCCACCCGATGCTGTCATTCGCCGGATAATCGCACATGTCCTTCATCTCGTACCTGCTCACCTCCGTCGCTGCCTCCCTCTCCAACCTCCCCGCCACCGATCCATACCGAACCCGCCCAGCCGACCCGTCCCCCATCACGAACATCACCCGCATCTCATCCGACCGATCCGTGAACGCCAAGTGAATCTGATCCGGGCCCGACGCGGATTCGAAGCCGACCTCCTCGGACACCGCCAGCCGGTGCTTTGTCCCCGGCAGCGGGTTGTGATCGTGGTCGCGGTGGCGGTAGTTGACTTCGCTGCGGGTCCAACGGAAGATGCGGAACTGGTAGTTGGATCGGAGGTTGGTGAGGGGGATGGAGATGGAACCGGATCCGCTGAGGTATGTAGGGGAGGAGTTGAGGAATAGGTAGCCGATGAACTCCTTGTCACCGGAGCTCGGTGGCGAGTAGATGCCGAGCCAGTCGAGATCGGTGGGGGAGTCGACGCCGGACCATCGGATTTGGACGGTATTGTTGGATTTTATCAGGGTTTTGGGGGTGACAGAGATCGAGACGGAGGAAGAGTATGAGATGGAGAGGGAGAATGAGATAAAGAGGATGATGGTTAGGGTTTTGGCGCTCGCCATGGATGAATGAATCTCAAAGGAGAGACAGTGAGAAGATGATGGCGGAGAACTTTTTTGAACTAGTGGAATCGGATGAAGGAAGCAGGTGGATATGTTTACATGCAAGGACCTGGAAAATTTTGTTATTACAATTAATCAACTGGCTTTTGGAGATACGAACAGAGAAACGGGGGCGATTTGTAACTACGAAATTATTGTACGAGAATTATGCAATGTATGTGCGGTTCTGAATCTTCCGATAGGCGACCCATTGTTCCCTGATGTCGAGATGGATGAAGACTGCTCGCCAGTCCGTAAAAAACAAAAAAATATTTCTTAAAAAAAAGATATGTGTTATGAATAGGCCCATTGGGCCAATTAGGTATCCAACCCACTATTGAAAGTTATAAATACAAGGGTAGGGGGCTCTTAACCCTCTACACCTATTCTCCCTAAATTTCCCTTCACAACACGTTATCAGCACGATCACGCTCGTTGGAGGAGACGGCGGCTCGCGGGGAAGGAGATCCATCAATCGCTCAGATTCAAGAAGATCGTAATCTTCTTAACGGTGAGCGAAAAGGGCATCATTCACCAACCGTCGCCTAGATTCCTCGTCGAATCTAGAGGTAAAAATCCAAACTTTTTAGATCTAAACTTGCTTTTCTCATTAGATCTGCATGTTTTAGGATCAAAAAGTTTATAAACACGGTGAAATTCAACTTTTTTAATAGATCTGCATGTTTAAAACAATAAAAACTTGTTTTTTAGCGATCAAAATTGTTGAAAAATCCGATTTTTACCCCCCCCCCCCCGCCTTTGATCCAAAAATCCGCACGCCCGTAGGGCGGAATGGCGGCGCGCCTCTAGCGCCGCCGGCGGAAAACGAACGCCGCGGCCTCAGGCCGCGGCACTGCGCCGCGGCCCGTCGCCGTCACGGCGGCCGCGCCCTACACGGCCAGCCGTCGCGGCGACACGCCGCGGGCCCCCCAGGGTTTCCTGAAACCCTAACTCTAACGGGCTATTTTTCGGGGGAGGCCCAATATTAACCCTAATGGGTTGTTCTCATGGCCCAAAAGGCCAGAAAATTAGCCCATTCACATAAATTATTTTTCTTTTATTTATTTTTGGCCCTAAAAAGCCCAAAATAGTTAAAAGAAATTTTGAAAGGGTTTTAAAGCGGTAAAATAAAACATTAAAATACGGATCAAAAGGCAAAAAGTTTTCAAAAAAAAAAGTTTTTGCACGTCGCACACAAATTTAAATTATTTTAAATGCATGTGTTTTTGATTATCTGCGTGGTTGTATGTCTCGAATATATTATCTGCGTGGATGTGCAAATTTTAGGCTATGTTTTTAGGGATCAGCCAGGTTTCCGACACCGTTTTAAAATTCCTGCAATTTTTCTTTTTTTGAGAGAAATTTTGTATGTGAGGATGAAAATGTAAAAAGAAGACCGAAGGACACCAAAAAGAAGCTGAAGGCGTTCGCTCAATGAAGATAGGGGCTTCTCTCTGAAGTTCCCAAGTTGTACTTTAATTTTCATACATTTTATTTTTGATGTAACTTCGGACTGGACTTCTTTTTATTTTTTCGGTGTCGGCTGGCTGATCCCCATAGTCCTAAATTATTTTTCTGTTTCATTGCTTATACATTAACTGCGTGGTTGTTACTTAGTTTAAATACCATGTTTAATGTCACAATGAAACCACTTAACAGCATGCGTGATTGTTAATTTCTAGTAATTAACTATTCACATTATCTGAAAAAAAAGCATGTATGTTAAAATCACATTAATTAAATTCATGCTATGAAAATGTTTACATGCGTGGATGTCTATCTTACTCAGTTAAATGATACATGCTGTTTTTCTTTACATTGCTAGATCATAAAATGGCCAGACTCGCAAATGTCGACTTCTCGGTCCTGAAGGCCGATGGGTCAAACTACCTGAGTTGGCAGTTGGACCTGAAGTTCCATCTGCGCTCTCATGGTTTCAGTCTCACACAGACTGAAAAGGCAACAACAAGTACTGCCCCAGCTAACAAGGAGGCTTCAGTGGAAGCACCTCATACAGAGGAAGTTTCCGATATATTAAAGGTGAAAGCCATTATATATATCAGGAAACACTTAGACTCAACCTTAAAGGACGAGTACCTCATTGTAGAGGACCCTTACGAGCTGTGAGATGCACTCGAGGAGAGGTACAGACATCAGAGGGATGTCATACTCCCCCGTGCACAGTACGAGTGGACTCACCTCCGCATACAGGATTTCAAATCCGTAGCGGAGTACAACTCTGCTCTCTTCCACATCACCCCTGAAGTTGTGTGGTTAACCAGTGACGGAGAAGATGTTGCTGGAAAAGACGTTTACGTCTTTCCACGAAAAGGACATGATCCTTATGCAACAATATCGAGAGAGGAAGTTCACAAAGTACTCTGACCTTCTTTCATGCATGCTTATGGCTGAACAGAACAGAGACCTGTTGGTTGCCACCCACAACCTGCGTCCTCCTGGCTCCGCTCCATTGCCACCTCCTGCAGAGGCCCACTTCCAGTCTTCCCAGAAGAAGAAGACGGACAAAAAGGCAAAATTCCAGAAATGGAAAGAACAGAAGCAGCGGAAGAAGGCCACTCCCCCAGCTCCTCCCCAGAACCAGACGTTCGTGGACAAGAAGCAGAAGAGGATTCCCAACAAAGGAGGCACTCCCAAGAAAGACTGGGAGGACAAATGCTCCAAATGCGGGATGACGGACCACTGGTCCAGAATCTGCCGCACAGCAAAACACCTCCAGGACCTCTACCAGGCAAGCCTCAAGCCTCGAGCTGAGAGCGCAGCGTTGGCAGAGACCTCATGGACTCCTGAAGATTTCATGGGAGATGACACTCTCTAGATCTGGACCACTTTTATGCAATTAGCAATGTATCTTCAATTTTATGCATCGTATCTAGTTCTATTTTCCATGTCAAACAATATCTTTTGAGCATTTATTTATGAAAGTGAATCTTTTATCTATATTTATTGCTTGAATGTCTTTCCCCTTTTTTTAGATATGAAACTTATCTTCCTAGTGGACAGTGCATCGACGCACTCGATCCTTCAAAACTTAGACTACTTCACGAGCATAAGTAGTTATTCTGGCCCACTGAGAACAATCTCAGGACCAGCAAACATAATCGAAGGATCAGGGGAAGCAATTATATTGCTCCCCGGCAACACACAAATAACACTTAAAAATGCGTTATACTCCCCTAAATCCATCCGAAACCTCCTAAGTTTTAAAGACATCCGTTTAAACGGATATCACTTAGAGACGGTCGAGGAAGATAAAAGGGAATACTTGCTTGTAACGGCTCTTACAAATGGTTCAAAAACCATTGTGGAACGTTTCAAGGGACTCCCCTCGGGACTCTACCAAACAAGTATACAAACTCCAGAAACATCCATGGTGGAGCACCTGCAGTGCCCCCAAACACCAGAATTCCAACTCTGGCACAGTCGACTGGGACACCCTGGTTCGGTTATGATGTACCGCAACATAAAGAACTCCAGGGGCATTGACCTGAAGAACCTGAAGATTCTTCAAAAAGGCAAATTCCCATGTCCACCCTGTTACAAGGGTAAACTGATCACGAGACCCTCTCCACTGAAAGTGGATGTGGAGTCTCCCAGTTTTCTGGAAAGAATCCACGGAGACATTTGTGGGCCGATTCACCCATCAAGTGGTCCGTTCAGGTACTTTATGGTCCTGATAGACGCATCTACTAAGTGGTCACATGTGTGCCTACTGTCCACCCGTAACCTAGCACTATCTAAGCTTTTAGCTCAGATAATAAAGTTACGAGCCCACTTCCCCGACCACCAGATAAAGAAACTTCGTCTGGACAATGCGGGGGAGTTTACGTCACAAGTCTTTCTAGACTATTGCCAAGCTCAGGGAATTGAAGTCGAACATCATGTAGCGCATGTTCACACCCAAAATGGGTTAGCAGAATCTCTAATTAAGAGACTGCAATGGATCGCTCGTCCATTATTACTTCAATCCCAGATGCCAGTGAATGCGTGGGGTCATGCAATTTTGCATGCTGCATCTTTAATAAAATTAAGACCCTCTGGAGGTCAGTCATCTTCTCCAATGCAACTAGCACTTGGAGCCCCACCAATTGTCTCACATTTGAGAATATTTGGTTGTGCAGTATACGTCCCCATAGCACCACCACAAAGGACTAAGATGGGTCCACAACGTCGCCTAGGCATTTATGTTGGGTTTGACACCCCCTCCATAATTAGATTCCTAGAACCCCTTATGGGGGACGTCTTTAAGGCACGTCTAGAAGACTGTGAATTCGATGAAACATCGTTTCTAAGACTAGGCTCACAGACAAAGAAGCCCGAAGCTTCAGAAAGTATCACTTGGGATACAAAAACTTTATGTCACTTTGATCCGCCAACAAGCCAGTGTGAGGAGGAGGTCCTGAAGATTCTCCACATCCAAAACACTGTCCATCTCTTGCCGGACAAATTTACTGACAACCAGAAGATTGTCAAATCACACGTCCCTGCTGCTAACACTCCAGCTAGGATTGACATACCGCAAAATGGATGCAATCCGCCTGCAGCAGAAATGGTTGGACCTCTCAAAAAGAGAGGACGACCACCGGGATCCAAGGACCAAGTCCCTCGAAAGAGTAGGACCCTTGGCAATGGTAAACAAATACCACCACAGGATGCTAATTTAAGCCCTGCTACCACATCTCTCCCAAACTCTCATGAAGAGGAAAAATCGGGAGAAAATGAAGTATCGATACACTATGTACGAACTGGGGAGTATTGGGACAGAAAAAGCACAACAATAGATGACACATTTGCGTGTAATATTACCATCAACGTCGAGTACTGCGACGATGATATTGAACCACGCTCTCTGACAGAATGTCAAAGCAGAGATGATTGGCCAAAGTGGAAAGCGGCAATAGGAGTGGAGTTGGATTCACTCACCAAACGCAAGATTTTCGGACCAATAGTCCAGACACCAAAAGGTGTAAAACCTGTGGGTTATAAATGGGTATTTGTTAGAAAACGAAATGAACAGAATGAGATCGTACGCTACAAAGCAAGGCTTGTAGCGCAGGGTTTTACCCAACGTCCCGGGGTGGATTTTGAAGCCACATACTCCCCGGTCATGGACGCGATCACCTTCCGATTCCTCATTGGCATAACAGCACAAGAGGGTTTAGATATGCAACTCATGGACGTGGTTACTGCATACCTATATGGCAACCTAGACCGAGACATCTATATGAGATTGCCTTACGGTTATTCTTTGCCTGCAGCACTAAAAGAGAGAGAACGTGACATCTACTCAGTGAAACTGCAAAGATCATTATATGGTCTAAAACAATCTGGAAGGATGTGGTATAACAGACTGAGCGACTTCCTTGCACAGCAAGGATTTAAAAACGACCCAGTCTGTCCTTGCATCTTTATAAGAGCAAAGGAAACAGGATTTGTAATTATAGCCGTCTATGTAGACGACTTAAACCTCATCGGATCTCCTGAAGAGATCGCAAAGATTTCTAGAAGCCTGACAGAAACTTTCGAGATGAAAGACCTCGGAAAATCAAAATTCTTTTTAGGCCTTCAGATAGAGCATCTTAAAGATGGGATCCTGTTACACCAGTCAACTTACACATCGAACTTATTGAAAAAGTTTCAGATGGATAAGTGCCACCCCCTCAGCACTCCGATGGTCGTCAGATCATTGGATGTACACAAAGACCCCTTCCGGCCGCTGGAAGAGGGGGAGGAAGTACTAGGCCCCGAAGTGCCTTATTTAAGTGCTATCGGTGCACTCCTTTACCTGGCTAACTGCACTCGCCTTGACATAGCATTTGCAGTAAACTTACTAGCCAGATATAGTGCTGCACCTACACAGCGGCACTGTGCCGGAGTTAAGCATCTTCTGCGCTACCTCCAAGGGTCCATAGACTTAGGTCTATTCTACAGGAAAGGGGCATCAACTGGTTTAGTTGATTATGCTGACGCAGGTTACAGGTCCGATCCTCATACAGAGAAATCTCAGACCGGATACATGTTCACATATGGCGGCACTGCCATATCCTGGAGATCTGTGAAGCAGACCATGATGACCGTCTCATCCACCCACTCAGAGCTACTAGCGATCTTCGAAGCAAGCAAGGAATGCTTCTGGCTACGCTCGGTGATCCAGCACATACTCACCTCCACCGGCCTGACGACCGGCGTTCTTGCACCCACTACACTCTATGAAGACAATGCAGCATGTATAGCCCAGCTACAGGACGGCTACATCAAAGGTGACAAGACGAAGCATATCTCCCCCAAGTTCTTCTGGACGCACGACCTTCAGAAGCAAAAGCAGATTGAGGTACAGAAGATCCAATCATGTAATAACTTGGCGGATTTGCTTACCAAATCCCTGCCTACTAGTATCTTTGAGAAACTTGTATATGGGATTGGGATGTGGAGAGTGAGTAAATGTAAACTGGTCAGGATGAGAGAACTATGAACTCATAGATACATAGGAGACTGATGTATAGATTCATAGGAAATCTGCAAGCCTGAAGCTTGGTCAGATAAGGGGGAGTCAACTGCAGAGTTGTACTCTTTTCCCTTGGCTACAGGTTTTTTCCCACTGGGTTTTCCGTAGTCAAGGTTTTGACGAGGCAACCTCGTTGACTCTGGATCCTGAAGTATCCACCCCTAGACACATCCCCAAAACAGGGGAAGTTATGGGTTAACTGTTCTTTCTTTAACAAGACAGTTACCCTAACTCGGATCCTGAAGAATCCACCTCTTATTTCAATGTTGATTGGATAAGGGGAAGTGTTATGAATAGGCCCATTGGGCCAATTGGGTATCCAACCCACTATTGAAAGTTATAAATACAAGGGTAGGGGGCTCTTAACCCTCTACACATATTCTCCCTAAATTTCCCTTCATAACAATATGTGCTATATACACCCATGTGAGTAGGGGTGTATATAAGATTTTGTGTTCAATTTTGCCTTAAATAGAAAAAAGAGAGATTGAATTGAGAAATGACTTCATGTGTTTTGCAAATTTAGAAAATAAAATTACATACACCCCTATTCATAGGGGTGTAGATAGTCTTCCTCAAAAAAAATTCTAAAGAGGAACTTGTGATCCAAATTATCATCTGGCTTGAGAGGGAACGAAACGAAAGGAAATTAAATGAAAAGGAAATAGAAAAAGTAAAGGAAATAAAAATGAAATGAGATTATTTCTCTTGTAGGAAAATAGAGAAGAAAGTTAAAGTTAAATGTATAAATTACGTTTATTAGGCTAGCGAATTATAACGAAGAATTTGCTAACACTATAAATATAACGATTCGTAAAAAATATGTTATTAAATAGTACATAAATAATTTACAAATTTTGTTAAAAAGTTTGGATAATTCGCAAGGGAATTGAAAAATCCGTGCATAATGAGTAGGGGTGAGCACGGTTTGCTCAAACCGCCCTAACCGAATCAGACCGAACCAGACCGAGCCAAAAACTGGACCAAACCGAACCGCTCTCCATCGGTCTAGTTTGGTCTCACTCGTTGGAAACCGCCACTTATATAGTTCAGTTTGGTTTCACCCTGTCGAACCCGCTTAAACCGAGCCGAACCGACTCCTAACATATATTATATATTGTGCTGGAAATCTGTTGGGATTTTAACCCTAGTAGCGGAGAGCACGGTCTCAAAAAAAAGAGAAGTTCATCTTGGTTAGCGCTACTACGCTCAAGTGTAATGCCCTACAAGCTACTGCACAAGTACTAGAGGAGGGGGTGAATAGTACTTTAAAAATAACGAGGAGTATAATTCCTAATTATCGTGCAAACAACTACCAAATCAATTTGCGGAAGCTTAAATTGATGACAACAACAAAATTAACAATGCTAACAATTGATATTACTGGGTTCGGATCCACCCAAGTCTCCCCGACTTGTTCCCGGTGATCCTACGTTCCAACCACCCGGATCCCCTCCGGATACTTAGGTTAGAAACCCTAACCCAAGATTTCCACTATGATATCTTATGAAAAACCTTCACAAGATCAAATCATACATGCAATGGCAAAAGTGAATCCCACAACCCGGGATCACAACCTTCTCTCACAACCGAGAGAATCAATAGTAATAAATGAATTTATAATGAAATAAACAACAACTTACCACAAACCCTATACCTTGAGTATTCTTACCAAATAAGTGCAAGGAGGGATTTAAGGAAGAGAAAGTCACCAAGACCTAGCACCACTTAAATGAGCAGCAATGGGTGCCTAGGAGTGATTAGGAGACTTGAATCAAGCTAGAGCTTGAATGGCTCACCAAGAACAAACTTCTCTCAAGATGGATTCTAGATCTAGAAAGTGAGAGAATGGATTTCTTGTGAGGAAGAGAGCTTTGGAAATGAGTGAGAATCTCTAACTCTTTCAATTTCTATGAATCTCTTAATGGCAGCTCTAACCTAGAAAGAAATGACCAAGCTTCGTATTTATAGGGTCCCATAAAAACGAGTTAGGTCAAATCCCAACGGATAGAAATCTGAAGCAGTTAGTCGGTCAAAGAACAACCACTGACCGACTAGTTCATCAACTAGTCGGTCGGTCAAACAACATGGACCGACTAAGTGATGAACATTGAAGAGATTGAATTTCAGACCTAGAAATCTAGTCGGTCCAAGAAGACTGTCTGACCGACTAGTTTCACAACTAGTCGGTCGGTCAGTGAACTTAGACCGACTAAGAGTCAAAAACAATTAGTCTAATTACAAATTGATTTAGTCGGTCCAAGAACAAATGTTGACCGACTAGATCATCAACTAGTCGGTCGCCAAACGTTCTTAGACCGACTAACTGGCCGCACCCCGGCGTACACGTCCCGAGGCGACGGTTGTAGTTTTACCGCAAGCGCACGGTATAGCGGCGAGCGGGTATCGAACACAGGGAGGACGAATGACCGTGCTTGCTCCTAATCAACCTGGCTATTTAGAGGGATAATTGCCTTGGGCGATCCTGTCACAATCGTCAGACAAAAGTGCGAAATATCAAATCAAATAGAGAACGCCTAGGGAATGGGGAATCCCCACTACTCACCGTATTTCACAATTGTGGTTCGCCGGTATCGAAATCGCTAGGATGAGAATTTGGATGAACTAGTTGCAACTAAATGTGGAACCAAGCTCACGCTCTCGCGCTGTTGCCGGTCTATAGCTATCCTAGGTTTGGGTCCAATCTCTTGCAAACCCTAGCCTAGGGAAGCTAGCATTAGGATCAACATCATCGTCCAATTGCGCACCGAGCCCAATCTCTTGCAAACTCGGTCCACAATCTAGATTAGGATAGTTCCTACCCGTCCAATCTCTTGCAAACGGGTATCGGCACGGAATTGCAACCGGAGATCCTAGCATCGGTCCAATTTCTTGCAAACCGATACTTCGAAAATCCGACTCCAACCCAATTCGGATTTCTAGGGCTTCCTATCGAATTGGGATCCAATCTCTTGCAAATCCCAATTGATGTGAATACCTAGCTATCCGTAGTAATTCGATCCCAATCTAATCCCTAATAACAATCCTAGCTCAATTTCTACCTATTCAACACAAATACGAAATTGGGCTTGTAGGGTTCATCCCCACGCCCCAAGACGTGGAGACTACTCACTAATCATAGCAATAGCACAATAATTAGCAATGAAATAGACAATGGAATTCATCACAATAATGATATAAACAATAAAAATAGAGTTTTTTTGGGGAAGAGAAGTGCAAACCAATGTAGATCTTCAATCAACCCAACAAAAATCCAAGTTTTTCTCTTCTCCAATCACAATTAATAAAACTAAAAAGTAGACTCAAAAAGCTGCAAAAAATTTGAGAGGTGGCTCTCTAAACTAGGGTAAAAACAGAGCTTAAATAGCCCCCAAAAATCGTCTAAAAATCCTGACCAAAATGCCCCTGCACAGCCTGTTTTCCGCAAATTTCGCTACAGGCTGCGCATCGCACTCGGCCGAGTGACAAAAGTCGCTCGGCCGAGTGAAAACCCTGTCAATTTTCCAGTAAGTCGGGGGCTTCAGGGGTCTTCAGTTCGGGGGCGGCTCGGCCGAGTGAGTTGTCGTCACTCGGCCGATGGCTTCACTTCACTCGGGCGGACGGGATTTGCCACTCGGCCGAGTGGGTCTTCTGAAGCTCAGATGGCCGAAAAACAGTAACTTCGATCTTTTTGAGGGCCTTCGTCTGGGCGCCACTCGGGCGGACGTGGTATCGTCACTCGGCCGATGTGGTCTCCGTCGCTCGGCCGAGTACACATGGAAGTCGTGTCTGAACGGGTCGGCCGAGCAGTGTCTCGCTGGTCGGCCGAGTGGCTCCTCCACTCGGCCGAGTGGGACACAAAAAATGCCCAAACTGGTCGTTTTGGCCTCCTCGTCACTCCGGCGACGTCCATTCTTCTTCCGCTCCTCTCCAACAGCAAAATACCCCTCGGGGAGGTCGTCGGTGGCCGTCTATCGTGAGCGCATCTCATGATCACTCCAAATCGCGCCAAATCACCTGAAATGCGACAAAAACAACAAAGCGTGAAAAGCATCGCAATATCGTCGATATATCGTGAAAAACATGATTTGGGCGATCTAAATGGCATGCAAACATGCGGAAAAAGGTGTAAAAATAAGGAGTGATCAAAATCCCCCAAGCTTGCCTCTTACTCGTCCTCGAGGAAGATAAGTAAAAGGCGAACCCGGTGGATTCGGAATACGAAAACGACAAAAAACGAAAAAAATGAAAAACGAAGAAGAATGAAAACCAAACGAAAATAAAGAAAGAAAGAAAGAAAGATAGGATGCTAGATCATTTTCTCAGGACGTGGGTTTCACCTACTCTTATAGCATGCACCGAGTGAGAAATACATGTCAAAGAATCTCATTTTGATATCATAGTAGAATAGTGCAAGTAGAAAATAGAAAACCCACGAACAACGGTATAATCATGAAAAACGGAATGATTTTAAAATTAACATCGCCTGGATCATCTAAAGCGGTATACAAATCTCAGATCACACACTTTTCAATTGAACGCTTTCTATCTGGAGTATAAGAGTATCACATCATAGAATAGAGAGAATAGAAAAGTATGGATTTCATGAAATAAATGCTAGGCTTAGATTTCTGGGTTTCGTAAAGCTAGAAACAATCTCACCGAGTATAGAATATTACTTAGCCTAGGTTGTCGTGCAATGTCAAGTAGTCGCTCTCTCACACATCAATGGATCTCCTCCCCCAAGCTTATCTATAAGCGTGGTGGCACAAAAATATTTACATCCCCATTTATATAGCTCCAAAGGCAAAGAAGGGAAAGAAGAAAGAAAGTAAGCGAGATGGGATCTTTTATTGAGGATTTTTCCTCTTTTTCTCTTTTTTTTTCTTTTTTTTTTCTTTTCTTTTGCAATAAGCAACATATATACAATGATCCCAACTCAGAGAGAGGTAATGATATACAAGAATGTTTTTCTCTCTTTTATTCTTCTCTTCTCTCTCTTTTTTTTTATTTTTGAAATAAGAGATTTGGAGCTAGGAATTAATAGCGGGGGAAATGCCATAAAATAGAATCACTAAGGGGAGATTCACCAATGATTTTAAAAGTAGAGAAGTGATGTTCAAGATTTGTGGAGAAAGAAATAAATATAACTCTCGGCTCACTCTATAAGACATGCACGACAACTTCAGCAGGGTAATCTAATCTACTCAGTTTCGATCACAAAAAAGCTAACTAATCCAGATATATCTTAGCTAATCATCATTCAATCATCCGGAAGTGAAGTGTACAATTCATGCATATAGAAGTGATAAAGGAAAAGAAGTCAGTACTCCAGATATAGGCATTCAATGCGTGAATCTTGGTGTGTTTTCTGTGATAGCATACATATGAATATTCAGGCTCAGCTAATAATAAAATTTCATCCATTTTCATGAGGAAAAAGTGTGGGTTACTATTTCTAAATGTAAAGCAAGTCATAGCATATGATATCAGAAATGAAATCTAAGACACGACAAATATAGCATGCATATAGAATAAGCTAACTCCACGTAGACATCATCACAGAAAATTCATCTCTAGCATGAGATGAAAAAAGAAACGAAGTAAAGATAAAAGGAAAAATAAAACTATGCAATGCGGCACACAGGAAAATAGGAAAAACGTGATGCATGGCAAGATAAATGAAAAATAATGAAAAATAAGTGCAAAAGTGAAAAACGGTGTGAAAAAAAAACTAAAAATAAAGGTGGCAAATCGAAAAAGAACGTGAGAACTCACTCCCCCAAGCTAAAGTGCACAGTGTCCTCAATGTGCAAAGTGTGGCACACAGAGAGACATGTAATGAGAGGGACAAGTGGGGATGCATGCATGATGGAAAGAAAAAAGATAATAAAACGAAAAATAAAGGAACGAAAATATGATGCGGATATGATGCATGCACAGATATGAGTGATACGAGTATAAATGGGTCACCAAAAGAAACGCTCCCTCTCTCCCAATAAAAATATATAGATGTGATCAAAATGAGAAACCCAAGTAGATATGATGAGGTATGCACAAAAAGATATGATCAAAAATATAATCCCAAAACAAGTGAGAGGAGGGGGGGTGGACAAAAGCGCAACAGGACCCAGCAGAGACGGGCAGCACAACGACAGGAATGGATAAAGGCATCAAGAGTGCCTAAGAAGGCGGTGCCGCGCCGTCTCCGTCCTGAGGCGGAGGAGGTGGTGGTGGTGGTGTGGGCTGCTGAGCTGGGGTGGAAGCGGAAGCAGGTCTAGTGTGTGTGGAAGTGTGTGTGGGGACCTGCTGGGTGGGCTGGGGTACGCGAGGGAGACGCTCCAGCACCTGTGTAAGGCAGTAGTGGATCTGGGGTATCAGGTCGAAGCGTCCAGCCATCGCAGAGACGGTGGAGGACAGGGTCCTAAGGTCTCCTCTAAGACCACTCACCGCCAACTCAAGAGCGCGTATGCTCTGCAGTGTAGTGTCGGGTGGGGGTGGTGCAGAGGGACGCACCGGTCTAGGCTGCGCAGGGCGAGGCTGGCGTACGCGTGTGGAGTATGTGACGGGCTCAGCGGGGAAGGGGACAAAAGGTGCCGTGCCTGGAAAAGTGGGCCTGGCCTCGGTGCGAGGCCGGGACACCGGCTGGCGAGAAGTGGAGGCAGCGGCAGCAAAGGAGGCGTGCAAAAGAGGCAACGAGGTGGCCAAAGAGGTCTGTGGCACAGAAGTGTGGACAGACGCCACGACACTCTCGGAGAAGACGGCGGCAGTGGAGACAGAGGAATCTCCCGCTGGGGTAGAAGTGTGTGGTCCAAAAGGTGTAGCCCCAGCGGAGATCATGCTAACCATGGTCTCCACGACCGAAACGAACGAGGGCTCTCCACTCTCAACAAAGGTCTGCGGGCGATGGGGGAGAGCGGAGCAAAGGGGCTCCACGGACAGAGGGCCGGAGGTGGCAGCAGGAGTGGTGGGGACAGCCTCGGAAGTGGTGACAGTGGTGGAAGTGGGCTCAGCAAGAGTACTCTCGACACAGGCAGAGGTGGGGACAGAAGTGTCAAGAGCAGTGGAAATGTCAGGAACAGGCTGAGAGGCCACAGGGTCGACGGGGTGGGCAGCAGGCTCGGAAGGGTGTGCAGCAGGGTCTGCGGGAGCAGCCTAGGCAGCGTGGGCAGCGTGGGCCTGCTCGGCCTCCTCGGCCTCGAGCACGTAGGCGGCGGGGATGAGGACATCCATCGCCGGAATCCAGTCAACGTGGGCTGGTGCAATCAGAGTCCGAGCAGGGCTCGGGAGAATCATGTAATCGGCCCCATAGGGGCCGTGCAACCAGACCCAGTGACGCTCACCATGCGGACGCAGCATCTTCATCCGGGCCATAACGTCTATCGACAAGGAAGTGGGGCCCGGAACGCGTCGCAGGTCGTCGGGTAGGTCCTCGCCGGTCATCATGGTAAGTAAGGTGATCAGACCGCCGCAGCATATCGGTGAGCGAGCGCCCACCGACACAATGATACGGTCTAGAAACCAAGCCGCAATGTCGATCACGACGGCGGGGACAAGCTCGAGTCCATCCCTAGACAGAGCTCTGGGACGTGTCATCGCGTAGAGCATGTAAAGCTCTGGCGTAGACATCGTGCCCGGCTCATATCTGGCCAAAAAGGTAGTCGCCATGAGGCGCTGGGCAATGCGTAGGCAGGGGTGGACTATGGCCGAGGCCTTGGCCCTACTAGGGTCAAAGGCAGCGTGGTGGCCTGTGATCCGGGCCCAGAAGGCGCCGGCGTCGAAAGAAGGTGGGGGGATGTGGGTAGGGCCGTAACCGCGATCGGCTCCGGGGACGGCGGGCCATGAGAAAAATGCTCTCATCATATCGAGAGTGACCTAGCACTCTCGATCCATGAACCGGAATGAGCATCCCTCATCGGTCCGGGCGATCGAACTCAAAACCTCAAGTGTCGGGCGGGTAAAAGTATCCGCCGACACTTGAAGGAAGTCGCGCCAACCCACGTTGTCGTACAACGTGAGTATCCCCTCAAGTACCCCCAGGCGTCCAAGGTCAGCGAGGTGTGCGAACCTGGAGGGTACGATCGAGCGCTGAGAGATACGCTCAAAGACGGCGCGGTGTGCGTCGTCTCGGAACGTAATCCCGAGCGGCCCGACCAGTGGGGCCGGTGGTGGTGGCTGTGGATCGGCAGGGAGAGGCTGTGCGGGCTGTGGGTGCGCTGCAGGCTGTGCGGGGTGTGCGGGGCCTGCAGGCTGTGCTGGGTGTCTGGTGTGTGTGTGGGACGGTGGAGGAGAGTCCTCCAACTCGTGGGAGGGGCCGGCATCATCCGACCGCTTCCGCTTGGCGGAAGCTCTCTTCGACCGCGGCCGTGTCCGGGGCGGCATATCTGCCCCGAGCGCGCGCCGAAAAGTGAAAAGTGCGGCGTGTGCACAAAGAGTGGAAAGAGTTTACCCAAACATGCCGCGAGTGCTAAGCAGTGGAAGCGTGCGAAGTCCGCGCCTCCACGAAGTCCTGAGCAGCCCGTAGAAGCTCCCCTGAGCTCCCCTAAGCTCCAAAAAGCAACCTGCGCATGAAAAAGCGATATCAGCGAGTAATAATCAAAATGTATGGAGCAATAGGGGTATAACAGATAGATATGTGAATTGATTCGGGTTAGGGGTTCGATTAACACACGGATCCTCAAAAACTACGCAAAAAGAGAAGAAAATGGTGAAAATAAGCGAACCGGAGGTGATCGGAGACGGGGCTGCCGGCGGCGACTCGGGCGGGGTCCGGCGATGGTCGGCCGGCGATGGCAGGCCGAGCGGCGGCGCGCGCGGGCGAGTGGCTGTTGGGCGAGGCGAGATCGGGCGAGGGAAAGCTGAGGGGGCGCGGGCGAAGGGGTTTTTTCGTTTTCGAAAACTGCGCCCCCCCTTGGCTTTATATTAAAAAGTTACGACTCGGCCGAGTGACTTTACTCACTCGGCCGAGCGAGGCAAATAAAAATTTCTCCCCGATATCGCTTCGGCCGAGTGGCTTTGCCATGCTCGGCCGAGTGGAGTAAGTCCATTCGACCGAGTGACTCAAGCTACTCGGCATAACTCGCCCTAGGAGGGTATCCGTTTCACTCGGCCGAGTGAATATATATACTCGGCCGAGTAGCAGTTATAATGAAATGAGAAAAATAGACAGAGAGTTGGGTACAGCAGACTTCCCTCGTTCGTGAGCGGCTCGGCCGGACGAACTTCTGTACTCGGCCGAGTGACTAGTATACTCGGCCGAGTGAGCCTTGCATTCTGCTGTTTGTCTTCGTTTAGGCTCTAAACTCCGTCTTTCTTCCTCCAGTCGATTTCATGCTCCTCCTAAGCGTCGAACGCCTTCTTGGGGCGCTCCTCATCGTCTCGTTCAACCTCCTCATGATGATCTACTTATCTCCTCTCCTGTCAAGAAAAATAGGACCCGTTATCACAAAATTTTTGGTCGGATGACTCAAAACACTAAAAATCTCTAAAACGAAAATAAAGAAAAAGCAAAAATAAAGCAAAAACCGTCGGGTTGCCTCCCGACAAGCGCTCGTTTTAGGTCGTGAGCTCGACCCCCTATAATTTTCAATCAATGCGGGATGTTTGGTGCATATGAGATGCACCCGTCAAACTTTCCGGGGAGCGCGCTTGGATTCGAACGTGGCGGCGTAGCGTTCTCCCGCGGAGGTCTCTTGTCCCGAATGGTGTTGGGGGGAGGCTCCCCCAAGCTAGCATTTGCCCCGGTCAACGGCTTAACCGGCGATGCCGATTTCCGTACCGGCGGAGCTTTCTTTGGAGACTTTGATTTCGAGAGCTTGCAGAGCTCTCGAATCCTTGCGACATCAGCGTCGCCTTCATCTTCATCAGCGGAGAAGTCGGGGGAATCGTCTTCAATCTTTTCATCTCGGCCTAAATCCGGGCCTTCATCAAATTCTTCATCAAAAAGGGCACCAATTGAGTGAGGAATCGCCTCCTCTATCACCTCATCAAGGAGGTCCATGTAATCGAGTTCCTCGTGATAAGGCATATGCTTCATAGCCTTAGGAATGTGGAGCTCCACCTCAATGTTTCCGACGTTCAAGGTTAAGGTACCTTCGCGCACGTCGACAATGACTCCGGCGGTGGCGAGGAATGGGCGCCCAAGTATCAATGAGGTGTCTCCCTCCTCCTTAATGTCCATGATGACGAAGTCACATGGCAAGCATATTCCACCCGGGACTTGAAGTGGGATGTCTTCGGCAATCCCCACCGGCCTTGTTATCCGTCCATCGGCTAATTGAATGCGCATGTCGGTGGGTTTCAACTTTGTCCCGGTGTTAAGCTTTAAGAACATGGAGAGGGGCATGAGACTCACACTAGCCCCAAGATCGACCAACGCCTTTTGAAGAGGCACGCCGCCCAACGTGCAAGGAATCCGAAAACTCCCCGGATCTTTAAATTTTGCCGGCTCCTTTTCTCTCTTGGTGAACCAAGAGCCCTCCTCGGCTAGCATGATCTTCTCCTTCCTCTTTCTCCCCGAAATCAAGTCCTTCAAGAATTTGGCATATGTGGGGATCTCGATGATGGCGTCAAGGAAGGGAATATTTAGGCTAACTCCTCTTAGATACTCGAGGAATTTCGCTAGCCTTTTCTCCATTTTCGCTTTCGCTAGTCTTTGGGGGAATGGGACCGGTGGCATGAAGCGCCTCTCCTCAATTAATAGCTCCGCCCTAGATTTCTCCTTGTCTTGTGGCTCCTTCTCCTTTTCAATCTCGACTATCGGCTCAACCGGCTCCAAACTTTCCTCCACGGCCTCCTCAATAGGAATCATGGCGGGGGTGGTGTCCTTCCCGCCTCTAGTAGTGACGGCAACTACGGCGTTGATGTGGCCCGTGTTGCCCCGTGGGTTTTGCTCCGGTTGCGCCGGCAATCTTTGAGTGTTCCGGTTGAGCAACGCTAATTGCTCCGATATTTGAGCCACTACGGTATTGAGAGATTCTTGCCCCGCCTTCAAAGTAGCATTCACCTTATTTTGCTCGACCATGAACGCCTCCACTCTAGTTTCGAAATCGGATCGTTGTGGAGCTTGTGGAGGGTTTTGGTTTTGATTCCTCCACCCTTGATTGTATCCGGGAGGCCTATAAGGTGGGACTTGTTGCTTTGGTTGGAAGTTTTGTTGTGTAGGTCCCCTCGGCGGATAGTATTGTTGTTGGGGTGGTGGTGGTCGAGCTTGATTAGGCGGTTGTTGTGGCGGGTTCAAAGCTCCTTCATTGTTGGCGTAGGAGAATCCCGGGTGATTTCTTGCGGCCGGATTGGACCAATAACCTTGGTTCCCCGCAACATATTGCACTTGCTCCAAGGATCCTTCTCCTTGCTCTCCTCCCGAATACATGGCTTGAGATTGGTCTTGCCAATCACTCATTTGGCTTGCCGGCGTGGAGGTGGAAGGGCTTCCTTGGGGCTCCGTGATGAATTTCTCCAATCTCTCCACCACCTTGTGGAGAGAATCAAATTTCCTCGTAAGCTCCGCTACGGCCTTTGCCTCGTAGATGCTAGTCGGCTTTAAGGAGGACGTAGAGTGTCCTCGCTCATCGCCCCATTGTTGGTTATTAGAGGCCATCTCCTCAATTAGGGCCGTAGCTTCCTCGGGAGTCTTTGACAAGATTGCACCATTCGCCGCGGCATCAATAATTTGTTTGGTCCCCGGTTGGAGACCGTTGTAGAAGCTATGCACTAACTCCCAATCTTCTATACTGTGGTGCGGGCACTGGTGCTACAAATCCTTAAATCGCTCCCAAGCTTCATAGAGCGTCTCATGTGGTCCTTGCTTGAAGGACATGAGAGCGCTCCGGATCTTCACCGTCTTGGATGGTGGATAGAATTTATCAATGAATGCATCCGCCAACCCGTCCCAAGAGGTGAAAACTCCGTCAGCTTGCGTCCTCAGCCAATATAGTGCTTTGTCCTTTAGCGTGAAGGGGAAGAGGCGCAGTCTGATGGCATCGATCGGGACCCCCGGCATTTGGAAAGTGGCGCACTTCGACAAGAATGATTGGATGTGGTAGTGGGGGTTCTCGTGAGCGTTCCCATGAAATGGGTCTTGTTGCATCAAAACCACCAATCCCGTCTTTAGCTCGAAGTTCTTGTCGGCCGCCAACTCCGGCACGGCGATGGATGACGTAGTAGAAGAGGTTTTAGGCCGAAGCCTATCGCGAATAGAAATTATTCTCGCCATTCTCTCCGCCAATTCTTCGGGAGTTTCCCGGTTGGTCATAAACCGCCCTTCCGGATATTGTCTCCTTTCCGCTCTGAGTCTCCGCGCGGTACGTTCGATCTCGGGATCGAATAATAAGGCTTCGGGGTCCGCCGTAGATCTCGTGTACATGCACAGGGAAAACAGAGTTTCAAAGAGATGATTAGTACCGTGGAAGGGTTAGGTAAGAATAGCAAAGGAAATAATAATGGTAAAAGAAATAAAATAAAAAGAAAATAAAAGAAAGAAATAGCTAAGGTGAAAAAGAATCAAACGCAATCGCCTCCCCGGCAACGGCGCCAAAAACTTGGCCGCACCCCGGCGTACACGTCCCGAGGCGACGGTTGTAGTTTTACCGCAAGCGCACGGTATAGCGGCGAGCGGGTATCGAACACAGGGAGGACGAATGACCGTGCTTGCTCCTAATCAACCTGGCTATTTAGAGGGATAATTGCCTTGGGCGATCCTGTCACAATCGTCAGACAAAAGTGCGAAATATCAAATCAAATAGAGAACGCCTAGGGAATGGGGAATCCCCACTACTCACCGTATTTCACAATTGTGGTTCGCCGGTATCGAAATCGCTAGGATGAGAATTTGGATGAACTAGTTGCAACTAAATGTGGAACCAAGCTCACGCTCTCGCGCTGTTGCCGGTCTATAGCTATCCTAGGTTTGGGTCCAATCTCTTGCAAACCCTAGCCTAGGGAAGCTAGCATTAGGATCAACATCATCGTCCAATTGCGCACCGAGCCCAATCTCTTGCAAAACTCGGTCCACAATCTAGATTAGGATAGTTCCTACCCGTCCAATCTCTTGCAAACGGGTATCGGCACGGAATTGCAACCGGAGATCCTAGCATCGGTCCAATTTCTTGCAAACCGATACTTCGAAAATCCGACTCCAACCCAATTCGGATTTCTAGGGCTTCCTATCGAATTGGGATCCAATCTCTTGCAAATCCCAATTGATGTGAATACCTAGCTATCCGTAGTAATTCGATCCCAATCTAATCCCTAATAACAATCCTAGCTCAATTTCTACCTATTCAACACAAATACGAAATTGGGCTTGTAGGGTTCATCCCCACGCCCCAAGACGTGGAGACTACTCACTAATCATAGCAATAGCACAATAATTAGCAATGAAATAGACAATGGAATTCATCACAATAATGATATAAACAATAAAAATAGAGTTTTTTTGGGGAAGAGAAGTGCAAACCAATGTAGATCTTCAATCAACCCAACAAAAATCCAAGTTTTTCTCTTCTCCAATCACAATTAATAAAACTAAAAAGTAGACTCAAAAAACTGCAAAAAATCTGAGAGGTGGCTCTCTAAACTAGGGTAAAAACAGAGCTTAAATAGCCCCAAAAATCGTCTAAAAATCCTGACCAAAATGCCCCTGCACAGCCTGTTTTCCGCAAATTTCGCTACAGGCTGCGCATCGCACTCGGCCGAGTGACAAAAGTCGCTCGGCCGAGTGAAAACCCTGTCAATTTTCCAGTAAGTCGGGGGCTTCAGGGGTCTTCAGTTCGGGGGCGGCTCGGCCGAGTGAGTTGTCGTCACTCGGCCGATGGCTTCACTTCACTCGGGCGGACGGGATTTGCCACTCGGCCGAGTGGGTCTTCTGAAGCTCAGATGGCCGAAAAACAGTAACTTCGATCTTTTTGAGGGCCTTCGTCTGGGCGCCACTCGGGCGGACGTGGTATCGTCACTCGGCCGATGTGGTCTCCGTCGCTCGGCCGAGTACACATGGAAGTCGTGTCTGAACGGGTCGGCCGAGCAGTGTCTCGCTGGTCGGCCGAGTGGCTCCTCCACTCGGCCGAGTGGGACACAAAAAATGCCCAAACTGGTCGTTTTGGCCTCCTCGTCGCTCCGGCGACGTCCATTCTTCTTCCGCTCCTCTCCAACAGCAAAATACCCCTCGGGGAGGTCGTCGGTGGCCGTCTATCGTGAGCGCATCTCATGATCACTCCAAATCGCGCCAAATCACCTGAAATGCGACAAAAACAACAAAGCGTGAAAAGCATCGCAATATCGTCGATATATCGTGAAAAACATGATTTGGGCGATCTAAATGGCATGCAAACATGCGGAAAAAGGTGTAAAAATAAGGAGTGATCACTAACGATAAACAGTAGCTTAGGAGAAAAATTGGCATGTACAATAAAGCTCAACTAGTCGGTCAAAGAAGCATCACTGACCGACTAGTTCACAAACTAGTCGGTCGGTGAGTCAACGTAGACCGACTAACTGTAAACAGTAATGAGCAAGAAAAGATTAACTGAAACTAGTCGGTCCAAGAAGCTTTGCCGACCGACTAGATCACCATCTAGTCGGTCAGTTCTTCTTCTTGAACCAACTAACATGCATAATAAAGTCCGAATCGAAGCGTGATGCTTCGAGGAAGTTAGAATGGACTTCTACTAAGATCCTAGAGCTAAGATATGAGCGTAATGAAGATAGAAATGTAAGATATACTCAAGGCTTAACATTTTATAGGTCGAAACTAAAAGACTATAAATAAAACCTTAAAGAACGGTTTTCGAGAGCTTCGATCAAATCTTCATGACTTCCAAAATGGTCCAAAAGCTTCAACGAAGCTTTAGGCATTGAATACGAGCTTTGAGAAGTCTTGAGATGTCGCTTTGAGTGTTCTCGTGAATTTGGCGACGATCTTCATAACTGCGCTCACAAATTGTTAGTTCATGAATTATTTATGTTTGCTCATCATCCAAAACCAAATCCGGGGAGTCCAATACTCAACATTCTCCCCCTTTTTGGTGATGACAATCCAACATAAATAATAATCAAAAATAATGATTCAAATGTAAAATACTTACTCCCCCTGCATTGATGACACGTTAATTCCAAATTGAATATATATAAATTGCATCAATCAGACGAGTAAGATATATAATGAGAATCGAATTTTGAAATATCGGATTTGAAAATCCTTATATATATCTTAACTCCCCCTGAATCTAACATATCAAATTAGATTCTTGGAAATTGAGTTAATTTTCATTTGCCCTAATCATTATCATTATCTCTCCCCCTTTGGCATTAACCCAAAAATGGGGGGGCATACAACGACAACAACAAGGATAAAGAAAATCCAACGTCGGGAGTCGTAGAATATGATGATGGACCAAATTGACACCAAGGAAAATAGTCGAAAACGAATCAAAGTGTGCCAAATTGTCCATTTTCGTAAAACGAAAATTAAAATCATCAAAATACCAAATATAAATTCACTTATTGAATAAAGAAACGTACTCTTCAATACTCAATATTCTTGGTTAAATTTGTGCATGTAAAACAATTCTAAGCAATCATAGGAGTAATTCTATTTAACCAAGTTAATAATCGTCGAGCGACGATATCACATATCATAGACATTGAATGAATATTAAATGTGCACAACGAAGTGAAAGAGAACAACGATGTATATATATAGAATATCATGAGTACATGCAAAAGTACATCGAATACATCAAACAAAGTGCAACATCTATATCACCAACAAAAAGATACAACATCATCATCGAAACACCATCATCAAACATCCAACAAAATGAAAGTACAACAAGTACACCGACATCCAAAATCCAAAATACATCAAAACACCGCCAAAACTCCATCCTAACCCAAAACACTCTCAAAAAGATGTATCATCCAATGATCACAGGAGAGGCCTCCAAACTGACGCTCAGGAGGAAGTGGCAGGATCAGCAGTCTCCGTGGGTCCAGTCGAGGGAGTGGACTCAGGCTCTGCTGCAAGGAGTGGTGTGTGAACTGAAGGGATCGTCGGGGCAGGAGTGGAGACATCGACGACTGGCTCAACGGCAGGAGTATCAGCAGGCACGTCAACAGGAGCAGACGTCACTGGAGTAACAGTAGACTCTGGAGGACCTGAAGAAGTGGCAGCCCCAGCAACAGATGTGGTAGCAGCAGCAGGAGTGGCCTCAGCGCCACGAGCAGGAGAATCAAGGAGGTCATCGATATCCTCATCGTCATCCATCTCCTCATCCTCAGAAACAGGAGGAGGGACCTCAACACCAATGACACGAGCAATGCAACACAGAATCTCCTCGGAACGAGCGTACCGAGACTCGAGACGACGAACGTCACGAGCGAGACTCTCAAGAGTGGTGGGATGTGTGGAAGCAACAGCTGCAGAAGAAGTGCCCTGAGAAGCTGAAGGAGTCGTCCGCTGCACGTGACGGAGTGCCGCAAGAGATTTCTTTACGGCCGTCGCGTTCAGTGGAGGACCAAGGGGACGCTCATCGTCAGGAGGCAAAGGCACGCGAAAATGACGGAACACCAAAGTCAACAGACAAGGATAAGGGATATGCGCAGATTTAGTGGTCTTGCGAATACACTCGAAAGAGTCCATCTTATCGAGTATAACGCGAGCCCAATTAATCTCGCAACCCAAGAATAGAGCGTAAATCAACTTTAGGAACGGCTGGGATGGCAGAGAAGATGAGCCGTACTTGGGAAGCAAGCACGACTTCAGAATGAGATTGAGGACCCATGCATTTGGCTTAAATGATTTAGATGGAACACCAATGAAAGCTGGAGGGATCACATGGAAGATATCAGCTAGAACAGACTGATCCAAAGAGGAGATATCATCAACAGAAATGTCTGACGGGAGGAGACCAGACGAGGAACAACCAAGCAACTCCCCCAAGATTTCTGCCGTGAGGACTATAGGAGTCCCCAAGACAGTAGTCTCGATGGAGTGGCTCTCATCGTAGTGGCCCCGGACACGATTTGCATAGAATAGTTTGACCAGGCGAGGATAGGGTCGAGGGTTCGCCTTAGGGTCGAAGCGAAGGTAGTCTAGGAGCCCACTATAGGATAGGAGATCAGCTAAGCCAAGGAAGTCGGAAAACTGAACATAGTGCTCCAATAGCATCGGACAGTGCTCAATACGGTTGTAGGCCGCTAGACACATAGGGTCATCGCGACACAACGATATGTCAACACCACCAGCTGGCATTGGGGCCTTTCCCTTAGGCTGTCGAGTCCTAGGGCGAGGTGGAGGATTGGGTTCCCTATGGCCAGACTCATCCTCGGGTCTAAACTCAGTGTCGTAATCAGGATGAGTGGAGGGGGTATGGAGTATAGGCTTTCTAGACTTAGAATGTTTACCGGGTTTGACGGTCGCCGTCCTCTGCTTCTTCAGAGGAGGCGAAGACGGAGAAGCTTGGGTTGATTTAGCACGGTGTTTGGGTTTAGACGGATTCCTAGGGTTAGAAGGCCCTACGGTCATGGGGGATGCCCCAGAGGAAGTGATAGGAATCCTCGTTTTTGCCATTATCGTGGCACAACGAGTACAAACAAACGAAGCAACACAAACCCTAGAGCTGAAAAAAAAAACAAAATGATCAAACCCTAGATGCGAAATCAACAAGCCCTAGGAGATGAAATCGACCTAGATCAAACCCTAGAATAGGAATCGAGACCTAGGAGGAGGAGATATACCTAGGAGGAGTGATCGACGGCGGCGGATGATCGGAAGATGGCCGGAGTTGATCGGAAGATGAAGAGACTCGAGCGGGGTTGGGGGTTTTCGAGCTGGAGAAGATGGAGCAACCAACTAAAATGAAAAAAGAATCGATTAGATTGAACTTAAGTCAGTCGAAATCGCGAAATGACGTGACTGCCCCTGAGCACGTAGTCGGTCTAAGTTCAAACGCTGACCGACTAGATGACGATCTAGTCGATCGGTTAACGAGCTTGAACCGACTAAAAGTGAAACAGAGACAAATCGAAGATTCCATGAATGAGAATTAGTCGATCTACGTTCAAATACTGACCGACTAGATATAAATCTAGTCGGTCGGTAAGTAAACTTGAACCGACTAAAAGAACTAAGCTGGAGAGGAAATCCTAATAGCTTGAGTTAGTCGGTCTGAGTTCTTTTACTAACTGACTAGATACGGATCTAGTCGGTTGGTGATTGAACTGATACCGACTAAAGGAGTTCAAAAATTTAGAGATAGAGCTAGTCGGTCTGAGTTCATTAGCTGACCGACTAGATGCAAATCTAGTCGGTTGGTTGATGAACTGAGACCGACTAGATGAGTCCAAAAATTGACAATTAAGTTCTCTCCTCAATACACTTGGACGATACATCGCAATTCTCTCAAAAATCATCTAAACCACCCCATTAAACATCGAAATCTCAAATACGACATTCAAACATGAATTCGAGCAAAAATTCAAAATATCACATAAAATCCCAAAAAATCCAATAAGTCTAGCATGAACGAAATATAGCGAAATATAATAGCATGCAAGATTATTGAATGAAACATGAATCCTATATCTCAGATTCACCCATAATCCCCAATTCTCGACGCAACCTCACAAAGGAGTCCTCCTTTAGGGGTTTCGTGAAAATATCGGCGATTTGCTTTTGGGTTTCAACGTACACTAAAATGATGTCCTTTTTAGCAACATGATCATCTAAAAAGTGGTGTCGGACATCTATGTGTTTCGAACGGGAATGGTGTACCGGGTTCTTGGAAAGACATATTGCACTTTGGTTGTCAACCATGATAGGGCAAGTATCACAGTTTATACCAAAGTCTTTAAGTGTGTGTCTCATCCAAAGAACTTGAGCACACGTGGCACCGGCGGCAATATATTCCGCCTCGGTGGTTGAAAGTGATACCGAATTTTGCTTCTTGGAAAACCAAGAGACAATGGAATTTCCTATAAAATGGCAAGTGCCACTGTACTCTTCATGTCGGATTTGCATCCCGCATAATCAGCGTCACTATATGAGACTAACTCATATGTGCTAGATTTCGGATAAAGTAATCCAAAATCTAAAGTGTAACTTAGATAGCGAAAAATACGTTTTACCGCTACTAAGTGAGAATCCTTAGGTTGTGACTGATAACGAGCACAAATACATACGGCAAACATGATATCGGGCCTACTAGCGGTAAGATAAAGTAAACTACCTATCATACCTCGATATAGACGAATGTCTACATCTTTTCCACCCGTATCTTTATCAAGATGCGTTGTAGTGCTCATGGGAGTCTTTTTCCCGGAGGCACTCTCCATTCCAAATCGCTTTAGCAACTCCACCGTATACTTCGTTTGGTGGATGAAGATTGCATCGTCCATTTGGCGAATTTGGAGACCTAAGAAATACTTGAGCTCACCCATGTGGCTCATCTCAAATTGTTCCTTCATCACATTAGAAAACTCTTCGCAAGGAGCAAGTTAGTAGCACCGAAAATGATATCATCAACATAAATTTGAACTAAAATTATATCATTATTCGAATGCTTAACAAAAAGTGTAGAATCGGCTTCGCCCATTTTAAAATTCAAATCCAAAAGAAAATTCTTTAGGCGATCATACCAAGCTCGAGGAGCTTGTCTCAAACCGTAAAGAGCTTTCTTTAGTTTAAAAACATGATTTGGAAATTTTTCATTTACGAAGCCCGGAGGTTGAGAAACGTAAACTTCCTCAACAACATCTCCGTTTAAAAATGCACTTTTAACATCCATTTGAAATAATTTGAAATTTTTATGGCATGCAAAAGACAATAACAATCTAATTGATTCTAATCTAGCTACCGGAGCGAAGGATTCTTCGAAATCAATACCTTCCTCTTGTCGATAGCCTTGAGCTACTAACCGAGCTTTGTTCCGGACGACGACTTGGTTTTCGTCGGTTTTGTTCTTGAAGATCCACTTTGTCCCTATGACGGTGTGGTTCTTCGATGGCAATGGAACAAGCTCCCAAACTTCATTCCTCTCGAATTGAATGAGTTCCTCCTCCATGGCTAAGATCCAAGCGCTATCTTCGCATGCTTCATTAACATTCTTTGGCTCTATCGAGGAGGCAAATGCACAATGAGCGAAGTAGTTCACTTGCGATCTCGTCTTGACACTATCATGGATATTGCCAATGACTTGCTCATGAGGATGGTCACGAACGGTATAAAGCCGTTTGGGAATACCTTGGTCACTAGGAACATTCTCAACAACTTCATTAGACGGGTTAGTCTCAATAGAATCAATAGAATCATTAGAGTTAGAATTACCAATTGAATCACATAAGACATCCATAGAGTCATCATCATTAGTAATTCTAGTTGGAACAAATCCTTCATTAAATGACACATGAAGCGACTCCTCGATCGTTGAGGTTCGTTTGTTAAATATCCTGTAGGCTTTGCTACGCGAAGAATATCCAACAAAAATCCCCTCATCGGATCTTGGATCGAATTTGTCCAAACTACCATACGTGTTCTTAATAAAACATTTCGAACCAAAAACACGAAAATGTTTAACTTGAGGCAACCTACCAAACAACAATTCATAACAAGTTTGTTTAGTGCCGGGCCTCAAAAGTATTCTATTAAACACATAGCAAGCGGTATGTACCGCTTCCGCCCAAAATTGATGGCCAAGTTGGCTATCATCAAGCATAGTGCGAGCACACTCCACTAGCGTCCTATTCTTTCTCTCAACTACATCATTTTGAGGAGGTGCACGAGGGAAAGAGAAGGTGTGTGTAATACCAACTTCATCACAAAATGTCTCAAAAGACTCATTCTCAAATTCCCCTCCATGATCACTACTAATAGTGACAATGGTGGTTCCAATGAGATTTTGTACTTTCTTAACAAAAATTGTGAAGTTTTCAAAAGCTTCATTTTTATTACACAATGAAAATACCCAAGTAAACCTAGAAAAGTCATCAACGATGACAAGTCCATATCTAGCATAATGAAGCAACTCTAGTTGGCCCAAATAAATCTAGATGTAATAGCTCTAGAGGCCGCTTAGAAGAAATGCTTTTCTTAGGTTTAAATGAAGATTTTGGAAGCTTGCCTCGTTGACACGAGTCACAAAAGCTTTTCTTTTGAAAAACAAGCTTAGGGAAGCCTCTAATAGAATTTAACTTGGAAAGCTTAAAAAGTGTTCCAAAGTTCACATGACCAAAACGTCGATGCCATAAGTGTTGTTCACTTGTGTTGGCAATAAGACATTGTTCATGTGATCTTGGAAGATCTAGGATATATATATCCTTATGGCGTGTACCGGAAAACAATAATTCATTATTATCTTTTCTTAAAATATGGCACATTCCTTTCGCAAAGTTAACTTTGTAACCTTTGTCACAAAGTTGACTTATTGAAATAAGATTGTGGTTTAATCCTTTAACAAGGCAAACATCACATATAATGGGTTTAGAAGGATTACCCACTTTACCAACACCTATGATGGTTCCGCTCTCGTTGCCTCCAAATACGACGCGGTTTCCATTTGCAATGGGAACCACTCCGGAGAGCAATTGAGCGTCACCCGTCATGTGTTTTGAACACCCGCTATCGAGTATCCAATTTCTCATGGAGCTAAATTTAAATTTGTTGCTCCGTTCCTTTTTCTTGAGTACCTATAGATATGGAATGTCGTATCATGGTACCCAAGGTCATTGGGTCCAAAAGATTAGACCTTTGGAAGCCAAGTCCAATTGGACTTAGGCTTCCCCACATAATCACTACTATGCACAACATTCGAAAAATAAGCATTCATATAAACTTGTTTTTCATTCATGCTTGTGTCCTTCGGGCTCCAAATAGTGAAAATCTTGGGAGCCCTCATCCTATTGGGTGCATGCATGCGTTGTTGATTTCTACGTGATGCATGTCGTGGATAGGCATAAGGAACATGATGGAATAGTGCATGCGGATAATTATTCATATGATGTTGTGGGTGAACATATGCATGTGAGGGAACACGTGCGTGAGGGTGTCTCACATGGTGTGCACGTGCCCGTGAATGTGTTGCATAAAAATTATCATATGTGTGAGCCGGTGGAGTAGGACGTGTGTTCCTACGTAGCATGGTATTTGTGTACATGTAGGCATGACCCTTCTTTGGAGGTCCACCCAAAGTGGGTTTCTTTCCAAAAGAGGGTGTGTGCGAAGTGGAAGCACCATTGGTAGATGAACTACCAATAGAGTGTTTGCTCCCACTCGGTGAGGCATCGGAAGTAGGCCTAACAAAAGTAGTGTCCGATTTGGATGAACTCCCTATCTTATACCTGATCGCTCCGGAATGTAACCCAAAAGTGCGACCGTGTAGTTTTACCGCAAGCGCACGGTGTAGCGACGAGCGGGTTATCGAACACAGGGAGGACGAATGAAAGTGCTTGCTCCGAACAACCTGGCTATTAAGAAAAGAAAAGAGAGAATTTTGCCTTTGGCGATCCTGTCACAATCGTCAGACAAAGTACGAAGATATCAAATCAAATAAAGAACGTCTAGGGAATGGGGAATCCCCGCCACTCACCGTATCTCGTCAATGTGATTCGTTGGCATCAAAATTGCTAGAATAAAATTACGGATGAACTAGTTGCAACTGAATGTAAAACCTAGCTCACGCTCTCGCGCTGTTGCCGGTCTATAGCTATCCTAGGTTCGGGTCCAATCTCTTGCAAACCCTAGCCTAGGCAAGCTAGCATTAGGATCAACATCATCGTTCAATCGCGCCCCGAGCCCACTCTCGTGCAAACTCGGGCCGCGACCTAGGTTGGGATAGTTCCTACCCGTCCAATCTCTTGCAAACGGGTATTGGCACGGAATTGCAACCGAGAACCCTAGTATCGGTCCAATCTCTTGCAAACCGATACTACAGAAATTCGATTCCAACCCAATTCGGATTTCTAGGGTTTCCTATCGAATTGGGATCCAATCTCTTGCAAATCCCAATCGGTATGAATACCTAGCCATCCGTAGTAAATCGATCCCAAACTAACCCTGATAGGCAATTCTAGCAATATTTCTACCAATTCATCACAAATCTAAAATTGGGCTCGTAGGGTTCATCCCCACGCCCCAAGACGTAAGGACTACTCACAATTCATAGCACAAATACAAGAATAATCAATGAAATTAACAAGAGAATTCATCACAATATTGAGATAAGCAATAAAAATAGTATTTTTAGAGGGGAGAGACACAAACCAATGGAGTTCTTCCAATAATCCCACAAAAATCCACTTTTGTCTCCTCTCCAATCACAAGAATAAAAGCTAAAAAGTTAATCTAAAAAGCTGCAAAAATTAAAGAGAAAAAGCTCTCTAACCTAGGGTAAAAACAGGGGTTAAATACCTCCCAAAATCGTCCAAAAAACTGTGACCAAAATGCCCCTGCGCAGCCTGAAATCCGCAATTTTCGCTACAGGCAGCGCGTCGCACTCGGCCGAGTGACAAAAGTCGCTCGACCGAGTAAGAAACACTGTAAATTTCCAGTAAGTTTGGGTCTTCGGGGGTCTTCACTTCGGGGGTCGCTCGGCCGAGTGAGTTGTCGTCACTCGGCCGACGGCTTCTTGGTACTCGGGCGGTCGGCATTTTCCACTCGGCCGAGTGGGTCTTCTGAAGCTCAGGCAGACGAAAAACAGTAAGTTGGCGATTTTTGATGGGCTTCGTCTGAGTGCCACTCGGGCGGACGGGGTCTCGTCACTCGGTCGATGTGGCTTCCGATGCTCGGTCGAGTGCACATATAAAACGTGTCCGATCCGGTCGGCCGAGCGGTGTCTCGCTGGTCGGCCGAGTGACTCCTTCACTCGACCGAGTGAGACACCAAAAATGCCCAAACAGCTTGTTTTGGCCTCCTCGTCGCTCCTGCGACGTTCTTTCTTCTTCCACTCCTCTCCAATGGCAAAATACCCCTCGGGGAGGTCGTCGGTGACACTCTGGAGTAGGCGTATCTCGAGATCACTCCAAATCGCTCCAAAATCACCTGAAATACGACAAAAACAACAAATCGTGAAAAGCATCGCAATTTCGTCGATATATCGTGAAAAACATGATTTGGGCGATTTAAATGGCATGCAAACATGCGGGAAAAAAGTGTAAAATATGGAGTGATCAAAATCCCCCAAGCTTACCTCTTACTCGTCCTCGAGGAAGATAAGTAAAAGGCGAACCCGGTGGATTTCGAAAACGAAAATGGCGGAAAAATGGAAAACTAAAAAAAACGAAGAAGAAAGAAGAAAGCGAGGAGGGAAGCTGCTAGATCATTTTCTCAGGACGTGGGTTTGGCTCAATCATATAGCATGCACTGAATGTAAAACACATGTCAAAGAATTTTATTTCGATATCATAGTATAAAGGTGCAAATAGAAATAGATAACCCACGAATAATGATATAATCATGAAAAACGGAATAATTTTAGAATTAACATCGTCTGAATCATTTAAAGCGGTATACAAATCGCAGATCACACACTTTTCAATTGAACGCTTTCTATGAGGAGTATAAGAATATCACACCGTAGAATAGAAAGAATAGATAAGCATGGATTTCATGAAATGAGTGCTAGGCATAGATGTCTGGACTTCGTAAAGCTAAAAATAATCTCACCGAGTATAGAATATTACTTAGCCTAGGTTGTCGTGCAACGTCAAGTAGTCACTCTCTCACACATCAATGGATTCCCTCCCCCAAGCTTATCTATAAGCGTGGTGGCATAAAAAATATTTACATCCCCATTTCGATAAAGCTCCAAAAGCAACAAAAATAAAAAATAAAAAGAGAGAAGAAAGAGAGATCATGAGATGGGATCGTTTATTGAGATTTTTCTCTTTTCTCTTTTTTTTTCTTTTTTTTTCAAATAGCATATATACACAATGATCCCAAATCAAAGAGAAATAAGGATATACAAGAATTTTTCATTTTCTTTCTTTGGTTTTGGGAAATTTGGAGCTAGGAATTAATAGCGGGGGAAATGCCATATAATAGAATCGCTAAGGGGAGATTCACCAATGATTTTAAAATAGAGAAATGATGTTCAAGATTTGTGGAGAAAGAAATAAATATATCTCTCGGTTCACTCTATAGGACGTGCACGACAACTTCAGCAGGGCAATCTAATCTACTCAGTTTCGATCACAAAAAAGCTAAACTAATCCAGATTTATCATAGCTAACATCATTCAATCATCCTGAAGTGAAATGTACAAATCATGCATATAGAAGTGATATAGGAAAAGAAAACGGTACTCCAGATATAAGCATTCAATGCGTGAATCTTGGTGTGTTTTCTGCGATAGCATACATATGAATATTCAGACTCAGCTAATAATAAAATTTCATCCATTTTCACGCGGAAAAAGTGTGTGTTACTATCTCTAAATGCAAAGCAAGTCATAGCATATGATATCAGAAATAAGATCTAAGACATGACAAATATAGCATGCATATATAGAGAAAACTAACTCCACGTCATCATCATCACAGAAAAGTCATCTCTAGCATGAGATGAAAAAGAAATAAAGATAAAGGGGAAAATAAAGCTATTTACAATGCAGCACACAAAGAAAATAAGAAAAATGTGATGCATGGTAAAAAGAAGAAAAAATGATGAAGATGAGTGCAAATGCGGAAAATGGCGCGAAAAACTAAAATAAAGGTGGTAAATCAAAAAGAACGTGAGAACTCACTCCCCCAAGCTAAATGGCACAGTCTCCTCAATGTGCGAAGTGTGGCACACCGAGAGACAAGTAATGTGAGGGGTAAGTGAGGATGCATGCATGGGGAAAAAGAAAATAAAATAACAAAAGAAAAATAAGAAATAAAAATATGATGCGGACATGATGCATGCAGATATACGAGTGAATCAGATATATAGTAGTGACACCAAAAACTCTCCCGCTCTCCCAAAAATGATATATAAATATATGATCAAAATGTGTATCCAAAAACAATGAGGAGAGGGTGGGGTGGGCAAAAGTCATCAGGACCCAGCAGAGACGGGCAGCACAACGACAAAAAGAACGATGGCATCAAGGGTGCCTAAGAAGGTGGTGCTGCACCGTCCCCGTCCTGAGGCGGAGGAGGAGGAGGTGGTGGAACAGACTGCTGAGAGGGTGTGGATGTGGAAGTGGCAGCGGGCTGGGTGTGTGTAGGAGTGGGGGTGGGGACCTGCTGGGTGGACGTGGGTACGCGGGGGAGCCGCTCGAGGACCTAGGTAAGGCAGTAGTGAATCTGCGGAAGCAGGTCGAAGCGGCCAGCCATCGCGGAGACGGTGGAGGATAGGCTCCTAAGGTCGCCTCTGAGGCCACTCACCGCCCCCTCGAGAGCATGAATGCTCTGAAGTACAGTGTCGGGGGGAGGTGGTGCAGAGGGACGCACCGGTCTGTGCTGTGCAGGACGGGGCTGGCGTACTCTGGTGGCGTATGTGATGGGCTCAGCAGGGAAGGGAACGAAAGGTGCTGCGCTCGCAAATGTGGGCCTGGCCTCAGTGTGAGGCCAGGCAGGACGGTAAGAAGTGGAGGCAGCAGCAACGAAAGAGGAGTGCAAAAGTGGTGACGAGGCGGCCAGAGAGGTAGGTGACACAGAAGTGGAGACAGACGTCACTACACTCTCAGAAAGTACGGCTGTGGTGGGGACAGAAGTGACTACCGCTGGGGAGGAAGTGTGTGGTCCGAAAGGCGCAACCCCAGCGGAGATCATGCTAGCCATGGTCTCCACGACCGCAGCAAAAGAGGGCTCTCCACTCTCGATAAAGGTCGGTGGACGCTCGGGAAGGGCAGAGCAAAGAGGCTCGACAGACAGAGGGCCAGCAGTGGAGGTGGGCGTGGAGGTAGTGGAAGTGGTCGTAGGCGTGGAAGCAGTGGAGGTGGGCTCAGCGAGGGTACTCCCGACACCGACAGAAGTGTGGACAGAGGTGTCGGGAGCAGCAGAAATATCAGGGATAGGCTGAGGGGCCACGGGGTCAACAGGTGCAGCGGGCTCGGCAGGTGCAATGGGGTCTGCGGGTGCAGCGTGGGCAGCGTGGGCCTGCTCGGCCTCCTTGGCCTCGAGCACGTATGCGGCTGGGATCAGAGCATCCATCGCAGGGAGCCAGTCCACCTGGGCCGGTGCAATCTGAGTCCGAGCTGGGCTCGGAAGAATCATGTAATCGGCACCGAAGGGGCCGTGCAGCCAGACCCAGTGTCGCTCACCGTGCGGACGAAGCAGCTTCATCCGGGCCATAACATCTATGGAC
Organism: Scilla litardierei; assembly: GCA_030789695.1. NCBI lineage: Eukaryota > Viridiplantae > Streptophyta > Magnoliopsida > Asparagales > Asparagaceae > Scilla > Scilla litardierei. The sequence continues at coordinate 41,056,229 of CM061141.1, forward strand.
AGTGAAGTGGGGCCCGGTGCTCGTCGCAGGTCATCAGGAAAGTCCTCGTCGGTCACAAGGGCGAGCAAGGTGATCAGGCCGCCGCAGCATATCGGTGAGCGAGCGCCCACCGATACGATGATGCGATCCAAAAACCAAGCCGCGACATCAATCACGACGACGGGGACCAACTCATCGCCCTCCCTAGATAGAGCTCTGGGGCGTGTCATCGCGTAGAGCATATAAAGCTCCGGTGTGGACATCGTACCCGGCTCATATCTCGCCAAAAAGGTAGTCGCCATGAGGCGCTGAGCTATACGGAGGCAAGGGTGGACGATGGCCGAGGCCTTGGCCCTACTAGGGTCAAAGGCAGCGTGAAGACCCGTAATCCGGGCCCAGAAGGCGCCGGCGTCGAAGGAAGGTGGGGGGATATGGGTGGGGGCGTAACCACGGTCGGCCCCAGGGACATCGGGCCACGAGAAGAAAGCTCTCATCATACCGAGAGTGACCTGGCACTCTCGGTCCATGAACCGAAACGAGCATCCCTCGTCGGTCCGGGCGATCGAACTAAGAACCTCAAGTGTCGGACGGATAAACGTGTCCGCCGACACCTGGAAGAAATCTCGCCAGCCCACGTTGTCGTACAACGTGAGCATCCCCTCGAGTACCCCCAGGCGTCCTAGGTCTGCAAGGTGTGCGAACCTGGAGGGTACGATCGAGCGCTGGGAGATACGCTCGAAAGCGACGCGGTGTGCGTCGTTCCGAAACGTGATCCCCAGCGGCCCGACAAGTGGAGCCGGAGGTGGTGGCTGTGGAGCGGCAGGGAGTGGCTGTGTGGGGTGTATGGGTTGTGCGGGCTCTGCAGGCTGTGCGGGGTGTGCGGGGCCTGCAGGCTGTGCTGGGTGTGTGGGGTGTGGTGGAGAAGGCGGAGGAGAGTCCTCCACCTCGTGGGAGGGGCCGGCATCATCCGACCGCTTCCGCTTGGCGGAAGCTCTCCTCGACCGCGGCCGTGTCCGGGGCGGCATATGAGCCTCGAGTGCTCACCGAAACCAATAAAAATGCGGCGTGCGTAAAATAAAGGAAAGAATATACCACGACACGCCGCGAGAGCAGAGCGATGGAAGCGTGCGAAGACGACGCCTCCACGTAGCCCAAATCAGTCCCTGGAAGCTCCCCTGGGCTCCCCTAAGCTCTCAAATATAACCTGCGCATGAAATGGAGATATCAGCGAGTAATATTCAATACGTATGTGGCATTAGGGGTATAATAGATAGAAATTGAAATTAATTTGGGTTTGGGGTTCGTTAGATACATGGATCCTCGAAAAATACACAAAAGAGGAGAAAATAGGCTAAAAATGAGGTTACCGGAGTCGGCCGGAGCAGTGGCCGCCGACGGCGACTCGGGCGAGGTGCGGCGACGGCTCGGCCGGCGGTGGGTGGCCGAACAGCGGCGGCGGACGGGCGATCGGGCGAGCAAAGGGGGATTCGTGCGCTGGGAATGCGAAGGGTCGGGCGCGAGCGTTTTTGTTTGTTTCGAGAAACGCGCCCGACCCCCTCGCCTTTTTATAGTTAAAGTTACGACTCGGCCGAGTGACTGTGTCGCTCGGCCGAGTGAACTCAACGTAAAATTCCTCCCCGCTTACGCTTCGGCCGAGTGGCCTTGCCACCCTCGGCCGAGTGGAGTAAGTCCATTCGGCCGAGTGGCTCAAGCTACTCGGCAAGACTCGCCCTAGGAGCGTATCAGTTTTACTCGGCCGAGTGAACATATATACTCGGCCGAGTAGCAGTTATACTGAAATCAGGAAAATAAATAGAGAGTTGGGTACATCAGACTTCCCTCGTTCGTGAGTGGCTCGGCCGGATGAACTTGTGTGCTCGGCCGAGTGACTAGTATACTCGGCCGAGTGAGCCTTGTTTGCTGCTGTTTGTCTTCGTTTGAGCTCTAAACTCTGTTTTTCTTCCTCCAGTCGATTTCATCTTCCTCCTAAGCATCGAGCGCCTTCCTGGGGCGCTACTCGTCGCCTTGTGCATCCTCCTAATGATGGGTACCTCGTTCTCCTCTCCTGTCAAGAAAAATAGGACCCGTTATCATGAAATTTTTGGGCGAACGACACAAAACACTAAAAATTTGGTGCATATGGGATGCACCCGTCAAACTTTCCGGGGAGAACGCTTGGATTCGGAAGTTGCGGCGGCGTGTTCTCCCTCGGTGGTCTCTCGTATCGAATAGTGTTAGGGGGTGGCTCCCCCAAGCTAGCGTTTGCTCCGGTCCTCGGCTTCACCGGTGACACCGATTTCCGTATCGGCGGAGCTTTCTTCGGAGACTTTAATTTCGAGAGCTTGCAGAGCTCTCGAATCCTTGCGACATCAGCGTCGCCTTCTTCAATTTCAGCGGAGAAGTCGGGGGAATCATTCATCTTCACATCTTGGCCTAAATCCGGCCCTTCCTCGAAATCTTCTTTGAATAGAGCGCCGATGGAGTGAGGGATCACCTCCTCAATAACCTCGTCAATGAGGTCCATGTAGTCCAGCTCCTCGTGGTAAGGCATATGTTTCATTGCCTTAAGAATATGAAGCTCCACCTCGATGTTGCCGACGTTCAATGTTAGGGTACCTTCTCGCATGTCGACAATGACACCGGCGGTGGCGAGGAATGGGCGTCCAAGTATCAATGACGTATCTCCCTCCTCCTTAACGTCCATGATCACGAAGTCACATGGCAAACATATGCCCCCCGGGACTTATAGCGGGATGTCCTCTGCAATCCCTACCGGCCTTGTGATCCGCCCATCGGCTAATTGTATCCGCATGTCGGTAGGCTTCAATTTTGTCCCGGTGTTTAGCCTTAGGAACATGGAGAGAGGCATGAGGCTAACACTAGCCCCTAAATCCACCAATGCCTTTTGTAGAGGGACACCGCCCAAGGTGCAAGGAATTCGAAAACTCCCCGGGTCTTTGAATTTAGCCGGCTCCTTCTCTCTCTTGGTGAACCAAGAGCCCTCCTCGGCGAGCATAATCTTTTCCTTCCTCTTTCTCCCCGAAATCAAATCCTTTAAAAATTTAGCATATGTGGGGATTTCCACGATGGCGTCGAGGAAGGGAATGTTGAGGCTAACCCCTCTCAGATACTCGAGAAACTTTGCTAGCCTTTTCTCCATTTTTGCTCTAGCAAGCCTCTGGGGGAATGGGACCGGTGGCATAAAGCGCCTCTCTTCAATCAATTGCTCCGCTCTAGATTTCTCCTTTTCTTGCGGCTCTTTCTCCCTATCAACTTCAACTACCGGTTCAATTGGCTCTACATTCTCCTCCACGGGCTCCTCGGTAGGAATCATGGCGGGGGTGGTATCCTTTCCGCCTCTAGTAGTAACGGCAACCACGGCATTGATGTGGCCGGTGTTGCCCCGTGGGTTTTGCTCGGGTTGAGCCGGTAATTGTTGAGTATTTCGATTGAGCAACGCCAATTGCTCCGAGATTTGTGCCACAACGGTTGTAAGGGAGTCTTGGCCCGCCTTCAAGGAAGCATTGACCTTCTTTTGCTCGACCATAAACTCCTCCACTCTAGCTTCGAAGTCGGATCGTTGTTGAGCTTGTGGAGGGTTTTGATTTCTCCACCCTTGATTGTATCCGGGCGGCCTATAGGGTGGAACTTGTTGCTTTGGTTGGAAATTTTGTTGTGGAGGCCCCCTCGGTGGATAGTATTGTGGTGGTGGTGGTGGTCGAGCTTGTTGAGGTGGTTGTTGCGGCGGGTTCAAAGCTCCTTCATTGTTTGCATAAGAGAAACCGGGATGGTTTCTAGTGGCCGGATTGGCCCAATATCCTTGATTCCCCGCGACATATTGAACTTGCTCCAAGGATCCATCTCCTTGTTCTCCCCCCAAATATGTAGCTTGAGATTGGTCTTGCCAATCACTCATTTGATTCGTTGGTGCGGATGTGGAAGGGGTTCCTTGGGGCTCCGTGATAAACTTCTCCAGTCTCTCCACTACCTTGTGGAGAGAATCAAACTTGCTTGTGAGTTCCGCTACGGCCTTCGCCTCATAGATGCTAGTTGGCTTCAAGGAGGACGTAGTGTGTCCTCGCTCGTCGCCCCATTGTTGATTATTTGAGGCCATCTCCTCAATTAGGGCCGTAGCTTCGTCGGGAGTCTTGGATAGGATAGCACCATTTGCCGCGGCATCAATAATTTGCTTGGTCCCCGGTTGGAGACCATTGTAGAAGCTATGAACTAGCTCCCAATCTTCAATGCTATGGTGCGGGCACTGGTGCTGCAGATCTTTGAAACGCTCCCAAGCCTCATAGAGCGTCTCTTGAGGTCCTTGCTTGAAGGACATAAAAGCGCTCCGAATCTTTACCGTCTTGGAGGGCGGATAGAACTTGTCAATGAATGCACTCGCCAACTCGTCCCATGTGGTAAAGACTCCCTCAGCTTGCGTCCTCAACCAATAAAGTGATTTGTCCTTTAATGTGAAGGGGAAGAGGCGCAGTCTGATGGCATCGATGGAGACCCCCGTCATCTGAAATGTGGCGCACTTCGACAAAAATAGCTGGATGTGGTAGTGGAGATTTTCATGGGCATTCCCATGAAATGGATCCTGCTGCATCAGAACCACTAGTCCAGTCTTCAGCTCAAAGTTCTTGTCAGCCGCCAACTCCGGCATGGCAATGGACGAGGTAGTAGAAGAGGTCTTAGGCTGAAGCCTATCGCGAATAGAAATGATCCTCGCCATCCTTGCCGCTAATTGTTCTGCAGTTTCCGGGTTGGTCATAAACCTCCCTTCCCGATCTTGTCTCCTCTCCGCTCTGATTCTCCGCACGGTACGTTCGATCTCGGGATCAAATAATATAGCTTCAGGGTCCGCCGTGGATCTCATGTACATGCAATGAGAAAACAGAGTTTCAAAGAAGTGATTAGCACAGTGGAAGGGTTAGATAAAAAAATAAAGAAATAAAAACAAAAAAGAAGAAATAGCTAGGGTGGTAAGATCAAACGCAATAGCCTCCCCGGCAACGGCGCCAAAAACTTGATCGCTCCGGAATGTAATCCAAAAGTGCGACCGTGTAGTTTTACCGCAAGCGCACGGTGTAGCGGCGAGCGGGTTATCGAACACAGGGAGGACGAATGAAAGTGCTTGCTCCGAACAACCTGGCTATTAAGAAAAGAAAAGAGAGAATTTTGCCTTTGGCGATCCTGTCACAATCGTCAGACAAAGTACGAAGATATCAAATCAAATAAAGAACGTCTAGGGAATGGGGAATCCCCGCCACTCACCGTATCTCATCAATGTGATTCGTTGCATCAAAATTGCTAGAATAAAATTACGGATGAACTAGTTGCAACTGAATGTAAAACCTAGCTCACGCTCTCGCGCTGTTGCCGGTCTATAGCTATCCTAGGTTTGGGTCCAATCTCTTGCAAACCCTAGCCTAGGCAAGCTAGCATTAGGATCAACATCATTGTTCAATCGCGCCACGAGCCCACTCTCGTGCAAACTCAGGCCGCGACCTAGGTTGGGATAGTTCCTACCCGTCCAATCTCTTACAAACGGGTATTGGCACGGAATTGCAACCGAGAACCCTAGTATCGGTCCAATCTCTTGCAAACAGATACTACGGAAATTCGATTCCAACCCAATTCGGATTTCTAGGGTTTCCTATCGAATTGGGATCCAATCTCTTGCAAATCCCAATCGGTATGAATACCTAGCCATCCGTAGTAAATCGATCCCAAACTAACCCTAATAGGCAATTCTAGCAATATTTCTACCAATTCATCACAAATCTGAAATTGGGCTCGTAGGGTTCATCCCCACGCCCCAAGACGTAAGGACTACTCACAATTCATAGCACAAATACAAGAATAATCAATGAAATTAACAAGAGAATTCATCACAATATTGAGATAAGCAATAAAAATAGTATTTTTAGAGGGGAGAGACACAAACCAATGGAGTTCTTCCAATAATCCCACAAAAATCCACTTTTGTCTCCTCTCCAATCATAAGAATAAAAGCTAAAAGGTTAATCTAAAAAGCTGCAAAAATTAAAGAGAAAAAGCTCTCTAACCTAGGGTAAAAACAGTGGTTAAATACCCTCCAAAATCGTCCAAAAAACTGTGACCAAAATGCCCCTGCGCAGCCTGAAATCCGCAATTTTCGCTACAGGCAGCGCGTCGCACTCGGCCGAGTGACAAAAGTCGCTCGGCCGAGTAAGAAACCATGTAAATTTCCAGTAAGTCTGGGTCTTCGGGGGTCTTCACTTCGGGGGGTCGCTCGGCCGAGTGAGTTGTCGTCACTCGGCCGACGGCTTCTTGGTACTCGGGCGGTCGGCATTTTCCACTCGGCCGAGTGGGTCTTCTGAAGCTCAGGCAGACGAAAAACAGTAAGTTGGCGATTTTTGATGGGCTTCGTCTGAGTGCCACTCGGGCGGACGGGGTCTCGTCACTCGGCCGATGTGGCTTCTGATGCTCGGCCGAGTGCACATATAAAACGTGTCCGATCCGGTCGGCCGAGCGGTGTCTCGCTGGTCGGCCGAGTGACTCCTTCACTCGGCCGAGTGAGACACCAAAAATGCCCAAACAGCTTGTTTTGGCCTCCTCGTCGCTCCTGCGACGTTCTTTCTTCTTCCGCTCCTCTCCAATGGCAAAATACCCCTCGGGGAGGTCGTCGGTGACACTCTGGAGTAGGCGTATCTCGAGATCACTCCAAATCTCTCCAAATCACCTGAAATACGACAAAAACAACAAATCGTGAAAAGCATCGCAATTTCGTCGATATATCGTGAAAAACATGATTTGGGCGATCTAAATGGCATGCAAACATGCGGGAAAAAAGTGTAAAATATGGAGTGATCAATACCCCAAGCCAATGTGGTGATTGCCCGGAAGTAAATCATTTAGGATGTTATCCAAATGGTCTTTACCCTTATTGAACTTATTAATTCGGCCTATCGTGCACTCATATTTCTCGGTGAGAGAATGCATCGAAGCACCCAAAGTGGATATTTGCGATGTGAGCACATAAACACGAGACTTGAGATTTTCATTCTCAATACTCAAAGTCGAGTTTTGAGAAGTCAAATCCGCTATCCTATGTTCTTCCGAATCCTCAACACGAACATGTTCAAGTTTAGATTTGAGATTAACAATCTCATTTCTTAACTCTTCAACAACGGTGTCGTTGTTGGTGATGATAGTCTTAGGCGAGGTTTGAATGCTAGCTAGGTCATGTTTTACCTTAGTATATCTATTTACTAATTTAGTGTATTTAGACCATAATTGAGAATTAGCATTTCTAAGGTCATCCATAGTTACCTCATCGCCTTCGTCGTCACTATCATCGGAAGAGGAGGATCCTTGATCATGCTCCTCTCTTGCCATGAAGCACATGTGCGCTTGCTCCACTTTCTCATCATCCGACTCTCCGCTTGAGGAATCCTCGGAGTCGATGAATGTTGCTCCGACAAGTCCCTTTTTGTACCCCTTTTTGTACTTCTTGGACTTATCGAATTTCGGCGCCTTCCACTTCTCCTTTTGCTTATTTAGAGGACACTCCGCTTTCATGTGTCCTGGCTTATTGCACTTGAAACACAAAGGAGAGTAGGAGGCGTTAGAAGAACCAAATTTAGCTTTGTTCTTATAGTTACCTTTTCGGAAGAAACGGTTGAACTTCTTGGCCATGAGTGCCATGGGCTCCAAGTCCAACTCGTTTTCCGAGTCTTCATCATCGGTTGATATGGATGTGGATGGAGCGGCCTTGAAAGCAATAGCCTTCTTCTTTGGCTCGTCTTGCTTTAGGTAGGACTTCATCTTTTCCTGCAATTTTAACTTGCTATCCTTGCGTACCTCGTATGACATTAAAGTACCCATTAGTTGAACTACGGTGTACTTATTCATATCATTACCTTCCTCGATGGCGAAGGTACGCTTTTCCCAAGAAGAAGGAAGTCCTTCGATAAGCTTCGAACACTTCTCCTTTTGGGTGTAGGTTTTGCCGAGAGCCTCCAACTCGTTTATGATGTCGACGAAGTGACCATAATACTCCTTCATCTTCTCACCCTGTTGCATATGAAACATTTCGTAATCTTTGTTAACAACAACGAGTTTAGAGTCTCTTACCCTACTCGTCCCTTCATGTAGTATGAGGAGGGAGTTCCAAATTTGATATGCACTCTTACATGTGCATATCTTATTGAAGTCCTCGGGCTCCAATGCGCATTGCAAGGCGTTCATTGCCTTGGCATTGCTTACCTCCGCGGCGACCTCCGCGGTTGTCCATTTCTCAAAGTCTTCTTCGGCGGGCTCGACGTATTCCTTCATCGTGGTCCTCCATAGAGATGCACTCTGGAGGAAAGTTTCCATCCGGCATTTCCAGTACCCGTAGTTGGTACCGTTGAAGAATGGAGGCCTTGTTGAGGAATGTCCTTCCATCACCGAAGATGCTCATTCACGGTTCCTGAAGGTGCCATAGTCGGAAGGTGGACGCACGGTCTTGTTGTCGTTGGCAGACATAGCTAAGTATCTGGCTCTGATACCAAATGTAATGCCCTACAAGCTACTACACAAGTACTAGAGGGGGGGTGAATAGTACTTTAAAAATAACGAGGAGTATAATTCCTAATTATCGTGCAAACAACTACCAAATCAATTTGCGGAAGCTTAAATTGATGACAACAACAAAATTAACAATGCTAACAATTGATATTACTGGGTTCGGATCCACCCAAGTCTCCCCGACTTGTTCCCGGTGATCCTACGTCCCAACCACCCGGATCCCCTCCGGATACTTAGGTTAGAAACCCTAACCCAAGATTTCCACTATGATATCTTGTGAAAAACCTTCACAAGATCAAATCATACATGCAATGGCAAAAGTGAATCCCATAACCCAGGATCACAACCTTCTCTCACAACCGAGAGAATCAATAGCAATAAATGAGTTTATAATGAAATAAACAACAACTTACCACAAACCCTATACCTTGAGTATTCTTACCAAATAAGTGCAAGGAGGGATTTGAGGAAGAGAAAGTCACCAAGACCTAGCACCACTTAAATGAGCAGCAATGGGTGCCTAGGAGTGATTAGGAGACTTGAATCAAGCTAGAGCTTGAACGGCTCACCAAGAACAAACTTCTCTCAAGATGGATTCTAGATCTAGAAAGTGAGAGAATGGATTTCTTGTGAGGAAGAGAGCTTTGGAAATGAGTGAGAATCTCTAACTCTTTCAATCTCTATGAATCTCTTAATGGCAGCTCTAACCTAGAAAGAAATGACCAAGCTTCGTATTTATAGGGTCCCATAAAAACGAGTTAGGTCAAATCCCAACGGATAGAAATCTGAAGCAGTTAGTCGGTCAAAGAACAACCACTGACCGACTAGTTCATCAACTAGTCGGTCGGTCAAACAACATGGACCGACTAAGTGATGAACAGTGAAGAGATTGAATTTCAGACCTAGAAATCTAGTCGGTCCAAGAAGACTGTCTGACCGACTAGTTTCACAACTAGTCGGTCGGTCAGTGAACTTAGACCGACTAAGAGTAAAAAACAATTAGTCTGATTACAAATTGATTTAGTCGGTCCAAGAACAAATGTGACCGACTAGATCATCAACTAGTCGTCGCCAAACGTTCTTAGACCGACTAACGATAAACAGTAGCTTAGGAGAAAAATTGGCATGTACAGTAAAGCTCAACTAGTCGGTCAAAGAAGCATCACTGACCGACTAGTTCACAAACTAATCGGTCGGTGAGTCAACGTACACCGACTAACTGTAAACAGTAATGAGCAAGAAAAGATTAACTGAAACTAGTCGGTCCAAGAAGCTTTGCCGACCGACTAGATCACCATCTAGTCAGTCAGTTCTTCTTCTTGAACCAACTAACATGCACAATAAAGTCCGAATCGAAGCGTGATGCTTCGAGGAAGTTAGGATGGACTTCTACTAAGATCCTAGAGCTAAGATATGAGCGTAATGAAGATAGAAATGTAAGATATACTCAAGGCTTAACATTCTATAGGTCGAAACTAAAAGACTATAAATAAAACCTTAAAGAACGGTCTTCGAGAGCTTCGATCAAATCTTTATGACTTCCAAAATGGTCCAAAAGCTTCAACGAAGCTTTAGGCATTGAATACGAGCTTTGAGAAGTCTTGAGATGTCGCTTTGAGTGTTCTCGTGAATTTGGCGACGATCTCCATAACTGCGCTCACAAATTGTTAGTTCATGAATTATTTATGTTTGCTCATCATCCAAAACCAAATCCGGGGAGTCCAATACTCACCATCAAGTACGGTTGACTGTGAGCTCAATATTTCCTTATCGTGTTATTCGTAATTCTCTCTCTTTCTTAAATCTGATTGTCCTCTTAATTTCTTGTGCATTACGAGCAGACAGCAACGCATTTCATTCCATTTTCATTTAGTTGCTACTAACCCTCATATTTTGACCCATAGTTCTCAAAAAGACGTCATTACTTCCACTCCAACGACGCAATTGACCGTCAATTCAGCATCAAATACCATTTTGATACAACTTCTAGTGATGAATGCAACCTAACTGCTATAGAAAAATGAAAATACATAGAACAATAATAACCGCACATGTCGCAGTCACAGTTAGAACTCCTGCAAGCGATGAAGTGCCTAATTTTCCCTGGTTTGATAAGGAGCACAGAAATGAAGCCATGACATGAAATTATTTTAATGACAAAGTCTATATTTAGCAAAGTTGGGTATACGAGGGGATCTTCCGTCATCATATGTCTGAACCGCGGTTCCAAACCGAACCAAACTGCTCCAAGCGGTTTTCATCGGCTCGGAAACCGTCGGTCTGGCGGTCTGGTTTGGTCTGGCCTGTGAGAAACTGCTACTTATACGGTCTGGTTCGGTTTAGGTCCCAAACTGCCGGTTTGAGACCATGCTCTCCCCTAATAATGAGTGAGTTTTTCATGCAACACATGAATAATTCGTGAATTAATACCTAATTTTTCGAACAATTCATGAATGAATGAAAATACGTTAAAATGTGCAGAATTTATTTAGAAAATTAGCGAATAATTCGCAAACTATTTGAAAATTTTGTGAATTATTCACAAATTTTTAAAATTAGCGAATAATTCACGAATTTTAAAAAATCATGAATTATTCACTGATTTTTTGAACATTTCAAGATAAATAAATATATATATAATAAAGGTGTTTTTGAAAACTTCGCCAATCATTCATGATTTATTTGAATAATTCGTGAATTTTTCAACCAATTCGTGAATTGAAATTTGGTAATGTTCATGATTTTTTTTGAAAAATTCACGAATTATTTACAATATTTTGAAACGGATTTATGAATAATTCGTGGATTCTTTAAAAATAGCAACTAATTATGTTTGCTAAAAAATTTGAAATATTGTTGTAAACGGATAATGATGTGTGTTTGTATTGGGGATTACATCTTATCCATTGGATAAGATCATATCTGTTGTACCTCTATCCATATACGCTCAGTCCTTTATTATAAATAAAGGACTGTGGTCTTCCCCCCAGATTTGATGCTTCACAACACGTTATTAACATGAGCATCTAAAATTTTTCCACAAAACCCGATCTTTGTGAAAGCGAGGAGAAGGCGGTAAATCCACGCGTATGGCTTCGTCTACCATGTACAGACTTCGTCTTCCACGCGCGGGTCGTCTTCCACGCACGGGCATTGTCTTCCACGCGTAGGCTTCGTCAACCGTCGCTAGATCTGTAGGACGGATCTAGAGGTACTATCCTTAAAATTTTCATTTTTATCATGATCATGATTTTATTTTCCATCGATCTCGCAAGATCAGATTGGAAATCGGGTTGATAGTCTTAAAATGATAATTTTTAATCGTCGATTCTTGTTTTCGTATCATTAAACCCCCTGTTTTTAGGATTCATCTTTTTAAACGGTATTTGATAAAGAAATGAATAAAAATTATTATGCTGCCCCCCACGCCCACGGCCCCACCGACAGCTTCACCGTCGGCCACCATGGGCTGCTTGTCATGGCACCTTAGCCGTGATCGATCACCCGCCTCCACGGCGGCACAGACCCTCACGATCTGCCCCAAAGACGGATCGACCCCCCTCGCTCGCCCGCCTTAACGGTGACACCGACGACGCAACCCGTCCCGAAGGTGGCTTTGCCCCCCGCTCGCCTGCATTAACGGCGGCACCGACGACGCAACCCGCCCCGAAGGCGAATCTGCCCCCCGCTCGCCCGCCTAAACGGCAGCGACGACCTCGCAATCCACCCCGAAGGCGGATCTGCCCCACCTCAATGGCAGCGCAACTCATGGGCCATACATGCATCAATCCACCATAAACACACACAAGGAGATTAGCTACTCATATTAAACAAAGAAAACATTTTCATTTCTAAAAACATGATCCAATAGTTCATACAAGTTGCAAAGAACAAAGGGAAAAAGAAAAATATAATCTTCAATGCAAAAGAACCTCCGTTTGAGATGATTCCCTAGATTTTCCCCTTGAACCCTCCTTCTCCAAGTTTCTTCTAAGTCATTTGAATGTTGAGGGAAGAGAAGTGATTGGGCCACTTCACTCTTCTCTCCTTTTGTTAGAGCAGCCCCTATAGGCTGCTGAACCTCCTCCCTTGATTATCTTGATGAGGGGCTAAGATTTCTTCAGATTATCATGTCCAAGTTGGGTTAAAATCTCGTTTGACCCGAACCCAAAATCTTCCAGAACTGGATGAATTGACACGACCGTGTCGCCATTCGATGTGGTTGCATCGATGCCTTGCTGTATGGATTCCACATGAATCGACGCGATCGCGTTGTCGCGACCGTGTAACCATTGAGTCCCTGAAATCGACACGATCGCGTCGACAATTTGACGCGACCGTTTGACCCCCCAACTTATTGTCTTTCTACTCTCGACTGGCGACTTCTGACGCGGTCATGAGGTTTGACGAAACGGCCGCGCCGATGCTTTGTGAGCTTACAAAATGCCTTGGTAGTATGACTTCCACATGGTCATGTGGCTCGAATAACACGACCATGTGGTTCTCGTTTTTCCTCTTGCTGGTGCTTACACTCCACGCGACCGCATGGAGTGTACAAACGGCCGTGTGGGCCTCTTTCGCTCCAATCTTCATTGTTTAAGCCCCAGAAAAATTCCAATAAATTCTCGAAAAATATATAAAGTATGATTACGTTATGGGGGCGATGATTTGTGCATGTATAATGTCCCAAAATAATAAGATATCATGAAAACATACGTATTGGACCAAAAATGCATGGTATTAATGCATAAAAACCAATTAGTTAAGGGGGTTGTATATACAATATTCATCACTAATTACTCATACGTGTGAATAGCTTCATTCAGAAGCTATCTTTGTGCTTAAACTTTGAAAAAATAACTTGTACGGTGTGATCACTATCCGAAAGTGTGCTTGTTTTATTTTTCTCTTTTTGGTTATAAAAGAGGGTGAAAGCTCAAAGGTTTGGGGTGGGAGCAGAGGCGGTGAGTGATTGACTGCGAAACATGCATAATCCAAGTAGGATGCACACGCTCACCTCCCAAGAGTAGGAGTGTCAATGCAATATAATCCCGGTGAGTACGGGGTCGAATCCACAGAGACAATTCGTTTCACTTTCACAATCTCAATTGGTTATGGAATGCTAAAGGTGTTGGTACAAACAACTAAACTAACAAGTATCGTGCGAGGGAGTGTGGTGGTAAGATGGTCGAGCCAAACCCAAGATAGGTAGGGTGGAGACCAAAGTAGGGAGCTAGTCAAACAAGGAGAAGTGTGTGGAATTGGATGTCATTAGGGTTGTGAATTGAGAATATAACTCTATAACTCAATGATGTCCCTTTTGTGGACGCACCATCGGAAAATACTCTTTTGGAGGTGAAAATAAGTGTGAAATGTGATTCAATTGTGGAATCCATTTGGGGTCACAATTGGAAGTGATAGCGGTCACGGGTTATGGTTCTTTATGACTCAATGACATCCCTTTTGGGGAAGCGTCATCGGGGATATCCTTTTGGGAGTTAAAACGATGGGAAAAGGGTAGTGGCTTAAGATTTAGGTTTCATAAAAGTTAAGTTGATATTTCTTTTTGAGAAGATCAAACTCATCCTTTTGGGATGATCGGCTCTCTAATAAAATCTTTTGGGTTCGTATAGAGAGTTAATTTAGAAACTTAAATCTACGCCACATAAAAATTAATTAAATCCAAATGAACCAATTCTAATCAATCTCATCAAACCCTAATTAATCCAATCCACCCACTATTGGCTCTAGGTATTCATAATGAAAACAAGATAATCATCACTCAAAATGAGAACACAAATCTTCATTACAAACCATTAAGCAAACAATTATCCAATGATTCTCACATTCATTCAACAATCATTCACAAATATTCATACAATGGAATAGAAACCAATAACTACAAGAAATGGGATGAAATCACCAATAGAAACCCTAGAAGCTCAAGCTTTCCCCTTCCTTGCTCCTCCTCCAAGCTTCCCTAGCCTCCAATGGCCTCCATCCCTAAGCCCTAGCTTTAGGGAACATAAAAACAACAACAAAAACTCAAAAAACGAAGACAGCCCCTCCCATTTTCGCATCAGGCGAAAATACCCAGAAAAACGGGTTGCAGGTCGGGGTTTTCAACTCCCCGACCCGCCTAAAAACAACCCGCGCGCGCAGCAGCAATTAAGTTGGGGGCGGCGGGTCGAATCGAGTCGGATCCGACCCGCCCAAGTTCAGCCCGCCCCGCTCGTTTAGAAATGCACGTGCCCCCCAAAGCACTGCGCGTGCGCAAGCGGGCCGGCCCGCAAATATTGCTGTCGTTTTTTTGTTTAATTATGAGCACATCGGCCCAGCGGAAATAAGCGGGCCGGCCAGCGGGCCGACCTGCTTCGGGTTTTTTTTAATTATTAAACAAATGAAACGACGCGGCCCAGCGGCCCGCGCAAATGAAAAAGGGAAAGCGGGCTGGCGCCACGTGGCACTGCTTGGTTAAGCCACGTGGCGCCCTCAGATTAAATCCCTTTACTGGTTTTTAAACCCCTTTCTCCTCCAAATAATTCCAAAAAATACCTAGAAATCTCAGAAAAATCTGAGAAAATTCTGGAAAATCCCCAAGACTCCCAGGAGTACATGAAAAATAGGAGAAGGAGAAATTAGTCCATTTGATGAGAAAATTAATGTAATGACTATTATAAATCACTATTGACATCTGATAATCCATATAAATTATTCACATGCTCAAATAATTTCCCAAAAATGGCGATATGATCACAATAATACTAGGAGCATATGAAAAATAATAGGAAGTCAAAAGGACGATAAAAACCGTATTTTGTGCCAAGAATGAGAGTAAGCTCTAAAAATGAAATGAATTGAAAATATACCCAGAAGAGCAATATTAAGTATAATTTTTAGCACAAAATGGGGGTAGTTAGGGGTATAAAAATACACTTTTCACTCCGAATCACACCCCCTAACTAGCTTTTTGCTAATCCCTAGCAAAATAAGCGATAATTTCGGATTAAATGGAAAAACATGCACCAAATTCAAAATATCATCATGGCATCTTTCATATATTATTTCCAAATGATTTTAAAACTAATATACATAATGTATGAAAGTAAACAATAGATGATATTCTCCTCAATCCAATTCTAAGAAAAGTAAGGAAATAAGCGCGTATCACATTCTTTGGGACGATGCACACATGGCAAAATTTTCAATTTTCATGGAAATGGCCAAAACCAAAAGAAATTCCTTCTAAGTGGTGGGAGATGAAATTGCATCATTCATGAAGCTTATTCTTTCATTATTCATTCAATTTTTCTTTTTCTTTTCATTTTCTCTCTTTTTGTGTTCTTTTTGTTTTAGTATGTTTATGTTTTGCACTCACGCAATAATGCTATGAAATGCAAACACGGCTACATTTGCATACATGCGATGACGCTATATAGGCAAATGGATGGAATGATCCCCTAAATCTCATCTTTGGCGTCCTCCCCAATGTTTCGTGGGGGCACCGGCTACTCAATTTGATTAGAAAAACCCATTCATTTATGTTAATTCTATTTCTCATTCTAACATGAATTATCAACTCATTCACCAACTCCTCAAGAGGAAAAGAAAACATACACCAATGGCCACATCCAATCCAACCAAAAATTAAGCCATTCATCCCAATTCATGCAATTACTTATACCAAACTATTTCCGAATTATTTCAAAGAGAGCATCAAAACATAGAAAATCGTTTCATACATGGCATGTTAGCATTTGAATCCAAAATGGAAAAGAAATTAAAACACGCCAATCAAACATCGATAAATTTGATACCAAAGTAATAATCCGAAAAAATTGCTTTGCATTAAGCATGTAGTGACTAAGCAAAAGAAATGTGATGGAAGCAAGGATGGAGGCATCAAAATGATATTTTCAAAATGAATGAATGATGATGATGAATGAGAAAATTTTTATTAACATCAAATTTTTTTTTCAAAACTACCCAAATCTAGCATCCAACTTCATAGTTCACTCCCCCCAACTAGAAATAAGCATTGTCCTCAATGGTTGAAATGAAACTAGATATTATTCAACGATGCTAGAGGGAAAACACACATACTAAAGCAAACTAAACTAAAAAGTTTATTTTTTATTTACACTAAAGAAAGGAAGGAATATACCTTAGCAAAAGACGGATCCCGAATGTCTGATGGTGGAGGCAGCTGCTCAATCATCTCCTTGCGTTCCTCAGCCAGCTGTTTTGGAAACGCCGCTCCTCCAGCTTCCGTGGATCCTAGCAACATAGCTCCCAGCATCTCCCTAGAATATACTCCTGTGTCTTGCGGGAGACAAGCTGTGTCAATCCAAGAAAAATAAGTAAGACTTCCGATGAAGGAAGTCCAAATAGGGTCGTCATAATAAAAATGAGAATATGAATGTGTATGACGACTTTCTGAATGTAAGATATATGGAGATGAAGTTTGAGATTCAGAAATAAAGGGAAAAGTGTGATGAGAACTTCCCTGAATGGTGATGCTGCCGTCTGGCTGATGCGAATCCTTAGGAGGAGGGTGAAAGGGCTGCAGGGGCAAGTGAGGAGGAGAAGGCAGAACAGGCTCAATGTAGATCATCTCGCAGTCACTATCGCTTGCCGAGTCCTTGCCATTGAAGGTAATGGCCTCTGCAGTCATCTCTGGACTCTGTGGTCCACCCTGAATATCCTCATCCTGGATGACGGACTGATGCGTGTCCTGAGGTGTCTGAAGTGATGGCTGCTGAACTGAATCTGAAGGGAGGGTGGGCTCGGGCTCCAAAGTAGTCTGTAGGCTGTATCCCGTGCACTCATCCTCCTCAATATCACCGTAGTAAACTATCTCAGCAGTCCATCCAAGATGCTCGCACACCTCCAGCTGTGGTAATGGATCAGACAGGCAATGTGACTTAGGCTCTTTGATGCCATCTATCTCACTCTCGCCTGGACACTTCTCCATCTCATCATCACCACCAACCCAACTAAACTGCATCGTGTCTCCCACGTGGGTGACACACACTCCATCATCCATCTCCTTCTGATCCTCAATATATAATCTGTCAATATCCTCTACCTGGCTCTCATGCAACCTATTCTCATGCTCTGCTCTGTATCCCATGGGGTCGCAAGAAAAAGAGCCCAAAGGTGGCTCCTCAAACTGACACTGGACCTACTGCTCTGCATCCTGAAATGGAACCAAGGACTGGCCATCATCATCATATCCAAGTGCCGGATCTCCAGATGGCACAGTCCGCTCCCACTCTGCAAGTTCCCTCAGGTAAAACCATGCATCATCTGTCGTGTAGGCAAAGAACTCTCCACTGCTGCTCAGATGCACAAAGTCACGAGTAGACGGCTGCAACCAGGTGTAGAAAATCCGAAGTAGATTCTCTGCGCTGAAAGCATGGCTTGGACACCCAAGCACTAAACCATCGAACCTCTCCAAAACCTGACAGTAAGTCTCACCGTCAAACTGGATAAAGCTCTCCATGAGCTGCTCAAATGCCTGGTGCATCTGTACCTGATTCCTGTAATAAATAGGAAAGAAAGCTCGAAGAAAATCAGTCTGAAAAGAAAGCCATGTATAAAAAGAATCTCAAGGATAAGCATCAAACCAGATTTTAGCATCATCTCACAAAGTATATTTGAACACTTTAAAATAAATAAAATCTGCACAAGTGGTCTCATCAAACAAATCTCAAAACTTTTTTCCACACCATTTTTCAAAATTTTGCATAAATGAATTAGGATTTTCCAACCCCATACCGTGAAAGAACGGTGGGAGTTGGGAATCCTCCACATAAGCATCGCTAAAGTTTGAAGATGAATCCATAAAAAAAATTTATCCACAAAAGATTTTTGAAATAAAAGATATAAAAAAAGAAAACCGACTCAAAAAAGTATAAAACAAACAACCAAAAAGACTCAACACTAAGCTGGAAGTACTACACCTAAAGTGTCCAAAACCAACCAAAAATGTGAGTGTGAGAACCGTTGTCCCCGGCAACGGCACCAAAATGGTTGACTGCGAAACGTGCACAATCCAAGTAGGATGCACACGCTCACCTCCCAAGAGTAGGAGTGTCAATGCAATATAATCCCGGTGAGTACGGGGTCGAATCCACAGAGATAATTCGTTTCACTTTCACAATCTCAATTGGTTATGGAGCGCTAAAGGTGTTGGTACAACCAACTAAACTAAAAAGTATCGTGCGAGAGAGTTTGGTGGTAAGACGGTCGAGCCAAACCCAAGATAGGTAAGGTGGAGACCAAAGTAGGGAGCTAGTCAAGCAAGGAGAAGTGTGTGGAATGGGATGTCATTAGGGTTGTGAATTGAGAATATAGCCCTATAACTCAATGATGTCCCTTTTGTGGACCCACCATCGGAAAATACTCTTTTGGAGGTGAAAATAAGTGTGAAATGTGATTCAATTGGGGAATCCTTTTGGGGTCACAATTGAAAGTGATAGCGGTCACGGGTTATGGTTCTTTATGACTCAATGACATCCCTTTTGGGGAAGTGTCATCGGGGATATCCTTTTGGGAGTTAAAACGATGGGAAAAGGGTAGTGGCTTAAGATTTAGCTTTCATAGAAGTTAAGTTGATACTTCTTTTTGAGAAGATCAAACTCATCCTTTTGGGATGATCGGCTCTCTAATAAAATCTTTTAGGTTCGTATAGAGAGTTAATTTAGAAACTTAAATTTACGCCACATAAAAATTAATTAAATCCAAATGAACCAATTCTAATCAATCTCATCAAACCCTAATTAATCCAATCCACACTCTATTGGCTCTAGGTCTTCATAATGAAAACAAGATAATCATCACTCAAAATGAGAACACAAATCTTCATTACAAACCATTAAGCAAACAATTATCCAATGATTCTCACATTCATTCAACAATCATTCACAAATATTCATGCAATGGAATAGAAACCAATAGCTACAAGAAATGGGAAGAAATCACCAATAGAAACCCTAGAAGCTCAAGCTTTCCCCTTCCTTGCTCCTCTTCCAAACTTCCCTAGCCTCCAATGGCCTCTATCCACAAGCCCTGGCTTTGGGGAACACAAAAACCCCTAAAAAACTCAAAAAACGAAGACAGCCCCTCCCATTTTCGTATCAGGTGAAAATACCCAGAAAAACGGGTTGCGGGTTGGGTTTTTCAGCTCCCCGACCCGCCCAAAAGCAACCCGCACACGCAGCAGCAATTAAGTTGGGGGCGTCGGGTCGGATCGGGTCGGATCCGACCCGCCCAAGTTCAGCCCGCCCCGCTCGTTTAGAAATGGGGGCACGCGCTCCGCTACGCGCGCGCAAGCGGGCCGGCCCGCAAATATTGCTGTCGTTTTTTTTGTTTAATTATGAGCACAACGGCCCAGCAGAAATAAGCGGGCCGGCCCGCTTGGGATTTTTTTTAATTATTAAACAAATGAAACGACGCGGCCCAGCGGCCCGCGCAAATGAAAAAGGGAAAGCGGGCTGGCGCCACGTGGCGCTGCTTGGTTGCGCCACGTGGTGCCCTCAGATTAAATCCCTTTGCTGGTTTTTTTGAACCCATTTCTCCTCCAAATAATTCCAAAAAAATACCTAGAAATCTCATAAAAATCCCAGAAAATTCTGGAAAATCCCCAAGGCTCCCAGGAGTACCTGAAAAATAGGAGAAGGAGAAATTAGTCCATTTGATGAGAAAATTAATGTAATGACTATTATAAATCACTATTGACATCTGATAATCCATATAAATTATTCACATGCTCAAATAATTCCCAAAAAAATGGCGATATGATCACAATAATACCATGATCATATGAAAAATAATAGGAAGTGAATAAGGACGATAAAAACCGTATTTTGTTTCAAGAATGAGAGTAAGCTCTAAAAATGAAATGAATTGAAAATATACCCAGAAGAGCAATATTAAGTATAATTCTTAGCACAAAATGGGGGTAGTTAGGGGGTATAAAAATACACTTTTCACTCCGAATCACACCCCCAACTAGTTTTTTGCTAGTCCTAGCAAAATAAGCGATAATTTCGGATTAAATGGAAAAACATGCACCAAATTCAAAATATCATCATGACATCTTTCATATATTATTTACAAATGATTTCAAAGCTAATATACACAATGTATGAAAGTAAACAATATATGATATTCTTCTCAATCCAATTCTAAGAAAAGTAAGGAAATAAGCGTGTATCACATTCTTTGGAACGATGCGCACATGGCAAAATTTTCAATTTTCATGGAAATGGCCAAAACCAAAAGAAATTCCGTCTAAGTGGTGGGAGATGAAACTGCATCATTCATGAAGCTTATTCTTTCATTATTCATTCAATTTTTCTTTTTCTTTTCATTTTCTCTCTTTTTGTGTTCTTTTTGTTTTAGTATGTTTATGTTTTGCACTCACGCAATAATGCTATGAAATGCAAACACGGCCATATTTGCATACACGTGATGACGTTATATAGGCAAATTGATGGAATGATCCCCTAAATCTCATCTTTGGCGTCCTCCCTAATGTTTCGTGGGGCATCGGCTACTCAATTTGATTAGAAAAAACCATTCACTTATGTTAATTCTATTTCTCATTCTAGCATGAATTATCAACTCATCCACCCACTCCTCAAGATGAAAAGAAAACATACACCAATGGCCACATCCAATCCAACCAAAAATTAAGCCATTCATCCCAATTCATGCAATTACTTACACCAAACTATTCCCGAATTATTTCAAAGAGAGCATCAAAACATAGAAAATCGTTTCATACATGGGATGTTAGCATTTGACTCCAAAATGGAAAAGACATTAAAACACGCCAATCAAACATCGATAAATTTGATACCAAAGTAATAATCCGAAAAAATTGCTTTGCATTAAGCATGTAGTGACTAAGCAAAAGAAATGTGATGGAAGCAAGGATTGAGGCATCATAATGATATTAAGCATGTAGCTAAGAAAATTTTGAATTTTTCATCTTTCGATGCTTGATCTAAATTGTTTAGATATTAGATTCACAACCTTACAATTGGTTTGAGCCGATATCTTTTCTCATGGCCTCTTCATTGAAGATGGCATGCTTAATTTGGGGCCAAATTACTGAGAGAGGCCATCATCGTTTCCTAGTTATTAGGAAGAGAACTGAGAAGAAGAAAGCTTGTTCTTCATCATCAAGATGTAACTCCATCGTAGATAGCTGACTAACCAGGCGCTGGAACTAGCTCATGTGCTCAACAATGGAAGTTTCGCTCCATAACTTCAAATTTACTAATCAGCTCAATAACAAGGCTTTAATCCACGTGGTATTGACTTGATACATGTCCTCTAGCTTCTGTAAGAGGGTATATCATTTTTTCGCATGTGAAATATGGTGGAAGACACTATGGTCGGTACATTGTTGAATTTGACCAATCGTCTTTCAATTCAGTTTCTTTCAGTCTATTTATTTGGTGAATTTCAGTTTTACTCCTTTGATCTCTCATGTGTCTAATAAATCTTTAGAACTAAAAAGATCATCTATTTGTGGTCTGCAAAGTGTGTAATTTATGGCCATCAGCTTGGTCATGGTTCCTGATGATGATTCTTCCATTGAAATATTGAAATGTACAATCATACAAAATTCTCTCCTTTTTTAAAATTCACTCATTTTTTCCCTTCACAGCTCACGTAGGCTCCGATACCACTTGTCATGGTTCACTGATCACGGTAAAAAGTAAAAATTGTAGAGAGCGAAAAATCCACTATTTCTCATAAGGAAACAAATACAACTCTAAACTAAAAATCACAAAAAAAAACTCTCAGTATAACCCTTTTTCTGGAGAAGCTTAGAATTCTCTCGCTGGCATTAGATAAACTTTCTTCACTCACGGAAGCAAGTTCCTTTTTTTTATCTTTCTCTTCTTTTGTTGGTGTGTCATCTAAGCCATCTGTTATAATGCATAAAGCTTATGAAAAAACATCATAGTTGTCGTTTTTCATGAAAGGGACATGGGAGTCAAAGAATGTATTGAGAAGGACGAATGTATTGAGTAGGACACGAACAAAATAGGGGAAATGAGTTAATTTTTATAATATGGCACACAGATCTCCACATTGGTATGATATTGTCCAATTGGGCCAACCGGCCCAATTGGTTTTGCTCTTGGGCTTTCCCCAAAAGGCCTTATACCAATGGAAATACCTAGTCTATTATAAACCCAAGACCCCCCAACCCCTCTCACAACCAATGTGGGACTATGTTCACATACCAACAATGGAACTTCTACTTCGATGTGGCGCACGCCTTACGTGAAGCCTGAAGTAGCTCCATCCTCAATCACCTCAACAGGTTAACCGAACAACAACTTGGAGCTCTGCCATCTTTCCAATAGAGCGCACTGCAGATCATTGCATCATTTACTATGGATCCTGCCATCTTTAGTGATGAATCCAGAGGATCAAACAACTTTGGAGTACATAGTCTAGCTCTGATACAATGTTGATTTTATAACAGGGCCCACAAATCTCCACATTGGTTTGATATTGTCCCCGCCCAATTGGTTTTGCTCTTGGGCTTTCCCCCAAAAGGCCTCATACCAATGGAGATTCCTAGCCTATTATATAAACCCAAGACCACCACCACCCCTTTTTTTACTACAGATATGGGATTATGTTCACATCCCAACACAATGGTGGTTTCTGCTGCAGCTTACATTCATGTTCATTTATCTATGGTCTCTTGTTCTGATGCGCAAAGTCATAGGATTTCGAGTTGAATTCTAAATATGGTTGACATTCTTTTTACTGACCTTACGTGGATGAAATATCTATTGGTTTTTGGGCTCCTTGGGCTAGTCGTGGGATTCTATTTTTGTAATTCTAATTGTTGCTTATGAATTCCATTTACAAGCACCAGTTGCATGAGAGTATGCCATGAAAGTTTTCTTCAATTGTCTGCTAATTGCGCCAAGTAGAATGTATGAAGGGCTACTTAATGTCAGATATATAAAAAATTTGTACCCGACCCACATCAAGAATCACTTCAAGAATGATAACAACACACCC
Organism: Scilla litardierei; assembly: GCA_030789695.1. NCBI lineage: Eukaryota > Viridiplantae > Streptophyta > Magnoliopsida > Asparagales > Asparagaceae > Scilla > Scilla litardierei. Next base: position 41,079,824 of record CM061141.1, read on the forward strand.
AGTTTTTAATAGATAAAAAACTCGAATTCCATAGGGATTAACTTTTGAACTCTGTTAGGATTATCCGGATATCACTGGGAAAAAAAACTAAACCAAAAAGGGATGAGATTTCTTTAGATATATATCACCTTTGAATCAGTTAAGAAATCCAGCTACGTACAATCATGAAAGAGTTAAGTATGCTTATTTAGAGGACACCGTTGCTATCAGATCAAGCTGTAATTTTATCAACTTGCATGCAAGCTTCTCGTGAACCCCCCAAAATCTTTTAATCCCACATAATCTATGAATCCCTAAATGCGTATACATACATCAAGAAAGCCTTAAACCAATCGCATTACAGGCCTAATCTTAATCCAAACGCCTTTAAAACTTGAGCTTTCAGTTCCTAAACAAACTCAACTCTCTCTCTCTCTCTCTCTCTCTTCATGGGTCTCTTGCCTTTGTATTTATAGCCTCATCTTCTCTTCTCTCAGCTTTAGTCCTTTCTCTCTCCCACACCTGCAAATCTCTCAACGATCTAGACATGAAGGTCCCTTCTGGTCTATGTTGTCTCATCCTAGCCTCATGCATCATCCTCTCCTCGGTCTGCGACGCTTCTTCGCCGCACAGCGGAGAAGCCTTCAGGCAGCGTCTCTGCGAGCGGTACCACCGCTACCATCACCACCGCCACTCCCTTTGGTGCAGGAGGCAGGTCGTCCAAAGACCCGCCGTCAGCCCCCCGCCGCCGCCGACGTCTGAAGACGGAGGCGAGATCGATCCGAGATACGGCGTTCAGAAGCGGCTGGTCCCCACCGGGCCCAACCCGCTACACAATTGATCGATCTGCTGGGGGAGTTTTTTTTTTCCGAGTACGTACATGATGGCGCTTCGTCTCCATCCTTTCTTGTTCCTTCTTTCCATGTTGTTGTGTGGCTCGGTTGCGACGTGATTAATTAGTGGAAAGGATTTACAATGGAGGATGTTTTGCTGCATAAGTAATCAGACTGATTAAATATTTTTGAATGGTTTGAATATTTTTTCGTTTTTGGGGGTTGGATTCAAGAGAAGCCCATGAGTTCATTGATTGCGTTGAAACAGTGTGGGGTGCTGGCGGGGGCTCTTGTGTCAGCATCAACCGTTATGAGACTCACTGCATGGTCTTAATTTTATCATTATATCTTGCTGGCGTAGTTCTCGTGTACCATGTTGATGATAATTGATTGCTCCTCCTGCATGATACTTGCCGTCCATCATCTGAAGCAAGAAGCTAGAGTCTTTTGATTTTGATCGTGCGACTGATCGGCGAAATTGCTCGTATTGATTTTAGATTAATTTGTTTATTTAACTTGTTAATTAGATTATTCATGGATCTGGTTTGATGAAATCCCTCATCTAGTATCTGAATTTTAAGTTCCGTGTTTTTATCTTTTATTACCATGATGGGTACTGAATATGTCATCCGAAATGCTAGCTCATTTTGCTTGTTTGCTTTGTATATCTTGCATTTCTTATTCTGATTATTGATTCCTTTGAAGATAGATGTTAAGCCTGATGCAACGCTAGTCCTTTAAAAATCTATATTTTCTTTTCGACGATCCACATCTATGTTGATGTCCATATAGTAAAAACCAGCTACACCCACTGTTGGATCGTTTAACCAACGTTGGGCTTCTTTGTAAAATAATTATGTAATGCTGGCTGTCAAATTAAGTTGGGCCCAATAAAGTGATCTAATAAGTTAAGTGAACTTTACCGTATCTGTTAGGTTGTGTGCCTTTAATGTGTAGAGACTTATGTGTTTTCTGGTTTAATGATGAGCTAAACCCGAAACCCAATAGGCCTTAGGACTTTTGCCTATATATGTGTGGTCGTGGTCTCCAGATCGCACGAATAAAGAGTCGTCTTTTCTACATCACATCGACAGATTAGAGCCGGAGAAAAGCTAATGGAATTCTCTCGAGGATTCATGCAGATCTGGAAGGCCAACCGGTTCATGCTCCTTCTTCAGTATTGTTGACTCATCAAACTTTACGTCTCTGCTCATGATCACATTCCTCTGTGTCGGACACCATATCATGTTATCACTTGACACCATTACTAGAGCCAAAGAAGATGGCTTTCTTGGCTCTAGCATCGAGCTTGTTCTGGTTCATGGTAAAGTAACTCGGGCAGCCCCATATCCGTAGAGACTCATAGTCGGGAACTGGCTTTTCTGACTAGACCTCCAAATGAGGTCGTCCTCCCAATGCAGTAGACATTAGTCGATTGACCAAGTTGGTAGCGTACGCCAGGGCCTCTGCCCAGAACTCCTTCGGTAGGTTAATAGTAGACAAAATGTATCGGAATTTCTCCAGCAAGGTCCGATTCATCCTTTCAGTTACTCTGTTCTGCTGCTGTGTACTACTCACGGTGAAGTGCCCCTGAATCCCATCTGATATGTAGAACTTTTGGAAGAGGTCCGACCTATATTCTCCACCTGTTAGTGCACCGTGTAGAGCCTACAATCCGCAATCCGTCATTAAGGCGGATTAATACTTAGTCAAGCGAACGGCTCAACCAACCGTTAGACTCCCACTGATACTCGGTGAGGAGTTAATGAGACCAAGTAAATAGACGGCCGTTATCACCAATCCCGGAGAAGATCCCGTCCAAATCAATGAGGGACGGTTACTTGCACTCGTCGAACCAACATCTATAAATACCTGAAAGGACAATGCTAAAGGGTTCCAACTCCCAAGGTACGAGATAGGATACTCTGGGATTACATACTTCAACTTATATTTCTTCCACTAAAGAGCTTACGACGCTAGACTCGAGACGAGCCTCTGTGGGTCGATCTCAGCTGCTCCAAGCTCCCTCCTTCTCTTAAGTCTCATTCTAACTTAAGCATCAGAGGGGATTTAGGTCGGGACCCAGATTCGACCCCCTGAAGATTCGTTATGGTGCATATCATCGAGTATCGATCCTACGAGAAGGTAACGCCTAAGCTTCTCAGCATCGATCGACCTACGCTCGATCAGTTCGAGGGTCGAACAAGCCCCACAAGTTAACCGCAATCCACCAACGACCCTGGTTCTTCCAACCTATGGTCCCACAACCGACTGACGCGGCTCCAACTCAGCAAGAAAGGGTCCATGTCAGCTCTTCAATTGTTTCGGTCATTTTTGGCCATAACAGTTTGGCGCCGTCTGTGGAACATGAGTCGACATCCCAGTCAACAAAACATCTCGACCATGTCGGCTCACCCATCAACACTCTTCGGAGATGCCTTGGCGCTTCTCAGCATTATGCTCTTTCAACATGATAATGGGAGGTCCTCCGCACCCGGAGCTATCGACCTCATTTCAAAGCTCTTACGTCGGAAGGTTGATGACAATATCTGTGAGTAGAAAGCGCCCCAGAGACTCTACACCTCCTATATCATTCTCAGATGAAGATCTAGACGGTGTATAACTGCCACATGATAATGCCGTCGTCATTGATGCCTCCATCAACGAGGTTACAGTGAAAAGATTGCTCATCGGCACGGGGAGTTCGTACGATGTGCTTTTCTTCACCATGTTGGAGAGAATGAGGCTGTCTTCAACGGAGTTGAGACCCTATGCGGGATCTCGTGTTGGGTTCATCGGGCATTCTGCCCCAATAGCTGGCATCATTACCCTACCGGTGACCCTTGGTACGTATCCACGACAGGTCACTCGCTTGACCAACTTTATAGTTGTGAAGATCAACTCAGCGTACAACAGAATTATTGGCAAACCGCTGCTCAACGCTATAGAAGCGGCGGTCTCAACCTTCCATCAAATGATCAAATTCCAAACTCCTGGGTGAGTTAGGAAGGTGAGAGGGAATCAGAAACAAGCCCGGTCATGTTACTCTCTGTCCACCGATTTGAGAAGGATGGGACAGACAGATCCAGTCGATCCCAAGGGCGAGGATCAACGACCCGCAACAGTCAAAGAGACGGAGAACATCCAGATCTCTGAAGAAGAAGGAAAGACCGTCTCCATCGGGTCGATGCTCCCCTTCGATCTAAGGGAGCAGTTAATTGCTCTCTTGAGAGAGCAAGCAGACATTTTCGCCTTGGCCCCGAGGGATATGCCAGGCATCGACCCTCAGATAATATCCCACAAGCTGGAAGTCGACCCGACTTCCAAACCCATGAAGCAGAAGAAGAGGAACATGTGGGACGAAAAGATAAAGGCCACAATCGAGGAATTGGATCGACTTCTGGAGGTGGGCTTCATTCAAAAGGTAAATACACCGAATGGCTCTCGAATGTCTTGATGGTGAAAAAGGCGAATGGCAAAAGGCGAATGTGCGTCGACTTCACCGATCTCAACAAAGCCTGTCCGAAAGATATCTACCATTTGCCCCGGATAGACCATTGGTCGACAATGCCTCGGGCTATGAACTCCTAAGCTTCATGGACACATTTTCAGGCTACAACCAGATCCAAATGGCCCCAGAAGACAAGGAAAAGACTTCTTTCATCACAGATCGAGGTATTTACTGTTATACAAAAATGCCATTTGGTTTAAAGAATGCAGGAGCTACGTACCAGTGAATGATGAATGGAGTCTTCGAGGCTCAAATCGGGCAAAATTTGGAAGTCTACGTTGATGACATGCTGGTCAAGTCGAAAAAGACGACGGATCACATTGCAGATCTCTGAGAAACATTTGCACAAGTCCGACGCTACAACCTTCGGCTGAACCCCGCCAAGTGTACTTTTGGAGCTCGATCGGAAACGTTCCTCAGTTTCATGCTGACAAGCCAGGAATTGAGGCTAACCCCGACAAAATCGCGGCAATCATGGCACTGAAGGAACCCTCAACCATCAGATAACTTCATAGATTGAATGGGAGAATAGCAGCTTTAGGCCGATTCTTATCTAAGTCGGTCGAGAGATCTTTGCCATTCTTCAAAGTACTAAGAAAGGCGATAGCATCCACCACGAATGGCAAGAAGGTCGTCGAGTGGGACACAGATTGCAAGAAAGCTTTCTTCGAATTGAAAAAGTACCTCTGCAACCCACCGCTCCTGACCAAACTAGATAAGGATGACCAACTCATCATTTATTTGGCCGCTACCACGGAAGCCGTAAGCTCGGCACTCGTCAAGGAAGACTCGGGAGTGCAATGACATATCTGCTAAATCAGCCAAGTCCTCTGGGGTGCAGAGATAAATTACTCGAGGATAGAAAAGATGGTGTTTGTATTGATCCAATCTGTACGGAGGCTACGACCATACTTCCAAGTGCACACCATCTTAGTCTCACCGACACTCCCTTAGAGCAAACTCTGAAGAGGCTGGATGGGAGAATGACGAAGTGGGGAGTCGAACTGAGTCAATTTGACATCCAGTATAAACCAAGGACTACAATCAAAGGGTGGGCTATAGCTGACTTCATCGTCGTACTCACTTATGCCAACAACCCGCCAGAAGAGGTACATCACTACAAAACACAGGGCAGTTTCTAACGGTTTAGTTTGTGGCGGTTTGGAAAACCGCCACAAATCCTTCTATTTGTGGCGGTTACGACCCGCCGGTGCCCAATGAAGATTCTACGACGGTTTTACACCTCCACAGTACTAAAAAAATAAATAAACACAAAGGCGGGAACAAAAAGCGGGAAGGGAAAAAGAAATTTTTCGTTCCACGCGCATTTGATATCGATTGTATATCTGTGTATAGCATTACGAACCACTACAAAAGGCGGCTTGTAAACCGCAAAACACTATCTCCTTAAACCGCGAAAACCCTAACCCGCGAAAACAATATCGTTTTCGTTGAACGAACGCCGTCGAGTGCATTTGATTCATCTGCTCAATTGGGTTCTTGTGGAGAAGATCGCACGATCGTCATCGAGAGATCGCCATCGAGTGCGAGCGCCACCGAGTGATCCTTATACCATAACTCAAGCGATCGCCGTCGAGTGATCCTTATACCCAAACTCGAGCGATCGCCATCGTTTGATTCATCTGCTCAATAGAGTTCCTGTGGAGAAGATCGTGCCCCTTCGAAGACCAGCGCTGGGATCTTGCTTCCTGAGAAAACCAACAAGGTGCAATTAGCTTTTCCCCCTTTAAAGGAATTTTTGCATCTTACTATATTCTCATTAGATTTGCCATTTTTCTGATGGGGTTTGCTCCAAACTTGAAATCATGACATGGGTCATTCACCAATTTTTATTTTGTTATCTGTGATTTTTAAAAATAAAATGTCTCCTAAATGGTCTATCCTAAATCTATAAGTGTAAGGGCAAAAACAAGCAAGATTTAATTTTTAAGTAGATGAATAAAGTATATGTCCAAAACATACATTTTTATATGTATGGTACACTCATCTTGTTGAGGATCTACTGAAACTTATGCGTTGACGCCTTAAAATTTCTATGAGAAGGGCTGTATTAACATTTTTCAAAGATGTATATCCAATTCATTATAGTCTGTGAATTAGAAACAACGTGAGGATCGGTCAATGAAAATTTTAGTATGTTGGCCTGGAAGTCTTTGTGCATCTGCGAATGATTGTGTGTTTTGTGGTACATTATAGGATTACTTCTGGGCCTTGTATGGTTCCTTTGATATTTGATGATATTTGAAATACCTAAAATTTAACTTTATATTTGTTGGTTCATGTTATCATAATACCATTGTGTCTATATTCCAGGGACTTTTCTGTTTCGTTGCTTATTGATGATACTTGAATACACACGTTCTATTTGTTAAGATTTCCATGTGTTTAGGTGCTAATTCCTTAATCGTTTTTAATACTTGTTGGACCTTATTTATTATGTGAATTAACCTTATCCATGGGTGTTTTATAAGATATATTCATGTGTTTATATGAATAGTGAGGTTATACTATCGCAGTAACATTGTTTTCTGGATTTCCCTTCATATTTTTTCTGGTCTATATCATGCAACTTGAGGTTTGTAGACATGTTAAGAAAAATCTTTTTAAACTTTCCGAATTGACCATACCACAATTATTAAGAGGAGAATGCTTTGGGGGGCTTGGCATTCTTCATTGTTTCTATCTGTAGGGCATTTGCTTCTTTTATATTGTCGTCTCAGTTGCATTTATTCTTAAGTTAATCCCTGCAATGGATTGTTTAGTTAATAAATTCACTACAAAACACAGGGCTGTTTCTAGCGGTTTTGTTTGTCGCGGTTTGGAAAACTGCGACAAATCCTTCTATTTAACTTGCTTTGTATCATTGCATTGTATATGCCTAAATTTTTGTTTAACTTGCTTTCTAGTTAGAAAATTGACTCGATCAAATTGTTCAATAAAATTATATACCAATCTTTGCACCTTCTAGGAGATTGGAACAAAAAATAATTGTGCAGAGTATCATGTTCAATAAAGTTGGCCGAGTAGCATGTTCCAACATTAGTATTCCACTCACTGATTATTAACATTTAGGATATCTCTCTTTACAGAGTTCAAAAATCTTATCAATTAAATTGAATAATTTGTTATTTTTCGAACATAATTCATGTCAGTCATGAAACCACCATCATGTGAAAGAAAATTATGAAGTCTTTATTTTTAACATGTTATTTGGTTTTTTTCTTTTGAAAAATAGATGTATTGTCTTCTTTATTCATAAGATATAGTGTGCTAAAATTAAAACTTAACTTGGTTGTTTATGCATTTTTTAAGTGATAATGCAAAATAATATTTCATAACATCATGATCTGACTTAATTTCCTAGTCTTGCATTATACGCCGATCTTCATGTTCATATACTTTAAAAAAATTGGACTCTCACACATAACTATATAAGAATATACATTTGGTAAAATTGGCTAAGACAATGATATTCATATGAATGTTCCTAAAAGCTTTTGGAGTGATATTTATCTCACAGCTTGTTATTTGATAAATTGTATGCATCCATCTATGCATGATGGTTGTATCCCCTATTATCTATTTCATCCATCAATATTGTTTTTGTTTGTGTTGAGAAAAAAGATTTTTGTTAACCTTATAACACTAATTAGTTTTTTTGTATGAAGGATGGATAAGTCTTGGATTCAACAACCAAAAAGTTCTCATGAATACGTGGCAGGAGTGAATGCATTCTTAGATTTTGCTTTTGAGCGCAAGGCTATCCGTGGTAAAATTTTGTGCCCTTGTGAACGTTGCAAATTTTTAAAGTCTGGCACACGGGACGAATGTTTCGAACATTTACTCTTCACACATTTTCCAAGAAATTACACCTTTTGGGAATCACATGGAGAGGTGGTTACATCTAGTAATGTCGAACTAGTGGCTACAGGATCGCATCTTAGAAGGGATCCAGATCCCCAACTTGGAGATACTGTACGGGAAATGGTTTACGATGCATTTACCTTGGGATTGAATAGTCAAGAGACGACTGAATCGGGTGTTAATGGAGAGGTAGGGATGTCAAACACGAATAGAGAATCCAGTGGTGGTAATGCCAAAGAGTTTTATGACTTGCTGAAAGATAATGAACAACCATTATACGATGGATGCACCAAGTTCTCGAAACTCTCATTTCTAATCAAGTTATATCACATTAAGTGTTTGTGTGGTGTTAGTGATAAGGCTATGGATATGATTTTTAAATTGTTGCATGATGCGTTTCCATATGCAAATATCCCTCCATCTAATTACGATGCTAAGAAGATCATTAACAAACTTGGTCTTAAGTATGAAAAAATTCATGCGTGTCCTAATGATTGCATGCTCTATTGGGGGCCAGATGCAGATAGAGAACAGTGCAAAGAATGTGAGCTGTCTAGGTGGAAGAAAAAATCGAAGAAGACGAAACAACCCGCAAAGGTATTACGTTACTTTCCCCTGAAATCTAGATTACAAAGATTGTTTATGTCTTCTAAAACTGCTGAGAGTATGAGGTGGCACTCAAGTGAACCTAAGGTTGATGATATGATGAGACACCCAAGGGATTCTGAAGCTTGGAAACATTTTGATTCCATGCATACTGAATTTGCTTCTGAGGAACGTAATGTTCGACTTGCATTAGCTTCTGACGGTTTCAATCCCTTCGGGAATTTAAGCACAAGTTATAGTATTTGGCCAGTTTTGTTGATCCCATACAATAGTCCTCCATGGATGTGTATGAGATCGACTGAATTCATTGTTTCTATGTTGATTCCTGGAAAGAAAATGCCGGGAAACAATATTGATATCTATTTGCAACCTCTAATTGCAGAGTTGAAAGAATTGTGGGAAAAGGGGGTGGAGACATATGATGCGTCTAGAAAAGAGGTGTTTGTGATGAAGGCAGCTCTGTTGTGGACTATTAGTGACTTCCCAGGGCTTGGAAATCTTTCGGGTTGGAATACACATACTGGTTATGCTTGTCCCTCGTGTAATTTTGATCAAATTCCTCTCTATTTGGGTTGTAGTAGGAAGTGGTGTTTCATGGGCCATCGTCGATTTTTACGGCAAGGCCACAAGTTTCGGTTGAATCGTCTTCGTTTTGATGGACGTATGGAAGATAGGGACCCGCCTAAATTGTTATCTGGGTCAGAGATTTTGAATCAAATGGAGAATATAGAGTTTTTCTTTGGAAAACGTTCTTCAACAACTAGTAGTACTACTGAAAGCAGAACGCGAAAGAGAGCAAATGTTGATCAATTTGCAAAGCAATGGAAAAAGAGAAGTATATTTTTCCAACTTCCATATTGGGAGTCTAATTTATTACGTCACAATCTTGATGTGATGCATATAGAGAAGAATGTGTGTGATAATGTGTTGTTTACATTGATAAATGACAGAGACAAAAGGAAAGATCATTTAGAGGCTCGAAAAGACTTGCAAAAATTGGGTATTAAAAAGGAACTCTGGCCAAAGGAGGATGGAAAATCTTGTCCATCAGCGTTGTTCACAATGAAAAGGCAAGAAATTGACACATTACTTGAGACTTTGAAATGTGTCATTGTGCCAGATGGTTACTCAAGTGATTTTACTAGATGCATAGACATTGTGCATCGTAGAGTATTTGGATTGAAGAGCCATGATTCACACATTCTTATGCAGGAGTTGTTGCCTTTGGCTATTAGGAACATTTTACCTCGTGCGGTGTCTTCTGTGTTGGTCGAATTAGGGACCTTCTTCAAGCGATTATGTTCTAAGGTTGTCAATCCTGCTGAATTGAGCAAACATCAAGAACGAATTGCACTTACCTTGTGCCATATGGAGATGTTGTTTCCACCGTCATTCTTCACTGTAATGGTGCATCTAACAATTCATTTGCTTGATGAAGTTAGACTTGGTGGGCATGTACATTATCGATGGATGTATCCTATAGAAAGGTATGTTTTATATTCAAACCGTTGATTTTTTTGGTTTAATTAATTGTTCAAACACTTATCCATTAATGTGAATGCAGGTTTTTAGGAAAACTGAAACATTTTGTTCGGAATAGAGCCCAACCAGAAGGCTCGATTGCTGAGGGGTGGCTATCTGAAGAATGTATGACCTTTTGTTCGAGGTACTTGGAGGATGACATTGAAACTAGATTCAATCGCACAGAGCGCGTGGATGATGACCCTTTGCTGTTTGAAGTAAGTTCAACCATGTTTCCTCCGGTGGGTAAACCAGTTGGAGACGGTACAGTTGTTAGATTAAGTGACATAGAAATCATGCAAGCACATCGCCACATATTGAATAATTGCCCTCAAGTAGAAGATTTTATTAGGTAAGTAGGTATTTATATATTTTAATTTTATTAGATTAGATTGTGAGAAATCATATTGATGTTTTTTATCTCTGAATGTATAGTCGGTTTCGACGCATCACGACGACGAAAATGAGGAATCGTAGAAGGAATGTGAGTTCCAATGAAATAGAAAAGGAAGTCCATCGCAAAGTTGTCCAGGCATTTAAGATCCATGTGAGTGCGACTTTTTTGTCTCATTTGAGTTTATCATCGGAATTTTTTGCAAGCTATTAATGTTGTCTGTAATGTGTTCATAGATTAACGATAATCCCAGAGATCAAACTTCAAAGGAAATTGTTGCACTTGCGCAAGGGCCATTGAGACAAGCAAGGAAATTTACTGCTTATAATGTGAATGGGTTCAAGTTTCGAACCATTGAGCGTGAGAAAAACTTGAAAACTCAAAATAGTGGTGTGTTTTGTAACTTTGGAATTAAGAGCTATGCAAGCACACGTGACAATAGACCAAGAGAGGGTGCAATACCATATTATGGTAAACTGGTTGATATTATCGAGCTTAATTACCATGATGTTTTTCATGTAACTGTATTTAAGTGTGCATGGGCCAATACCCTGAACCAAAGGTTTATTAGAGTAGATGATTTTGGGTTCACATCAGTGAACTTCTCTCACTTGATTCATTCTGGTGAGCACGAGGATGATGAACCATTCATTCAAGCTGCTGAGGCTCAATTGGTATTTTATGTGGAGGATAAAGCAGATAAGGGGTGGAGTATTCCTATCCATGTAAAACCAAGAGACTTATATGATATGGGTGAAGAGGATGCAAGCTTGCCTTATGATAACGAGATTAATCAAGCTCAAATTTCAGATGTGGTATTTCCAGATGATGATTCACTGTTTGTTGCGAGGGCCGATGTTACTGCAGAGTTTGAGTAGGGTTGATGTTATTTGTATGTATGTCTTTGCATTAATTTTTTTTGTTACATCTCCGTACCTACAATATCTGATGTTATATACACATCCTGCAATATTTCATCAATGACATATCATTACATGTATTTTTTTTCCATTGGATTCTATGTTAAAGATGGCTATGGATTCTATGTTAAAGAGGGCTATGGTTGTCATGCGAGCATGTCCAAAATATAATCACATCTGTATAACCAACCATCAATTGATATGTATTATGGATAAATTTCTCATGATGCAGGTTGCGGATTTACGCCTTTTTTCTGCAGTCATTTGCATATTTATCATATTTACTTGCAGTTACATATGGCATCAGAGGGTGAGGGTAGCAGTGTAAGACGCCAGCGCAAGAAAGGAGCATCATCAATATACAAGTCCACTGGGATTTGTGAGCTGATAGGTTGGTTTAAATTCAAGTCATGATTATAAAAGATCTTCATCTTGAATATAATTTAATGATCTTAATTATGCAGATGTTTCAGATCCTGCAAACCCCCAAAAGTGTGGGATAATGATTTTGAAAAATGCTAAAGACATTCATGATAAGGTTGCCTTCCAGAAGAGAGTAATACTCACATTTAAACCAAGGGGTCCTGGCATTGTAGGAGAGGCTGTTAAGCCACTCCACTCTATTTTAAAGGAGGTGATATTGGATAATGAAAAATATCCTGTGGGCGTAAAGGATTGGAAGTCAATACCAATGGAGATCAAGGATAATGCGATCCTAACTCAAGTTCTGGTATGATTACTTTCACCAAAATATTATAATACATTTATTTTTTTATTCAATTTTCAATCTTACCCTCAACCTAACTTCTTGATTTTCATTTATTTGCAGACTAAGTTTTACATTGAACCACGTGAGTGCGAAGAAGTTACTTGCCACGAAATAAAGAAAGCAATGGGCCGTCAATGGAAAACTAGAAGGAACAACTTATGGAACAAATATTACGATGAAACGAAAAGTCAGAAAGATAATGAGGAAACACCACCTGAACGCATTACTAAAGATGATTGGGCATCTTTCATTGCTCTAAGATTTTCTGAAAAGTGGTTGGTAAGTTTATAAATTGTTATACATTAAGTAATATATTTCATTTTATATTTTCCAAGATTTTAACATTGTGTCAAATCTTTACCTTTATTGAAGTACAATCGTGATAGGAACAGGGAGAATGCTCTTAAGCAAGACTGTCATCCAACTACCGGGTCACGTCCATTGGCTCAACTTTATAGTTTAATGGTAACAAAAACTTATCATAGAATTAATTAAGATTAATATATTTTGTTTTTCGATTCCATGTATTTTTAGATATTGCTCTAATTAGTGAAATGGATACATTAGGCTGCAGAAACAGGAGCGGACCCCACCCGAACAGATATGGTGTTGTTGACGCGTTCCAGAGATGATGGGTCTTATCCAAACGAATCTACGAGGGAGATCATTGTAAGTATAAATATGTCCTTTTTGTTATATATTCATAGATAATTGTTTGGTGTATCGAATTGATCGTGGAGATCATTGTAAGTATAAATATGTCCCTTTTGTTATATATTCATAGATAATTGTTTGGTGTATCGAATTGATCGTGGAGATCATTTTAAGTATAAATATGTCCTTTTTGTTATAAATTTCATAGATAAATATGCTCTACAAAGACTAGCCATTGCAAGATATACAGATTTCTACCATGTTGGCATTGCTGGCAAGGACCTCTTTGTCACAGGATTTTGAGTTGTGCAATCTCTCCAATGGAAAATACATGTCCCTTCCATTACCAAGATCTCAGCAAAGCATAATGTTCTGATTCTCTCTCGTTTGGTACTTGTCTTATCCTCTATAAGAAATTATAGAAAAGCCAAATCTGGTGAGGTGTATGGACTCGTTAATAGGCTCTGAATGAGAAATCCTTGGTATAGTCTTATGGCCAAACTTAGTTAACACATATCCAATAATCACCTTACTTGACATGGGACTAAATAACATATAACATCTCATAAATTCACACAAGTCACTTTCCCACATTCAAGTTGATGCAAGACATGTTCTAATAAACTCTACTTAGGAGTGCTAGGCCCCACCAAAGGAATGAGGCTAACGAACTAAGATGAATATGTAATATGCTTGAAACCCATAACAACCGAAAACCCTATTTGGATCGTGAATCCAAACATATTTAGCCACCTACCGATAAACGTGAGATTAAACTAGCTTTTTAATTCCCTCTCAAATGAGACACAAAAGCCCAAACTCTAACAACCATCTTGGCTCAAATTCCGCCATATATTAAGGCAGATGTTAGCATGTATATTCTCTTGTTGCAGTGAACATATGAACATTTGGATTAATCTATGTTAACAATCCACCATGCAGCATATAAAATAAACTTCAAATGAGTAGTCTGCCTTGCTAGTGTTTCAGCCCATAGTTTTCCTTGAAAAATGTGCCTAATGATAGTTAATCTCTACCAGGAATACATACAAGTTAATTGAAACATCTTATGTGGTGAATGTGTAAAAAATGACCCAGTTCGGGTAAAATGATGACTCTACTTAAAAAGGAAATGGTGCATTATAATGTGTGGAAGGAGACGAGTAGATATATTTAAATAATTTGGACACAAGAATATTAGGAGCTTTCCCCTTTGGATCAGATTGGATCAATATGCCAGTTAACAGGTCTATATCTGTGCCTATCTGCGACATATATTGATTATGTTCGTTGAGATTAAGCACAAGCACATGAATTTCATTTGTTGATATACAAATAAGTTATATGTAATATGTTTTACTTTTTTTGTTCCTACAGTTGACAGAGTAGTCTAATTGCACATCAAACACAGGTTATGCACGTGTTGCATTACATATGATGGCATTTAGAAATATGAGTAATACAAATCAAACACAGGTTATTTCTTGCATATATCTTGAATCGCATTATACAAACATTAGTAGCCTTAACCTAATAAGAGAATATTCCCTTAAACCGTAACAAGCATTTACCTTTTAGTATAATAAGATTGGTCTTGCAACATGTGCTTCGTATAATAAGATTGGTACTTGTCTTATCTTATCCCTTCCATTACCATGGTTGCTGCTACTCCAATTCCGCTCATAGGTGATGATGTGCACTGCAATGAAATACCATTCTATAACATTCTTGATAAAAACTTTCAGGTGATGATGTGCCCTCCAATCCCTTGTGTTGTTCTTTACATTTTGTAATTTTCAAATTTTGATGGATGTTAATTTGCCAAATAGTACTATGCTTTGCCATTTGAGTCAAGTGCTGACATTGCTTTAGCACAGTTTTCAGTTGATTCATTAATATATTTGAGGATATTTGAGGATATGCTTTACAGAAAGTGGTTCCCCTTGTACATCAGCTCAAGTATCTTGTCTATGAGACAATGAAAAAAAGTCTCTCTCTTGATTAAAGGATAATATTTCTTTGCTAATTGTCATGTCAGTTAATATGGCCACCTATAGAGTTCTTGATGACGATAAAGATGATACTAATTTTGTAGATGATATGAATGTTTCAATAATAACAATAGGCCTTTCTCCTTCAGTACACAAAGTATATGGAACATTAGCTACTTTTTTGCAACCCTCCATGGATCTAATAAGAACTGGATTTGTGAGGATAACTATAAAGGTCTGACTATGGACACCCAGGTATCAATTTTTTCCCGCATGTATCATGCATTATTTTGTGTGGATCAACGCTGAATTATTCAGTATTTGCTGCCTTCTCAAACCTCTGTTGTAATCTCCATTTTTTATTAATACAAATGTACCTCTGATTTTGCCTTGAGGCTCAGATTGTACATGACAACAAATGTTGCATAGACACAGACACCCCGACACGGAGACGACATGGCATGACATGGCGACACTTAAGCAAATTCTAAATATTCTACCACAAATAGAAGTATTATATTCGATATATGCATCTTAACACATGTATCTGACACGTACCTGCTATGACACGGCTCGAGTATTGAAGCATCCATGCTTACTAGGTGACAACCTTACACATTATTAGTAACTTGCATCTACACAAAGAACCGGTAGTTTAGTGCAGGTGAAGATGCTGTACATTAGCAGCCATCTATAGATAAACTATATGTATGAAGAAGTGAAGATGCTGTATATTAGCAGCCATATATATAAACTATATTTATGAAGAATGTTATTCAGATTCTAATATACTTCTTACCAATTTTTAGTTCACAATGTACAATTGTTTGCCAGAACCCCAGATTAATGTGATATTCACTTGAATCTAAGAATATATATACGTGTGCATCGAATGGGTGTTTGTGTGTAATGAGTAGATGTTTAACATAAGAACCATCTAAGAATATTGACCTCTGTACTGGATTTGTCATGGTGAGCGAGCTATTATTACAGTCTCTAGATTGATATCATCAATTATATTTGCATTGCTAAACTTTTTGCCGATGAAGCTGGCATATCAAGCTGGTAAATCTTTTCTTCATTTTTTCCCACTCTTTTTTGCAAACACAGTACTTTCAAACTTTTGTAGAAATTTGTTAAGAATCCATTTGCATTCTCTGCACTAGGGTGACAGGGTAGCCTCTAATCTATGGTGGCTTCAACTGACATAAATAGTTATGTTAGGTTTGCCGGCTGGTATGCTGGTTAGCTTCTTAAATAGGATAAAAAGAACAAATAGAACAAAACCCTTAGTTGCTGTTATTATATGAATCTTTTTCCAGCATTCAGCTCAGTGATCTCCTTTAATACATTGTCAACTAACATATCCTTCTACCATTTCAATATATCAGTTTTGTTCCATCCCTGTCCCTTCATTTTTTGAGGGGAAAGCTGAGGTCTTAAGCTAGAGAACCACATACCCACATGTTGATCCTTATAGTGGTTACATCTTAAAGTCTATCACATCCCCAACTTAAAAGATGTGATGCTTCCAAAAGAACCACTACGTATACACATATATCTATGGTTAACCCTCAAATACATTCATAAACATACATCCCCTCTCAGAAATTGTGATGCTTCTCATTTTGTTTCTGTTTTTTGCTTGATGATCCAACATACGGTTTTTTTGTTATTTTTGTTAGTTTATTTAATGGAGTTCACATCAAACATTTTGTTTCTGTATTTTGCTAGATGATCCAACACAATTTACATGGTACATATTTGCATTTTAGTATTTATTTCAATTTATACATGTCTACTTGTACAAAAGATATGTTCGATGTGCGTGCATGTCTTTGTTGTTAGAGTTGCTTTCCCTATACCTAGTGGCAGGCACGAATCCTCATATTTCTTTATGGTTGAGCCTTAGTTTTCTTTATGGTTCACTTTTTATTGTATAAGTTATTTGAATATTTTATTGTATAAGTTATTTGAATATGTTTGTTTTTGTTAGACTGAAATGTTTGGAACAAGAATGACAGTAACTAATCACTTTTTCATTGTATAGGAGAGCATTCGATTACACTCACAACTTGAAGGAGTTGAGAGGCAAGGAAGGGATGATGCTGTTGCTCGTGTTTTAGGAGAAGACCACCCAGGTCGGGTGTTTGGTCTTGGTTCAAGTGGGTCTCAATCTCGGATCTTCGGTACATATAGAAGATTTGTCCCTTCTCCTTCATTTGATTCTGACGGTGCATCACGTCCCAGTTCAAATATGGTGACGCGGGAGGAGTTTGAGAGGCAGCAACAACAGCTTGATCAGTGTAGGTCTCTCTTGAACTTTTTCGTGACACAGCACCATACTCCAGAACAACTGCAGAAGTTACAGGAAGACCCTCAAGTTCGAAACCTCTTCTCGTCGTCCCAGCCTTAGTTTCTTTTTTCCTTAGTTTCTTTTTTGTTAAAGACTAGCGTTTTTATTGATTATCATCATGTGGTGTATGTTGTGTTGAAGACTTAAGTTTTTATTAAATATCATCATGTGGTGTATGCTGTGTTGTGTTGAAGACTTACGGTTTTTATTGAATATTATAATGTGGTGTATGTTGTGTTGAAGACTTGCTTTTTTGTATTAAATATTATCAAGTGGTTATGTGGTTATATTTTGTGTTTTTTGGATGCCAGTTTTTATTTTTTTTTTAAATATTTTTGTTATCGGCGGTTTAGAACTGCATTCAAAAAGATCCTTTTTAAATTTTTTTTTCAAAATTTAATTTCGTTTTTAGCGGTTAGTAACCGCTATAAACACAACAATTTTTTGCAATAAAAGCCAACCAAAACATATATGGTGGCGGTTCGAAACCGTTGCAAAACGATTTTGTTTTGGCGGTTTAGAACCGGCATACATATGTTTTGTGGCGGTTCTTAACTGCCAAAAACGAATGGAATTAATTTAATTTTTTGTAATGAACAACCCGCCAAAAATGTAGGTTGTGGCAGTTCGAAACCGCCACAAAATTATGGTGCAGGCGGTTCGGTAGTGGCGGGTCGTAACCGCCAGTAATGACGTTTCTCTCGGCCATTTCAGTGGCGGTTTCCAGAACCGCTTGAAACGGTAATAGTGGCGGTTACGACCCGCTAGTAACGGATTTTGGAACCGCTACTACTGTTCGCCCTTCTTGTAGTGCATGTCGCTAACATACGACCCATTGCTTCATCTTCTCCCTTGACAGGTCTCGATTCACCGACCGATGCAATTGAAGACGAGGGAACATGGATCGTACAAGTGGACGGTTCTACCACTCAAACCGAAAGCGGTGCCGGAATAATTGTCTAAACATCAGCGGGCAACATATTCGAGTATGCTCTCTACTTCGGTTTCCAAAACATGAATAATGGAGCGAAGTATGAAGCTACCATCAACGGGCTCCGGTTGGCTCGAGCCCGATGAGCAAATGTGGTCCAACTGCTCAGCGATTCCAATCTAATTGTCCACCAATTGAACGGAGGTTTCGAGGCCCGCGAGGACACAATGCAAAACTACATGCAGGTTGCTAAAGCGGAGCTCACCATGTTCAGACGGGTGTAGATCCACCGTGTACCAAGATCGAAGAATCACCGAGCCGACGCCCTTTCGAAGCTCGCGTCATCCTCACCTGCAGGACTCGGTCGAACAGTGTATGTACAACATCTGCCACACCCCAGCGTGCTGGAGCAGGAACTGCTGAGCATCGACCAATGGGTCATTTGGATGGATCCTATAATCTATAATCTAAATACAGGGGAGAAGCCGACCAACCTGGTAGAGGCACGAAAGCTAGAACGTAAGGCCTACCAATTTATTCTGCTAGACGGTTCACTGTATAAAAGACGATGGACCAGGTATGACGTCTTCACCTACCTCAAATGTTTAACCCCGCAGGAAGCACTCTATGTGATCCAGGAAATCCACGAGGGGGATTGTGGGAACCATTGCGGAGGAAAATATATAGCCTTGAAGGCCGTAATGCAAGGTTACTTCTAGCCGATCATGTTCAAGGAAGCAGTCGAGTATGTGTGGAAATGTCCGACATACCAGAAGTTCTCGAGAATTGGCTCAGTCCCTCCAATTGATCTAATCCCTCATCATTCCAGTACCCTTCGCTAAGTGGGGATTGGACATCCTAGGTTTGTTCAAGCAAGCAAGCGGACAACGGAAATTCCTGATCGTGGCTATCAACTACTTCGCTAAGTGGATCGAGGCATAACCCATGGCCTGAATTACGTGGAAGGAAGTCAAAAGCTTCGTTTGAAAATCCATTGTCTGTCGGTTTGGCATCCCTCAGTCCATTGTGACAGACAACGAGACGCAATTTGACAGCGCTGGCTTCAGGGATTTCTGCTCCAGCTGAAGATCAAATTACATTTCTCCTCTGTCGCCCATCTCCAATCTAATGAGCTAGCAAAGGCTGCTAATAAATGCATCATCGGACCCCTGTGGAAGAGGATAGCCGGGCTCGAGGAAACATGGCTAAAAGAGATCCCAGGCATATTGTGGTCGTACAGACCCATAAAACTTTGACAGGTGAAATACCGTTCATGCTTGCCTATGGTTGTGAAGCTGTCGTCCCAGTAGAAGTTAATGAGCGACCGCTTCGCCTCCAATACTACGATGAGGAGAGAAACTCAGAGGGACTCGAGGTCAACCTACAGTCGATCGACGAAGTTCGCGAACGAGCCTTAGCAACCCTCATTGAACAAAAGGGACACATGGCTTGATATATCAACTCCAAAGTACGAGGGCACAGTTTCCTTATAGGCGATTTGGTGTTATGTAAGGCTGCCTTCACTCCTGAGATTCTCAACCAAGGAAAGCTTGCTGCAAAATGGGAAGGCCCCTACTAGGTGATCGATGTTCTCGGCCCGGCCACCTATCGACTCGCCACACTGAATGACAGAGAGCTTTCCCACCCTTGGAATGCTGAGCATTTACAGAAGTACTATCAATGATTGTACCAGCAATAAGAGATACATCGTGGTGATCGAAACTTACCTTTATTTTTACTTTATGCCAATTTATGATAAATACAAAGTCGATCACTTCTCCTACATATTTAATGTTTTATAACCGTCGTCAGCCATAAGCCGAGGGACCACTCCTCGCCACTGAACGACTCTCGGCCGTCGTCGACCGTAAGTCGAAGGGGCCTCGCCCCTCGCTACTGATTGAACCGGAAAACGTGCATGGGAAGCGCGCCTTCCACTCCCAAGTATAGGAGCTTCAATGCAATATAAAATGTAACGACTGGTTTTCATGTATTTGGATTAGCTATATTATATTATATGTTTTGTCAGATTTTCTCCTTATGCGTGGTTTTCATCTCCGTAGCTTTCATTTTCGATCGTTTCGTCGTGTTTTCCTAGCTTCTTCCGTTGATCGTCGATTTCGGAGTAAGTCATTCGTGACGGGCTTCATATCGGTCATATCTTATTGTTAGATCAAGCCTAGGAGTCTTAGGAATCGATCCCGGAGCTTCGCGCTCCATTTCGAAACTTTTGGTACACGTTAGCCGGTGTAAGAAGGGTCACCGACCGACTAGATGACGATCCAGTCGGTCGAAAAACCTTCTTGAACCGACTAGTTGGCTTTCTAAATTTCTCAGGAGTTACTGTTTATCGTTAGTCGGTCTAAGAACGTTGGTTGACCGACTAGGTTGCAAACTAGTCGGTCAGAAATGCTTCTTTAACCGACTAACTCATTAACTATTTTTGGTACCAATTACTGTTCCTTCTTAGTCGGTCTAAGTTCATCTTTCGACCGACTAGATGTCAAACTAGTCGGTCAGTAGTTGTTCTTTGACCGACTAAATCTAAATCCTATTTTTGTACAGGAGTTACTGTTTGGACTTAGTCGGTCTACGTTGGTCAACCGACCGACTAGTTTCCAAACTAGTCGGTCAGTGGTTGCTCTTTGACCGACTAATCAGTGTCGAAACCCTAATTTCTGGGCAGCCGCCAGCACTTCCTATTTAAACCCCTCCCAAACGTTTTCTTCTTCTTCCTCTTCAACTCTAAACCTAATTTCTCCCCCATTGAGCCCCCTACTACCTCAAACCCTTATTCCTTCATCCCAAGCCCAAAATCCATCATCCAAACCCTCACTTAACACATTCTACCTCTCATCTTCCTCAAAATTTCATCAAATCCCCCAAAATCCCCCAAAACCCCATTTCTCCAGATTTTCCCCATCTATTTCAGATCTGAACCCTAGGTTTCCAGAGCGTTTCTTCCGTTGCCATGCTTGCTCGGCATCATTCTTCCGCCTCCGATACGGTAATAATCGATCTCTTCATGTTTTCATAACCTGTTGTGTTTTTGTGAAACCATAATGAAATGAATGTTGTTTTGATGATTGTTTCTCCATAACAGCGACTTCCCCGTAGATTAGCGTCCGTGAGACGAACCCTCGTTGATCGTCATCCTCGGTGCTAGGCAAGTGAAACTTGCCACTTAAGTTTTGGGCCATGTCTTAGGCCATTTGCTTGTTGTAGGCGTAAAAGAGACTAGGCGACGAAATGATACTCGCCTAGGCGCAATTTCTGGAACTAGCTTGACAACGAAGCTAAGACCGTCATTTATCATGTTGCATAACTATCATGTCATGTTTAATTTTGATTAACGGTACGCGAATAAATGGTCATCCATGCTATCCATGTTGTATGTCGCATTCGTAGCACACGCTACAATACTTGTGTTTCCTGGCCCGTGTTCCAGAAGCGGGCTACGTGAGTTGGTTGATAGCCAATGCCCGACCTACTTGTTTACCAGCTAGGCACCTGCGTTGCAGGCATAACCCTACGCCATACATGTTAAATACACTTCCTGGCTCGTGTTCCAGAAGCGAGCATTCTGTGTTCGGGGTAATTCCCTGGCTCGATACACGTGGAGGGGTAGAGATAAACGGTCACTTGAGCTTAGGAGTTGGCCCGATCAGCCACTCTAGCCAACAGGCGGAATCTCTGTGCACAACTTGTTTACTTGACTGTTCACTTGACGTGAACCACTTGACTTGTACTTGTCCGTGTTTTACTGGTTATCCATGACATACTTGCTACTTGTACTTCCCTTTACTTGTCACTTCCATACTATACTTGCCATGCCATGCATCATACTATAATTGCTAGGTTGCTAGTTTACCTTACCTTCAGTTTCCTTGCCCAAGTCTTTTAGACTTGCTGACATGTGCCCCTTTACTCTTTTGGGTGACACATGTTAGATCCCGAGCCTGGGTCCGTTGTTGAGGACGAGGTGTTTGCGGACGTCGTACCCGAGTCTGTGTTTGGCGAGGAGTACGTGGACACTGGGGACCAGTCCTAGTGTCTTTGTCGAGCTTTCCCCTTTTTGTTTTAGTCTGTTGTTTTGTTGTCGGTGCGTAGCACCTATACTCTGTTTACGTTGTTCCCTTTTGTTGGCCTTGTTCTGGGCCTTAGACTCTTTCTTTTATCCTGGTGGCTTTTCTGAATGTTGAACTTAATTTTCATGTTGGACAAATTATGAGATATGAGATTTTATTTCTGTCTCTCCTTGTGTTATTATTGTTGTTCCGTTTGTGGTTACAGGGACCTGCTTATGTTTTATTGACGCTTATCGGGTTTGGGGCTTTACAGCTCCACTCTCGTGCGGACCTTTTCACGTCTCGCCTCCATTTTAGGGAAGCGGTGCGTGACAAGTTTTGTTGGTGGCCCATGCATGTCCTCCTCTGTAACTGCGATTATCGGAATGACGATAATAATATTAGAATGTCCAATAAACTAAGTTCGACGTCCGAGTCATAAGCTATGAGTCTAATTGTTTCGTTTTCTGTGTCACTCGATGGCAGGAAGACGAATCACCCGTGGTGGAGGTAGTGGTGCGCCCCCTCATGATGAGGAGCCTGAGCGGGAACCCACCAATGGGGAGATGATGCGGATGATGCTTCAGATGATGCAGGTGCAGCAAGGCGTGCTCCTGCAAGTCCAGAATGCTCCGGTTGGTCGAGCTCCTCGGGTGACTCCGGAGGCCCCTCGCTCCGAGCCGGGAGCGAAGCAATTTCGGGAGCTGGGTCTCGCATATTTTGATGGGTCTAAGGGTCCTCTGGCTGCCGATGAGTGGATTCGGAACATTGAGGATAACTTGAAGATGGCCAAGATCACCCCGGCTGGAATGGGTTATTTGGCAAAGCGGCAACTCAAGGATAATGCTCGGAACTGGTGGGATGCGGAAGAGAAGATGCTGGTAGAGCCGATAGCTTGGGCTACCTTTAAGTCCAGGTTTGATGAGGAGTTCTTTCCGAAGGCTGCTAAGAAGGAGATGCTGTAGCGTTTCATTGATCTGAAGCAAGGGAGCTTGACGGTGGACCATTACAACCAAGAGTTCACTAGGCTGAGTCGGTTCATGCCGAAGATGGTGCAGGATGCTGATGAGAGGGCTCAGAGGTTCCTGCAGGGACTTGCTTTGGAGCTCCAGAATTTTGTGTCTTCCTCTGATCTGGACTCTTATCAGAAGGTTCTGGTCACTGCAAGGCGGCAGGAGCTGAACCTGAGTCAGAGGAGGGGACATGTTTCTGGTGCTGGGAAGAGGCCTATGGAGCAGGCCAGAGCAGTGGTTAGGCCTGGTTTCAAGCCTAATCAGCCAGCTCAGTTCAAGAGGACAGGAGGGCCTATTCTGAAGACTTGCCATTTCTGCGGTAGGACCGGGCACGTCAAGGATCAGTGTAGGAGATTCCTGGGCCAATGTGTCGTCTGTGGGGATCCTACTCATGCCATGAAGGATTGTCCGAGGTCGAAGCAGCCTTGGAGGGCACCTGTTGCAGCACCGCCGTTGCAGCAGAGAGCCCCTGTGCCCGCTGGACGTGGAGCGCCCCTTGTTCCACAGAGACAGGCCTTTCGGCAGGCTGTTCCACCGAGAAGGCAGGCCTTTCTGATGACTGAGGAGGAGAGCATGGCCGTGGACGAGGTTATTATAGGTAACGCTCATTCTAGCTATTTTCTTCCTTAGTTAGTTTGAATGTTGATTATGTTGGTTGCTTGCTCATGTTTGTTGCTAGAATAGGATTTGATTGTTAGACCGTTTGCTAGGTGTGGTTTTGGTTTGCACCTTTCCTGCACGAGTCCTCTTTGACTCAGGTGCGTCGATGTGCATTTTGGCCCGGAGCTTCGTAGAGAAGCATTCCTTGTCGACGTCCTCTCTTCCTAAGAGTTGGAATATCATCACAGGGAACGGTGTGGTCTCGGTGCATCGTGGGTGCAATTCTTGCCCGTTGGTGGTTTGTGGACGTGAGCTTTGTGCCGATTTCATTGTCCACGACATCATCAACTACGATGCGGTCCTTGGGATGGATTGGCTTGCGAGCTTCTATGCTACGATTGACTGTCGGAGGAAGAAGGTGGTGTTCGAGATTCCCGGACATCCAGTATTTGAGTTCAGTCGAGGTAGCATCCGGTCAGATTTCGGGCCAGGCCTGTGGAGATTGTGGCTATGCAGATGGAGTTGGAGAGGCCAGCTGTGGTGCGGGATTTTGATGACGTCTTCCCCGAGGAGATGTCTGGTTTGCCACCTGATTGAGCTTTAGAATTTTCTATTGATCTTATTCCGGGAGCGCAGCCGATTTCGAAGGCGCCATATCGTATGGCACCCGCCGAGTTGGAGGAATTGCGGAAGCAGCTGGATGAGCTTTTGCAGAAGGGTTATATCAATCCTAATGTGTCTCCGTGGGGAGCACCGGTGCTGCTAGTGAAGAAGAAGGATGGTTCGCGTCGCATGTGCGTGGACTATCGGGAGTTGAATGCGGTGACCATTAAGAATAGATACCCGTTGCCTCGCATCGATGATATCTTTGATCAGCTGGGAGGATCGAGGGTGTTTTCTAAGTTGGATTTGAGGAGTGGTTACCATCAGTTGAAGGTGAAGAAGGATGATGTTCCGAAGACAGCGTTCAGGACGAAGTATGGACACTATGAGTTTGTGGTTATGCCTTTCGGCGTAACTAACGCACCCGCAGTTTTCATGAATCTGATGAACCTGATTTTCTATGACTTTTTGGATAAGTTTGTCATTATCTTCATTGATGACATTCTGATTTATTCGAGGTCGGAGGAGGAGCATGCATCGCACTTGAGGACGGTGTTGGAGATTTTGAGGAAGCATCGTTTGTATGCTAAGTTTTCGAAGTGCGAGTTTTGGCTGGATAGAGTTTCTTTTCTGGGACATGTGGTGACTGGGGATGGTATTTCTGTGGATCCCGAGAAGATTAGGGCCATTAGAGAGTGGCCTGTTCCGCAGTCAGCGTCTGAGATCCGGAGTTTCCTTGGACTTGCTGGTTACTATCGGCGTTTCATTAAGGACTTTTCCCGTATTGCAGAGCCGATGACCAGGTTGACACGGAAGGATGTACCTTTTGTTTGGTCGGGTGATTGTGAGAATGCTTTTGGTGTTCTGAGGGAGAAGTTGACGACTGCCCCTATTCTTGTTGTGCCTGATCGCAGCGGTGGATTTGAGATCTTTTGCGATGCTTCGGGCAAGGGTCTCAGTTGTGTGTTGCATCAGTACGGGCATGTTGTGGCTTATGCTTCTCGTCAGCTCAAGGTTCATGAGAAGAATTACCCGACGCATGATTTGGAGTTGGCTGCTGTTGTGTTTGCGCTCAAGATCTGGAGGCACTTCCTGCTGAGTGAGAAAGTGAAGATCTTCACCGATCACAAAAGCTTGAAGTATATTTTTACTCAGAAGGAGCTCAACATGCGACAGTGTCGATGGTTGGAGCTCATGGCGGATTATGAGATTGATTTGCAGTATCACCCCGGTAAGGTGAATGTGGTTCCCGATGCGCTGAGTAGGCTTCCAGCGGTGATGATTTTGACCTCGCAGTGGAGATTGCAGCAGGATTTCTGCGAGTCTAGTGTTGAGATTGTTCTTCCTGGGGAGGCTTCTTCGTTGATGTGTATGCAGATACAGTCGACGATTGTGGATCGGATCAAGGCTGGCCAGGCTGAGGATCCAAAGCTGGTAAAGATTCGGGAGCAGGTGGAAGCCGGTCTGCGGACTGACTTTTTTGTTCATGAGGATGGCTCGCTGAGGTTTGGAGCCAGGTTGTGTGTGCCAGCTGGGGATATCAGAGAGGAGTTGATGGTGGAGGCACACAGTTCGCCGTATTCTGTGCATCCTGGCGGGACCAAGATGTACCAGGATCTTCGTCTGAACTATTGGTGGCATGGTATGAAGAGGAGTGTGGCTCGGAGTGTAGCCAAGTGTTTGGTTTGCCAGCAAGTGAAGGCGGAGCATCAGCGTGCGGCCGGGTTGCTACAACCGCTTCCGATTCCGGAGTGGAAGTGGCAACACATCACTATGGATTTCGTGACTGGACTGCCTCGGTGTCCGAAGCAGAATGCCGCGATTTGGGTGATCGTAGATCGATTGACCAAATCCGCGCACTTTATTCCATTCCGAGTAGGACAGTCCACTGAGGCGCTAGCGAGGAGATACATGGAGGTAAATTCTTTTACTCTCCGTTTTTATTTCCTTTTCCTAGTTTAGATAGTGATGTAACGTGAATCGTGCATGAGGTCGTGCGACTTCACGGGGTCCCCGTGAGTATCGTGTCGGACAGAGACACGAGATTCACATCTCAGTTCTGGCAGAGTTTGCAGAAGAGCTTGGGTACGCGTCTGAGTTTCAGCACGGCGTACCATCCACAGACGGATGGCCAGTCCGAGAGGACGATTCAGATCTTGGAGGACATGCTGAGGGCGTGCATGTTGGATTTCAAGGGTTCGTGGGAGGACCATCTGCACTTGGTGGAGTTCTCTTACAACAACAGCTTCCAGGCGAGTATTGGCATGGCGCCTTTCGCCGCTTTGTATGGGAGGAAATGTCGATCGCCATTGAGTTGGGATGACGTTGGCGATCGGGAGCTGTTGGGGCCTGAGATGATTGTGGAGGCTGTGGGGGTCGTCATGAATATTCGAGAGAGATTGAGAATTGCTCAGGACCGTTTTAAGCATTGGGCGGATGCTAAACGTCGTCCTTTGGAGTTTCAGCCTGGAGATCATGTGTTTCTGAAGATTTCCCCGAATCGTGGTGTGATTCGTTTTGGGAAGCGAGGGAAGTTGAGCCCGCGATACATTGGACCGTTTGACATTCTGGAGAAAGTTGGCGAGGTAGCTTATCGTTTAGCCTTACCGCCATCTTTAGAGGGAGTTCACAATGTTTTTCATGTGTCGCAGCTTCGTCGATACATTAGCGATCTATCTCATGCTGTGGATTTCTCGGAGATTACCGTTCGCCCCGATATGACGTATGACCAGCAGCCAGTGCAGATTCTGGACAGGCGTCAGAAGTCACTTTGAAACAAGGTTGTCAATCTTGTGATGGTGATGTGGCGACACGGCTCGCCAGGAGAGTCTACTTGGGAGAATGAGAATGAGATGCGAGAGCGTTTCCCACTTTTGTTTCCGGACACGTGAGTGTCGGGAAATTCCGAGGACGGAATTTTTCTTAAGTAGGGGAGGATGTAACGACTGGTTTTCATGTATTTGGATTAGCTATATTATATTATATGTTTTGGCGGATTTTCTCCTTATGCGTGGTTTTCATCTCCGTAGCTTTCATTTTCGATCGTTTCGTCGTGTTTTCCTAGCTTCTTCCGTTGATCGTCGATTTCGGAGTAAGTCATTCGTGACGGGCTTCATATCGGTCATATCTTATTGTTAGATCAAGCCTAGGAGTCTTAGGAATCGATCCCGGAGCTTCGCGCTCCATTTCGGAACTTTTGGTGCACGTTAGCCGGTGTAAGAAGGGTCACCGACCGACTAGATGACGATCCAGTCGGTCGGAAAACCTTCTTGAACCGACTAGTTGGCTTTCTAAATTTCTCAGGAGTTACTGTTTATCGTTAGTCGGTCTAAGAACGTTGGTTGACCGACTAGGTTGCAAACTAGTCGGTCAGAAATGCTTCTTTAACCGACTAACTCATTAACTATTTTTGGTACCAATTACTGTTCCTTCTTAGTCGGTCTAAGTTCATCTTTCGACCGACTAGATGTCAAACTAGTCGGTCAGTAGTTGTTCTTTGACCGACTAAATCTAAATCCTATTTTTGTACAGGAGTTACTGTTTGGACTTAGTCGGTCTACGTTGGTCAACCGACCGACTAGTTTCCAAACTAGTCGGTCAGTGGTTGCTCTTTGACCGACTAATCAGTGTCGAAACCCTAATTTCTGGGTAGCCGCCAGCACTTCCTATTTAAACCCCTCCCAAACGTTTTCTTCTTCTTCCTCTTCAACTCTGAACCTAATTTCTCCCCCATTGAGCCCCCTACTACCTCAAACCCTTATTCCTTCATCCCAAGCCCAAAATCCATCATCCAAACCCTCACTTAACACATTCTACCTCTCATCTTCCTCAAACTTTCGTCAAATCCCCCAAAATCCCCCAAAACCCCATTTCTCCAGATTTTCCCCATATATGCCAGATCTGAACCCTAGATTCCCCGGAGCGTTTCTTCCGTTGCCATGCTTGCTCGGCATCATTCTTCCGCCTCCGATACGGTAATAATCGATCTCTTCATGTTTTCATAACCCGTTGTGTTTTTGTGAAACCCTAATGAAATGAATGTTGGTTTGATGATTGTTTCTCCATAACAGCGACTTCCCCGTAGATTAGCGTCCGTGAGACGAACCCTCGTTGATCGTCATCCTCGGTGCTAGGCAAGTGAAACTTGCCACTTAGGGTTTGGGCCATGTCTTAGGCCATTTGCTTGTTGTAGGCGTAAAAGAGACTAGGGGCCGAAATGATACTCGCCTAGGCGCAATTTCCGGAACTAGCTTGACAACGAAGCTAGGACCGTCATTTATCATGTTGCATAATTATCATGTCACGTTTAATTTTGATTAACGGTACGCTAATAAATGGTCATCCATGCTATCCATGTTGTATGTCGCATTCGTAGCACACGCTACAATACTTGTGTTTCCTGGCCCGTGTTCCAGAAGCGGGCTACGTGAGTTGGTTGATAGCCAATGCATGACCTACTTGTTTACCGGCTAGGCACCTGCGTTGCAGGCATAACCCTACGCCATACATGTTAAATACACTTCCTGGCTCGTGTTCCAGAAGCGAGCATTCCGTGTTCGGGGTAATTCCCTGGCTCGATACACGTGGAGGGGTAGAGATAAACGGTCACTTGAGCTTAGGAGTTGGCCCGATCAGCCACTCTAGCCAACAGGCGGAATCTTTGTGCACAACTTATTTACTTGACTGTTCACTTGACGTGAACCACTTGACTTGTACTTGTCCGTGTTTTACTGGTTATCCGTGACATACTTGCTACTTGTACTTCACTTTACTTGTCACTTCCATACTATACTTGCCATGCCATGCATCATACTATAACTGCTAGGTTGCTAGTTTACCTTACCTTCAGTTTCCTTGCCCAAGTCTTTTAGACTTGCTGACATGTGCCCCATTACTCTTTTGGGTGACACATGTTAGATCCCGAGCCTGGGTCCGTTGTTGAGGCCGAGGTGTTTGCGGACGCCGTGCCCGAGTCTGTGTTTGGCGAGGAGTACGTGGACACTGGGGACCAGTCCTAGTGTCTTCGTCGAGCTTTCCCCTTTTTGTGTTAGTCTGCTGTTTTGTTGTCGGTGCGTAGCACCTATACTCTGTTTACGTTGTTCCCTTTTGTTGGCCTTGTTTTGGGCCTTAGACTCTTTCTTTTAGCCTGGTGGCTTTTCTGGATGTTGAACTTAATTTTCATGTTGGACAAATTATGAGATATGAGATTTTATTTCTGTCTCTCCTTGTGTTATTATTGTTGTTCCGTTTGTGGTTACAGGGACCTGCTTATGTTTTATTGACGCTTATCGGGTTTGGGGCTTCACAGCTCCACTCTCTTGTGGACCTTTTCACGTCTCGCCTCCATTTTAGGGAAGCGGGGCGTGACATAAAATTTATAACCGGTGAGTACCGGGTCGGATCATAGGGACAAGTCATTCTACACTCGCAAGTTTGATCGATAAAGAAAGGTAAAGCGTGATACAACCACCTCGCTAAGTGAATAGTAGCGGGAAAATGTGTGGTGAATCAACAATCCTATCCTAACTAGGTAGGGTTAGAGAACCAAATGAGGAGTTACGATAGCTAGGAGAGGGGCATGGGTTATAGGTTCACTAATGTTGGTGTTAATCAAGCTCAAATTACCCACATATAACTCAATTGGGCCTCCGGCTATGACAAGCTCAATCTGTAAGTTTAACATTCTTGAACACAATAATTAGCAATAGGGATGGATGCATCATCATGTCACTAATCAAAATAGGAACATGGGCTTTTCTCAAAGTGTGCCCTCTTGGAACTTAACCAATAAAAGTGTGCCCTAACAATTCATCCAACATTAACATTAAAGTAGGCAAGAGTAAGTAAAACTAAAATTAACATCCAACCATCATGAATCACAACCCAAGCATTTAACACTACTCAATCATCTTGAGAAAAAGATGGAATTTTGATACAAAACAACATCTCATTCAAATACAAAGGAGAAATGCAAAATACACAAAAGAGAGGAAAGATATCACCAATCTCTCAAACAGTGAGGCTTTCCTCTCACTTGAGCACCTCCTCCAAGCTTCCCATCTCCTCCATGGCCTCCAAGCAATATCATTTCAGATTAGAAAGAAGATGGGGCTGAAAACAGCCCCAAAATGTCTAAAAACCCAATCCAGCTAATCGGGTCTGCAATTGGGGCATTCGGGTCGAAAAAACACCCAAAACCCGCCAAAAACGCAAAGAAGCCCCCTAAGTTCATTACGGGTCGGGCGCGGGGGGCACGACCCGCGGGCGCTGGACGCTCGCTCTTCTGGGCACGGGCACGCGCGGAGCGCGTGCCCCGCCTGGGAGCCGGGTCTGTGGGCCGGCCAGGCGGGCCGGCCCACAAGAATCTGGATATTTTTTTAAATCATCAGCGGCCTGCTCAGGGGAGCGGGCCGCGGGCCAGGGTTTTTTTTTCATTTTTTTGTTTTTTGTTTTAATAATTCCCAGAAATTCCTTCCAAGCTCCAATAAATCCCCAAAAATAGCTCCAAGCTCCAAAAAATCCTGGAAAAATTCCAGAAAATCCAGAAAATTCCCAGGAGTCTCTGAAAAATAAGAGAAGCTAATATTAGTCCATAGAAATTTGTGTATAAAAAGAGAGTAGGCTTTAATAATACACATTATCACGAATACACACGTATCAAAGCCAAAATAATCATGATATACACATAAAATGCCCAAAAATGAGGGAAAATATGCAATTTATATCCCGAGTCAGCTACCGTACGATCCTCGTCGTCAGCCGTAAACTGAGGGGCCACCCCTAGCTACTGAACGACCCTCAACCGTCGTCGATCGTAAGTCGGAGGGGCCTCTCCCCTCGCTACCGAACGACTCTCGTCATCAGCTGTAAGCCGAGGGGCCACCCCTTACCACTGAACGAACCTCGACCATCGTCGGCCATAAGTCGAAGGGACCTCGCCCCTCGCTACCGAACGATCCTCGTCGTCAGCCGTAAGCCGAGGGGCCACCCCTCGCCACTAAATGACTCTCGTCGTCAGCCGTAAGCCGAGGGGCCACCCCTCGCCACTGAACGACCCTTGATCATCATCAACTGTAAGTCAAATGGGCCCTGCCCCTCGCTAGATCACATTTCTCAGGTGAATATGCCTGACGTATCAACAACCCAACACATAATTGATTTTGGGAAAATTGAAAATTGAGTCGTTAAGGGGCCATACACGCACATGTACTCCAATGAAACTTGAAGATAGAAGAAACTCAAAAGTTCTTTTATTTCAATTCAAAACGGTTACATAAAACCTGTGTCAAAATTCTACCAGCCTAAGAGGGAGGAACACCCTTCGGCAGAAAGACGTTCTGGAATGCCTCCATCGCCTTTGTAAACCACGTCGTAAGCCCCTCCGTATGAATCTCAGCGGCTCTCTCTGACTCGACAGCTTTGACTCGAAGCTCAGCAACCTCCACTTTGCAAGCCTCTGCTAACTTCTCCGAGTCAGAAGCCTTAGCTCGAAGCTCAATTATCTCCATCTTCGAAGCTTCGAGATCCGCCTGGAGCCGAGACCTCTCCCTCCCCCATTGAATCTCAGCAGATTTTCTGAGGTTAGACATGGACGAGAGGCTAATCTTGGCCTCCAAGGCTGCCCACTCGGCCTCAGTCTTGGCCGCAAATGCTCTCCCCAAATCCTCTTCTATCTTCCCCCATTCGGGCTTCAAGCTCGGAGGCCTTGCGCTCAGCAGCCTCCACCCGCCGTACTCCTTCAATTACGTCGACGGCCTTGCGGCGCAATATGGCACCAAAGATGGACATCTGCAAAAAGCGTTAATCAAAAACGGCCAAAGTACAAGTCAATAGACAAATCGCAAACAACTTACCTGGTATACACATCCTACGAAGAAGTTGGCCGCCCTTTCAATGTCTAACCCTTGAAGGAGCTCCAAATCTCGATGGAGAGTGGAGTTCTCCACCAGTCGAGCAGTCGTCCCAAATTCCAACATGGCCGACTCTTCCTTCCTGATGATAAAGGGAGGCTGATAAGGTTCGCCTCGAACAGGTCTTGAGGAACGAGACGCGAGCTGATTTAGCAACAAGACTCGATTGAACTCCGATGTGATCGGACCGACCAACGGAGCAGGTGGGTCGATGCCACCCCATGGACACTTATTCAGAGGGGGGGCCATGGGGGTCTCAATCGTCCCCTGAGGATCGAGGGGGGCACCTCCTGACCTTTTTCCATGGATGAAAGCGGAGAGTTCGTCTCCTCGACCCGCCTTCTTTTTTCTGAGTCCTCCCCTTCATAGGAGGATGGACCCGTTTCTTGCTGACGATTTTGATAGGCTCAAGAGCCGCGACAACGCCAATGTCCTCCACCACCGGAGGCTCCAAAACAATGATGGAGGCAATGGGCGAGACAGAGCGAGCGACAACTCGACTCAGGTCCTCCCTCGATGAGGCACGAGAGGATGACCTTGAGGTCTGCCTGACCTCACCTCCCTCGATGGAAGAACTCTAACTGAGTGGAAGGGGGACTTAGCACTCGATCCCTCAGTGATTTTCTTTTTCCTGTGTTGTTCTCTCTAGATCTGACCCAGTCCAGGGTCCACGCTTCTGTGAGCTCTGCTAGTCATATCTGTAATCAACGAAATAATTATCGTGAGTGGTTGCGATAAAGACACAGAAGCAATATGCATTACTCAGACTCCACAAAACGGTCTTCAGTCGATGGCCATCCAACAGATACGGTGTCGACCTCTCTCGCCTTGGTCGGCTCAGAAGGAATTTAGCCACCTCGACATCTCCTGACGCTAACCTGGCCTTGACCTCTTTTGGTGCTAACCTAGACTCTTCAGTGAGGTCAAGGCTCGGAGAACTCCAACCATTGAGCATCGGTCCTAAGTTGGGGAGAGCAACAAACACGAAAGTGTATTCCCAACTAGGGTCAGAGAGCGGGAGATCGTATATGAGCCTCTTTGATGGGCAAGCAACGATGTAAGTTGACAAAGAAAAAGCCCCGAAGAGCATATGACCTCTATGATGAAGGTGTGAATAGGAAAGTGAAGCCCACGATGAAAATCTTTGGGGTACACTCTAACCTCGCTCTTCCGAGGAAAGCAAAGTCTCTCGTCGAATCCAAGCAACCTATCCCTATAAGAAGGATAGAGGCAATCTGATCAAACCTCAGCGACCAGATCATGGGAGAACTCTGGCACCTTCTCCAGAATCACTTGGGGGACCTCTGAGCTCAGATCCCTTCGATGAATGGGAGGCACTGGTTCTTTGCGAAGCCCTTTCCATTTACCAGGAACACCGTCCCGTTGAGGAGGTCGAAGGCGCAACACGAGCTCTTCATAGGATGGCTCATGTATCCTTACTGGTGGAAACATGCCTATATGGATTTAAAGAGGAATCAAGATCGGTTAGGGAAGGTATCTTATCAAGATCAGGCAAACTCCAAAGGAAGCAATGAAGGAGTCGAGCTTTCAAAAAGAAAATGGAGGCGGAGCAGGAAATTCTTTTTCTTCTGATCCCCTTCTTTTATACAGAGGAGCTCAACAAACAGCCGACCGATGAGCGACACGTGTCTCGGTCCGACCTCAAGAAACGACGAGGATTGATTTAGAAATGAAAGGTTTTTGGCGGCATAAATAAAATCAACCATTTCGAAGACCGTGCACATTTAAGGAGGATACACATCATGCGGTCTCAATCAGCATTGTTTCCTGAGACACGAATGATGGGTGCTATTGTTAGTGCACGAGTACGGCCTATAAAATTGTGTCAAGATATGCTGCCCATTTAGAGCCCACAACCGGCAATCTGTCATTAAGGCGGATTAATACTTAGTCAAGCGAAAGGCTTACCCGACCGTTAGACTCCTGCTGATACTCAGAGAGGAGTTAATGAGATCGAGTAAATAGGCGGCCGTTATCACCAATCCCGGAGAAGATCCCGCCCAAATCAATGAGAGACGGTTACTCGCACTCGTCGGACCAACATCTTTAAATACCCGAAAGTACAATGCTAATAGGTTTTCAACTCCCAAGGTACGAGATATGATACTCTGGGATTACATACATCAACTTATATTTCTTCTACTAAAGTGCTTGCGATGCTAGACTTGAGACAAGCCTCCGTGGGTCGATCGCAACTGCTCCAATCTCCCTCACTCTCTTAAGTCCCGTTCTAACTTAAGCATCGGAGGGGATGTGGGTCGAGACCCGGTTCCGACCCCCTGACGATTCCTTGTGGTGTAGATCATCGAGTTTCGATCCTACGAGAAGGTCGAGTCTGAGCTTCTCAACATCGATCGACCGATGCTTGATCAGTTCAAGGGTCGAACAAGCCCCGCAAGTTAACCACAATCCACCAACGACCCTAATTCTTCCAACCTAGGGTCCCACTCAACCGACTGATAGGGCTCCAACTCAGCAAGAAAGGGTCAACGTCAGCTCTTCAATTGTTTCGGTCATTTTGGCCTTAACACCACCGTTGTCACTTCGAAGTCGCATGACTTTTCGATCTGTTTGAGTCTCTCTATGAAAGTGGTCAGAACTTGGTCTTTTGACTTCAGAGGAAACACCCACACTATGCGAGAGAAATCATAAATAAACGAAACAAAGTAGTGTTACCTGTTGGAAGCAACGATCTAGGAACTTGGTTTGATGATGACAAACGTGTCGGTATATCTAATGTGTGTGTTCAGCGTGTTTCAGGCTTGGCGAAACAATGTATTCTCAGTATTTGGCGAAATTGCTATTCGTATAGCATCTTAGGAGAAGAAGGAAGTGTTTGTGCACAAAGAAGTGTGACTTGGTCAATGAAGAGCAAAATTTGGACTTGGTCCAATATGGGATGAGATGGGCTTGATCAAATCTCTTTTAGTAAGATTTACGAATATTTGAATTCCAAAGGGATTTCATCAAATCTATTTGTTCTACCCAATTCTCCTATTCAAATACATTATCTCTTTAGGATTCCTATACAAAGATTGCTTCAAATCTTTTCCAAATCCTAGGGATCCTATCTATGACCCAACTACTAGTTTCAAAATCCCTATCTCTTAGGGACTCTCCCCAAAACCCTAGCCCTAGCCTATAAAAACACATTTGAGGGGCTACATTTTTTTTAGGGCGGCTATCAAATATTTTGTGAGGGACTACACAATATTTTTGCAGCAATCAACAAAATCAAGAGTACAGCAACAAAAAATTGAGAGGGGGGCTACAAAAATAAATATTCGGCACAAAAACAAATCATAAGAAAAAGGCCTATATTCTATTTTGTATCCCCAAGCACTATAAAGCTTGCTGTAAGCCTTGTTCATACGACATCCAACAAGTAGCTGCCCGTTCATCATCAAGCCATCAACACCGTAGACCCACGGTGCTGCCACCAACACGAAGCAAGCTCTCGAGAGTCCACCGCCAGAAACGAACGCTCGGAGATCGCCGTTGCTGTCAATCGAAGGAAGCCGCATCCATCCCCGTTGAGCGAAGTAATCGAAGCAATCATTGCCTGAAGCACGTCGCCGTTGAACCCCAGGCGCTGTCGGAGATCACTGCAAGAAGAAGCGAACGACGAAGAAGCACTAACGTTGCCGGAGCTCGCCCGCTGCAGCTGTAGACGAAGACACCGTGAGAACTCCGCTGCTGCCGCTCTCATCATCATCACGCCGCCGTGAGAACTGCCGTTCGCCGTCAAGTCGCTGTCAAAAGCCCCACCTCCGCCGTGAGAAAGCCCCGCTGCTCACTGAGAAGATCGCTGCCGGAGAGAAACGCTGATCGAAGCTCGCTGTCGAAGTCGAAGCTTCACCGTCGCTCGGATCAACCGCTGGGAGTTGTCGAAGACGGAGAGAAGAAAGGAGAGTACGCCGTCGCCGTTCGAAATAAACCATGGCCGGCATCCCCTAGTGTCGAAGAAGAAGTCGAACGTCGAGTCCGCCGCTGCCGTCGAAGAGCTCTGCGCCGTTGGTGTCGTCCCCGAGGAATCACGTGAGAAAGAAACAAAAAGGAATTCGCTGACGTGGCCGAGAATTAAAGGAAAGCTGCTTTGCGCACCGACCGAATCTAAAATAAGTTTGAACTGGATTACCTTGCGCACCGACTGCCAACTTATTAAGGATTGCTGAGCGCACAGCATGCTGTTTTATTAAGGATTGAACTGGAATTGCTTTACGCACAGACCAGTACATAACTTGACATCCAGAAGTCGGATTGAGACACCGTTTGCGTCAGATTGGAGCTGACGACGTGCTGATTGACAGAGACGCCTACACGGACAGAAACTGAGCATTTCTAAACTCTTAAACTCTTTTATTTGTGTCTTAGTGTAACGTTCTCTGTGGGGAAACTTTTACCTATTTTTGTGGACTATTTTGGGACTTGTCTAGTTGGGACTAGACAAGTGGGACCCAGCTAGTTTGGGACTAGCTGGTAGAAAGCTTTGCTAGGATTGATAGTGAGAGGAAACACTGTGTGTGGGGTACTGAGAGTCTGGCGAGTGTAGAGGCGTAGAGGGTGCTCTGAGCGTGCTCTAACTTGTGACTTTGTACCTATTGCACTATTCAATCTAGTATTAGCTTTGGGGGCTGGAGTAGGTCGTTGGGACGACCGAACCAGGGTAAACCTGATGTGTACTCTGTGTCTGCTTTTCATTACTCTGGTTGTGCTATAACTGCGTGTGATTTCTCGTGGGTTGCACGAGAATTTTTTATTAGCCTATTCACCCCCCCCCCCTAGGCTAGGATCCAGATCCAACAAGTGGTATCAGAGCAAGTTTAGTAGATCTAGCCTAGTTTGACCATTGACCACATTGATAGTGCTTTTGCTGAGGGTCAGTCTATTTCCCGACCACCTAGATTTAATGGAGGAGATTATGCTTACTGGAAAAATCGTATGAAAATCTATCTTATTTCTATTGATTATAAAGCTTGGCAAATTGTTGAAAAAGAATATAAATCACCTGTTATCAAAATTGAAAATACTGAAATGCCTAAACCTGATGATAAGTGGGATGATAATGATTGGAAGCTTTATTCTTTA
The DNA here is from genome assembly GCA_030789695.1 of Scilla litardierei. Classification (NCBI taxonomy): domain Eukaryota; kingdom Viridiplantae; phylum Streptophyta; class Magnoliopsida; order Asparagales; family Asparagaceae; genus Scilla; species Scilla litardierei. The sequence continues at coordinate 41,117,476 of CM061141.1, forward strand.
AATGCTAAAGCTATGAATGCTCTTATTTGTTCATTAGATAAATCTGAATTCAATCGTATCTCACATTGTCTAACTGCGCAAGAAATATGGCATACTTTGGAGGTGACGCACGAGGGAACGTCACAGGTGAAGGAGTCTAGACTTGCACTTCTGAGCACGGAATACGAGGGATTTCGCATGCTACCATCAGAGACGATATCAGAAATGTTTGCGAGGTTCACCAACATTGTCTACAAGTCTAGTTCGCTCGGTAAGCCATATTCTAGCCTTGAGCAGGTAAGAAAGATATTAAGAGCACTGCCAAGCTCTTTCAGGCCTAAAGTCACTGCCATCCAAGAAGCGAAGGATCTATCGCAGATGAGGGTGGAGGACTTGATAGGTAATCTAATGTCCCACGAGCTTGAACTGCAAAACGTGGATATAAGGGAGAAACCTGAGGAAAAAGAAAAAGCTACCAAGCCACTTGCTCTGAAAGCTGACGAAAGCGAAGATGATGATGACGACATAGCACTAATGGTCAGAAATTTCAGAAAGTTTGTCCAGACCAAGCAAGGAAGAGCAGAAATGGCACCCAGGTTTAATCGCTCTAACTTTTTTCAGTCTTCTAAGCAAAATTATGATCAGAATACTACTAATAGAATGACTTGTTTTAAATGCAAGAAAAGAGGACATCGAATGAGGGATTGCCCACATGAGACAGCTCAGGTAGCTAAAGAAAAGGGAAAATCCAAGGTGCTTACTTGGGACATGGATAGCGAAGCTGAGAGCGAGGAGGAGGAACACGAAGCCCATTCATGCATGGCATTGATGGGAATACACAATGAGGTAACTTCTGGTAGTAAAACTGAACTCCTTACTCTTTGTAAAGAAATGCAAGATAAAATAGTAGAGCTTGAATCCACTATAGATGACTACCAAAATGAAAACTTTGAAATGCAACAATCTGAATATGAAATGTCTAAAGAGATTGAAAAACTCAAAATTGATATTGTTGCTCGTGACTCTACTATTGATAGTTTGAAAAAGGAAAAATCCAGTTTTAATGATGAAGCACCTTGTCTCTCTTGCCCTTCCTTGATGAATAATATTAGCATGCTTAAACTTGATTTGATTAAGCTCGAAACTGAAAAAGACTATGTTATTAGAGAGCTTAATGATAAATTCTGCATGTTGGATAATGATTTTAAAAGAAAAATGGTTGAATTTGAAAAGAAGGAAGAGGAAAACAAGAGAGCTTTTATAAGTAAATGCACATTGCTTGTGGAAGAAAATAAATTGTTGAAAACCAAAGTCTCTAATCTTGAATTGGCCATTAAGAAATTCTCTACGGGAAAACAATCGTTGGACACTATTTTAGAGAATCAATTATATGGCAATAATAGAAGATGACTTGGTTTTGGTCTGAAAAACGATGAAAAGCAAAAATTCAAGAAATTCCACAATGCACCGTCTATTGCGAAGAACTTATATGCAAAGTTCTTTACTTGTGATAGTGTAGGCCATACTTCATACTATTGTAAATTTAGGAACACTAAAATCAAGTTTAAACAAGTGTGGGTTCCTAAAACAATATTGGCTAACACTAGTGGACCTTGTTGGATTCCAAGGTCACACTTAACACCTTTCATGTAGGTGTGATGGAGTTTTGGCAAGGAGCAATAAACTCAATGTCTCATTCTTTTAGCTCTTTCGTCAAAAAGCGACGAGAAGGTATAATTTCTACCCCTCTTTGCATTTCATTGCATACCTTCATAGACTTTTTGTGTGCTTGCGTTTTATTTTATTTTATGTGCTTGCATGCATGATTTTTAGTGTTTTTATTTCTGAAAAAAAAATCTGAAAAAAAAAAAAATTGAAAAATCAAAAAAAATTGTGCTTATTGATTATCCTCTTATGTATCTCCTAAGTTGTATTGTATGAATGATCAATCTATCCCTTGTAGAAGTCAATTCATTATTGTTGTAGCTACATGAACATGATGTTATTCTTTTTAGTAGCCATGACATGTCTCATAAGTTTCAAACTTGACTTCTACACCTACATTTGCACATTCACGATATTTGACTTGTTAGTGCTTCTGGAGATTCTTTTGAAGAATAATGGAAAGTGAATGTAGGAATGATTAATTGTCTGAAATTTCTAAGGGATATGATGTGTTTAGCCATGACTTAAAATCGAGCACAAAAGGAATTGAAAAAAAACGATATTTGCTCCGTATGAAAAATGGATACACTTCATGGCTAAAACACAACCCACGAGTATCCAACTTGTGCTAACTAGGTAATCATTAGCGTTGGTGTATATAACTCGTCAAGCAATGCCACCCCACATTTAAAAGTCCTTTTAGGCTATGTTTCGGGGTTCGGTAACTTGAACTCATCTTTGATGAGGTGGGAAAAGTCAATCCTAGTGATATTCATGAAAAATGGAAAATGTGGATTGTTTTGGTTGTTTTCTGATATTGAATCTCCCCTTGCACTTTATTGTCTATATCTTTTCACTTACACAAAGGTGGAGAAGTCTTGGTATGAAATTCTATGAACTTGACTTGTCTATTATTTGGAATCTCCATGCAAATTGCACGCTACTTCTAATAATGATTTATTTTTGCATGGAATATTTTTGTGACTTCATTCATCCACTTTTGGTGATTACAAAGGGGGAGAAAGAAAAGAGAAAGAAAAGATTTTGACAGCTTTGAGCTTTGATGAGCTTTGATGTTGATATTATTTGTTGAAGGGGGAGCTTGAAATATACTTGAATACTTGCTGAAGGGGGAGCGAGCTTGAGAGAAGGGGAAGCATGCTAGTGTATTTGCTATTATTGTGTGCATGCCATGTTATAGTGCTCGAATATTCATCTCATGATTCATATTATATTACACCCTTCAACACACTTCACACACTCATTCTTATTGATCAAATCTTTTATGGGTTTGTCATCACCAAAAGGGGGAGATTGTTGGAAGCAACGATCTCGGAACTTGGTTTGATGATGACAAACGTGTCGGTATATCTAATGTGTGTGTTCAGCGTGTTTCAGGCTTGGCGAAACAATGTATTCTCAGTATTTGGCGAAATTGCTATTCGTATAGCATCTTAGGAGAAGAAGGAAGTGTTTGTGCACAAAGAAGTGTGACTTGGTCAATGAAGAGCAAAATTTGGACTTGGTCCAATATGGGATGAGATGGGCTTGATCAAATCTCTTTTAGTAAGATTTACGAATATTTGAATTCCAAAGGGATTTCATCAAATCTATTTCATCCCATATTGGACCAAGTCCAAATTTTGCTCTTCATTGACCAAGTCACACTTCTTTGTGCACAAACACTTCCTTCTTCTCCTAAGATGCTATACGAATAGCAATTTCGCCAAATACTGAGAATACATTGTTTCGCCAAGCCTGAAACACGCTGAACACACACATTAGATATACCGACACGTTTGTCATCATCAAACCAAGTTCCTAGATCGTTGCTTCCAACAATCTCCCCCTTTTGGTGATGACAAACCCATAAAAGATTTGATCAATAAGAATGAGTGTGTGAAGTGTGTTGAAGGGTGTAATATAATATGAATAATGAGATGAATATTCGAGCACTATAACATGGCATGCACACAATAATAGCAAATACACTAGCATGCTTCCCCTTCTCTCAAGCTCGCTCCCCCTTCAGCAAGTATTCAAGTATATTTCAAGCTCCCCCTTCAACAAATAATATCAACATCAAAGCTCATCAAAGCTCAAAGCTGTCAAAATCTTTTCTTTCTCTTTTCTTTCTCCCCCTTTGTAATCACCAAAAGTGGATGAATGAAGTCACAAAAATATTCCATGCAAAAATATTACACCCTTCAACACACTTCACACACTCATTCTTATTGATCAAATCTTTTATGGGTTTGTCATCACCAAAAGGGGGAGATTGTTGGAAGCAACGATCTAGGAACTTGGTTTGATGATGACAAACGTGTCGGTATATCTAATGTGTGTGTTCAGCGTGTTTCAGGCTTGGCGAAACAATGTATTCTCAGTATTTGGCGAAATTGCTATTCGTATAGCATCTTAGGAGAAGAAGGAAGTGTTTGTGCACAAAGAAGTGTGACTTGGTCAATGAAGAGCAAAATTTGGACTTGGTCCAATATGGGATGAGATGGGCTTGATCAAATCTCTTTTAGTAAGATTTACGAATATTTGAATTCCAAAGGGATTTCATCAAATCTATTTGTTCTACCCAATTCTCCTATTCAAATACATTATCTCTTTAGGATTCCTATACAAAGATTGCTTCAAATCTTTTCCAAATCCTAGGGATCCTATCTATGACCCAACTACTAGTTTCAAAATCCCTATCTCTTAGGGACTCTCCCCAAAACCCTAGCCCTAGCCTATAAAAACACATTTGAGGGGCTACATTTTTTTTAGGGCGGCTATCAAATATTTTGTGAGGGACTACACAATATTTTTGCAGCAATCAACAAAATCAAGAGTGCAGCAACAAAAAATTGAGAGGGGGGCTACAAAAATAAATATTCGGCACAAAAACAAATCATAAGAAAAAGGCCTATATTCTATTTTGTATCCCCAAGCACTATAAAGCTTGCTGTAAGCCTTGTTCATACGACATCCAACAAGTAGCTGCCCGTTCATCATCAAGCCATCAACACCGTAGACCCACGGTGCTGCCACCAACACGAAGCAAGCTCTCGAGAGTCCACCGCCGGAAACGAACGCTCGGAGATCGCCGTTGCTGTCAATCGAAGGAAGCCGCATCCATCCCCGTTGAGCGAAGTAATCGAAGCAATCATTGCCTGAAGCACGTCGCCGTTGAACCCCAGGCGCTGTCGGAGATCACTGCAAGAAGAAGCGAACGACGAAGAAGCACTAACGTTGCCGGAGCTCGCCCGCTGCAGCTGTAGACGAAGACACCGTGAGAACTCCGCTGCTGCCGCTCTCATCATCATCACGCCGCCGTGAGAACTGCCGTTCGCCGTCAAGTCGCTGTCAAAAGCCCCACCTCCGCCGTGAGAAAGCCCCGCTGCTCACTGAGAAGATCGCTGCCGGAGAGAAACGCTGATCGAAGCTCGCTGTCGAAGTCGAAGCTTCACCGTCGCTCGGATCAACCGCTGGGAGTTGTCGAAGACGGAGAGAAGAAAGGAGAGTACGCCGTCGCCGTTCGAAATAAACCATGGCCGGCATCCCCTAGTGTCGAAGAAGAAGTCGAACGTCGAGTCCGCCGCTGCCGTCGAAGAGCTCTGCGCCGTTGGTGTCGTCCCCGAGGAATCACGTGAGAAAGAAACAAAAAGGAATTCGCTGACGTGGCCGAGAATTAAAGGAAAGCTGCTTTGCGCACCGACCGAATCTAAAATAAGTTTGAACTGGATTACCTTGCGCACCGACTGCCAACTTATTAAGGATTGCTGAGCGCACAGCATGCTGTTTTATTAAGGATTGAACTGGAATTGCTTTACGCACAGACCAGTACATAACTTGACATCCAGAAGTCGGATTGAGACACCGTTTGCGTCAGATTGGAGCTGACGACGTGCTGATTGACAGAGACGCCTACACGGACAGAAACTGAGCATTTCTAAACTCTTAAACTCTTTTATTTGTGTCTTAGTGTAACGTTCTCTGTGGGGAAACTTTTACCTATTTTTGTGGACTATTTTGGGACTTGTCTAGTTGGGACTAGACAAGTGGGACCCAGCTAGTTTGGGACTAGCTGGTAGAAAGCTTTGCTAGGATTGATAGTGAGAGGAAACACTGTGTGTGGGGTACTGAGAGTCTGGCGAGTGTAGAGGCGTAGAGGGTGCTCTGAGCGTGCTCTAACTTGTGACTTTGTACCTATTGCACTATTCAATCTAGTATTAGCTTTGGGGGCTGGAGTAGGTCGTTGGGACGACCGAACCAGGGTAAACCTGATGTGTACTCTGTGTCTGCTTTTCATTACTCTGGTTGTGCTATAACTGCGTGTGATTTCTCGTGGGTTGCACGAGAATTTTTTATTAGCCTATTCACCCCCCCTAGGCTAGGATCCAGATCCAACAAGTGGTATCAGAGCAAGTTTAGTAGATCTAGCCTAGTTTGACCATTGACCACATTGATAGTGCTTTTGCTGAGGGTCAGTCTATTTCCCGACCACCTAGATTTAATGGAGGAGATTATGCTTACTGGAAAAATCGTATGAAAATCTATCTTATTTCTATTGATTATAAAGCTTGGCAAATTGTTGAAAAAGAATATAAATCACCTGTTATCAAAATTGAAAATACTGAAATGCCTAAACCTGATGATAAGTGGGATGATAATGATTGGAAGCTTTATTCTTTAAATGCTAAAGCTATGAATGCTCTTATTTGTTCATTAGATAAATCTGAATTCAATCGTATCTCACATTGTCTAACTGCGCAAGAAATATGGCATACTTTGGAGGTGACGCACGAGGGAACGTCACAGGTGAAGGAGTCTAGACTTGCACTTCTGAGCACGGAATACGAGGGATTTCGCATGCTACCATCAGAGACGATATCAGAAATGTTTGCGAGGTTCACCAACATTGTCTACAAGTCTAGTTCGCTCGGTAAGCCATATTCTAGCCTTGAGCAGGTAAGAAAGATATTAAGAGCACTGCCAAGCTCTTTCAGGCCTAAAGTCACTGCCATCCAAGAAGCGAAGGATCTATCGCAGATGAGGGTGGAGGACTTGATAGGTAATCTAATGTCCCACGAGCTTGAACTGCAAAACGTGGATATAAGGGAGAAACCTGAGGAAAAAGAAAAAGCTACCAAGCCACTTGCTCTGAAAGCTGACGAAAGCGAAGATGATGATGACGACATAGCACTAATGGTCAGAAATTTCAGAAAGTTTGTCCAGACCAAGCAAGGAAGAGCAGAAATGGCACCCAGGTTTAATCGCTCTAACTTTTTTCAGTCTTCTAAGCAAAATTATGATCAGAATACTACTAATAGAATGACTTGTTTTAAATGCAAGAAAAGAGGACATCGAATGAGGGATTGCCCACATGAGACAGCTCAGGTAGCTAAAGAAAAGGGAAAATCCAAGGTGCTTACTTGGGACATGGATAGCGAAGCTGAGAGCGAGGAGGAGGAACACGAAGCCCATTCATGCATGGCATTGATGGGAATACACAATGAGGTAACTTCTGGTAGTAAAACTGAACTCCTTACTCTTTGTAAAGAAATGCAAGATAAAATAGTAGAGCTTGAATCCACTATAGATGACTACCAAAATGAAAACTTTGAAATGCAACAATCTGAATATGAAATGTCTAAAGAGATTGAAAAACTCAAAATTGATATTGTTGCTCGTGACTCTACTATTGATAGTTTGAAAAAGGAAAAATCCAGTTTTAATGATGAAGCACCTTGTCTCTCTTGCCCTTCCTTGATGAATAATATTAGCATGCTTAAACTTGATTTGATTAAGCTCGAAACTGAAAAAGACTATGTTATTAGAGAGCTTAATGATAAATTCTGCATGTTGGATAATGATTTTAAAAGAAAAATGGTTGAATTTGAAAAGAAGGAAGAGGAAAACAAGAGAGCTTTTATAAGTAAATGCACATTGCTTGTGGAAGAAAATAAATTGTTGAAAACCAAAGTCTCTAATCTTGAATTGGCCATTAAGAAATTCTCTACGGGAAAACAATCGTTGGACACTATTTTAGAGAATCAATTATATGGCAATAATAGAAGATGACTTGGTTTTGGTCTGAAAAACGATGAAAAGCAAAAATTCAAGAAATTCCACAATGCACCGTCTATTGCGAAGAACTTATATGCAAAGTTCTTTACTTGTGATAGTGTAGGCCATACTTCATACTATTGTAAATTTAGGAACACTAAAATCAAGTTTAAACAAGTGTGGGTTCCTAAAACAATATTGGCTAACACTAGTGGACCTTGTTGGATTCCAAGGTCACACTTAACACCTTTCATGTAGGTGTGATGGAGTTTTGGCAAGGAGCAATAAACTCAATGTCTCATTCTTTTAGCTCTTTCGTCAAAAAGCGACGAGAAGGTATAATTTCTACCCCTCTTTGCATTTCATTGCATACCTTCATAGACTTTTTGTGTGCTTGCGTTTTATTTTATTTTGTGTGCTTGCATGCATGATTTTTAGTGTTTTTATTTCTGAAAAAAAAATCTGAAAAAAAAAATTTGAAAAATCAAAAAAAATTGTGCTTATTGATTATCCTCTTATGTATCTCCTAAGTTGTATTGTATGAATGATCAATCTATCCCTTGTAGAAGTCAATTCATTATTGTTGTAGCTACATGAACATGATGTTATTCTTTTTAGTAGCCATGACATGTCTCATAAGTTTCAAACTTGACTTCTACACCTACATTTGCACATTCACGATATTTGACTTGTTAGTGCTTCTGGAGATTCTTTTGAAGAATAATGGAAAGTGAATGTAGGAATGATTAATTGTCTGAAATTTCTAAGGGATATGATGTGTTTAGCCATGACTTAAAATCGAGCACAAAAGGAATTGAAAAAAAACGATATTTGCTCCGTATGAAAAATGGATACACTTCATGGCTAAAACACAACCCACGAGTATCCAACTTGTGCTAACTGGGTAATCATTAGCGTTGGTGTATATAACTCGTCAAGCAATGCCACCCCACATTTAAAAGTCCTTTTAGGCTATGTTTCGGGGTTCGGTAACTTGAACTCATCTTTGATGAGGTGGGAAAAGTCAATCCTAGTGATATTCATGAAAAATGGAAAATGTGGATTGTTTTGGTTGTTTTCTGATATTGAATCTCCCCTTGCACTTTATTGTCTATATCTTTTCACTTACACAAAGGTGGAGAAGTCTTGGTATGAAATTCTATGAACTTGACTTGTCTATTATTTGGAATCTCCATGCAAATTGCACGCTACTTCTAATAATGATTTATTTTTGCATGGAATATTTTTGTGACTTCATTCATCCACTTTTGGTGATTACAAAGGGGGAGAAAGAAAAGAGAAAGAAAAGATTTTGACAGCTTTGAGCTTTGATGAGCTTTGATGTTGATATTATTTGTTGAAGGGGGAGCTTGAAATATACTTGAATACTTGCTGAAGGGGGAGCGAGCTTGAGAGAAGGGGAAGCATGCTAGTGTATTTGCTATTATTGTGTGCATGCCATGTTATAGTGCTCGAATATTCATCTCATGATTCATATTATATTACACCCTTCAACACACTTCACACACTCATTCTTATTGATCAAATCTTTTATGGGTTTGTCATCACCAAAAGGGGGAGATTGTTGGAAGCAACGATCTCGGAACTTGGTTTGATGATGACAAACGTGTCGGTATATCTAATGTGTATGTTCAGCGTGTTTCAGGCTTGGCGAAACAATGTATTCTCAGTATTTGGCGAAATTGCTATTCGTATAGCATCTTAGGAGAAGAAGGAAGTGTTTGTGCACAAAGAAGTGTGACTTGGTCAATGAAGAGCAAAATTTGGACTTGGTCCAATATGGGATGAGATGGGCTTGATCAAATCTCTTTTAGTAAGATTTACGAATATTTGAATTCCAAAGGGATTTCATCAAATCTATTTCATCCCATATTGGACCAAGTCCAAATTTTGCTCTTCATTGACCAAGTCACACTTCTTTGTGCACAAACACTTCCTTCTTCTCCTAAGATGCTATACGAATAGCAATTTCGCCAAATACTGAGAATACATTGTTTCGCCAAGCCTGAAACACGCTGAACACACACATTAGATATACCGACACGTTTGTCATCATCAAACCAAGTTCCTAGATCGTTGCTTCCAACAATCTCCCCCTTTTGGTGATGACAAACCCATAAAAGATTTGATCAATAAGAATGAGTGTGTGAAGTGTGTTGAAGGGTGTAATATAATATGAATAATGAGATGAATATTCGAGCACTATAACATGGCATGCACACAATAATAGCAAATACACTAGCATGCTTCCCCTTCTCTCAAGCTCGCTCCCCCTTCAGCAAGTATTCAAGTATATTTCAAGCTCCCCCTTCAACAAATAATATCAACATCAAAGCTCATCAAAGCTCAAAGCTGTCAAAATCTTTTCTTTCTCTTTTCTTTCTCCCCCTTTGTAATCACCAAAAGTGGATGAATGAAGTCACAAAAATATTCCATGCAAAAATATTACACCCTTCAACACACTTCACACACTCATTCTTATTGATCAAATCTTTTATGGGTTTGTCATCACCAAAAGGGGGAGATTGTTGGAAGCAACGATCTAGGAACTTGGTTTGATGATGACAAACGTGTCGGTATATCTAATGTGTGTGTTCAGCGTGTTTCAGGCTTGGCGAAACAATGTATTCTCAGTATTTGGCGAAATTGCTATTCGTATAGCATCTTAGGAGAAGAAGGAAGTGTTTGTGCACAAAGAAGTGTGACTTGGTCAATGAAGAGCAAAATTTGGACTTGGTCCAATATGGGATGAGATGGGCTTGATCAAATCTCTTTTAGTAAGATTTACGAATATTTGAATTCCAAAGGGATTTCATCAAATCTATTTGTTCTACCCAATTCTCCTATTCAAATACATTATCTCTTTAGGATTCCTATACAAAGATTGCTTCAAATCTTTTCCAAATCCTAGGGATCCTATCTATGACCCAACTACTAGTTTCAAAATCCCTATCTCTTAGGGACTCTCCCCAAAACCCTAGCCCTAGCCTATAAAAACACATTTGAGGGGCTACATTTTTTTTAGGGCGGCTATCAAATATTTTGTGAGGGACTACACAATATTTTTGCAGCAATCAACAAAATCAAGAGTGCAGCAACAAAAAATTGAGAGGGGGGCTACAAAAATAAATATTCGGCACAAAAACAAATCATAAGAAAAAGGCCTATATTCTATTTTGTATCCCCAAGCACTATAAAGCTTGCTGTAAGCCTTGTTCATACGACATCCAACAAGTAGCTGCCCGTTCATCATCAAGCCATCAACACCGTAGACCCACGGTGCTGCCACCAACACGAAGCAAGCTCTCGAGAGTCCACCGCCGGAAACGAACGCTCGGAGATCGCCGTTGCTGTCAATCGAAGGAAGCCGCATCCATCCCCGTTGAGCGAAGTAATCGAAGCAATCATTGCCTGAAGCACGTCGCCGTTGAACCCCAGGCGCTATCGGAGATCACTGCAAGAAGAAGCGAACGACGAAGAAGCACTAACGTTGCCGGAGCTCGCCCGCTGCAGCTGTAGACGAAGACACCGTGAGAACTCCGCTGCTGCCGCTCTCATCATCATCACGCCACCGTGAGAACTGCCGTTCGCCGTCAAGTCGCTGTCAAAAGCCCCACCTCCGCCGTGAGAAAGCCCCGCTGCTCACTGAGAAGATCGCTGCCGGAGAGAAACGCTGCTCGAAGCTCGCTGTCGAAGTCGAAGCTTCACCGTCGCTCGGATCAACCGCTGGGAGTTGTCGAAGACGGAGAGAAGAAAGGAGACTACGCCGTCGCCGTTCGAAATAAACCATGGCCGGCATCCCCTAGTGTCGAAGAAGAAGTCGAACGTCGAGTCCGCCGCTGCCGTCGAAGAGCTCTGCGCCGTTGGTGTCGTCCCCGAGGAATCACGTGAGAAAGAAACAAAAAGGAATTCGCTGACGTGGCCGAGAATTAAAGGAAAGCTGCTTTGCGCACCGACCGAATCTAAAATAAGTTTGAACTGGATTACCTTGCGCACCGACTGCCAACTTATTAAGGATTGCTGAGCGCACAGCATGCTGTTTTATTAAGGATTGAACTGGAATTGCTTTACGCACAGACCAGTACATAACTTGACATCCAGAAGTCGGATTGAGACACCGTTTGCGTCAGATTGGAGCTGACGACGTGCTGATTGACAGAGACGCCTACACGGACAGAAACTGAGCATTTCTAAACTCTTAAACTCTTTTATTTGTGTCTTAGTGTAACGTTCTCTGTGGGGAAACTTTTACCTATTTTTGTGGACTATTTTGGGACTTGTCTAGTTGGGACTAGACAAGTGGGACCCAGCTAGTTTGGGACTAGCTTGTAGAAAGCTTTGCTAGGATTGATAGTGAGAGGAAACACTGTGTGTGGGGTACTGAGAGTCTGGCGAGTGTAGAGGCGTAGAGGGTGCTCTGAGCGTGCTCTAACTTGTGACTTTGTACCTATTGCACTATTCAATCTAGTATTAGCTTTGGGGGCTGGAGTAGGTCGTTGGGACGACCGAACCAGGGTAAACCTGATGTGTACTCTGTGTCTGCTTTTCATTACTCTGGTTGTGCTATAACTGCGTGTGATTTCTCGTGGGTTGCACGAGAATTTTTTATTAGCCTATTCACCCCCCCCCCCCCCCTAGGCTAGGATCCAGATCCAACATTACCTTCCAATGAGGCCGATCTACTCAGGCCTCATATGTCGGTATGTACGTAGGCAAGTGTGCCCTTCGTACTATGGATGGCCATCCCAAAAAAGCAAGTGTTTGTTTAGCGAAGGCACAATGCTTGCAGAACTCGATCTTCCCGATCTTGGCCCCTTTCAGATGATCTCCTTCGACCAGCTTCTACAAAACTTTCTCACCAACATGACCTACACACATATACCAAAGAATCGAGTTACCTTGATCGGCCTCACGGGCCAGAGCTGGGTCACAGCCGAACCATCCAAGTGGTAGAGGTTGCCTTTTTGCTTCCCCTTCATCACGATCATAGCTTCTCAATTCACCCTCAGAGCACTATTCTCCATCGTCACTTGGCAGCCCTTGGCTTCGAGTGAGCCAAGCAAAATGAGGTTACACTTTAGGTCAGGAACATAGCGTACATCATCGATGTCTCGTGTAACACCGTCACCTATCTTCATCCGAACTATCCTATAACAACCCTAGTGTATAAATATTAAGTAAACATTAAGTTAGCACTAGTCTCTTGGTGTATGTGCATGCCAATCTGCTGGAATGGAGAGATTTGCATTCATGCCCTTTAATTTTTCATTTATACCTAAAAAAGGCATACGTGCAAAATTGGCCAAAATTTAGGTTTTGTGCAATTTTTCCTTAATGGCAAGGGGTATAAATAAGAGAAAGATATTGTCATGGGGTTTCCAAGAATAATAATAATAATAACAACATAAAAGTATAATAAAAATTAAAGAAAAAACAAGAAACTTCTTCTCTCTTCCACTCTTTTCACCACTCTTCCACCCTTTTCTCCCAAATTCTTTCATCTTCTTAACTTTATCCCTAACACAACTCTCTCATCCACTTGTATGCCGAAATTTCCTAGGGAGATAGAAAAAAAGAGAAAGAGAGAGAAGAAGAAGAAGAAGAAGAAGAGAAGGAAGGAGGGAGGCCAAGCTAGGAGGAGGTTTAACCCTTCTACTAAGTAGGTTTCCTACAATCCCTCATCTAAACAAAGCTTTCCCAATTCTATGTCTTATTGATTAATAATCTTGTATGTTGTTAAATTCTAGGAGTTGGTTGTGTATTTGTTGCTTGTTTCAAGTCGTGAATACACCCCCTCCTCTCAATGAACCTGTTTTGGTCTGAAACTGAACTGAAGTTTTGTTAAAGGAAAATCTTATTTTAGTATGAATGAGACCCCACGAAAATTATGGTAGTTAGATTAGTCCCTTAGCGCCAATTTTCATGTCCAGCAAATGTTAATTTGACCACTGCAATTAGTTCGAAAAATTCTAGCATTGCAGCCTGACAGATTCTATCAGAATTGTATAGACCTTGCCATTTTTGCATTCAGTCCTGCCATAGGTGTTCAAATGGGGTGATTTTGGTGCCGTTGGAAAGATAAGAACCATATCTACAACTTTCAAGAGACCAAAATTTCATATTCAAACTGTAACTGGTCCTAATTCACTAATCTATACAGCCCCTGAAAGCTGTCTGAAAAACAGCCTTGATATACTTCACAAAATATTTCATTATAAATCAACCACTTGGTTTGGGTGCATGAAATTTTGTATGTAGGTCCAGGACTACCATATCTACAACTCATAGTGGAAGAAATTTTGAAGTATAATTCAAAAATTTGGATAACTATGCCCCTATTTGTGAATGTTCTGAAATTTTCTGCAACTGAGTTTATATGAATGAGTTTGTTTGGTCTCCAATTAAAGTGTATGATGTTTTGAGGCCTCATTATCTTATTGTGCCATGGTACATCCTATGTTCATGGCATTGGCCATCCCAAACATTATGAAGTTGGTGATTTTTCATTATGTCCATTGTTAAAATGCTTTATTGTGCATGGAAATGGTTGGAAGAAAGGATGATGTTAGAAATGTTCTCTATGTTGCAAAGTTAGTCGAACATTACTTATGGGAATTGCAAAGTTATGTTATGTAGTTCCATGTGGCAACTTACCAAACGAACTCATGTTATATGCATATCACCTTAGGACTAATGGTTAGTTAAAAAGAAACCTGGGGTTAGCTCGTTCCACTATGAGGTGGGTGAGGGCCCTAGGGAGGGTTTGGGGGAAACCAAAGGAACGAGAAGATAGGCGGGGCTGGACAGCTATGAGGTTGGTTACCACTCCTGTCGTGCCCACGGAGGCGGGGAGTAGGCTGAGTGTTGAGATTTTGAGTGTTGAGAGGTTGAGTGTTATGGTGAGGAATGCCACCCCAATTGGGGGAGGCATAGTCCCATCTATTCAACTTGTTCCTTATGTTTCAAAATCATCAATAAATAATAACTTATAACCATGAATAAAGAAACATCTGCTGGAATATGGTGTCTTGTGCTTCACTCTTTGGTTAGATTGGTGGTTTTGTGGGTTACCTACTGGACGCGCTGTGACGTGTCCCCTCTACCCTACGGGTACATGTACATGTACAGGTTCACAGCCAGCAGGACCGAGGACGGAGACCCCAGGGAGCAGCTCGTTTAAGCAGGGCCTGTAGGGTCTATAGTTAGCATGTGTCCTAGTAGTATAGTCCTGGGTTGGGGGTGAGATGAGAGCAGTGTTTTGTATCTATGTGCCCCTTCGTGCCCCGTGGGTGTGTGTTGTACTTTTGTAGGGACTCTAGCTCTTTTGGTCTATACAGTGGGTTTGGATCGTACTAGTTATGTAGCTATAGTAATCTGCGATGATTGGTTGTTTCTGGCTGTCGTGCTTTACTTTTACTGCATGCGTTGTTGTACCATGTACTTTCACTGATGTGTTGGAGCTTTACTGTTCTGAGTTTTCTTTTTGTACATATTATTATTGCATGTGTTTCCTCAGCGTTACAGTGGCCAGCGAAATATTTGGTGTACACATTAACGCTTGGTATACAATACCACAGCTTGTCGCACCGACCCTCTCTAGTTGGGGTAGTAGGGCGTGACAGGTTTTGTGGTGGCCCATGCAGGTTAGCGCTCACTGCGATACGCATAAAGGGAATGCAGGTAAAGCTCCGATATTTCAGTACATGGTACTAACTCATTTGTTCTTTTCTTCACCCGCAGATGGATAGTGGGAATGGGACTTCCGGCGGGACCGAAGCTTCTGATAACGGGGTTAGTCCAGCTAGTGACGGGCAGTCCTTGGGTGACAGGACTTCAGAGTCGGTCCTGCTGGCTAAGGTTCTGATGGGTGTTATAGAGCATATGGGTCAGCTAGAGGAGAGGTTAGCGACGTCGAAGCCACCGAGCTACAAGGAGTTCAGAGGGCTACGTCCGAGATATTTCTCAGGCAAGGAGAGTAGCCTCGAGATAGATGAGTGGCTACGACATACTGAGGATGATCTGACGATGTGTCGGTTTTTTCGAGACGGTTGGTTGGAGTTGGTAAGGCGCCAGTTGACCAATCAGGCCAGAGAATGGTGGGAGGCCCAGGAGAGGCGACTAAAGGGGAACATTGTTTGGGAGACTTTTCGGGAGTTGTTTGAGGCTAAGTTCCTTTCGGAGGCGGTGAAGGATGAGTTGAGGCAGAAATATGAGCACCTAACTCAGAGTTGGCAGACGGTGGATGAGTACGACGCCGAGTTCTCGCTGCTGAGCAAGTATGCACCAGAGCTCGTAGCGACGGATGCCACCAGAGCTAGGCGCTTTCACATGGGCTAAATGTAGAGTTCCAGACGGCCATGTCTACTCAGGAGTTGCTGACTCATGAGGCCGTGCTGCAGGCAGCTAGACGACATGCGACTCACTTGTGGAGCCTGTGGAGGTTACCAGTTAGTGATAGACGACCTGTCGCTCAGCAGAGGACTGTACCTAGGCCCGTTCAGCATGTGACATTCAAGCGGCCGGGAGCTCCACCTTTGAGGTCTTCATGTTTTAGGAGTGGGAAGCCGGGACACATGGAGAGAGACTATCGAGTTCAGCTTGGCAGGTGTTTTACCGGTGGAAAGCAGGGTCACATTGGTAGATATTGCCCACGGCTGGGTCATGCTCCAGTACCACCGGCATCAGCAGCGGTTGGGCCCGTCCAGCAGAGTTCTTCTACCACCGCCGCAGCGGTTTGCCCTTCTGGCACCGCCAGAATCGAGATCGACCGCGCTGAGAGGACCTCCTCCTCCTCCTCCACAGCGATGAGTGTACCAGGGAGCAGTTCCTCCGTCGAGGCGGCAGCAGTTCACCATGACTCCATTGGAGACTCCAGAGGGTGCTAGTCGGATGATCACTGGTATGATTCTTGCCCCTCTACAGTCTATTTGGTTTTAGCCTCAGTTATTTTATTTAGCTAGTTAGCTGTGTTTTGTTGTTGTGATGCTTTAGGTATTGTTAGAGTAGCCTCCTACCCTGCCTTGTCTCTATTTGATTCTGGAGCGTCATATTGTTTTCTGTCTAAGAAATTTGTGACTCAGCACTCTCAAATGGTTGACTCTTTTGCTGCTAGTTGGAATGTTCACACCGGGAATTGGATCATTTGTAGTGTTTCTGGGATACGAAACTATCTCGTTGAGGTAAGTGGGCGAGAGTTGTATGCAGACTTTTTAGTGACTGAGTTGCCCGACTATGAGGCAGTGTTTGAGATGGATTAGTTAGGGATGTTCTATGCTAATATAGACTGTAGACTAAGGAGGGTAGTTTTCCGGATCCCTAACCGTCCAGAGTTTGAGTTTCGGGATGGTAGTAGTGAGCTTGAGCCTTTGAAGTTCCGAGCAACGGTCGTGGAGTATTTGGACATGGACGTAGAGCCAGTGTTACCAAGGGTTGTTGAAGAGTTCCCTAACATTTTCCCCGGTTGATATATTCGGACTTCCCCCAGATAGGTCCCTGGAGTTTACTATTGATTTGGTTCCGGACACTCAACCGATAGCGAAGGCTCCATACCGTACGGCCCCACTAGAGTTAACCAAGCTTTGTAATCAGTTGACTGATTTATCAGACAGGGGATTGATTCGTCCAAGTGTGTCACCATGGGGAGCACCAGTATTGCTCGTGAACAAGAAGGATGATTCCCGGAGGATGTGTATTGATTACAGGAAATTGAATAAGGTGACAGTGAAGGATAAGTATCCTCTTCCCCAGATCGATGATATCTTTGATTAGTTCAGTGGATCCCAGGTGTATTCAAAGCTGGACTTACAGAGTGGGTATCACCAAGTGAAGGTGCGGAAATCTGATGTTCCGAAGACCGCATTCCGGACTCGATATGGTCACTACGAGTTTTTGGTGATGCCTTTTGGAGTGACGAATGCCCCAGCTACTTTTATGAGGCTGATGAATAAAGTCTTCTTCGAGTATTTAGATAAGTTTGTGGTGGTATTCATTAATGACATTCTGGTTTAGTCGAAAAATGAGGATGAGCATGCTGAGCATCTGCGGATAGTTTTGAAGACTCTTAGGCAGCACCAACTGTATGCCAATTTCAGTAAGTGTCAATTTTGGTTAACCAAGGTTGCATTTCTTGGGTACATAGTCTCCAGAGATGGATCGTCTGTTGACCATAAGAAGGTTGCCACAGTGGAAAGTCAGCCTATTCCACGAACAATCACAGAGATTCAAAGATTTTTGGGGTTGGCTGGATATTATCGGAAGTTCATTAAGGATTTCTCGAAGATTGCCTCGCTTTTGACTCATTTGACAAAGAAGGATGTAGCGTATGTCTGGTCGGAAGAATGCCAGCGCTCGTTTGAAGAGCTGAAGCATCGGTTGACCACTGCTCTTATCTTAAAAATCTCTGACCGTTCAGGTGGTTTTGAAGTTTTCTGTGACGTGTCTGGGAGAGGGCTAGGCTGTGTCCTTCATCAGCATGGGTGAGTCGTAGCATATGCTACCAGATTGTTGAAGGAACATGAGCTGAACTATCACACTCACGATCTGGAAATAGCAGCGATGATTTTAGCCTTGAAATTATGCAGACATTTCTTGCTAGGTGAGCTTGTGAAGATATACATCGACCATAAGAGTCTGCAGTATGTGTTCACACAAAAGGAGCTTAATATGAGGCAGCTTCGATGGTAGGAATTAATGTCCAAATATGACGTCGATCTGCAATATCATCCTGGGAAGGTGAACGTGGTGCTAGATGCTCTTAGCCGATTACATGCTGTGATGTGGTTAACTTCTCAGCCTTAACTTCGATGGGCAATTCGACAAATAGGAATAGAAGTTGTGCTCCCAAGAGAGAAGACTGTTTTGATGGGACTGCAGATTCAGTCTGATTTGGTGAACAAGATCAAGGCAGCCCAGTCAGGGGATGCTAAGTTGAAGAGGATTCGAGAGTAGGTGGAAGCTAGACTTTGGTCCGATTTTCATGTTTATGAAGATGGATCACTGAGATTTGGGAGCCGGGTTTATGTGTCGAGTGGCGATATTCGGGAAGAATTATTGAAGGATGCACACAATTCCTCATATTCTATTCATCCTGGGGGAACCAAGATGTACCGTGATCTGAGGCAGTATTATTGGTGGTCAGGAATGAAGAAGAGCGTAGCTAAGAGTGTGGCATCCTGCTTGGTTTGCCAGCAAGTGAAGGCTGAACACCAGAGAACTGCGGGATTGTTGCAAAATCTCCATATTCCTGAATGGAAGTGGGAACATGTGACTATGGACTTTGTGACCGATCTACGTCGAACACCTAGAGGTAATGATGCGATTTGGGTCAGCATTGATCGATTGACCAAGTCGACACATTTTATTCCGTTCCAAGATGGACAGTCCACAGATATTCTGGCTAAGAGGTACATGGAGGAGATTATGCGACTGCATGGAGTCCCTGTGAGTATAGTATCCGACAGAGATAGCAGATTCACTTCCCATTTCTGGAAGAGTTTACAGGCTAGTCTGGGGACGTGTCTAAACTTTAGTACTGCGTATCATCCTCAAACTGATGGACAGTCTGAAAGGACCATTCAGATTCTCGAAGATATGATGCGGTCGTGTATGCTTAATTTCAAGGGTTCGTGGGAGGACCATCTGCATTTAGTCGAGTTTGCCTACAATAATAGTTATCAGGCAAGCATCGATATGGCTCCTTTTGCAGCTCTGTATGGAAGACAATGTCGGTCCCCCTTAAGTTGGGATGATGTTGGAGACAGAGAGTTTTGGGGACCCGACTTGGTGGCGGCAACAACAAATGTGGTGCGAACAGTCAGAGAGAATCTGTGTATCACACAGGACCGATATAAGCATTGGGATGACACAAAGCGCCGACCTTTGGAATTTCAGTCAAGGGATTATGTGTTCCTCAAAATCTCACTGATTCATGGGACTATCCAATTTGGCAAGCATGAGAAGTTGAGTCCTAGATACATTGGTCTGTTTGAGATTTTCGCCAAGGTCGGTGAAGTTGCATATCGACTGGTGTTGCCACCGACCCTTGAGGGTGTACATAATGTTTTTCATGTATCGCAACTTACGGGATATGTGGGAGATCCCAGTCACGTTGTAGATTTCTCAGAGGTAGAAGTATGACCGGATCTTACATATGAGCAGCAACCAGTAGCTATTTTGGACCGAAGACATAAGATGTTGAAGAAGAAGACCATTGACTTGGTGCGAGTCATGTGGCAACAAGAATCTCCGAGGGAGTCAACTTGGGAGCGAGACGATGAGATTCATGAAAATTACCCATACCTGTTTGAACAGTGACTGTTGTATCTTATATTTTTCTGCAGTGGTAGGTTACTGGGTGTAAATATCTGCTCTCCTAATTCTGTTAAATTCCGAGGATGGAATTTGTTCTAAGGATGGTATGGTGTAACAACCCTAGGGTATAAATACCAAGTAGACATTAAGTTAGCACTAGTCTCTTGGTGTATGTGCATGCCAGTCTGCTGGGATGGAGAGATTTGCATTCATGCCCTTTAATTTTTCATGTATACCCAAAAAGGGCATACGTGCAAAATTGGCCAAAATTTGGGCGTTGTGCAATTTTTCCTTGATGGCAAAGGGTATAAATAAGAGAAAGATGTTTACATGGGGTTTCCAAGAATAATAATAATAATAACATAAAAGTATAATAAAAAATTAAAGAAAAAACAAAAAAACAAGAAACTTCTTCTCTCTTCGACTCTTTTCTCCCAAATTCTTTCATCTTCTTAACTTTATCCCTAACACAACTCTCTCATCCCCTCATCCACTTGTAGGCCAAAATATCCTAGGGAGAGAGAGAGCGGGGGGGGAGAGAGAGAGAGGAGGAGGAGGAGGAGGAGGGGAGAGAGAGGAAGAAGAAGAGAAGGAAGGAGTGAGGCCAAGCTAGGAGGAGGTTCAACCCTTCTACTAAGTAGGTTTCCTATAATCCCTCATCTAAACAAAGCTATCCCAATTCTATGGCTTATTGATTAATAATCTTGTATATGGTTACATTCTAGGAGTTGGTTGTGTATCCGTTGCTTGTTTCAAATCATGAATCCCCCCCAATGAACCTTTTTGGGCTGAAACTGAGCTGAAGTTTTGTTAAAGGAAAATCTTATTGTAGTATGCCTGAGACCCCACAAAAATTATGGTAGTTAGGTTAGCCCCTTAGCTCCAACTTTCATGTCCAGTAAATGTTAATTTGACCGCTGCAATTAGCTCGAAAAATTCTAGTATTGCAGCCTGCCAGATTTTGTCAGAATTGTAAAGACCTTGCCATTTTTGCATTCAGGCTGCCGTAGGTGTTCAAATGAGGTGATTTTGGTGCTATTGGAAAGATAAGAACCCTATCTACAACTTTCATGAGACCAAAATTTCATATTCGAACTGTAACTGGTCCTAATTCACTAATCTATACAGCCTTTGAAAGCTGTCTAAAAACAGCCTTGATAGACTTCACAAAGAATTTCATTATAAATCAACCACTTGGTTTGAGTGCATGAAATTTTGTATGTAGTTCCAGGACTATCATATCTACAACTCATAGTGTCACGCCCCGCTTCCCATTATACTTGGGAGCGAGGATGCGAGCAGGTCCGTGTGTGCTTAAAACAAGAAGGAGATACTTTTTTTCCTTCCTCCTTGGTTTAAGCACATTGCGCGTCTGTGATGATAACAACTTGCAGGTTCTTGCATGCAACTCAAACAACACAGATAATTATTTATTTACAATATCAAATCTCAAGAGATAGTTTACAACAATGAATGAAATGAAAGGGGGTCATAAAGCACATACAAAATTAGAAAGAGTAACAAGTACAATGATGATGCAAAGGTACGAAGCTTCTCAGCGGGGAAACTCAGCGGCAAGGCACTCCTGGTCAACCTGCTTAGTCTCTAAGCATACTCATCTGCAAACATGTCTAATACCTGATGTATATTTCACAAGACAAGGAAATATACGTCAGCGAGGGTCGCTCGGCAAGATTTTAAAAAGATAAAAAGAAACTTGACCCTCGGCAAGGTTTTCAAAACGATTTATGGCATTATGAATGACGAAATTGAATTTACATAGTTAATCATGTCACCGTAAGAAAATGTATGAGCACGTCAAGCATAGTGCATAAACAGTGGCATGACAAGTGTAGTGTGTATAGCAAATAGCGTGGCATGTGTAGTGTGTACGGCAGATAGCATGGCATGAGTGGTGTGTACAGCAGATAGCATGGCAAGTGTGGTGTGTACAGCAGATAGCATGGCAAGTGTGGTGTGTACAGCAGATAGCGTGGCAAGTGTAGTGTGTACAGCAGGTAGCATGGAAAGTGTAGTGTGTACAGCAGATAGCATGAAAAGTGTAGTATATACAACAGATAGCATGGCAAGTGCGATGTGTACAGCAATAAGCATGGTATTAGTACACGAACAAGATAGGAGTGACTAACGGAGTACACAATTCTTAATGGTAATAACAGGGGAAAAGAGTGTGACAATCAATCAAGCGTGCCTAGTGACAAGCCCAGTGTCTGAGGGGGAAGTGACTAGCATTACACCCAAGCCAACGGGAGCTACCCATGACTCACTACTCACCGACCCGGCCAGGTGTCGGTCAAGTTCACCAAAAGAGTGCAATCTAGCCTTCCGGCCTCTACTACATTGGATTACCCCACCCAAGTGTCATGTTGGAACACGAGCCAGCCTAATCCATATTACAAGCACGAGTTTGTCAACTCACATGACCTCACGATTTCACGATTTCGCCTCTTGGGCGCACAAATTCACAATTCCACATTTCCAAGTATTCTACTCCGTCAATATGTTCCATCAATCAGGGGTGTACGAGCATATTAAGTTATCAGCATGTATTATGGTAGGACACAATAATAGTTGAGTCTTGGTTTAACAAATAACGTAACAACACTTTAAAACATGTGGGAAGAAGGCACACTTGCCTGATGTAACGCGATTTGGGTATCCGAGCGGACGTGCAGGGGGCATGATATATCTGCGCCAACGGATACGCGAACATTAATTCTAACTCATATGATACATTGTTCCTGATTCAAATACTGCAACTCAGTGTTATAAACCAACTAACACATCCTAACTTATATATGTATAGGGGTTACCATAAAGGATAGTTAGTTACGTATAAACTAACTTCATTTAATGAGCTGACTTATTAAATAAACTAACTCGGTAATAATATGTTAACTATACTAACTTATTTAATGATATATATATATATATATATCCTTATAATACCTTATGACTCCCTCTCTCTCCCACCTGTCTTCTTCTCCTTCCTTTCTTCTTCTACAGAGTGAAGTCGGCGAGGGCTCGAATGGTGAGCTGAGGCCGGTAGATGGCGGACTTCGGGATCTTCAAGCCGCAAGACGGAGGCGCGAGGAAGCCCGATCCGACGGCGACAGCGGGCCTTCGGGCAGATCTGATTGGAGCAGGGGAGGGTGGCTAATCGGAGGTTGGGTCAAGGACGAAACGAGAGGGCACCGTCGATTCAATAGAGGAGGGATAAACAGGGGAGGGCGCGATTGGATCTGGCGATCTGGAGGCGCCGGGGCGGAGGCGACAACGTGCGGCAACGACGATCTATAGGCGAAAGGCAATGATCAGTGGGGCGGAGCTCGGAGGCAGAAGAGGAGGCGCCGGGCGGTGGTGTGTGACCTTGAGGCGGTGGGTTTGAGGAGGTTGGGGCTGAGTTTGGTTGGGTGGGTCGCCGGGGATCCGTGAAAGAGGAGATCGGAGTCTGGTCGTGGCGTGGAGAGAAGTATATGGGTTCTCTGTTCGAAACAGAGTGGAAGGGGATAGAGGTGCATGGGCTTCGTTGGTTTGAAGAGAGAGAGCTGGGCGGCTTGGGCTGCCGGAGCTCGACGGTGGAGGCGGAGGCCTCGGGGTGAGGAGAAGAGGGAGAGAGGCCTGGGCGATGGTTGAGGACATCGGGAGTAGGAGGATATGGGCACTGGTGAAGGGTTTGTGAGGCGGGGTGGTCGTCATGACTGGGGTTTTCGGGATGCTACGGCTATCGGGCGAGGCGGGTTGTCACGAGAGGAGGTGGCCGGGCTCGCTTGCTGGGCGAGGGAACGAAGTCGGTGTCGCGGACGTCGGAGGGGAGAAGATCGGATGATGCTGGGCTTCGGGTTGTGTGGGCTCCTAGGTCGCTGGAGGAGGGGCTGCGGCCTTTGAGGTTGTGTGGAGAGAGATGGACGGCCTGGTGGCATTTTGAAGGGGAGAGGGGACGAGGCGGGGGGTTCGGCGATGTCGGTGCTGGCGGTTCGGATGTTGGAGTGGCGGAAGAGCTTGGCTTGTTTGGAGAGAAACCGGGCAGTTGTGGCCTAAGGCGCGGTGTCGGGGCGAAGTCGGAACGGTGGGAGGCTGTGGGTTGGAGGTGCTGAAAGTGTCGCCGGAGCGACGATGGGAGGAGGAAGGCTGGGGCTGCGTTTTAAAGGGGAAGGATGGGAGCCTCTTGGAGAAAGCTGGGTTTAAGAAGAAGAAATTAAAGGAGGAGGAAGAGAACGAATCGTGGGGGGTCCGGTGGCGATAATATGGGAGTTGTGTGGTTCCCACGCACCCATCGTGCTTGCATGGGGAGAGTTGTTGGGATGCTAACTGAACGTGATGCGTGTGGGTTTTGTGATACGCGCATGTGCGGGGGAGACGTGGGGAGAGGTCAGTGTTAGCTAGGATTTAGAGACTAGTTAGATAAATTTAGATATTTTATGGGTTTAAGAATTCAAAATTTGAAAGGTAAAATCCTAATTAGAAAATTCGACTTAATACGATTTTAATTAAGATTTATCGATTTCAGATATAGAGGATCATTTCGGTTAAGATTGGATTAGGAAGATAAGTTCATTTATAAATAAGAGGCTTAGAGGATCGATCTAGTTATGATACTCACAGTGTCCGGTCGACATTGGATCAGGAGGATCGATTTGATCAATTTGATTAAGATGTCGCGATAAAAGTTCTTTAGAGTTAAGATTTATCATTCATTAGACTATTGGATCTGGATTCGATTGGGGAAAATCATTTTGGTTACGATATTGGTTAAGATATTATTAGTTTCCATGTTTAGATCAGGATTAGATTTGGAAATTGATTTGATTTTAAAATCTTGGGTTAGGATTTGACTCGGAGAATCGATCAGGAATTGATTAGGGGGATTGATTGGGTTAAGACGTAGGATTCGTTACGATCACAATTTGATTTAGAAAATTGATGAAGCTAAGATTAGATTAGGTAAAACACGGGTTAGAATAATCGGATTTTACGATCTCGCCCCTGCAATCAACGTCAACCAAAAGTTAGAGTAGATATTAACGCGATCGCTAAGTCGCGTTCTCGAGCTATGAAAAATAATAACAACAAATAAAATCATATATTAATACTCTAATAAATAACTATACTAGTTGAATACGTACGAGGTACGCATATACTGAAACAGATCGTTACATCCTACACACCTTATAAAAATTCCGTCCTCGGAATTTAAGAAAACTAACAGGGTGTAAAGACCGACAAAAACCAATGAGTTTTAAGATAGGCAAAGACGTGGGGATTCAAATAGATAACATGGAGCAGAAAGGTGATGACATAGATATCACGATGTAAATCAAGTGAATCAATAATAAGGAAAGGATATGATCACGAAAAATGTAAGGATGACCAAGGAATGATGTTGTGGGTCTACTACAATGTACTTCTATGGTTGTCGACAAGGAAATGTAATGTCGAAAATAATTTCAAAATTTTTTTAAAGTGAACTCTTTGGGTCAACTAATGATTAAAAACTTTAGAACTAGGATTTAAAATGGTCCAGGAAGGGTTAGAGAATTCAATGAAGGGTGTTCCTGAGAAACAAGATTGTAATCTTACCTATGTTGTTTGAAGTATTTTCTGTAAGCACGATCTGCATGGGCCACCACTAAAACCTGTCACGTCCGATTCCCATTATACTTGGGTGCGAGGACGCGAGCGGATCCGCATGTGCTTAAAACAAGAAGGAGATACTTGTTTTCCTTCCTCCTTGGTTTAAGCACATTACGCGTCTGTGATGATAACAACTTGCAGGTTCTTGCATGCAACTCAAACAACACAGATAATTATTTATTTACAATATCAAATCTCAAGAGATAGTTTACAACAATGAATGAAATGAAAGGGGGTCATAAAGCCCATACAAAATTGGAAAGAGTAACAAGTACAATGATGATGCGAAGGTACGAAGCTTCTCAACGGGGAAACTCAGCGGCAAGGCACTCCTGGTCAACCTGCTTAGTCTCTAAGCATACTCATCTGCAACCCTGTCTAATATCTGACGTATATTTCACAAGACAAGGAAATATACGTCAGCGAGGGTCGCTCGGCAAGATTTTAAAAAGATAAAAAAGAAACTTAACCCTCGGCAAGGTTTTCAAAAACGATTTATGGCATTATGAATGACGAAATTGAATTTACATAGTTACCCATGTCAGCGTAAGAAAATGTATGTGCACGTCAAGCGTAGTGCATAAACAGTGGCATGACAAGTGTAGTGTGTACAGCAAATAACGTGGCATGTGTAGTGTGTACAGCAGATAGCGTGGCATGTGTTGTGTGTACAGTAGATAGCATGGCAAGTGTGGTGTGTACAGCAGATAGCATGGCAAGTGTAGAGTGTACAGCAGGTAGCATGGCAAGTGTAGTGTGTACAACAGATAGCATGAAAAGTGTAGTATATACAACAGATAGCATGGCAAGTGCGATGTGTACAGCAATAAGCATGGTATTAGTACACGAACAAGATAGGAGTGACTAACGGAGTACACAATTCTTAATGGTAATAACAGGGGAAAAGAGTGTGATAATCAATCAAGCGTGCCTAGTGACAAGCCCAGTGTCTGAGGGGGAAGTGACTAGCATTACACCCAAGCCAAACGGGAGCTACCCGTGACTCACTACTCACCGACCCGGCCAGGTGTCGGTCAAGTTCACCAAAAGAGTGCAATCTAGCATTCCGGCCTCTACTACATTGGATTACCCCACCCAAGTGTCATGTTGGAACACGAGCCAGCCTAATCCATATTACAAGCATGAGTTTGTCAACTCACATGACCTCACGATTTCACGATTTCGCCTCTTGGGCGCACGAATTCACAATTTCACATTTCCAAGTATTCTACTCTGACAATATGTTCCATCAATCAGGGGTGTACGAGCATATTAAGTTATCAGCATGTATTATGGTAGGACACAATAATAGTTGAGTCTTGGTTTAACAAATAACGTAACAACACTTTAAAACATGTGGGAAGAAGGCACACTTGCCTGATGTAACGCGATTTGGGTATCCGAGCGGACGTGCAGGGGGCATGATATATCTGCGCCAACGGATACGCGAACATCAATTCTAACTCATATGATACATTGTTCCTGATTCAAATACTGCAACTCAGTGTTATAAACCAACACATCCTAACTCATATATTTACAGGGGTTACTGATCGCGCCCCGGATACACGTCCCGGAGCGACGATTGTAGTTTTACCGCAAGCGCACGGTCAAGTGGCGAGCGGGTATCGAACACGAGGAGGTGGTGTTGGTTCCAATCTATCCTAGGTTGGTTTGACTACGAATGTATTATTGGTGGAGATGGCTATGGTATGATATAATGGAAGTGGTGGTGGATGTCGGTGTCGATGATAAAGAAATCGGTCAAATATCGATTCAAATACAATATAATAAAAGAGGGAATTTGCCTTGCGGCGATCCTGTCACAATCGTCGGGCAAAGTATGGGGATATAAAATCAAATAAAGACGTCTAGGGCTAGGGAATTCCCACTACGGATCGTCATACATCATCGTAAATAGTGAATCTCAATATTACTAGACTTGTGTCGAGGTGAACTAGTCGTAACTGAATATAGAACCAAGCTCACGCTCTCGCGCTATTGCCGGTCTATAGCAACCTAGATTAGGGCCCAATCTCTTGCAAACCCTAACCTAAGCCGCTAGCATGAAGATTGACATCATCGTCCAATCGCTCCTCGAGCCCACTCTCGTGCAAACCCGAGTTACGATCTAGGTTGTGATAGTTCGTATTCGTCCAATCTCTTGCAAACGAATATGGGTATAGATTTACAATTAAAAATCCTAGCTTTGGTCCAATCTCTTGCAAACCAAATCTAGAGAAACCCAATTGTAAACCTAAATCGAATATCTAGGCCTTCCCATCGATTAGAATCCAATCTCTTGCAAATCCCAAATCGATGGAAATCCCTAGCTATCCGTAGTAAATCAATCACAACCTAACCTCCTAGAAATTCTAGCAATTTCGAAATTCATTCATCACAAATATGAAATTAGATCCATAGGGTTCATCCCCAAACCCTAGAACAACAAATCTACTCTAGCATAGCAATAAGGATATGAGAATCAATAAAAACCATTGCTTGCATATAAAAAGATAGCAAATCAAAGTTTCAAATAATAAGAATAGAAATACTTAGCTTAGATGAAGAATTCCAATCCAAATACAAGCTTTTTGATCCAAGAGGGGGCCTAGGGCATGGCCTAACCTCTAAAAATAACTCTAAGAAAACATAATGGGATCTCCCTCTAATGGTGGCTACAAAACCCTTATATACTCTCCCAAAACCCTAGCAAAAATAACCCTAGAAAACCCCTCAAATTCGTGCCCAAAAACAGCCCAAACCGCAACTTAAAATCTGGGCCCAGGCCGCACTCGGCCGAGTGGAATATGTGACCCGGCCGAGTGGAAATTCCAGCACTGCAGCATCAACTTGCAGAAATTCCCCAGATTTCATCCGACCTCCGATTTGCGGTTCTTAGCGGCGTTGGAACCGTCATGAAGTCTACTATCCATAAAATATATGAGAAAAATACTTTGATTGCTGAAATGATAGCAGATTTAAAAAGATTGAGAGGCTGTCTGAAAATCTGGGCGCTGCGTGTCCTCGGCATCACTCGGCCGAGTGGCAAATGTCACTCGGCCGAGGGGCTTTTGGAACTCGGCCAAGTCGGAGCTCGTAGTCGACTGACGGATTACAGAGAGTTGGACATTTTGGCTTGCCGTCGTCTGGGTGCCACTCGGGCGGACGGAGTCTCCGCACTCGGCCGAGTGGGCGTGCGATGCTCGGCCGAGTGCACGCTGATACATCTCTGTTGCGTGTCCGATCTGGCCGGCCGAGTGGGGTCTCAATGCTCGGCCGAGTGACTCCTTCACTCGGCCGAGTGGCATGCTGAAAATGCCCAATCTCCATCTTTTCTCTTCCTCGTCGCTCCTACGACGTTCTTTCTTCTTCCACTCGTCTTCCATTGCAGAATAACCCTCAAAAGGGCCATGGTTGACACTCCGGAGTGGGTGTAAATCCTTTAAGCTCATTTTTGCTCCCGATCGCTCCATATTTCTTGAAATCCGACAAAAACAAGAAATAGTGAAAATCATAGCAATATTGTCGAATAATCTTGAAAACCGCAATATGAGCAATCGAAATGGCGTGAAAACATGCGGAAAAAAAGTGTAAAATATGGAGTGATCAAAATCCCCCAAGCTTACCTCTTACTCGTCCTCGAGGAAGACAAGTAGAAGGCGAACCCGAAGGGTAAAAATAAGGAAAAAATGAAAAAGAATACGAAGTGGAAGGGGTCGCTAGATTATTCTCTCAGATCTCAAGCCATAAGCTACACATCACGATAACTTGGGAAATACGAATCACATGCTATTAAGATTTCATATCTTACTTAAACATGGTACTTGCAAGCTTTTAAGAACAACAAAAGGGATTCTCTAAATTCATACAATCAATTCATATCCACATCATGCATTTCATAGAATTTAATATACAATTGTTGGCGATGCACTTTTCAATCAAGAGTCATAACAGAAGCATATAAGAATCACACCAAACATGCAATGGAGAATAGAATAAATCATGGCATTCACATATTTATATCGATTCATAAGAAATCTCCATAACTAACGTATTGTGCTAAGTTTCAGCATTATCAAACTTCCACATTCGTGCACCTCTCCACTCTAATGTCGCACTCACTCATATGGTCAAATGAGTTCACCCCCCAAGCTTAGCTTGAGGCATTGCATCTAAAGGAATATGATAGTGGAAAATGGGATTTTTGCCTTGGTTTTCCCAAGTATTTTGTGGCTCCAATAATGAGATAGAGAAACATTTTTTTTCTTCTTTTTTTTCTTTTTGAACCTTTTTTGTTTCTCACTTTTCTTTTTGGATTTTTGTAGGAGCTATTTGATTTGTATTTTTGGTTTTTGGCTCCTTTTTGGCTTTTTGGACTTTTTGGAGCTAACTTTTCTTTTGTGGGGATTTTTGGGAAATAGATGTGATATAAGTAGCTTTAGGAGGTGAACTCAAGTGGCATGTAGAGAATAAAAAGATATATGTGGAGAAAGAAATAATGTAACACTCGGTTCACTCTAAGATGTGCAAGAACGGTTCAATAAAATAATACTTCAACTAAAACTCATATGTAAGTATGGATATTCTCAATCATCTCAATAAAAAGCGAAGTCAAGCGGTAAAGAGTACTTTCATATCAAGCATGCACAGAAGGTGAATAAGATAATAAGGCAGATGCTTCCGTTATACAATTGATGCGTGAATCTTGGAGCACTTCCAACAAAAGCATACCAAACACTAATCCATACATTCAGCTTCAATTAATATCATGCATTCATATAGAGGAATCATCAAAAGAATATATAAGCAAGCACATGGATAGCAAGACTATGGAATACTCAAAGTAGCATGGCAAGGAATAATAAGTATCGTGATGGCTACTAAAGCAATAAGAGATATCATCATACAAAACTCATCTAGCGGAAGAAGAGAAAGGAAAATAAAGAAATAAAAATAAAAGAGGGGAAAGAAAAGAAAATCAAGCACACAATATGATGCATGAACACACATAAAAGGAAAATAAGATGGAAAAATCAAGAAGATGATGCAAAAAATTTTAAAATTTTTAAAAACCCTAAAATAAAGTAAAAATGCAACTAATGCATCTAAATGGCATGGAAATGCACTCCCCCAAGCTTAAACTTCACATTGTCCTCAATGTGATCATAAAAGGAAAAATATGAGGAACAACGATAAATATGAGGGAGGTGAATGAAAAATGATGAAATGAATGACATGAAATCCTAATGCAACTACATGCACATACAATGATGCATGAGAGCGTCTTCCCCCAAGCTTATACCAAACAATCCTATTCAAATGACTTGACCAAAAATGTCATGGCTTTGCAAAGCGTGATCAAGTCAAACGAATAAGAAAGCAAGGTTTCACTTGAAAGAAATGCCCGAATGTGGTGAGCAAAAGAATGTGACACATCAAAATATGGAGAGGGCAATTAATGTATATAATGGGTTTGGGGTGTAAAAATTTTGTTGCCGTCATAAGAGGTGATATTCATTCAATCAATCTATACGGTCCTCTCGCTGTCGAGAGAATTCGTGTTTATTTAAAGCATAAAAATTTCTACACTACTGGATTGATATCACCTATAGCAAAAGGCGGATCCAGTATCTTTGCTGGTGCAGGCAATTGCTCCAACTGCTCTTTTTGTGGCTCTGCCAGATGCGTGTGTCCACGGACTCCATCAAACTCCAGCAATGCGGCTTCCAGCATCTCTCCAAGGACTCCACCTGTACCATGTAAGAGATAAGCCGCATCAATCTGATGTGGATAATTCTTCCCCAAAATAAATGTATTCCAAAGAGGGTCATCAACATAAGTATTTAAAATTAAAAATGGTTGACAACACTTCCCTGGAAATAAATCCCTACTCTCGTATACCACGTCGATCAACTCTTTGTTGTTCGCCTCAGGTTGTTCAGGTAGCTTCGGCATATAAGCGTGGGTTTCATCAGGCAGCTCCTCATCATCGTCAGACTTATCCCATCGCACCTCCTGATCATAGTCAATAGCATCCATGGGTGCTAACTCCTCGCTCTCCTCCTCATATATGTCCCATCGTACCTCTTGATCGTATGTACATGAATCCTGCAAAAGGCACGATGAGTCGTCAAAATCTGAATTATAAAAAACAGCATACACGGGAGGGGAATCAGATATAAAGGGCGAGGGAGTAAAGAGATCTCCCTGAAGGGGAGCCATAAGCTCTGTGGGATTGTCCTCGGCGTTAGTGGAAGGGTGGTTCTTTGAGGGATGCTCAGCCTCTGTAGAAAGTAGAGGCGGCTGCGGTAGCTCGAAAGGAGGAGGGTAATGCTTGGGATCCTCATGAATGGCTGTGTCCTCGTCCCAATGCACGGCCTCCTCGGTGACAAGCTCTGGCTCCGCATGTAAGGCCTCCTCAAAAGCAAGCTCTGGCTCTTGTGGGTGGCAAGGGGGAGCGACGACGGCACAAGGTGACTCTCCCCCAAGCTGAACGTGGACATCCTCCTCAGGCTCCTCAGGTATAGAAGGCAATGTAAACGTCATCATCTCCTTTTCATGCCTCCTTCTTTGTTTCTGTCCAGGAGCTCGAGGCACCTGATTGCATGGCTTGGCCTCCTCAATAGTAGGTGCAGGTGGCTCTATGGGCTCATGTATCTTGACCGCGGTAAAAAAGTGGGTCTTGTGCCCCTCAACTAGAGCATAGACTCCATCATCAATTGTGCATGTGGAAGAGATACAATGAGTAATAAAGTTTTGAAATTCGAGCTCAAAAGGTTCACCTGCGGTTATTGGCAATGGACCAGAATCTCGAACTACGTCAATAATGTTTCTCAATAGGTCCATATATGTGTCCTCCTTTGACAGTTCAGATGTCTCTATTTGTGGAGTGTTGATGGTGTAAAGGTGGATATGATCACCTTCAAGTGAAGCATACACTCCATCTATGATAGTACCTGCGCTAGAGACATTAGCCATAACAAAATCGATGAATACTTGGTCGTATGGTTTACTTACCGTAACGGTTAGTGAACCGGTAGATCGAGCATCATCTATCATTTGCTCCAAGGCTGCTGCCAGCTGTAGATCACTGAACTTCCCCACTTGCATCCTCTTCAAAAACTCACGTGAGGGTCCCTTTAGCCTTCTAGTGAAGATATCAAATAGCGTGGAGTCATTCCACTCATGGTCTGACTCCGTCTGGAACATTTCTAACATTCCTTCAAACCTAGACAAGGCTTCCCCGAAGGATTCTCCATCAGCCTGATAGAATGCAGCGAGATATATGTAGGATTGTATAGAGCCCGCTCGCATTTTCTTTGGAAGCACCATCGCTGCAACAACTGTACCTGATCAATCAAAGTAAACAACCTGGAAAAGACGTCAGTGGTACAAAGAGAGATAAAGATAATAATAGCAGGTGGTGGGAAAAAAATCTCTCTCAATGTTTTTTTTTTGAATTTTTTTTTAATTTTTTTTTTCAATGTAATCTAATCAACCTAATTGTGACAAATTGGCACCCAACGGGAAACACCTCCCCGGCAACGGCGCCAAAAACTTGATCGCGCCCCAGATACACGTCCCGGAGCGACGATTGTAGTTTTACCGCAAGCGCACGGTCAAGTGGCGAGCGGGTATCGAACACGAGGAGGTGGTGTTAGTTCCAATCTATCCTAGGTTGGTTTGACTACGAATGTATTATTGGTGGAGATGGCTATGGTATGATATAATGGAAGTGGTGGTGGATGTCGGTGTCGATGATAAAGAAATCGGTCAAATATCGATTCAAATACAATATAATAAAAGAGGGAATTTGCCTTGCGGCGATCCTGTCACAATCGTCGGGCAAAGTATGGGGATATAAAATCAAATAAAGACGTGTAGGGCTAGGGAATTCCCACTACGGATCGTCATACATCATCGTAAATAGTGAATCTCAATATTACTAGACTTGTGTCGAGGTGAACTAGTCGTAACTGAATATAGAACCAAGCTCACGCTCTCGCGCTATTGCCGGTCTATAGCAACCTAGATTAGGGCCCAATCTCTTGCAAACCCTAACCTAAGCCGCTAGCATGAAGATTGACATCATCGTCCAATCGCTCCTCGAGCCCACTCTCGTGCAAACCCGAGTTACGATCTAGGTTGTGATAGTTCGTATTCGTCCAATCTCTTGCAAACGAATATGGGTATAGATTTACAATTAAAAATCCTAGCTTTGGTCCAATCTCTTGCAAACCAAATCTAGAGAAACCCAATTGTAAACCTAAATCGAATATCTAGGCCTTCCCATCGATTAGAATCCAATCTCTTGCAAATCCCAAATCGATGGAAATCCCTAGCTATCCGTAGTAAATCAATCACAACCTAACCTCCTAGAAATTCTAGCAATTTCGAAATTCATTCATCACAAATATGAAATTAGATCCATAGGGTTCATCCCCAAACCCTAGAACAACAAATCTACTCTAGCATAGCAATAAGGATATGAGAATCAATAAAAACCATTGCTTGCATATAAAAAGATAGCAAATCAAAGTTTCAAATAATAAGAATAGAAATACTTAGCTTAGATGAAGAATTCCAATCCAAATACAAGCTTTTTGATCCAAGAGGGGGCCTAGGGCATGGCCTAACCTCTAAAAATAACTCTAAGAAAACATAATGGGATCTCCCTCTAATGGTGGCTACAAAACCCTTATATACTCTCCCAAAACCCTAGCAAAAATAACCCTAGAAAACCCCTCAAATTCGTGCCCAAAAACAGCCCAAACCGCAACTTAAAATCTGGGCCCAGGCCGCACTCGGCCGAGTGGAATATGTGACCCGGCCGAGTGGAAATTCCAGCACTGCAGCATCAACTTGCAGAAATTCCCCAGATTTCATCCGACCTCCGATTTGCGGTTCTTAGCGGCGTTGGAACCGTCATGAAGTCTACTATCCATAAAATATATGAGAAAAATACTTTGATTGCTGAAATGATAGCAGATTTCAAAAGAGTGAGAGGCTGTCTGAAAATCTGGGCGCTGCGTGTCCTCGGCATCACTCGGCCGAGTGGCAAATGTCACTCGGCCGAGGGGCTTTTGGAACTCGGCCAAGTCGGAGCTCGTAGTCGACTGACGGATTACAGAGAGTTGGACATTTTGGCTTGCCGTCGTCTGGGTGCCACTCGGGCAGACGGAGTCTCCGCACTCGGCCGAGTGGGCGTGCGATGCTCGGCCGAGTGCACGCTGATACATCTCTGTTGCGTGTCCGATCTGGCCGGCCGAGTGGGGTCTCAATGCTCGGCCGAGTGACTCCTTCACTCGGCCGAGTGGCATGCTGAAAATGCCCAATCTCCATCTTTTCTCTTCCTCGTCGCTCCTACGACGTTCTTTCTTCTTCCACTCGTCTTCCATTGCAGAATAACCCTCAAAAGGGCCATGGTTGACACTCCGGAGTGGGTGCAAATCCTTTAAGCTCATTTTTGCTCCCGATCGCTCCATATTTCCTGAAATCCGACAAAAACAAGAAATAGGGAAAATCATCGCAATATTGTCGAATAATCTTGAAAACCGCAATATGAGCAATCGAAATGGCGTGAAAACATGCGGAAAAAAAGTGTAAAATATGGAGTGATCAGTTACCATAAAGGATAGTTAGTTGAGTATAAACTAACTTCATTTTATGAACTGACTTATTAAATAAAATAACTCGGTGATAATATGTTAACTATCTATATTACAAAAGAGGGAGGTTTTTGAATCTTTGTCCCATGTGGCAATGTCCCATCGCCACATGGGACAACCTCCTTAAATCCAAAACCCAAAAAAACCCAAAACCCCAACCAACCCCCCAAAACACACACAAACCCAAAACACCCAAAATCACACCCTCAATCAAAAAAACCAAAACCCCCAACACAAAAAACACACTCAGACATACTCTTCTCATTTTCACCCGTTTTTGCACTCATCGAAACACATGTATTGGTCCCGGGTCTTGATTGTGTGGGTTGGTTTTTGGAGGGAGATTTTTGAATCTTTGTTCCATGTGGCAATGTCCCATCACCACATGGGACAACCTCCTTAAATCCAAGACCCAAAAAACCCAAAACCCCACCCAACCCCCCAAAACACACACAAACCCAAAACACCCAAAATCACACCCTCAATCAAAAAACCAAAATCCCCAACACAAAAAACACACTCAGACCTACTCTTCTCATTTTCACCCGTTTTTGCACTCATCGAAACACCTGTGTGGGTCCCGGGTCCTGATTGTGTGGGTTGGTTTTGGAGTGTTTGTGCATTCGCTCCCCTTTTACCCCCGACGCTGCCGACACATACACACACGCTTTTCGCTCCTTCCCGGGTCCGCGCGTGCACTGCGGTCGTGTTCATTGTGGGTTAATTTTGCTCCCTGCACCAAGCGCACGGGCAATTTCTAGTACTAACTTATTTAATGATATATATATATATATATCCTTATAATACCTTATGACTCCCTCTCTCTCCCACCTGTCTTCTTCTCCTTCCTTTCTTCTTCTGCAGAGTGAAGTCGGCGATGGCTCGGATGGTGAGCAGAGGCCGGTCGATGGCGGACTCCGGGATCTTCAAGCGGCAAGACGGAAGCGCGATGAATCCCGATCCTGTGGCGACAGTGGCCTTCGGGCGGATCTGATCGGAGCATGGGAGGGTGGCTGATCGGAGGTTGGGTCAGGGGCGAAACGAGAGGGTGCCGTCGATTCGAGAGAGGAGGGAGAAACAGGGGAGGGCACGATCGGATCTGGCGATCTGGAGGCGGCGGGGCGGAGGCGACAACGCGCTGCGACGGTGATCTGCCCGCGGAAGGCGATGGTCAGCGGGGCGGAGCTCGGAGGCAGAAGAGGAGGCGCCGGGCAGTGGTGTGTGACCTTGAGGCGGTGGGTTTGAGGAGGCTGGGGCTGTGTTTGGTTGGGTGGCTCGCCGGGGCTCCGTGAAAGGGGAGATCGGAGGCTGGTCGTGGCGTGGAGAGAAGTCGGAGGGTCCTCTGTTCGAAACAGAGTGGAAGGGGATAGAGGCGCCTGGGCTTCGTCGGTTTGAAGAGGGAGAGCTGGGCGGCTTGGGCTGCCGGAGCTCGGTGGTGGAGGCGGAGGCCTCGGGGTGAGGAGAAGAGGGAGGGAGGCCTAGGCGATGGTTGAGGACAGCGGGAGGAGGAGGATATGGGTGCTGGTGAAGGGTTTGTGAGGCGGGGTGGTCGGTGTGACTGGGGTTTTCGGGATGCTACGGCTATCGGGCGAGGCGGTTTGTCAAGAGAGGAGGTGGCCAGGCTCACTTGCTGGGCGAGGGGACGAAGTCGGTGTCGCGGACGTCGGAGGGGAGAAGATCGGGTGATGATGGGCTTCGGGTTGTGTGGGCTCCTAGGTCATTGGAGGATGGGCTGTGGCCTTCGGGGTTGTGTGGAGAGAGATGGACGGCTTGGTGGAATTTTGAAGGGTAGAGGGGACGAGGCGGGGGGTTCGGCGATGTCGGTGCTGGCGGTTCGGATGTTGGAGTGGCGGAAGAGCTTGGCTTGTTTAGAGAGAAACCGGGCAGTTGTGGCCTAAGGCGCGGTGTCGGGGCGAAGTCGAAACGGTGGGAGGCTGTGGGTTGGAGGTGCTGAAAGTGTCGCCGGAGCGGCGATGGGAGGAGGAAGGCTGGGGCTGCGTTTTAAGGGGGAATGATGGGAGCCTCTTGGAGAAAGCTGGGTTTAAGAAGAAGAAATTAGAGGAGGAAGAAGAGAACAAATCGTGGGGGGTCCGGTGGCGATAATATGGGAGTTGTGTGGTTCCCACGCACCCGTCGTGCTTGCATGGGGAGAGTTGTTGGGATGCTAACTGAACGTGATGCGTGGGGGTTTTGTGATACGCGCATGTGCGAGGGAGACGTGGGGAGAGGTCAGTGTTAGCTAGGATTTAGAGACTAGTTAGATAAATTTAGATATTTTATGGGTTTAAGAATTCAAAATTTGAAAGGTAAAATCCTAATTAGAAAATTCGACTTAATACGATTTTAATTAAGATTTATCGATTTCAGATATAGAGGATCATTTCGGTTAAGATTGGATTAGGAAGATAAGTTCATTTATAAATAAGAGGCTTAGAGGATCGATCTAGTTATGATACACACGGTGTCCAGTCGACATTGGATCAGGAGGATCGATTTGATCAATTTGATTAAGATGTCACGATAAAAGTTATTTAGAGTTAAGATTTATGATTCATTAGACTATTGGATCTGGATTCGATTGGGGAAAATCGTTTTGGTTACGATATTGGTTAAGATATTATTAGTTTCCATGTTTAGATCAGGATTAGATTTGGAAATCGATTTGATTTAAAATCTTGGGTTAGGATTTGACTTGAAGAATCGATCAGGAATTGATTAGGGGGATTGATTGGGTTAAGACGTATGTCATGCCCCATTCCCCAGGATACCCGGCATTAATTAATTTTTTTTTCTGAAGAGCGAGGGTGATGAGAAAGGTAAAGAAAGAGAAAGGAGAAACTGAAGAAGCAGGCCACTGCACACATGCTGGGATAGTACAAGTGAGGCTTCACAGTAACATCAAAACAACCTCATAAATAACATAGATCAACAACCACATATCATATATAACAGCTTCCATTAATGTACATAGTCCAGATACACCACTACACATACACCATCACTCTCCACCTCCCAAAACAACCATATCACACCATAACTTCAGCTCATACCCAGTGCTACCCCTGAAACCCGACTCCAAGTCACCACCAACCGTGCTACCCCTGCTACCTGAAAAGTGGGGAGGAGCACATCAATGCATGCCCCAGTAGGAACCAACTTGGATTTGGAACACCGTTTTAAGGTTATCAAACCACAAGGCAAGACAAGAGAAATAGAGCATGTATTAAGCACAATAATGAAAATTAAATAGCTAAACAAGGGGATCATACATGCGGTCCAATGTCGAATTACTGCAAGGAAAGGGTTAGCACAAATAATAATAATAATAACACAAGTGTTCAAGCAACCATTATCTAATAAGATAAGTGAAAGTGCCTGAGGCATGACACAGAGTCACAAAGAACAGGCAAAGGGAAAAGAAAGTGCTGTCAGCAGAAGGAGTAACATGCAAAATCATATTTTATAATTTTATAACTGAATTAATTGGAACTTGGATAAACTGTGTGATACTAGGACCTGGACTTCACCCCAAATGTGAGGTGAATATAGCACACGACGCAGTGGACATGGGCACTGTACGTCGGGCCTCTCACCTCCCCCGTCCCTGGCAGGAGTGAGGCTATCCACATAAACCCAACCTCCGTATGACCCCTCCACTCCCGGCAAAGGCGAGTTTGTGTAAATATCCCCTCCACTCCCGGTAAAGGCGAGTGGGTGTAAACTCCACACATCACATAATCATCTCCCAACTTCACAGTCCAGGCCTCATATCCACAATTTACTCAAATCCCCCCTAAATTCGGGTTTTGCTAACTCACCCTCATTAGAGAGGGTTGAGACCTTCTAGAATATCATTTCTATCACTTTAGTAATGAAGGAGTCATGTTGCATGGCGTCACGTACCACATTCATACCAACGTGGGTCATGCACTGAGGTGTCATGCCCTCCATCATATTCATATCAAATCATCATCACATCACATGTGGCACCATGCATAACATGCTTCCAACATTACAAGTTCATATCAAATTTCATTTCATATTCATATGATGGAGCATTTCTCGCATTTCTAGCATTTGCCTTCATTCAGGCATTTTCACAAACATGTGGTGGGCATGACGTGCATGTCCATAGCACATTAACAATTCAAATGGAAATACATGTCATTAATCTAATTTACGTATAAAAACGATAATCATGCATTATAAAGGATGAATTAGCAATAATATCCCATTCACAACACAACTTTAGTACTTCAGCTTGCTGGAATGTACAAAAGGTGGAAATAAATGAGCACATATCATAAATTTGTATTGAGAATTTGACAAATTGTCCCAGATGAAAGTTATAGATATATGAGTCCTGGATTCACAGATACAATTTCAGGTAAAAATATTAAATATGTGATTTATGGTGAATTAATTGGTGAAATGTGTCAAATCTGTTTTTCAGGCAGATTTCAGGGCATGTGTTCAAAGCCAGTTTTGGGCATGTTCTAGCCAGAAATTAGACATAAGAGCACTCTGATGAAATTTTATAAAAACTTGTTAACTTTCTAACAAGACCAAGATCAACAAAATCCATGGAGTGTGCAGGTAGTAATCCTCATTTTGCTAAACAGTGTACAGCTTGACAGAATTTCAGACATCTTGCAAACAATGAATTTTTACTCCTAATTTCAGAATTGAACATATATCAATATTTATATGATTTTTGGGTAACATTTCAAGATCTATAAGCTTATATTTTTTTCGAAGCTTAATTCAAACCACAGAGAACAGAATCCAAGTATAAACACACATCAAGATTTCAGCTTTTCAAAGGAAGTGATGTTGATTATAATTTCAAGGGGATTTTCATGAAAATGGAGACATGGCCTATCAATTTGATTACTACTACTCCAAATTAATAAAACATGATTTAGAAAATGGTAAATTGGAACCCTTACTAAATTTCCAAATCCAAGTTAGATTCCTACCTCAAACTTGGTTTTCCTTCTCTTTCTTCTCTTCTTTCTTCTCCATCTTCTTCTATCTTGAAGCAAGCTTGTAACCCTTCTAATTGATATTAGAAATTAGGATTTTTAAGTTGAAGGAGAAGGAGAAATGGGGACTAGGGTGGTCGGCCCTATTTGGGGAAGAAAAGAAAAGAAAAGAATAGATGAGAAGAGAAAAGAAAAGGCTAAAGAATGAAAGAGAAGTTTCTTACAAAAAATCTCTTACTAGAACCCTCTTTTGGATAAACATGCAATATGTTAAATGAACAAAATACCCCTCCATATCCTAGGTATTTACAAGTTTGCCATTACTTTACGCACACACAACCTTTGTATGTACGCACAGCACTTTAAGCCCAAATGACCGTTTTGCCCCTGACCTTTCTAAAAATTTACGGGGGTTGCCATTGACCCATAACCCCTTTCACACTTGCATGGCTCTTTCTACACACATCCATGCACATCCATGCGAGCATACATGCTTCACACACACACGTCTAACACACTCCTGTCGTTTTACTTCCACGACGCCATTTGCACTTTTCCCGCATTCACATTCACATTCTCTTCCCTTAGCCACGTATTACGACCTAATCCCCTGTTTACTACATCACATACATCGATATCTATGCTTATTTCATGCCCACGTATGCATCGTGTGTGAATATACCACGCGTATGCAGTAAAATACACGTATAGGTCAAAACAAGGCATTACAACGTAGGATTCGTTACGATCACGATTTGATTTATAAAATTGATGAAGCTAAGATTAGATTAGGTAAAACATTGGTTAGAATAATCGGATTTTACGATCTCGCCCCTGCAATCTACGTCAACCAAAAGTTAGAGTAGATATTAACGCGATCGCTAAGTCGCGTTCTCGAGCTATGAAAAATAATAAAAAATAAAATCATATTTTAATACTCTAATAAATCACTATACTAGTCGAATACGTACGAGGTACGCATATACTGAAACAGGTCGTTACACATAGTGGAAGAAATTTTGATGTATAGTTCAAAAATGTGAAGAACTATGCCCCTATTTATGACTGTTCTGAAATTTTCTGCAGCTGAGTTTACATGAATGAGTTTATTTGGTCTCCAATTAAAGTGTATGATGTTTTGAGGCCTCATTATCTGATTGTCCATCGTACATCCTATGTTCATGTCTTGCCCATCCCAAACATTATGAAGTTGGTGATTTTTCATTATGTTCATTGTTAAAATGCTTTATTGTGCATGGAAATGGTTGGAAGAAAGGATGATGTTAGAAACATTCTCTATGTCGCAAAGTTAGTCGGACATTACGTATGGGAATTGCAAAGTTATGTTATGTAGCTCCATGTGGCAAATTTCCAAATAAACTCATGTCATATGCATATCACCTTAGGACTAATGGTTAGTTAAAAAGAAACCTGGGGTTAGCTCGTTCCACTATGAGGTGGGTGAAGGCCCTAGGGAGGGTTTGGGGGAAACCGAAGGAACGAGAAGATAGGCAGGGCTGGACAGCTATGAGGTTGGTTACCACTCCTGCCCTGCCCATAGAGGCGGGGAGTAGGCCGAGTGTTGAGATTTTGAGTGTTGAGAGGTTGAGTGTTATGGTGAGGAATGCCACCCTAATTGGGAGAGGCCCAGTCCCCGCTATTCAACTCGTTCCTTAGGTTTCAAAATCATCAATAAATAATAGCTTATAACTATGAATAAAGAAACATCTGCTGGAATATGGTGTCTGGTGCTTCACTCTTTGGTTAGATTGGTGGTTTTGTGGGTTACCTACTGATGCGCTGTGACGTGTCATCTCTACCTTACAGGTACACGTACAGGTACAGGTTCGCAGCCAGCAGGACCGAGGACGGAGACCACGGGGAGCATCTCGTCTTAGCAGGGCCTGTATGGTTTGTAGTTTGCGTGGGTCCTAGTTGTAGTCCTGGGTTGGGGGTGAGATGAGAGCAGTATTTTGTACCCATGTGCCCCTTCGTGCCCCATGGGTGTGTGTTGTACTTTTGTGGGGACTCTAGCTCTTTTGATCTGTACAGTGGGCTTGGACCGTACTCGTTATATAGCTATAGTACTCTGTGATGATGTGTTATTTCTGGCTGTCGTGCTTTACTGTTACTACCTGCGTCGTTGTACACTGTAATTTCACTGCTGTGTCGGAGCTTTACTGTTCTGAGTTTACTTTCAGTACATATTATTATTGCATGTGTTTTCGCAGCGTTGCAGTGG
The DNA here is from genome assembly GCA_030789695.1 of Scilla litardierei. Classification (NCBI taxonomy): domain Eukaryota; kingdom Viridiplantae; phylum Streptophyta; class Magnoliopsida; order Asparagales; family Asparagaceae; genus Scilla; species Scilla litardierei. Next base: position 41,160,063 of record CM061141.1, read on the forward strand.
CCTGCGAAATGTTTGGTATACACATTAACGTTTGGTATACAATACCGCGGCTTGTCGCGCTGACCCTCTCTAGTTAGGGCAGTAGGACGTGACATATCCCGATTCCCGTAGTGCTGCAAACTTGGTCATCGCCCAATATGACCGTACTCTTACACCCTTCACGGAAGGTTGTAAAGTACTCTCTATGTGGCATCATATGGAAAGAGCACCCAAAGTTGAGACCCCTCCATGTGGCGTCACGTCCTCCGAAGCACTGACCAGAACACATTTCTCGATCTCAACGCCCTTCGCAACGTTGGCTATTGCGTCGTGCTTCTTCTTCACCCTCAAATAGTCTCTGACCCAATGTCCTCTTTCTTTACAGAAAGTACATTGATCCTTTGCCAAGTCCTTGCAAAGAGGGGCTCTACTCTTGTCACTGGACTTGGATCGGAAATACCCCTTCTGAGCTCCACCCATCTCATTACTCTGACCTCTTACCATTGTAAGAGCGTCGTTGGCTCGGCCTCTCATGTCCTCATTGTTCTTCATGAACTCGGTGCTCGTTAGAGCATTAGACGCTTCTTCAAAAGTAATCGAGTCCTTACCATAAGTAAGAACCGACACCAAGTACTCATACTCAATGGGTAGAGAGTTGATTAGAATCATAGATTTATCTTCATCGTCGACCTTCACGTCGACATTCTCAGATCAGTCAGAAGCTTGTTGTAGTAGTTGAGATGTTTCTCAATAGAAACACACTTCTCAAGCTTCAGATCAAAAAGCTTCTTCTTCAAATGCAATTGGTTCTGGATGTTCTTCTTCATGTACTTGTCACTGAGCTCTTTCCAAAACTTAGTTGCATTTATCTCCTCTATGAAAGAGTATTTATTTTCCTTCGTCAGATACAGTTAAATCATACCACATGCATTCTGATTTAGAGTTCACTCAAAATCATACATGCTCGTTAGCTTCTCGTCTAATGCGATATCTTGATCAAGTTGGTTCAAGACATCCAAGACTTTGCATCTCCACATGTTGAAGTTGATCTTTCTATCAAACTTCTCAATTTCAAAATTCGTGTTAGACACGATAGTCCGAGCTGCTGAGCACGCCCTCCGGAAGTCGGTGCCTTTAAAGAATTGTCGTCATCACAGTCGCTCATCTTCGCCTCCTACGTTGATCTTCGAAACCGTGAGCTCCGATACATGTTTGTTGTGCACCAATGAATGATCGTCAAAGATCGAATGACGAAGTGCAACCAAACAAATAGACACTATGAAAGATAACAACTTTAGGCTGCCAAGGCAACACGAATAAGCTTTATTACGAAAGGAAAGAATGAATACAAATTTTCTCTCTTCACAAAGAAGAAGAAGCACACAAATTCTCTCCAAAAGCTATTAACAATATCTCTCACAGTTGGCTCTCACAAAGGCAGCTCAAAGTTCTCTAAGTGTTCCACACATGAAACCCTCGTCTAAAACACCATATATATATAGCCCTAGGGTACAATAGGTGTCATATTTGAAGAGGTATTCCCAAGAGATATGAATCTCGACATTAACAGAATTCCTATCTAGTAGCAACTCTACTGTGAATAGGGCAACACGCCCTATAGTGGGCCCCCTCCATACTGCCGAGCTTCCCACCGAAAGCCACGCAAACAAAGTGCCGATCCGAGCTACTTGAAACTCGGACTGTAGAGCTGCCAATCCATGAGCCACCGATCCTCCGAACCAAGGATCCAATGCACTATCGAAGTCCAATTCCTCGGCATCCTCGTATCTGACTTGTGTAAAGTCAGATAGGTCAGATCCGAGCGCAGCCGAGCTTGCTCTGCACAAGATAGTAGCTGTTGATCCAATACTTCTTCATCGCCTCAATCGAGCCAACCTTCACAAATCTCCACCTTGGCAAGATTTAGGCCTCCGTCACACATGTGACCTTCAAAGCACCACCTTGGTAGATGATGTACAATAGTCGGCTAGTTTAGGAAATTTCCAGAACTCAGTTTTCTGTCCTTTTTCGATCTTCTGATGTTTTCGGGTTTCTACTTACTTTATACCACTTAGACCTAACATCATAATGGATCTTATAACGTAATCCTACAAGAGTTTCAATCCTACCTTTCTATTTGAGATCTGATGACTCTTATGTTTCTCTATTCATTAAAACCCCTTTTCATCTCATTTTCCTTCAGACTTGAGAAGTTCTTCATTCCTCAAACCCTTGCTCTCATCTCAGCTGAACCCATCAAATTTTCTGAGGAATCAAGGATCATCTTCTCCAAAAATCCAAACTTTAAGGTTCGATCTCTGGATTTCCTTGATTTCTACTCTTTTCATTGCATACAAAACTAGTTTTCAAGCATTCACTACTTCACATATCATATCATTAACTCGTCCCAAAATATGTGAGCGCTATTCCCAAGTGTAGGAGATCGAACAAGTAATAATCCTGGTGAGTCCAGTTATCGTATCCACGGGACAACTGACATGCAAAACCTCAAATTTCAGTTTATAAAGGTACTAAAACGACGAAAAGCGCCCACCTTTCAGAGATAAAAATGATGGTGTTGAGGGTTTTACACACGAAAAAGATATCCTACGATAGTTACGGTGAATTCGATACTAGGGTATTAATATGGAGATATGTGTCGGTTGTGGTTTTGTTAGGGTGTTTGCAATCAATGATTATTAATATCTTTTATATAACTTAACGTTTCATCCAGCTAGGGCATGAGAACATCGAAAAGTATGGCGATAAAGCGTAGAATAACGTGCCAAGAAGTAATCACGTAAAATATCGATTTCATAAAGAAAATATGCATAAGTGCCCTTTCGGGTCACGATACGTCCTCTCGGATCACATCACGAATAAGTCTTACTTAGATCATATTCGATTCAAGCATGCCCACATCTCCGCATAACATACTCAAACAGGATATACGTAGAAATCAATGAAATACGCGATTTTGACATGAATATATGGCGAAAAGATATTAAATCAAGGATTACAAAGCCCTAACTACATCACAACCAACACATATGGATATTAGCCACGCATGGAGAGAAAATAAACTATATTCATAGACAAATACGTGTTCAAATACTCAAAATACGTGAGAAATACACCACATACAATAGAAAAGTAAAGAGTTTTATCACCAAATTCCTCCAATTAGACCCTAAATCTCATTCAACAATGCCCTTAGCCTCTGTCTTCAGGTCCTCCAAAACTCACGGCTAAATACGCTCGCTAGAGCTCAAAATATGCACAGAACACCAAACCTTAGGCCAAAATACGCTTATATATGTAGTATTGCGGGTTTTAGATGTTAGCAGGTCCAAATCCGCTTCAATAATCCACTTAAATCCAAACCCATTGTCGCAGCAAATTTCCGTCGTTGATCAAAAGCGGGATCGCCTCAGCGCCCGCCACGTGTCCATTGGGTTTGCCAAACCCATTTCCCTGAGACCCGCTTCGCTGCAATCCACGTCCAATTCGTATTTGATTCTGCACCGTTGGATTGAGCTCGCAAACGACAAGATTGCGCAATGTAGACAGCTATGGATCTCTCCGTTTCGTTTTGACGTTCGCTTATGGGCCATTCAATCGTGCATCAGCGGTTCAACTTCAGCCATATCGCATGCAATCCTCCTTTATTCCTCAGCCGCCTGATTGAGCAGGGAGCGGCTCTGAATGAGCCACGTGTCCCTCTGTAGTGCCCCGTTTCAGATGATGTCTCGCTCGTTGGATCCACGATGGGCGGCCACGATAAGGCCGCGTCGCCCAGCTGCTCCGCCCGTCGGATGAAGGCGGGAGCGGCAAAGTGCCGCCACGTGTCTCCAAGATTAATGCGAGCGTGTACGGTTGCGTTCGTATTTTCGTATTTCCGACGTATATGTGTCGTATTTCTTCATTTAAATTGGTATTTTGCATTCAAAAATTCACAGATCTCAGAAAAATATGAATAAATAGTCGTTGGAATCGTAAAACTAAGATCTACACATAAAAAATACTAAATGTAGAAATACTCGATAAAATCGTATTTTGTGCATAGAATGATGATATGCTCTAATAAATAAGAATATTCTAAATACGATCGTATTAGAGATCAAATAAGCATCATATACACACACAATGGCACTAATTGAGGGCTTAATTATGCAATATTTACCCCCGAATCAGTCATCACATCTAAAAGAGCTAGAGTTCTGCGTAGAAAAATATCATCATCTAGGGTTGCTCCATATACCTTTCAATTTTTTTGAAAAGAAAATTACCTCAATTATTCACAACTAGAATTCTATGTGAAAGATTTGTGAAATATGAAATCTTGGGTAATTATGGCATTCACCATATTTTTTAGCAATGTCACTCGCATGACTTATTCTCCTTGCAAAATTATTACATGTGTTACCAAAGGCTAGTTTTCCTTTATTATACAAATATGGAGATTAGTGGAGATAATGAAATTTCTAGCCTAGTTAAGCATATTTCCTTTAAAATTTAACTAAAATTGTACGAAACATTTTAGGCATCTCTTGCCAAGATATTACCCAACGAGAAATAGTGATCGATGACAAAGACATTCCCTTCAATATATTCGTTGGTGGACAACACTTTAGGAATGGCATTACAGCAAAAATCAATTGATTCCAAATGCTAGGATCCTTTCCAAAATCCTATCCTATAATATAATTTAGAATACTGATTGCTTAACACATATATATATCTGAAGACCTAGCTAAATGTGTTTATGCAATTTTTCTAATCAAAATGCTAGGATCATTACCAATTGATTCCAATTGATTCCAAATGCTAGGATCCTTACCAGAATCCTATCAAACAATGTAATTTATAGAAGACTAACAACTTCAATATATATCTAAAGACCTAGCTAAATGCATTTATGCAAAAAAATTGATACATTACATTTATGCAAAAATAATTTGATACATTGATTTTATGCAATTTTAGGTCAGATTAATATGAACTGGGCTCTGATCATTTATGAGAATATAGCCAGGCCAGCTTCGCCATCTTGCATCTTGGCTGCATCTTAACCAAAATGTTCATGCATCATAATGTCAATTTGGCAACTGTGTCATGCCCCATTCTCCCAAATACGAGAAATACGTGGTGGACTAGGCCGCCGTAGTATTCAGACACTGGGATTCGAGCCCCTAACGTCCACATACTACTATGCTTTAATTGTGGTTAAAATAAAATTATATAAGCATGCCACTGTGATACACTGGAAAAGTATAAATAGTAAGAAATATAATGCTCCAACAAAATTAAAACTGTAAGTGCTGAAGAGTAAACTATACTGAACATCATTATACAAGATACATTATACATCTCTGTACAAGTACCAAAGGATACCAAAAGTACAACAAAAGGGGGGGTAGTACAAAAAGGGAAACACACCCTCAAGAAACCCTAAAAAGTGTCCACACCCATACAACACACTCCCTAGTCTATCCCAGGAAAGTCCAGGTGGACCAAATCTCCATCTGATGGCTCCAGCTGTACCTGAGGAGCGGAAGAGGTAGAAGTCTACACATGTCCTGACTCTGGTGTCACTACCTCAGGACCTGAAAAATATAAATGGGACACGTCAACACATGCCCCTAGTAGGAATCCTAACAAAGCTAGGCAGGACCCAATTTAGAACTGGACTACCTATCTAAGGGTGGTCTAAAAGTAAGGGGCCAACAGAGAATACATAAGTGTTCATATTAAGGCATACAAGTATGGAAAAGAAACTGAGGACATGTCAACATAATGGCAACATTTGTAAATTAACATCAATTATAACAAATTAGTAGTTCATATGTTTGGGAATCCGTGTAACTAGTAGGACACTTTTAAGGAGCTGGACTTCACCCCATGGTGGGTGAATAGTGGTACCTCAACCAGCGACACGAGCACTGGAGGGGCCTCTCGTAACTCCTCTGTCGAGAGTGAGAAATCTCGATTTATGAGTGGAAAACGGAGCAAACCATCATTCACCATCATGGTGCATAACGAGTATACCACTGGTCTCTCTAACCCTGTCTACTCCCCCTGCCAGCTGCCGGGAGTGTGGTAAGATATCATCATAAGTGTCCACTCCTTAAAATCCTACTTTTTACAATTTTCCCCAACCCAAATCTAAAGTCTCACTCATTTCTAAATGGATCGAGAACTTCAGACTCTTACTCTCATTCTCACTCTTAATTCATCATTTCATAATTCTTTCATTTTTGTGGTCTTAGTACCACTTTTCTCATCAAGAATCATCATATTGTCCATTTCTCATTTCCTTTCATTTTTCATTACATTCATTTAAAACTTGCATGTAACATAAGTTTCTTTCTTGTATGATAAAAACAACATCATGATGTCTACTTTCAACATGGTATCTAAACAAATGAATTAGATCCATTCATCATATGAATTATTATCATGGCATGCAAATTGAGTAACACATGCAGTAATAAAAGCAAATAATCAATATACTATCAATACTAGAAAATTGAGGCCACACGATCGCATGATAATTTCATACGGACGTGTGGAAAGCTCAAGGGAATCCACACGGCCGTATGGCCAAATCCATACGGCTGTATGGATTAGGCTTAAGGGTTGACACATACGGCTGTACGAAAATTTCATACGGACGTGTGGAAAAGTTCAGGGGAAGTTCCACATGGCCGCATGGCAAAGTCCATACGGCCATATGGACTTCGTGACTCAGGGGTAGAAAATGGGAGGGTCGTGGGGTTCTTTTTAGTAACAAGGAGTGACACGGCCGTATGGTTTAGCCATACGGCCTTATGAAGTCTAATTTTTATATATGGTTGTTCTTACGACCGTATGACTACTCTAGACACCATACAGTCGTATGGAAAGGACCATACGGCCGTAGGATTTCATCTGATGTCGAATTCGACAGCGACAAAGTTGAAATCTTACGCGATTTCAAACTAAATCATATCTACTTAGTTAAGATTCTACATTCAACAGTCCACCTAAAATTTTTGGTGCTCTTCTTCTCCATGTGACCGTCTGACGCTAGTTCTCTTCTTCTTCTTCTCCAAAGGATATAGCGAACCTAGGGCTTTTTGGCTTTTTGGCTCTGGGTTTGCGAATGCTTTGCCCTGGTTTGGGGAAATTGACAGCAAAGGTCTTTCTGAACGAGGTGCGTGAGCTGGGAGTGATTGTGAGAGTTCTCTTTCTTCTTTCTTTTTTTCCGTTCCTTTTCTTTTGTTTTCCCCTTCAGTTTTTCTTTTTAAGCTCCCCTAATCCACTTCCTGCTTTCCTTAAAACCGGGTAAGCTTGCCACCTAATAGAGGTTAGATGGGGGGTTGTTTGCGATTCCACCTCCTAAGTAGGAGGTGGATGCTTATAGGTTTTAGGATTTTATTTTTAAAGGATTTAATGAAAATACACTCATGAACACCTAGTATAATACCTCCTACCAGTATATATTACATATGTACTCCATTTATTAATTAAAAAGGGTGTTATAAAATGCCTTTAAAATAATTTTAAGATCAAAAAATTAAAGAAAAATATACAAAGCCTCCAAAAATTCATACGCATATTTATACACCCAGAAAAATTGTATTAATACCAGTATATAAAATTTGGAGCCATTACAAACTGAAACTGAAGTTCAACCAATTAAAGTTTCTTTTAACAAAACTACATTAGCTAGGATGTAAATTCCTCTTGCCCCGGTCAATGTTTGTTGTGCGTCAGCAGATGATCGTCGAAGATCTGGTGGTGAAAAACAAGCAGCAAACAAGTAGAGTGCTATGAAAATTGTACCTTTAGGTCGTCGACCAACGAAGGGAACACCAATGAGCTTTATTACGAAAGGAGAGAACAAATACAAATCTTCTACCTTCACAACGAAGAAGAAGCACACAAGATCTCTCCAAAATCTCTCAACACAATCTCTTAAATTAGTTGGCTCTCTACAACGGTGGCTCAAAGTTCTCCCAATGTGTTCCTCATCAGAAACCATCGACTAAATACACACACACATACATACACACACACACACACACACACACACACACACACACACACACACACACACACACACATATATGAGAATAATGGGTATCATACGCCATATGAGAGTGTCTCTCATATTCACTCTCACATAAAGGGGGCAAGAACAACAAGTACAAGCCCATGTGAGCTTGTACTTGCCCCCTTTATGTGAGAGGGAATATGAGAGACACTCTCATATGGCGTATGATACCCATTATTCTATATATATATATATATATATATATATATATATATATATATATATATATATATATATATATAGCCATACTGTATAATAAGTGGTCTAATAGAAGAGGGATTCCCAATTGATAAGAACTCCGGTTCTAACGGAATCCTAATCCAATCACAACTCTACTTCATATCGGACGTTGTGTCCTATGGTGGGCCCTTATGTGCTGTCGAGCTTCATGCTGAAGGCCGAGATGACGAAGTACTAAGCCGAGCTATTCGAAGCTCAAAATGTAGAGTTGTCGACATATGATCCGCTGATCATCCGAACTGAGAATTCAAGCACTGTGGAAGTCCACTAGCATGGCATCCTCATATCTGACTTGTGTAGAGTCAGATAGGCAGGATCCGAGTATAAGCGAGCTATCTCTGCACAAGATAGCTCGGCTTCACATCTTCAATACTTCTTCAGCGCCTCAATCGAACCAACTTTCACAATGTTGAACCTGAACGCCAAGAACCAGAAGAATCTGAACAACAACCCCACCACGAATCTTTCTCATCTAGTGTTCTACCCAATCTCACCATCCCCTTTGATTACTCCCAAGCTTTTCAAGATGATATTATGAATCAAATGGAACAAATGCAACTCACGTAAGATCAAATACTTAGAAGACAAGATCAACTTAAATATAAGCAAGATCAAGTCTTAAAAGAGGAGTCCAATCTCTGAGAAAAATTCTGTCACGCCCCCATTCTCACATATACCTTATATGACGTCACATACCGAGGTAAGGGAGGATGGAGCATGACAAGCCGTGGTGTTACACCAAGCGTGAAAAGAAAAACACATAATAAGCATGCCATAGCGAATGCTGGGATCATACATCACATATATATACAAAAGGAAACAACACATACTGTCATCACAGAAGGTACATAACCACAGAACTACATAGTCAAAGAGAGAACTACACACTAACGTCAAGTACAAAGTGGAACTGTCTCAAGTATACATGAGAAGTACTACAAGCCACTAATATATATCACAGCTACACCAGACAACTCGCTCACCACTCGACTCAACTCACACTACACGACACAGCCCAAAAAGAGTGGTGTCCCCAAGTCAACTCACGTCTAAGGAATCTCCTGAGGGAGATTCTGCTCTGGTGTCACCGGCTCGAGAACTGAAAAGTAAAATGAGCACGTTTTAACGTGCCCAGTAGGAACTAACCAGGGTAGGGGTAATCACTTAGGGTTATGAGTGTAAAGGCAATAGGAGTACAAGTAACCAAGGTAAAGAGTACAACACACAAGTGTGTAACAACAACACATATAAAGTTCATTAGTTAGCAGATGTTAGTGACTCTTTGGAAGCCTGGGTATCACCTAAAGATAATGGTCTGGACCTCATCCCAAATTTGGGGTGAACATAGCACATGACGCAGTGGACACGGGCACTGTACGTCGGGCCTCTCAGCTCCCCTGTCCCTGGCAGGAGTGAGGCTCTCCATGTAATAACACAACTTCTGTATGTCCCCTCCACTCCCGGTAAAGGCAAGTGGGAATAAATATCACATATCACATATCTCTTTTACCAACTTCTCAGTCCAGCCCCCTTATAGTTAAGTTATACCCAAACTTCCCACATCCCAATGCTAGGATGTTCACCCGCCTTAGAGCAGATCGAGACATCCCAGTTAACATGTCATATATCATAATATTCAATGGCCATACACAAGTTCACAAATGAAATACATGGCACAACATTTTAATGGCCATTTTCCAAGTTCTTTAATTTCACATTCATTTGGGCCTTTTAACAAACATATAGCGGTCGACATGCAAATGAAAAGTGCCACACCATCAATTTTAGTAACAAATATCATAATTAAACTTTCTTAAAGATATCAACAACATTCATGCATGTTAAAATGGAAAATTTAACCACAATCACAATTTTAACTTCAGCTATAACAGTTCAACTTGCTGAAATTTGCCGGAACAGTTAAAAAGTCATCACATTTAATCAATTTCTCTTATGAATTTGACAAAACTCACTGAATGAAAGTTGGAGATATACTAGTCCTGGGTTCACCCATAAAGTTTCATGCATAAATGTGGATTAGTGAATTTATGGTGATTTATTTGGTGCAACATGTGCAGACTGTTTTTCAGACAGAATTCTGGGTCTGTATTAAAATCCAAGTTTAGGCATGTTGCAGCCAGAAATTCGAAATATAAGCACTCTGATGAAATTATATATAAACTTTTTAACTTTACAACAATACCAAGAATAGCAAATTCCATAGAGTGTGCAGGTAATAAACCTTATTTTTCTAAACTGTGTCAAGTTTGACAGATTTCCAGACATGTTGCAAACACTGAATTTTTACTCCTACTTATTGAACTCAACATATGAAATTTTTTATATGAATTTGGGGTAGGACTTTTTCAGAGAGTAAATCAAACCATAGAGATCAGAATTGAGGAAGAAACACGTAACAGAAAATCTGGATTTCAGGGGAGTGTAATTAGCTAAGACAAACCAAGAAAAATTTGATCTTTTGAGTCATTGCACACACACAAACATGAAATTAAGATCATGAACAATCAAAATAACTCCATAGCATCATCATAATCCTAAGTAGAAATTTCTCAAACCAAGATTAGTTTCCTACCTCAAAGAAATCCCTTTCTCATTCTCTTCTCTTCCTCTTCTTTCCACTTTTCTTTCTCTTAAAAGAGCTAGGGTTTTCTTGAAATTTTTGGAAGTGGAATTAGGATTTGTGAGCTTGGATGAAGAGGAAAGAGGGAGAGGGGAATTTCGGCCAAATTAAGGAGGGGGAGAGGGAGATAGGAATGAAAAAGAAAAAGAAACGAAAGTTAAAGAAGAGTATGGAAATTTCCTACAAAAATATCTATCACTAGATTCTTCTTTAGGATAAGCATGCATAGGCTAAAATGACCTTAATACCCTTCCAAAATTACCCCTCAACTTTCGAGTAATTACAAGTTTGCCATTACTTTATGCACACACAACTTTAGTATGTACGCACATCAGTTTTAGTCCAAATAACCGTTTTGCCCCTGACCCTTCTAAAAATTTACGAGTGTGCCACTAATCATATCCCTTTTCACACTAGCCCCTCTTATGGTAACCCACTCTTTCAAATTTACAAGTATGACACTACTTTACACACCCACCCTTACTCTCTACACACTTCCACCCTTATAGCCAAATGACCAAAATGCCCCTACACTCTTCATGAAATTACACGACTGCCACTAGCCAAATACACACCATATCACTGATTCGGGTTCAATATTACATATTTAACCCCTCATTTAGCCCTATTTTGTGCTCATGTGATGCTACATTGTTCTCTAATACGTACGTATTTTCTACACATTTATTTATTAGAGAAAACACACTATTTGAGCACAAAACAGTAATTAACGACGTATTTCTGCACTTATTCTATTTTTCCTAGCACCGTCTCGATCTCACGATTCCAACGACTATTTATTTGTATTTTTCTGAGATCTGTGCTAATTTCTGTGTATTTTTGAATGCAGAATACAATTTAAATGGGGAAATACGCTCGAAAATACGAATATACGGTAACCGACCAATCAAACGCTGCCACGTGGCAGCATCAGATCCTTCCCCGCTCCATCCTGCGGCCACCACAAGTGAACGACGCGGCTTCGTGTGAGCCGTCGGATGATGATCCGATGGTCTGAAACGATGCGGATGCGGGCAACGTATAGGGCACCGTAGACCCTCCGATCGCGATCCAACGGCGGAGAAGCGACTCAGATTACTGAAGAGGGCGGAGTTTTTATGGCCACGTGGCAGAATCCCGTTCATTCCCGCTCGCATCCAACGGTCTGCGAACGAAGCGCACGAATTCGAAATCGGGTCGACGTGGCCTCTTGTGGATGGTCGATTCCCGATCGAACGGTCGAAAAGCAACCCAAGTTCGAATCGACAGCTGGCTGAAGTAGCGGCGACGTGGGGAAATCTTCACCATCCATTTTCGCATCCGACGGTTTAAATCCATTCCGAAGCGTATTCGGATGCAAAAATCAAGCGGGCGCGCGCAAATCTCAAAGCCAACGTGGCGTAACCGGGTGCGATCCCGCTTTTAATCAACGGCTCAGATGGGTTCGGTTCGGATTTGAAGCGGGTTTAGACCCGTTAAGCCTATTTAAACCCGCAATGAGCGTATATAAGGGATTTTAGGGTTTTTTTGGGCATATTCAAGCAGATTGGGGCGTATTTTGGGCGTATTGAAGGCTCTAGAAGCCGTATTTTCCCCCTGAAAAATTCTGTAAAATTCCAGAGGCTTGTTTCTAATTTCCAGAGAGTTTTGAAGACTTTTCAGAGAGATTTGGTGATATTCTCTTCAACTTTAGCTTGTATTTGGGTGTTTTAGCTTGTATTTTGCCTCTAAACTTCCGTATTTTGCTATTAAACCTATGAATTCTGATCTGAAAATTGTTTATTTCTGCGCCATGAGTAGCTAAATTGTTATTGTGCATGGTTTGGAGTAGTTAGGGGCTATGATTTGTGTTAGTTTGGTTGAAATTCCATGTGCTTAATCGTTAAACGTCGCTAAAATTGTAATCGTTGTTCGTAAATCGACTTTTTTAGATTCCAAAAGAATTAATTCAGTTGATGATCGCCCCAAAAGGGTGAGTTTTGATCTCCCCAAAAGGGAGTTTCATACCGTAGTTTTGATCTCTCCAAAAGAGAGTTTCATATCGTATTATAGCTTTAGCGACGATCTTTTTGAATATTTTGTTTGAACCCCCAAAAGGGCATCTTCCGATGAATTGCTCCCAAAAGGAGAATTCATTGAGTTATATTGGACATTTTTCCCGGTGAATTGCTCTCAAAAAGAGAATTCATTGTGATATATTCATCAACCAAATTAATACAAATCGTTGACCCTAGCGAACCCATACCATGTGCATACTTTTTATATATATTTTCTTATACGTATTTCTTCGTTCATCACCTTTCACATCACCACCTAAAGTGTTTAGTTTCTTTCCGATAGATTTCTATTTGATTTGAATTGTGGTTGCAACAGATTTCTTCCCGTGGATTCGACACCTGGACTCCCAGGTTTTACTACTTGTACGGACTCTTGCACTTGAGAGAGAGCACCTTTTCGGTCCCACCAATCACCTCTTATCATCTCATTATATTCCCTCTACTCTCACGCAGAGGACTACCGTATCAGTCCCCGTATATGGCTAAACAGGCTATGACACCCTACCCTCCTTAAAATAAAGTTCGTCCTCAAACTTTCGAAGTGTAAGGGTCCTAATCTACTAAAAGAAATACTACTAAATTTCAGGAGCTTCTCTATATAATACCCTACACTCTGGTCCTCACAAAATCTTGCACTTAAGATTAACAAAAGAGACATTGATACATGGATAAGATACTTACATAAACAGGTGAGGGTATCTGTCGCCCATCTCGTTCTCGCGCTCCCAGGTGGACTCACCAGGGGACTCTTGTTGCCACATAACCCTTACTAGATTAATGGCCTTCTTCTTTAGTATCTTATGTCTCTGATCCAGGATGGCCACTAGTTGCTGTTCGTAAGTCAGGTCGGGGCGCACTTCAATCTCTGAGAAGTCCACGAGGTGACTAGGGTCTCCCACATATTTCCGAAGCTGAGATACGTGGAACACATCATGGACGCCTTCAAGAGAGGGTGGCAATGCAAGGTGATAGGCAACCTCACCAACACGAGCCAAGACCTCGAATGGACCAATGAACCTCAGGCTCAACTTCCCTCGTCTACCAAATCGAATTGTGCAACATATCGGGGAGATCTTCAAGAACACATAATCACCTGGTTAAAACTCCATTGGATGCCTCTTTGTATATTTACAATGCTTATAGCGGTCCTGATCAATACGAAGATTCTCCTTGACTGTCCGAACTACATCGATCGCTTCCACCACCAAGTCAGGTCCTAAGAGTTCACGGTCCCCAACATCGTCCCAGCTTAGAGGCGATCTGCACTTCCTTCCATACAGAGCAGTAAACGGTGACATTCCAATACTTGCTTGGTAACTATTGTTGTAAGCAAACTCCACCAAGTGCAAGTGATCTTCCCAGGATCCCTTAAATTCCAGCATACACGCCCTCAACATGTCCTCAAGGATCTGAATAACTCGCTCAGATTGCACATCTGTCTGGGGATGATATGCGGTACTAAACTTGAGATGAGTCCCCAAACTAGACTGCAAACTTCTCCAAAAATGTGAGGTGAATCTGATGTCTCGATCAGAGATTATACAAACAGGAACTCCGTGAAGCCTCACAATCTCCTGCAAGGAAGATTATGTCAAACACTTCACACTACCAAGTATAGAAGATGTAAGGGTGACGAAGGGGTTTTACCTCCATGTATCTTCGACCTAAATGCTTGATAGACTGTCCAACCCGGAAGGGAATGAAATGTGTAGACTTGGTCAAGCGATCAATGACTACCCAAATTGCGTCATTTCCCTTGGGTGTGTGGGGTAGCCCAGTCACAAAATCCATAGTCACATGTTGCCATTTCCATTCAGGAATAGGGAGACGCTGCAACAGACATGCAACTCTTTGGTGTTCGGCCTTCACCTGCTGACAGACCAAACACGAGGCCACACTTCTGGCTATACGGCGCTTCATCCCCATGCCACCAGTAATGTTGTCGCAGATCACGATACATCTTTGTCCTGCCTGGATGAATGGAATAGGGGGAGCTATGGGCCTCTTTAAGCAATTCCTCTCGGATAGCACCAGCCGGTACACATAGCCGTGATCCGAATCTAAGAGAGCCATCTTCATGAATGTGGAAGTCAGATCGAAGTCCGGCCTCTACTTGTTCTCGGATTCTTCTCAACTTTTCATCTCCTGACTGTGCAGCTTTGATCCGGTCCACTAGATCGGACTGGACCTGTAAACTCAACATGGCTGCTTTGATGCCCGGAAGAACGACCTCTATCTCCATCTGTCGCAGGGCCCACTGGAGCTGAGGCTGAGAGGTCAACATCACCACAGCTGGATATCTACTGAGTGCATCAGGGACCACATTCACCTTTCCAGGGTGATATTGGAGATCAAGATCGTATTCTGCCATCAGCTCAAGCCACCGACGTTGTCTCATGTTGAGCTCCTTCTGAGTGAATACATACTTCAAACTCTTGTGGTCGTTGTACACCTTGATATGCTCCCCTAGCAAAAAGTGTCTCCACAGCTTTAAGGCAAAGATCACAGCTGCCAGCTCCAAGTCATGTGTAGGGTATTTTAACTCATGCACCTTCAAAAGTCTAGAGGCATAAGCTACAACATGACCATGCTGATGTAGGACACATCCATGCCCTTTACCAGAAGCATCACAGAAAATCTCAAATCCCCCAGAACGATCTGGAATCGTCAAAACTGGAGCAGTAGTCAACCTTCTCTTCAACTCTTCAAATGCATGCTGACATTCCTCAGACCAGACATAAGCAACATCCTTTTTAGTTAAGTGAGTAAGTGGTGCCGTAATGTTGGAGAAATCCTTGATGAACTTCCTGTAATAGCCAGCCAATCCCAAGAATCTCTGAATCTCTGAAACCGACCTGGGGACAGGCCATTTCTCCACTGCAGCCACCTTTTCTGGATCAACTGATATGCCTTCTCCTGAAACTATGTGCCCCAGAAAAGCCATTGTAGACAGCCAAAACTGGCACTTACTATATTTGGCATATTACTGATGTTGCATCAAGGTCTCTAGAACAATCCTTAGGTGTTCGGTATGCTCTTCCTCGTCCTTGAAATATATCAGGATGTCATCAATAAAGACTACCACGAACTTGTCCAAATAGTCAAAGAATACCTGATTCATTAATCTTATGAAGGTAGCTGAAGCATTAATCACACCGAAGGGCATCACCAGGAACTCATAATGTCCATAACGAGTTCGAAAAGCTGTCTTCGGAACATCAGACCACCGAACCTTAATCTGATGATAACCGCTCCACAAATCCAACTTTGAGTAAACTCGGGATCCACCAAGCTAATCAAAGAGGTCATCGATGCAAGGAAGTGTGTACTTGTCCTTTATTTTCACCTTGTTCAATTCCCTGTAATCAGTACACATCCTCCGGGATCCATCTTTCTTATTTACCAAAAGCACTGGTGCTCCCCAAGGTGACACGCTTGGCTGTATCAGCCCTCGGTCTGATAAATCTTTTAACTGATTACGAAGCTCAGCCAACTGAGGTGGTGCCATCCGATAATGAGCCTTCGCAATGGGTTGCGTGCCTGGTATCAAATCAATGGTGAACTCCAATAATCGATCAGGAGGATCCCATAAATGTCATTGGGAAAGACATCAGGAAAGTCTCCACAACCCTGGGTAAGACTGGCCCCGCCTCTATGGCCATCGCCAACACTTCTGCTTCCACTGGTGTTGCTCCGAATCTTACATGTTCTAAGGTGCAACTACCACTTCTGAACTCAAACTCTGGATGATCTGGAATCTGGAAGACTACCCTCCTTGATTTGCAATCAATAGTGGCACAAAACATCGCTAACCAGTCCATCCTAAACACCGCTTCAAATGTGGGCATCTCAATCACGAGGAAGTCAGCATATAAATCCCGACCACAAATTTCCACTAGACAACAACAGAGTCCTGAAGTAATCCTGATCACACCATTTCCTATGTGAATATTCCAACTAACAGTGAAGAGTCAACTGGTATTGCATTTTTGTCCACAAATTGTCGGGACAGAAAACAGTGTGAAGCCCCAGAATCAAAAAGTGCTAAGGCAGGAAAAGATGCTACTTTAACCATACTTAAAAACCAACAAGGAAATCAAACTAACGTCTATTATAACTGAGCAATAAGTGATATAATGTAAAGTAAAGAGAGGGCTAGAACATACCAGAGATAACCTAGCCTAAGTTTTCTGCCTCTACTGCTGTCATCATGAAAGCCTGGGACTTTGGAGCAGAGTTTGTCTTCTTGTAGGCCTGCCACTGAGGAGGCAAGGAAGGTCCTCTAGGGGCTGGTGTGCCTGGTCCAGCTGGTGCGGGAAGGAAAGGCTGCTGCGGACCTGTAGGAATATGATGCCCTCGAGGCCATTTATTCCTGTGTGAATAGCACAAACATCTTGTTCGAAATAACAGTAAGCTGTTTGGTAATAATTTATCTAAGTTATATTATAATTAGATATCGACTTAGGTAAAGTCCTGAGACTTTATGCAAGGTCAAACGGGTATCGAGATGAGTATCTCGATCATGGAGAAACGTTTGACCGTCTGTAGCATAAGTCTAAAATGGTTCGTGGTCGTAGATGTTCCGAGACAAGGATATCGAAACATCGGTTAGACCATTGTGTCTTAGTCTTCACCGTTTAGCGGTGGTGATGATCTCATGATCGCTTGACTTGGCGAAGTCGAAGACGAGACACAGGTGCTCATTAGAATGAGTTCACTGAACGATCCACTAGAGTTATCATATGGTTATATTGACCTATCTGTCAGTGATAACTCTGAGTGATGATAGGATAGTTGGTCTTTTGACTTGAGGTCATTTTGACAAACCTGTGCGTGAACGGTGCCACTTATATCAACTGACCTAGCTTCGAGGCAATGCCTGTCGAAAGGTCTTTTGATTGGGTGTCACTTGAAACGTACGAGGCAAGTAATGACCCAGAGAGGATTCGTCTCTCCCGGTCAATGGGAGTTAGTGTCGTAGAGTTAGTTCGGTCTTTAGTAAAAACTCTGCGTAGAGTATGTTGGAAGAAGTCCAACATTTATTGACTAAAGATTGATCGAAACTAACCGGAGTCAAGTTATTGGGGTTGACAGTTTGACCGTACCCCAGACTTGATCTACACGACACAGTTTAGACGAAGAGACTATAACTGCAGAAATCATCACAGACACGGGCAGGGTGGTCCCGACAATTCTCATGTTGATGAGCTAACCACATTATGATGATGCTGAAACAGGGACGGCAGCAACTGCTCGTGGTCTTTGTCGTATAGGGCTTCGAGCCCAACCTGTAGTAGGGTCAGGCCGTAGGGTCACACAAAGAGAGCGACCTTCGTCTAGTAATAGGTAGAAATTAGTTAGGGAGAATATTTTGCATTTTTGATACAAGGGATGAAATAATTGCATTTGATGCAATATGATAATTTAAGCTTAGATAGGGACTATTTTGCATTTGATGCAAAAGCGATTAAATGTGTATTAAATTGTTTAATACAATATTTAATAATATATAAACGCAAGGAAAAGTTCACGGGTAAGACGGAAATATTCCGGTCTAGACCCAGGTTCGAACGGCGTCCAAATCGGACACCAAATGCTCAAGTTAGAGTCAAAACAGCCAAAAGAAGCCTAAATGGGTCAGCCCAACTTATTGGGCTGAACCCAGCTTGGAAAAGGGCGCGGGCGCCCACTAGGAGCGGGCGCAGGCCCGCGCCCGCTTCAGCTGCAGCGGGCGCCCGCTGGAGAACGGGCACAGGCCCGCGCCCGCCAGAAGCGGGCGCCAACCCGCGCCCGCTTACCAGCGGGCGCGGGCGCCTGTGCGCCCGCTGGGCGCGGGCGCCGCACGCGCCCAGGCAGGCGCGTGCAGCGCACGCGCCTCGAGGCGCGTGCGCTGCACGCGCCTGGCGCACTGCAGGCTGCACTCAACCCTAGGGATGCGTGCTTTTGCGGCGGCTGGGTTTGTGCTTTGGTAGGGTTCTTGGCTGATCTTTGAATGGTCAATTGGAGGGTCAAACGACCTCCGATTGACGAACGGTTTTTTCATATGCGTTCACCGTTGAACGCTTGTCGTATTGATAGGTTGTATCGATCTTGAAGCTCAACGGTGAGTGAGTTAAAATTCACGGAAGTTTGCACTTTGTGAAGTGCAAACTAACTTGATTTTAATTAACTCATTATTTAGTCCCACATCGGATTTTGAGAAAAAGGGAGAGTCCGCCGCCTATATAAATAGGGGTCTCCCCCTTCCTCAAAACTCGTCCCAAGCTCTAGATCTGAGCGGCTCTCGTAAATGTTGGAGCACGCTCGGATCTAAGCTTAAATTAATATTTCTCTTCTCCCTAAATTTCTACCTTACTCATGCGGGCTCTAGCAAAGCCGCAAAGGAGTTCGGATTCTGGATCCGAAATCTAGGCGGAGGTTTCACTCGCGTGAAACTTTCTTCGACGCGTGGTTGGCTCGGCGGCACGGGGATTGATCGCCTCGGGATGCGGAGCGGTTCGAGGAGCGGTTCGGGGAGCGGTTCAAGGAGCGGCTCGGCGTGGGACGGGAGCAGCTCGGAAGACGGCGCGGAACATCTCGCCTGCCCCAGGGCTGAGATTCCGGGTATGTGGTTAAAGTATTTTATTAGCATTAGTTTAGTTTAATCGCAGTAGGCTAGATCCTTCTTGGGATGGTCAGATCCATCCCAAGTCGGCATAGATCTTGGCATAGGGTCTTGGACCTTAGGGCTAAGTTAAAATTGTTTTAACGGCATGTTAATTTAGATTAACAAGTTTTTCTTCCGCTGCAAATGATTTTTGTGTCTATGTTCCGTCCGACTTAGGACGGGCATAGAGTTTTTGTGCCCTAAGGGACCGCCAATTCCCAACAGTGGTATCAGAGCCTAGGTTTGCGTAGCCGATCTAGGTACTGCGATTTCATTAAACTTGTTAATGCTTTTAAATGCTTTTCAAATGTTTTTAAAGTTATGAGATAAAATTTTAAAAATGTTTTAGATGTTCAAAAAAAAATTCTTTTTGATATTTTTGAACATGAAAATTTTAAAATGACGTTTTAAAATTTATGTGATAATTTTAAAACTAATTTTAAATCTTTAAAAGTTTAAATTTATTTTGGATGCCTAAAATTTTTTATATGATAAATTTTTTAAGCATGGAAATTTTAAAATGGTGTTTTTAAATTTATGTGATAAATTTTAAAATTGATTTTAAGGCTTTAAATTTATGCGATAAGTTTAAAATGTTTTAGATGTTTAAAAATTGTATATGATAAATTTTTGAACATGGAAAAATTTTAAAAGTAATGTTTTAAATTTATAAGATATTTTTTAAAACTGATTTTAAAAGGTCTAAAAATTGTTTATGCGATAAACTTAGTTTATTTAATTGTTAAATAGATATACACTTTCATTTTATGTTGATAAAATTAGTGTAGCTTTATTTTAATGGCTTGTTAATCTTGTCCCTTATTTGATAACACAAGACAACCCTTTAGGTTAGCCATTAAAAATGATTAAAATTTATTACTTGAATTTTAATGACATGCTATGTTTTAATAAATCATTAACAACAATATTAAGACCTAATTCCTGATTAGGGTAGCCCTTTAAATGAATTTTCAATTCTAATTGTTATAATTAATTTTCATTAAAGGACTTCGCTTCTAGCGTTGTTAATAAAATTTATTAAAATCCTAATAACAATTAGGATAGCACGTGAACCTTATAGTTGATAAGGACTTAATAAAAGTTATTAAACAAATCCTAAAATTTTGAATTTAAGGATTCAACTAGTTGATAGGATTAAGTAGTTGTTAATAAAAGCTGTTTAGTCTATGGCATACATACAAAAATGACAAGCTTCATTCAATGGACCATGATCCAGTCAATGTGCTTGGCTAAGAGTTCTGGATCACCCTTTAAGGGATAGTGATCCTGGCTTAGTCAATTCCCTGGCTGAGTTCCGCTGGACCGCAATGTCGCGAATCATGATTGTATGACACCCTGGACTATATCTAAGTCAAATACGTTAATGATCTTTTTCAAGATTAGCCGTAGCCCTCATTGTTTTAGGGGTTAGCAACTATAGGGCCCGTGTTACAGTTGTTGAGATACACTCAAGTTGTGACATGGCAACCTTGTAGAAACCAACTTCTTAAATACATAAGATGTAGTCTAAGACCTGACCCAAACCGACGTGTCGTGCATACACCGAGCTGATGGACAAGTCAGGCTAGACATGAAAACAAGGGTCCGACTAGACTAGACATTGTGATTTGGATGAGCACACTCATGATCACGAATGGCTAGGGGCAAAAACCGATTAAGAGAGTCATATCCGATATGATCGATGAAGAGTCATCTTCCGATCGCAGAGTCAATCAACTTGTTGAGCTACACTCAAGGTTGTTTAGACTCAAGGTGATTGGAACTCTTACCCATTAATTTTAATTCGATTAAATCGTTCGTTATTAAGCTTTAAAACGATCGTAAAAATAGTGGGAGGATATAGATAGATAAAAGACAATCTACCTATATTTAATATTGAACATATGCCAAAACTAGGGCAAGACTATGTTTACCGAAAGAATCAAATATAATATTTTAATAAGTTAATTGGTCAATAAGTTGATTAATTGAATATCGAGTTAAATTCTAATTGATATAATTTAACTATATTCTCATTGACATTAAATGACCTTCTAAAGAACAGACTTAAGAAATATGATTTCATTAAGTTCTGGGTCCAACAAATAAATTCGCGCTACATGTCACTCGTCTCTATATGAGGCAGCTTGAACATATATGACATTCAAAGTATGTTTCTCCCTACAACTTGTCGAGCTACCCTCAAGGTTGTATGGACAAACAATTTTGATCCGCAAAGTTCGAGAATTCGATCAAACTGTTTGAGTCGAATACGAGTGCATGAGCGGTGCAAGACTATGTATCCCAACCGGATCTTGAGACAATCAACTTCTTGAGCTACACTCAAGATTGCAAAGCTCAAGCGTTTGGATACATAAGTTACTTGCATAGCTATTTATTTATGTTGATATCTAAATGTGATTTAGAAAAAGGAAGAAGGCACTCCGGAAAGTCAATCGAGTTAAATAGTTTAATTTATCATTAGTAAAGGTATAAGTAGGAGGAAATGAAAACGTGACATATTTTGATGTCGTATTTCGGAATAAGTTGTTATACAAAAGACGTTTAACACATTTTGACGAATGTCGCCACATTGCTTCTGAAGTAATGTTTTGTGTTAAGTAATTTGTAAATAAATATATATATATATTAAATGTTAATATATAAATACACAAGATAGTAGCAAACTTATATGGTAAAATTAGACTAGGCCGTATCAAGAGATTAAGCTTCACAAGTCACATAAAGAGTGGTCTGACCTCTCGTATTATGAAGTCTACGGACACTTGTGAGTCTTAGCCTCTTAGATACAATGGCCGAAACCCATCTGTGAGACAGTGGGAGAATGAGTTGTCGAACTCAGTCTAGTACATACTGATGTACCCGAGTCTAGATTAACCAAAATAAGTTATTCGTATATTTTATTAAGACACGTGTTCTTGATGAAACACAAGTCTGATAAAATAAAGAACGAAATGACAAAAGTATTTAAACTGATTCGATTAGATCGAATGGTCAAATACTTAGCTAAATAAAATCTTGTGTAATTAAAAGAAAATGTGATTTTCTCTCAGATCAAGTCTGTTAACACATCGGTGTGTTAAAAGGTATGAATCACACTTGATTAGATTTAGTGTGATCCATTGTAAGTGACTCTGAGCAAAGTCATCCCTCTAGGTTAAATCCCAAATAGTAATGCCTAGTTTTTGATAATGTTCTATGAGGACATTATCTATAAGATATTCATTAAATCAATCGTAAGGAAGTTGTAAAATTACTCGAATTTCGTAAGACGAAGAGTCGAGTTAAACATCATACCATGATGATGACTTAGTCAACTTTCGGGATAAAATTCGGAGTAGTAACTCCGATTTAAAACTTGATGCAATCTGAAAAGGTCCGTGTGCGTAAATAAATTTAAGAATTTAGTTTACGTGCCAAGGAAAATGTTTCCTCACTTTCTGCAAGTAAATCTTTAAGTTGAAAGATTGGTGCAGAAAAGAAAATAGTGAAGTACAATCATGTTGGACGAGAACGGTTTTCATCCTAATTTCTTTAAAACGGATTATGATGAAACCGGTTTCGCCAACAGATGTGTACAGATCTACTCGGACCAAAGCCGATGTAAAACGCTTAAGTTGACCATGAAAATTGGAGCATTCACTTATAAGTTCGTTTTTCTAAATATGATTTAGACAGACTGACTTATATGAATTAGCCAGATAGTTTTCAAGGTCAGTGGGAGCGTATAAATTACATGTGAATCATCAAATGGATGGAACATACATTTTGACAAAGTAATCAAAAGGTTTGATACTTTATCAAGAATAGATATGAGCCATCTAAAATGACCATTAACAAATTTAAATGATTATCGTAAGGTACGATAAACTGGATAAGATCCAAGTAAAATAAAATATTATGGATTCCGACAGACCAAATGAATTATTTGAATGAGATTCAAATGGTTGGTCTGACATGAACATAGAAACCCCTTAAGTCTATAGAGTAGACGGTTTTAGCAGATCCACTCACGAAGGCTCTATCACATGGAGTCGGGAAAACTTATGTGTAAAAACGGTATAAGATACCGAGATAAATGGGCCTGAGTGCAAGTGGGAGATGTAGGAATATGATGCCCTCGAGGCCATTTATTCCTGTGTGAATAGCACAAACATCTTGTTCGAAATACCAGTAAGCTGTTTGGTAATAATTTATCTAAGTTATATTATAATTAGATATCGACTTAGGTAAAGTCCTGAGACTTTATGCAAGGTCAAACAGGTATCGAGATGAGTATCTCGATCATGGAGAAACGTTAAACCGTCTGTAGCATAAGTCTAAAATGGTTCGTGGTCGTAGATGTTCCGAGACAAGGATATCGAAACATCGGTTAGACCATTGTGTCTTAGTCTTCACCGTTTAGCGGTGGCGATGATCTCATGATCGCTTGACTTGGCGAAGTCGAAGACGAGACACAGGTGCTCATTAGAATGAGTTCACTGAACTATCCACTAGAGTTATCATATGGTTATATTGACCTATCTGTCAGTGATAACTCTGAGTGATGATAGGATAGTTGGTCTTTTGACTTGAGATCATTTTAACAAACCTGTGCGCGAACGGTGCCACTTATATCAACTGACCTAGCTTCGAGGCAATGCGTGTCGAAAGGTCTTTTGATTGGGTGTCACTTGAAACGTACGAGGCGAGTAATGACCAAGAGAGGATTCGTCTCTCCCGGTCAATGGGAGTTAGTGTCGTAGAGTTAGTTCGGTCTTTAGTAAAAACTCTGCGCAGAGTATGTTGGAAGAAGTCCAACATTTATTGACTAAAGATTGATCGAAACTAACCGGAGTCAAGTTATTGGGGTTGACAGTTTAACCGTACCCCAGACTTGATCTACACGACACAGTTTAGACGAAGAGACTATAACTGCAGAAATCATCACAGACACGGTCAGGGTGGTCCCGACAATTCTCATGTTGATGAGCTAACCACATTATGATGATGCTGAAACAGAGAGGGCAGCCACTGCTCGTGGTCTTTGTCGTATAGGGCTTCGAGCCCAACCTGTAGTAGGGTCAGGCCGTAGGGTCACACAAAGAGTGCGACCTTCGTCTAGTAATAGGTAGAAATTAGTTATGGAGAATATTTTGCATTTTTGATACAAGGGATGAAATAATTGCATTTGATGCAATATGATAATTTAAGCTTAGATATGGACTATTTTGCATTTGATGCAAAAGCGATTAAATGTGTATTAAATTGTTTAATACAATATTTAATAATATATAAACGCAAGGAAAAGTTCACAGGTAAGACGGAAATATTCCGGTCTAGACCCAGGTTCGAACGGCGTCCAAATCGGACACCAAATGCTCAAGTTAGAGCCAAAACAGCCAAAAGAAGCCTAAATGGGTCAGCCCAACTTATTGGGCTGAACCCAGCTTGGAAAAGGGCGCGGGCGCCCACTATGAGCGGGCGCAGGCCCGCGCCCGCTTCAGCCGCAGCGGGCGCCCGCTGGAGAACGGGCGCAGGCCCGCGCCCGCCAGAAGCGGGCGCCGACCCGCGCCCGCTTACCAGCGGGCGCGTGCGCCGCACGCGCCTGGCACACTGCAGGCTGCACGCAGCCCTAGGGCTGCGTGCTTTTGCGGTGGCTGGGTTTGTGCTTTGGTAGGGTTCTTGGCTGATCTTTGAATGGTCAATTGGAGGGTCAAACGACCTCCGATTGACGAACGGTTTTTTCCTATGCGTTCACCGTTGAACGCTTGTCGTATTGATAGGTTGTATCGATCTTGAAGCTCAACGGTGAGTGAGTTAAAATTCACGGAAGTTTGCACTTTGTGAAGTGCAAACTAACTTGATTTTAATTAACTCATTATTTAGTCCCACATCGGATTTTGAGAAAAAGGGAGAGTCCGCCGCCTATATAAATAGGGGTCTCCCCCTTCCTCAAAACTCGTCCCAAGCTCTAGATCTGAGCGGCTCTCGTAAATGTTGGAGCACGCTCGGATCTAAGCTTAAATTAATATTTCTCTTCTCCCTAAATTTCTACCTTACTCATGCGGGCTCTAGCAAAGCCGCAAAGGAGTTCGGATTCTGGATCCGAAATCTAGGCGGAGGTTTCACTCGCGTGAAACTTTCTTCGACGCGTGGTTGGCTCGGCGGCACGGGGATTGATCGCCTCGGGATGCGGAGCGGTTCGAGGAGCGGTTCGGGGAGCGGTTCAAGGAGCGGCTCGGCGTGGGACGGGAGCAGCTCGGAAGACGGCGCGGAACATCTCGCCTGCCCCAGGGCTGAGATTCCGGGTATGTGGTTAAAGTATTTTATTAGCATTAGTTTAGTTTAATCGCAGTAGGCTAGATCCTTCTTGGGATGGTCAGATCCATCCCAAGTCGGCATAGATCTTGGCATAGGGTCTTGGACCTTAGGGCTAAGTTAAAATTGTTTTAACGGCATGTTAATTTAGATTAACTAGTTTTTCTTCCGCTGCAAATGATTTTTGTGTCTATGTTCCGTCCGACTTAGGACGGGCATAGAGTTTTTGTGCCCTAAGGGACCGCCAATTCCAAACAGGACCATGTGGAAGTGCTCGCTGCTGCATTGGCCTAGTAGTCACAGGTGCAACGGGGGTTGGGTAGGCACCCTACTGCGGGCAGAACCTACTAATGTGTCCTCGGCCACCACAAGCGAAGCACTGTCTAGCCCAAGCCCTACACTCCTTCTGCTCATGACCAGTCTTGCCACAGAATTGGCATGTCAGACGTCTCTGTGTCACTGCAGGGGCTCCTGGTATCTTGAACTGGGCCGTCTGTACTGGACGAGATAATGCCTTCTGTGATCCTGATGGTCGTCTGTCAGCTGCAGGCATCTTCCCTATGCTCCGCAAATGGATCTCATATAATCTTGCCGCCTCGAGCACATCATCCTGTATGGCAAGTTTCTGTGTAGACATCGCCTTCTATACTCCGGATCTAGTCCCATACAGAAGCATCGAGCTCGGGTGGCATCGGTCGCAACAAGCTCCGGGGCAAACTTGCTCAGCAAAGAAAACTCGGCGGCATACTCATCCACACTCTGTCGCCCTGAGTCAACTGCTCAAAACATTGTCTGAGCTCGTCCTTTGCAGTCTCTGGAAGGAACTTGGACTCAAAGCGCTCCTTGAAGGTCTTCCAAGAGATAGGACCTGTCAGATGCCGCTCCTGGGCATCCCACCAATCTCTGGCCTGAGGTGTCAACTTCCTTTTTGCTGCATCAATCCAACTCTCCAGTGGAAATCCAACAGCTGCGAGGTCATCCTCTGTGCGTTGTAACCACTCATCGACCTCCAATGCAGTCTCCTTGCCAGAAAAAATTCTCGGCTTCATTTCCCTAAACTGATTGAAGCCCGGGGTCTTCTGACTTGCATCTTGGCAAGCATCTCAGCCTGCTGACCCAGACTCGCCTGAAAACCCAGCAAAATCTTCTCCATCAAAGAGGGCTTAGCGTGTCCCATCTCCAACGAAGATATCCCGTTTCCACTATCCATTCTGCAGAGAAAGAGGACAATACAAGTGAAATTAGTACCATATGTGATGGCATTAAAGTGTGTTGGATGTATCATCCTTTCGCATGTCGCAGTGAGACTGACCTGCATGGGCCACCATAAAACCTGTCACGCCCCATTCTCACATATACCTTATATGACGTCCCATACCAGGGAAAGGGATGATGGAGCCTGACAAGCCGCGGTGTTGCACTAAGCGTGAAAAGAAAACACATAATAAACAGGCCACTACGAATGTTGGGATCATACATCACATATATATATAAAAGGAAACAACACATACTGTCATCACAGAAGGTACATAACCACATAACTACATAGTCAAAGAGAGAACTACACACCAGCGTCAAGTACAAAGTGGAACTGTATCAAGTATACATGAGAAGTACTACAAGCCACCAATATATATCACAGCTACAACAGACAACTCGCTCACCACTCGACTCAACTCACACTACACGACACAGCCCAAAAAGAGTGGTGTCCCCAGGTCAACTCACGTCTAAGGAATCTCCTGAGGGAGATTCTGCTCTGGTGTCACCTACTCAAGACCTAAATAGTAAAATGAACACGTCAAAACGTGCCCAATAGGAACTAACCAGGGTTGGGGTAATCACTTAGGGTTATGAGTGTAAAGGCAATATGAGTACAAGTAACCAAGGTAAAGAGTACAACACACAAGTGTGCAACAACAACACATATAAAGTTCATTAGTTAGCAGATGTTAGTGACTTTTTAGAAGCATGTGTATCACCTAAAGATAAGGGCCTGGACCTCACCCAAAATTTGGGGTGAACATAGCACACGACGCAGTGGACACGGGCACTGTACGCCGGGCCTCTCAGCTCCCCCGTCCCTGGCAGGAGTGAGGCTCTCCACATAATAACACAACCTCCGTGTGTCCCATCCACTCCCGGTAAAGGCGAGTGTGAATAAATATCACATATCACATATCTCTTTCCACAACTTCTCAGTCCAGCCCTCTTATAGTTAAGTTATACCCAAACTTCCCTCATCCCAATACTAGGATGTTCACCCGCCTTAGAGCAGATCGAGACATCCCAGTTAACATGTCATATGTCATAATATTCAATGGCCATACACAAGTTCACAAATGCAATACATGACACAACATTTTAATGGCCATTTTCCAAGTTCTTCAATTTCACATTCATTTGGGCATTTTAACATACATATATAGCGGTCGACATGCAAATGAAAAGTGCCACACCATCAATTTTAGTAACAAATCTCATAATTAAACTTTCTTAAAGATATCAACAACTTTCATGCATGTTAAAATGGAAAATTTAACCACAATCACAATTTTAACTTCACCCATAACAGTTCAACTTGCTGAAATTTGCCGGAACAGCTACAAGTCATCACATTTAATTAATTTCTCTTATGAATTGGACAAAACTCATTGAATGGAAGTTGGAGATATACTAGTACTGGGTTCACCCATAAAACTTCATGCAGAAATGTGGACTAGTGAAGTTATGGTGATTTATTTGGTGCAACATGTGCAGACAATTTTTCAGACAGAATTCTGGGTCTGTATTAAAATCTAATTTTAGGCATGTTGCAGCCAGAAATGCAAAATATGAGCACTTTGATGAAATTATAGATAAACTTGTTAACTTTACAACAAGACCAAGAACAGCAAATTCCATAGAGTGTGCAGGTAATAAACCTTATTTTTCTAAATTGTGTCAAGTTTGACAGATTTCCAGACATGTTGCAAATACTAAATTTTTACTCATACTTATTGAACTCAACATATGACAAATTTTATATGAATTTGGGGTAGGACTTCAATATCTACACATAAGAGTAAATAAAACCACAAAGATCAGAATTAAGGAAGAAACACACTACAGAAATTCTGGATTTCAGGGGAGGGTAATTAGCTAAGAAAAACCAAGAAAAATTTGATCTTTTGAGTCATTGCACACACACAAACATGAAATTAAGATCATGAACAATCAAAATAACTTCATAGCATCCTCATAATCCTATGTAGAAATTTCCCAAACCAAGATTAGTTTCCTACCTCAAAGAAATCCCTTTCTCCTTCTCTTCTCTTCCTCTTCTTTCCACCTTTCTTTCTCTTAAAAGAGCTAGGGTTTTCTTAAAATTTTTGGAAGTGGAATTAGGATTTGTGAGCTTGGATGAACATGAAAGAGGGGAAGGGGAATTTAGGCCAAATTAAGGAGGGGGAGAGGGAGATAGGAATGAAAAAGAAAAAGAAACGAAAGTTAAAGAAGAGTATGGAAATTTCCTACAAAAATATCTATCACTAGATTCTTCTTTAGGATAAGCATGCATAGGCTAAAATAACCTTAATACACCTACAAAATTACCCCTCAACTTTCAAGTAATTACAAGTTTGCCATTACTTTATGCACACACAAATTTAGTATGTACGCACATCAGTTTTAGTCCAAATAACCGTTTTGCCCCTAACCCTTCTAAAAATTTACGAGTGTGCCACTAATCCTATCCCTTTTCACACTAGCCCCTCTCATGGTAACCCACTCTTTCAAATTTACAAGTATGACACTACTTTACACACCCACCTTTACTCTACACACACTTCCACCCTTATAGCCAAATGACCAAAATGCCCCTACACTCTTCACGAAATTACACGACTGCCACTAGCCAAATACACACCATATCACCTCTTATCATCTCATTATACTCACTCTACTCGCGCGCAGAGGACTACCGTATCAGTCGCCGTATAGGGCTAAACAGGCTATGACAAATTCTATGGCTAATCTTCTCAAGAATGAATCTTGTCGTATTGTTTGATTGCTTGTGAGTTAGATGATTGGATGTAATATTTTGAGGATGGGTTGTGATGTTGTTAGTTGTACTGTGTTATAAACAATGAAGTTTTTGTTTATGTTGGTGATGGATTGTAACTTGGAATACTTTATTGTGTTGTAATATCTTATTTTGTCATGTGAATCTCTATTCTTTTATAAAATATGATGTCTTTTCCATTGAAAATTTCTATCTTCATATTTGCATGTGTTGGGGTTTTGGCGGACCCCCAGAGCTCGGATCTGTGTCTGTCCTAAGTCGGACGGACCACAGAGGCACAAAAGCGCAGCGGAAAACAGAAATTCAAAAATTTCTAGACTAGCTAAACTATTTAGCTAGGCTCTGGGGAGCCAGAACCTAGCCCGATCTATGCCAACTTGGGGTGGATCTGACCACCCCAAGAGGGATCTACTCTAAAGCGACTAATTAAATGTACACTACAAATTACTTAACTACATACCCAGAATCTTGGCCCTGGAGCAGGCAAGATGTACCGCACCGTCTTCAGAAGCTCCTCGTAGCCGAGCCGCTTTGACTCAATCCGCCTGAGCCGCCTCGCACCCTCGCACCGATCCGCCCGAGCCGACTTTCGCCTCTGAGCCGATCACAAGCGGTAGAAAGTTTCACTTGAGAAGAACATGCGTCTTAGACATTTGGATTAAGAATCCAAACCCCCTTCGTAGTCTTGCTAGGACTACTCCGGAGAATAGGAAGAGATAGAGAGATTTTAGTCGCCGATCGAGCTTGCTCTAAAAATCTGGAGCTACTCGGTCGATGGCTTTGTGTGTTTTTCAACGAAGAGAGTGCACCTCTATTTATATAGGGAGTCGGCACTCACTCTCTCATTGCGAGCAATGTGGGACATTCCGCAAGAGGGAGAAAAAACAATTAAGCCAATTTGGCTTAATTTCAAGTTAAAGTGAGCTTTTCATAAAAGCAAACTTTAACTAATTAATTCTCATTGCACATTAAACCTTAGACACCAAACAAGCTATCAATCCAAAGAGTTTCGAATGGTGAACGCGTAGGAACCGACGGTGACGAATTTCGACTTCGTTTGACCCCCTCAAACAATTGCTCAAAGTTGAGCAAATTATCAAAATTCATAGCCGTCATTTGGGGTTTCAAAAAACCCTAAAACAACTTAAGTTGCGGGCGCGCCCGCTAAGCTTAGCGGGCACGCCCGCCCAAGGGGAGGAAAAGGCGGTCCACACGCCC
The DNA here is from genome assembly GCA_030789695.1 of Scilla litardierei. Taxonomy (NCBI): domain Eukaryota; kingdom Viridiplantae; phylum Streptophyta; class Magnoliopsida; order Asparagales; family Asparagaceae; genus Scilla; species Scilla litardierei. The sequence goes on from CM061141.1 coordinate 41,191,326, forward strand.
GCTAGGCAGCGGGCCCCGCCCGCATGCAGCGGGCCGCGCCCGCTGTGCAGCGGGCGCGTGCCCACTGCAACCAGCGGGCTGCGCCCGTTTGCCTTGCCTATGGGCTTATTAGCCCAGTGGGTCTAACCCACTTCGCCTTGGACTGTTTTCGCGTTTCCGGGCTCGTTTGAGCTCCGATTTGGACACGGTTTGAACCTGTGTTTAGTTCGGGACGATCCCGTCATCCAGGTAACCCTTTCCAACATATTTGTTCATACTAAATTTGTCGTAAGCAATTTACGACACGTTTAATCTTTGGTTTGCATCAAATGCAACGTTTGTCCATATTGCTATTGCGACTAACTTTCACAACTTGACTTGTGAATATTTAATATCATCAAATGATATTTCTCTCTATTCTATCTTTCTATTACTAAGACACGAACACTACTCGGTGTAAGACCCTACAGCCTGACCTTACTACAGGTTGGGGCTCAGAACCCCTAGACGACGGTCACTACGAACAGTAGCTGTCGCCCCTGTTTCAGAATCATCATAACGTGATCGATCCTTTGACAAAAACATCATTGGGTTTACATTGGCTGTGTCAGTGATGAACTTCGTTAGCCGTAGTCCCTTCGTCAAGACTGTGTTTATGTTGGCCTAGGGTATGGTTTACTGTCAACCCTATTAGACAACATTGGTCAGTATACGGTGGTCTTTATTGTATACGCGTTGTACTTCTTACAACGCACCCCGGCCGAGGATTAACATAAAGACTGTACTGAGCATGTAACACTAACTTCCCTTTAACGGAAGTGACGAGTCCCATCTTAGTCATCTACTCGCCTCGAGAGCTTCGGGTGCAGCTCAACCTAAGATCTTTCAGCAGGCCTAGCCTCGAAGCTAGATCATAGGTCTAAGCTACATGGTTCGCTCACAGGTTCGTACAAATGACTTCAGGTCTTAAGGACCAGCTAACCTATCATCACCCTAGAGTTAGTAAAGACAGTTCAGTTAAAGTTAACCATTTAATAACTCTTATGTGGTCGTTCAGTGAACTCATTCTCTAATGAGCACCTGTGTCTCGTCTCCGAATTCACCAAGTCGAATGACTATGAGATCCGCATTATCCTAAGGTAAGACTAAGACACAATGGTCTATCCGATGTGTCGATATCCAGTTCTCGACACATCTATGACCACGAACCGTTTAAGACTTATGTTTCTATTCGGTCACTTACTTACTCATAATCGAGATCTTATCTAGATACGTAAGGACCTAACTATAAGTCTATGGATATTATCTAAGCATATTAATATGAACGATTTTATACTTAGAATAATACGTACCATATACAGTATGAACAAGATGTATATCTAGGATAAATTGCCTTATGGGCACATATTCTCCTACAGCATGTCTATATTAAAAATTGATAGCAATTGTTGAATATGCTTCATAACTGTGATAATAAATGTTTAAGCAACATATATGAGTTGTGACATATTTGTTCATGTTGGATCTTGGTTTGTAACATATATAAGATGTTGGTATATATGAAAACATTTGTAGCCTGCTTCTTGTTGAAATATGCTTTAAAATTTTTTATATCACAATTCATTTTGAGATTCACTTTTGTATGGTGTATACTACTTGTTCACACTTGTGTTTATATGAGGAATTTGAGTTTAATTCTTTGATCCATGACTAATGGTTTATGACACATGTGACACACATACAAACAAATTTGGACATGTTGTGATATGCTTACTTATAGATTTTTGACATCACAAATTCTTGAAATTTATTTTGAGATTTGATACACACACACACACTCTCTCTCTCTCTCATAATTTCAAAAGACGGTTAGTATTTAGTCACCCCTATGTAATTTTTGATGCTGAGCAAACATCTTAAATGCTAATGAATTAATGAGTTTGGGTATAGGTATTAAGGATATTGATGTGTGCCATTATTACACATATCTTACACTCTTTTCATTTGCATTTCATATCATTTCATATCATTTCGTCCCCCGTTTCACCACATTTCCCCCGTTTTTGTTTCCTTTTACGTTTTTTAGTATTTCTCATGCGTTGCAGGAGAAATGAAGGATTTCAGGGTCAAAACATGGAGAAAAGAAGACAAAATGGAGCAAGAAGTAATCAGGAAGCAAATCTAGGGAGAAATGAGCTTAAAAGGAGCTCATGTGGCCGCATGGATCAACCCACGCGACTGCGTGGACCAGGACACATCATCAGCCCCAAGTGGAGACTACGCGGTCGCGTCGTCTGAGCCAAACAGCCGCATGTAGGAGCTGAGAAGATGAGATATTTCAAAGCCACGCGGTCGCGTTCCTAGAATCCAAACGATCGCATCGTACCAACTGAAGAAAGAGAAGAATCGAGACAACGTGATCGAGTCACCGAAGACGACGCGGTCGCGTCTGCACGTGCTGAGCCAAGACCAAACGGCTGCTTCACCCGGCCGTTTTAGATCAAAATTGGGACAGAAGAACTCAAGACGATGCGATCGCGTGGCCTAGCCACGTGGTCATGTCGCCTATAGTTTTTGGGTTTGTTTTACGCATTTGGGCCACCGCATCCTCTAAGGTTTTGGGGCCTGAGTGGGCACCGCCAAGGGGTAGTTTTGGGGTTTTCGTAGCACTATATATATTTTTTGAGTCCCCTTTGCATGGGGGATCCCCTCCGAACCCTTTTTGCAGACTTTTTAGAGTCTTTTCAGGTTTATTCTTCCTATTTTCTCTGTAGCTTTGAGTTATTCTTTTTGTTTTATTTTGACTTTTAATTTAATAATTGAATAGTGAATTCTCCATTGATTGCTCTTGTGATTTTTGGGTTGTTTGCTATTGGGTCCCTATCATATTTTACTGCAATGAATGTTCTATCAATGAAGCTTATCATCTATTGTTGCATGGATTGTGAGTAGAGATCATCTAGGGCCAATGGGTTGAACCATTTTGGATTAAACTATGGATTGGTGATTTGCTATGAAATTGTTGAATGATTGAGGACGAGGGGTAGGTTAGGATGATTATTATCAATGTAGATCAGATTCCCCCTTCGTGGGTAATTAGATTAATTCGCGATTGACGTCGGGATTAATCTAGGGTTTTCGAATACATTGATCATCACAATCGGATTGCATGATTGACGTCGGTAACTGATTAGAGCCCTCCTAATATAAATCCGAATCCTAATCTACCGAAGTGTCGTAGATGACGATTAGGGATATTCGTCGGACATAATACACCTAGTGCGTATCGATGCATGATTAACGTCGGTATCGATACGGGTTAGGTAGGCCTCATGCGCCATAGAAGTGGGGGGTATGTTAATATAAGAGGATATCTTATCATGCGCCATGAAAGTTGGTGGGTAAGAGAATACCCTTAGATTAGACGACCTCTTCCGAACCTCAAAAAATCAACAATCAATTAACGCTAATCAATATTAGTTTAGTCTAATGATGGGGATATCCATGCCTTAGAGCTTTCATTATTGATATTCCCCTTAGTTCCTATAGATCTCGACTTTTCACTCGTTTTGCGTAGCTATTAACTTAGAAGAAAACTATTTGCAACAGCTGTCTCCCAGAGGACGACCCATATAGCCCTACAACTACATCGTGTGCTTACGGCTACAAATTTAAAGCTGTCATACGAACGTGAACAAGATTTGGGGCCGTTGCCGGTAAGTTCCCCTTTCAAAGCTCCACCCTTCTTGTTACTTTGACCTCTTACCACGGTAAGTGCGTCATTAGCTTGGCTACTCGTGTCCTCATCGTTTTTCCTGAACTCTTTTCTCATACGAGCATTGGACACTTCTTCAAACGTGATCGAGTCCTTACCGTAAGTAAGAACTGACACCAAGTACTCGTAACCAATGGGTATGGAATTGAGGAGAATCATAGCTTATCTTCATGGTCGATTTTAACATCGACAATCCTCAGGTTGGTTAGAAACTTGTACTAATAGTTAAGATGTTTCTCAATAGAAACACCTCCACAAGATTCAAACCGAAAAGATTCTTCTTCAAATGCAGTCAGTTTGGGATGTTTTCTTCATGTATTTATCGCCGAGCTCCTTCCAAAACTTCCTTGCATTTGTCTCCTCCATGAAAGTATATTTCCTCTCATTTGTCAAATACAGCCGGATCGTCCTACATGCATTTCAATACAGAGTTCTTCGCTCCAAATCCGACATGCTCGTCGGCTTCTCGTCCAATGTGATGTTTTGACTAAGTTGATCCAATATATCCAAGACCTCGCGTCTCCATATATCGTAGTTGATCTTTCCATCAAACTTCTCAATTTCAAACTTCATGTTGGACATGATAGTTCGAACCGCTGGAGCATGCTCTCTAGAATTCGATGCCTTTGAAGAACTGTCATTGGCACCGTTGCTCATTTTCGCCTCCTACGTTGATATATGAAACCATAAGCTCTGATACCAATTTGTTGTGTGTCAATGGAATAGTAGGATCGTCGCACGATCAGAGGTGAGAATAAGTAACAACCAAATAGAGCACTATGAAGATCGTAACTTTAGGCCATCGGCCGGCCAAGGGAACACCAATTAGCTTTATTACAAAAGGAGAGAACGAATACAAATTTTCTCTCTTCACAACAAAGAAGAAGCACTCAAGATCTCTCCAAAAGCTCTCAACACAATCTCTCAAAGTTGGCTTTCGAAAAAGTCGGCTTAAAGTTCTCTCAAAGTGTCCCTTCTATGAAACCCTTGCCTAAATACCATATATATACCCCTAGGGTAAATTAGGTGTTTTAATAAAAGATGGATTCCCATTTGATAAGAACTCCAACTCTAACGGAATTCTAATCCAATCACAAATCTACATCAGATAAGACACCACGCCTTATGGTAGGTCCCTCTGTGCTGTCGAATTTCTTGCTGAAGGCCGATCTGACAAAGTGCCAAGCCGATCTGTCTAAAGCTTGAACTGTAGAGTTACCGATTTATGAGGTGCTGATCCTTCAACCTGAGAATCCATGCACTATAGAAGTACATTAGCTCGGCATCTCCGTATCTGACTTGTGCAGAGTCAGATAGACGAAATCCAAGCACTTGGAAGCTAGCTTTCCACAAGATAGCATGACTGCACATCTCCAATAGTTCTTCATCACCTCAATCGAGGGAACTTTCACATTGTTACTGTTGTATTATTAAATGTTAAATTTCACTGTGCCCATTGCAAGAGCATAAAAGCTTCAATGGTATATAATGTAAAAGGTATTTTATTATATTATATAACTTGAATAGGACAAGAGATTATAGGCTTGAAAAAATTTGCAAGTGTCACCAATTTATACTATTTAAAAATATTAATTTTTTTTAAAATTTAAATATTTTTCTTATTAAAACTAGTGGGTACATGTATGCACTATTCATACCAGTATCTACTGATTTTACCCGTACATGTACCGTATCCATACTCATCGACGAGTAAATTTTTATTCACATGTCCATACCTGTCGAGTATACTGATACCCGTAGATTCCCATGTACTCGATGATATGAGTATGGATATCCATATATCTGATGGGTATGCATATTCATACCTCTTACCCGTCCAAAAGGAACTACTTACTTATATTATCATATTTTCACCTAACAAATACACGATATCAAAAAATTAGTAGGGTTTATATGTAATTTAATCTAACATATTAATATTTTAATGACCGGATGCGAGTAACTGCGAGTATGGATATATAATATTCATACCGGTCTAGTTTTACCCGCGGGAAAAAACAAGTATCTATTCACATTCCATGTGTATAAAAGTCTACACACAACCGTATCCGAACGGGCGGATACTCACGGGTATCCATGTCTGCGCATAGAATTACCATCCATAATTAAAACCAAGATTCTAAATATTAATTAATTAAGATGTACTAACTTATTTTAAATCATTTCATGGGGGAAAAAGCCTTCAATCTTGAATTCAATTATAACTAAAAAACGTTAGTTTGATTAGAATTGCAAAAATAAATCTTCTCTTGTTAACATAGATTAATTAATTAAATTTCTAATTTGTTTAAATCCATTCAGACAAAAAAACTAACCGTAATCAACTATATTTGATTAGAATCTAGTAATTTCGGATTCTTGTTTGAAATTAGAAATCCTTTTGAATTGTTTATTAAAGAAATCTTTGGAATATTGGTTAAATAAGAATTATTAGGTAATTAGAAAACTGTTTTAATTAAGAATTGTTGTGAACGGTTATTAACCGGAGTTGGTTTAGATTTTGGGCTATCTTAGAGATAGGCCCATATCAATGTAGCCCATATTTGTATTCTCCACTATTGCCTATAAATAAAGAGCTGGGGGCTCCTCCCCCAGTAGTTGATTCATAACACGTTATCAGCACGAGCCTCTAGAAAAATTTTTCACAAATTTTTTTTTCGTTCGTTGCGAAGGCGAAGAGAGACGGGAGATTCACGCGTGCGGTGCAAGGCTTCCTCAATCGAGCGTCGTCATCCGCGTAGGGCTTCGTTCAACTGTCGCTATATCCGGAGGACGGATATAGAGGTAAAAATCGCTAAAAACGATGTTTTTAATCATACGTATGATTGTTCTACCCCTAGATCTCGCAAGATCGATATGGGGATTTGTTAGATCGTCTAAAACGACGAATTTTTCGTCCCAAAAATCAAAGTTTTTGGGTTTTCTTGTGTAAACCCTAACCCAAGCCCGCCGGCCATCTTCCCCCCCATCCAGGTCGCACCCCCCTAAGAGATGGCGGCCGGCATCGTGACCGCTCCCCCTACAGGGGGGCGGCCTGGCCCGGCTGCCGCTTCCCCTTGCAGGGGGTGGCCCCGTCGTCGCACCGCCCTCAGGGCGGTGACGCCCGACTGCCGCTCCCCCTGTAGAGGGGGCGGCGACGCTCGACCGTCGCTCCCCCTGCAGGGGGCGGCCCTGCTGCCGCACCCCCCTCAGGGCGGCGATGCCTGACCGCCGCTCCCCCTGCAGGGGGCGGCCCCGCCATCGCTTCCCCCCTGCAGGGGGCGGCAACCCCCTGACTGCTGCTCCCCCTGCAGGGGGCGGCCCCGCCGCCACCCCCTGCAGGGGTCGACGGCCGCTGCTTCCCCCTGTAGTGGGGACCGCGACGCCCCACCGACGCTCCCCCCTGCAAGGGGCGGCGGCCGCCCCCCCCGCTGACCGGCGAAGCAAGGGGGGCGGTGGCTAACCCTAGCCGCTGCCCCCAAAACCCTACTGAGCCTTGAGCCCAGATTCAAAAAAAAATTTTGTCTGCGGGCTTCAGGCCCGCAGGCCAGTGTTTCTTCAAAAGGAGGGGGGCGAAGGCTAATAATTAGCCTTAAAGAACTTTTTGGGCTTAAAATTAATTAAAAATGGCGTTTGTGGGCCTAAAAATTCGTCAAAAATCACGGTATATTATGGGGCAATAAGTGGACATATAAGTGATTATTGGGGACCTTTGTGGGTTATTTGGGATGATTTAAAAAGGAAAAACTTTTTCCTTCTACATAGAAAATGTCATTTTTGGGCTCTTATTCAATTTGATTGATTAAACCCACATATTTAACAACCCCTGCATCGAATGATTTCTTTCTGTAAAATCATCTATACATGCTTTACATCACTGGCTTTTTCTGTGAATATTATATGCATGGTTGTGCATTATATTTAAAACTTAATAATTAGGAAGATCCTGCGACCGCTCTGCCGTTAGTTAACTAACCTAACGGTGTATGACGTTGCCCAGTGGTCCAATAATTATTAAGCGATTAAATTATTTATCCTCGTGCGAATATTACTGCCTACGATGTCTGTGAATGAAAATGTTGATGCGCACAATATTTCTGCATGAATGACTAAATGTGGTTTTTGGATCAGCCGTTTAAGTCCCACATTTTATTTCCCGCACTTTTCTTTTATTTTTGAGAGAAATTGTAGTGAGGAATTTATGTAAATGTCAAAGACAGAAGACCAATTTCCATGGAGACGGAGGCCACAATTGAAGCTGGAGATATCATATAGGACCCACAGGGTTTCCAAAGTTGTATTTTCCTTTTAAGCTGCAAATTGTGTAATATGGACTGTATAGACTTTGGACTCTTTTTATTTGGGACTGGCCGATCCATGCATTTAGCTTCTCATTAAATATTGCCTCAGCATGAAAATGTTTTCTTTGATTAAAATATTAATTCATGCATGTTTGTGCTCTGCTAGATAAATGGCTAAAATTGCAAGCGTTGATTTCGAAGTACTGGATGCATCAGGTAGACACTATCTGAGCTGGCAGCGAGATGTAAAGTTTCACTGCGGACAAAGTCCCTCATTGCTGCTGTAACAAAAAAAGAAAATGTTAGCGATATAGAAAAGGCGCAAGCCATTATCTATATTCGCCGCTATGTGGACAAGACCTTAAAGGCTGAGTACCTTACGGTCGAAGATCCACTTGAGCTATGGACCGCCCTTGAGGATAGGTATAAACATCAGAGAGATGTTATACTCCCAAGGGCAAGATATGAGTGGAAAAACCTGAGACTGCAGGACTTCAAGTCTATTGCTGAGTACAACTCAACACTTTTTAGCATCACCTCACGCCTGACCTTGTGTGGTGTGAAAGTCTCAGAAGATCGCATGCTGGAAAAGACATATACGTCTTTCCATGAAAAAGATGCGATACTCATAGAGAAATACCGTGAACGCAAGTTCACCAAGTATTCAAAGCTGCTGTCATGTTTACTTATGGCCGAACAAAACAGAGAGCCTCTTCTCGCCACTCACAATATGCGCCCTCCTGGCTGCCCCTCTACCAGAAGCTCACCATACCTCTTCCTTCAAAAAGAAGAGAGATAATAAAAGAAAAGAAAGACCACAGAAAGGGGGACAACAGAAAAGAGCCAAGGGTCAGGTACAACAGTGGAAGAATGAAGGGAAGCACAAGTTCACCTGGCGCAGAAATGACAATAAGAAAAATGATGCACCCAACCCAAGAGGGATTGGGAAGACCAGTGCCGCAGCTGTGGCATGAAAGGCCATTGGTCCAGAGTTTGCAGGACCTCACTGCATCTCCAGGAGCTGTATAAACAAAGCAAGAAAAAGAATACTGAAACAAATCTGGTGGCTGCAAACAATGCAGTCAAGTTCACAGCAAAAGACTTCGAATCAGAGGACATGCTTGATTAGCCTACTACATTTATCTTAACATTTTATCTTGAGAACAATCCATTTTATGAGAGCTTTTTATGTAATTTGACTTTCTTTGAATAAAATTTAGCTTCTGAATGCAAATGTTTTACTCATTTTTTTAGATGGAATGCTCTCATATGACTGCTTGGTAGACAGTGCTTCGACACATACGATCCTTCAGCACAAATGCTATTTTCATAGCATTATACCTTATAAGAGCCTTGTAAATACAATTTCAGGGCCATCAGATATAATTGAACGTTCTGGGAATGCAATCTTGTTGCTTCCCAAAGGAACAGAAATAATAATTAAAGATGCATTATACTCTTCGAACTCCAAGCGAAACTTAATAAGTTTCAAAGATATCCGTATAAACAGATTCCACTTGGAAATAGCAAATGTAAAAGAAAATGAATTACTGTATGTAACGTCTCAAGAAAATGGAGTTAAAACCATACTTGAACGCTTTGAGAGCCTTTCATCGGGCCTCTACCATACAAAAAGTTGGAGAGAGGAAGCAAACCTGACAGAGCACCTGAAGTGCCCGACATCAGCCAAATTTTTACTTTGGCACGATAGACTTGGCCACCCTGGATCTGTGATGATGAACTGCATCTTATCACAATCACATGGGCATAGCCTGAAGAACCAAAAGATTCTTCAGAAGGGAGAATTCCCTTGGGTACCCTGCTTCAAGGTAAATTAATAACAAGGCCATCACCATTTAAAGTGGATATCGAGTCTCCAAGCTTCCTCGAAAGAATACACGGAGACATATGTGGACCCATCCACCCTCTAGTGGGCCTTTCCGGTACTTCATGGTTCTCATTGATGCATCTTCGAAATATTCGTACGTGTGTCTACTATCGACCCGCAACTTAGCTTTTCCAAAGCTACTAGCACAAATTATAAAGATGCGGGCACATTTTCCAGACAACCAAATAAAGAAAATACGTCTGGATAATACGGGGGAATTTACCTCCCAGTCATTTCAAGAATACTGACCGGCAACGGGGATAGAAATTGAACATCTGGTGCCGCATGTTCACACCCAAAACGGATTAGCTGAGTTGCTAATTAAAAGACTCCAATGGATTGCACGTCCATTGCTAAAGAAATCCCAGTTGCCGGTGGATGCATGAGGACATGCAATTCTGCATGCTGCATCATTAATAAGAATAAGACCCTCAGGAGGTCAGAGTCTCTCTCCAATGCAACTTGCATATGGAACGCCGCCGAACATTTCTCACTTGAGAATTTTCGGCTGCGCAGTTTATATCCCCATTGCACCACGGCAGAGGAACAAGATGGACCCTCAATGTCGCCTAGGTATTTATGTAGGGTTTGACTCACCCTCCATTATAAGATACCTATAACCCCAAACGGGGGACACTTTTAAGGCACGTCTTGAAGACTGTGACTTTGATGAGACATATTTCCCCAAAATGGGCCTAGACATTGAAAAGTCTAGCGTGAAGCAAATGTTAACGTGGGATACAAAAATTTTGACCCACTACGACCCGGTAACAAAACAATGTGATGATGAGATCCTGAAGATCTTACACGTCCAGAACACATTGCATAGATTACCGGACTCGTTTACTAACAACCAGAAGATTGTCAAATCACACATCCCTGCTGCAAACACTCCAGCTAGGATTGACATCCCAAAGGATGGATGCAATCCACCAGTATCAGAAGTGGCTGCACCTCAACAGAAAAAGAGGCAAACCACAGGCTTCAAGGATAAAAATCCAAAAAAAAGAAAAATATCCGGAGACCTTGGGACGATACCCCCACAGAGAAACGAACTCGTGTCCATACCCTCTCCCCTCCCGGAATCCATTACAGAGGAACTGCCGAGAGAAACTGAAATATCATTAAATTATGTACGTACATGGGAGGTATTGGACAGAAAGAATACAATTGTCGACGATGACTTCGCGTTTCACATTGCTATTCACGTCGCCGGAAGCGACGATGATCATGGTCCACATTCCGTTGCTGAATGCAAACGCAGAAATGACTGGCCAAAGTGGAACTAGGCAATAGAAGCCGAGCTGGACTCGCTTCAGAAACACAAAGTCTTTGGGCAAATAGTCCAGACACCTACTGGTGTCGAACCTGTGGGATACAAATGGGTATTCGTAAGAAAACGAAATGAAAATAATGAGATCTCACGCTACAAAGCAAGACTTGTAGCACAAGGATTTTCCCAAAGACCGGGCATTGACTATGACGAAACATACTCCCCGGTCGTGGATGCGATCACTTTCAGATTCCTGATAAGCTTAACAGCAAAGGAAGGCTTAGATATGCAGCTAATGGATGTTGTAACTGCATATCTATACGGTAATCTCGACAAGGAGATATACATGAAACTCCCTGATGGCTTTTCAATGCCTGCTGAACTAAAAGATAGACCTCGGGACGTCTATTCTGTTAAGCTACAAAGATCATTGTATGGTCTTAAACAATCAGGAAGAATGTGGTATAACGGACTCAACGAATTCCTTGTGTAACAAGGATTCAATAACAATGAAGTCTGCCCTTGTATCTTCATAAGAACAAAGGGAAAAGGATTCGTAATAATTGCTGTCTACGTAGACGATCTGAATCTCATTGGATCTCCTGAAGAGATCGCTGAGATATCTGTAAGCCTAACAAGAGAATTTGAAATGAAAGACCTAGGCAAAACGAAATTTTGCCTTGGCTTACAGATTGAATATCTAAAAGATGGAATCCTATTACATTAAACCACATACACAAAGAAAATGTTGCAAAGATTCCATATGGACCAATGCCATCCACTAAGTACACCTATGGTGTTACGATCTCTGGATGCACATAAATACCCCTTCCGGTCGCTGGAAGAGGGGGAAGATATACTTGGTCCAGAAGTCCCTTATCTAAGTGCCATCGAAGCACTCTTATATCTGGCAAACTGCACGTGTCCCGATATAGCGTTCGCAGTAAATTTGCAAGCCAGATACAACGTAGCACCCACACAGCGCCACTGGACCGGGGTTAAGCACCTTCTGCGCTACCTCCAAGGGTCTACAGATTTGGGGCTCTTCTACAAAAATGGAATATCCTCTACACTTGCTGGTTATGCTGATGCAGGTTACTTGTCTGATCCCCACAAAGCGAAGTCACAGACTGGGTACATGTTTACCTATGGAGGGACATCCATTTCCTGGAGATCCATCAAGCAAACCTTGACGGCAACCTCATCCAATCACTCAGAGATCATTGCCATCCATGAAGCAAGCAGAAAATGCGTATGGTTACGCTCAGTTGTCCACCACATTCTGTCAACTACCGGACTGAAGACTGGAGATCTCGAACCTACAACAATGTTCGAAGACAATGCTGCTTGCATAGCTCAGCTACGAGGTGGCTTCATCAAAGGCGACAGAACCAAGCACATTTCACCAAAGTTCTTCTGGACGCACGAGCTACAGAGAGATGGCAAGATCGACATCAGACAATTGTAATCATGTGATAATTTGGCAGACTTGTTCACTAAAGCCCTTCCTACTGCCACTTTTAGGAAGCTTGTACAGACGATTGGAATGATGCGCGTAAGAGATCTGAAAGCTTGAGAGCTTGTACAGATCAGGGGGAGTTAGGGAGAGTTTGTACTCTTTTCCCTTAACTTTGGTTTTTCCCGCTGGGTTTTCCATAGCTAAAGGTTTTAACGAGGCAAATCTCATCAACTCAGGATCCCGAAGTATCCACCCCATGTGAGACTCTTCTATGCTCAGAATCCTGAAGTATTCACGAGCAGAGTCCACACCTATGGCTAGATAAGGGGGAGTGTTGTGAACGGTTATTAACCGGAGTTGGTTTAGATTCTGGGCTATCTTAGAGATATGCCCATATCAATATAGCCCATATTTGTATTCTTCCCTATTACCTATAAATAAAGAGCTGGAGCTCCTCTCTCAGTAGTTAATTCATAACAAGCATTGATATATACATTAGTTTTTGTAATTGGAATTCTTATTTCTTGTCATTTTCTAAACACTCTGTTGCTTGTGCTGACATTGAAGTCAAACCCTCGGAATCCTTTGCATGCTTCCCACCTTGTTTCCCTTCGATATTCTAATTTTAGATCTCTTCTGACTATAGAGATTTAAGGGGGAGGGGGAAAAAAAATAAAAAAAAATACACAATCATCATTTGGTTTCCGCTCTTCCTCTACAAGCTAAACAACGAGATATCAACACAGAAATAAGAACAGAAGAAGAATAACATTTGGAAGGAAAAAGAGAGAGGAAATAGGGAGAGAGTTAAGAAAAAACTGAATAAAATTCAATCAACCATATTCAATCATCAAGCCCTAATCTCCAAATTCAAAACCCATCTCCCGAATCCAATGCCGTATCCGAATCCGCCATCAAAATCGAATCTTTTCGATGCCCATCATCGTCTTCATCAGCTCTGCTGCTAGCATTTTATCCTCTCTTGTTGGTGTTTTGTTCACATGGGCATCGCGCTGGGGTCTCCTCATCAACCTTAGCAGGGCCGGCCGCCGACAAAGATGCAGATTCGCTTCTCACCGAGCATGAGAACCATCACGATCACATCGAGCAGCAATGGGTTCCTTGATTTGATGAAGGTCAAGGTCGCAGCTCGCCACATCTCCTACCGCACTCTCTTTCACACCATCCTCATCCTCGCGTTCCTCCTCCCCTTTGTCTTCATCCTCACCGCCGTCGTCACTCTCGAAGGCGTCAACAACTGCTCCTCTTTCGGTAATCCCTCCTCCGATTTGCTCTAATTTTGATGTAGATTTTGTTTTTGATACATGCATTGAATCTGGGCTGGGAGCTGATTTGTTGCTTTGATTGTTGACTATTGTGTTGGTAAATTGATTTTGGATCATGTTAGCAAATAATTTGATTGATGATTGCTAGAATTTAGTTTAGCATATATAATGAACTAGTTGAGGAATAGCTTGAGAAATTGGTTGCCTTTCCGTTCCCTTTTGATCATTGAAAGCAATGATTGAGTCTCCTGAATTGATTAGTTTGACTGATCTTAGATCTTGGTTGCTTGAGGTTTTTCTAGTGTGTCAGGAATCTAACTTATTTCAGTTGATTAAAATGGTCGAAGGTCAATGAGCCTTTGTTCGGCTGGCACCCTCACCCCCCTCCCTCGTGGGAGATCGAGGTCCAACACGCGCGCGCTTTAAAATGCTTTCCAATGTATCAAAAAAATGGTCGAAGTAAATGTAATACTTTATACACTCCACAAATGTCGACATTTCCAATGTTGGATCCCACCATATAGCAGAATTAAGGATCGTAATTTGGTTTCTGACGCCGAAAATCTTAGATTAGAAGCAAATTGTTTCTCATCACCTTAACACTACACTAATGATAAAATGAACGGGTGATGCGTGATAACGATGATATCGTCTCATCTCCTTAACATCTTAGATCTAATCTAAAATGATACCAAGTTGATGCGTGATGGGTCAGGGTTTGAACGGAGTTACAAACGAATGATAAAAAAAATGAAAGGATAAAGATCTGGGGTAAAAGCTAGGCCACCACTCAAGACCGGGAAAAGAGTGTAATACAACTGAGATTAAAGGCTGAGCTACCCTCTCGATTGATAAAGAACTCACTTGTCTCACGACTAACCATCTCACAGTTACATCAAGTTTTAGAAAGAACTTGCAACTTCTGAAACTCATTTAATAACTTTGATTTTGTATCTTTATCAACAAGTTTTTGAAAAGAGTTCTTTATCAAAAAGTTTGGAACTTTTATTGTATCTTGTTTATTTCATCTCAAACTTGTTGATAAATTAGAGTTAGAATTCAGAAGTAGCAAGTTCTTTCAAAATCTTGTTGTTGAATCATGTTATCTTTATCTAATGGTGGGAAGGTTTGTGATGAGATAAGTGAGTTCTTTATTAATCGAGAGGGTGGCTCAACCTTTAATCTTAGTTGTGGTGGACTCTTTTGGCGGTCATGAGTGATGACCTTGCCTTTATATCAGATCTTTATCATTTCATTTTATCCTTCTTTTGTAACTCCGTTCAAATTCCTACCAATAACGTATCAACTTGGCATAAGAGCCACCATCTCCTTAACCAATCACGCATCCAAACAGATTCTTAGTGTAGTGTTAAGGTTTTAAGGCAAAATTACATAACAAGATTTTTAGAAATGGCTAACAGAATTGTTGTAGTTGAAGAAACCGAATAGAGACAGGAATGAAGTTACCAAGTAATATGGGCTGAGCCGCGGACTAAGTCGCTCTTTTAAAGACGTTTTGCGGCTCTGCCCAAGTCTGTGCAAGCAGTTGTAGTCCCGCCGTTCCCAGTATAAAACAGCCCAGAATCTCCTCTGTTGACGACCACCGTTGCACTGGAAGGCAATCGGCAAGAACAAACACCACACGTGGAACACTGCTCGGGAACTAAAAAATCTCCGGAAGAAATTTTGAACAAAAACAGAGAAGACGAGAGGTTTTTTGGAACAGAGAGTTTTCGCAGTAGGAAGGAGATAGTTTCGCTATTCTTCAAAAATGGAATGCACGCACAATTTTATAAAGAAAATAATTATAACGTTTGAAAACGGGAAAGTTGACGCGAGTTAATACCAGATCTGAAAATTAACGCGAGTTAATTTTGGATCTAGGATTAATGAGCGTTTAATTCTGAATGTGGACGTTTAAAATTCAAACGTTTGAAATTCGTTTTTAAAATTCAAATCAGTTTGGAACTTTTGGATATTTAAAAATAATTATTTTATCCAAATAATAATAACTGCGCGCACGACACATCATGGCCGACGGGCGGGCAGGCGGGCGGGCGGCGGCGGCGTGTGTTTGTTGAATCTGTGTTCATGTAAGTCATCCCCCCTTCACAAAATAGTCGTACCCCTTGGGGCACACCCCAAAGGCTCACCAAAACTTTTATAAACTTCTCCAAGCCTCTTTGCTCAAGCAATGTGGGACTAAAGCTTTTTGGAGGGAAAACTAGGAGATGCCAAATTCATATGATATATTTTCAAAACTAAAAAAAGTTCTAACTGTTATGAATCAAGTACTGAGGGGAGAGCCCTCAGGTCTATATTTATAGCCAAAGGGGAGAATACAAGTGGGCTTATACAGATATGGGCCCAACCACTTGGGTTGGCCCAATAACTCATCAACCCAGTAAATACCCATTCACAACATTCCCCCTTATCCAGCCATAGTTGTGGACCCTGCTCATGAATGCTTCAGGATTCTGAGCCTGTATGAGTCTCACATGGGGTGGATACTTCAGGATCCTGAGTTGGTGAGATTTGCCTCGTTAAAACCTTTGGCTATGGAAAACCCAGTGGGAAAAACCATAGTTAAGGAAAAAGAGTACAAACTCTGCCAAACTCCCCCTGATCTGTACAAGCTCTCAAGCTTTCAGATCTCTTAGGCGTCTCATTCCAATCCTATGTACAAGTTTTCTAAAGGTAGCAGTAGGAAGGGCTTTAGTGAACAAATCTGCCAAATTGTCACATGACTGCACTTGTCTGATGTCGATCTTGCCATCTCTCTGTAGCTCGTGCGTCCAGAAGAACTTTGGTGAAATGTGTTTCGTTCTGTCGCCTTTGATGAAGCCACCTCGTAGCTGAGCTATGCAAGCAGCATTGTCCTCGAACATGGTAGTGTGCTCGAGGTCTCCAGTCTTCAGTCCGGTCGTAGACAAGATGTGGTGGATGACTGAGCGTAGCCATACGCATTCTCTGCTTGCTTCATGGATGGCAATGATCTCCGAGTGATTGGATGAGGTTGTCGTCAAGGTTTGCTTGATGGATCTCCAGGAAATGGCTGTCCCTCCGTAGGTAAACACGTACACAGTCTGTGATTTTGCTTTGTGGGGATCAGACAAGTACCCTGTATCAGCATAACCTGCAAGTGTAGAGGATGTTCCATTTTTGTAGAAGAGTCCCAAATCTGTAGACCCTTGGAGGTAGCGCAGAAGGTGCTTTACCCCGGTCCAGTGGCGCTGCGTAGGCGCTGCACTGTATCTGGCAAGCAAATTTACTGCGAACGCTATATCGGGACGCGTGCAGTTTGCCAGATATAGTAGTGCTCCGATGGCACTCAGATAGGGAACTTCCGGACCAAGTATATCCTCCCCCTCTTCCAGCGGCCGGAAGGGGTCTTTCTGTGCATCCAGGGATCGTACTACCATAGGTGTACTTAATGGATGACAATGGTCCATATGGAATCTTTGCAACATTTTCTTCGTATATGTGGTTTGGTGTAATAGGATTCCGTCTTTCTGATGTTCAATCTGTAAGCCAAGGCAGAATTTGGTTTTGCCTAGGTCTTTCATTTCGAATTCTTTTGTTAGGCTTACAGAGATCTCAGTGATCTCTTCGGGAGATCCTATGAGATTCAGATCGTCTACGTAGACAACAATTATCACGAATCCTTTTCCTTTTGTTATGAAGATACACGGGCAGACTTCATTGTTCGTGAATCCTTGTTGAACAAGGAACTCACTGAGTCTATTATACCACATTCTTCCTGATTGTTTGAGACCATACAATGATCTTTGTAGCTTAACAGAATAGTCGTCCCGAGGTCTATCTTTCAGTTCAGCAGGCATTGAAAAGCCATCAGGAAGTTTCATGTAGATCTCCTTGTCGAGATTGCCGTATAGATACACAGTCACAACATCCATTAGCTGCATATCTAGGCCTTCCTTTGCTGTTAAGCTTATCAGGAATCTGAACGTGATCGCATCCATGACCGGGGAGTATGTTTCGTCATAGTCTATACCCGGTCTTTGGGAAAATCCCTGTGCTACAAGTCTAGCTTTGTAGCGTGCGATCTCATTGTTTTCGTTTCTTTTTCTGACGAATACCCATTTGTATCCCACAGGTTTGACACCGATAGGTGTCTGGACTATTTGCCCAAAGACTTTTCGTTTCTGAAGCGAGTCCAGCTCGGCTTCTATTGCCTGATTCCACTTTGGCCAATCATCTCTACGTTTGCATTCAGCAACGGAGTGTGGTTCATAATCATCATCGCTTCCGGCGACGTGAATGGCAATGTGAAACGCGAAGTCATCGTCGACGACTGTACTCTTTGTTGGATCTGGATCTAAGCCTAGAGGGGGGGGGGGGGGGTGAATAGGCTTATAAAAATTCTCGTGCAACCCACGAGAAATCACACGCAGTTATAGCACAATCAACCAGATACAACGTATAGAAAAGCAGTCACAGCATGCACATGCGATATACCCTGGTTCGGTCCCACCCACGACCTACATCCAGCCCCAAAAGCAATACTAGATTATTAAAGTTAACTGGTACAACCTGTAGCTAGAGCACCAACCCTACACTTACCTGGTCCTCAGTACCTGCACTCACCAAAGTGCCCAAACAATAACAATACTAGTAAAGCCTCTCTCTCTTGGCTAGTCCCAACTAGCCAAGTCCCCAAATCAAATAATAAAATAGTTTTACAGAGATCACAATACCAAATCACAAATAAAATAAAGTTCAGAGTTTAGAATTGCTCAGTCGTGACGGTGTCGATGTCTCTGTCGTTCAGCGCATGGTCAGATCAATCTGACATATAGTAGTCCCCTCAGGAGTCTCCAACAGTCAGCAGGTTGTGTCACCCTCAAGATCAGAAGCAGGTTGCGACAGCCTTTATAGGTCAACAGATTTGCGTCTCCTCACATGAAGATACAAGCTGATCTGCTCTTGGGGATTTGCTCAAAGAGATTTTGTGCGGCGCCTTTCTTCAATTTGTTGCGGCTATCCCCTAAAAATAAATGCAAACAATTATGCAGCTCTCTGAAAGAAAAGAGGGACAAGCACAGACTTCGGCCAAGGTGTTGCGATTGCCCTGTCTTTGCTATTTTGCCAAGGAACAAAACATTAAAAATAAACCATGCTCTCTCCTCTTGGAAATTATTTAGTGGAGAACAAAACAGAAGTGGACACGCAAGAGGCCATGAAACAATTTTGATGGGATCACCAAAAGCTTAATCTTTTGACTTGCAGCACTCGCAAGATATTTTTATAAGTTTTCCTCAAGGCCATGAAACCCTATATTTTTATAATCTTTTGACTTGCAGCACTCGCAACCCTATTTTCATGGAATCACCAAGGCCATGAAAAAATTGATGATCTCTTTCACCCAACAGGAGGCTGCGGCTATACACAAGAATCCCTAAAAACAATTTGACACCCGCAAGATATTTTTCTGTGCTCTCCGAAAAGAAAACCTAAACGCACGGCTCCTCTCTTTTTTTGTGGCGGCTTTCTGCTCGGAAAATTAGGTCACCCCTGCTTTTTTTTTGATGATAATCTCATGGGGTTATTCAGAAAACAATTGATATTGGGCCTGATCTTCTTAAAATGAGCAATTAAAATGAGCAACGTTGGGCTTTTTGGAAATGTGAGGCCGGCTTGTGTTTTGATGTCAAAAAAAATGTTGGCTGCTTGGAGAATGGTAGGGGTTTGACTCCAATAAATATAGGTTTAGGGGTTTGACTCCAATAAATATAAGTTAACACAAGTTAGGTACTCCCCTGTCTCCATTGCACATTCCCCAAATCTTTTCCGTGAAGTAACCGCACGTTCGCCGTTCCTGAAACACTTAACACACACGTTAAAACATTCACACACGTTTGTTATCATCAAACACGAAGTTCACAGATCGTTGCTACCAACAATCTCCCCCTTTTGATGATGACAAACCAAATATAAGATTTGACCGATAAGCTTTTCAAATAGTGTGTGTGAAAGTGTGACGATAGTGGGTGACATGCAATAAGATATAATGATGTGCAAGCACCGACATGCAAAGTTAGTAATATGCATGCTCCCCCTATTTTAATGCTTCCCCAATATTCCTTAATGCTCCCCCTTAATCAAACGATTATATTTTCACGAGCATTAATATCAAATCTTTCCCTGAATTTTCTCCCCCTTTGTTATCATCAAAAGTCATACCAACAAAGTCAAAATCATATAGTAAGCAAAAAGAGAGTATTATTAACCATTTCCAACATTTTCATGCATACAGTCATAGAATATTCAAGTCAAAATCCAATGAAATTAAATAGCTAAGACTTCAACACCAACGTGTAAAGTGTGATGATTAAAATTGAAGCACATAGGGAGAACCATTAAGAAAGTCAACCGGAACCAATCCACATTTTCCAAATAACATTCTATCACCTAGGATTGATTTTTCCCACCTCATTAAAAATGAGTTCAAGGTATCACACCCCAAAAACATAGCCTACAAGGACTCTTAGATGCGGGGGTGACATTGCTTGACGAGTAAAACACCAACGCTAAAGTTTACCCATAAAGCTTATGTTGGATACTCGTGGGTAATACCGTTGCCAAGGATTGTATCCATTTTTCATACAGAGCATGTATTTTCTTTTTCAATTTTTATACTTGTAGGAACATGTTTTTAATGCTCAATTTTTATCCATGGCAAGGTATATCATATCCCTTAGATTTTCAGTTAAGTTTTCCTCCTACATTCACATTTCCAATTTCAAAAACGATATCTCCAAATGTGCAACAATAATAATATATGTGGAAGTGAAATAGGTGGTGTAGAAATCAAGTTATTTTCAGTCATTGAACATGCCATGAATATTTAGAAAGATGGACATGCGCATGTAGCAAAAGAAATAATACAACAATTTCTACGTAGATATGAAAATCATTCATGAACACTTCTTTTAATGAATCAAAGAGAAAGATACACATTGAAGCACCATTTTTTATTTTTCGTTTTTCTTTTGAATGCATGAGATACTAAAGCAAACATGAGATGCAATCACACAAATAAAAAAAACCATGCATACAGAACAATGCAACTACTAGCACACAAACAAGAAAAAAGTTCAAGCATACATAAAGCATGGAGTCTCGTACTAAGTTTTATCAATAATACCAAGCTCAAGACGAAGACGACAAAAACGAGCCTCAACCAAAGGTTTGGTGAATATGTCTGCAAGTTGAGATTCCGTAGGAACAAACTCCACAGACACATCCTCTTTAGTGAGGTGATCTCTAAGAAAATGGTGTCTTACGTCAATATGTTTAGTATGAGAGTGGTGTACGGGATTATTAGAAAGATCTATGGCACTCTTGCTATCACATCGAAGAGGAACTCTTTTAAGAGCTAGTCCGTAGTCAGATAATGTTTGCATCATCCACAGTACTTGAGCACAGCAACTGCCGAGGGCAATATACTCTGCTTCAGTAGTGGATAATGCAACACTATTTTGCTTACGGCTAGACCATGAAACTAAAGAGTGTCCTAGCATAAAACAAGTGCCACTAGTGCTCTTTCTATCAGTTAAACTTCCCGCATAATCAGCATCAGAATAACCCACCAAATCAAAGTTACCATTAGAAGGATACCAAAGGCCTAAAGTAGGTGTACTGATTAGGTACCTAAAGATCCTTTTAATGGCTTCGCGGATGATAATGAGCGAGCTCACATGTGCTTCGCTGCTTTTGATGATTTTTCATCAATCTCCTCAAGTTCAAGCGATGAAGAGGTGGAGGCGTGGCTCAACCCCAACGAAAAATGTGCTTCATGGCTAAGGGGGAAGAGTCTTCGTCAAGCTTTAGCGAGGAGGAAAGCGAGGAGGAAGTTGAGACGCCAAAGCTATCCTACGAGGAGCTCGAATATCGCTATAACGTGGTCTCCAATGGGGCAAGTAAGTGCATCGACTCATATGCTAAATTGAAAGCTAAATTTAAAAATGCTTGAGTAGGGTGCATGAATTTGAATCTTCTAGTGTAAATGATATGTATATTTGTGATACTAGTGTGAGAGACACACTTCTATCTCACGTTAAGGAATTGAGCATAACCAATGATAAATTAGTAGCTCAAAACCTTAGCTTAAAGTCTCGCATTCAACAACTTATGTTGAAGTGCGAAGAGGAACCCAAAAGCTCAAAAGTGTTGTTTATTCTCGGGATTCACTCCACGATTTGTTGGAAAAACATCCGGTAAATCATAGAGGAGGATTGGGTTATATGCAAAATGTGGTATCTAAACCCATTTCTAATTCTTATTATGGTGCAAATTCAAGAAATTTTGCAAAAGCACCCAAGAAGAATCACCATGCTTTCTTGTACAACAATAACACCAACAAGAAGCATGTAAATCACAAGGTGGTGAGGAAAAATGAAAATCCTTCATTTTTTGCTAAGAAGCAAAATTCTCAATCTTTGCATGCCAAGAAATTTATTTCTACACCTAAGCATACCACATCCACCCCTCTTGCAAATGTAAACCATTGCCTAGGAAATCCTTGAGTCTTTGGGTTCCCACTAGGTGTAATATGCAAGAGAGGGATAGCTACATCAACTCCCTAGTTAGGGATGTGATCACCTCATGTGATTACATTAGGAAATCAAACTTGATGTAGGACGTGGTGGATTTAGGGATTTGGTGGAGGATTTGGGAAAGAACTAGAAAATTGGGGATTTCTTGGCTTCGCACCAAGGGTTTCCGAGGCTTCGCACCAAGGAGAGTGGAACCTTTCACAGGCTTAGAGAAAATTATCTATTCATTTATCCGTTTCCTTAAAATAATAAGTCTACTGGCCTTTATATAGGCTTACAACCAAATAACAAAAAACAAATAAAATCCTAATAGATAAGATCAAATAAAAACAAATAAAATCTTAACTAAAATTCTAACTAAAAATCCTAACAGAAAAATCAAATAAAATCATAACTGAAAATCATAATAAAATCCAACTAAACTTAACTAATCAGAACTTGATGTCTTGATCCTCATCATGAGGATCAAGACATCAAGTTCTGATTAGTTAAGTTTAGTTGGATTTTATTATGATTTTCAGTTATGATTTTATTTGATTTTTCTGTTAGGATTTTTAGTTAGAATTTTAGTTAAGATTTTATTTGTTTTTATTTGATCTTATCTATTAGGATTTTATTTGTTTTTTGTTATTTGGTTGTAAGCCTATATAAAGGCCAGTAGACTTATTATTTTAAGGAAACGGATAAATGAATAGATAATTTTCTCTAAGCCTGTGAAAGGTTCCACTCTCCTTGGTGCGAAGCCTCGGAAACCCTTGGTGCGAAGCCAAGAAATCTCCAATTTTCTAGTTCTTTCCCAAATCCTCCACCAAATCCCTAAATCCACCACGTCCTACATCAACTTGGTATCAGAGCCGAACGAATCCTTTCTTTTTTCTAAAAATCTTTCCCCACTTTTCTCAAAAAAATCAAAACCCTAACCCTACTCTTCAGATCAGTCGCCTCCACAAAAACAAAACAAAAAAACCTAGTTTTTTCATGCTGCTACAGTACCCACACTGTGCCTGCTACAGTATTTTCTGTATGCTACAGTAACGCTACAGTATTTTCTGCCTGCTACAGTACCGCTACAGTAGCAGCCGGTCATTTTAAAGCAATTTTCGCAGGAATTTCTGCGCAACTTTTGTATTTTGACGATTCCGGGTCCGTTTGAAGCCAGAATTCAGTGCCGTTTGCGCCAGTGGGTAGTTGACTCAGCCGACTACGCATAGGTACCATCTAATCAAGCAAATCTTTTCTAAATTATGGGATATAACCGTGATTACTACGATGATTATACTCCCCGAACAAATTTTGAGCTTGAGAAGTGGAGACAATTACCAATCTTTTATGGCTTCAAGGATAAATTCGGATATGATGATTGGGAGTACTATCTAGAAAAGTTCTTTTCTCATTTTGATTTATCTAATAGTGCAAAATATAAGTATGCCTATCTCAAGCTAGGTGGAGAAGCGCTATCTTGGTCCTTGAGTCTTCGGGTTCCTTATCATCGATGGTCAACATTCAGATCTGCTCTTCGATGTCGATATTCTTTCAGGCATCGACACATTCCCCAGGCATTCCAGCAATCCTCAAGCCCAAAAGTAAGAGAGGATCCTTTAGAGCTGATACATGAGATACATGACAAACTTAAGCCAGAGCCCACGACAGAGGTTAATCCAAGGCTTGAGGCAAAGCCCGATCCCGATCCAGAGATTGAGACACAGTTAGGGCATGAGTATGACTTGGAGTCTGAGGCAATTTTGGAGTCTCCGCAAGAGCATGAACCAGAACCAGAGTTAGAGCATGAACCAGAGATTGACCCAGTACTGCAGATTGAGCCAGAACCATCTGTGGAGCATGCGACCGAGATGCTTCTAGAAGCACCATTGGATCCGATTGAGCACATTGAGTTCGTGATACTAGACTCTCCTCTCCCAACTAACAGACAGATGCTGAAATTTTTTCTATCTTTTGTGAATTGGAAGAAATTATCAGAGGATGTGCATCGACCAATCTGCATCATGATACACTTTAGAGTTCGTGGACGCGTCTTCTCCAACTGTCGAGGACTACTGATTTTTGTGCAGGTGTGCTACTTCTGCCTACCTTCACCAGGAGGTGAAGTTCTCAAGCGGAGGAGAATGATGAGGATCAAGACATCAAGTTCTGATTAGTTAAGTTTAGTTGGATTTTATTATGATTTTCAGTTATGATTTTATTTGATTTTTCTGTTAGGATTTTTAGTTAGAATTTTAGTTAAGATTTTATTTGTTTTTATTTGATCTTATCTATTAGGATTTTATTTGTTTTTTGTTATTTGGTTGTAAGCCTATATAAAGGCCAGTAGACTTATTATTTTAAGGAATGAATAAATGAATAGATAATTTTCTCTAAGCCTGTGAAAGGTTCCACTCTCCTTGGTGCGAAGCCTCGGAAACCCTTGGTGCGAAGCCAAGAAATCTCCAATTTTCTAGTTCTTTCCCAAATCCTCCACCAAATCCCTAAATCCACCACGTCCTACATCAACTTGGTATCAGAGCCGAACGAATCCTTTCTTTTTTCTAAAAATCTTTCCCCACTTTTCTCAAAAAAATCAAAACCCTAACCCTACTCTTCAGATCAGTCGCCTCCACAAAAACAAAACAAAAAAACCTAGTTTTTTCATGCTGCTACAGTACCCACACTGTGCCTGCTACAGTATTTTCTGTATGCTACAGTAACGCTACAGTATTTTCTGCCTGCTACAGTACCGCTACAGTAGCAGCCGGTCATTTTAAAGCAATTTTCGCAGGAATTTCTGCGCAACTTTTGTATTTTGACGATTCCGGGTCCGTTTGAAGCCAGAATTCAGTGCCGTTTGCGCCAGTGGGTAGTTGACTCAGCCGACTACGCATAGGTACCATCTAATCAAGCAAATCTTTTCTAAATTATGGGATATAACCGTGATTACTACGATGATTATACTCCCCGAACAAATTTTGAGCTTGAGAAGTGGAGACAATTACCAATCTTTTATGGCTTCAAGGATAAATTCGGATATGATGATTGGGAGTACTATCTAGAAAAGTTCTTTTCTCATTTTGATTTATCTAATAGTGCAAAATATAAGTATGCCTATCTCAAGCTAGGTGGAGAAGCGCTATCTTGGTCCTTGAGTCTTCGGGTTCCTTATCATCGATGGTCAACATTCAGATCTGCTCTTCGATGTCGATATTCTTTCAGGCATCGGCACATTCCCCAGGCATTCCAGCAATCCTCAAGCCCAAAAGTAAGAGAGGATCCTTTAGAGCTGATACATGAGATACATAACAAACTTAAGCCAGAGCCCACGACAGAGGTTAATCCAAGGCTTGAGGCAAAGCCCGATCCCGATCCAGAGATTGAGACACAGTTAGGGCATGAGTATGACTTGGAGTCTGAGGCAATTTTGGAGTCTCCGCAAGAGCATGAACCAGAACCAGAGTTAGAGCATGAACCAGAGATTGACCCAGTACTGCAGATTGAGCCAGAACCATCTGTGGAGCATGCGACCGAGATGCTTCTAGAAGCACCATTGGATCCGATTGAGCACATTGAGTTCGTGATACTAGACTCTCCTCTCCCAACTAACAGACAGATGCTGAAATTTTTTCTATCTTTCGTGAATTGGAAGAAATTATCAGAGGATGTGCATCGACCAATCTGCATCATGATACACTTTAGAGTTCGTGGACGCGTCTTCTCCAACTGTCGAGGACTACTGATTTTTGTGCAGGTGTGCTACTTCTGCCTACCTTCACCAGGAGGTGAAGTTCTCAAGCGGAGGAGAATGATGTGGATCAAGACATCAAGTTCTGATTAGTTAAGTTTAGTTGGATTTTATTATGATTTTCAGTTATGATTTTATTTGATTTTTCTGTTAGGATTTTTAGTTAGAATTTTAGTTAAGATTTTATTTGTTTTTATTTGATCTTATCTATTAGGATTTTATTTGTTTTTTGTTATTTGGTTGTAAGCCTATATAAAGGCCAGTAGACTTATTATTTTAAGGAATGAATAAATGAATAGATAATTTTCTCTAAGCCTGTGAAAGGTTCCACTCTCCTTGGTGCGAAGCCTCGGAAACCCTTGGTGCGAAGCCAAGAAATTTCCAATTTTCTAGTTCTTTCCCAAATCCTCCACCAAATCCCTAAATCCACCACGTCCTACATCAACTTGGTATCAGAGCCGAACGAATCCTTTCTTTTTTCTAAAAATCTTTCCCCACTTTTCTCAAAAAAATCAAAACCCTAAACCTACTCTTCAGATCAGTCGCCTCCACAAAAACAAAACAAAAAAACCTAGTTTTTTCATGCCGCTACAGTACCCACACTGTGCCTGCTACAGTATTTTCTGTATGCTACAGTAACGCTACAGTATTTTCTGCCTGCTACAGTACCGCTACAGTAGCAGCCGGTCATTTTAAAGCAATTTTCGCAGGAATTTCTGCGCAACTTTTGTATTTTGACGATTCCGGGTCCGTTTGAAGCCAGAATTCAGTGCCGTTTGCGCCAGTGGGTAGTTGACTCAGCCGACTACGCATAGGTACCATCTAATCAAGCAAATCTTTTCTAAATTATGGGATATAACCGTGATTACTACGATGATTATACTCCCCGAACAAATTTTGAGCTTGAGAAGTGGAGACAATTACCAATCTTTTATGGCTTCAAGGATAAATTCGGATATGATGATTGGGAGTACTATCTAGAAAAGTTCTTTTCTCATTTTGATTTATCTAATAGTGCAAAATATAAGTATGCCTATCTCAAGCTAGGTGGAGAAGCGCTATCTTGGTCCTTGAGTCTTCGGGTTCCTTATCATCGATGGTCAACATTCAGATCTGCTCTTCGATGTCGATATTCTTTCAGGCATCGGCACATTCCCCAGGCATTCCAGCAATCCTCAAGCCCAAAAGTAAGAGAGGATCCTTTAGAGCTGATACATGAGATACATAACAAACTTAAGCCAGAGCCCACGACAGAGGTTAATCCAAGGCTTGAGGCAAAGCCCGATCCCGATCCAGAGATTGAGACACAGTTAGGGCATGAGTATGACTTGGAGTCTGAGGCAATTTTGGAGTCTCCGCAAGAGCATGAACCAGAACCAGAGTTAGAGCATGAACCAGAGATTGACCCAGTACTGCAGATTGAGCCAGAACCATCTGTGGAGCATGCGACCGAGATGCTTCTAGAAGCACCATTGGATCCGATTGAGCACATTGAGTTCGTGATACTAGACTCTCCTCTCCCAACTAACAGACAGATGCTGAAATTTTTTCTATCTTTCGTGAATTGGAAGAAATTATCAGAGGATGTGCATCGACCAATCTGCATCATGATACACTTTAGAGTTCGTGGACGCGTCTTCTCCAACTGTCGAGGACTACTGATTTTTGTGCAGGTGTGCTACTTCTGCCTACCTTCACCAGGAGGTGAAGTTCTCAAGCGGAGGAGAATGATGTGGATCAAGACATCAAGTTCTGATTAGTTAAGTTTAGTTGGATTTTATTATGATTTTCAGTTATGATTTTATTTGATTTTTCTGTTAGGATTTTTAGTTAGAATTTTAGTTAAGATTTTATTTGTTTTTATTTGATCTTATCTATTAGGATTTTATTTGTTTTTTGTTATTTGGTTGTAAGCCTATATAAAGGCCAGTAGACTTATTATTTTAAGGAAACGGATAAATGAATAGATAATTTTCTCTAAGCCTGTGAAAGGTTCCACTCTCCTTGGTGCGAAGCCTCGGAAACCCTTGGTGCGAAGCCAAGAAATCCCCAATTTTCTAGTTCTTTCCCAAATCCTCCACCAAATCCCTAAATCCACCACGTCCTACAAAAGTTGCGCAGAAATTCCTGCGAAAATTGCTTTAAAATGACCGGCTGCTACTGTAGCGGTACTGTAGCAGGCAGAAAATACTGTAGCGTTACTGTAGCATACAGAAAATACTGTAGCAGGCACAGTGTGGGTACTGTAGCAGCATGAAAAAACTAGGTTTTTTGTTTTGTTTTTGTGGAGGCGACTGATCTGAAGAGTAGGGTTAGGGTTTTGATTTTTTTGAGAAAAGTGGGGAAAGATTTTTAGAAAAAAGAAAGGATTCGTTCGGCTCTGATACCAAGTTGATGTAGGACGTGGTGGATTTAGGGATTTGGTGGAGGATTTGGGAAAGAACTAGAAAATTGGAGATTTCTTGGCTTCGCACCAAGGGTTTCCGAGGCTTCGCACCAAGGAGAGTGGAACCTTTCACAGGCTTAGAGAAAATTATCTATTCATTTATTCATTCCTTAAAATAATAAGTCTACTGGCCTTTATATAGGCTTACAACCAAATAACAAAAAACAAATAAAATCCTAATAGATAAGATCAAATAAAAACAAATAAAATCTTAACTAAAATTCTAACTAAAAATCCTAACAGAAAAATCAAATAAAATCATAACTGAAAATCATAATAAAATCCAACTAAACTTAACTAATCACAACTTGATTTGATCCTCATCAAAACTCCTCTTGGATTTGGTTCCCTAATGTTTAGGTCTATCACACATGTGCATATTACATAGGTTTATGCTTAATGCTTATTCTTATCATACCCATTGATTGTGTCTGGATTTCATGCAATTATGGCAAATAATTTCATTATTAGAATCATCAGACATATTCTTAGACATAGGAGCATCACGTTTATTTAAAAGAATTTTTTCCCTTTCGGTTCTTCTTATTGTGTAGACTTTTCCCATCACTTGAGGTATGATCACCAAAACATTGCTCGCTTCCACATGTCATCTCCAAAGTCCTCCATATTTTCTGCACAGAAGAAGAGCAATGAAAAATATAATTAAATATTTTTCTATTCAAACCACAAAATAAAATATTCATTGTTTTAGCATCCAGAGCACACAAATTTCTATCATCTAAATTTCAGTTACTTTCAGGCTTAGAAATCTCAATATAGCCGTTTTCAATAATATGTCATGTATCAAAATCCACAGATAACAAGTAAACTTTCATCTTAGCCTTATAGTAAATGTAATCATGCCCACTAAACATAGGAGGTCTATCAATGGAGTGTCGATCAGTAAAATCACCATCCGAAATACTCATGACCGGGTGTGCAATCCTAAACTCTAGGTCTAAAAACTGGTCAACCCAGGCTTCGATATCACTTATAGGATCGAAAAGTACACCTAAAGTCGGGTGAATATGGTGATCGACAAATAAAAACGTGCAACACACAAGCAGATAAAAAAGACAGAAATCATAACCAATCACAGATAACACTAGATATACATTGGTTCAGTCGAACCTTAACCTACTCCAGCAACCTCCAAAATCCACTATAAGATCAACCAGTCTCACCACACTTACAAATACGTGGGACTCGCAAATCCCATGCTTCACGCTCACAAGCTCTATAAACTATTAAATCACATACTCGACTGAACTAATCTACCTAGCTGGACTCTGTCTCAATCCACACCTTGTGAATCAAGAATCCCAGAACTATACTCACGTAGCTCTCTAACGACCAAAATAGTGTAAAAGAAAATACAAGGATCAAATCGTGATATTCCACAAAAATATAAATAGATAAAGTTCAGAGTGGTCAGTTTGTGGCGTCGATATATTCTCGTCGATCCGCTCGTAGACGGCTCTGTAATGATTCTGACCGTTTGTTAATCGGAGATTTATATTGTAAAATATGGCTTCTTGAACTTGCAGGGGCCTTTTTGCAATTTCTGATTCTTCAGGACTTCTGCTGCAAAATTGATCTCTGGAATCTGCTATGGTTTTCTTGGCTTTCGTGTGTAGTGCGTCAGTCTCATTCTCCGTCTCGTGCTGCGTTCGATGAAGTCAGCGTGTTGTTCGTCGGTTCATGCACTGCTGCCAACTGACGTCACTTGCTTCAGTGCGGTGTGGAGAGACGAGTCAGCCGCTCGGTTTGCTTGAATTCCGTGCTTCGGTTTTCACGTGGGCGTCGGATGCTATCAGTCTGTTGGCATGTGCGTGTGCAGAATACTGCTCTCTCTCTGATTAATTTTTTGATTGATTTTTCTCTTCCCACTAATTGGCATACCTCTTGCTTCCTCAATGTACACGCACATGAGAAGTTTTTATTATTCTCCTCTTTTTTGCTTCTATCTCAATCTCTCTTTGGTGTCGCGTCTCTATTAATTTTTTACTCCTTCCTCTATTTTTGTGTGGCCGGCCTCTCTTATCCTTTTGATTTTTGTTCTCAGCACTAGTTTTCGGCCATTCTCTCTTTGTATATATAGGATGTTGAAGCACACGTCCCCTTGCACACAAACTCTAGTACTTGTATTTTACATCAACTTTAGTATTTGCATGCATATGAACTATAGTAGTCAAGTTGCTCATGAACTTCCTGTAGTTGGCTTGGATTTGTATTGCACTTGCACATGAACTTTACTAGCCCCAAGCTTTGACTTTCTAGAGAACTTTGACGAAGTGGAAATTACCAATTTACCCTTTTTGTTATCCGAATTCTTTTGAACATGAAATCACTTAATAAACACATTAAAAAATTAACGAAGGTTTGTTATCATCAAACAAGAAATCCTAGACCGTTAAGATGCTTGACTTGCGAGAGAGCTAAAAGAGAAGACACGAGGCCAGGAAAAGGGTAGTGATGTTTGGAAACGACAAATAGAAACGGTTGTTTGCCTTAGCATTGAATATGGTTGTACGCCTTAGCATTGCATGCCTGATACTTCAAATTTGGTTTCTGCCCAGAATCCCAGAATCCCAGACAAACATTTGTCCATGTCATTAGGCATTCAGAGACATGCCGATGCATAACTTGAATAAATCCGATTATGCCGGCTCTCCGATGTGATCATGATCCAACATTTTTTCTATTGGGTTCATGAAGTTGTTCATGAAGATGACACTAATTTTTTTGATATGAAGGCTATGATGGTGGTGGATGATCCACATAATTTGGGCTCATAGGCATGTTCCCATGCGACAGGAGATTGTGTGTGATAATGGGGCAATAAACATTGTTTCAGATCACTGATTACAATCTGATTAGATGTTGGAAAAATATGAGGTCTGTTGTGTTAGCAGATAACAATGACATGTGGCATGAAGAGGATGGAGGTGACACCCTGTTTCTTGCACAGTGGTGAACGTTAAACTCAGAAACCATTTGTGCAGGCCATAGCCGATATTAGGTGTATCATTAAGAGCTTAGTTGGCCAACGGGAAGACAGAAGATGAAGTTAGCTTTTATGAGCCCCCCATAAGGGGAATCAGTATTAATAATGATATAGCTTTTTTGTGGATGGTTTGTGCTTATAGGGTTCACCTGGCAACTTCTAGGCAATCAAAGGTAAACATTTGGGTCTTATTTTAAATGATGTCCGTATCTGCAAAGTACAGTATGGTCAAATGGCCGAGGTCTTAACCACAGGAGTTTTTGGGGGTGGGGGGCAAAAGAGAAGTATATCATTTAACATCTCCTTACAACCCTTTTCATATTAACTATACATAAAACATATTTATGTACTTACAAATTCATACCATGCAAATTCTGTTAGTGTATCGTTTGTTACTTTGTGAGCTAACCTAATTAGACATCTTGGGCATCTTATACTATTATCCTGGCTATGATGGAATTTTAAAGCATCTATGCTAGTATCAAACAAGTGATCATACATTCTTTACCGTGAACGCTTGTGAAGTTGTGTTATGCAACTTCAAAATGATAATTTGGGTAACATATATGACTTGGCTTTGGTCCAATATAACATTAGTTGGGTGATATTACATCTAAGTTCTACTAATTGTTTGCCATTTGTGTTAGATTGTTTGGGAAGGCGACTGGGACCAAAATTTCTTGGAAGAGGGGGCGATGATTCAGCGGTATGCAGCTATTTTTTCATTGTCTATTTCAAGTCCAATAATATCATCTATAGCTGGGTGGTGTGTTTTTAAAGTAGATTAAAATTATTGTCTCAAGTGATATCCCCGATTCCACCTTTGCAGAGACTTGTAAGAGATTTGTATAAAATTCTTGATAGAGTGAATTCTGAGGAAGTTCCTGTTAGCCAGAAATTACCACAATCATTTACTGAGTTCCTTTCTGATATGAAGAGCCATGAATATGATGCCAGGACATTTGCTATAAGATTGAAGGCCATGGTGAGCAAATAATTGCATTCTTACTTCCTATTTCCATAACTTTATTGATGCATATTCCCTGGTCGTAATTCAATCAGAGATTTATATTCAATCAGAGACTTGTGGCTTTGTTGGTTCTGAGTATATTTCTTCTTTGTGCAAAAATATACCTTGTTGCAGTAATGATTGACTTATTTTTGCAGAAAGCAATAATTGCTATTTGACTGTTAGGACCACATGACTTTGAACTTCATACCTTCTACATCGTCGTGACCACAATATAGAACCTGGAAACCGATAGACCCTGCGGGTCAACACCCGCCCTCACCATGGGCCGGGCCCATGGATTAGCCGCCGGCCCCTTTGGTTATGCGCGCGCTCCCCATTAGCCTAGGAACCCTAGTTTCTTTTATTTATAGGGGCTAGCCGTCATTGGTATTTTTTATGCTTGATGAATGATATTTTCTCTCGAGCGTCTTTGATTAGATCTAGATTAAACGAGTGCGGACGTCCTCTTCGGCGTCTTGGGAGGAGAGCGCACCTCTTTTGCGCTCAATTATCTTATTATTGCTTTAATTTCTCTATAAAAATTGTCTCTTTGTTTTGGATCCTAACAATTTGGTATCAGAGCGCGTGACGATCTATGGCGGCCACGACAAGATCGCACGACAAAATTGAGGCTTTGGAGGTAAAGTTCACGAGCGAAATCGACGGGATCATGAAATCGTTGGCGGCAAACGATGAATCCATGGCAAAGTTGACGGCTTCCATCAACCAATTGGCGGCGAATCAAGCGAAGCACGATGAACAATATGCGCAATTGATGGGAATCCTAAATCAATTGGTGACGAACAATAAAGGGGATGTGAACCCTAATCCGACACCAACGGTGGCACGTTTGAAGACAGAGAAGGAAAAAGAGGAGATTTTTACCCAAAATCAACCCTATTTGGTGGAGGAATTGGACGAGGATGAAGACGAGGAACCATGGAAGGTCGACTACCGCGAGGAGGAACGGCGGAAGGCGGTGGAGAGCCAAAGGGGCGGCGGCGGCCCTAGCCGTCGCAATTGGGAGCAAGGCGCCATCAACGAGCCACGGCCGAACCCCCAAAACTTCCAAGGGGTTCGGCCGCCACGGGAAGGAGGCGGGGGACCCTCCCCCACCTCAGGCGACCTCCGGCAGGGGGGCCAGGCCCCGTCGGAGGTCGGCGGGGTCCGGCGAGGCCTGCTGGTCCCCTACAGGAGCCCGCCAGGGGCGGGAACCCCCGGCAGCTGCCAGGGGGGTGGGAGGCTTTCGGCGAAGCCCGCCAGGGGCGGGAAACCCCCTGGCAGCAGCCAGAGGGGGGATGCGCGGCCAGCGATCCGAGGGGGTTTTCGAGCCCCCGGGCAGCGGGCAGCGGACAACGGTAGATGGGGGTCACGTACAATTTTTGGGAGGCTTTTTCGACCCTTCGGAGCGTCGGCCAGTAGCTGAGGACACATTCTACGAAGATGAACGTGGGAGAGATCATTCTTATGACGGCAGGGGCGGCTACGAGGCGGAGTTTGGCGATGATGCAGGTTGGGACGATTTAGAGGGCCGGCGGGGAGATTACTGTGGAGTTTACGGGGGTCGCGGAGGAGGGCCACCTAGGCAGTACGAGACTCTGGACGAAAGGAGACAACACTACCGTCCACATAACAGAGATGAGGGGAGGCTCGAGCAAGGGCACTTTGGGGGAGAGTGCAGGGTGCGGAAGCCGACGATGCCGCTATTTTCTGGAGAGGATCCACATGCCTGGTTGTTCACAGCAGAGAGATACTTCGCGGCACACCATATGACCGAGGCACAAAAGCTGGAGGCGCAGCCATCTGCATGGAGGTGAGAGCCTTGGGGTGGTTTCAGTGGAAGGAGAGACGTCAGCAGATCCGGAGCTGGGAGGAGCTGAAAGACTTGGTGCTGGAGAAGTTTAGAGACCCCCGTTTGGGGAACCTGCACGAGCAGCTATTTGTCCTCAGGCAGGAGGGACCGGTGCAGGTGTACATCGAGAGATTTGAGACACTGGCAGGGCGAGTTCATGGGGTGTCGGACGAGTCGCTGGAATTCACCTTCTTGAAGGGGCTGCGACCTAGTTTTCGAGCTGCGGTGATGCCTTACAAGCCTCGGGGGCTTTAAGAGGTCATCGAGATGGCGCAGATGGTGGAGGACTCCCGAACTGAGGATATGAGACGCGGGAGCAGCTACAGTGGGCAGTTACAGCGGGGTACCTCGACTGGAGCAGGCGGAGCAGGGGTCCCTACTTAGGCAGTTCAGGCAGGGCTTGAGAAGACGGGGGAGCAGAACAACCCCCCACCGGCTGGGAGCCAATTCTGATGGATGACCGATGCGGAAATGAGGAAGAAGAGGCAAAAAGGGCTCTGTTTCAGATGTGACGAGCGCTTCACTCCGGGACACCGCTACGTGGATCGAAAGCTGCAAGTGTTGATAATGAAAGCAGCCGAGGAAGATGACATGGAGGACGAAGGGATCGGAGGGGAGGATGACTCCCACTCGGAGTAGCACCGCCGGTGCTTACACCACCTTGAGGACAAGGTGGCTCTTTGGAGGGGAGTATTGATAGACCCTGCGGGTCTACACCTGCCCTCACCATGGGCCGGGCCCATGGATTAGCCGCCAGCCCCTTTGGTTATGCGCGCGCCCCCCATTAGTCTAGGAACCCTAGTTTGTTTTATTTATAGGGGCTAGCAGTCATTGGTATTTTTTATGCTTGATGAATGATATTTTCTTTCGAGCGTCTTAGATTAGATCTAGATTAAACGAGTGTGGACGTCCTCTTCGGCGTCTTGGGAGGAGAGCGCACCTCTTTTGCGCTCAATTATCTTATTATTGCTTTAATTTCTCTATAAAAATTGTCTCTTTATTTTGGATCCTAACAGAAACTTGTGGGTTTTTTTCATCAAACTCTGAACCGGACCAAACAGTTCTTCCTTCCGAATTGTCTTGTTCAGACAGGTTTGGCCGGTTCAAACCATGACATGCTCACTCATTGTCAGTCTGTAGTTGTCTACCCCATGGGCATGATTTCACATACAAAATAAAATGGTATTCTATGGGGGGATGTGCGTGGAAAACATTCTACGCCCATTATATAAACGACAGTTTTCTTTTCTTTTAAGAGCCAACTGGTTTAAAAGATCTGGTCACTTTGGATTCTTGGAAATTTTGATTTTCCATGAACAAATTTATTTAGTTAATAGTCATTGTAGTACATACAATTTTTTTTTGATTCATCGGAAAAAGAGGTACAAAGGATCAGTGGGTGAACCCTCGAGGATAGCCAGTCCCCCTTACATCCATTCTAAGTAAATGAGATAAAGATGCAGGTCTTTCCCAAACCGCCGTAGTTCCTGCATACAATATATTAGAGCAATCACTGTGCCAAAAAAAATCATTTGATAGTAAAGAAAATATATCAGAAGTTTGTATTTTTGACAAGCATGGGTTAGTAGTTGCCAAATGACTTGATATGTTGGCATGAATAGTTGTAATGTTCCAATTCTTATCTATATATGACAACTTTTTCCATTATGTACAGTGATAACATCACAGGTTGATACTTATCCTATGTTCCACTCAATATGACAACATTTTCCATTATAGAAGTCTCGAAGCGACACCGGTCAACCAATATGGTGAACATGTTTGACACTTACCCTATGTTCAACTCAACCCAATGAATTTTTATTTATCAAGCTTTCTCTAGGTGCTGCTGCAGAGAGAATTTCTAGCGTACACTTGTACTCTTAGTGTGAGACACATGTTGCTAGTGATAATGGACTGACATATATTACGTAGGCTGGGGAATGTGTGTGACTGTTTACATTTGCTTGTGACAGATAAAGCTTCATTACAAGTTTCACTTTCAGACCTAATACTTGATGATGTTTTACATCTGTTAAGATTCTCCATATTTATTTGAATTTCTGATGTACCATTTGTTCTATGCAGATGGAAAATATGGATAGAGAGGTAAGGAGATCAAGGTTAGCGGAACAGTTGCACAAACACTTTGCGGCAACTGCTATTCCAAAAGGAATTCATTGTCTCTCCTTGCGTCTGACCGACGAGTATTCTTCCAATGCTCATGCACGAAAGCAATTGCCTCCCCCTGAGTTGCTACCTCTACTCTCAGATAACTCTTGTTACCATTTTATTCTAGCTAGTGATAACATACTTGCAGCCTCTGTTGTTGTCAGCTCAACTGTCCGAGCTGCTTCAAAACCTGAAAAAATAGTTTTCCATGTTATAACGGACAAGATAACCTATCCAGGCATGCATTCATGGTTTGCTTTGAATCCTCTTTCCCCAGCCATCGTTGAGGTGAAAGGTGTTCATCAATTTGATTGGTTGACAAGAGAAAATGTTCCTGTACTGGAAGCTATAGAAAGCCACATGGGTGTCAGAAATCACTATCATGGAGATCACATCAGGGGTGCCAATGTCAGTGACAACCCCAGGGTTTTTGCTTCCAAACTACAGGCTCGGAGTCCTAAATACATCTCTCTGCTGAACCATCTCCGCATATATCTTCCTGAGGTAAATATGATCTGCTTCATAAGTAATCTTTGTCTTGTACATGCTGTAATTATTTGAAGATTGATTTTGAGACACACTGAGAAATTGACTGGGATGCCAGGAACTTAAGGTTTGGTGAACAAAGGTTGCTCATAAAAGAAGCTGATAGGAACTTCTGGGATTTTGGGATATAAAAATCAGATTTTTATAGATGAAAAGAGAAATACAAAGGAAAGGTGACCTCAATTCGAGAGGAGGACTGCTATCCTAGCTTTGATTTGAGATAAATCCTAACTCTACCAAGACCTATTCTAGTCTACTCCTAATCTCTTTTCTTCTTCTTCCAAATTCAACATATCCCCAAAGACGTAACCCCTCTTATATATAATGGATTGATTTGTCCAGAATTACAAAAATACCCTTAAAGCCCAAAATTGCCCAAAACTGCAAGGTTGCTACACATCCCAAATCTAACATTACTCTGTCCTAAAAACTGCATTGTCCTCAAGGTGGTGTCATGAAATCTATGGACATGCTAAGGATGCTCGTCCACTCCCGTGTCTTCATCTTCGTCAAAACCATGGTAACCTCTCTTGCTGTCGTCATTGTCACGAAAGGGTGGCCATCACATGTGGATGGTCACCGTCGCCGGTCCCCTTCGGCTCTCCCTCTGCTGTCACATGGGCTGTTGTCCCCTTGTGGGCCTTCTGTAGTCCACCTGTGGCATAGCGGGCCTCCTCCGCTGTCGTCGGGCCACCCAAGTTCTCCACCGTCCTCAACGAAGTTCGGATAGATGCCACGGTGGTCCCAGCCTGACTGAAGGTCCTCTGTGCTCAAAACACTGACGTCAATGATCGGGAGGTCTTTTGTCTAAAAATCAGGAGCCATGAGGCCCCTTAAAAGTGTCGTCGGGCCAGGACGGCCCGACCAAGGCTTGCGGGCCCCAAGGCGGCCTGCCCAGGGCCAGACTGGGCCAGGGTGGTCCGTCCTAGGCACTACAAGGCCAGGGTGGCCCTCATAGGCTACGCTTGGGCACGGGCGGCCCGCCCGGGTGCCTTCGGCACCCCGACGCGCCACCAAGGGGACCGGGTGCCCCTGGTGATGCATGAGGGGGCCATCGCCCTCTTTTGCTTCCTTTCGAGGGCAGTGGTGCCTTATATCGGCGTCGTACTAGTTGTCGTTGATCAGATTTGATACCGATGGTTGTTCTTCCTCAAAAATGACGATTGTCTTTTGGTTGTCGATCAAAAATCTCACCTTTCGCCTCAGATCTACGCCGTGAGTAGGAAGATCTTGCATGAAGTCGTCTACTTTCTTTTTTCTTTTGCCAAAGGTTTGCGTCTTGTGCTCTAGATCTAAATTTTTATCGTCAAAGTCAACTTTTTGACGCCTCCTCGTGTCGTGGATAGCAAACAGTGTTCTAAATATCAGTCCGATATCTGATATATCGGCCGCAATATCGGATTTATCACTAAGCCGATACGGTATATGCTTATATATTGCGGTTTCCGATATTTGGAGATATATCGCCGCAATATCAGGTTGTAGCCGATATTGCGGTTGATACATCTCTTTGAAATATTGGCCGCAATTCACAGTTTTTTTAAAATAAAATTAGTGGGTCATTTAATTAAAATAACGATAGGCATCAGGGGTTTTCAGAGATAATCGCTGCTTTACCTTAATTCTAATCACGCCGCTCCGCCCTTCTCAACGCTCCGCTCCTTATGTCGCTCAGCTCAGCTCCGTCCGGCGACAATTTCCGGTGACAATCGATTGTGCTTCGGCGTCCGACATTCAAACTTTGCTAGGGAGTGTTTTCCAATTAAGGTGAGTAGTCGAGCCCTTTTTTCAGTTTTTCAGTTTTTCATGTTTTTCTGTCCATTTTTGGGGTTTTTTCGGTCAATCGAGCTTTGACATCCGGCGTTCGATCTTCGTAAGTGATTTTTCGATCAAGGTTTGTACTTACTACTTAGTATTCTTTATCTTTTTCATATTTTTCATTTTTGGAATTTTTCAGTTTTCGGTTTTTTCCGTCCAGCGTTCGTTCTCCTCAAGAGAGTTTTCCGATCATGATGAGTAGTCTTTACCTTTTTGACATTTTTGCTTTTTTTCTATTTTTTGATTTTCATATTCACATTGTTAATATTGATCCACATGAATAATATGTGAAGTTGCTTATTTGAGCTATCACTATGTATCCATTTGAATAAAGACGATTTTTGCATTTAGGCCAATTTTAAAAACATATTAATAAAATCGACCAACTTGTAAACTTATTACAAAAACCGACCAACTCTTGGCCAGATCAGCGCGGGGACGTATTTGAGAATTGGCCGCGGTTTGAAACCACGGCCAAATTGAAATTTGGCCGCGGTTTCAAACCACGACCAATTCTCAAAATAAGTTTCAAGGAAAACTGATGGGCGATTTGGAGCGGAGATTTGGACGCGGTTTCAAACCGCGGCCAAATTTCAATTTGGCCGCGGTTTGAAACCGCGTCCAAACGGAAAAGCAGCGCGCCCGGTGAGCTGGCCAAAAGTTGGTCGGTTTTTGTAATAAGTTTTTAAGTTGGTCGATTTTATTAATATTTTTTAAAATTTCGCCTTATTGCAAAAATCATCCTTTGAATAATATTGATCCTCATGAATAATATTTTTAAGTTTTTAAAAATGTTTTCAGTATCGGCCTAGTGTAAATTCCCAACTTGGAGTAATTTTTAATGTTTCAGACTTGAGGGGAATAGTTTTTTGCTTTTTTCCAGTTTTGGGTACTTTAAACATCTCATACATCAACAATCAACACATAGAAGGTGGTATACCTATTTAAACACCACCCCGTACATCAACAATCAATGCCTCTCTTTTAATACATACATCACACATCTATGGTTTTATTTGACATCATTTTTAGCCTCTGATGTGACACTCCGATATTTAGTCAATATTCCCGACATTCATGTTTAACGAGAGAAGTATAACAAAACATACTTT
Source organism: Scilla litardierei (assembly GCA_030789695.1). Classification (NCBI taxonomy): domain Eukaryota; kingdom Viridiplantae; phylum Streptophyta; class Magnoliopsida; order Asparagales; family Asparagaceae; genus Scilla; species Scilla litardierei. Next base: position 41,231,561 of record CM061141.1, read on the forward strand.
TATTTGCGTTAGTATAGTTTATATCTTCTTAGATACATTTATGCTTGGATATGTCATCATTTTAAGCTTCCGATATGACACTCCGATATTTAGTCAATATCCCCGATATATTCCTGATATCCGCAATCCGATGTCAAATTTCCTAGTCAATACGCGACCTATATCCAATATTTAGAACACTGATAGCAAATGATCTCAAAGAGCTCCTTCATCATGGACTCCGTCGTAGAAAATCTTCCCTTGAGGTCTTCCATCTCGCTTCTCAATTTTTGTTGTTGCTCCTTTAGGTTTTCCGCCTCGCTTCTCATTTTTTCTTCCAAAGCATTAACTTTCCTTGTTGCAATCGGATTGAAGAGCTCTTGTACCAATTTGGTAGGAACTTCTAGTGTTTGGGGGGGTAAAAATCAGATTTTTACCATGAAAAGAGAAATGGTCTCAATTCGAGAGGAGGACCGCTCTTCTAGATTTGATTTGAGATAAAGCCAACTTTCTCAAGATCTACTCTAGTTTACTCCTAATCTCTTTTCTTCTTCTCCCAAATTTAACATATCACCAAAGCCCTAACCTCTCCTACTATACAATGGATTGATTAGTCAAGAATTACAAAAATGTCCCTACAGCCCAAAATTGTCCAAAATTGCTAGTTTGCCCACCATCCAAAATCTAACAGAAGCAAATAAAAGCAACATCGTGAATGACTATAATGAGATCAGAGAATGATTATCAAAAGAAAAACAAAAGAGTGATGGATGAAAGAGATTGGCGTGCGAAAAGATAGAATACTCTTTATGACTGTTTCACCATTTGACTACCCATTTGTGTATCTATGCAAATAGGTTCCACCACAAGATATAAGTTTCTTACCTCCATATTTAGCATGCAATTTTACGGTCCAATTTCATGCTTTTTGTTACAGTTCCTTTTATGGCTGAATTGTATATGAATACTAGAAATAACCCATGCACACAGTGTACGGCGTAAAAAAACCCCTATGAAAAGTATGAAAAGGATGTGGTGCACACACGAAACCAAGGAGCGAGAAGTGTGTGTGTATGCATCGTCGAGGAATAAAAGGGAGAAAATCGGGGGCTAAATTGCAAAGGGGGCAAAGTGCAACAATACCAATGGTAAGTTTGCAAATGAGGGGAATTGGGAGGACATTAAACCCAACTCCCTAAAGTCACACGCCAAAGAAAGCACACTCTCCCTCCCACCCCCAAGGGGCCCCACCATGCCAAGGTGGCAAACCCTAGGCCAATTGTTTGTCGTAGTGGGTTTGTCCTAGTAGGACAAACATCCCAGCAAAGCACCTCAATTGTATAATAGATTATCTATCATATTCCCAATTTGGATTACAATGCCTGCATTCTTAAATATTCAGGCAACCTTGACGATATGGTGACATTGAATTTTGTGCTCTTTGAAAACAGCTCTTTCCAAACCTCAACAAGGTGGTTTTTCTTGATGATGATGTCGTTATCCAGCGTGACTTGTCACCATTGTGGGATATTGATCTTTATGGTAAAGTGAACGGGGCAGTGGAAACTTGTAAAGGCGAAGATGGATGGGTGATGTCTAAGCACTTCAAGACGTACTTTAACTTCTCTCATCCCCTCATCGCCAGTAATTTGGACCCCGATGAGTGTGCATGGGCATATGGGATGAATATCTTTGACTTGAGTGTGTGGAAGAAGACAAGCATTAGAGACACTTATCATTACTGGCTGAATGAGGTATTGTTTGAATTCATTTTCTGATTATACTTTATCTGATTGTCTTTTCGAATAAATATATTATTATGATAAATGAGTTGTGAATTGTCATCTTTTCCATTTTTAGATGGCATTGGGACCCCCCCCCCCAATGCATATATTCTAATGGATGCTACTACTAGCTAAATGCTTCAGATCTAATACCCAAAAGCAAGTCCATGATTACATGTATTTATTAACCGGCTATTTGTGCATCATGCAGATATGCCAAGTTTTGATCACACATAATCATAAAATCCCATAAAGTCTCATTTTTTGTAGAAACTGCTTTAATTTCTGCAATTTTTTCTAACATTTTCTCTTTTATTGAAATTGACATGAAATGAAGATGTTTTTTCTTGAACAGAGACTGAATATTGAATGCCTGATGCTATAAGATATCATTATTATTAAAACTGGCTCGTTTTCTGAGTGACTTTAGTATTGTTCACTATTTTCTTGTTTCTGAGTGACTGTAGATTTTCTATGTCATCTTTCTAAGCTTTTGAAAAGCATCCATCCATAATCAACCTTGTCACAGTCATATTTTTTTAATAGCAGCCAGTGGCATGCTTTCAAGTTCTTTGTGAGATTGCACTTCATAGAATGACAATGAGAATGTATTCTAGCTCTACTTTTCTTGCCCATGTAAGCAATCACACCATCATCCTGTGTAGAGAGAATATTCTCCCTTGCCCGGTCTATCCTTTCTAGCCAATTAGTCTACCTCTCCTTCACCTTCTTTTATAATATATCCACTACAAGTCGCATATTTACTTATCTTTATAAAGGATATAACTCATGAAAAGAAAACCTGGAGCATCAGATCACCTTATTAGTTTCTCTAACACATTCAATTCTTCTGAAATCAGAAAAATCCATTGAAACCAAACAGTTGCTGCACTAGTTTCAGGAATATAAGTTATTATTATGAAGGGATTAATGGGTATCATACGCCATATGAGAGCATCTCTCATACGCCCTTTCACATAAAGCACCCAAGTACAACCACAAGCCCATGTACAACCAAGTACAAGCCCATGTGGGCTTGTACTTGGGTGCTTTATGTGAGAGGGCGTATGAGAGAGGCTCTCATATGGCGTATGATAGCCATTATTCTCTATTATGAAATGCACATCACTCGAAACTACATGCAAAATGCACAAGTGCATACATGATGTTCTAATATATTTCTTTCTTCAATTTCCCTCCCTTTCTTTCTTTCACTGTTATTATCGTGTTGTTGCTATTGCTGTTGGTGTGTGCTTGTGGAATAAAGCTATCAACCTTTCTTATTTTCTTTCTTCATGGGGATTAGAATTTGAAGTCAAATTTGACATTGTGGAAGCTTGGTACACTGCCTCCAGCTCTGATAGCTTTCAGAGGGCATGTGCAACCTATTGAGCCATCTTGGCACATGTTAGGCTTGGGATACCAGGAGAATTCAGACCTTGAAAGTGTGAGGAAGGCTGCAGTAATCCACTACAACGGCCAATGCAAGCCTTGGCTTGAGATTGGCTATAAGCATCTACAACCTTTTTGGACAAAGCATGTTAACTACTCCAGTGATTTCATCAGAAACTGTCATATTTTGGAACCTCGGGATTACAAATAGAAAGCGAGGTTTCAGGGCAGAATTGATGAGGGAGGGGACGACTAGAAGAGATGGGTTTCTTTGTTTCTGCAGAAAAGAGACTCGGGCCCTGGCAGAATGTCAGGGAGTTCGGTCATATATGTAATGCAATCCAAACTGAATGCCTCTGCTGCTTTGCTTCTGTTATTGAGGAATGGTTGGAATCATTGACATTTTGGGAATTCTTTTCTGATTGTGTAACATAACGGTAGAGATGCTCATGGTATTGATATGGGTACTTGTTCAAAGTCCTCAAGCAGGTCATGTTACTCCTACCTTTTTTTGGCTCAAGAGGAGCAGAAGATTGCCAAGAACTGCTGCTGTTGGAGCAGCAGATGGCAATACCTGACAGTCATGCAGAAGAAAGGCTGGAATGTTGTTTTATGAGGCACACAGAGGGATACATTGTAACAATTTTCATTTATTTTTTCTGTTTTTTAGTTTTGATACATGTGTATTCATATATGTATTCTTTCATTTTGGTCATGTATTCATCAGTTAGTTTTAGGGATCCCACCAAGAATTTGAAGGGGATTCCTTAGGATATCTGTTATTCACAAGATACTGAGAAATGAGCAGATGATTCTATTCCCATCTCTTGTCATTCATGGTATGTTCAAATGCTCCATATGATGATACTTCTGTGTTGTTATTTTCAAAATACTTTGCGCTGTAATCCTATCCACAATTCGCTTAGTTCTAACCCCTTTGATTTTCCATATCTGAATGAATGCCATTGTTGACATGCAAATCTGTTCATTCAAAAACATATGGTGACATGATCATCATGATCATCTTGCTGATCAGCCGTTGATTATCGAGTTGAGTAATGATTTTCAAACTAAGAGTCGGGACACCAAAATTTTTATACACCATTGTTAGAACTACCAGATCTAGCTACAGTTATTTCCCAAAAAATACAGATTAATCACAAAATAAATACATTTTAAGGTATAACTATACACAGGCTCTAGCCTCAAAGTCAGGGAAGACCACAAATGCAATGGACAAGGGAGCTACATATATGGGTGAGCCAACAGGAACAAATACAGGATTCAAAGCTGGGATGTTCCCAACTTCAGTGAGCTCCAATGGATTCCCATTTAGTAACATAGTTCGGCCTAGATGGTTTCCATCCTTTGCGGTCAGATGGTATTCTTCTCTCTTCTCAGCCCCGTCAGACGCCTTTCTACCAACCCATGAAACCGTTCCTTTAAGACCACGCACAAATGAGTTGTCCTTGCTGACGCCTCCATCGGTAAGGTTGACATTGATATCGTTCCGAACTGACACCCCAAGCTCTGTAGATTTGCCAAGGTTGATCAGCAATAGAGCAACACCCCCCTGCAATGCCAAAATAAGACTGTTTATGGATTTTGTTGACATGAGAACCAGAATCAACTAGCCTCATCATGTCGAAATACAGTTCCTTTCTTAGTCGAGTCCATATTATGCAGAGCAATCAGAAAACAACATTCAGAGAAGAAAGAATGCCACCAAAATATCCTCACCTTTTTCTTCCTGCAGTGAGCGTAAGCACGCATGTATGGTGAACCACTGAGATCAATAGAAAGAACTCCATTCCCCATAATCCGATGCCATAGTAACGCACTGGAAACAAGAACACCAGTTGTTTTATAATTGAGGGGTATGTAGCAGTTATCAGCTTATTAATCCTACACGTATCAGTTCATGTATTCTTGCCTGTAGTAATCAGGATTCGGTACGAAAGTTTGCCTGTCGAGGAGACCATAGTTGCCACCAATTAATGCTTGTCTACAATAAACCTTTGTATCATACTTTGATGCCATCCCAAGTTGATCTAGGTACCTGAATCACAATTATCCATAAAGGTTAAGTTATGCGCTATGTTCTTATATTATACTAATTTAACGCGTCGACAAAAAATATGGATAAAGAGAGACATAGGCAAGGACTACCATAAGCTGTTTAGGAAAGTATTGGAAACGAGACGACTGCCACTGTTGTATACACCACCAGCTTCACCAACCCAAGCAGAAGACCATGGGGCATGCCTCTTTAAGGTAAGTTGGAGATCTCTGAATGTATCAGCTACCTGACTTAAGTACTTTGGATCTAGAATCCTATTTTTAACATTGGGATCATTGCCTGAAATGAATAAGTTTGACCATATTCCCTTAAAAAAACAAAAAAGTACATCTTATTTATATGTAAGTTTGTAAATTTGCAGCTTCGTCAAAATATCCCACAGCAGAACATAAAATCCGAAGACTTTCAACCTATCCATAAGTACACAGGATTTGGGATGGTAATGGAAATTTTTATTTGTCAAAGATGTATATTGAACTTGATCAATATGTCCAACAACCTAGGGAAGGAAGACGTTGCACGTACCTCCACCAAGATTGTATACATGATGGGTTATGGCGTTGACGACACCTGATCCAGAAACCTGAAGAAGCTGGGCATACCACTGCTGCTCAAAAAAACCTCCAGGTGCTACTAGTAACGGCCTGGACAAAGAATTTTTATACAGATCATCAAGAATGGCGTTAAGATGAATTACGTCAATTCCATATTGTTCAGCACCAACACTCGCACCAATTCCATGGCCGCTCAACTCATTTCCTGATGCATGAAGAAGGGTTGGCATAATGTCAGGGAAGTTCATCAAGCCATTAAATAGGAAGACTAACTGAGGCCAACACAAAGCATTACCAAATTCCCAAGAATCAACCGGATATCCCTTTGAAGCAGTGTATTGCATGAAATCTCGAGCATTGCTAGAATTCCAAGCACCTCCCCAGATGCCATTGCGTACGTCATGATTTCTTCCACGGAGTGCATTCAGACCAAATGTCACAATTGCTCTGCAACCATAAAATGTACCATTGATGCATTAGACATTAGAACACGTTGACATTTGGACAAGCTCATTGTATCAGAATTCTAGGAAATAAAATCTCAGTAGAAAAACTAAGGCCTGAAAGATGGTTACTTACCCTGTCTTGTTGAATAAAAGGTTGAGCTCATCCCATCTTGACATGCTCAAACATCCTTCTGAGAATCCAAACAACCCACCAGCTACCTTTGAAAATGGCTTACATGGATAACCCAAATTTCCAACATCGTACAGCACTTGATCTTGCAGAGAGCCTCCAACTCTTATCCGCAAGGGTTTGAAGGCTGCAACACCACAATACAATATGTTACGACTAATATCAACGAGCCCGAAACACAACGGTCCACGGCCCGACCTCATAGGAGAAGCCCACTAGGGAAGACGGGCCTGCCCGAAAGAAGCCCACGGACGGAGCGGAAGGCCCATCCACCTCGTCCTCGGGTACGCCCGACTGGCCCCCGTTCGGCCGGATTAACCGCCCCTCTGAATCCGCGATCCCATGATGGCCATTAACGGACCCGTTAATGGGCCACCTCACCACGACGCGAGAATGGGAGGAGGCGGAGGCGGATCGTGGGGACGTGAGAGGAGGCAGGACGTGGGGCAATCAGGAAGAACCCTATAAGGGGAAGGCCAGGACGACGAAGAGGAGGGATCGAAACTCAGGTAACCCACATAGAGGTACTCCATCAACGACCTAGGCTTTCGCCACTCCATTTCCTCCCTCCCCCAATACTCGCGCCGCCTGGGTTGACGTTCCGGCTTCTTCACAAGCCGGATCTCCCCCGCCGAGTATCCTTTCACATCCTGATCTGACTTAGGCATCGGAGGGGCTTTGGCCGGAACCTAGGTCCGGCCTCCCTGACGAGTTTCTTCATCTGTCCAGGAAGAAGACATCCGAGACGTAGAGGCTACCCCTCAGTGTCGGCCGGCCATCACCGACGCAGTTGCCAGGAGGACGACTGATCAAGCACCGACCCAATCGCAAGGCGCCGAGGCTACCCCTCGACGCGGATACGACCGAGGCCGAGCCCGACCCGACCGAGGCCGAGCGCGACTCACCGAGCCGAGGCTTCCCCTCAGCTCTCACACGCCGAGTACAAGCGGGCTCGGCGAACCCAAGGGACACTCAAACCGGCCCCTTGACCACGTTGACCACACATCTGGCGGTCAACGAGCAGTGGTGAGAAAACACCCGTAAACACAATATATCATATCATACACATATTGCGACACCACACCCCAAACCCCTTGATTCCTTAAATCATCATAACCATGTTTCTGTTTTACATCATGTTCATTCAAAATCAATGTAGACTTTCTTTAAAGTCAAGATAGGCCAAGATTCATTTGGCAAAGAAAAAAGTTATCGAATTCTCGCATCCCTTAATAATATAAACGAAGAAAATTGCATGAACAATCTCCAACACTTAGAAAGAAAAATGTATTATCACTTCTCCCCGCACGAAGACGGTGACAATAACCAAATAACAATCACTATGATGTAAACTAAACTCATCAAAGGACCAGAGCAAAATACCTTGAATGGCATTGGCTAGAAAAGGATGATGCAGGTCCTGAGCAAACAAAAGATACTATTAGTTTCAGACCATAAAGTGTTCATCATCTCTACAAATCCGAGACAACGTGGGCTTTACCAGGTTCAGAGCAGAAGCTTGTCCCCATGGGCACTGATTGTCGCTGCACTTCTCAGGAGGCCACCAATCAATAGTAGCACACACAAAATCATCACGGGTCTCGGCTATTGTAGATGAGCCTCGGACTATGATGGTCACATCCGGCGGTTCTTCAGACAAGATCCCCGGCCGCGAGTAGAGAAAGAGAACCAATATAAGCCAAAACCCCATGACTTTGAACACAATCTCCCGAGCAGAGAAGCTGCAAGAACAAATTAGACTACCTTTATCAATCTCAGCCAACCATGCTTTTCTAAAAAACAAACAAAATAAAACAAAAATATGAAAAATTTCAAAATTATTTAGTTCCAATCCCTATGAACAAAGCTTGTAATATAATTCATGTTCCAAAGCCAAAGGACCGAAGAGTTTCCAGAAGATACCAAAAGTTACTTCTAGGGTATGTCGCAAGTTATGACCCGTTCTCAAATTTAGAGAACAATGGCTCCTCAATTTCTTTACATTGAAGTCAATATAAGAATATGTTACAACGAAGCAACCACAAAATGTATCAAGTATAAATCAAATGTGGCAGTATTCAAGCACGAGCTACAGAATTTCTTCTCTCCAACAAAATAGGTTTTTTTTTTTTTGGGCGGCGGGGGGACCTAGATTTTTATTAAAATTATTCCGTCTCTTGAATGAAAATCCTAAGATCTTGGAACACAATAAAGAAAGGATTTTGAAGAGAACCCAGATAAGAACTAAGCGAACACACCTTGAAACCCCTGGGAAATTCGCAGTGGGTGCCTCAAAAGCTGCTCCTTTTTGATGAATCTCAGAACAAGATGGGGCTTTGATGCCAAATTCACACGGATCTCTTGTGGAATGCAAATGGGCTAGCGATTGATAGCTCAACGTTTGCTCCAGACTCGGAAGTTTATTAGCTGCGGCTTTTAAAGCTCGGCCTCTGGACCCCAGCAAAAGAGCTGGAGCTTTCACAATTGGATCATTTGTGGAAAAGTCACAAAAATTAAAAATACTTTGAAAAATAGGCAAAAAAATTTATCTTAATCCTTTTCGTAATCGATGACTAAAAAAATTCTTTTTACCTTTATTTCAAAGATGGTTAGAAAGAATTTCACCTGGGTCTTCAAATTTTTTTTTTAACAATTTGACATTTTAATATGGTTTACACATAAAAGCGGATTTTTAAATTAAGGGCATTGCATCATCATAGTTCTATTGATGATGTGGTATAAGATTCGTAAATTAATTAAAAGTTTTATAAGTTTTATTTGGATGAAGGCAAGAGTGGATGAAAATGGCAGGAATTGAAGAAAATGTCCAAAGACACCGTTTTGGCCGTGGACTTTGTTTCTCTCCTCTAATATTTGACCTGTTCGTTTCTAGAAACTATGACACAAGAAGAATATTCTCTTTGTTGTGAATGTGTATTTACTGGGTTGATGAGTTATTGGGCCAACCCAAGTGGTTGGGCCCATATCTGTATAAGCCCACTTGTATTCTCCCCTTTGGCTATAAATATAGACCTGAGGGCTCTCCCCTCAGTAGTTGATTTATAACACGTTATCAGCACGAGCCTCTAAAATTTTTCCACAAATTTTTTTTTTTCCGTTCGTTGCGAAGGCGAAGGCGAAGGCGAGACGGGAGATCCACGAGCGCGGTGCAAGGCTTCCTCCATCAAGGGTCGTCATCCGCGTAGGGCTTCGAGCAACCGTCGCTATATCCGGAGGACGGATATAGAGGTAAAAACTCTAAAAACAAAGTTTTTAATCATACGTATGATTACCCCTCCCCTTGATCTCACAAGATCGTCATGGGGATTTATCGTCGCCTTGAAAACGACGGATTATTCATCCCAAAAATCAAATTTTTTTAGGGCTTTTGAATTTCTCTTCCAAACCCTAAATCAAACCCCGCCGGCGGCCTCGCCGCCGCCCCCCCCCCCCCCCCCCCCCCCCCCGCCCCCCCCGGCCACGCCGCCCACCCCCCCATAGGGGGGGGGGGGCGGCAGCCGCCGCACCCCCCCTGCAGGGGGGCGGCGGCGGCCTCTGCCGCCGCCCTCCCCTGCAGGGGGGGCGGCGGCGGCCCCCCGTGGCCGCCCCCCTCTCTGCAGTGGGGGCGGCCCCCGCCGTCCCCCCGCAGAGGGGGGCGGCGCCCCCCCCCCCCCCCCCCCCGTGCCCGCCGTCCCCCCCGCAAAGGGGGGGCGACGGCCCCCGCCGTCCCCCCCGCAGCGGGGGGCGGCGGCCCCTGGCCACGCCCCCCTCTGCGGGGGGCGGCGGCCCCCGCCGCTCCCCCCCGCAGCGGGGGGCGGCGGCCCGCTGGCCGCGCCCCCCCCCTCTACGGGGGGCGACGGCGGCGGCGCCCCCCACCCCTGTAAACCCTAACAAAAAAATACAGAACTCTGTGGGCCTGAAGCCCATAGCAGATCTGTGGGCTTCAGGCCCACAGATTTTTTCAAAAAAAAAATCAAATCAGATCTGTGGGCCTGAAGCCCACAGCAGATCTGTAGGCTTCAGGCCCACAGATTTCCCAAAAAAAAAACCAGATCTGTGGGCCTGAAGCCCACAGCAGATCTGTGGGCTTCAGGCCCACAGATTTTCATCAAAAAAAAAATTGGGGGGAGGCAATAGGGCTATGAATGTGCCTCAAAAGGCAACCTATTAGCCTAAAAATTAATTTAAAATGGGGATTCAAAGGCAAAATATTCGTGAAAAATCACGGTAAATTACGGGACGAATATCGGGCAGACAAGGGCGTTTTGGGGATTTTTTTGGGGGACTTTTTGGGATGACGAGGGAGACTTTTCCCTCTGACAAAGAAAATGTTAATTTTGGGCTTTTAATCAATTTGATTGATTAAACCCATTTACTTTACAACCTATGCATTGTAATCTCTTTTACATGCTTTACATCTCTGGTAAAATTATGTGGATATTATTGTTGAGTATTGGAATCCCCGGATTTGGTTTTGGGTGATGAGCAAACATAAATAATTCGTGAACTAACAATTTGTGAGCGCAGTTATGGAGATCGTCGCCAAAATACCACGTACAACAAAAGCGACGTCTCAAGACTTCTCAATATGCGTGATCGTGTGCCTGGAGCTTCGTTGAAGCTCAAGGAGCAATATTGAAGTCAAGAGGAATGAAGATTGAAGCTTTGAAGATGGCTCGTAAGGTTTATTTTATAGTCTTCTAGCTTCATAGATTAGAATGTTAAGCCTTGAGTAGGACTTACCTTATAACCTTCATTTCGCTCATATCTTAGAGCTAGGATATTCTTAGAAGCCATTAGAAACTTTCCCGAAGCCTATCGCTTCTTCCCTCGGCTTCGAGTGCATGTTAGTTGGTTCATGAAGGGTCACCAACCGACTAGATGACGATCTAGTCGGTCGGAAACTCTACTTAAACCGACTAGTTTGCCTTCTCTAATTCAGCTCTTTCTATGACTACAGTTAGTCGGTCAAAGAAGAGTCACCGACCGACTAGATGACGATTTAGTCGGTCAGTAATCCATCTTAGACCGACTAGTTGTGTTCAGTCTTTTTCAGCCTGAGCTACTGTTTCGAGTTAGTCGGTCAAAGAACGTTTACCGACCGACTAGTTGAGAAACTAGTCGGTCAGCATTTGTTCTTAAACCGACTAAGTCATCTTGAAGTCAACCTATCCTATTTCGACGTTAGTCGGTCAAAGATCATTCACCGACCGACTAGTTGGGAAACTAGTCGGTCGGCAAGTCTTCTTAGACCGACTAGTTGTCATCACCTGTACTTCGACCTTTTGGCTGTTAACCGTTAGTCGGTCTACGTTATATCACCGACCGACTAGTTGATGAACTAGTCGGTCAGTGATCCTTCTTTGACCGACTAGTCTGGTTCAGAAAAGAGCCGTTGGGATCTTTTTGAACTCGTTTTTCCTTGCCCCTATAAATAGAATCCTGATTCATTTCTTGAAGGGGTTAAGCAACATATTGGAGATATTTTCAGATCAAAAGAGAAGAGCTATCAACTCTATTTCCAAGCTCTCTCTTCTCACAAGAATCTCTCCCTCAAGTTCTTGAGTCCTATATCCTCAAGAGAAATTCTCTCCATTGTGAGCCATTCAAGCTAGAAGCTTGATTCTAGGTCACCATCTCCACCCTAGGCTTCCATTGCTGGTCATCTTCTTGAAGCTAGGGTTTGGTGCCATCTTCCTCCATCAAAATCCTCTTTGCCCTAATTTGGTAAGAAATCTCAAGGCATAGGTATTTTGTTGGTAAGCATTTCATTTCAGTTATATTTGAATTGTATACTCTCGGTTGTGAGAGGTTTTGCGTGATCCCGGTTTGTGGGAGTCACGGTCATCGATTGTAGGTCGATTGAGCTTGTGAGGTTTTCGCAAGTGTTCATAGTGGAAATCTTGAGTTAGGGTTTCTAACTCAAGTATCTGGAAGGGATCCGGGTGGTTGGGACGTAGGATCAATGGGAACAAGTCGGGGAGACTTGGGTGGATCCGAACCCATTAAACCATTTGTTTGCGTTTGCATTTATTCTTGTTGATCGTTGTTATTCCGCATTGTTGTTTGTTAATTGCACGATAATTAGGAATAACTCTCCCTATTATTTTAAAGTACTATTCACCCCCCCTCTAGTACTTGTGCAGTAGCTTCCCAGGGCACTACAATTGGTATCAAAGCCAAGTTCAAAGCTACACATAGCCTAAGTTCAAAGCTATGACGAACAACGACTACAACGTCTTCAAGAACCGCGATGGAGCTTCTTCAGTTATGGAAGGACTATCCTCAGTCAGGCCTCCACACTTCAACGGTACCAACTATGGGTACTGGAAATGCCGGATGCAAATTTTCCTCCGGAGCGCTTCACTATGGAGAGCCACCATGACGGAGTATGTCGAGCCTTCCGAAGAAGATTTCGCGAAGTGGACTCCCGCGGAGGTCGCCGCGGAAGTAGCCAATGCCAAGGCAATGAATGCCTTGAATTGTGCGTTGGAGCCCGAGGACTTCAACAAGATATGCACATGTAAGAGTGCATATCAAATATGGAACCAACTCCTCATATTGCACGAAGGATCGAGTACGGTAAAAGATTCTAAACTCGTCGTTGCTAATAAAGAATTTGAGTTGTTTCATATGGAGCAGGGCGAAACCATGAAGGAATATTACGCTCGCTTCGTGGATATATCAAACGACTTGGAAGCTCTTGGGAAGGTCTATACCCAAAAGGAGAAAGTCGCGAAGATTATCGACGGTCTTCCATCATGTTGGGAAAAGCGTACCTTCGCCATCGAGGAAGGTAATGACATGAATAAATATACCGTCGTACAACTAATGGGTAACTTGTTGTCTTACGAGGTATGCAAGAATAGTAAGATCCGAATGAAGGAAAAGATGAAAGCGTACTTGAAGCAAGATGAGCCAAAGAAAAAGGCGATTGCCTTCAAGGCCGCTCCATCTACCGATGATGAAGAATCGGAAGACGAATTGGACATGGAATCCATTGCCCGTATGGCAAGGAAGTTCGATCGATTCCTCCGAGAAGGTATATCTTTGAATAAATCTAAAGTTAGTTCGACTAATGCTTCTACTCCCGTGTGTTATAAATGCAACAAGCCAGGACACATCAAACCGGATTGTCCTCTCTACAAACACAAGGAGAAGGGGAAAGCATCAAAGTACGACAAGTCGAGAAAGTACAAGAAAGGACTTGTTGGCACATTCACCGACTCCGAAGAGGATTCCTCAAGTGGAGAGTCGGATGATGGAAGAGTGGAGAAAGCAAAACTCTGCTTCATGGCTAATGAGGCAAAAGATCGAAAGTCCTCCTTCGATGAAAGCGAGGATGAAAGCGAGGATGGTAGCGAGAATGAAAGCGGAGAACCTACTATTGATGAAATGAGGTTAGCAAACCAAGAAATTTGGTCTAAATTTACTAAGTTAGTAGATAGATATAATAAGACCAAAGATGAACTTGTTAGCCTCCAAACCTCTCCTAAGTCTACCATCACCAACAATGACACCATTGTTGAGACTCTCGCCAATGAGAAAGCAAGTTTGCTTACTCATAATGGCTTGTTGAGAAATGAGGTGAAGTCCCTCAAATCTCAACTTGAGCATGTTCTTGTTGAGGATTCGGATGAACATGTGATAGCGGATTTGACGTCTCAAAACTCAACCTTGAGTATTGAGAATAAGAATCTCAAATCACGTGTTTATGCACTCACATCGCAAGTATCCACTTTGGATGCTTCTTTGCATTCTCTCAAAGAGAAGTATGAGTGCACGTTAGGCCGTATCAATGATTTCAATAAAGGTAAGGGCCATTTGGATAATATCCTAAATGACTTACTTCCGGCCAAACACCACATTGGCTTGGGGTATAAGATGGGAGACTCATCCAAATCGCCTACCACCTTTGTTAGGCCGACATCTGATGCCTCGACGAGTGGGAGCAAACACCCCATTGGTAGTTCTCCTACCAATAGTGCTTCCACTTCGTACACACCCCCGATTGGAAAGAAACCCACTTTGGGTAGACCTCCAAAGAGGGGTCATGCATTTTTGTACTCACATGCTATGCCACGTAGGAACACACATTCTACTCCACCGGTGCATGCAAATATTAATGATGATTTTTATACTCCGCACCCACGAGCACGTGCAAACACTCATATGAGACACCCACGTGCACGTAATCATGCTCATGCACATCCTAATGCTTATGTTCAAACATCTCATCAACATGTGCATGCCTACTCTCATAATCATCCTCATGCATACACACCTCATGCTTATCCACGTATGTATGCTACACCACATCATGGATCTCATGCTCATCATAATGCTATTGCTAGATCTCATGCTCCTAGGCCACATGCACCACATAGAAATCAACCTTTTGTGCATGCAACCACTAGGAAGAGGATTCCCAAAATGTACACTATTTGGGGTCCCAAGAACACTAGCGATGATGCTATGAATGTTTATGTGAAATCATATATTAATGATGTTATTTTGAATAATGATTATGTTGGGAAGTCAAGTTCCTCTTGGACTTGGTTTCCGAAGGGTTAGTTCCTTTAACCTTTCAATGCTTGGTACCATGAGATTATGATCATGTTATGGGTACCAAGGCATTTGTTTATAAATTTGATTTTGATTACATTAACTCATGGGTTGCAATTATTTTAATTTCGTATTTCAAATTTGTTGTCTAACCCATTGGATCCAAAAGGGTTTTTGGATACCAAAATGAAGTTTTCTAGGTTCAATCCACCGTGGGATACCAACCCTACCAACTCCTCGATTTGCGAAGACTTTCATTCAAACGGAGTTGATGGTGCTTAGGTAATGCACCAATGTAGGGGGAGCTAATGTTGTAAGTATGATATTACATTTGGTATCCATGAGGGTTGAATGCATGCTTGGTTAGAATCTATTTCTTTACATTGGTATCATTTTGTTTCTCCAAGCTTGATAGAATTGTGAATGCCATAAATGCTTTGAAATTCATATCTATTTTTGGCATGACATGTTTTAAAAGTTATTATGATGATTTTCGTATTACTTTTATCACCTTGTCACTTCTCATCGCACACTTCACTTAGTTTTGATGTGCTTTTACTTTATGTTCATTTTCGATCGATATTGTGACATTTGATATTCTATGATGTGCACCACTCTTCTGATGGTTCATTCCTTTGTGCACATTTTATGTATGTCTCTGATATTGATTTCGTCGTTCGACGATTCATTTTGATTCAATAGCTTTAGTTGTATGAAAACATAGAATTGTTTTCCATGCACTAAAATAGCTATAAATGTTAATAATGGAAAATAAATTCCTTTCATCTATACGTGAATTTACAATTGGTATTTTGATGACTTCATTTTTTTTTCGTTTTTCGACTAAGGTCTCTTTGGCACACCTTTAATATGTTTTGGTATTTTACTTTGGTGTCATTGGACCGAGGTCGTATTATTCGACTCCCGTTTTTCATGTATTATTTGGCCATGATTTATTATCATTGACTTCCTCCTGCACTTTTTGGATTATGCCAAAGGGGGAGAGATATAATAATGGCATAATAATGGCATGTGCTAAATGATAATTTACCATGAATCTAATTTGATATGTTAGATTCAGGGGGAGTTAAGATATAAAAATGGATTACAAATCCTAAATCTCAAATATTGGATTTTCATTTTTACTTTCCTCGTCTGCTTGATGTATGTGCTTATTATTTCATATGGAACTAATGTGTCATCAATGCAGGGGGAGTAAGTATATTTCATTTAGTTCATTATTTTTGATTATTATATATGTTGGTTTGTCATCACCAAAAAGGGGGAGAATGTTGAGTATTGGAATCCCCGGATTTGGTTTTGGGTGATGAGCAAACATAAATAATTCGTGAACTAACAATTTGTGAGCGCAGTTATGGAGATCGTCGCCAAAATACCACGTACAACAAAAGCGACGTCTCAAGACTTCTCAATATGCGTGATCGTGTGCCTGGAGCTTCGTTGAAGCTCAAGGAGCAATATTGAAGTCAAGAGGAATGAAGATTGAAGCTTTGAAGATGGCTCGTAAGGTTTATTTTATAGTCTTCTAGCTTCATAGATTAGAATGTTAAGCCTTGAGTAGGACTTACCTTATAACCTTCATTTCGCTCATATCTTAGAGCTAGGATATTCTTAGAAGCCATTAGAAACTTTCCCGAAGCCTATCGCTTCTTCCCTCGGCTTCGAGTGCATGTTAGTTGGTTCATGAAGGGTCACCAACCGACTAGATGACGATCTAGTCGGTCGGAAACTCTACTTAAACCGACTAGTTTGCCTTCTCTAATTCAGCTCTTTCTATGACTACAGTTAGTCGGTCAAAGAAGAGTCACCGACCGACTAGATGATGATTTAGTCGGTCAGTAATCCTTCTTAGACCGACTAGTTGTGTTCAGTCTTTTTCAGCCTGAGCTACTGTTTCGAGTTAGTCGGTCAAAGAACGTTTACCGACCGACTAGTTGAGAAACTAGTCGGTCACCATTTGTTCTTAAACCGACTAAGTCATCTTGAAGTCAACCTATCCTATTTCGACGTTAGTCGGTCAAAGATCATTCACCGACCGACTAGTTGGGAAACTAGTCGGTCGGCAAGTCTTCTTAGACCGACTAGTTGTCATCACCTGTACTTCGACCTTTTGGCTGTTCAACCGTTAGTCGGTCTACGTTATATCACCGACCGACTAGTTGATGAACTAGTCGGTCAGTGATCCTTCTTTGACCGACTAGTCTGGTTCAGAAAAGAGCCGTTGGGATCTTTTTGAACTCGTTTTTCCTTGCCCCTATAAATAGAATCCTGATTCATTTCTTGAAGGGGTTAAGCAACATATTGGAGATATTTTCAGATCAAAAGAGAAGAGCTATCAACTCTATTTCCAAGCTCTCTCTTCTCACAAGAATCTCTCCCTCAAGTTCTTGAGTCCTATATCCTCAAGAGAGATTCTCTCCATTGTGAGCCATTCAAGCTAGAAGCTTGATTCTAGGTCACCATCTCCACCCTAGGCTTCCATTGCTGGTCATCTTCTTGAAGCTAGGGTTTGGTGCCATCTTCCTCCATCAAAATCCTCTTTGCTCTAATTTGGTAAGAAATCTCAAGGCATAGGTATTTTGTTGGTAAGCATTTCATTTCAGTTATATTTGAATTGTATACTCTCGGTTGTGAGAGGTTTTGTGTGATCCCGGGTTGTGGGAGTCACGGTCATCGATTGTAGGTCGATTGAGCTTGTGAGGTTTTCGCAAGTGTTCATAGTGGAAATCTTGAGTTAGGGTTTCTAACTCAAGTATCCGGAAGGGATCCGGGTGGTTGGGACGTAGGATCACCGGGAACAAGTCGGGGAGACTTGGGTGGATCCGAACCCATTAAACCATTTGTTTGCGTTTGCATTTATTCTTGTTGATCGTTGTTATTCCGCATTGTTGTTTGTTAATTGCACGATAATTAGGAATAACTCTCCCTATTATTTTAAAGTACTATTCACCCCCCCTCTAGTACTTGTGCAGTAGCTTCCCAGGGCACTACAATTATTTGCGTGGTTGTACATTTTATTTAAAAACTTAATAATTAGGAAGATCCTGCGACCGCTCTGCCGTTAGTTACCTAACCTAACGGTGTATGACGTTGCCCAGTGGTCCAATAATTATTAAGCGATTAAATATTGCTTTATCCTCATATGAATAAACTGCCTGTGATGTCTGTGGATGAAAATGTCGATGAGCACAATATTCTTGCATGAATTGCTAAATGTGGTTTTTGGATCGGCCGTTTAGTCCCACAGTTTTATTTCCCGCACTTTTCTTTTATTTTTGAGAGAAATTGTAGTGAGGAATTTATGTAAATGTCAAAGAAAGAAGACCTACTTCCATGGAGTCGGAAGCTACGCTTGAAGACTGTAACGACCTGAAAATTCATCACTTCAATTTACCTATTTTTACGTATTTTAAAAAAAATAATTTTACTTTATAAATGGTCGTAAAGAGTTTTATAACCAAACTAATTTCAAAAATTCTGGTAAAAATATTTTGAAGTACTAGACTTATTATATTGTATTTCAGCAATTTCAGATTTCCTCCAATGCCCAAAACATTTCTGTTAAAATTCATCTCCCAAAATTACCGTTTAGATTCGACAAATTTATTTTCTATTCAAACGTCTTCAAAACGTTTTCAAACTTCTACAGTACTATTCTATTATCATTTAGGGCTCCCCACATTAATTTCAGAATTTTCAGATATCGTTTCAGCCTAAAACCCGCAAACCCGCTTCCTAAACGTTTTGGCCTAAACTGGTATTTCTGTAGCTCAAATCCCAAAACGGATCTTGTATTCGCGATCCTCGCGTCGATACGATCCCGTGGGTATGTTTTCGTAATTTTTCGGAGTCGTTTGTGAAAACGTGTCTGTATTTCACCGCCCTGCTAATTACAATCGCTAATGACATTTTTACAATTACTAAGCTACCTTTACTTTTCACTTAATCACTTCTACCCCTAATCAACCACCGAAATGTTGGTTGGATCTGAAATCACTTCAGATCCAACATCCCCCTCTCCCTCTTTTAATCCCTTGTCCCCTCTCCTCTAATTACAATAGTGCCATAGTTAATCACTATAAAACACCCCCCCCCCTTCGAAAAATAAAACCACAGTAACTCTCCTCTTCACGTTCAAAACCCATGCCGTATAAATTTCTTCTCCGCGTTCTCTCCCTCGATCACTCTCTCTCTCTCCACCTCTTCTCTCTCTTTCACTCTCTCCGCCACCCTCACCTCCGGCGGCCTCACCGCCGCTCGCCGCCCAACCGCCACCGCCTCCAGCCCACTCTGTCAGCCGCCACCACCGCCTCCGAGGAGCTCTGCCCGAAGCCCCCGCACTCCGGCGAGACCCACGAAGCCGCCCCGCCGCCTGACCCTAGCCCGCTCCGCCGTAGACCGCCGACCCGCCGTCTCCCCGCCTCAGCAACCGCCGCCGCTCGCCATCGCGAGCCGCCGCCCCGCAGCGCAGACGCCCGGAGCCCGCCCCATGCTCCTCCGCCCTCTCCCCACGGCGCCCCGCCCCGCTTCCGCCTCTGCCCCCGAGCCGCTCCGCCGCTCGCCGCCGCCGCCTCCGCTGCAGGAGCCGCCGCCCGCCTCGCCGTCCGACGCCCTCCGACAGCGTACAACGGTGGGTGCGTGCGTAAACCCCCCAATGGCAAAACCGTAAATACGGAATTAATTCTTATTTTTAATTTTTAAATGATTAATAATTGGGTTTTAGGGTTTTTAATCCATAACTAATTATACAGGGGCCAGAAAAATATGAGGCTAGCTCTGAAAAATCAGAAACTATATTTCGGATCCAATGGCGCTAGTCTCACTGCGATCAGACGCCTACTTTTCCCAGAATAAATTTTTAAACCTAAAAGATAAACACGTATAATTCGTTCTAAAAATCATAACTCGCTGTTTTCACTTACAAAAATATGTGATAAAATTATATGTGAAAGTAAACTTCGAGACGGTCGTTTTGACTACTCACTCATGTAATTCCGACTTGTATTGCTCCCGTAAGAAATTACGGAAGATACGCGTCACTTAAGTATTTTAGGGGTTTTAAGCTATTTTTAAGTTTCTAAAAATTATAAAAAATACAGAAGCTTCTGAAAATTCTCCCCTCTTGCAGTAAAATCAAAATAATTATTTTAGCCTTATATAAAAATTTTGAATAAATTCCGACATCGTCTAAATGAGTTTTAAAAATCAAAACGACCAATTAATTAGATAATATTTAGTGTGGCCGTTAACTGATATCTGCTTTGTTTGCAGGTGCCAATCTTTGTGCTCTAACTCCATCCTCGTCTTGCTGCGACGATCCCAATAGTGTAAGTCACAATGGATTCTAGATTTGGAAAGGTAGATAGTGTCCTCGTACGAACCCCTTAAAACAACAACTTTTGTGTGCCATGTTTGTTGGACTTGTCTTTATCCTCTAACTTGCTAGCATCCACCTTACTCTGCTTAAAGAAAGTCAACCAGTGAACCTAGCTTAACTATCATCGTAAACAAGGAACTAATGACACCAGGTGGCACATCTTGTGGTATGTTTTGTGGAATATCTCGTGGAATATCTCGTTAAATTGCTAAAGGAATATCTCGTAAGAAAGCATGTAGTCGATACACATGACACTGGGGTTTGGGGTAACTCATTGTAGAGAAAGTGTGGGAGCTATGACCGGAGTCACTCTCTCTCGTCTCGCCTCGTCTCGTTTCCAAAGTATGTTGTGGTTGATGCCTAGGATTTGCTCCCCGTGGCAATGGAGATGACCTATGGTTGCATATCATACTTTCCTACATGAGTCACGTAGTTACTTTTGCACAGTCACCGTACTTTACTTGTCAGGATATGAGCTACAGTAGTAGTCTGTTACACTTGCACTCCCATGTACAGATGTTCTCTCTTTTCAGTGTTGTTTACTTTTACCACTCAGTTGCTCAGTTACTTTACTTTCACACTTGTACAAACACTGCACCGTACCTTACTTTACTTTCACTTTGCCATACTTGTACACTGCTTCTTTTCTTTATTTAGAATTGTTGTGACTTACCTTCGGTTTCACTTGTGGCACCGGCAGACGACGACCTGATCGAGGAGATTGCCCCAGAGTACGAGGAGCCTGTATACGACCCAGAAGCTGCAGAGTTTTAGCTGTTGAGAGATGTATTTACTTTTTCGCATTTCCTTTCCGTATTTCCTTCATGTATTCTGGTGAGAGAGTGCTGGTTGATTTTGTACTTTAATTTGTGGACTGTAATAACGTTGTATGCTGGTTTGAGTGTTGTTGGTACATCTCTGCGTTGTGGCTATGCTGATTTCACTGATAAACTGCGGAACCTGTGAGTAAATCAAATAAGTAACTGGCCCCCGAGAGCGGGTCGTTACAAAGACGAAGATATTAAATGGGACCCACGGGGTTTCCAAAGTTGTATTTTCATTTTAATTCAAGCTGCAAATTTGTATAATTTGGACTGTGGACTTTTGGACTCTTTCTTGTGGGACTGGCCGATCCACACATTTAGCTTTTCATTAAATATTGCTTCCGCATGAAAATGTGTTTCTGGTTGATTATTAATTCATGCATGTTTGTGCTCTGCTAGATAAATGGATAAAATTGCAAGCGTTGACTTTGAAGTGCTGGATGCATCAGGCAGAAACTATCTAAGCTGGCAGCTAGATGTTAAGTTTCACCTGCGGGCAAAGTCCCTCATCACTGCTGTGACTGAAAAAGAAAATGTTAGCGATATAGAGAAGGCGCAAGCCATCATCTATATTCGCCGCCATGTGGACAAGACCTTAAAGGCTGAGTACCTTACGGTCGAAGATCCACTTGAGCTAAGGACCGCCCTTGAGGACAGGTATAAACATCAGAGAGATGTTATACTCCCAAGGGCGAGATATAAGTGGGAGAACCTGAGACTGCAGGACTTTAAGTCCATTGCTGAGTACAACTCAGCACTTTTTAGCATCACCTCACGCCTAAAGTTGTGTGGTGAAAAAGTCTCAGAAGATCGCATGCTGGAAAAGACGTATACGTCTTTCCATGAAAAGGATGCGATACTTATGCAGCAATACCTTGAACGTAAGTTCACCAAGTATTCAGAGCTGCTGTCATGTCTTCTCATGGCCGAGCAAAACAAAGAGCTTCTTCTCGCCACTCACAATATGCGCCCTCCCGTCACTGTCCCCCTACCAGAAGCTCACCATACCTCTTCCTTCAAAAAGAAGAGGGACAATAAAAGAAAAGAAAGACCACAGAAAGGGGGACAACAGAAAAGAGCCAAGGGCCCACCACAGCAGCGCAAGAATGAAGGGAAGCGCAAGTTCACCTGGCGCAGGAATGATAACAAGAAAAACAATGCACCCCCACCCAAGAGGGACTGGGAAGACCAATGCCACAGCTGTGGCATGACAGGCCACTGGTCTAGAGTGTGCAGGATCCTAGTGCATCTCCAGGAGCTTTATAAACAAAGCAAGAAAAAGAATGCTGAATCCAACCTGGTGGCTGCGAATAATGCAGTCAAATTTACAGCAAAAGACTTCGAGTCAGATAATCTGCTTGATTAGCCTGTTATCATTTATCTTAGCATTTCTATTGTATGAACATTTTATTTCATGAGAGCTTTTATGTATCTTCAATTCTGTTGAAAAAAATTTTTAGCTTTTCTGAATGCAAATGTTTTCTCATTTTTTAGATGGAATGCTCTCATGACTGCTTAGTAGACAGCGCGTCAACACATACGATCCTTCAACACAAATGCTATTTTCATAGCATTATCCAGTATAAGAGCCCTGTAAATGCAACCTTGTTGCTCCCCAATGGAACAGAAATAAAAATAAAAGATGCACTTTACTCTCCGAATTCCAAGAGAAACTTACTAAGTTTCAAAGATAGCCGTTTTAACGGATTCCACTTGGAAACAGCAAATGTCAAAGAAAACGAATTACTGTATGTAACGTCTCAAGAAAATGGAGTTAAAACCATTCTTGAACGTTTTGAGAGCCTCTCATCAGGCCTCTACCATACAAAAATTCGGAGAGAGGAAGCAAACCTGACGGAGCACCTGAAGTGCCCGACATCGGCCAAATTCTTACTTTGGCACGATAGACTTGGCCACCCCGGATCTGTGATAATGCACCGCATCCTAGCACAATCCCATGGGCATAACCTGAAGAACCAGAAGATTCTTCAGAAGGGAGAATTCCCTTGTGTACCCTGCTTTAAGGGTAAATTAATAACAAGGCCATCACCACTTAAAGTGGATATTGAGTCTCCTAGCTTCCTTGAAAGAATACACGGAGACATATGTGGACCTATCCACCACCCTAGCGGGCCTTTTCGGTACTTTATGGTACTGATTGATGCATCTTCGAAATACTCGTATGTGTGTCTACTTTCAACCCGCAACTTAGCTTTTCCAAAGCTCTTGGCACAAATAATAAAGTTGCGGGCGCATTTCCTAGACAACCAAATAAAGAAAATACGTCTGGATAATGCGGGGGAATTTACCTCTCAGTCATTCCAAGAATATTGCCAGGCAACGGGAATAGAAATTGAACATCCGGTGCCGCATGTTCACACCCAGAACGGGTTAGCTGAGTCGCTAATTAAAAGACTCCAATGGATCGCACGACCATTGCTGATGAAATCCCAGTTGCCGGTGGATGCATGGGGATATGCAATTTTGCATGCTGCATCACTAATAAAAATTAGACCCTCAGGAGGTCAGAGTCTATCTCCAATGCAACTCGCATATGGAACGCCGCCGAACATCTCTCACTTGAGAATCTTCGGCTGCGCAGTTTATATCCCCATTGCACCACCACAGAGGACCAAGATGGGCCCTCAACGTCGCCTAGGTATCTACGTAGGGTTTGACTCACCATCCATTATAAGATACCTAGAACCCCAAACGGGGGACGCTTTCAAGGCACGCCTTGAAGACTGTAATTTTGATGAGACGTATTTCCCCAAAATGGGCCTAGACATCGAAAAATCTAGTGCAAAGCAAATGTTAACGTGGGATACAAAAAGCTTGACCCACTACGATCCGGTAACAAGACAAATGTTAACGTGAGATCCGGAAGATCTTACACATCCAGGACACAGTCCATAGATTACCGGACTCGTTCACTGACAACCAGAAGATTTTCAGATCACACATCCCTGCTGCGAATACTCCAGCTAGGATAGACATCCCGAAGGATGGATGCAATCCACCTGCAGCAGAAGTGGCTGCACCTCAACAGAAAAGAGGCAGACCACCAGGCTCCAAGGATAAAAATCCAAGAAAAAGAAAAATATCCGGAGACCTTGGGACGATACCCCCACAGAGAAACGAGCTCGTGTCCATACCCTCTCCCCTCCCGGAATCCACTGCAGAGGAACTGCCGGGAGAAACAGAAATATCACTAAATTATGTACGTACAGGGGAGGTATTGGACAGAAAGAGTACAGTCGTCGACGATGACTTCGCGATTCACATTGCCATTCACGTCGCCGGAAGCGATGATGATTATGAACCACACTCCGTTGCTGAATGCAAACGTAGAGATGATTGGCCAAAGTGGAATCAGGCAATAGAAGCCGAGCTGGACTCGCTTCAGAAACGAAAAGTCTTTGGGCAAATAGTCCAGACACCTACCGGTGTCAAACCTGTGGGATACAAATGGGTATTCGTCAGAAAAAGAAACGAAAATAATGAGATCGCACGCTACAAAGCTAGACTTGTAGCATAGGGATTTTCCCAAAGACCGGGTATAGACTATGACGAAACATACTCCCCGGTCATGGATGCGATCACGTTCAGATTCTAGATAAGCTTAACAGCAAAGGAAGGCCTAGATATGCAGCTAATGGATGTTGTGACTGCGTATCTATACGGCAATCTCGACAAGGAGATCTACATGAAACTTCCTGATGGCTTTTCAATGCCTGCTGAACTGAAAGATAGACCTCGGGACGTTTATTCTGTTAAGCTACAAAGATCATTGTATGGTCTCAAACAATCAGGAAGAATGTGGTATAATAGACTCAGTGAGTTCCTTGTTCAACAAGGATTCACGAACAATGAAGTCTGCCCTTGTATCTTCATAAGAACAAAGGGAAAAGGATTCGTGATAATAGCTGTCTACGTAGACGATCTGAATCTCATAGGATCTCCCGAAGAGATCACTGAGATCTCTGTAAGCCTAACAAAAGAATTCGAAATGAAAGACCTAGGCAAAACCAAATTCTGCCTTGGCTTACAGATTGAACATCAGAAAGACGGAATCCTATTACACCAAACCACATATACGAAGAAAATGTTGCAAAGATTCCATATGGACCATTGCCATCCATTAAGTACACCTATGGTAGTACGATCCCTGGATGCACATAAAGACCCCTTCCGGCCGCTGGAAGAGGGGGAGGATATACTTGGTCCGGAAGTTCCCTATCTGAGTGCCATCGGAGCACTACTATATCTGGCAAACTGCATGCGTCCCGATATAGCGTTCGCAGTAAATTTGCTTGCCAGATACAGTGCAGCGCCTACGCAGCGCCACTGGACCGGGGTAAAGCACCTTCTGTGCTACCTCCAAGGGTCTACAGATTTGGGACTCTTCTACAAAAATGGAACATCCCCTACACTTGCAGGTTATGCTGATGCAGGGTAATTGTCTGATCCCCACAAAGCAAAATCACAGACTGGGTACGTGTTTACCTACGGAGGGACAGCCATTTCCTGGAGATCCATCAAGCAAACCTTGACGGCAACCTCATCCAATCACTCGGAGATCATTGCCATCCATGAAGCAAGCAGAGAATGCGTATGGCTACGCTCAGTCATCCACCACATCTTTTCTACGACCGGACTGAAGACTGGAGACCTCAAGCCCACTACCATGTTCGAGGACAATGCTGCTTGCATAGCTCAACTACGAGGTGGCTTCATCAAAGGCGACAGAACGAAACACATTTCACCAAAGTTCTTCTGGACGCACGAGCTACAGAGAGATGGCAAGATCGACATCAGACAAGTGCAGTCATGTGACAATTTGGCAGATTTGTTCACTAAAGCCCTTCCTACTGCTACCTTTAGAAAACTTGTACATAGGATTGGAATGAGACGCCTAAGAGATCTGAAAGCTTGAGAGCTTGTACAGATCAGGGGGAGTTTGGTAGAGTTTGTACTCTTTTTCCTTAACTATGGTTTTTCCCACTGGGTTTTCCATAGCCAAAGGTTTTAACGAGGCAAATCTCACCAACTCAGGATCCTGAAGTATCCACCCCATGTGAGACCCATACAGGCTCAGAATCCTGAAGTATTCATGAGCGGGGTCCACAACCATGGCTGGATAAGGGGGAGTGTTGTGAATGTGTATTTACTGGGTTGATGAGTTATTGGGCCAACCCAAGTGGTTGGGCCCATATCTGTATAAGCCCACTTGTATTCTCCCCTTTGGCTATAAATATAGACCTGAGGGCTCTCCCCTCAGTAGTTGATTTATAACACTCTTACGATTGTAGCAGTTTTTCTTCTCAAAATTGAATCCTCGTGGTTCTTTAATTCATTGAAAGACCGGTTCAAGTTCAATGAAGGGTTGCTAACCTTGTCTTTTTTCTGAGGTTGGGACATGCCGTCCCATTGCTGTTGTCCTCGTGGTGAGGTTGCGAAAGGGAGTTTGGTGAGGTTTGTAGCAGTTTGGTGAGGTTGCGAAAGGGCTTCCTTTACCAAACGTCGTTATATCCGGATGGTAGGATCAAGAGGTAATTTTCATTCCCTAGATCTAAAATTCTACGCGCATATGATTAGATCTATATCTGTTTAATTATGTTTAATTCGATCTAGATTTTTCTTTATCTTAGATCTATATGATTGGATCAATGTTTGCTTAAATAAGATCGATTTTTTATCTCAGATCTATATGCAAAATCAACTTTTGAATTATAACTCGACGTTTTATCACTAAAAATCAATTTTTTTCGATTAAAAACGCTGATTTGAAGACTAAAAATAGTTTTTTTAAATAAAAATCCTGTTTTTATAATATTCTTCCCCAATTTTTCAAACCCTAAAGGGGCTTCTTCGTCGCCACATGGCCGGTAACCACGCGCGCGCATGAAACCCCCTTGCGATCTCCAACGTCACCTGAAGCAGCGACGTGCCGCTGCCGCTCCAAGCGGCAGCTCGTGCCGCTGCCGCTCCAAGCGGCAGCTCGTGCCGCTGCCGCTCGCTGTCGCCCCGAGCGGCAGCCGGCGCTGCCGCCCGGAGCGGCAGCCCGTGCCGCTGCCACCCCGAGCGGCAGCCGGCGCTGTCGCCCGGAGCGGCAGCACGTGCCGTCGTCCGAAGCGGCAGCACGTGCCGCCGCCCGGAGCGACAGCACGTGCCGCCGCCCGGAGCGACAGCCTGTGCCGCCGCCACCCGGAGCGGCCTCCCCCGAGGCGCAAACCTAGCCTCCCCCACGGCACAAACCTAGCCGCCCCCACGGTGCAAACCTAACCGCCCGAAGCAGCGGCCCCCGCGGCGCACACCTAGCCGCCCGCACGGGCCCGCATGACCGATCGCCTACAAAACCCCTAACTAGGGATTTTCCCCAAAAAGTTTTTTATCAAATTCAATTTTTCAGATATTAAGTTTTCCTCTTCTTTAATCCGGATTAATTATATGCATAAATCATCATCACATCTTTTATTTGATTACTCGATTATTTTCTACGTTTAATAATTAGGAAGATCATGCGACCGCTCTGCCGTTAGTCAGCTAACCTAACGGTATATGACGTTGCCCAGTGGTCCAATAATTATTAAACAAAAATATTTCATTCTATTATAAATGCATGTGATGTTGCATATTTTTCATTGTCTGTAGCATGAAATAGCATTTAAAAATATTAAATGCATGTGATGATTAAATGCCTGCGATGAATAAATGCATGTAATGAATAAATGCTTGCTGCATTTTCTGCGACGTATGTTGATATTCTGTTGTGGTTTTGGATCCGCTATCTGTCACCATTTAATTTTCTCGCATTTTTTTATTTTGAGAGAAATTTTAGTGAGGATTTAATTGTATAAATTCCAAGACTGACGCACATCCCATGAAGATGAAGATCTATTTCCAGAAGAATATGGGCCACATGAGGGATTCCGAATTGTATTTTCTATTTTATGGGACTGTATATGGACTTTATTCCTTTTTAAATGGTGGCTAGTCGATCCACACAACAAATATCTGTGTCTGAAATGCATAATTACTTGTTTTCTGATATCTAATTATTGCTCATTTTAACATGCTTAGATAAATGGCAAAAATAGCGAGCGTCGACTTCGACGTATTGGATGCTATAGGTAAGAACTATCTGAGCTGGCAGATAGATATCAAATTCCACCTGCGCTCACATGGATTGAGTCATACCATTGCTGTAGGCGATACGGTTTCTGACATAGATAAAGCGAAAGCAATAATATATATCAGACGCCATATCGATCGGACCCTGAAGGCCGAGTACCTCACTGTGGAAGACTCTTACGAGTTATGGACCGTTCTCGAGGATCGATACAAACATAAAAAAGATGTTATCCTTCCTCGAGCGCGATATGAATGGGAGAACCTCCGTCTACAGGACTTTAAGTCCATTACCGAGTATAACTCGGCACTTTTCAGTATCACCTCACACCTGAAGTTGTGTGGTGAAAAAGTGACGGAGGAACGCATATTGGAGAAAACTTATACATCCTTCCACGAGAAGGATGCCATCCTCATGCAATAGTACCATGAAAGAAAGTTCACGAAATACTCAGAGCTTCTCTCATGCCTTCTGATGGCAGAACAGAATAGAGAACTCTTACTTGCCACCCATAACTTGCGACCTGTCGGCACTGCACATACGCCTGAAGCGCACAACATCTTCTCCCAGAAGAATAAGATAAAATTCAGAGGCAAACCCCAGAAGAGAAAGGCAATGAAGAAGGAGGCTAGAGGACCCCCTCCAAAGACCAGTAATGAGGGAAAGAGGAAAAATGTGTGGAAGAAGAAAGACAACGGCCAGACATCTGCCCCCAGGAAAGACTGGGAAGACAAATGTCACATATGTGGTATGACTGGACACTGGTCTAGAACAAGTCGCATTCTACGCCACCTCCAGGACTTGTATAAAGCTAGCCAGAAGTCTGATGAAACAAACCTGTGGAGAAAGAAGACCTGGCTCCAATTAGGTACATCACCGAGGACTTCTCGACCGATGACCTACTGGACTGATGCCTTATCTATTTTATTCCTGCAATCTATTGTAGTTGAAACAATTTACTTCCTAGTTGTTAGTTTTTCAGCATGTTAGTTAATTTTCAGACTTTGAATAAAATTTAGTTATGTCTGTGCCTTATACTGCTATGCTTTTTCTCTCTTGATATAGATGGATAATAAATGCCTAGTGGACAGTGCTTCTACACACACGATCATTCAATATATTTGCTTTTTTCGAAGCATGCACAAATACGATAGAACCGTGAATACTATTACCGGTCAATCAGGATTAATAGAAGGATCAGGGGAAGCACCCTTTCTGCTCCTCAATAAAATACAACTATTAATAAAAGATGCTCTTTTCTCTCCAAACTCAAACAAAAACTTGCTAAGTTTCAAAGACATCTGTTTAAACGGATACCACCTAGAAATGGTGAACAAACAAAACAGAGAATACTTGTATGTAACGACTCTTAAAAACAGTGCTAAAACCATCGTTGATCGGTTCGAGTGACTCCCGTCGGGTCTCTACCATACAAAGATTCGAGAAATGGAAGCTAATACAATTGAGCACCAGAAGTGCAGGAATCAACCAGAATTCCAACTCCGGCATAATAGACCCGACACCCCGGATCAGCATTGATGCACCGCATCATATCCCAATCCCGTGTTTTTAACTCGAAGAGCCTGAAGCTACTTCAAAAGGGTGCGTTTCCGTGTCCCCCTTTTTACAAAGGAAAATTGATTGCGAGACCATCTCCACTTAAAGTGGACTCAGAGTCTCCAAGCTTCCTAGAGAGAATACATAGAGACATTTGCAGGCTTATTCACCCCTCAAGTGGTCTATTTCGGTACTACGTAGTACTGATAGACGCATCTTCCAAATAGTCATATGTGTGCCTCCTGTCCACCCGCAACGTAGCCTTTGCAAAGCTACTGGCACAAATCATTAAGTTGCATGCACATTCCCCGCACAACCAGATTAAGAAATTACGTCTCGGCAATGCTGGGGAATTCACATCACAAGTCTTTCTAGACTACTACCAAGCAACTGACATTGAAGTTGAACATCATGTAGCACATGTTCACACCCAGAACGGGTTAGCTGAATCTCTTATAAAGAGACTACAATGGATTGATCGTCCATTGTTAATGCAATCCAGTTGCCTGTGACTGCATGTGGACATGCCATCTTGCATGCTGCATCACTAATAAGATTACGATCATCTGGTAGTCAATCTTATTCTCCGATGCAACTTGCATATGGAACTCCACCGAATATCTCTCACTTGAGGATATTTGGATGCACAGTCTATGTTCCCTTCGCACCACCGCAGAGGACCAAGATGGGTCCTCAACATCGTCTAGGTATCTACATAGGATTCGACTCACGATCGATCATTAGATACATGGAACCCCTAACGGGGGACGCCTTTAAGGTACGTTTAGAGGACTGTAAGTTTGACGAAAGTACTTGTCCCAAACTAGGCATAAACACAGAGAAGCCAGAAGCTTCAAAGACCATTTCATAGGATGCCAAAACTTTATCCCACTTTGATCCGCGTACAAACCAATGTGAAGAGGAGATCCTGAAGATTCTCCAAATACAGAATACAGTTCACATTTTACCGGACAAATTCACTGACAACCAGAAGATTGTCAGATCATACGTCCCTGCTACAAATACGCCATCTAGGATTGACATACCTAAAATAGATGCAATGCACCTGCAGCAGAAGCGGCCGTACCTCAACAAAAGAGAGGACGACCCCAGGCTCCAAGGATAAATTCACTCGAAAGCGGAGAACTCCTGGAGAAACTATAACGATACCACCACAGGATGCTGAGCTCAGCCCAGATACATCTCCTCTCCTAAAACCCCATGGAGAGGAAAATATAGGAGAAATATCATTAAACTATGTACGTACTGGGGAGGTACTGGACAGAAAAAGCACAATCATCGACGATAACTTCGCGTTTGTTATTGCTAATCACGTCACTGAATATGACGATGATATCGATCCACGCTCTCTAGCAGAATGTAAACGCAGAGAGGATTGGCAAAAGTGGAACGAGGCAATAGGAGTAGAGCTTGACTCACTCTCGAAACACAAAGTTTTTGGTCCCGTAGTCCTAACACCAAAAGGTGTTAAGCCTGTGGGATAAAAATGAGTATTCGTAAAAAAGAGAAACAAAAATAATGAGATCGTACGATACAAAAAGCACCTTGTTACACAAGGCTTTTTCCAACGATCAGGAATTGACTATGATGATACATATTCTCCAGTCATAGATGCGATCACTTTTCGGTTCATAATTATCCTAACAGCTACGGAAGGCCTGGATATGCAGCTCATGGACGTTGTGACTGTATACCTATATGGCAATATAGATAAAGACATTTATATGAGGCTTTCGGACGGATAAAAACTTCCAACAAAAATGACAGAAAGACCTCGGGACGTATATTCTGTCAAACTCCAAAGATCACTGTATGGTCTGAAACAATCGGGAAGAATGTGGTATAACAGACTCAGTGAATTCCTCGTGCAACAAGTATTCACAACCAATGAAGTCTACACTTGCATCTTTATAAGAGCAAAGGGATCAGGATTCGTAATAATTGCCATCTACGTAGACGACTTAAAACTCATCGGATCTCCTGGAGAGCTAACTGAGATATCCAAGAGAATTACACAGACTTTTGAGATGAAAGACCTTGGCAAAACCAAATTCTGCATTGGCTTACAAATCAAACACCTTAGGGAGGAATTCTGTTACATCAATCCACATACACAAGGAAAGTGCCGAAAAACTTTCTTATGGACAAATGCCACCTGCTGAGTACACCAATGGTCGTCAGATCATTGGATGTGGATAAGGACCCCTTCCGGCCACTGGAAGATGAGGAGGAAGCTCTGGGTCCCGAAGTACTCTACTTAAGTGCAATTGGAGCACTCCTTTATCTGGCAAACTGCACGCGTCCCGATATAGAATTTGCAACCTACTAGCTAGATACAGTTCAGCGCCTACAAAGCACCACTGGAACGGAGTGAAGCACCTTCTGCGCTACCTCCAAGGGTCAGTTGACTTAGGACTATACTACAAGAAAGATGTATCATCCAACTTAGTTAGTTTTGCAGATGCTGGATACAGGTCTGATCCTCACACCACAAATTCCCAGACCGGCTTCGCATTCACTTACGGTGGAACCTCATGGAGATCAGTGAAGCAAACCTCAACAACAACCTCATCCAACCACTCCGAACTCATTGCGATCCACGAAGTCAACAGAGAATGCTTCTGGCTTTGTTGCGATCCACGACCCGGCCTAAAGACGGGAGATCTTGGACCAACCAGTTTGTAGATCTGCAATGAGTTCGTGAATCGCAATGAGTTTGTGAAGCAGAGATCGCATTAACAACCGGCCTGAAGACGGGAGATCTTGACCAACCACCATGTACGAAGACAATGCAGCCTGCATAGCTCAACTACGAGGTGGCTACATCAAAGGTGACAGGACGAAGCACATTTTCCCCAAGCTCTTCTGGATGCATGAACAACTAGAAGACAAAAAGATCGACATCCAGCAGATCCAGTCTTGCAACAACCTGGCAGATCTATTTACTAAAGCATTACCTGGCTGTACCTTTAGAAAACTTGTAATAGGGATTGGAATGGGACCGTTGAAAGATATACAAGCCTGAAGCTTGTACACAACAGGGGGAGTTAATGTTGTGTTGTACTCTTTTTTCCTTAACTATCGGTTTTGCCCATTGGGTTTTCCATAGCCAAAGGTTTTAATGAGGCAACCACATCAACTCTGGATTCAGAAGTATCCACTCCTGATGAAATCACCGATCAGGGGAAGTCAAGGAGACTTGCACTCTTTTCCCTTAGCTATTGGTTTTTCCCACTGGGTTTTCCATAGCCAAATGGTTTAACAAGGCAAGACCCCTTAACTTAGGATACAGAAGTATCCATATCCCTATGGTCAGATAAGACCTAAACCCAGAAGTGTTCATGTACCAAGCTTACAACAATAGATGGATAAGGGGAAGTGTTATGAGCGGGCTTTTGTAGGCCATCATGGTACCCATTAGTGTATTGGGTATCCACCCGTTATGTAATCTTATTCTATAAATATAGGTCTACGGGTTCCGTAGCCAATAAGCTCATAACAAATTGTGATTAATTAATTTATATTTAATAAAGTTTTTTTTCGACATTTTTGATGAAAAATGTTCTCAACCTCCAACTCCAACCACTAAACACAGTCAAAGGTTCAAAATCTCCACACTAACACTCTGCACCCGTTACCAACGAGAAAAAAAGCACTAACACTTAAAACTTTCTCAATCGTACATCCAAACCTCTTCAACATAACAACTCTTACATCAAATACCAAACGCAACATTAGTCCCCATTTGGTTTTGAGTGTTAGCATGTGTCAAATGCTAATACTTGTCAAACCGGTAAAAATTAGACAAAATGTAGTAAATTCGAGTCTCATCATCTTAGAACAACACAACACCACCTAACACCACTTAACACTCAAGAAGAAAGGAAAAAAATAAAACAAAATAAAACAAAATAAAACAAAACAAAATTTCTAACATCAACCTACACTTGTACAAGGTCCTGGCTGTTGTGCGCCGACGACGCATAAGCGCATCGGAATACACAAGATCGTCGATGACCGAGGGCAATGACAAGCAACACAACCAAATGAGAAGCGCTAAGAGAGATAACAACTTTAGGCCATCGACCGGCCAAGGGAACACCAATGAGTTTTATTACAAAAGGAAATAAAGAATACAAAACTTCTTTTCACAAACGAAGAAGAAGCACATAACAATCTCTCCAAAAGCTCTCTACAATATCTCTCAAAATTGACTCTCATAAATGGCGGCTCAAGAACTCTGCAATGTGTTCCACACAGTGGTCCCCCGAAACCCTCCTCTAAAACTCCCTATATATACCCCTAGGGTGCCATCATTGAGGAGTCCCCAAAAGATTCGAATCCCGACTTTAACAGAATTCATATCCCATCACAACTCTACGCATTTAATGGGTCGAACCCTAGTAGGAGTGCGCTGCACCCTACTAGCCTCCGTCGGATCCAAGTGGGCCCTGCTCCGCACGACCGAGCTTCCTTCTGAAGACTGAGCGATCTGAAGTGCTGACCCAAGTTGTTCGACCTACTGGGTATGTCGAACCATAGAGCTGCCGATCCATCTGAGCTATCGATCCTCACGGCCGAGAGTACAATACGTTGTTGAAGTCCCATAACTCGGCATTCGACCTATCTAACTTGTGTCAAGTCAGATGGCTCGGATCCAATCGCAGACGAGCAATTTCGATACAACATAGCTCGGCTGAATAATCAATGACTCATCAGTGCAGAAATCGAGTCAACTTTCACAAATCTCCACCGTGGCGAGATTTATGGCTCCGTCACACGAACGACCGTACACGCATCGCCTTGGTCAAGCATCATTTGGTGTTCCTGCCATGTTGCTCAGAAGAGCACAATGCCTCTAAGGGCTACAACTGGCTCCACCGAGCCATAAATGCCCCATCTTGGGACCGACACCAATGTCATCTCATAACTACATTGAGCAAGTCCAAACAGTGCTTGACCTTGATTCCTGATACAATCTTCACCAGCATGTCCGCCGGGTTGTCCTCTGTTCCTGTTACGAGGTGGAACTCGTACACAATGAATCTGTATTGAGGGAAACCAAGGGCACGGTGGTTCTGTTGACAAGAGGGTTTAGGTGGGCAATTTAACAAGTGAGTAATGGGGTGAAGAGGCTGGACTTGCCGCCGGGGGTGGCCACGGAGTCAAATCCCACCGGACGCGGCGGAAGAAGATCGGGTAGCGGGAGGCTGAAGCTGATGTCGACCACGGGGCGAGCTTTCCTGCAGCACGAGCAACTCGTCAGAAGGGCGGGGTTGGGGTCCAACCCTTAGCCCCTCCCTAAGTCAGTAATTGGACTTAAAACGGGGGCTAGGCACGCCGGTCGGACTGAGGGTGTGTCGATCGTGCGTGCCGAGCTATAAGTGGAAGAACAAAGATATGGACGACCTTTGCTCTTGTGTGTGAATAATGGATTGAGAGAGAGAATTTGCCAACCCCCTCACCGTAAGAAGTGAGTGGGTATTTATACCTGACGGGAGATGACTAGGCGGGGCTGACCTGGCATGCTGACTCGAAGTGCTGAGCTGGCTCGGTTGTCAGCGGAAGCTTCGGACAAGGATGTCAGGAACAGGAGTGCCTGACCTGCTTTTGTCAGACGGCGCAACGGCCAGGGGCCCTTTTGTCGGGATGTCAGGGCCAAAAGCATTAATTGTCAGTCGGCTCAGCCGCCAGGGGATGCTTTGTCAGATGGTCGGGCGGCGTTAGTGTCAGTCGTGTCCTTATCCTAGGTTGTTTGTCGTTGGTGACGAACTAAAGGTCTGGCTACGCTATCCCTGGCGCCGTGGTTCATGGGGACCGGCCGGGTCGACCGGCTCGGGGGCTGTCCGGCCCGGCCGCGCCCCCTTTTCGGTCGTGGGTTGTGGGCCGCTGGAACGGAAGGATACGCACATGCCTATGTCAGCATATCCGGGGGTACTGTCCGGGCGCTCCCCAAGCGCCTTGCCCCTGGCGGGCCGAGCAACTGCGGTTGTATGCCTCGGCCGGGTGGGGGGAGTGCTGCGAGGTGCGCCCGTTCCCGCGTAGCTTCGGTCTTCCGGGGTGGTGGCCCTTTCGTGAAGGGGAGAGTTAATGGGGTATGTCAGCGGATCCGGGCGGGAGTCGGACTCTTACGATCTTTAGGTCGTAACAATTGCCCCCGGCATTCGAGTGTGAGGCGGAAGCCCGGCTTGGCTCGGATGGCGTAACATCACCTTCTAACCTGACTCGGACTCGGATCCAAGCTCAGGGGTGGCGGCGCCGCTCCCGCGGGGTATTGCCCGTTGTTGCGGGATCGCGAGGTCTCATCCCGAGTGGGAACCAAGCGGGGCGTTGCCCTATAACGACGTGCCGTTGTATGTGGCGGCTGGGTCGGATTTAGGGGGAGCCCGACTTTTTGAGAAGGTTATGGTTCTTGCTGATATGTGTTTACCGGACGTGTTTGTAATTTTCGCGGGGCTTCAGCCGCACTGTGCCTGGTGGACCTCCCCGCGGTTGTGCGCTTGGGCTCAGGGGGAGGAGTCCGTAAGGAGGAATATTATTCATCAACCTTTACCGGAGATCTAGATGATATTTACAACAATAGGGCAGGTGTGACCCAACCTGCGGTTGGGACGGGAGGTTGTTTACACTCGTCGGCCGCTACATCGGGGTGAGCAGGTCCCCGCTTCGGGGCGGTCTTCCTTTTTACCGACCGCTGAATCCTTTCTGCATCCTTGTCCGGGGTCGAGCTGACGCGTCGTGAATCACCGTTTGGTTTAACCAGGGATGTCGCCCCGTGGTGGTCCCCCTTCGGGGGGCTGAACCTCGTTTTTCGGGTGGACCTTCTTCCTTTCCCTTTCCTCACGTTCTGCCTCGCCGTCGCCGCGTTGGAGGGTTGTCCGGCCTCGCCAGGGATCCCGCGCACCGAGGGGGAACCACTGGTGGAGGCGGAGGACGAGGTAGCGGTGGTGGCGTCGACCTCCCCGGGGGAGTCCGAGGGGCCGGCGTCGCGGGGAAGGTTGGGGGTCGGCAGGCAGGTGGGGAGCTGGGAGGCCTGTTGGGGGTTTCCGCCCTCACGCCCGATAGGGATCGCCGTAGGGTTGGTGTTAATTGGGGTGTGGCGGCCCGCGGTTAGTCTTTCGGTCCTGCCGTTTAATCTGGTAACGAGCAGGAAGAAGGCTGGCGGGTGGGGCCTCCCCTGTGTAAGGGGAATATCCTATCAGGGGTCGCGGGGCTATGGCGGTCACCGTCGGGGGAAGTGGGGCCCGTCGGTGGTCATCGGCCTTCTTCGTAGTTCGGTGGGGCTCTCGGGGCCGTTTCATACCCGGTGTGAGGGGATGCGAATCCCTTTTGTCTATCTCCCCCTTCCCCCTAACTTCTGAAGGGGGGTACTTATAGTGGGATTCTGCGGAAGGGTTTTCCGTGGATAATGTGAGGGACTAGTGCCATTAATGGGCTCCGCTGAATCACGTGCTTTGGGAAACACTTTTTCCTGGCGGTATCCGACACGGGTTGTCTGTTCTGGCCTCTCGGGGGGCGTGTTGCTGCTGATGGCGTGTTGTCCAAGCGTCCTTTCGTTACGTCGAGTCGCATCGTGGCGCTGCCTTGACGAGACTAGGCCGCTGCCTTGTCGAGACTAGGCATATATTCGACAGGTATTGTTTCGCGGTTTCTAGCTTGCGACCGGTCCGTCCCGGGTCACGTGTTCTTGTCCTTGTCCCCCGGGCTGAGTTTTTGAGGATGATGGGCCTAATCTGGAGGAATCCAGATGTGGTTTGGGGGGCCGGCCCTGGGTAGTTGGTCGCTGTGCGGTCTGGGCCGAGGCGTTACGGGAACGCCGGTCTTCGCCGTGTTTTACCGTTGGGGTGGCCTATTTTGGCTTCTTGCGTGAGTTACACAATTACTAATTATGCCCCCAACATTCCCTTGTCCGAGATCGCGAGGTCTGGGGGAAGGGGATGTTAATGGTTTGCGTTGTCTTTGGGTGGGGCGGGGAATCGCCGAGAAGGTTCGGGATGAGACATGCCGCCCTATCACGATTTGGCCTCGGGCGGAAATGGTCCCGCAAGGCGGGCCTCAGTTCACCTCTTTCCCCTTTGACCGAAAGTTGTCGTTGACTTTTAGTTGGCGAGGGGTCTTGGTTCGAAGCGTAGTGTAACGGCCTAGTTTCAACGTACACGGATTTCCGTAATCGTAATGGTATCAAACAAGCTCAAATGAATAAATGATTTTTTTTCGATTTTTTTGTTGCTCAACCCTTAAATTGGACTTCACATTTGTAATCCTCGCGACGATACGGACATGTGGTACTGTTTTCGTAATTTTTCGGACACGTTTAATTTCGGGGGCAAAATCGTAATTTTCATTTTACTAATTACATTACTTGTTACTACTTACCAGATTAATTTACCTTAACCCTAGTTAGCATCTATTGTCGGCAGCCGACGGAAACAAGGAAACGTGGGTAAGCTTTTCCCCAAACTTAGTCAAGCTTACCAACCGCAGTTAATGAAAAAAATTAATTGTTTAATATTAATCCAAACACTATATAACAATACTTCCCTTCTAACCCGATTCATTCCCCCAACCTGGTCAAATTTCCCCAACCAAATAATTAATGACCCTATTGACTAGATGCTTAATATTATATTATATTAAAATCCTCATATAACAATCATTCCCTCTCATCTCTCCCTCAGCCAGCAACTCAGAACCCATAGGAGAAACCCACAGCTCTCCTCACTCGTGGCGAACTCACAGTTGCTCCTCCCTCTCTCCATCCTATCCCTTGTCACCATCGTCGGAGCGCGCACCCCACCACCGGCAACAACCCCCGCATGGCCAACGGCCCTGCCTCCTCCCGGACGCCGGAACACCGCACAGCCCTCTCCCCGTCGCCGTGCGCGCCGCCTCCATGCCTGCCGCCAGCAACCACCCCACCGGCCGTCGACTCTCCTCCGGCCAACCACCCGCATGCCGCCCTCCATCTGCAAACAACCGCGCGCGTTGCGAGAAGAGGAGCAGCATCTTGCGCATCCTATGAAGCCACGTGCAACCTGCAAAACAATTAGCAACCTGCAAAACAATTAACAGGTATTTGCAGGTAAGGTTTTTACATATATAATATATATATTAAGTTTATATATATATAATAAATATATTAGTTGTTTACGAAAGCCTGCAAAACAATCAGGAGGTTAAAATTTTTATATAAATATATAAATATATTAGTTATAAATGATGATATTATAATAGTAATTTTGCTATATGTATCAGAATATCGAATGGATACTACCAGAAGGTCCGCGCCTTCGTCACGAACCCAACGGCACCAAAATCACCGAAATCAGGCAAGTATACAATTTATAATGTATTTTTGAAATTAGATGCTCCATTGGTCTTTTATTTGATATATGCTAAACTTTTAATTATAACAAAGAAAAATGATTTTCTGTAAAATGTTCATCAAACCAACCTGCTTGCCATTCTTTTTGTGGATGATGTAAATTAATGATGAAATGTTGACGACTTAAATTGAAAGAACATCTTGCTTGGTCACTAGAGAGTGACATCGTGAGATCGTGCGCCTCGAAGGCGAAATCGTGATTTTCGTGATGTCATGTAAGTTGACAAATTCGTGCTTGTAATTCGTGAATTAGGCTGGCTCGTGTTCTAGCACAAATCTTGGGTGGGGTAAGGGTTGAGCGGCTGCTAGGCGTATGAACGAGTACTCTCTTCAAGGGCACCATCCGTATGCGGTGGGTTAGCGCCAATCACGGTAAGCCCCCGTGAGAAGAACGACTCACTCATCACGTCCTAAGGGCGAGAACCCTATTGTAGAATTGACAATGCTAACATCGTGAAACTTGCAACTTGAAATTATTGTCTGAGTTGAATTGACATGTTAATGAAACAAAGAAAAGATCTATACTGCTTAGAACTGCATGTTAGGATGTCTTTACTTTAAATCATTTATAATCAGTTTGTTTAATCCTTTCGTCGTTATCTCATTTAAATGATTAATGCCTCTTAAATGCAGTATAAATTTGTATATACCTTGTCTTGGGTTTCTGACCTCTACTTGCAGACCCTTGCTGACATACATTCATGTTGTTGGATGTATGTCAGATCCCGAGTTTTAGCACCAGGAGGACTAGTTGAGATAGCTGGACCAGTGGACCAAGAACTATCAAACTAGTGAACATTCATTGCACTTCTTTTCGTTTGTTGTACGGGTCATAAGACCCACTCTTATTTTCTCCATTTGTTGTAATTCAGTTGAGACGGTTGAGATTGTAATATTGTTTTACTTATCTGTGTTGTTTTTGAGTAATGCAAGCAAGAACCTGCAGTTTTCACACAGACGCTTATTGTGTTAAGTCAAGGGGGAAAGAAAAGCAAAATTACCTCCTCATAACTTGCACAAGCGGGCCCGTTCGCGTCCTCGCTCTCAAGCCTAATGGGAAGCGGGGCGTGACACGTAGTATCGAGGGGTTCGAGCTGCGGGTGTAAACTTTCTGGGCGTCCTAAGCTAGTCCGGGGAGTGCGTTGCGCCGTTCCTACTTTACACACCGCGAGGGGTGGTGAGCTCGCCTGGCACTTGGCGGGGGGATT
Source organism: Scilla litardierei (assembly GCA_030789695.1). Taxonomy (NCBI): domain Eukaryota; kingdom Viridiplantae; phylum Streptophyta; class Magnoliopsida; order Asparagales; family Asparagaceae; genus Scilla; species Scilla litardierei. The sequence goes on from CM061141.1 coordinate 41,272,076, forward strand.
GCTTCACGCTATGGAATTCTAAGAAAATCAAAGCGTATCTGACAAGGATGAATGTTTTCATTTAAATTTACAAGAACTGATCTATGGCTTGTACACGAGTACTTAGATTATCGCCCGTTATGGGGTAAGATCCGGCCCTAGGATGGGCTATAGAGTTGTCCTCGCCAGCGGTGAACGACCTCCGGATCTAGGGGTCATCTTCTGCCGGGTGGGCCTTTTTTAACTCGAGTTGGTCTTGGCGCATAGGTGAGCGACCACCCTCTGTGCTGAAGTGTTGCAAGGTCTCCTCGGTCCGGTAGAAGCACTGGGGGGGATCACCAGGGAAGCCGTCTCGCTGTGGTTTTTTGTCCTGGGGGGGTCTTGATGATCAGGCCGCCTCCCCCCCACGCCTCGCTGCTTGGGTTTGAGGGTGGGGGAGTCCTGACGATCGGGCCGCCTCCCCCCCACGCCTCGCTGTTTGGGTTTGAGGGTGGGGTTCGGGGCCCGATTGTGCCGGGGCGGGCTGACACGCCATGACTCGCCGTTTGGGCTTGCCAGGGATGCAGCCTTGCCGAGGTCCTCGTCCGGAGGTCGATGGCGAGCAGGTGTTGGCTTGCAAGCCCGGGTGGCTCTCGCTTTTCCTGCCGGCGGGGGTCGGATGCCTACCTTTCTCCGACTCGTCCTTGTTTAGGGCATACGGAGGCGTGAAAGGTGGATTTCCCTTGTGTAAGTGGAATATCCTGTTGGCGATCCGTTTGTAAGAGGAATATCCTGTCGGAGGTGGTGGAGATGCAGGGACCGCCGCCCTGGGCGGAGGGAACCACTGATGGCTGGTGACCTCTCTTTTGTTAGGGCGTTGTATCTCGGCCCGTTTCCCAGCGGGTGGGGGGGATAAGTGCCGATTTCTCATGTCTTCCGACTCGTTGTCCTTTTTCTTTCGGAAGGGTGAGCGGTGTATTTATAGGGGGATCTTGCTGACGGTTTCCTCCATATTTATTACGATGAGGTGGCGTTATTAATGGGCTCCTCGGATTCACGCCCGTGGGAAACCGCTTTTGCCAGGTGGCTCTTACGGAACCTCTTTTGGAGTGTACCATTAATGGCGGCGTATTTCTCGAGCGTCCTTTCGTTTCGTCGAGTTACATCGGGGCCGCCTACTCGGGAACTGACGCCATTTCATCCCGGTTTATGTGCCCCTGTCTTCTTTTGATTTTCAAGGATCACGGGCGCGTAGCCCTTTCTGGTTTGGGTGGCTAGGGTTGGCCCTGCCCCAGAGGTCTTGAGGGAGGGAGCGGGCGGGTAGCCCGGCCCGTGCCCTTCTCTGGTTTGGGTGGCTAGGGTTGGCCCTGCCCCAGAGGTCTTGAGGGAGGGAGCGGGCGCGTAGCCCGGCCCGTGCCCTTCTCTGGTTTGGGTGGCTAGGGTTGGCCCTACCCCAGAGGTCTTGAGGGAGGGAGCGGGGCCCGTGCCCTTCTCTGGTTTGGGTGGCTAGGGTTGGCCCTGCCCCAGAGGTCTTGAGGGGGGGGAGCGGGCGCGTAGCCCGGCCTGTGCCCTTCTCTGGTTTGGGTGGCTAGGGTTGGCCCTGCCCCAGAGGTCTTGAGGGGGGAGCGGGCGCGTAGCCCGGCCCGTGCCCTTCTCTGGTTTGGGTGGCTAGGGTTGGCCCTGCCCCAGAGGTCTTGAGGGGGGGAGCGGGCGCGTAGCCCGGCCCGTGCCCTTCTCTGGTTTGGGTGGCTAGGGTTGGCCCTGCCCCAGAGGTCTTGAGGGGGAGAGCGGGCGCGTAGCCCGGCCCGTGACCTTCTCTGGTTTGGGTGGCTAGGGTTGGCCCTGCGCCAGAGGTCTTGAGGGGGGGAGCGGGCGCGTAGCCTGGCCCGTGCCCTTCTCTGGTTTGGGTGGCTAGGGTTGGCCCTACCCCAGAGGTCTTGAGGGGGGGATCGGGTGCGTAGCCCGGCCCGTGCCCTTCTCTGGTTTGGGTGGCTAGGGTTGGCCCTGCCCCAGAAGTCTTGAGGGGGGAGCGGGTGCGTAGCCTGGCCCGTGCCCTTCTCTGGTTTAGGTGGCTAGGGTTGGCCCTGCCCCAGAGGTCTTGAGGGGGGGAGCGGGCGCGTAGCCCGGCCCGTGCCCTTCTCTGGTTTGCGTGGCTAGGGTTGGCCCTGCCCCAGAGGTCTTGAGGGGGGGAGCGGGCGCGTAGCCCGGCCCGTGCCCTTCTCTGGTTTGGGTGGCTAGGGTTGGCCCTGCCCCAGAGGTCTTGAGGGGGGAGCGGGCGCGTAGCCCGGCCCGTGCCCTTCTCTGGTTTGGGTGGCTAGGGTTGGCCCTGCCCCAGAGGTCTTGATGGGGGGAGCGGGCGCGTAGCCCGGCCCGTGCCCTTCTCTGGTTTGGGTGGCTAGGGTTGGCCCTGCCCCAGAGGTCTTGAGGGGGGGAACGGGCGCGTAGCCCGGCCCGTGCCCTTCTCTGGTTTGGGTGGCTAGGGTTGGCCCTGCCCCGGAGGTCTTAGGGGGGGGAGCGGGCACGTAGCCCGGCCCGTGCCCTTCTCTGGTTTGGGTGGCTAGGGTTGGCCCTGTCCCAGAGGTCTTGAGGGGGGGAGCAGGCGCGTAGCCCGGCCCGTGCCCTTCTCTGGTTTGGGTGGCTAGGGTTGGCCCTGCCCCAGAGGTCTTAGGGGGGAGCGGGTGCGTAGCCCAGCCCGTGCCCTTCTCTAGTTTGGGTGGCTAGGGTTGGCCCTGCCCCAGAGGTCTTGAGGGGGGGAGCGGGCGTGTAGCCCGGCCCGTGCCCTTCTCTGGTTTGGGTGGCTAGGGTTGGCCCTGCCCCAGAGGTCTTGTGGGGGGGAGCGGGCGCGTAGCCCGGCCCGTGCCCTTCTCTGGTTTGGGTGGCTAGGGTTGGCCCTGCCCCAGAGGTCTTGAGGGGGGGAGCGGGCGCGTAGCCCGGCCCGTGCCCTTCTCTGGTTTGGGTGGCTAGGGTTGGCCCTGCCCCAGAGGTCTTGAGGGGGGGTAGCGGGCGCGTAGCCCGGCCCGTGCCCTTCTCTGGTTTGGGTGGCTAGGGTTGGCCCTGCCCCAGAGGTCTTGAGGGGGGGAGCGGGCGCGTAGCCCGGCCCGTGCCCTTCTCTGGTTTGGGTGGCTAGGGTTGGCCCTGCCCCAGAGGTCTTGAGGAGGGGAGCGGTCGCGTAGCCCGGCCCATGCCCTTCTCTGGTTTGGGTGGCTAGGGTTGGCCCAGCCCCAGAGGTCTTAGGGGGGAGTGGGTGCGTAGCCCAGCCCATGCCCTTCTCTGGTTTGGGTGGCTAGGGTTGGCCCTGCCCCAGAGGTCTTGAGGGGGGAGCGGGCGCGTAGCCCGGCCCGTGCCCTTCTCTGGTTTGGGTGGCTAGGGTTGGCCCTGCTCCAGAGGTCTTGAGGGGGGGAGCGGGCGCGTAGCCCGGCCCGTGCCCTTCTCTGGTTTGGGTGGCTAGGGTTGGCCCTGCCTCAGAGGTCTTGAGGGGGGGAGCGGGCGCGTAGCCCGGCCCGTGCCCTTCTCTGGTTTGGGTGGCTAGGGTTGGCCCTACCCAAGAGGTCTTGAGGGGGGGAGCGGGTGTGTAGCCCGGCCCGTGCCCTTCTCTGGTTTGAGTGGCTAGGGTTGGCCCTGCCCCAGAGGTCTTGAGGGGGGGAGCGGGTGCGTAGCCCGGCCCGTGCCCTTCTCTGGTTTGGGTGGCTAGGGTTGGCCCTGCCCCAGAGGTCTTGAGGGGGGGAGCGGGTGCGTAGCCCGGCCCGTGCCCTTCTCTGGTTTGGGTGGCTAGGGTTGGCCCTGCCCCAGAGGTCTTGAGGGGGGGAGCGGGCGCGTATCCCGGCCCGTGCCCTTCTCTGGTTTGGGTGGCTAGGGTTGGCCCTGCCCCAGAGGTCTTGAGGGGGGGAGCGGGCGCGTAGCCCGGCCCGTGCCCTTCTCTGGTTTGGGTGGCTAGGGTTGGCCCTGCCCCAGAGATCTTGAGGGGGGGAGCGGGTGCGTAGCCCGGCCCGTGCCCTTCTCTGGTTTGGGTGGCTAGGGTTGGCCTTGCCCCAGAGGTTCGGAGGTTTGCGCTGCAAAACTTATGTAGGAACAATAATGTTGGGGAAAGCGGATAGATGTGTATTTCGTATGTATGAAAAAGAAAAACTCACAACTATTGGTAGAATTTTAGCAGATGCTTTGCGTTCCAAGGGTGGGCCAGCTCGTTCCCTCCGGGGGTTGCCAAGATGTACGTGGCTGGTCCGACAATATCGACGACCTTGTAGGGCCCTTCCCATTTGGCGGCCAGCTGTCCCCGCTGGGCGGTCTCGGGGCGGAAGGTGGAGTCTCTGAGGACCAAGTCGCCGATCCTGAAAGTCCGCGGCTTCACCCGGGAGTCATAGTATCGCGCCATCCTCTGGCTGTGTTTGACGAGGCTCTTCAGGGCCCAGTCTCTTACCTCGTCTATCAATTCAAGACTAAGGCCGAGTCCCTCCCCATTGATCTCTTCGTCGAAGAGCTTTAGTCGGAGCGTCTCTTCGCCAATCTCCACGGGAACGACCGCCTCCGATCCGTATGCTAGCATGAATGGGCTTTCTCCTGTCGAGGCCATGTGGGTGGTACGATAGGACCATAGGATTCCCGGCAGCTCGTCGACCCATGCCCCCAGGGCGGCGTCCACCTTTTTCTTCATTGGGTTCAAGATGCATTTATTCGCGGCCTCCGCCATTCCGTTGCACTGTGGGTGGGCGACTGACGCGAACTGGAGTTTGATCCCCCAGCCCGAGCAGAAGTCACGGAAGCCTTCGCAATCGAACTGCTTTCCGTTATCCGTGACTATTGAGCGAGGAATCCCGAATCGACATATAACGGATTGCCAGATAAAGCCCTTCATGTCCGTCCACGTGATACGCGCTAGCGGCTCCCCTTCCACCCACTTCGTGAAGTAGTCCACGGCGACGACTAGATATTTCCTTCCTTCGGAGGTCTTTGGAAAAGGCCCAAGGATGTCGAGTCCCCATTTGGCGAAGGGGATCGGGCTCACGATGGGCATCAGGTTGGCCAGAGGTGCAGTCGTCCGTCGGTAGAATTTCTGGCACGCCTCGCACCTCTTGACGTACTGTACCGCGTCCCGGATCATTGTCGGCCAATAGTACCCCTGGCGCATTACTTTGTGGGCGATGGTGCGACCGCCATGGTGGTTTCCGCAGAAGCCTTCGTGCACTTCGCGGATGACTTGCTCAGCCTGCTCCGGGCCCAAGCATTTCAGATAGGGCAGGACGTCGAAATTGGCGTGGCGGCGGCGGTACATCACTCTGTCGAAGAGTACGAATGACAGGGCCCTCCTCTCCACCTGTTTAGCCAGCATCCGCTCCTCGGGCAGTTCCCCCGTCTACAAGTACTTCATAATGGGGGTCATCCATGTCGTCACCGTGCCCATACACATCAGTTCTCCTTCGTCAATGGTTGGGGTCAATAGGCTTTCGACGTAGATGGCCTTCCCGATCTCGGCCGCGGAGGAGGAAGCCAGCTTAGACAGGGCGTCCGCCCGGAGGTTGTTGGAGCGGGGCAGGTGCTGGACGTCCGCCTTCTTGAACTTGCGGAGTTCGATCTGGATGCGCCTAAGGTAACGCTTCATTGTTTCTTCTCGAGCCTCGAAGCTCCCTAGGATCTGTTGGACGACGAGCCGTGATTCACTTAGGAGCAACACGTTCGTCGCCCCTACCGCCTTAGCGAGTTTCAACCCGTTAACCGCGGCCTCGTACTCCGCGACATTGTTAGTTGCCGGGAAGTTGAAGCGTAGGACGTATTCCAGCGAGCATTTGTCAGGGGTCTGAATGACGATACCTGCCCCTGTCCCGGATCCCGTCGCAGAGCCGTCGACGTGGATGGTCCACAATTCATCCACGTCCATCTGGGAGGGCTCTGAGGGTTCGCCCACCCCGGTCCCCCGCGGGGACGCGGTCACCGATGGGAGCTCTGGCTGGTTCCCCGGTGTGCCCCCTGCGGTGCATTCCACCATGAAGTCGGCCAGCACCTGGCCCTTGATCATCGTCCGGGCCTTGTACGTTATGTCGAACTCGCTGAGCTTGACACTCCAGTTGAGCATCCTCCCCGACCGCTCCAGTCTCTTCAGTTTTTTCTTGAGGGGCATGTCGGTGTGGACGGCTATGGGATGGGCCTGGAAGTATGGTCGGAGCTTTCGGGCTGTGGTGACTAGGCAGTAGGCGGCTCTCTCGATGGGACTGTAATGAGTCTCTGCCTCCCGGAGGATCTGGCTGGCGTAGTAAACAGGGCGATGCACCCCCCTTCCTCCTTGATTAGGACGGAGCTAACGGCCTCCTCGTTGGTTTCCAAGTACAACCCTAGGGGTTCGCCTTCTTCCGGCCGTGCGAGGAGCGGTGGGCTCTGTAGATAAGCCCTCAGCTCCGCGAACGCCCATGCACAGTCGTCGTCCCACGGGATCACCTTCCTCTTGTCCTTATCTTCGCCAAAGGTTGTGCGCAAGACCCTGAAGAAGGGGAGCGACTTCTCCGCAGATTTCGACAGGAATCGCCCCAGAACAGCGATCCGGCCGTTCAGTCGCTGCAAGTCCCGGATCGTCCGAGGTTTCGCCATACTGATGAGGGCCGTCACCTTGTCGGGGTTCATCTCGATCCCCCGCTTCGTTATCATGAAGCCCAGGAATTTTCCCGACTGCACGCCGAAGATACACTTCGCGGGGTTTAGTCTTAGGTTGTATCGACGGACCCTTTGGAAAGTTTCCTGTAAGTGGGCGAGGTGGTCTGGGGCCCTCCTACTCTTTACCAGCATGTCGTCGATGTAGACCTCCAGGTTTCGCCCCACCTGAGGGCCGAATATTCGGTCTACCATCCGCTGATAGGTCGCCCCGGCGTTCTTCAGTCCAAAGGGCATCTTGGTGTAACAGAAGGTGCCCTTGTCGGTGAAAAAAGACGTCTTTTCCTCGTCCTCCTCCGCCATCGGTATCTGGTTGTACCCCGAGAAGGCGTCCATAAAGCTTAACAACTTGTAGCCGGACGCCTGGTCCACCAAGCGGTCGATCCGGGGTAGGGGAAGCTGTCCTTTGGGCATACCTTGTTGAGGTCGGTGAAGTCGACGCACATGCGCCACTTTCCACTGGGCTTTTTCACCAAAACGACATTGGCGAGCCAGTCCAGGTAATCCACCGGCCGGACAAACTTGGCTTCGAGGAGCCGCTCCACTTCTTCCTCGGCCGCCCTCTTCTTTTCGCCCCCCGCACTTCTCTTCTTCTGTCGGACCGGTCGGGCTTCTGGGTCCGCATTCAACCTGTGGGAGATCACCGTCGGGTCAACCCCCAGCATGTCGGCGGGTGACCATGCGAATATATCCGCATTTTCCCAGAGCAAGGCGACGAGGGTCGCCCTCAGGGCGGCCGGGAGTTTTGTCCCGATGGAGACGGTTCTCTCTTCATCCGCGGCTACGGGAACCTCCTCGACCTCCTCGGCTAGGGCCGGCCGCTGGTCGCAGAAGTCCTCCCTTTCGTCGGGGATGAGAACCGTCAGGGCCCGCCTCGGGCTCCCACGTCGGGCTGGCCTTCTGTCACGGCCCCCAGGCACCTCCTGGTCTCCTCGCACCAGTCCCACCCCCTGTGCGGTCCGGAACTTCATCATCTGGTGTAGCAGGCTGGGGAGCGCCTCGATGGCCGTCATGTATGGACGCCCTATGATTCCGTTATACGCCGATGCGACGTCGACGATGACGAAACGCGTCCCCCTGGTGACGACCCTTGGTTCCTCCCCTAGAGTCATCGGCAGGGTGATCGTCCCCACTATGGGGATCATATGGCCGGTGAAGCTGACAATGGGGCCCGTGCAGGGCTCTAGGTCTGCACGCCCCCACCCCATTCTCTCGACCGTTGACAGGAACAGGATGTCGCAGGAGCTACCGGTGTCAATCAGGAGTCGGCCGACGACAACCCCCCCGATCCGAGCCTCGACGACGAGGGCGTCATCGCTCTGGCTCCTCACCTCCTGCCGGTCTCCCTCGGTAAAGGTGATAGGGGGTCGGTGTGTCCTTCTCCGCTTCGGCCGGCGGCTGGCGCCCACCACCATCACCTGTCGGGCATCGGCCTCCGAGATCGTGGGCGACGTCCCCACTGGGGACGGCCCCCCGCTTATCATCTCAATGGGCATGATCGCCCCAGGGGGGCGTGGCTCCCCCCGATCGCGGTCCGCTGGCGGTTCTGGCCCCCGCCCCTCTGAGGGGGCTCTCTCTCCTTCTGCTGCCCGCATGTCCACCACGAAGTTTCCCAAGTGGCCCGCCTGGATCAGCCGCTCGATCTCTCTCTTAAGAGTGTAACAACGGTCGGTGTCGTGACCGTGGTCACGGTGATATCGGCAATACCTCCGGAGATCCCGCTTCACCGGATCCGTCCTCATCTCCCGGGGAGGCTCCGGCAGTAATCCGGCCCTCGTCGCCGCGGCCAGAACCTCCAACATGGGGGCGTTGAGCCGCGTGTAGTGCGTGTAGGATCCTGCCAAAACAGAGTTAGGATCGATAAATGAAGTTGAGACTTACGCTTGCGTATGCAGCACGGTAGTCTACGAACTTCGCCTTCGGATTCGCCACGACGGATCGAGTCTTCTCACGAACGGAGTAAGGCTACTAAATCCACAATCTAAATCTCTACTTTTAGATTAAGAACTTGGATAAAGGGAGAGGAAGTATTTCGGCAGAGCTTCGCTAGAATGAAGATGCATGCATGAATGCCATGCAAAAGTGTAAGGAAATGGCTAACCCTTGGGTCTTATTTATAGCCCCTAAGGTAGTTATTTTAGGAGTAAATGTCCCTTTGGAACAATTTAACTAAGGTGTACCATCGTACATGGCATATTATAAGCTTAAGTTGTACCATATGCATGGTACAATATAAGCTTAAGATATTACCCCTTTATTAGCCATATGTCGCATGCACTTATGCATATATAATGCGACTTTCCCATCAATCTAGAGATCCTCTCCGCAAGGGAACATATTCCCTTTACACACGACTTTGTGTACGCGACGTTCGAGGTCCGTATTCCCTCGTACATCCCCTACAAGGGTGTACTAACGTCTTCCATATCCAACATCTCCCACTCACACTTGAGGGGATTGTAAGAGAACGTCTTTCTCTTAGTTCTGTCATCTATCATACCGAGAAATAGACCGTGCGACCGTCATGCGCGTAGAGTCTGTTGTTGTGCACTTGTTAGAGATACACAACGACCTCGAAGGTGCAAAGTTGAGTAGTTCAACGCATGCTTTACCCTAGATTATTTCTTCACATTTCTTATACTTTATATTCAACAATTGAATCCCATCTGGATCACAATTGGCTGGCCAGCTTTGAATCATTAAAGTCCAAATGTGAATATGAAATCAATCTTCCTCTTCTTGCGAACCTTCTGATCTTGACTAGACTCGCTTTTCTAACGTGCCCCGCCGAGCCGAATTATCATAGCCCATAAGTAACACGCTAAGATAGCGATCATCTCGTCAAATCTAAAGGAACCAATTGGAGTCCTTGAGGGTAAGAGTTAAGGCCCATATGGCCTTTGAGTCTCACATAATAACAAACACTATTGCTACTAACTCAGTGGTCGAAATGCATACGTGGTATGAACACGTATTACAACATCGCTCCTTTCCCAGGGAGTGTATGTCTCAATGATGTTGTAAGGATGATGATCAGACACCACAATGTTTGACTTTGAGTCCCTTATTCTACTCAAATAATCATTTGGACTCACATCCCGCATTTAGACAGATAGGATTTCAAAAAAAATCCTCTTAGATCTTTTGTAAGCATCCATATGATGCAGATCTTTTATGCGACCATTTTGTTTATGTCATGACTCTTAAATCATCCGTCTGATGATTTTGACTTCAAACAGGTCTCATCTCTATTCCATCCATCTGATAGAATAAGGCGGTTGCTCATGTGAGAGAGCCAACCTCAATCTGTCCGACATACAAGAATTCAACTGAGATTTCAAAAATGTACACAAACATTTCTTAAGAAATTCATATGCAATGTTTGAAAAAGAACTTATTCTTTTATTAAATTTGATCTTTCTTAGACATGGGAATATATATTGGTACAACTCAGCTCATACGCAATCCTTGGGATGATAAGTGTTTATAAAACACATTTCTGGGGATCGCTTTCGTAAGCTGATCCTTTATCATCTCATGCGTAGATATGTACATTATGTCTACCTTCTTGGTTTTATCATAGTCTTTTGCAAATCTGCAGTTCCTTTAAGATACTGCATTATCCTCTTAACCGCTTTCCAGTGTTCTTGCCCTGGGTTGGATTGGTAACGACTTACCATTCCAACGGCAAAACAGATGTCCGGTCTTGTATGCATCATAGCGTACATAAGACTATCAACTGCACTGGAATATGGAACTTTTTCCATAATTTCCTTTTCCTTTTGGTTCTTTGGACATGAGTTCAGATATAAATTATCGCATCTGCTTATAGGAGTATCAATTGGACTTGCAGTCCTACATATTAAACCGTTCTAGAACCTTCTTTAAATAAGACTCTTGTGAAAGAGAAAGAAGTTTCTTCGAACGATTCCTTGAAATCTTAATTCCAATGATATATGTGGCTTCCCCATGTCTTTCATCTCAAAACTGATGAAAGTCAAGCCTTGATATCCATCACAAAGCCCTTGTCATTTCTGGTTATTAAAATGTCATCTACATATAGAGACATAATAACATGCTTGCTTTTAATCCTCTTGATATATACGTAGTTATCTTCATCAAGTATGGAAAATCCATTTGATAAGACAACTTCTTGAAATCGTATATACCATTGCCTCGAGGATTATTTAAGACCATATATGGGCTTACGAAGTTTACAAACCTTATGTTCGTTTCCTTCTTTTACAAACCCTGTTGGTTGTTCCATATAGATCTCCTCGTCCAATTCTTCATTGAGAAAGGCAGTCTTTACATCCATCTGATGTAATTCGAGGTATAAGCAAGCTACCATTGCCAGAATCAGGCGAATCGAGGTAAAACGCATAACAGGTGAGAAGGTCTCTTCGTAGTCTATCCCTTCCTGTTGCGTAAAACCTTTCGCGACAAGGCGAGCTTTATATCTATCTATAGAGCCATCAGCCTTATGCTTGATCTTGAGAACCCATTTGTTCCCAATTGCTCTATGTCCTCTAGGTAAGTTAACTAAGTCCCAGACTTGGTTAACTTTCATGGATTTCAATTCCTCCTTCATCGCTTCCATCCATTTGTCTTTAGCAGGGCAAGATACGGCCTGTTTGAAAGTAGCAGGCTCGTCATCTTCTTGTAGTAAAGTCATAAAGGTTTGCGGAAATTCATCCTCAAATCTTAGAGGAGTCAACCTTGTACGACTACTACGTCGTATTTGAGATTCTTCAAGTCCTTGTTGACTTGAGTTTAGATCAATTCTAATATCACTCACACTTGGAATGTCGTTAGAATTGCTCCCACTTGGATCATTATTCCCGTATGGAATAGGATAATCGTCATTCGTATAATCCATTGGTGAAGGTTGAAACGTATTTTCGTTTTCACCAAGAATTCTCCCACTCGAATGAGGTAATCCTTCTTGATCATAAATCTCAAACAGAGATAAGTCCTGACTTATCTCGCCCTGTCTTGGAAACTCGTTTTCCAAGAAAGTGACATCCCTCGACTCAAAACTCAATTAGCCCACCATTGTCTTCCTGACTAACATAAAACATAACCTTTGGAGTTTTCTGCGTATCGTATAAAGATACATTTCCTTCCCCTTGGCCCAAGTTTGCCATACTTATGGGAGGAAATATGTGCGTAGGATGCACAACCCCAAGGTTTCAAAATGTTTAAGTCAGGAGACCTTTGGTTCCACAACTCATAAGGAGTGGAGCTAACTGATTTCGAGGGTACGCGGTTCAAAAATGAAAGCGGCCGTCAATAATGCATCACCCCAAAAGGTGATTGGCAAGTTAGATTGCGCCATCATTGAACGGACCATTTTTCATTAAAGTCCTATTCCTCCTTTCTGCAACACCAATTTGTTGAGGAGTATAAGGCATAGTTACCTGATGTACTATGCCTTTTTCATCACAAAGTTCCTTTAAACTTGTTGATTGATATTCACCGCCCCTATCGGTTCGCACGACCGTAATCTTGCGATCTAATTGATTCTCCACTTAACTCATATAGTTTTTAAAGCAGGTTTAGTGCTTTCACTTTTGTGGGATATCAAATAGATATGACCGAATCGGGTGAAATCATCAATAAAAGTGATGAAATAGGACTTCCCGCGTCTTGTCTTGACATTCATCGGACCACATATGTCCGAATGGATAAGCTGTAATGGAACCTCGGCCCTTGTGCCGGTTCCAAACGGCTTGCGACAAGATTTCCTCACAAGGCAATGTTCGCAGGTCGACATTTCAACCTTTGAAACATTGGATAGAAGGCCACGTTTGGCAAGTCTATCCATACGCGTTGGTCCAATATGACCAAGCCTTGCGTGCCAACAAATTATATTAGACTCATTAGTCAAAGAATTTGTCACAAGGAAATTTTCATTACATGAGGAATTATACATTGTACTTATTACAATAAATCATTTGAAATACAAACCCAGTACCAATAAAGGAATTATTACAAAAATAGGTCCATATTACAATCATGAAGGAACCAACTATAACCAAGACCCATTAAATTGACCACAGTTTTAATATTCCTTTGAATATATGGAATGAAGAGAACATCATGAAGTAGGAGAGTGTGGCCGTTGTCCAAGACTAGCTTGCGAGTCCCAACGCCTTTCACTTCAACACGTGTGTTGTTTCCTACATTGATCCACTTCATTCCTTGGGGTATCCGGTGATACTCCACGAAGGACCGTCTGTCCCTTGTTATGTGGTTGGTGGCACCTCGTCACTTCCACTCGTACATGAACGAGTATAGTGACCGAGCTTGTTGCACTTGAAGCACTTGATCCTTTTCAAGTCTTTCTTCTTGTGCCATTTGTTGTGCCCACCCTTATGTTTGGGTTCCCTGGTAGACTAGGTTGCTTATTACGTTCATTAGTGAACTTCGAACGATCTTTCCGTTTCTTTCCCTCGTGTGAGGAACTAGCAACCATGTGCACTTCTGCACTTGGCTTGGCAGCCGCAAGCCGCTCTTCCTCTAATTCAAGGTGCTTGGAAACATCGCTGAAGGTCTTGATGCTCTCATTGTGAGTGAGATGCATCTTCATTTGATCCCACCCATTTGGTAGGGAACGTATGACTGCTTGGATTTGTTGCTCATCAGTGAGCACATGACCTGCGTCCTTTAACTCCGAGATAAGGATCGCCATATGTCGCAGATGTTTCCCCATGGAATGATCTGGACGTTTCTTATATGTATCGAACCTTATAGTTAAGGCGCGAAGTTTGGACACCGATGTGCCACCGAACTTCTCCTCTAGCTTGGACCATATGTCCATGGCTATGTCATGTTCTCGGAAGATGCGCATTATGTCATCAGCCATACTGCTTAATAACGTAATATGCGCTATCTTGTTCTTCCGAGACCAAGCATCAAAAGCTTCCTTGTCTCGTCGGTGTTGGGCCGTAGTGCCCAACTCGGGTTCAATCATAACGTTCTTTAGAGTTTCGAGCACTTCTTGCTCCTCTAGAACGTATTGTATCTTGATGGACCAAAGTTTGTAATTATCGCCGTTGAGTTTTTCACCTTTGTTTAACTCAGCGACGATATTCTTTGAAGCGGAAGACATTTTACTTTTAAAATGCTGCAAAAGACATAAAACCAAAGGTTTGATCAAAAAAATTGCATTGAAAATTCTTAAAATACAATTCCCATTTGAAGTGATAGTAGAATATCCCATTTGGATAGTTCTAAATTCAACTCCCACTTGGAATGATATTTATAATTTGATAAGTTACTTTCGAAAAATATTGAAGATGTTACTCTAGAATCAGAAAGGTCACTATGTTTCCAATCACCATCTAGAGTAACTTTCAATATTTCTCCCTCACTTTATCAAATGTTAGTACTCTTATAGTACTTTGCAGCGGAAAAGCGTTTTTGAAAACGTATTTTTCAAAACGTATGAAAACGTATTTTTTCAAAAAAAAATGTATATTTCATCTTAGTACCCTTATGATACTAGTGAAACATTCGGCACTTCCTGACCATTTGTCGGGAATGAGCCGTAGCCGTGCCAAGGTCGGATCCCCCTTTTGGGATTTTTCTGCAAACTATCGTCGCCGGCTCCCGTATGGATCCAGGCGTTTCCCCCGTATGAGAGAATTTTGATGCAGACGACTGTCATTTGGCCCCGTATGGGCTAGTCGGCACGTTCAAGTTCGACCAAGGCCTTTTGCCGAATTGGTCTGAAACTTCTCCCGGCCAGGGCCTCTGCCCTGGCCGAGGTTGGCCCAGGGCCGCTACCCTGACCGGCCAGGGGCGGCCTGCGGCAGCCCTGGCCACTGTCAGGGCCTACCGGGCCACTGGCATGGCCTCGGCCAGAGGCCGGCCAGGCCTCTGCCAGGCCTGGCCTAGGCCAGAGGCCCCTGGCCGGGGCCAGGGCCCCTGCCCTGGCCTCGGCCAGGGTGGCCAGGCCCTGGCCTCTGCCAGTGCGGCCAGAGGCCAGGGCCGCTGCCCTGGCCTCGGCCAGGACGGCCAGGCCCTGGCCTGAGGCCAGGGCCCCTGCCCTGGCCTCGGCCAGGGCGGCCAGAGGCCCCTGGCCGGGGCCAGGGCCCCTGGCCGGGGCCAGGGCCCCTGGCCGGGGCCAGGGCCCCTGCCCTGGCCTCGGCCAGGGCGGCCTGGCCGTGGCCTGGCCGCGGCCAGGGCCTTCTGGCCCTGGCCGTGGCCTGGCCGCGGCCAGGGCCTTCTGGCCCTGGCCGTGGCCGGCCATGGCCCGGCCATGGCTTTTTGGCCTTGACCGGCCATGGCCCTTTGGCCATGGTCGGTCTCCCCCCTTTATGGGGTTGCCGCACACCCCGTCGGAGGGGTGGCCGTGGTGGTTATTGGCCGTAGCCAACCCCCTCCGCATGGGGAGAGGGTGCATGGCCTTCATAGCCCATTTGGCCATGGTGCACATGCACTAAAATTCATCTTCCCCGATGGGAATAACCACCATCTTCTTCTCCGGTGAAGCACCCGTTCGTCGAGGAAGTAGTTACCCTCCAATGGCCGTATGCCAAAAAAATTAACCCACTTCAAAAATTCGTAAACTACGCGCTCCACATGAAGAGAGCGCCCATTCCCTATGAATGGAGACTCAGCATCCATGCAGAGAGTGAGTTTGACGATATGAACGGTCGGTTCTTCCCGTCACGGAGAGTTCCTGCCATATCCGTAATGACAGAAGACCCTAACGTGAAAAGAACAACAGCTGCGTTCTCTCCGTCACGAAGCGTTCCTACCATATCCGTAATGGTAGGATACCCATTCGTGAAAAAGACAACGACTCGTTCATAGTTTTGACGGGGCGACGGTTGACCGGGGCGAACCCGTATGGCTCTGATACCAATGTAGGATCCTGCCAAAACAGAGTTAGGATCGATAAATGAAGTTGATACTTACGCTTGCGTATGTAGCACGGTAGTCTACGAACTTTGCCTTCGGATTCGCCACGACGGATCGAGTCTTCTCACGAACGGAGTAAGGCTACTAAATCCACAATCTAAATCTCTACTTTTAGATTAAGAACTTGGATAAAGGGAGAGAAAGTATTTCGGCAGAGCTTCGCTAGAATGAATATGCATGCATGAATGCCATGCAAAAGTGTAAGGAAATGGCTAACCCTTGGGTCTTATTTATAGCCCCCAAGGTAGTTATTTTAGGAGTAAATGTCCCTTTGGAACAATTTAACTAAGGTGTACCATCGTACATGGCATATTATAAGCTTAAGTTGTACCATATGCATGGTACAATATAAGCTTAAGATATTACCCCTTTATTAGCCATATGTCACATGCACTTATGCACATATAATGCGACTTTCCCATCAATCTAGAGATCCTCTCCGCAAGGGAACATATTCCCTTTGCACATGACTTTGTGTACGCGACGTTCGAGGTCAGTATTCCCTCGTACATCCCCTACATGGGTGTACTAACGTCTTCCATATCCAACAGTGCGCCCGCAGGGGGCCTTCCTGTCTTGGGAGGGCTCGGGTGGCGCCTTGGGCCGGGACGAACTCGTGCGCCGGGCCAGGGCGGTCTTGCGGGCGTTGCAACACCGGTTCGCGCCTTGGTTGGGTCAGCTGGTCGTGACCTCGGCGCCCCTCTTCTTGCCTCAGCCGGGGGTGAGACCGGTGCTCGCCTTGGAGCGGCTTCGCCGGGGGAAATAGGGCCTTTGTGCCGAGAGTCTCTTCGGCCAACGCATGCCTCTCCGCCATAGCAACCAACACCTCATAGTCGGTCGGCGGATCTCGGAGCAGGGATTTGTGGAGGCTCCGAGTCCACAACCCCGTCTTGAAGGCCAGCATAAGCACCTCGTCACCGCACGTCACCACCGCCCGTCTCTCATCCTGAAAGCGGCGGAGGTATCTGCCCGTTGTCTCCCCTTCTCCTTGGACTATCGTGCTGAGATAGTCTAAGGGTTTCTTCTTCGTCCGCCCGGCCCGAAACTCTTGGCAGAACTTGTGGGATAGCTTGGCAAAGCTCCCAACGGATCTCGCGGGTAGGCCGAAGTACCAGTCCAACGCGGTGTCCCTCAGGCTTTGGGAGAAATGTCGGCATAGGAACGCCTCATCCACATCATGTGCCTCCATTGCCCCCCGGTACTGCTGCACGTGCGTGAGGGGGTCGCCTCTCCCACTGTACATGGCTAAGTGGGGGGTTTGAACTTTATGGGCCTCGGGGCGGATGTGATCCATCGTGCAAGCGGCGTGGCCTCCTCCGGGTAGGTAGGTCGATCGGGCGTATCCCCTCTCCGCCACTCGGGGGTCTGGCTTCGGTCGCGCCTCGGCCGTCGACGGTCCTCCGGCCCCGGGGAGTGGCCTGACGGTCGCCTGGCGGGGCTCCTTCCCCGGGTCGAGGATTCGACGGGTTGCGGGCTACGGTTCTCCCAGTGCCATCGCCTCCCGGCCGGCTCCCCTCGGGCCTCCATCCGCTCCTGATTCTCCCGCAGAAGCCTTTCGCGCTCGGCGGTGAGCAAGCGTAGTTGTCGACAAACGGCTTACTCGTGCAGGCGATCGGAGTGGTGGTGCAGGCGATGCGGGCTGCCTCCTCCCGGTGGGGACCTGGCCGACAACGGGCCCCGCCCGTCCCCGAGCCGCCGTCCCATCGCCGTCACCTCCAGGATTTCCCGGTTGCTTTCGTTCTCCCTCCTTAGCCTCTCGCGCTCCGCGATGATGAAGCAGAGCTGGTGGCGAGCGGTTTCTTCATCCTGGTAGGCCCTCCGGGCGGTCTCGGCCGCTTCGTCCAAACGCCTTTGCGCGGCGGCCGCCTCCTCCCGGCGCCTCCACAGCCACGCGACCTCTATTTCCTCTTCCAGAAGCTTCTGCTGGGCCGCAACATCCTTGGCGAGCCCCATGTCTTCCCCTTCCTCCTCGAACTGAGGGTGGAGATTCCGTCTCACGTTCCAGGGCTCCGAGGGGCCGGGCTGTGGCTCCGCCCCCGCCGCCGGGTAGCCTCCCATCGCCTGAGTAACGGCCTCGAAGCTCTTCAGGACTGCGCGGGCCAAAGTTTGGTCAATCTCGTTGCCCATCCCCGGAGGGGGGTCGGGCGCCGGGGTGATTAGTAGAGAGAGCGGCTCCTGACCCACGGGATCTTTGTCGTGGTCAGGGTTCCGAGTGATCGGCATGGAGTCTAACATGGGTGTGACCCTTCGTTCCCACAGACGGCGCCAATTGTTACGAGGTGGAACTCGCACACAATGAATTTGTATTGAGGGAAACCAAGGGCACGATGGTTCTGTTGACAAGAGGGTTTAGGTGGGCAATTTAACAAGTGAGTAATGGGGTGAAGAGGCTGGACTTGCCGCCGGGGGTGGCCACGGAGTCAAATCCCACCGGACGCGGCGGAAGAAGATCGGGTAGCGGGAGGCTGAAGCTGATGTCGACCACGGGGCGAGCTTTCCTGCAGCACGAGTAACTCGTCAGAAGGGCGGGGTTGGGGTCCAACCCTTAGCCCCTCCGATGCCTAAGTCAGTAATTGGACTTAAAACGGGGGCTAGGCACGCCGGTCGGACTGAGGGTGTGTCGACCGTGCGTGGCGAGCTATAAGTGGAAGAACAAAGATATGGACGACCTTTGCTCTTGTGTGTGAATAATGGATTGAGAGAGAGAATTTGCCAACCCCCTCACCGTAAGAAGTGAGGGGGTATTTATACCTGACGGGAGATGACTAAGTGGGGCTGACCTGGCATGCTGACTTGAAGTGCTGAGCTGGCTCGGTTGTCAGCGGAAGCTTCGGACAAGGATGTCAGGAACAGGAGTGCCTGACCTGCTTTTGTCAGACGGCGCAACGGCCAGGGGCCCTTTTGTCGGGATGTCAGGGCCGAAAGCATTAATTGTCAGTCGGCTCAGCCGCCAGGGGATGCTTTGTCAGATGGTCGGGCGGCGTTAGTGTCAGTCGTGTCCTTATCCTAGGTTGTTTGTCGTTGGTGACGAACTAAAGGTCTGGCTACGCTATCCCTGACGCCGTGGTTCATGGGGACCGGCCGGGTCGACCGGCTCGGGGGCTGTCCGGCCCGGCCGCGCCCCCTTTTCGGTCGTGGGTTGTGGGCCGCTGGAACGGAAGGATACGCACATGCCTATGTCAGCATATCCGGGGGTACTGTCCGGGCGCTCCCCAAGCGCCTTGCCCCTGGCGGGCCGAGCAACTGCGGTTGTATGCCTCGGCCGGGTGGGGGGAGTGCTACGAGGTGCGCCCGTTCCCGCGTAGCTTCGGTCTTCCGGGGGTGGCGGCCCTTTCGTGAAGGGGAGAGTTAATGGGGTATGTCAGCGGATCCGGGCGGGAGTCGGACTCTTACGATCTTTAGGTCGTAACAGTTCCGATCTTCAACAAGTTGATGTCGTCGTCGTCTTCTCACACATAGTCATGGACAAAGTGGAACCTCACATCGATATGCTTGGTGCGAGCATGAAAGACATGATTCTTAGCCTAGTGCACTACACTCTAACTATCACAATGGACGTAATACTTCTTCTGGTAGACTCATAGTTCATCCATCAAGCCCATCGGCCATATCGCCTCCTTCACAGCTTCAGTTATTCCTAGGGGTTTGGTGCGTATTTTGAGGTCTACCCTGCGTATTCCTGCGTATCTATTGGGGGCTTCAAATACAGAGGCAGAGACAACGTTTTGAAGGAGATTTTGGGTCCAAGAGTAGAGATTTGGTGATAGAATTCTTAACTTTTACCTCGTATTTTGAGTATTTGCCTTGTATTTTGAGTATTAGATGATGTATTTATCTATGAATATTGATCTTTCTCTCTCCATGCTTGGCTAAAGCTCATATGTGTTGGTTATGAAGTAGTTAGGGCTATGTAAACTCTGGTTTTGATGTCTTTATGTACGCCCTATTTTGCATGTTATATCACATATTTTATTAGTTTCTATACACGTATTATTTAAAAATTATCGTTGTTGGTGTACTTGGATCGAATATGATCTTTGCGGACTTATTTGTGGCGTGATCCTTGCAGACATTGTCGTGACCCTTACGGGCAACATGAGCCCAAATTCTTCATGAAACTAATAATCTATTCGATACTCTTGGCGTTATTTTATGCTCATTATCATTATATTTTAAGACGTTCTCATACCCTTGCGGGGTGAAACATTGTGCTATATAGGTTAAGCAATTGTTTAATATGTTTTAGATCTTGATTCACACACATACCATGAGGATTCCAAGAGGATGATGTACCGAGAGGAAACATCTATGTGTGCATACCCGAGGGACCCGAGAGGGCGATGATCCACGAGGCACATATATGAATCTTGATTGCGAACGTTATGAACCAATTGATTAACCGGGACATCAATAACCATTGATTGCAAAAGCCCTAATGAAATCACGACCAACACATACTCTCCACATTGATACCATAATATCGATTTCACCGTAGTTATCATAGGATCGTTTTTATTATTTAAAACCATCATCAACATTAGTTCGCCTTCAAAAGGTGGTCATTTCTTGTCGTTTAGTACTCTTTATAAACTGAAATTCATGTTTTTGCATGTCAGTTGTCCCGTGGATACGATACTTGGACTCACCAGGATTATTACATGTTCGATCTCCTACACTTGAGAGTAACACTCACATCTTTCGAGACGAGTCAAGATTTTGGGCTCAACTAGTGTTTTACTGGTCCCTAGCAAAAAGAGTGATTCAGTCGGATGCTTAATTAAAATTTTAAATTCCATCGTTCGTTCTTTTTCCAAACAAATATATTCAACTTATCGTTTCAAAGGCACAAATGCATCAAGCTGCAAAAAATATAGAATGTGCTTTAATATGCCGCCTCTCGGGTTTTCGCTGTATGTTTTGATACTGTTGCAGTAAATATGGGTAGGATGAGCATTTCTGGCATAAATTCTGAAGCAGATGACCGATCAAGTGGTGAACGAACCGAAGACTGAAATTGCAATGTTCAGTATAAAGTCCAAAATATTACGTATCACTCAGTACACTGTTCTGTGAGAACCAAGCTTGACAGCAGTTAGGCCTACGGAACAAGTATGAAAATACAATGAAAGTAATGAGCTACCGTTGCAGTAACTTTGTTATGATGAGCACTTTACAAGTTTGAAGCAACCGATGGATGCGTAGAAGACATAGTAGTATCTATCGGTAGAGGATGAGTATAGCATACTATGGCAAATGATGGTAAACTTCTGTACAGTTCTCTTTTGAAGCCTGGCTTCAGTTCATAATAAGCTTGTGCCTGTGTTGCATATCTTAAATGTTGCATATCCTTTTGTCATAATAGACGTTCTCCACTCAATTATGCAAAGTGTGTCAGCTTAAAGAGAAACAATATCCTTAAGCTAATAAAGACCGGAATATCGCTTGAAAAAGAAGAAGCCAGTAAAAGGCAGCTATCTCCTTGAAGGAGGGAATATGTTCATGACTTTGCTCAGTTCTACACACTTTGGCCAATAGTTCAATATTCGAGTAACTAAGATATACACAAATCAAGCAGACTGTGCATTGGCCTCTAGCTAAAAAAAGAGATATCTTTTAGCCAAGTGCAAAGGCCAGAAGCATAAAGGAGTGGGAAAGGCAGGATCCCTTTCTTCACCCACCAGCTTCTCTTCTCCTGATGCACAAATTGGGACTAAACAAACAGAGAGCCCCAACATATTGCTTGCCTTGCTAACTCATGCATGCTTCCCTATTCGACAAGCATCGACTCCAAATAAACCCCGAGGAAATAGACAACTGATTCCAGACGCAGGCTTCGACAGAGATGAGCTATCCAGACAATTTCAGCGACGGAGAGTTCGAGGCGGTGGTCGCAGCCGCCGCCTACGCCGTCAACTCTCTCGAAGACAAAGCCTCGCGGAGACAGAGAGGCTCGGTCACATTTTCTGAAGACCCCCAGCCCAGAGGAGAAGACACCGAGATTAAGCTAACCAGCGTCAGCGGATCTGTCAGACGTTGGTTTACAGATCAAGAAGCAACGGAAGATGAAAACCCAACAGGTAACTCTTATCCTCGCTTTATAACGCTTCAAACAAATTCAATGATCGTGCATGTGCAGTCTCAGGTGACAGTTTCGCAAGGAAATCAGAGAAAGCACAGCAGATAAATTTGGAAGACTGGAGTGCTGATCAAAGGATCACAGAGAAGGAAACGGATATCACGGCCAGTATTAAGCCGACCCCAATGTTCAGCGATAACTCTCTAAATGAAATGAGACCAGGCACCCAAAAATCCCCCGCCATAAGATATCCAACTTCATCATTTGGCAACAGAACTCAGGATACATACTCCGTAGGACAAAGCAGAGCAGATGCATGGGAGAGAGCACAGATGATTAAGATTAAAAAACGGTGATGACTACTGATCGCACATCCTAACTGTCAGCTTTATTCAGGCGTCTCGACTTTACTGATCATCTACAATACATTTCCAGGTATGACAAGATGATGTCCATGATCATGGACTGGGAGAATGAGAAGAAGGCCAAAGCCAAACGTCGCTTGGAGCGGAAACAGGTTCCCTAGAAATTACACTCCTGAATCCAACAATCTTTGTTAGTTTGATCCCATCATCTCCTTTCGCCTCTATATCTGCAGAATGGGCCAGAAGAGAGAAGAAAAAGAGCGCTGCGGAAATACGAGGATGAGATAGCAGAATATGAGAAGGTTGCAGGGGAAGCAAGAGCACTTGCAGAAGAGAGGAAGAGGAACGGTGAAGCGAAAGCGAGGGCAAAGGCAGCGAAGATCAGGTCGACAGGGAAAATTCCCCATCCCTGCTGCTACTGCTGAACCACTGGGCCATGTGAACGCGATGCCAACGACCGGATTCTGCAAACCGATGCTACTTGCATCTGTACCAAAGAAGTGAAGTTTTAATCTTGCCTATTCTCAGCCATTCTGGCTATAAAAATTGTTCACTGTCATCCCATCCGCTTTAATCGGGGGACAAAAATAATCACAAACTTGTATTTATTTGGTTATTGCATTGCTAGCTCTAATGGTGTACGGAAATGATAAAGATTTAAGTACTTCTTGCACAACACAATTTTTGCTATTCTATTTTGTTGTGCTTGCCACTTGTTTGAGTGTAGCTTATCATCTTAGAATAGAATCAAATATATCTGTTTAAATTTAACCCCTTAAAAGAATATCCCAATAATACATATAACTCGATAAAATAATTAGAAAATCATAATTAGTGTTCGACTCTAGATCAACTATATCCACTCCACGTTCTTGCCAAACACATCCCTTAAGAATCATACACACTCTTGAGTGTGACGAATCTGATGCTCTTAGTTTGTACATCTGCGAGTTCTGCTGAGAATCCCGAGGTTGCATCGGATCGTTCGTATGATGACCAGAGGGGTTGAAGGCTGGCTGGGACAGACGTCCGCAATCGTAGCAACTAGTCATTACTTGGATGTCCGCTCCGCTGGATAGCCGATGGGGGCCCCAGCCTAAGCTGGGGACTCCTAGCTACTAGAGCAGATAAAGGATGATGTTGGAATTTATCACGATGGACGGTTGAGGTTGGGTCTACGGGGGCCTGAGCCTGAGCCGGAGGCTTTGCAGTAGACAATATTGTCGGGGGCTGGCCGCGGCCCGTCCTGCTTCGGAATAGGCTTCTGTGGCTCGCCTTGTTTACGTCTGGAGTTCGGCCGAGCACTTCTGTCAATCTGAACAGAAGGTTGGACAAGAGTGATGGGCCACATCGGGAGCTCAGATGCGCCAATTTCCGAGACCGTTCCCGGGTCTCTACCACTGAGGTTGTCCTTGTGGAGCGCAGCTCGCGAGAAGCAGACGCGTGGGTGTAATTGTTAGGATCGTTCTTGTATATCGAAGCCCGTTAGGCTGTCCCTGTGAAGCGTAGTTGTTTAGGGAGCTGACCGTGTGTGTAGGCGCCTAGGCCGTTCTGGTTGGGCATAATTCGTGAAGGAGTGGACCGGGGGGGGGGGGGGGGGGGGGGGGGGGGGGGGGGGGCGGCGCTTAGATAACTGCGCGGAGTGTGGCTCGTGAAATGATTGAACCTAGGGTAGTCCCTAAGAACCTAAAATTACGAGACCTGATTTGCTCCATCGAAGGTTAAGATGAAGAAGAAGCTGAGTGGCGTAGATCTGAGATGTTGAAGAGGAAGAGATCTTAAGGAGAGGAACAGTCCCAACTGGAGCCACGGATCTCGTAGATCTCAAAGTGATGCACAAGGATGCTGGTTTGAGAGCCTACACGACATATGTGTCACAAGGCCCTCCCTCTATTGCCAACTGTTGATGCATATATTCTTGCCGGGCCGGATCAGGCCACGGGGACGAGCAATCCTGTAACAGTTTGAGCCCGGACAGGTCCGTTTCATCGGGTTGTTCTCCTTATCATGAACTTGAAACTGAGGAACAAAGGCGTCATAGGTTCCTAGGATGCGACTCCCGGGTTGAGGGACGAACCCCCCGTCTGCCTTTCGATGCCTAAGTCAAGCAAGATTTATGAGGAAAGAAGGTGATGGTCGTAATATAGTTCATGTGTGGCAACGCATATGTTAATCATGGTTGTGCACATGGCTGTTGGGGTTTGAGAGATGAAGGTGTATGATATGGTTTTAAGGACCCGAAGAGAGTGTACCTCACGGAGGGGCCGGATGCCCTCCTGCTTATATGGAGGCCACGCGCCAAGGGATACTTACCACGTGGGCCAAAGAATGTTGGCAACGTGTAAAGCTGTAAACTCATGGACACAGCCGACTTCGTATATAGAAAGTGACCGACTGTGTCGGCGGATAAGCCATGGATGAAATTCGGATTGTACTCGGAGAGAGAATGTTGATCGCTTTGCCCGAGATCGAGACACGTGGACGACGTGGGCCAGGGCGGGCTGCTGAGGGCTGACCACGAGCAAGAAAGTCATACTGAGACAGTGGGGGGAGCAACCCGCTGAGCCCGAGGTCGGGTTGTCCCTATGGGGCTATGCTGAGATGGGGTTTGCCGACCACTCGAGCCAGGTCAGGATGTCGCCGCTGATGGGTCACATCCAACGTGTCAGGAGGTCTCCGCTGATGGGTCACATCCGACATATTGAGCCAGCTACTAATGGGCCAAATAGGCCAAATCCAACGGCTAGAATCGGTATCTACAACAACAGTAAAAGTGGAATCTTTCTGGATTATACGACAATCATTGTAACTCAAACTTAGAAAGTGTTTTGCTCTGTTTTCTCACAGGATGGAGCGAATGATTGCTAGTTTTTAATTTGAACGAGAGAGACAGTTGGAAACCTGTATGTCGCTTGCTCCTACAAACAGCTCAGGCTGGTGTGGATGCATGCAAATGGTCAGTTTCACAGAGGAGATACTGGCTATTTCCAGAGACGCGCTTATACAGAGCTGGAGGGATCAATGAGGCCAAAAAAAAGACTGGACCCAGACAGTGTGTCTACTGCTGGAAACTGGGGCATCTACTGCAAACTGGGGCACATCATGATGACAGCTTTCAAAGATATTGGTAGAATGCATTCATTGATAACCTGGTTGACAGGCATTTTTGTGTGTTCCTTCTTCTGCTGAGTTCTTCAGTTGATTGGAAGTGTGTTGAGATCTTGATGAGTGTAGAAATTGTAGAGTTTTTTATTTGGTTGGATGGAAAATTTGTGGAAAAAAGAGATACTTGAAAAAAATTTCTGCTACACATTATTTTTTTTTTTGTGTGGGATGGTTGAAGGAAGTTCCTGCGAGGAAGCGAAGGAAATAGGATTTATATTTTGTGAGAAATTTTATTATTATTATTATTCAATTTGGGCGCCATGATCACACAACCGACGGTCCGACAGCAAACTTCACGCGAAAAATAAGGACAAACTCGATGGTAATTAACTTTAACTAATCACGCGCAGAAATTTGAAATAATCTTGCTTTAAATCGTCACTTTTTCCCATGCGATCCCAGATCTAATCCCCCAAATTTCGTGCCCCCCTTTTGTGGCTTTTTTGACCAAAACCTTCCAGTCAAGCGGACCCCACGTGAAAAATGACACCCAATCACCAAAACCCTAATTGAAATCCAAATTCAATCCCAAAAAAAAAAAAGAAAATTTTAAAATTTAAAAGATCCCCAAATTCCAAACAAGAATCATCATCAATCGTGGAAACACACACCAACACCAACCAGAAATAGAAAAAAAAAAGTACAAAGAATCTACGAAAACAGCAACCTAATTACGGCGACGAAGGCCAAGGCGACGGGGGCCGACGGCGACGAGACGGCGGCGGAGGGCTTCGAAGGCGGGGGAGAGGGAGGGGGGAGGGGCTGAGCCTTGATGGAGAGCTTCATCCCCTGGTAGCAGTAGCCGAAGCTGCAGATGAAGTAGTATCGCTTGGTATGGTTGAGCTCGAACGCAAAGCTCCGGCCTTTGCTGTAGTTCATTATCGGATGCGACGCGTCGCACTTGTTGAACGCCGCCTCGTCCACCTGCACCACGTCCGCCATTCCCGATGTATAGTAGAACACTGAAGAACAAAAAAAATTATCAGATCCGAACCCCAAAAAATGAGAAAAAAGAGGGGAAAATCAGACGGAAGAATTGCAGACCCAGCCAGTCGCCGACGTAGAAGGGCTTGTGCTTGTTGACCCACGTGGTGTAGTTGACGCCGGGGTTCCATGCCAGGGCGTCGCCGACGGTGTACCTGTTGGCGGAGGCCGGCGGAGCGGCTGCGCATGCTAGCAGGAGGGCAAAGAGGAGGATAAGATGCGCCGGCGGTGCTCGGAGCTCCATTCTTCGGCTCATGATGAGGTACGAGATCTCCCTGCACTCTTGTGTTTCTGGGGGGTTTTTTTTTTTTGCTCAGTCGCCCACGCCTTATTATTAATTGGCGGTGGGAGGAGGCACATGGGGGATGGCATTTTTGTAATTTGTATGAAGCCGGGCCGGGTAACGGGACCGCTGCTGGTCACAATACAGTTTTTGCTAGTCATATTACATTTATTCTTAAGTTTGACGCTGCATTTTTGAACTTGCAAAGAGATAATGGCGAACTTGTAAATAAATGGGTTGTGACTAGCAAAATGAGTATCGTGAATATCAGCGCTCCGGTAACAGGAGCCCGGGGGCACATGATAAGATGCTTTTTAACGAATTATTACCAAATTTGCCACCCCGATCGGCTCGCGGTGTGCCCAACGGTATCTGTGTGGGTACATGAAACGCTGTTTGCTGTTTCTTCATGGAATAATCTAGAGTATCTTAATTAAAATCTCTATTATACAATTCACGAAGTTTGTCTTAAGTGACAGTTTTGTTACACGCGGCAGTTTTGTCTCAGTCATATTTTTAGTTGCTGACTGGGACGCCATGTGGGAGTTGGGTGTGGTTCTGCACTTGGGTTTGGGATGGGGTCTTGGTGATTTTTTTTGCGTTTTAGTCCATGCTTTTCCTATTTTTGCCACTGACGCTCTTCTCACACACACCCGCACTTTTTTCACTTTGGCGACCACTTCTCTCCGCATTTGCACTCGGACGACGACTACCTTCGTGTCCTCCAGGCACGGGTTATGACTAAAAATTTGAGGATGAAAAGGGTATTTTAAGTAACATTACTTCTAGCCCATTTGGAGTAGCCCATAGGAAATTCGGCTGGGCCGATGTCACACGATCAGACCACTTTCATATGGATATAAAGGGCCTATTATCTTTCTATTCGAAAATACTAACAAACGTGAATAAAATAACGATAATTTGGAAAAAAATTTATTTACCGTTATGAATAGGCCCATTGGGTATCTGGCCCATCATTGAAAGCTATAAATATGAGGGTAGAGTGGCTCTTAACCCTCTGCACATATTTCCCTACTTTTCCCTTCACAACACGTTATCAGCACGATCACGCTCGTTGGAAAAGACGGCGACGCACGAGGAAGGTGATTCATCAACCGCTCAGTCTAAGAAGATCGTAATCTTCTCAACGGGGAGCGAAAAGGGCATCCTTCACCAACCGTCGTCTAGATTACCTTGTCGAATTTAGAGGTAAATCTCAAAACTTTTTAGATCTAAACTTGCGTTTCACGTAGATCTGCATGATTTAAGATCAAAAAGTTTGAAAACACGGTAAAATCACATTTTTATTTAGATCCGCATATCTAAAAACAATAAAAATCAGTTTTTTAATAGATCTAAATGCTTGAAAAATCAGTTTTTTACCCCCAACCTTGATCCATACCCCGCACGCTCGAAGGGCGAAACGGCGGCGCTCCACAAGCGCCGCCGGCGGTATGCGCCGCGGCCAGGCCGCGGCCTCTGGCCGCGGACTGCAGCCGCGGCCACAGGCCGCTGCGGCCGAGGCCACGCTACCGCGGCCTCAGGCCGCGGCCAGCTGCCGCGGCCTCAGGTCGCGGCCAGCCGTCGCGGCCTCAGGCCGCGGCCAGCCGTCGCGGCGGCGCGCCGCGCGGGCCCCCTAGAGTTTTCCGGAAACCTTAGCCCTTAACGGGTCAATTTTTTAGGGGAGTCCCAATTAACCCTAATGGGTTGTTTTCGTGGCCCCGAAAGCCTGAAAATTAGCCCATTTACATAATAAAAATTTTTCTTTTTTATTTTTGGCCCCAAAAGCCCAAAATAATTAAAGAAATTTGAAACTTTATTTAAAAAGAGTTAAAGCTGAAAATAAAAACATTAAAAATATGGATCAAAGGTAAAAAGTTTTTCAAAAATAATTTTTAGCCCGTCACACACTATTTAGATTATGTTAATCTTTACATGCCTATGATATGATTATCTGCGTGGTTGTATATTTTTCATATATTATCTGCATGGATGTGCGATTAGGCTATGTTTTTAGGGATCGGACAGGTTTCCGACATCTTTTCTTTTCTGCAATTTTTTTCTTTTTGAGAGAAATTTGTAAGTGAGGAAATATATGTAAAAAGAAGACCGGAGGACACCAAAAAGGAGCTGAAAGCGTATGCACAAAGAAGAAAGGGGATTCTCTCTGAAGTTCCCGAGCTGTATTTACTCTTTCATGCAATTTTTGATGTAATTTCGGACTGTCTTTTTCGTTTCGGTGTCGGCTGGCTGATCCACGTAGTCCTAAATTATTTTCATTGCTTATACATTAAATTCGTGGATGTTAACCTTTTCATGCTAGTTTAATGTCAAAATGAAAATGTTAAAAAGCATGCGTGGATGTTAATTTTTCCTTTAAAAATTCACGTTATGGAAATGTTAAAAAGCATGCATGAATGTTAATTTTCTTTAATAATTCATGCTATGAAAATGGTAAAAATACATGCGTGGATTTCTAATTTTTTTTACAGTTTAATAATCCATGCTATTTTTATATTGCTAGATCAATATATGGTCAGAGTTGCGAATGTCGATTTCTCGGTCCTGAAGGCCGATGGGTCGAACTACTTGAATTGGCAGTTGGACCTGAAGTTCCATCTGCGATCTCATGGGTTCAGTCTGACACCCACTGAGAAGGCAACAACAAGTACTGCCACAGCTCAAAAGGATGCTTCCAAATAAGCACCTCAGACAAAAGAAGTTTCCTATATACTAAAGGCGAAAGCCATTATCTATATCAGGAAACATTTAGACTCGATCCTGAATGACGAGTATCTTACTGTCGAGGATCCTTACGAACTGTGGGACGCACTTGAGGAGAGGTACATGCATCAGAGGGATGTCATACTCCCACATGCACAGTACGAGTGGACTCACCTCCGCATACAGGATTACAAATCCGTAGCTGAGTACAACTCAGCACTGTTTCGTATCACCTCACGCCTGAAGTTGTGCGGTGAGACTGTGACTGAGAAAATGTTGCTGGAAAAGACGTTCACGTCTTTCCATGAGAAGGGCATGATCCTTATGCAACAATACCGTGAGAGAAAGTTCACGAAGTACACTGATCTGCTTTCATGCCTGCTAATGGCTGAACAGAACAGAGATTTGTTGGTTGCCACTCACAACCTGCGCCCTCCTGGCTCCGCTCCACTGCCACCTCCTGCAGAGGCACACTTACAGTCTTCCCAGAAGAATAAGATGGACAAGAAGGCTAAATTCCAGAAATGGAAAGAATAGAAGAAGCGGAAGAAGGCCGCTCCCCAAGCTCCTCCTCAGAACCAGAAGTTCATGGAAAAGAAGCAAAAGTGGACGTCCAAAAGTGGTACTCCCAAGAAAGACTGGGAGGATAAGTGCTCCAAATGCGGAATGACGGGCCACTGGTCCAGAATCTGCCGCACCCAGAAACACCTACATGACCTCTACCAGGCAAGTCTCAAGCCTCGAGCTGAGACAAACCTGATAGAGAGCGCAGCTTGCCAGAGACCTCATGGACTCCTGAAGATTTCATGAGAGACGACACTCTCTAGTTTTGGACCATAAACAATTGTCATTGCTAGCAATGTATCTTCTTTTCATGCATCGTATCTAGTCTTTATTCCATGTCGAACAATCTTTTGAGCATCTTAAATGAAAGTAGACCTTTTCTTTTTCATATTATTTACTGCTTAAATGTCTTTCTTAATATAGATATGGAATCAATTTGCTTAGTGGACAGTGCATCGACGCACTCGATCCTTCAAAACATAGACTACTTCACGAGCATAAGTAGCTACTCTGGTCCACTGAGAACAATCTCAGGACCAGCTAACATAATCGAAGGATCATGGAAAGCAATCATATTGCTCCCCGGTAACACACAAATCACACTTAGGAATGCGTTATACTCCCCTAAATCCATCCGAAACCTCCTAAGCTTTAAAGATATCCGTTTAAACGGATATCACTTAGAGACGGTCGAGGAAAATGAAAGGGAATACTTGCTTGTAACGTCTCTTACAAATGGTTCAAAAACCATTGTGGAACGTTTCAAGGGACTCCCCTCGGGACTCTACCAAACAAGTATACAAACTCCAGAAACATCAATGGCAGAGCACCTGCAATGCCCCCAAACACCAGAATTCCAACTCTGGCATAGTAGACTGGGACACCCTGGATCTGTTATGATGTACCGCATCATAAAAAGCTCCAGGGGTATAGACTTGAAGAACCTGAAGATTCTTCAAAAATGTAAATTCCCATGTCCACCCTGTTACAAGGGTAAACTGATTACGAGACCCTCTCCACTGAAAGTGGACCTGGAGTCTCCAAGTTTTCTAGAAAGAATTCACGGAGACATTTGTGGGCCTATACACCCATCAAGTGGATAAACAAGTGAACCCAAATGAATTTCTGCAAAAGCATTTACTTGACGAGTGGATAAACAAGCAAAGCCTATTGAATTTTGGGATGGCAAGTCTATTGAATTTTGGGATGGCAAAAAGAACCCGATTCGATCTGATTTGAACCCGGCCTCCTTAACCTGGTATGGGTAGGGGCCAATTCGATTTAAGTAAGATCCGGGTTGACCCGACCTAGATAAAATCCGGGTAAGTATGAGTTTGACCTGTCAACCCGGATGACTCGAATTCAACCCGGTTTACTTTCTCTATATATTAAAAAAATTTATATATAACTTCAACACACAATTGCAAGAGAGTTGTGCTTATACGGTTTGAAATGGCGTCCTCTTCTTTAAGAGATCATCAGTGATGTTTAAGCGATGAGCTGCTGGAAATTATGCAACACTTAATAAATTACATGTGGCTCTTAATAAATTGTCATTCTTAATAAATTGCCAGACATCGATAAATGGCAGTTGTGTGCAATTCAAATCTTAACCTTAACCCGACAGATAAAGGACAGTTGTGTGTAATTCAAATCTTAACCTAAACCCGACACGTGTATTTTTTGGGTCACCCGAACCCGACCCAAGTCACCCGAACCCGACCCGAATTCAATCCAGGTCGGGTTAGGGTTTACCCCTATCCAGATCGGGTCAAATCTAATCCGACCCGACCCGTTTGCTACCCCTAATTGAATTCATTTGAAAATTGGTTGTTTGGTGTTTTAAAACATGAAACTCAAAATAAACGAAACCATTGTCAAAAAACATGATACAGTTTGGGAAAGATACAGTTTGGGTTTTGAAGCTAGCCCAGAACGAAATTTCATCCTTGGCGAACTGAACCAGGATAACTGAACCGATATTCCCCTTCCCCTTCGTAGTTATCCGATATTCCCCTTCGTATATATTACTGTATTTTATTGGTTTCCATCAAAATTGGTTGGTGGAGCAGACATTTGTTTAGCTCATTTAGTTAGTTAAAGGCAATCACTTGCCCTATTCCGAGTATGGTTTCACATCAAGCTCATTCATTTATTTAGGAAATTGTGGGTTGAACCGCCTGGTTCAATCCGGTTCGTATGTTTTTTTCTCTATTAATCTTACATGTTTATGTATGCCCCCCCATCCTAGAAGAACACACAAAATCCTCAATTTGATCATGTAATCTGCATAGCAACCGAGAAGCCAACCTCCTCCTGGGCGCCGAAATGAGCAGCAAATCCCTCGGCGGCATCCGCTTGATCACTTTGCCTGCTGGGGCGCAGGGATTGTTCAGTCCAATCTTCTTAGCAAGTACTGCACCTGCACTTCCTTTGTCAGCGGCATGATCCACTTCCCATAGAGATCGGCTACTAACTTGGGCTTGATCTTATAAGCTCTAGCTGTTTCGTCTTTCTCACTCTGTTCTTCTTCGATCATCACCTCTTGGCCATATGCCTTGGCCTTCGCCTCCACCCTCTTCTTAATCGCAGCTTCGACGGATTCATACGTTAGCAACCGCATCAGTTGGTTGCCATCCTGAAATTTAGATGAGACAGAGAAGCGTAAGTTGATGAAGAACATTACTAGAAATGAAATGCAACAATAGAAACCAAGCAGAAATAGAAAGAACTGAACAAGTTTTATGGGAGCGACGAGTACCTGTGCTCTTATTGCAGGCTGGTAGACATCAGGGGCCTCCTGAAACTTGGCCTCAGCTACGAATTTTCCGTAATGTATTCTCTTGGATAGTACCTGCGTTGGAAAAATATGTAAATTTTTTATCGCAAAATGGAACATTTTTATTAACATCTCGAATGCCTAGGAAGCATGTACACTGGCATGGAACATGGATAACACCCAACACAGACACGCTAACATGACAGATTCATAAAAAATAGCACAGAGAAATGGTCACACGATTTTTGTGTACGTGTGTGGGGGGTATAAAACCCTGGTGCTACAGCATTTTCATTGAAAGTACAAGAAAAACAAAATAAAACACAATGACTTACCCATGGCTTAAAATCAAGCGAGTGAATCAAGCTAAGAAATTTGGAAGCCGAATGCATATTTGGTGTTCGAGCTTGCATGTTTGTGAGGCGTTTAGGTTCTATGAGATATATCATCCCATATATGTCGAAGGATCTTTTTTCAATGTTTTCATGCATGTTCAAGCAACATATAGCTCCACGCTCGGAACTTTTTAAAGCAGACGCGATGCTAACACACAATTCTAGGTTTTCCTAACTCCATCATGGTTCTAGCATGTCCACTATGTGTCTGACATAGACATGGAACACATGTTTAACGACGCTTCAAATTAAATGTTTTTTTAAGAAAACATAATATATTCTCATGAATGATCGTGAGCAAGATTCAAAAGTAGTAGGAGTTCATTTGCGCACCCACCATTTTACTCTGCACATATACCACTTATTTACAAGTTTGTCATTACTTCAGTGCTCATACGACTTATTTACAAGTTTGCCAATGAAATTACTCACCGTGCATTTCCAGGACCAAATTTCTAAAAAGCCCCTAGGGCTCCATCAGGGTTTCGCCGAAGAAAACCTGTGTCGTCCAATTAGCTCGGCTCAGCCCCCTCCTCCGCCCTCGCCTTCCCCCTCCTCCGCCCTCCTCCGCACATTCCCCGCCTCCTTGTCTGCTGCCATGTGCGGTCAGAGAAGACGGCGGCGGCGGCTCGTCGGAACATTGTGATCCACGACACAAATAAGACAGTGAGGTCGTCAAAGGAGGCAAGGGAGAGGGACACGACGGATGATGAGGCCAAGAGAAGGGGACGAGGATAGGAAGGGCGATCGAGGGGCTGGGGAGGGGGGTCGGAGGGGGCTGGGGCTGGGGCTGGGGCTGGGGCTGGGTCAGAGGATGGGGCTAACGAATAAGAGGAGGGGGCTGGGGCGGTCAGAGGAGGGGATGGGGATGGGGCGGAGGAGGCTTGGGAAGAGGGGGAGTCCTCATAGGCGTGCGGGGGGGGCGATGGAGTAAAACTGTGGGTATGTGCGCGGGCTAAAAGATGAAATTATTTGTGAAATTTTGAACGGTAAACTTGTAAGTAAGTAGTATGTGCGCGTGAGTAAAACGGTGGGCTCGCAAATCAATTCCCAAAGTAGTAAACTAATGATTAATCAATTGTTTCATCTCACTATTCATATATATTTGAATAATGCCATGTATAAGAAGAGGACTTGCATATAGCATAGGTTTCATTATTCGGTTTATGTGGCACATAAACTTATAATTGCACCCTTAGATCTCCAAAATCGAATGCACTCTACACAATCCATACATAGCTCAATAATCTATCGAACCAGACTTTAGGATCTAAAATCCTAAAATTTGGTCAGACAACTCATATTATCAACCCAGATCCCATCCTTTGGGAGAAACCTTCTCTTTGAATTGCAAATATTTTTGAATCGGTTTGTAAAAGCCAACTCCATTTCTCCTGTAGTGCCAAGCGACGATGGCTCACTCTTTTTTTAATAGATAGTTAATTATCATATTGCGGCACTTCTCCTAATCAAAAATTGGCATACCCGACACAACCAACTAGACATGACACACATGTCCATCTGTTACCAACACTAAGAAATGTGTACACTAGTATTCACTTTACAAAATGTAAAACATGAAGTACGGTATGCCCTCTTTTGACAAAAGATCTTGTTTTACATATAGTTTTACTTGAGCTAAGTTTATGCATATATGCAAAAAGAAATTTACATATCTAGCCACGCCGTCATGTCTGGTATTTGGATAATTGTCGTGTCCGACACCTCATATCCATGTCCAAGTGCGACACTCATGTTCATGTCTTTGGACCATAGTTTTTAAATTCATATGCCTCTTACAGTATGATTATTCATTTCCTCAAAGATAACATTTATTCATTACCTCAAAGATAACCTCAACTCAAGGCTTTCATGTTTTAACTTATATAAACACATAATGATAAACATTTCATTTTAATTTACGTTTTCAATGATCATTTCCATGTATTGATGTCAGTACAAATAATAACAAACGATAATAATAACCCTAAATAGAATCAAACTATATCCCTTACATAACTATGGTGATAAAAATAAGGGCCCAAAGTCAGTTTCTAGAAACCAAGTGGCATCTCAAGCTGCTAAAGCAGTTTTAGAAAGGCAAGCAAATGCTACCTACTGTAAGAAGGGGCAGTGCCCAACTTTAGAGAGTGACATAAACTGATAAACTTTGGATAAGAACAATAAAACTGAATGCAGACATACCTGTAAGCATATGGTGTCACAAACAGCAGATGAACCACAGTTCCCATCATCTCCTTCTTTAACCAATCTTGGTAGTAGTCTACTGAAGTACATTTCCCATATCGTCTTGTTTATATTTATTGAGTCAGCAATCGGATGCAAAACCTAGCATCGGATAGAAAACAGACTATAAGTCCTCTTAACTTACGCACGTCTCAATGCTTATCATCAGCAATAACAAAACATCATAAAACTACCGAAACCTGATCAAATATTTACGTTGAAATTGGGAGGCCAATCAAGTGCTTATCTTGTCCAGAAAGCAAAAAAGATAGTTTTGCATTTACTTATCTAAATTGATTCTTACCCCCTATTGTTGACCATCATATTCATTTTATTGCTAAAAATCATCGCAATCAACCACAAAAGATCTTGTAAGCTCATAGTCCATTAGTTAGTTTATGTACTACCACACTGTATCAGAAGATATTAAGGTCTGATATCAACTAAACAAAACAACCAACCATTAATTGTTAAGGCTTGTGTAAGGTTAGTCATATATCAAACAAGGAATAATCAACCAAGAAATGAGGTTTCGATCATTTTGTTTCGGTTTCGAAGGACGAGATGAAACTGCACTGAAATCGGCTGGTTTCATTCAATTTTGGCCAGTTTCGTTTGGTTTCATTCAGTTGCGACTGAAATCACTTGGGTCAGTTTCGGCAGAAACCAAGTGGTTTCGGTTTTGCTTGGTTTTGCAAGGTTTTGCAAGGTTTCGGCCGAAACCAAACATCACTTCTTATAATAAATAAAATATGAATGTGTTTAAACACATGAACCTATTTGAACATATTTATTAAAAATTATAAAAAATCTAAAATTTTATTGAAATTTTAAAAAATATATTATAAAATTCTTTAAAAAAATTCTAAAACAACTTATTAAAAATGCATTACTATAAACATATATACAAAAAATTCATATAAATCTAGAACCGAAACTCGAAACGAAACCTACGAAACAGACGAAACTTTGCGAAAACTAAAACTTTTCCAACGATCAAAACCGAAACCGAGTTATCAAGCTCTGTAATCAACAAATCAAAACATTCAAGAACAAATAAGCAACTGAAAAATATAGCCTACAAACAACTACATCTTCCCATCTTACTAAAAATCTACCTTTGGATACTGTATTGGTGGTAGCAGTGGCTCGGGGAGATCTTCAGGGAAGAAAGGATGCTCATCAGGGCTTTTGTATCTACCAACCTGCGACGCAGAATAAATAGACAAAACTGATGAGAAAGAATGAAGCATTTCCATTACCCCGGGATTCCCCCTTGAGAGCTTGGATCACCTGAGCATGAAGCTTTTCAGTCTCCCTGACCATAAACTCGACCAACGAGCCATCCTTTGTGAAAACATCCTTGTCATAGGTATCGGCATTGTAACAGTATTGGGCTCTCTCAAGAAGGCTAAATATAATGCTATCTTCTTGACGAATCAAAGAGTGGCGGATACGGTCAAGCGTAAGACTTCGACTCTCATCCACCCTCTCTAATCTACAGAAAACGGGCAATAAGAGGGGGAAAGGGCAAAATTAATCTTATATGATGATGGCAAGTGGATTAAACAGTGTATGTGACGGATGCAGAGTTATGAAAAGATACTTCCATCGTTTAAGAGGATATGTAATGGCGATTATAATGTAGTACATGCAGTAGAATTTTGTCAAGATGTGCACGTTTATTGAGTGAATCAACACGTTTATTGAGTGAATCAAAACAAACATGATAGCGTATTTTCTGTCCTGGTATGGATTTATTGAGCAAAATATTGTATGCTTGATCTGTTGGTAATGTTGAATTTGTATTTGCTGAATATAACACCAAGAATCAAAAGCAGGAACTGCAAAAAATTACAAAAAGGGTCGCGCATGGATTCATTCCTTGCTCTTCTCGCCTCTAAAAAGGGTCCAACTTTAAAGGAAATTGAAGCCAGCACACGGCAGTAAAATAGATAAAAATACCAAAAAAAACTTATATTTAAAACATAAATTGGAAAATTCACACAATTAGCAAAATGAAACAAAGATGAAAAACAAAAAAATACCGCAAAACGAATCAACACCCAAAAGCCCCAAAATAATCAAGATAAAAATCCGATCAGTGTTATACCTCGCCGGAGAAATCGCGCTTTGGATTGAATGGAGCTTCTTCTCGGAGGAGAGAAGCGATCCAAAACCCAAACCCGTCCCCTTGGGGTTTCGGATGGGCAAAGAGTTATCGGGCCTTGGACCCGCCAAGAGACGAGGGCGGGGAACAGGGGGAGCGGCAGCCCTCAATAGCTTGAGCTCCATTAGAGATTAAACGAAGGAATCGAAAGAGAGAATGTTAAAAATTTACAACGGGAAATGAATGAAAAACATGAAGGAGGGGGTTTTATAGGGGGGGGAGGCCCCAAATTGAGGAACAAGCGTCGGCTTCTCTTTTGCTTGAAGAAAAGCACGCCGGGTAGGTGAGGACTGTGGTGGAGCAGACTTCGTTCGTCTTTGTTTGCTGTTTTGTGGCCACGTGGATAGATTTGATTAGTTATCCGTCATGTTTGCTGTTGAGAGGTTGTGGGGTGAGCCGAGTCACAAGGTTAGGTTTCGGGGTAGGTGAGGTCTTCAACGTTTTGGGCTGGGCTGTAACTGGGCCATAATCTGTATTTAAATTATTGGGTAATTATTTATTTTCTTAAAGCAGTCGAGCGTAGATGTTAGCCCAATAACGTGCTTCCCATGACGATGGGTTATCATCCACTTTTATTCAAGGAAAAAAAACAAAGAGTTATTTTCATTAAACCCCTTTAAATTTTGGCCCTTTTTCACTAAATCTAATTAAATTTTGTTATCATGAAACCCCCAAACCGTCCCTAGCCATTCACACAGTCGCCACCGCCCTTCTCCCTCTCCCTCTCTCCCCCTCTCTCTCTCTCTCTCTCTCAGATACTTGTTAAATCATTGGGTCGGCACTCGATGAAGAAAAAATATAGTTGCCAAGAAACCTACAAAGATAATGGCTGGGCCCACTAAGCCCACGAAACCTATGGAGAATGCAAGCCGCTAACCTG
Source organism: Scilla litardierei (assembly GCA_030789695.1). Classification (NCBI taxonomy): domain Eukaryota; kingdom Viridiplantae; phylum Streptophyta; class Magnoliopsida; order Asparagales; family Asparagaceae; genus Scilla; species Scilla litardierei. Next base: position 41,310,233 of record CM061141.1, read on the forward strand.
GTCAAAGCCCACATGACCATTTGCTCGTTGAGCTTCCGTTGCTTAAGGGGGCGGTTGATAATGGGCTCATAAATGGCGGGAAGAGTGGACAACAGTTATACCTATTTATGGGGAATGAGCGTGTCACCGTAATGGTGGACCATTATTCCCAACGGAAGAAGGGACGAAGCCACCGAAATACGAAATACTAGATACTCAGACAACTTCCACTCTTATAATTTTTCCTCCAAAAGATTAAGGCGACTGATTCGAGACGAACTTCCTTGTGTTGATCTTGACAGCCCCAAGCCTCTCTTAAGTCTCGTACTAACTTAAGCATTGGATGGGATTTGGGTCGGAACCTAGATCCAACACCACAACGACTGTCTGTGGTGTAGGTTGTTCGAGGCTCGACCCAGCAGTTAGGTCGAACGGTCGTCTCAATCGACCGTAAGATCGATCGAGCTCCAGCCCGGTGCTCCCAACTATGCCTTCATCAATCCCGGTTCTTTTAACCGAGGGTCCCACATCATCAGCTGGCGAGGCTCTACCTGGACAAAGGAGTCCACATCTGTCCCATCTACAGTTGACCGGAACCCCATCCATCAACAGTTGGCGCCGTGTGGGAAAACACCAGTCTACATCCCGAGGTAACCAAAGCCATGTCGACTGGACCCGAGAACACTGGACCAATCCTTGGTCTGAACGAGAACACATTGAACGAGGACGCTCCAAATGAAGACGCCCAAGATTCTGGATCTTCGTCGAAGGTGCCCGACGTATAATTGGTGACTCAGGAGCAATTCGACAAGTTCGCTGAACAAAAATCAAGCGAACCTTATATTATCTGCTCGTTGGTGGGTTGGCCAAAACCAATTATGTTATAATAAATATGTTGAATTTTTAACAATATGATCAATGGGCAAATAGCTTGAGATTCTCTCGATTTTTGGTGGTTCAACCTGTGGAGGATTCGGCTCCACGATCTGCTCCTCCTCTCGTTCCGCCGCGTGCTCCTCCCATTGCTCCTCCTCCTCCTGACGTTTGCCCCGCCTTCCCATGGTTGGATCTCAGGGAATCAAACAAGATTAGGGGAAAAAGAATTCAAGAAGAAGAAATGAAAGGTTGTTCAGTGTGAGAATTGATGCTCTGAATTCTTATTCAATAGCCAAAAACGATGATAGAAACAGAATTCAAAATCAATTCTCTTTTATACAAGGGTGAGCAGATAACGAGAATTGTTATCCCTCAAACAGCTCCAACAAACTCTGCCAGCTGGCTCTAACAACCCCCCCGCTCAGCTTCCCGCCAATGGAGCGCGAAGAACCCACCGAAGGATTTAAAACGAGATCCACGGACCACAATCGCCACTTTAATTCCACGAACTGTCGAGATTATTTCCCAAGCGAACGGCTGTGATGCACAACTTATAATTCCTACGGTCCTCATTCATCTTCCAACGGCTATCACTGCTTAAGCTCTCTTTTCCCAGCTTAACAGCTCCGCTCCGTCCCCCGACTGAACGACTGCCTTCTCCACAGCCATCTCCGACGCAGTCCTTACATTGCCTCCCCCATTTTTCGACCTTGCCTCAAGGTCGAAGGTCGGAAATCTCTTCACCAGATCCCAGTAACTCTCCCAAGTGGTTTCGTCCGCATCCTGTTGTTTCCATTTAATCAAAACTTGGGATACCAGCTTGTTCCTCAGCCTTAGTGTTCTGCGATCCACAATTGGTAGCAGAGCCTCCAGGTCCGAGCCATCGGGAGGAGTTGAATGATGAAGAGAATCTCATTGACGAAGACTCATGGACGGAAAGGTTTCAAATGCTGGAAGAACAACACAAGGCCTTGCATCGCCAGGTGGAGCAGCGTTGGGAGATCTTACAGCAGCAGCTACAACAGCAGATGGCGTACATCAATGCCCAATTCCAAGAGGTGACGAGCAAGATTGAAGAACTCAACAAGAACTCCTTGGCCATTTTGTCCAATGGAGGGGGGCCGACATCAACATCTGGAAGGTGATCGATCTTATTCATATGAGAGTAATCGACGGGGAGAATTTGGTGGGTCGAGGGAAGGGCTACCTAAGGGATTGAGACCAGAGTTTCCTCAGTACAAAGGAAGCGAGGACGTCATTCCATGGATGAATCAGGTATTACAATTGTTCGATTACTACAAGACGGACAGAACTGAGTGGGTAAGTCTTTGTGGTTTTTATTTGAAAGAAGAGGCCCTGTAGTGGTACGATTGGGCGAAAGTAAATGTTGAAGGGTTTAATTCTTGGAATACCTTCAAGAAGGAGTTAATGGCTCGTTTTGGACCACCGGAAATGGATAAGCCATTCCAAGTGTTTGCTGTTATGAAGCAGGAGGGTACGGTGCGTGAATATTTGAGGAAGATGGAGAAGGTCATGGGTTTTTTGGACAAATTACCTGCTAAATACATCTTGGACAAGTTTGTGGGTGGATTGAAGGATGAAATACGCTTTGAAGTGTCAGCAGCAGAACCCACAAACCTTTGGAGGGCTATCAGATTGGCTAAGAAGTTTGAAGAAAAATTTTTAGCCAATTGCTCTGATACCAATTGTGGAGGATTCGGCTCCACGATCTGCTCCTCCTCTCGTTCCGCCACATGCTCCTCCCCTTGCTCCTCCTCCTCCGGACGTTTGCCCCGCCTTCCCATGGTTGGATCTCGGGGAATCAAACAAGATTAGGGAAAAGAAAAGATTTCAAGAAGAAGAAATGAAAGGTTGTTGAGTGTGAGAATTGATGCTCTGAATTCTTATTCAATAGCCAAAAACGATGATAGAAACAGAATTCAAAATCAATTCTCTTTTATACAAGGGTGAGCAGAAATTCTCTTTTATACAAGGGTGAGCAGATAACGAGAATTGTTATCCCTCAAACAACTCCAACAAACTCTGACAGCTGGCTCTAACAACCCCCCCCCCCCCCCCCCCCCCCCCCCCCCCCCCCCCCCCCCCCGCCCCCGCTTAGCTTCCCGCCAATGGAGCGCGAAGAACCCACCGAAGGATTTAAAACGAGATCCACGGACCACAATCGCCACTTTAATTCCACGAACGGTCGAGATTATTTCCCAAGCGAACGGCTGTGATGCACGACTTATAATTCCTACGGTCCTCCTTCATCTTCCAACGTCTATCACTGATTAAGCTCTCTTTCCCCAGCTTAACAGCTCCGCTCCGTCCTCCGACTGAACGACAGCCATCTCCACAGCCATCTCCGACGCAGTCCTTACATAACCACCCGCAGCTTGGCTGATACAAACGGGTCTGCTAGGGAAGTATGCTTAGGGAAAACATCCGGTCCAGTTTCTGCTAAATTTTTATGCCCAAAAACATCTTTAGCAGAGAATGAAGGGCTTTGGTTGCCAATGAGTTCAGACACAAAATTTTCAGGCCTTCCAAGTGCTTTTCTCAAAGGCAAATGTTGCGATGAAGGGACTAGTTCAAATCATTTGCGTATAGATGATGATGAAGCAAGTCGGGGTTGGCCATTCTTTAATAACGAAGCTGGTAAAAATTCATTGCTTAATGGCAGTTAAAATTTTAATTAGCACAGTCGTTCCTGTCTAAAGTTGTGTTAGATCAATGTTGTTGATGAGGTGGCTTACATCAGATGATCATGTCTACACAATACAATTTTTGTGCCTGCGCTACATACCAATTCATGAGGATGCTGGAATCACGGAATCATTGATTGCCTATATGATCCTAATTGAAGGCTTGAAATACATAGTAGTATATAGTATTTTAATGGTTAAGAAGCCATCAGAGTTGTTCTTTCTAGGTTAGCTTCTGTCTGGTAAAGGTATTGGTAACTCAGGAAGTTACTTGTTTTATTTTCTAGGTTTTATTTTTCTACCAAATCCTTATGCCACATGGTTACTCGGAAATGGCATTATTAACATTTTATGATAACTGGGATGAACTATTGGTGTGTGTGTATAACATTTTATCACCTGCTGCTCCACAGATGGGTTTAGAAGCGGCAATCGAATCAGAGGAGGAAAAGCCAGACGAAGTGCTGGCAAAAGAGGCAGCAGAAAGTATTCTTTTGATATCGTCGGACAAATACAGCCACTTGGATGACGTTCCAAAAACAGAAGCCAAATATTATATTGAACCTGAACTCCGAGCAGCCAGTAAAGTATTGTAGGTAGGGGAAAAATTTCCCCATTGTATTGCATTTTCAAAAACAATTAAATTAATGAATTCATAGGGGAAGTAACATTTCGTTGCTAATGTTAATCATCATTCTACAAAATGTTTCGTTCCCATAAAATTGAAAAAGAAATTTGGTTTCCCAAGTCTGCTAAGCTGACAAACATATACAACCAGTATGTATAACATGTCGACTTTTGTGCTCATTTCAGAGTGTTCCGAGGCATCCTGTATATGAGAAAAAAGCAAGTCGCAGAAGAATCCTGCAGATTCGATTCTTAATGAGGTGTTAAAAAAAAGAACAGGGATTGACATTTGGTTGAAATTTGAAATAGATTACAGTATTGTATAACGGAAGATACACATAGAATACGTTATACCTCAGGAATCCTTGCTGCCATCTTCATCATGCATGTCAACATGAACTTCATGACGGGGCCTATTGTATTTCTCTCGAAGCTGCTTAATCGGGATGAAGTCCCCAGCTGAATCCATCCCATAAAACAGGAAAGAAACATAAGGGTGATCGAACCTACCCTGCATGTCAAAGATTGAAGCACCATGATGTCATAAAAGTTGATGTAGGCACAATTTGTGTTGGTCACAAAAAATTTCACCCACAGTGTCTGGTTGGTCACTGACTATGAGATTCTCCTCGGGCACTGCCAGTCATAAATAAATCAGATATTAGTTAATGACCATTCGAACGGCACTAGATGATTAAATTACCAGTGAAAAGAGGGAATAACCAAAGAGTAAGCATCAGAGCACAGATAGGGATACACATATTGCACAGACCAGTTGTTGAAATGTCATTTGATTAACAAAAAAAAGTAACTAACTGTGATGTCATTCTTATTTTCAAAATTGACTGTAGTTTTTCTTGCGTGTAACCTATTGTGCAAAGTTTTGCACCATTATATCTACTGTCGATTACCTGGAAGACTAATGGAGAAGTAATTGAATACATAACACATTTGAGTTTCAGAAGACGCAACCACATGCACTTAAATCTCAATAACCACATGCAGGAAATATTTTGTTAAGAGTAAAAAACAATATCGTTAGGAAATCACCAAATGATGCGAGAAAACGTTTGCACAGCAGCGCTTACAATTCTGTCTAAAAGGCAATATTAGTACAGGCATATAACCTAGGGTTGTACACCAACAGTTGTACTTGTATCACCATATTAACAACCAATAGCACGAAGCAGTCTTCAAGAAATAACGACCTATTACTGGGTACATGATGAAACACAGAACTTTAGAAAAGTAGGCTTTATTAATTGTATTCTAAAGCATTTTGGTGTCCTGATGTGGCTGGAAATTAAGAGGAGGGGCGTTTGCGTAAAAGAACAAATAGGTGTGCTTTGCCTATTTAAGGGGGTTGAGCCGGCCCTAATTCGGATGCGAAAATTGAGAGAGAATTTTATTTTATCCCTTAGATTAATTGTATTAGGATTTCGGCTTTTCCCCCTAGGTTAAGAATTGTCTTCTAGTTATTAGTTAGCGAGTAGATTATTGTATTAGTGTTCCTCTTTAATTGTGAGATCTGAAATTCCAATAAAAATCTCATTTTTATCTTCAAATCCCTAGCAAATCGCATCAAATTGGTATCAGAGCACTAGATCCAGGGCGAGCACCCGATTTATGGATCTGATCGACGCATGGGTAGAGCGAAGGGAAAGGGTGTGCCGTCAAATAATGGAGAATTTGACGGAGATCAATCGTTGCTACAAGGAGAAAGTGGCGGAGATCGACCGTCGCTATCTTTCCGCTGCAAAGACAAAGATAGATCTGAAGCCTGCGGCTGTCGACGATCCAGATCTGGAATTTTCAGATCCAGATCTGGAATTTCCAAATCCAGATCTGGAATTTTCAGATCCAGATCTACCAGATCTGGAGCTTCCAGGCGTAGATCCACCAGATCCGGAGCCAGATCTGAAGAAGTCAGGGTATAACGACGCAGATCTGTCGGCGGAGAGGGACGACCACGCGCCGCCACGACACGAAGACAGAGGGGCCGGCGGGGTGATTCCGGCCCCCGGCAGCCCTCCGGGGAGCCGCCGACCCCCCAGAGGGGCGGCGGAGAGCCGCCAAGCCCCCGGGAGGGGCGGCCGCACCTGCCGCCCCTCCATGCGCAGGCGGCGGCCCCAGGGAGCACCGCCTGGGGGCCGCCGACCCATTTTCAGGGCCGGCCGCCCCCGGCGACGCCCTGGGGGGCTTCGGCCGACCCCAGGGGGGATCCCGAGGGCCGGTGGACCTCTTGGGGGCCCCACCGACCTTCCAGGACGACCGACAGGCTTTTTTCGAGGATTTCCATGCCCCCGGAGGCCCCGCACGAGGTCCGTGGAGCACAATTTTCAGGATTTCAGCCATCTATGGGGCCCGGGGAAGGATTCCAGCAGTGCATCGATGACGACGACCATCCAAAGTACTTGTGGGGGCCCGACGACGTTTTTTGGATCCCACCTTGGCCCGACGATATTTCTCCGGACGTCGTTGAAAGCGGTGGGGACCACTCTCATCCGTTTGATCCGGGAGGAGTGCAATCGACCGGGTAGGACGGATGGCCCACGGACATCATGCACCACCTTGAGGACAAGGTGGATTTTCAGGGGCGGAGTAGTGATGCGGCTGGAAATTAAGAGGAGGGGCGTTTGCGTAAAAGAACAAATAGGTGTGCTTTGCCTATTTAAGGGGGTTGAGCCGGGCCCTAATTCGGATGCGAAAATTGAGAGAGAATTTTATTTTATCCATTAGATTAATTGTATTAGGATTTCGGCTTTTCCCCCTAGGTTAAGAATTGTCTTCTAGTTATTAGTTAGCGAGTAGATTATTGTATTAGTGTTCCTCTTTAATTGTGAGATCTGAAATTCCAATAAAAATCCCATTTTTATCTTCAAATCCCTAGCAAATCGCATCATGTCCCCACCACATTGCGACTCACAAAATCAACCTTGGCCCTTGTGTATGAACATACTTGATCATGGGGAAGGTTCAATTATCAGCTACAAGAATTTGAGAGTCATTACACTTGATATCAATGACAAACAGTTCGGTATGGTGATTTTACCGTATGCAACAAGCAAGTTTGGGTCAGCATGTACATCAACCAAGACCTGCAAAAGAGCAGATACATCTCAGTATTCCAAATAGCATATTAACCCATGCTAGCTGGATCCATAAAGGAGCTAATAAATATGCATGCAAGTAAACTCTTATGGACATATAAATATATTGAATTATAATTATCACAACACAGACAACAGTGTTGCAAGCTTATAATCATTAGTAAAAATGAGTTGTCGTGAGTTAAAAAATAGTGAATTGATCATCAATGTTAGCTTTAAAAAATCCAAATCATTTCAATATCCTAAATAGTTTCCCTTACATGTAAAGAATGGTCAATAAGTTGAGTATTAATTAGGTGTAATCTTGTAAATAGCATAAAATCATAAGATAATCAAATATAGGGACTTCACTACCAAAATTTTAGTTTTGAATGGGTGGTAATGACTAGTGAATTTTCAAGCTGGAATTGGCTTCACTTACAGATAGATCATTTGGCTGAGTATTAGTCAGGTAATCCTGTAATTAGATACATCATACAATCTTTAAAAAATAGGGTCCTCGGGACTTTTGAAAGCGTATTGACTGGTCAAGTTCAATACTGGAACCTGCTTCCATGATGGTTACATAGAAAATCATGATAAATGAGTTGGTAGCGTGATGACAAATCATTGACCAGGCTATGGAAATGTATACACCTGAAATGTGATAAGAAAATTCCATGATCACGTCAAATCAACAGCAATATGAAAAGGGAAGTAGACGATGATGGACATTAGAACCTAAACGTAGGGATACGATCATGAACTTTATTTGCACTTTTATTTTATTTTTGAGTTTCAGTCTTTAGGTAGACTTTAGGTATTTTGGAGTCTTTGTGAGTGTTTGTGTTTTAGAGATTTAATACCACATCGGGTGCAATAGGAAGAGAATTGGTTTGTAAGCATGTAAAAAGCCATTAGAGTTGTTATTTTAATCAACCAACGAATGAATGAAAATGAGAAATTTCTCCAAACATGTGAAAGGTTCTCTCACCTGTGAAATGCCCTTCTTCCTTGGTGCGAAGTCAAGAACCCTAAGTTATCACATTCTTTCCTATGTCATCTACCGAACCCCTAAAATTCTCCATCAAATCTCTAGATCCTACTACACCCTACATCAATTTGGTACCGGAGTTGAAGATCCTATCTTCGCTTTCCAATTTTTAGATCCACACAAAAAATCCAACAAATCCTACCCCAACCAACTGCCACTCCAAGGCCAAAAATTAAAAAAAAAATCTAAACCGAAACCCTAACCCGAGCCTCCCTATCGCCTACTCAGCCAGTCACCGGCGGCTCTCGTCGCCTCAGAAGTCGCCAACAGCTAATGTGATCTCCTCCACACCCGGCAACACCCTCATCGACGCTCAACAAATGCAGATCTGCCCATGCCAGCAAGCCCTAGGGCTCCTCGTCGCCTTGTACAGACCCTGACGCCCTCGTCGCCATCCCAAAAGCCTCCTACATCGTCGTCAACTGCATCACGACCACCAGCCGCCTCCGCTAATCCAAATTGCTTCTCGTCGCAAAAGTTAGAAGTTTTCCGGCGCCGCCACCGATGCCGACCCTACCAAACCCTTCTTCTCCTTAGGGCGAACTCACAGACCCAAATAGCGTGATAAATGGCTGTCGGAGCCGTCGAAATAAGGTGTCGTCACGATCGGAGTCGACGAGCTACAGTGTCGGCTTGATCAAGCGGACACGATGACGAGCAGAGCCAGCTGAGTCGAGCCGCCGGCTCAGTCAGGCACTGTTCATCGACTCGACGAGTTGACCAGGAGCCGGCTCAGTCAAGCCGGTTGACGTGGTCAACAGCTCAACAGTGAGCCGTTTTATTTTTAGGGTATTTTCCAGCGGATTTTTTTGGAAATTTCTGTGCAGCTTCTGTATTTTGACGATTCCGGATCCGTTTGGAGTCTAAATTCAGTGCCCGTTTATGCCGGTGGATAGCTGACTTAGCCAACTATGCATCGATATCATCCGTACAAGATCGGCTCTAAATTATGAGATACCACACTGATTACTATAATGAAGACTACAAGGGCTATTCTCGTGAGGCAATGTATAATCGGGGACCATATTTTTATAGCTTCGAAGACATGTATGGATATGATGATTGAGAATCGCATCTAAAATATCTCTTCAAGTTTTATTTTTCAGAAGAACAGAAATACATGTATGCATATCATACGTTCAAAGAAAAAGCGAGATTATGGTATATGCGACGTCCACGTCATAGTCGACGATGATCGATATTCAAACTCCGTCTTGAAGATCGTTATTCTTCCAAGTATCAGTATATTCCATAAGCACCCAACAAGTTTCAAACCCGAAAGTAAAGGATGATCCAATCGAACTGATACGTAAGCTCCGCAACCTTTGCGAACAATTGGAGAGGATGCAACAGGGTACACTCAAGCTCGAGTCCACAGTGGAGATCAATCCAACACTTGAAGCAAAGTGTGAGCTTGAACAAGAGCTGAAGCCGGATCCCGATCAAGAGATTGAGACACAGTTAGAGCCTGAGTCTGACTTGGAGCCTAAGGCAGTATTGGGATCTCCACAAAAGCCTGAACCTGAACCAGAGTTAGAACATGAACCAGAGATTGATCCAGTACTATAGTTTAAGCCTAAACCAGAATTTGATCCAGTGCATTCTGAGCCAGGGACAAATTTTTGATACAGTCCTGCAACCTGAGTCAAATGTTCATCTAGACCCATCTGTGGAGCATGCGCCAGAGCTGCTTTTAGAAGCACTATTAGATCCGATTGAGCACATTGAGTTTATGATCCCAAATTCTCCTCCATTAACCAACAGACATGTGTTAAATATTTTTCTATTTTCATGAATTGGAAGAAATTATTAGTGGACGTGCTTCTACCAATCTGCATCATAGTACACTTTAGAGTTCATAGGCTCGTCTTTTCCAACTGGCGAGTACTACTGATTTCTGTCCAGCTGTGCTACTTCGGACTACCTTTACCAGGAGGTGAAGTTCTCAAGCAATGGAGAATGATATGGATAGGATCAAGAATTTTATGTGTACTTTTATTTTATTTTTAAGTCTAAATCTTTAGGTATTTTGGAGCTTTTAAGTGTTTGTCTTTTAGGAATTTAGTACCGCATCGGGTGGAATCTGAAGAGAGTTGGTTTGTAAGCCTATAAAAGGCCACTAGAGTTGTTATTTTATCACCCAACAAATAAATGAAAATGAGAATATCTCCAAAACATGTGAAAGGTTCTCTCACCTGTGAAAGGTCCTTCCTTGGTGTGAAGTCTTGGAATCCTTGGTGCGAATCCAAGAACCCTAAGTTATCCCCTTCTTTCCTAAATCATCCACTGAAACCCTAAAATTCTCCACCAAATACCTAGATCCCACTACACCATACATTAATTTGGTACCACGTCTTTTCCAACTGCCGAGAACTACTGATTTCTGTCCAGTTATGCTACTTCTGCCTACCTTCACCAGGAGGTGAAGTTTTCAAGCATTGGAGAACGATAGATATATGATCACAAATTTTGTTTGTACTTTTATTTTATTTTTGAGTAAGTCTTTAGGCATTTTGGAGTCTTTTAGGAGTTTAATACCACATCGGGTGGAATAAGAAGAGAGTTGGTTTGTTGGCCTATAAAAGGCCACTAGACTTGTTATTTTAATCAATCGACGAATAAATGAAATAAATCATAGGAAATTTTCCTTAAACCTGTTAAATGTTCTCCTTCCTTGGTGCGAAACCTTGGTATCCTTAGTGCGAAGCCAAGAACACTAAATTATCACCTTCTTCCCCAAATCATCCACTAAAACCTAAAATCATCCACGAAAATCCCTAAATCCCAATTAAAGATTTGATTACAAATAAAGTTGTGATCCACCATCAATAATAAACCAAGTTGTGTTGTAGGAACCATCGCCTAGAGGCCATACCGATTTGATGGATTCTCCTAAATTTCATATTCAACATTTAATAACTGAAATATTAAGCATCTTATCAGGACATGGTTCTTGCTAGTTTGAATTTTAGTTATAGATTTCTAGATTGTCTCTACAAATAATAGCTGTCCTCTGATTTATTAAAAATAAACAAAATTAATATATTGAGAGACTTCGCATCATGTATATCTAAAGTAACAAAATGTTACATCCTATGACAGAGAACGATACTCCCTACTTAAAGAAAGAAAATTCATGTGCCCACGCATTACCAATACTACTTTAGCACTTACTTTTTTCCTGGTACTGAACATTTTCCACCAATATATACTTAAAGAAGGATAAAGTAAGATTATTTTGCATGCTTTGATCATCAGTTTTTTTTCCCGTCAATGTTTCCCGAATAGTATGTTAATATAAGCAAGAAAAAAAAAAGTAAGTGATAATGTAAACATAATAAAAAGTATGTACATTCTCACATCAAAGATAAAACTGTATTTATGTCTATGTTTTGGTGCATTGTCATGTCCTACACCTTGTGCTTATGACAGAATACAACCTCTGTTTCTATGCCCAAAAAATGATAGGTTACAGGCTGCCCATCAACTAAATGCTATTAGGATGTCTGGTAAAACAGAAATGATGGCAAATATGAACAGACATGAAGCGTTGGATTCTTTTATTTCATTTGTGATGCCTCCAACAGCAAAAGAATATTCATTTTTGATGAAAACCCAATGTTCCCTTTTTCTTTCATTTCTTTTTCTCAACCCCATGCACTCAGTTTGTTCAAAAATCGCATATATCTTTCAGCTAAGATACAAGTTTTCTCATAGAATCATCATTCACCTGATAAAATGGCTGATTGGGACCCTGAAGCAACTTATCAACATGTGTGAGCTCCATCCATGACCTTGATTCACAGCACACGGGATCCATGCCACAAATTACTGCTCTATATCCTGCGATAATGAAAATATTGAATGCTCAAATTTGAAATGAGAAATAGGAATTACAAACACTACAGCAGAAAATAAGCAGTGCAATAAAACAGAGTAAATAATCAATCTTTCAAAGGTAAAGGATTAATGGATTAATGGTGGTCATTATTGTATGAAGCCACCAACGAATAATCATTAGTCATTACCAGGATCGTGAACAGGCACAAAGATTCTGAATGTCACTTAATACTTGTGTGAGGCAGCAGGGAAATTTTGCACCAACGTCGTACTATGAGATACATGCCTTGCTGCCGGATGCCCATAAAGAATAGTTGTTTCTTTTTCAAATAATAAACACTGTTGTCAATGCAAATGTTTAGTGCCTAGAACATGTCAGAGAATTTCTCTGAGATTCTGGCATTATTATTTTACATGAAATGAAGTCAGTTGCCATGATCAATACTGTAGATCAATATGGATCTTACAAAGGAGTACCAAAGGTAAAAGATCCAGAAAACGGTTTTTAACTGTTTCGTTACAACACTGTATAAGCTCTGAAATAGATGCTATTACCGTCCAGAAAAATTTAACCGCATGTGAAATATTTGCAGATATCAGATGTAGTACAGCTACCTTTCAGTTGCTGTTAGATCCACGGAGGGAGTAAGCCGATGCGCGGCCCAATTGGAGGCCGCCTCAACCTAGGGGCGTTTTCGACTTTTCCTTATTTTAATTAATTTTAATGGCAAACTTGTAATTGATTAGGAGAGGGGTTTTATTCTTAAACTAGGGCTAGCCGTCATTTTATGTTTATGCTTATTTTGGATAATTGAGAGAGATTCTTCGAGAGTTCTTCGCTGGATATTAGGAGAGTGCGGACGTCCTCGCCTACCGGCGTCCTGGAAGGGTGATTACACCTATATTGTAGCCAAAAGTTATCTTTTTATTCGCTGTTTTAGCAATATAATTTCAGATTTCTATCAATTTGGTATCAGAGCACGTGACGATCCATGACGGCTTTGACAAGATCGCAAGACAAAATTGAGGCTTTGGAGGCGAAATTTACAAGCGAGAACGACAGGATTAAGAAATCGTTGGCGGCAAATGATGAATCCATGGCAAAGTTGACGGCTTCCATCAACCAATTAACGGCGAATCAAGCGAAGCACGAAGAGCAATTTGTGCAATTGATTTTCCAATTGACGGCGAACAACAAAAGAGATGGGAACCTAAATCCGCGGAAAAGGCGCCACCTTTAGACAAGAGGAAGGAAAAAGTTGAGATTTTTGACACGGAAAACGTCCATGTGGATGAGGAATTCGTCGAGGATGAGGAATTCGTCGAAGATGAGGAAGGGGTGTTGTGGAAGGTCGATTACCGGGAGGTGCGACGGAAGGTGGTGGAAGCGCAAAGAGTGGGCGGCGGCCCCAACCAGCCCCCAATGGGGTGCGGACACATGCGGAGGGGCCGCGGGGCACTTTTCTGGGCCCGCCACCTCCCAGGACCATCACAGGGGCGACGGCGGCCTCCCTGGGTTTGCCCAGGGGCGATGAAGGCCCCAGGGGGCTGGCGAACCCCCCGACCCACAGCGGGGCCGCTGGGGCCTCCAGGAGCATCAAGCGGGGCCGGCGTCCCTGCCCCAGGCAGGCCGCGGCCCCGCAGGCCAAAGGGGACCTGGGCGGGAGTTTTTCAAGGCGGGGGCGATGATTTCCAGTAGCTACACGAGGACCAGCCCCATCGGGAGGTGCCGACGAGTGATTTTGAGGAGGAATTGGACCCCTGGGGATTTCAGGAGTACTGAGACTACGGCGAAGGTCATCGGGACCCTCCCGACCCTCGATTTGACGACGGTAGATGGCAGCCTCACCCACACCACCAGGAGGGACGCACATTAGGCGAGGGATGATGTTACAGAGACTTTCAGGAGAGGCCAGAGGGCATGTTTGGAGGCGACGAAGGGGGTGAATACGTGGACCGAAGAGGAGGACCCCATGGGGGTTACGAGCGACGCCATGAGAGATGGCAGCACTACCACCAGCCTAGACACGGTGGAGAACGCGTGGACCAGGGGGGATTCAATATGGACCGACTGAGGAAGTTAAAGATGCCTATATTCGATGGAGCGGACCCGGTCTCGTGGATCGACAGAGCGGAGAGATTCTTTAGAGTCTCTCGCATGACTGAGGAGCAAAAGCTGGAGCCAGCGGGCATCTGTCTAGATGGAAAGGCCTTCGTGTGATTTCAGTGGAAAGACGCGAGGCGCCCCTTTCGCTCATGGAAGGAGATCAGGGACCAGATGGTAGAGAGGTTCAGAGATTCCCACTTGGAAAACGTGTGGGAGCAGCTGCTATGACTCAGACAGGAGGGTACAATGAGAGACAACCTAGAGAGGTTTGAGCCCCTTTCAGCACAGGTGCACGGGGGACCGACGAGATGATGGAGAGCACTTTCATGAAGGGGCTGAAGGTGACGGTTCGAGCAGTGGTTTGCATGCAGAAGTCTCAGACCATGATGGAGGCCATGGAGTACGCTCAGATGGCGGAAGACTGGCAGATGGAGGAGAGAAAGGCAAGAGGTGATTGGAGTGAACCGGTTTCGCGAAGTGTCTCGACCGCGACCGGAGAACAGAAGGCAGCTACAGGGACAGATCAAGAAGGTATTGAGAAGACTGGAGAGCAGATCAGCGCACCGCCAGCGGGAGGTCAGTTTAGGAGGATGACTGACGTCGAGATGAGGGAGAAGTGGCAGAAGGTGCTCTGTTTCAAATGCGATGAGAGGTTCACCCCAGGACACCACTGTGGGGTCCGCAAGCTGCAAGTACTAATAGCCGGGACAAACGAGGAGGATGACGTGGAGGTTGAAGAGGTCGGTGTGGAAGACGACTCCCACCTGGAGTAGCACCGCCAGAAGCATCATGCACCACCTTGAGAGCAAGGTGGATTTTCGGGGGCGGAATAATGTTAGATCCACGGAGGGAGCAAGCCGATGCACGCGTCCAATTGGAGGCCACCTCAACCTAGGGGCGTTTTCAACTTTCCTTGTTTTAATTAATTTTAATGGCAAACTTGTAATTGATTAGGAGAGGGGTTTTATTCTTAAACTAGGGCTAGCCGTCATTTATCTTTATGCTTATTTTGGATAATTGAGAGAGATTCTTCGAGATTTGTTCGAGTGATATTAGGAGAGTACGGACGTCCTCACTTACCGGCGTCTTGAGAGGGTGGTTGCCCCTATATTGTAGCCAAACGTTATCTTTTTATTCGCTGTTTTCGTAATGTAATTTCAGATTTGGGTGAATTCAGTTACACATCTGATCCAACTATGAAGAATGATCATGTGGCAAAGCAGGAGTGCGTGTGGGTAGTGGTTTTTCCTCCCTTTTTGTTTGGGGATCTCACTGTGTGTGCGCGCGCGCTTCCGTGTACATGTTGAAGTTACTTTACTCTCCCTAAATAGGTTAGAAACTCATAACCATTCACTAAGGACTATAAGTACATAATTTTTGTTAAGAAAAGGAAAGATACTTTTTTTAGGTTTTCTTGAGAATAACATACAAAGAGCTCTAATAAATCAAGAATCAACTACTATTTTCTTTTTGTTTCCTTTTTTATTTTTAAAGGTACAAAATTCAAGCAAATCAACTTCTGACGTACTCATCATATATTGAAAATGTTTTCATAGATTAGACGTAATCTACAGAGCAATCCATCATGTGTGCAGTAAGATTTTAATTATATCAGCAATAAAAATAACGCAATGCTATATCGTTCACTGTGTCTCTCTCCCTCCCTAAAATTAGTAACAATATGTGATTCTCTCATATATCATCATGCCTTCTCACTCTGCATAAAATCACAAACAAGTGGCTCAGACTGAACGTTCCATTTCTTCCTTTAGCTAAGGAAACGATTAGTATGCTCCACTGTTCAACACTTCCATGTAAAAGTGACCATTTCGGTAGGGGCATTGGCATTCACTTGAAATGGATATACTTACTTTCTTCATGATTATGCCACTAAAGTTGATTCTCACCATGAATAAGTCTATATATATTATTCTTTTCTCTTTCCTAGTTGTTTGCTTCCAATATTTTGCAGACATGGCACTAGGCTCAAGTTAATCGGTGATATGCTGTTTAATGTTATTTTCTTTTTTATGACAATGAGAAGAACCCTGGAAAGCGGTGTGTGGAAACAGTTCCAGTAGGATGCATCAAATTAGATACATGCTACATTCCCTTTTCTTTTTAACCCTTCTCTAGCATCATCTGATCCTATTTTAATAAGGGCTAAGTTGTACTTAAGCAAAATCAGCAATGACATAATAAAGACTCACCGAAGATCTTATGCCGCACTTTCTGGCCCAAACGAAATAGATACTGTACATTTTCATATACAAGAGCTTTTGCTGATGCAGCCAAAGATTCTGCCTGCAGACAATTAACTCTACATCATGTTTAGCAGATGGTAAGCATCATCCACAGAAGTAATGATGGTAACCAAGTACAGAAAATAACTATGTTAGCACATAACCAAACTAAATGAATCAGTACTTGACGCAGATTTGCTTTGTACCTCAAGTTTAGAAATTTGGTCACGTAACTGAGCTGCTACATTGTAGTTTTCTTTCTCAATAGCTTTCTGCAAATCTGCACTGCAACAATAGATTCTTATGTGAAGAAGCCTGTTCAAGAATGCGTACAAGCAATAACTATAATTATGTTATACTGAATCTTCAATTTGAACATGCCTGGATGAATCATTTGGAAATTTCTCTCTCTTGGCACTTGGAATTTTTGGTTTTGTATCATGAATGCAATTCCTTATCGCAAATTTATGATCTCAACCCACCCCTTCTGCTAGATGTTCTAAGACTGCTCCTTGGTTACATAAGCTTAAACTAAATAATCAATAAGGTAGATTTTACAATTTCCTAGTTAGCTTACTAGACTTGTGAAAATTTCTTCTTGTGCATTAAGATAGGTTCATTTTGTAGGAATTTGGCACTAAACCATAGAGATCACACACCACATTTTGCAGGCAATAGATGCACCCATTTGGGTATCCCTCCCAAGCTCCGAAACATGATTGCCTCTCCAACTTTGAACTCTCTGTTGGGATCAAACGACTTGCACCCCATCGATATTGACATCAATGTTAAAAGATGAAATTAGATCCATGCCAAAGAATGAAAGATGGTTAAGTGATTGAATAAATTTGGGACCCAAGGCGTTCCCTTTTTTCGCTCATATGGAATTAAAAGCTTTCATCCACCTCATGGGTCCATTATCAGAAGAGACTATAATGGATCAAAAATATTTATGGACAAGTGTGTGACATTCAAATTGGGCTCTATTAGTCGTGCTATTGCAAGGACTTGAATCAAATGACCTTTTTGCTGCTATCAGAAATTCAGTCTCAAGGTGGAGTTTGGAGTGTGTTCAATTGGAACTAGCATCGAACAAGTGCAGGCAAAGGCAAAGATTTACTGGGATCAAGTGTCTAGCATCCAATCGAGATTAACGTGTGAGTTAAAAGGACAGTTAGTTCATGAAATCAATAGGTTATACAACTGCACGTAAAACACAGTCCGTAAAGACTTATATTCACCATGGACACTTAAAGAACGAAAATTTCACCACAAATCACTCACCGCAATCGCAAAAGAGTTATTGCATTGTCTTGAGCCTCGGTCTTCGAGGATGATCCCCTTTTAGCTTCCTGCTGCTTCCCAATTTCTGTTTCAATCTAATAATACCACAAAAATTTCACCTTCAATCAACTCAAAAAACTCCCCAACAAAAAAAAACCCAATTCCAAAATTACTAACCTCGGTGAGCTTGTTCCTCAACTGCTGGGCCACATCGTACTGCTCCATGTTCAGAGCGCACTGCACTCGAGTCGCCAAATCCAACTGGAAGAAGAATATCAAGATGTCCTCGTTCGCCGCCTCACTCCGCTCTAAGCTCGCCCCCGTCTCCTTCTCATCGTTCCCTTTATTATTAAACAGCCACGTAGCTCTCAAAGTCGACCCCTTCCGCCATTTCACGTTCGTGATCGTTGACTGCGAGCTCAAGAAACGCCGATGACACCAAAGGGACGGTCCGTTGATGAAGGAATTTGTATATGCTTTGTTCAGAACCTTCAGATCGTGCTTTCTCAACGAAGAATGAATCGCATGGCTCTTTGCGTTTGTTGCGGAAACTCCTTGCATCACTTGGGGAAAAAAAAAACCTTCCGATGGAATTAAAACCCTAGAAATGATTTTACGTGGGGGAGAAATAGAATTAGAATGAGCGGACCAGGGAGCTCATCACTGCCAATTGTTCTGTTTTGCATTGTGACTTTGTTGGGCAAATTCTATGCACTCTTTTTGCTTCACACACACAGACCAATAGCTAGGGGGGGGGGTGTGTGTGAAGCAAAACAGCGACGGTGTGTAGCACGGGTGTACGGTGTACCGCTACTCTCCAAAAAATTCTAGTTATTTACAATTATGCCAATGGTCACATTACATGATTTTTTTATTCCATCGAAAAGTAGGAAACATAGGTCGTGGAACAGTGGTATATCTGTCCTGATCGCTTAACTCCGAATACGGAGAAGCCAGGTATCCGTCGGAACCCTAAAATCTGGAAAATAAAGAAAATTAAAAGGGGATATGATGTAGTGAGATTCAAACCCAGACCTCCACTGAGGCAGCCGGGTGATTCAATCACTAGGATCAGCACCGAAGCTCACATTACAGATTTCGCCGACGACATTACATCGCTAAGCACATTACGCTTTTTCTCATTCTTAAATCTATAACGCTTTTCTTCAAAATTCGTTGCTTATTCCCCTCTCTCTTGTCCAACTCCTCCAACGTCATACCCGCCTCTCCCGCCCACTTTCCTTCCGCCTCCTACATCCCTTCCAACTCTTCCCCGACCTTCTCCATCTCTTCCACCTCTTCTTAATCATCCGCCTCACATTTTGTCCTCTTGGAGTTAAACCCAAAACATTTCAAAAAAATCAATTAAATCTAACAAGTTTAAATCGTTCCAAGAAATATATTTTAAAAATCAATTGCCCAAATAAAAACAAAAATCAATCGAAGTTTAAAAAATCAACTTGCTCGGATTTTCAGGATTGATTGACAAATGTGACGCTCATGAATATATCCCAGAGCATCATATGTGGTGCTCGGAGATATAGACTCGAGCATCACAAATTATTTTTGCTCGGCTTCTCAAACCCAACCAATGAATATGGTGCTCGGGCCTATATGCCCAAGAGCCATATTGGTTGTCCCGAGAACCATACTAGGTGCTCAGATTTTGAAAACCTAAGAAACGATTTTGAATTTTTGAGCAGTCGAATAACGACAATATCGAGGAGGCGGCGGAGATGAGGCGGTGGGAGGTCGCAACAGAGAGGCATCGTCGTCGTCGTCAGAGGGAAGAGGAAGAGCAGTGTCATGTTGTGAAGAGAGAAATGGTAAATTTGAAATTTTACTTAATGATAGAACATGAACAATGGAAAACTTGTAAATAAAATAAAATGTAATATCTTCGGCAAAATGTATAATGTGACTTACATCACCGTTTGTCTTAATACATATTATCTCAAGTTAAATTCTAAGTTTATCCTTTTTCTCACTCCACTACACTTCTCCTCACCACCTACTGCCACCGCCGGACACCCCATTCTCCTCTCCACCATGCCCTCCCCCTCATCCGACAACCCCCCCCCCCCCCCCCCCCCCCCCCCCCCCCCCCCCCCCCCCCCCCCCCATAGCGTTGCTACACAGAACTTATCATCATTTCCTTTTCATGCCTTTCCCATGAGCCATCCACCCTTATCCTCTTGCCTCCCTGATTTGTTGATCAAGTTCTAAATCTCGTGCAACAAAATTGATATAAGCCTGAGCACCGATTTTATTGATCGGTTTGTAGTACCCGATCAACCCTTTTTCGAAAAAAAAACTGTGGTGCTCGAGCTTATATGCTTGAGTGTTATATATGGTGTTTGGGGATATAGAACCAAGCATCACATATGACGCTCAGTCCTAATAGTCCAAGTATGTTGCTTTTTAAGAATGTAATTAATTTTTATTGGAGTATATGTTTGTTGGGTTTAATTGATATTTTTTAAAAGATTTTTTGTGTTTAATTGAACTCGTTGAAAAAGAACTGAGTGAGGAGGCAATGAGAGGAGGAAGAGGAGGCGAAATGGTGGTGGTGATGGTGGGAGTAGATGAGAGTAGATAAGAGGAGGATGAGAAGTTGCATGAGCAGATGGCAAAAGTGGAATATTTGTAGTGTGTTTAGCAATTTTAAAAAAACTATATAGTGTGTATAGAAAATAGTATGGTTAGAATAACAGCACTCGTTTAGAAAATGATTTTATAGGGTAATTGGATAAGTGCAACCTTCTTTTTTTTGCTTGACGCACGCCACTTTCCCCACAGACACCTAGGATTTTTTTTGAAATTCATTTTTTACTTTACACATAATAACTCCGAAACCACCATTCTGTGTCCTTTCTCTATCCCTAAAACCAAATCCCCTCCCACTTGCAGTGTCACCAACAGGAGCTACTGCCTCTTGTCCTTCACTCTCATCATCATCGTCCTCCTCCTCGTGAGGAGCATTTGTATATAGTTAAATTTTTTTTATCTCAGAGGATGAAGAAGATGAAGAGGAAGCGACGTTGGTAGCGTGGTAGCGGTGTGCTTAGTGCTAATGAAATTGATAATATTGATGCAGAAGATGAATTTGATGAAATAGAAGATGATGAAGGGAAAGGAAAGAAGATGAAGAAGCACGGCAACAGCGGTGGACGGGAGTGGAGAAAATTTTAAAAGAAGCTTATGAGGAGGATCAAAAACAAATTTTTAAAAAACAATGGAAATTTATTCTTAAATATAAACTTGTATATAAATGGTACGTGAATTACGTAGAAATTAGCCTGCTTATAGAATTTCCATATTTTGTTAGAAATGGGGTTGTAATATTACAGGTTACCCTCGAGGGCAAGCAGGCCAGGCTAGTTTGATAAGAGCATCTCCAACCTAAATGGAGGATTGGGTTGAAATATTTTAAGAATATTCCTAATATGGCGGCCTCTATATTCATAATATGGAGGAGCTCCGCCATTTTCCCACCTCCGCGATTCTCTTTCCTCTCATGCAAAATCTGGCGAGTAACTGTAGCAAATCGTCAAAACTGGCGATTTTTTGGTGGCCCGTCAGGGATCAAATCCCGCCCGCCATAACCATGACGGGCCCGTCATAACCATGACGGCTGGAGATGCTCTAACAAATAAGTACAATTGGACATGAGCATAACAATATTGCAAACGTACCCTCAACAGCTAGAGGGCCGGGTTTGATAACAAATTTGTGCATTTGGACATCCAGCATGTCACGGAAGTTACCCTGGAGGGCCTGGAGCATTTCCAAGATGAAGGTAGACAGGAGATGCCCCGAAAATTCATAACATCGACTAGATAACTTCTGCAATCCACTCATCAATCAGCGCATTTGAATAACAGAGCATTAGTGTTTCCATTAAGCTTACAGGTTATATTAATAGTTGGCATACTAGCATAATCTTACAAGCCAAGTACAAAAAAGGATGTTCTCATTGCACCTTGTAATCGAATCAGCCGAACTACAGCAAATGAACTGAATTGGCTCTCAGTAGCTTCTCTATCCATTACTTTTTCTGCTTAGCACGGATGACGGTTCCGAGCCAATCGTCGGGGATGCCCCTTGCCTCACCCTTCAACGCTCGTTCACAGTGAGTCGTGCCAGCCTGCCCACAGTATTACCGCATCGCTTGAATCAGGCATTTTTGTGTCCTTGTGGAAAAATTTGTTTGCTGTGTAAAAGACGGTACCTTCGTAATGTAAACATCTATGCCAAGCTTAGCAATCATTGCAGCTTCTAATATTTTGGTCTCCATTCCTCCAGTTGTGTCATGGGCTGCAACTGTGATCTCAACCGCTGATAGGATGAATCAAATTGGTCAGATATCCCAAATATGTTGAGCCATTAAAGTTGGCAATGGAAAACTCTATGACCGCAATTTATGAAGGACTAGAGCCTAGAGGAGGAAATTTACTGAAGCTACAAATTGCATGGTCAATTCATGAACTCCAGGGAACATAGTGAACAGGTGTAAAATACTAAATTAAACAATGTATGCTGGTATTCTATGCAACTCAGCAAAGCCTTGCAATACCGGAAAATAGTATTTTCCAATTAGAAAATGAATGTGTAGTGGTTACCAGGTTGAGTTGATACGAAGTAAGGTTGGATTTCAAAACATGCTTTAGGGTGTGGTGCAATGAATTAAGAGGAGATTTCTGAATCATTATATCAATCACTCACTCACTCACACATTATCTAGCGCGCACCTTGTCCTTCAATATGATTTGGTGTATGCTTCACAATTGACCATTCTCCATCTTCGTCTACAGCTGTTAAATTCCCGAGTCAGACTATATTGGCATCTCTTTCAACTAAATTGTTCATAAAAACTGTAACAAATATAGGATGCTTTAGTGCAATGAGACTAAAATTGTTCATATACACATAATATAGGAACGGTTTGAAACAAAATTCTTTTATATACTCACCAATCTCTCTCAGAAGCACAGCATTTGGATCTGTTGGTGGCCGATCATATACCCCAAGCACATCAGTCTTATAAATTGTGATATAGGAAAGCAAGCAAATACTTGCAAGAATGGTTTACACTTTACAGTACCCGTTCTTCAAGAGCTTTACATTGGCAAAATGTAATGCAGTTCAACAATCATCAGAGTACAGAAAGATCTACAAACCAGTAGATGCGAGCAAACACATTTCACTATGGAAGTGTCAAATATAGCCTATTGGATACAAACAGAAGTCTGAACGGAAACTGTGACATAACTGTTGGGTTGAAATTTTAAATTTTAAGTCTTAGAAAACACCTTATCAAGCATAAGCTACAAGTGCACTTCTAACAACATACAAATTGAAAACAGCCCCTATATCTAGGAACACCAATGCTAACGGAAGTGATGTATCAATGCAGTAGATGCTGTTAATGAATGCATTATATGAAGGATACCAGGAACACAACATATTCCGGCATTAATAGTTCTGCAAGATGGCGTATGATGACATCCCCGCTTAGTATGGTGCAGCCCTGGTCAAATTAATGGATTCTACAGTCAAACCAAATCAAAAGACACAGATCACGTCTTTTGTTCGACCAAAACATGGAAAGCTCAGAGAATTACATACACATTCATCCCGCATATAGGAAAAAGGTCAGTTCTTTGTTGTGTAAGACGAGAAACTAACCTGCAAATGATCCAAGACTGCATCTCCATGCAAAACCTACAAGTGTATCATATAAGTCAATGGAATTAAACATCAATGAAAAGCAACCGAGAATTGAAGCTATAAATAAACAGTGTCGCATCAGATCATGCTTTCCCAGTAATAAATTCAAGGCCCAATCAACAACCACAATTAGCAGATACATGCGTTCGGAAGAGGATAATGCAAAGCCACTGGTAGGTTTTGACGATCGAAAGGAAAAATATTAGTCAGAATAAAGGTTACACCCTAATTGGGGTATTTGTACTATTTACTTAACTACTATTCTAAAACTGAAAACTATGATTCCTGTTATCTCCTAATTTTCGGCTGAAAACTACTTATTCCATAACATCCTCTCAAGCCGAAGCATTCATGCCCCGTTTAACATAAACAAACTAAACTCGAGCTCTTTCACTATCCACATCATATGCCAATTGTTCTTTGAGGAGGAAACAATGATGATGATGCTGAGCTATCTGAAATTGCTATGCTGGAATAAATTTTTCTTCGAAGCATACTCCAAATCAGCCTTCTCCATCACCACTACTCAACTAACCTCTCTTCCTAGTAGTACTACAAGCAAGTGCAAACTCTTAAATCCATACAAACTCAAAAATCATTTTTAACCATCGATAACCAATCACCAATGATAACAAACGAGACAGCCAACCACAACCAATTCTATTTTCAATCAATGACAACCTTCAACTTAACTAATGATGATAATGATAACGATAACTTTCAACCAATCAACAATGACGATTCAACGATAACAAAAATGATAAGAGCGGATGATGTGGAGGCTATGACGTTATAGTTTAAAGGTTTATGAATATGACAATGAAATCAACGAAGTTTGAATTAATTTGAAGAGGGAATGGTTCTGCAACTTATGACTGTAACAAGAGAAAAGAGACATGGAAGAAGCAACAAGACAATTTGAGTGATCGGATCCAATAAATCTACTAAGTCCAAAACAGAAAACTATTCAAATCCCCAACAACTTTTTAGCAATAAATGACTATCGATGAACCATCAACTAACCAACAATAAATTCCAACAAACATCTCAATGGCAACGACAACAATGATAATGTTGGACACCTTCAATTGTATCAAATATCATTCTCCTTGTTGCTTGATGTCTTTGCAAATTTACTTTTCTCGCACCACTTCGGAATCTTGTCTTGGTATTCCTTACCAAGTATACTCCTTGCTTTGGAATTGAAACTTCATTTGTAGCTTCCTGAAATTCATCATGAAGTCATCCAATTGTCCTAGCCATTGGGCACTCAATACATAAGCATCGGAATACCGCAAATAGCTTATAATGATATAACCTGTGGTTCTTGTGGTTTACCTCCCATGCATAATGGTATTAACTGAAGGAATTCATCTTCTTGTTGATCTACCATCTCTTCTTGCTTGGGTACTTTTTTCCCGGTCCATAATCCTTCCAAGATAGATGTAAATTTGCTTTTCTTTACATGTGTGCTCTCTACTCCATTTGTCATTGCAAAAAAGCATAAGTTATTCTTTCTCTTGTGAAGTTCTTTGGGAGTAAGCTCCTTGTAGGATGGTGAATGTCCGGACTGATTAGTAGTAGTGGAAGAGGTCGTCTTAAATGGATGTAGTGATGGTGCATGTGATTTGTTGTTTCAACATGCTTGCACATTCTTCTCTTCATAATTCTTTGCCAAAAAGATTATGTGAGCCAAATCCTTGTGCCTTGCAACCATCATTTCATATTTGATGTCGTCCTTCAATCCACCCATAAACTTATCTAAAACATATTCTTGGAACAATTTGGACAATAATCCCATAATCTTCTCTAATTTCCCAAAATATTCTCGGACCGTGATTTGTTTCTTAATATTGGCGAAGGAATTCAAGGGTTCTCTCTAACTCAGGGGGCCAAATCTTGCAATCAAGATCTCCTTAAAAAATTTCCTCTCAAAGCGGTTTTCAATATTATTTTTTTCACATTCAAACCATTGGATGGCGTCATCCTTCATGTCGAAGGCACAAACCTTGACTCATTCTTCTTTCTTTGTCTCATAGTAATCGAATATTTGTTATACTTGATTTACTTACAGAAGAACATCATATATCCCTTTGAAGATGGAGAACTCAGACCTCAATACCTTAGGTCGGAAAGGTTGTCCCAATCCCACAATTCTTGACTTCAGAATCCTTCCGATGTTTTCCTCTTGCTCCTTATTGTGCCTTCCAATATTGTCCCTAGAAGCACGGTTCCAATTGAATTGGCTCATCATTGCTTGTAGTTAAGTGTTGAGCACGGACAATTGACTTCTTGTTTTTGGCGTGTGTCGTGGTTTGTTCGATGAACATCCTTGCTTGATCAAATGCCATCCTCTCCAGATTGAGTTGAACTTGTTGATTGATATTGATTTGAGAGCCGATGAAAGACTTCATTCTTCCCATATGTGCCTCCAAGGAATCCTCCAATAGGTTTGCCTTGACAATGTCGGCTTCGCCTTTCCTATGGCTTGTATCTGACTCTGATACCACTTGAGGACATTTGGCATGATTCTCAATTCGAAAGCTATTGTGCTGAAATTTCTTAAGAACTGACAAAATCTCACTCAACAGATCAACCCAATTGGATTGTTCTCTGAAAACAGAGAAGCAAAACAGTAGAAAAACTAGAAAAAGAGAAGAAAGAGAAAAAAGAAAATTGAAGGAAGTTTTATTGATTTTTCTTCACAAAGCTTCTTGCATGGCCTCTTTGAGCTTTTATACAAGTAATTGAGAGTAGAAGACAGTTGTTTTCTTATAGAAGTTTGTTTTCAACTTCTCTTCCAACCGCCTAAACCGAATAACCATCTCAACCGCTGCAATCGTCATCTTCTAACCGTCATCTTCAAGAAGAATATGGTTAAGAATATTGTTAGATGTTGAAATGGAAGGGCACTCTCTTGACCATATAATTGGATAAGAAAGCTTGATTTGATAACCCAAAAAGCCAACCAACTCGCTGCCATAACCGCTCCGTCTCTGAGACAGTTAGTCGACCAATGCTTGGTCGTTAGTCGACTAATCAGAACATGTAATCAATTAACATTGTTTCGTTAGTCGACTAGTAGTCAACTGGTATTTTGATAAACCTACAAGGTCGCCTATTGGTTAACTAACCCTTTAGCGTTAGTCAACTAATACTGATCATCTGCAGTGATCCATCCCGTCTAACAGTACCTCCTTCTAAAATTGACATTGCCTCAAGATCAAATGCTGAAAATCATTTCACAAAGTCCCAATAATTCTCTCATATGGAATTTTCCTTAGCTCTTTGCTTCTATTTCACCGGGATTTATGATACCAATAAGTTCCCCTTCTTGATAAATTTCCGTTCCAAATTTTTTTCAAGACTTCCGATCCAAAATGTTGAATTAACATATAAATTTATCCAATATTTAAAAGACATGTCGTCTTTTAATTGAGACACATGGAAGAACAGATGTATCTTGGCCTCGAGTTGTAATTCAAATCAATAGGAAACGTCAATGATGTGTTTAAGCCATATCTCATTACAAGCTATATCATTAAAAACAAAAATTTTCCTTCAATGATGTGATTAAGCATTATATCCAAAGATTCATTAATTACCGGGATTAATTCATTAACTTCCGATTCATTAAATTTTATTTTCAAGCCATATCTCCAGATATTCGTGCTAGTTTTCTTTGATGACATCTTGATATATAGATCTAATTGGCAAGATTATCCACCACACCTCCAAGAAGTATTAAGGCTACTATAACATCAGATATATGTCAAGACTAAGTGCAGGTTCGGGATGGACTACTTGGGTCATATCATCTCATGAGATGGTGTTGCGATGGATCCAAAAAAGGTGAAAGCCATTGTCTCATGGCCTATAGATACAAATCTCAAAGCATTAATGGGATTTCTTGGGCTAGCAGGATATTGTCGGATGTTCATCAAGGGCTTTGAAAACATCACTTCTCCCCTAACAGAGCTATTGAAAAGGGAACTTTCCAATGAAACAAGAATGCACAAGAAGCTTTTGAGAAGTTAAAGGTAACATTTACCACTCATTTACTATCTCCTCCAAATTTCAACCAAGAATTTGTCTTAAAATGTGATGCTTCGGGAAAAGGCATTCGGACAGTATTAAAGCAATAAGGAAGGCATATTATTTAAGCACATTATTGAAGGAAAAAATTTGCGTTTATCTACATATGAAAAAGAGTTATTAGCTATCATTTCTGCAACATCAAAGTGGAGTCACTATCTCATGGGAAGGAAATTTATTATAAAGACCAATCATCAAAGCCTAAAATACCTCTTAGAGCAAATATTTCATCATGGGATATAAACCAAGTAGTTAATGAAGCTTTAAGATTTTGATTTCTGGATGAAATACTAACTGGGAAAATAAAACAAAATAGTGGATGGGTTATCTCGTGAGGCGGATACTAATGAGGTAGTTGAAGAAAACTATTTTTCTTTGTCCTATTTTCATAGTCCTTTGTGATTGGCTACAAAACCTTTAAGAATCCGTGGTACGGACACACATTATCAAGAATTGGAGGCTAACCTTCAAGATCCAAATGGAAAATATGAAAATAAGGATGGAGTACACTATTTCAAGGAAAAAATCCTCATAAGTCATCATGCCGCTCTTATTATCAAATCTTTATTGGAGTATCATAGTTCATCATTGGCAGGTCACTCGGATGCAAAGAGAACACTATATCAGCTAAAAAGAAGTTTGTATTGGAAAGGAACGAAGAATATGACCTAGAAATTCATAAGAGAATTTGATACTTCCTAATGGAACAAAAGGGAGAGTATTGTCTACTCGGGCTCCTTCAGCCTCTGTCTGTTTCGAATAAAATTTGGAAAAGCATCTTCATGAATTTCTATGAAGGATTGCCTCCTTACGAAGCTAGTAACATTTTTGTAGCGGTTAATCAGCTTCCAAGTATGCACATTTCTTTCCTTTCAAACATTCATACACCGCCAAGCAAGTTGCCCAAGTCTTCTTCGATGTAGTATTCAATTTACCTGGGATGCCCAAGAAAATCGTCATTGATAGCCACTCCATCTTTACAAGCATTTTTTGGGAAGAAGTTTTCAAATTATAAGGAACTACCATGTCACAAAGGTTTTCATATCACCCCCAAACCGACAGGTAAACAGAGATTACCAACAAAAAAATTGGAAGGATACTTGAGATGTTTTTGTAACCATAAACCTCAAGGTGGCCATTTGGCTCGTGGGCCCCGGCCCCGGCCAGGTCAACGGGTCGGCCCGGCCGGTCCGGGCGAGTTGACCGGGCCCCAGGCCCGGCCCAAGCCTATGGCCAGGCTTTCGCCCCTATGTGACCCGGCGGGTTGGCCCGTCGCCCGGGCGAAACGGGCCCAACGGTCACATGACCGTTTCATTTTTTTATTTGTTTTAAAAAAGAAAGTTGCGCCTGCAGAAAGCTGCAAGCGCACGCACGCGGCAGGAAACGGTCAAATGACTATTCCCTTCAATGGGGGTAATTTGGGGGTTTTTGGTCTTATGACCAAAACCCCCCTCGGTCATAAATGGCCATTTGGGAGGGGGTTTTTGGTCTTTTTACACCCGAAAATTTCCTATAAATTGCACAGAACTCCTCATTTTTTCACAACACTCAAACTCGCATACACTTTCATACTCTCTCTGTTTGCATACACTCTCATACTCTACGTTCAAGCAATCAATTCACAGCTCTCGCCTATCGGTCAATGTGGTATCGCAAGGCTCAAATCTCAGTCAACTTTGCTCGCAACTAGTCGTCAAGCTCAAGTCTCAAATCGCTATCGCTCTCAACTTCGCACTCAAGTCTCAGCTTCATCTGCTCTCAAGATCATCTGCTCTCTACACTCGCAAGTTGCAACCCGGCAATCAAGTTCATATATATATATATATATATATTAGCATAATGAATGGACCAAACCGTAGGAATTTTAACTTCCACCTTGATAACACTGAGAAGCAGGATAATTTAATATGATTCGGGTAACCCAAAAGAAACACCAAATTTTGATATTGATATGTCACAAATAGAAACGTATGAGTATACGAATCATATACCGGCTTATACTACTTCTGCACAGACTTCTTCTGTACACGCTTCTACTCATGCACAACCTATTAATCATGATGTTCCATCTACACAACCCCAACCAAGATCAAAAAAATCTGCGGTTTGGGAGCACTTTACGGTTGAAACTGTCGCTGGTAAAGGACAGCAGGCATTCTGCAAAATATGTAGAACAGATTTTCATTGCAAACCTTCTGGCTGCACAACACACCTTAAGAGACACATATCATCTCACGTAAAAGAGACTTTAAACAGACCACATTAAATTTATCTGCATTTTTGTCCTCTCTATCTAATTTCTCATACTCTGCTGAGACAATGAGAAAAGAGATGGCTAGATTGGTCTTATGCCAAGAGCTGCCATTTAGTTATGGGGAAAGCCCCGACTTAGAACGGTTTAACCAAATCGCACTTAACCATGCATTTAGAAGAGTGACTAGAAACACTTTTCGAATAGATGCTATGGAAGCTTTTCAAACTGGAAAGCTAAATTGCTGGAAACATTTGCTAGTTTAAATTCCAGAATATGTTTAACTTCAGACATTTGGACAACCAAATGAGGAGCGTCCTATTTATGTGTTACAGCGCATTACGTAGATCATGCTTACTTGACAAGATGATTATAAGATTTAGAATGTTAGAGCATGCTCATACTGAGGGTGTTCTTTCTTCTATTATAATGTCTGTTATTCATAATTATAATATTACTGAAAAGATTTTTTTCATTTACTTTTGATAATGCATCTAACAACAATAGTGCAATTAGTTGTTTAAAAAAGAAATTTGACCCCCGATATGGATGGGTTGTTGTTTCATCAAAGATGAGCATGTCACGCCTTAAACTTGATAGTTCGAGACGGACTTAAAACTTCTTCAGTTTATTTAGATAAAATTAGAAATCTCATCTTGTATATACATACTTCTGGCACTATGCAACTTCAGTACAAACAACTGTCGTACTAGCCAAACAACGTACATTGCCTTTAAATTTGATGTTCCACATATGTGGAATTCAACTTATATAATGTTGTGGTCCATGATTAAGAGTAGAGATCCGCTTACATATGTTGCAATTACATACCTTCCACGTGATCTTTCGTATGAAATTTGTGAATACGAATGGTTAACTGTAGATCATCTTCATGAATTTTTTAATATATTTTGTTACTGCTGTAAATAAATTTTCTGAGGTTTACTACCCAACATCAGTTTTAGGATTAGAACAATTATTTTTAATTTCCAAAGTTTTATCTAAGAATAGAGACAATCCAAAACCAAACACTGCTATTATTCATATGATAAAAGTCATGTCAATAAAACTAGCTAAGAACTGGAATCTTATTCATATGCTTTACTCTATAGCTAAAGTTTTTGATCCACATTTTAAGGAGGATGTTGCAATTGGGTTATTAGAAATGTATGAAAACATGGGATTTCCTCATGCTGAACATCCAGCTACGTTTAAACATGGCTTAAGAACCAGGTTTGCAACTTATGAGACTAGATTTGGTAGGGCTTCACATACTTCTTGTGGGCATGCTATTACTTCTTCGAGTTAAATCCGACATATGTTAGGAAAGAAGAAACAAAAAAAACAGAAGAGTAAGATAATTCTTCTAGTGAACTGTCTAGGTATTTAGCAGATCGGTTTCCCTTTTCTGAGGCAGAAATGGATGATGAGCATTTTGATCCTCTTGCCTGGTGGAAAGGATATAAAACAGTTTATCCCATTCTTTCCATCATGGCTCGTGACTTGTTAGTTGTCCCTATATCTACCGTTGCTTCGGAGTTTGCTTTTAGGGCAAGTAGTCGCGTTCTGAGTAACAAGATGTCAAGGTTGAAGGAAGACATAATTGAAGTTGCGGTTTGTGCGAATGATTGGTTCCATGCTGAAAACCGCTCGCAGGACAAGGAGCTTTCTGAAGATTTCGACGAAGAAGAGTCACAAGATTAGTGATTTTTATTTCTTCCGTCTATTATTATGTTCATATTTGTAGTAGTGTTCTTTTTTTGCCACTGTATGAGGGATAAGGCTGGCCGACTTAAGTCTCCCCTTAAAAAATTCATTAATTAAATTTATAATTTCATCCCGAGACCTTCGAGAATTTCGGACTTAAATATGTCTCTATCCTGTGGAACTATTGTATCTATATAGTAATAATATACGATAATTATTTATCATTTATAAAAATTTTTGCTACTTACAATTTACAAAGGCACGTCTATTTCTAATTTTTTAATACTATGTTTTTATAAAGTTATACATCTTTTAAAAATTTAATACTATGTATAAATATCATTTATTAATAGTAAATTTTTTTAACATATACTTGGAATTTTCAGATTTTTTAAGATTTTTTATGATTTTTTTCAAGTTTTTTTAAAAAAATTTAATTAAATGGGCCGGCCTGGGTCGTTGGCCACCCTGACATAAACCACAAGGATGGCCAAAGAGTTTATCTTTATCTGGACATTGGTATAACACTACTTGGAAAAAAATTCCCACAAATACAACACGTTATGAAGCGGTGTGTGAAACCAAACCCACTACTATTCAAGACTATATCCCTCATACTACCGAATACCCAAGCTGTGGAAGAAGAATTATTCTCAAGAGACGTATCATTACAGTTACTCAAGGATAGTTTGGTAAAAGCTCGAGACCGAATGAATAAGTATGCTGATGAACATATAACGGAAAGAATGTTCGAAACGGTGCAATGGGTTTAGTTGAAGCTACAACCTTATAGACAAATTAGTATAGTCATAAAGAAGCCTCACAAGTTGTCTCCCAATTATTACGACCCTTACAAGGTCCAGGAGTGGGTGGGAGAAGTTGTCTAAAGACTTGAATTACCACCTGTGGCCAAGATACATCCGGTCTTTCCCGTGTCTCAATAAAAATAAAAAGTGAAAACTCAAAATGTGTTACAGGAAACACAGCCTTGTTATGAGAAAGAAATCATAGAAGACCCCGAAAAAAAATTTGGACCAGCAATTTATCAAGAAGGGGAACTTATCGGTATCACAAATCTTAATGAAATGGAAGTAAAGAGCCAAGAAAGAATAATTAAGACCTCGTGAACTGATGTCCACCATTTGACCGTAAAGCTAAGTCACTTTTGGAGGGGGAATGTTGGACACCTTCAAAACTTTGAAGCAGTTCATGTGCTAGATTATTATAGATGCCCGATATTAGTCGACCAACGTTAAAGGGCTACCGTTGGAGATATATTAGAATATTAGTCGACTGCTAGTCGACTAAATTTCGCTTGGGTTTTGATTAGTTGATTAACGACCAAGTATTGGTCGACTGTTTCAGGGACGGAGCAATTATAAAAGCATGTCAGCTGGTTTTTCCGGTTATCAAATCAAGCTTCCATCCCATCTACTCACATGATGATCTAACTAACTAAGACAGTGCCCTTTCATTTCAATCAGCTCCAACAATATTCTCATCTATATTCTTTTAGAAGATGGAAGTTTGAGCGGTTGAGAGAGTTATTCGGTTTAGGTGATCAGAAGAGAAGTTGAAAACAAACTTTTATAAGAAGACAGCTGACTTCTCCTCTCAATTACTTGGATAAAAGCCCAAAGAGGCCATGTAAGAAGCTTTGCGAAGAAAAAATCCATAAAATTTCCTCCATTTTTCATTTTTCTGCACTCTTATCTTTTTTCCAGTTTTTCTAATGTCGTACTTTTCTATTTTCAGACAGCATTCCAACTGGATTGATCTTTTTAAAGTAAGCTTTTGTCATTTCTTAAGAAATTTCAGCGCAATGGCTCTCCAATTAAGGAATCATGCCCACGGTCCTCAACAAGTGGTATCACCCAAGTATTACAGCCCTGACAAAATCTTGGAGCGGGTGAGAGAAGTTTCCTATAAACTTGAATTACCACTCGGGGTCAAGATACATCTGGTCTTCCATGTGTCGATTAAAAGATACACCCGGGTGCCAGATACATCCGGTCTTACATGTTGGATAACTTTATAAAGACGTTGTAAAAGACGGTGAAAGATGTGAATGTCGCAAAAGTAGCTCTTTAAACCCCAAAACCCAAACCAAATTTTCTTTTCAAAATTATGAAAACTAAACCAAGCCAAAATCAATCTCCCAAGTCCTAGAATCCAAGTCCTAGAAACTAAAATTGATCTCTCTCCCAATCTTCTCAAAAAACAAACCCTTTTTCTAAAAATTATTACATCAAAATAAACCCAAATCAAGACATCACTCTCTTCTTCTTCTTCTTCTTTTCTTTTGTTTGATACTGTATCACTACAAGAACAGTTATCATAATGATACAGTGAGTTTTTTATTTCTTTCTTTTTTTGAAGAAAGGGAGAAATCAAAAGTTAGGATTTGAGTTCTAAAATACAGGTTAGGAATCAATGATTGAAGAAGTTTTTTAACTATCAAAAGGTCAATATAACTTAGAAGCAGAAACGATGGGGACGTGTGATACCATGTTGAGGAGGCGGCGGCGGCGGCTCTGATGCCATGTTTGAAATCAAACGAGAAAAAATAATTCAAAATAAAGGTAACACCCAACCTAAGTATCGGCACCACTTATATAGGAAAACTAAAAGACATACAATTAGGAGTATAATACATATTTCAATTTGACTACGATTTCAAAACGTGAAATGGTATGTCCGCCTAATTCTACCAAGAAACTTATTATTCCTTATAAGCAGGAAAGAATAAGAAAGTCTAAAGCCTCCTGTAAAACATGGACACTAGTAGCCATGGTGCATTGGGATTATTGAGAAAGTCCTACTTGTGAAATTGAAGATTAATACATAAAAAAGAACTCTAAAGATTCTCTGCATTCACTTTATCAAGTAAAATTCTTAGAAATAAAAAACACTGTGCTTGTGAATCTGCAGTATTCTATCAGAAACCCATGACTACTAGTATTTACTTCTTCAGATCCCATAAATGAGCTTCACGTATACATGATAAACCTTACCATCATTTTGATTTCATACCCGGTGCAAGGATCAAAATATAACATGGTATTATATGTGTGAGTTACTTGAATCATAAATGTAATATCCTTCACGCTTATTGTTATTAGTCAGACAGGCCAGTTAAATGGTAACATTGTGAAGGCTAAGCACTGCCGGAATATGATTGGTGGATATTGCAAATAATAAGTAATTAGATAACATAGCATGCCTCTTAAAATTAATGTCTTTAAACCTAAGCAATATGCCTTTCTATAGTATTGGCGTATATCTCAGATAGAAAATTTGTACATAAGCTATTGGGTCATGCTTCAAAAACACAAGTCATCTTAATCAAATGAAGTTGAGGTCCTTCCTTACCATCACAAATAATAAACCCCACTATTACTGAAGCAATTAGCTATCTTTATCTCCAACCTGTTGATGTGCAACTCATGAATGATACAATCTGTAAATAAATGACATTGACTTCTTCTTAACAGAAGTATGGGAATATCACATATGCACGTGGTTACTAATTTCTGTCAGTGTAGCAAATTAGCGGTTATTGGTTATTGGTTATTGCTTTCACTCAACGGTCGTCAGTAAAAACCAAAAAAAAAATGAAAGAAAGTAAAAGAAACGCTATTTACTCAAGAATACAAGCCCAAGGTAATCTGAATACATGCCCAATATAATTTGCTATTACACAAGGGCAATGCCATCAACAAGCACCATATTTGGACAATACAGGATAAATAAAACAGACAGCTACATTTCTCATACACAGTCTCCTAAGGTTGTAGTCAGGACGGTTTTCAACTTACAGGGACAAAACCAGCTTGAAGCGCCTCTATGATCTGAGAAGCATCAGCGGAAGCAATCTGCAAACAGGGTACGAGTTTTCAGGTGTTGATTATGTACCACCTGACATTTGCAATTCAGAGATGATAGGCAGTTAAATAGCCAACAATGCTACTGGCAGCTTTGGTATGAAAAGTACATAATTAGTTTCTTGCAAGACCATTTATGCAGTAAAATTACAAATAGATGTTTAAAATATAACAAGAACTGGTGCAAATTAACCAAAATGATGTTCTACAGCTGATCCTGACATTTCTTTCACGTGTTGACCATCCACACGCAAGTGGTGACATTCCAACAGCCGGTATCCCTTCTGCAAGAGAATTAATAAGATTTGTCAGGACAAGTTCCTGTATTTTTTTCAGACTAAGCCATCTTTGAGGCTATGCGGTTCTTTTGATAATTTGGTATTATTCACTTAGGTTGATGGTTTGAATGTTAGTATCAAAGCATGTTCTCTTTTCATTTATCTGATCACATGTGACCCAGCAATAGCAATAAGATATTATCCAAATCAAGTTCAAGAAACAATTGATGAGCATGGACTGAGACATTTAGTTCATATGATAACCGATGGAGGATGAATCAAATGGCATCTATGTTTAGTAAAGCATGCATCATCAAAAAGATTATAAAAGGAAACAAAAGGCACATGAAATAGGGGAATGCCATCCATCGAGCCCCTCCTTCCATCGTTCTTTTGCATATCTACGCAGAATGCCACATATGTGACTTAACCTACCCAGATGATGGGCTGCCTCTCTATGAGTTGAGGGAAGGCTATGTGGTCTAAGGTGATAGTTTTATCATATATGAATAAACATTGCCCCACCCAATCTTTCCAGGTCTCACATTGCTACATAACACTAACAATCCCTTTCTAAACCCAAAGAGACAAGGGTGTGAAGGGAAAATGACGTGAACCAATAAAAGTGACAGTTAATACCCAAACTGGACAGCGACAGAATAACTCTTTTAACAACTTCTAGACCAAATGTGTGCTATTATTTGTTTTAATATTCTATCAATATATTTATTTAAAATACTACATGTGCTTAATCAATGCTTCACCAAAACAAATTAAATCCAAGTTTTGGATGCATTACCACCAGATTTATAAATAAATAAATAAGAATTCATGTTTCAAATTGATCAAACCATACAAGTTTATCACCTTAAGCTGTTATGTTTTTATATTTGACTGTTTCAAGTCAGAGTACAAATATCCCTAATGTTTTTCTCTATTGAGCAATTGTGATGGATCATATTCTCTTTTGAACAAGAAAGAAAGAGGAATTACCTGTATTACCTACAGTTGTACACCAATCTTCATTATCAGTGTTTAACACATTTCCTCTTTTGCCAGATAATAGTCTTGTTGAATACATCAGGCTTTTAATATTCAAATTCATTATGCCTAGGACATATTATCCCCAAATTTTATCGTCCCCCCCCAAACAAATTGTGTCTAGATAACCATTGCACTGATTGCACATACTTAGCTTTGGTCAACCTCACTTTTCCGGTCATTAGAACTAGAAAAGTTGTATTACTTAAGCTAAACAGCATTAACCCTAAACCGCGGCAGGCACACATAGAGCATTATCCTTTTAAGGAGAATAAAGTAAAACAAGTTTATTGCAGGTTTTCATTAGACTCCAAAGGATTTGAATCATATATGGTGCAGATAAATCTTCAGACAGGATCATGCAACGTAAAAATGCATCTTCAAGATAAAATATGATCATTTTATTCTTTTCCTATTTGCCAGAGACTAAAAATTCCCTCTTGAAAAGTCTAATAACATACTGAACTATTAATTCTTTAAATCCTGGCTTTAAAGCTTTCTCACTCCTTTGCAACGTTAAGTACTTTCTTACAAGTGCTAATCAATGGATAAGGGTTACAGGGGTAAACTTGGTTCCGTACAGATAACAAATCCTTACCGCGTGCTAAAGCTCTAACGATTTCAAGGTTGAGCGATGTCACCTGTATTATCAGAAAAATACCGTAAACAATTAAAAGAATAATCGAAACAGTTCCAAATAGAAAAGGGAAACGAAGACTATCGAAGCAGATCAGATGCAAAAATAAGACATCCACTTGTAGAAACAAAGAAAGATGCAACAATACAAGATGGGATAATTATTTTTTCTCTGGTGAGCTTTGTAAGAGGAAAAAAATTTGACAACTTAGGTCATGGACCTTAAGGCACCATATCCTTTTTATAGGCAACAGTATGCTTAGGTCATAAAGGAATTAAGAAAATTTACATTTTTTCCGTTAATGTGATGATTTATTTCCAATGTTTCGCATCATGAATTGTCATGGGGGGCAGATAAGATTGCATCATAAATTGAATCATGGATAGTAAGAATTACAGTGTCAACCAGTGGTCTAATAGATGGTATAAAATAGAAACTAAATCATCTAAATATCAAATTTAATAAGAGATAGATAGATAGCCATCACTATTACATAGGAAATCAAGCAACCCCCCATCCCACACGCGGGAATTTTTTGTTTGTTTGAAATGTGAACAAATATTTTTTTTCTTTTATCAACAGTCACAAAATTAAATAATCCCAAGCCCGGATAAATGAGAAGGGTTGTGTGGTAGGCCTGCCAGCACAATACTTTATCACTCTCTTACAATCATAAACTTAGATAAAAACTTCATTGACCCGGAAACGGCACGCTATATCGTCGCCTGGATGTGACGTTAAACATTAAGGATTCCTGCTTCCTATTGGATATGGGACATGTAAAGAAGTTAAGCCACGGCTAAATGATTGAATTAACATCTTGGAACATATGATCTCTAATTGGGAAATTAAGAGAACTTTTTGATTTCATGTTTTGGAGGAAGATGAATATCATATACATTTAAGAGATCAAGTAGGTAACTGGTAAGGTTAGAGTGATCAGGCCATTGGGGCCATAAGCTTTGTTACGTCGGTAAAGAGAAATCAAAATGAAGTTGGAATAATATTGATAAAGAATTACAAAGGAATGTAGTAGACGTAAAAAAGGTGACAGGACTATGCATATTAAATTGATGTTATGAGAAAATTTGATGAATATTGTTAACATTTATGCATCACAAAGAGGATTAGATGATGCAACTACACAAAAAATTTGGATGAATTTGGAGGATATGGTGCAAAGGATATTGGTTGAGATAAAACTTTTTATTAGGATGACCTTAATGTTCATGTAAACTCAAACAAGATGTGTTATAAGTACGCATGGACGCTTTAGTTTCAGAAAAAGATGCAGCATACGACTAAATGGTAGCCAACACCTAGTTTCGCAAAAGGGATTTCCACTTGATAACTTGATAACGTTTAGAAGCAAATCGAATGCCTATCAGATATATCTTTTTCTAACTATAATGACAAATAACAGATATTGCAAATACTGTAAAGTGTATCGGTATAGTGTAACTAACCAACATAGAATTTTGATTCTAGATATGCATCTTACAAAGTGACAAAAGTGCTACAACAGTGCTACAAAACTACAATAGATCCTATTACGAAGTAATGAAAATTAAAAGGTGATGCACAAAGAAGTTTCAAAAAAAGAGTCCATAGGAGGCTGATTGGGAGTTCAAAGGGACACAAGTATTGTACTGCGTTAGAACGATAAACATAGAAGAACTTGATGTATATAAAGCTATTGTGCTATCATGTAAGGAAAGGAAACATCTTGATATAATAAGGAAATGAATATTATTGTTAGAGTTAAACGTGACCGCTATAAAAAATCTCAAGCTATAAAAAATCTCAAGAGATGTAGAGATGATATATTGAAAAGATATAAATTAACTACAAAGAAAGTTTAAAAATTATTCAAAAAGATAGATCCAGGTTGTATGCTAATGCTTATAAAAAGTTAGATGCATTTGATGTAGAAAAGAACATCTATGACTAACGTATATGAGGGAGAAAAGGGGAAGGACTTGAGTGCAGTTAAGTGAATTAAAAATGAAAACTAAAAAATATTGATTAAAATGACATCAAATGCATGTGGAGGTGATAATACGTTGACAAACTCTTTAATGTAGATTATACTCAAAATATAGGAGATAATGAGGTGCACTCGTTAGAGCCGAATCATATGTTTATGCGAAGAATCTGAGTATGAGAGTAGAGAAGCTTTAAAGAGAATGAAACCAAAAAGAATATGAACCGAATGAGATTCCTTTTAAGATATGAAAATACATAATATGTGTTATTGTATGGTTAGTAAACTATTCAATAAAATTTAGAAATCAAATAAAATACCAAAGGAATTGGTGATTGACACTTTAGTACCTTTGTATAAAAAATAATGATGTCACACCCCGCAACCCGGTGACACGGCTGTTTTTCGCAAGAGTTGACAAGTCCTACATTTAACCAGTAAAAACAAGCTAGACCACTAGCAAAGATACACCAAATGCTCATACAAAAACTCCATTAATCCATGAGAATTTACAAAGTCGGTTATATCATACTACATACTATCAAAATACATAAAGAGAGATATATCATAAATACGCTCAAACCCTCAAACTCAGAAATCCGTAGTCTTCAAGGCAAAGTCCGTGTCCTCAAATGCGAGTGCCTCCTCTAGTTCGGTCTCAGCACCAGACGGTACAACAAAAACTGAAAGCCTCCAACATGTCAGTGGTAAATCACAGTAGTACTAGAATTTGGAATTAACCAGTTATACGAACATACATAAAACTAACTAACAGTCTAACAAGCAGGAATTGTAAATAAGTAAGCAAAACAGGCCTGCAACAAAGTTTACAGTTTAGGTTTGTACTATCATGGTCCTAGCAGTTATACCAATCCTAGGTCGTGAATCATATTAGAGAGTACAGTAGGCAACCAGGAGTGTACCACGGGGGTGCTCACCCGGTCGAGCCCGAAAATAAAAACAAGAATGGGCTGACTAAAAAATTAAGTCCGGCGATACTAAGATGGGTCCATCAAATGCATGAATGAGACCCGGTCGAAACACGTGATGCATTCATTTAATCAAAAACATGGCTCCAGTCGCTCCCACGCTCTCACTAATATGATTTATCTCAACCCAGTGAGTATGAAGTGTCGTGTATATCAAGAATACATCTCTCAGTGTCTTAGTCATAATGTACAAGTGTTGTTCTAAGTTGGTTGTATTCACTTGGTTAAACATACATTATGACAAGCTCTTTGAGCAAGTTTAGTGTTCGCATCAAAATTAGTTAATATGTTTAGTGTGCTACGTGATTAAAATCCAGTCATGTATCATGATCATAACAGTTCACATGAGTTTATGCCAACAGGCGCAATATCAAGAATATGTCCCTTGTAAAGTGACATAAAAACATAATAATTGGATATTCCAACATCAGGATGTTCCAATATCATATTGTCATCGTACGCAACCAGGAGTGTACCACAGGGACGCTCACCCGGTCGAGCCCAAAAATAAAAACAAGAATGGGCTGACTAAAAAATTAAGTCCGGCGATACTAAGATGGGTCCATCAAATGCAAGAATGAGACCCGGTCGAAACACATGATGCATTCATTTAATCAAAAACATGGCTCCTGTCGCTCCCACGCTCTCACTAATATGATTTATCTCAACCCAGTGAGTATGAAGTGTCATGTGTATATCAAGTATACATCTCTCAGTGTCTTAGTCATAATGTACAAGTGTTGTTCTAAGTTGGTTGTATTCACTTGTTTAAACATACATTATGACATAAGCTCTCTGAGCAAGTTTAGTGTTCGCATCAAAATTAGTTAATATGTTTAGTGTACTACGTGATTAAAATCCGGTCATGTATCATGATCATAACAGTTCACATGAGTTTATGCCAACAAGCGCAATATCAAGATTATGTCCCTTGTAAAGTGACATAAAAACATAATAATTGGATATTCCAACATCAGGATGTTCAAATATCATATTGTCATCGTAGCACATCCAAATATATTACTACTTCCGACGTCATAAGATAGCATGCATCAGCTGATATAACCGATAACATGTAGCTAGTGAAAGAACATACTAAGCATGTAGCAAGTGATAAAACAGTCTAGACCTGAATAGCATGCAACATTTAGTAAAATAGTCTAACCTGAATAGCATGTAGCGAACAATATAGTAAATGAAAACATGAGGGATTGATAATAGGGGATGGACAATTGTGATGATCTCAGAGAGTTCTCATCATCGATCGTTCTAAGGATCATAACCATATATTCATTGTTATCATATGTTCAACCCACGTGTACCATCATGAACAGTTTTTAGTATCTAATAGCATTTATGTGGCTGAAATAACCATGTGATCCAACAAGCAGTAACCATATGATCCAACAGGCAGTAAGAGGCAAGGCTCAGTCAAGAGTACAAAGCTAAACACAGTGGCAGAAACTCAATCAACAACCCACGGTAACAAGCCAACAACAGGGGCAACCCAAACAATAACACATGGCCGAAGGCGAAGTCCACAAACAAACACGCTACTGATATTGTCTTTTTCCCAAAATAGACGCGAGAACATAAAATATAAAGCTTGTTTTGAGATAATAATGATCGATTGATAGAAGAAGTACATATAAAAAGGTTAACTTTAATAGCACTTAGAATTGCTTGTTTGGATTAAAATAAAAGCCAATGTTTTAAAAACATGGTACCAACCGAAGATCTATAATGGTAGTATCATCAATACTGAAAGTTTTGCCTCTTGGATTGGCCATATCAGTCACTTCTTTAGTAGAAATTAATATTAGTAAACATTATCAATAAAAATGTTAATATCATTTTCAATTTTCTTTAAACAATGATTGAATTTTGATGATAGTTCTATTTTGATAGTAAATGACATGGTAGGTGATGCCATAATATCCTATATGTAGATAGAATTTAATGTAGAAAAATGGCACCTTTTGCTTTATGGACAGCCAATGGTAGGCTGCCACGTCAGCGCACCTGACCGAAGTTGGTCAGGTGGCAAGCTGCCACCTGATACACATTAATCTCATGTAGATATGGTGTTTCATTTTTCGGTTTGAATATAGCCAAGAAAGCTTAAAACAAAAATCTCTATAAACTCAACGTAATTTCCCCGCTGTCAGAAAACAAATCATAATGAGCTAAATTTTTTTAATATCAAAAGAACGATTTGGCATTTATTTGCCAGAGTTGTCGTGGTGTGAAACAAAGGGAATCCGGAGGCAATTTTACCTCCTTTTCCACTTAGAAATTTGAGGATACCACTTGAACTAAAATCAAGATTTGAGATAGAATGCTTTATATACACTACCCCGTTTTTCTCAACAAAATGGATTAGTCCACTTTCATCCACCGAGAATCTCCCATCAGCACACG
The DNA here is from genome assembly GCA_030789695.1 of Scilla litardierei. Lineage (NCBI taxonomy): Eukaryota > Viridiplantae > Streptophyta > Magnoliopsida > Asparagales > Asparagaceae > Scilla > Scilla litardierei. The sequence goes on from CM061141.1 coordinate 41,353,054, forward strand.
GAATTTCAAATCCCCTCGTCACAACAAAATCACTTTTGCTGAAAGGATCAGTTCCTTCAATAACTGCTTCATACAGTGATATCAAATGAATCAAATCAGGGTCACACAGTCTGTATAATCTGATGTACCTCAATAATCTGACACAATAATCCCAATATGTATCAGAATAAGCCTATATTTGAAAAATGAGGAGAAAATATCAAGTCCAATTATGAGCTTACTAAAATGAAATAAAAGTTATTCAATGTTTGTTCGGATGTCCAAAAAATTTTAACTGTATAAAGGTTTTAACGAAAACCTACAAAATTTATTATTTCAAAAGGAAGACAAGGTCAAAATTCCCAGAAGAGAGAAACATATATGAGATTCATTTTTGCTCCAAAAAGTGATACACAAGGGGTTTATTTTTATATTTTAAAAAGTTACTGGGTTATGCGATTTCCAGGAAAGACAAACAGGTTATAATTTTGCCCAGTTAGACAACCAATCAAGCATCCCTAATGTTCCACAAATTGATGGAAAAATAAAAAATATTCACATGGTGAACCTAATTTACCACAATCCCATCATTTACTTTCGTATTTGGGATAGGACTGCAAGTCTCACGTCCCACTATTCACTTAATTCATCACAAAAAATGTATGAGGCACAATCGATGAGTTAATAACCTATGTTAGCTGAACGAGTATCTAATATCGTTCTAATGCGCTTTACACACATTGCACATTAGAAATAAATACGAACAGTGGCAAAAGACTACATGGATTTAGTAACACCTGCCCTCACCGAAATACGTGTAGCCACAAAACCAGCCTTGACAAAGGGCAGATGCAATCCTCCTTTATGCACCCCAGATCTGCTCGCTTGAAAGTGCCCAAAAGAACCTGCAAGAAGTCACTGATTATATAATATCATAAATGATTCTAAATTTCAATAAAGATTAGCACTTTAGTGCAGGTTAATTGGAGTCTGGAGCCTAACTTAATCACCTGCTCCATGAACCACAATGAAGTTGTTATCCAGCCCTAAATCCGAATCCCTCGGCTCATCCAGATCCGAAAATATCGGATTCCCGTCTCGCCGGCTCCAATCCATCCCTGAGATCTTCGCCAGCGGTGAAGTCCCCGGCGGTGTCATCGCGTGCCGCAGCTGCGAGCAGACCGCCTCGAGGCTCTCCCCGTTTATGCTCTCCAGGTCATTTTTATGCGTGATTGCAGCTCCACCTGAGAAAGGAACAGAAAAAATTAAATTAAATTAAGAGTGAGTAATCGATGAAAATAAAGGAGAAATTTTTAGAGTGGAGACCTAGCTTCACGATGCAGCGGAGCTTCGATCTGCTCGAAGCGGATACGATCGCGTTGCGATGCTTCGCTTCGTCGGCCATTTGGAGGCAGCGAACTGGGAGTGTGGGGCGTCAAACAAGGGAAGCGCAAAATAAAGGCCAGCTAAGCCAAAAATTAAAAGGGTTTTTAGCATATTTCTCTCTTAAATCTTACGTATTTTGATATATGTCTTTTAAATCTTCATATTTGCTCTCAAGTCCTTCAAAAGTTAGTATTTAATCTTAATAGTCCCTTCACTAACTATCTGTTAAAATCTTAATGGAAATAGGAATATTCCGTTAGTATTTAACATTAATTTGCTCTCAAGTTCCTCAAAAGTTAGTATTTAACCTTAATAGTCCACAGCGCCGCGGCCACGCTGCGGCGGCCGCGGCCTCGCTGCCGCGGCCCGTCGCCGCGGCGGCGCGCCGCGCGGACCCTCCCTAGGGTTTTTCGGAAACCCTAGCCTTAAACGGGCCAATTTTTCGGGGGAGGCCCAATTAACCATAATGGGTTGTTTTCATGTGCCAAAAAGCCTGAAAATTAGCCCATTTACACAATAATTTTTCCTTTTTTTTATTTTTGGCCCCAAAAGCCCAAAATAATTAAAGAAATCTTAAACGTTATAAAAAGGATTAAAGTGTTATGAATGAGGGAGGCCTTTGGCCTCCCCTCCTTCATTACCCATTCATTAGGTCCTCCATTACTTAGAGTAATGGTGACCCTTGGTCTACTAGAGGCTTTTGGCCTCCCCACAACGAGATAAATAAATAGAGCACCATGGCTCTTAGCTATGGTTACTCATTCTTAGCAATGAAATGATCTCTCTCTCTCTCTTGAGTTTATTTTCATCCAACACGTTATCAGCACGTTATCTCCATTCTTGAGCAAAAATCTTCATCTAAATTCATCCCTACGCGCAAGGAATCTAACGTTGCTGCGGCGGTTCGTTGGAGCGTTGCGGCATCCTCAAAGCGTTCGGGAGCTTGGATTTTTATTTCTACGGATCATCGTCGCGTTCTTCCCTAGATCATTGATCTAGAGGTAAAACCCTATAATCATGTAGATAAAATTAGACTAAATAATTTTTACATTGTTTTAATATACAAGTAAAAAAAAATTTAGTCTAACAAAAGAAAATTTTTTCCCAAATTACAAAGTTTTTTCTATGAAAATTTTTTCCTTTTGCCATTAAAATTCTTCGGTGGGAAGAAGAACCGGAATGAAATCCTCCCCTCCCCCCTGATGGAGGAGGTGGCCTTCCCACAACGCCGACCATGCACCCCCCCTGCAGTGGCGGGGGGGCCTTCCGCGCCGCCGCCCCCCGCTGCAGGGGGGCGGCCTGAGGCCGATCCCCCCCAGCAGCGGGGGGGCCTTCCGCGCCGCCGCCCCCCGCTGCAGGGGGGCGGACTGAGGCCGATCCCCCCCTGCAGCGGGGGTTTTTCTGCGCCGCCGCCCCCCGAGGCCGAGGTCCGAGGTCTGAGGTCTGAGGCCAGCTGCAAGGAAATTCCCGCTGCAAGGGGGCGGCCCGAGGTCCGAGCCCGAGGCCGAGCCCGAGGTCCGAGCCCGAGGCCGAGCCCGAGACCCGGGGCCGAGGCCGAGCCCGAGACCCGAGCCCGAAGCCCGACGCCGAGGCTAATAGCTTATTTTTGGCCCGAAGCCATAATAATTGCGGTAAACAACTTTGCAGAACTGCGGAACGGGCCACAAGCGCTTATACTAAAAATAATTTTTGGCCCGAAGCCACAAAATTCTACACAAATTCGGCTTCTTCATAATTTTAAAGAAGACTTATATTTGCAAATTGAAATTTATGAGAAAAACTTTGTAAAATCAATAATTACATTTATATGTTCCTCTATTTATTTAAACATTTCTCTTGCAAATTATTATGTATGGTTTACTAGAATTTTAAATAAAAAATATATATAATCGTCTCAGAGATCCTGAGACCGCTCTGCCGTTAGTTAACTAAACTAACGGGGTATGACGTTTCCACGTGTTCTACGAGATAATTATATTTTCTAGTTTACTTTTTCCATATTTTTTGTGTTTGAGATATATGCATGGTTGTTTAATTTATGCCTGTAGCATATAAACTGCGTGGATGTTTAAAATAAGTAAAAATGTGTCTTTCGGGATCGGCCATTGCATACCTATTTACATTTCCAGCACTTTTTCTTTTTTTTGAGAGAATTTGTAAGTGAGGAAATTGTATAAATAGCCAAGGCTCGGTGCAACAGCATAAGAAGACGGATGCAAAAATAAGGACCCACCCGGGGTTTCCAAAGTTGTATTTTTCATTCTCTTTTCTTTGGACTGTAATCGGACTTTGGACTGTTTATTATTTTGGGTATCTGGCTGATCCCCGCATTTTTACTTATTAATTTCTTTATGCATGGATTGTTGAATTTATTTTAATTCATGCTTATCTTTAAATTGCATAGATAAAATGGCTAAATTGGCAAGCGTCGATTTCGAGGTGCTCGATGCAGCTGGCAAGAATTACTTGAGCTGGCGAGTGGACCTGAAGTTCCACTTGCGCTCCATGGCGCTCCTGCACTCCATCCTGGCCCCCGCAGTGGCCCAATCATCGGCTCCCGTAGCATTCGATGCATCTGCTAGCAAAGCCCCAGAAGCGGCCCCTTCAGCTGGCAGTACCTCTACCACTGTCTCTAACATGGATAAGGCGAAAGCCATTATCTATATCAGACGACACATAGATCGGACCCTGAAGGCCGAATACTTGACGTTGGAGGACCCTCTGGAGTTATGAACAGCGTTAGAGGCACGCTACAGACATCAAATTGATGTCATACTCCCGCGTGCCAGCTATGAGTGGGAGAACCTCCGACTTCAGGACTACAAGTCCGTTGCTGAGTACAACTCAGCACTTCACAACATCACCTCACGCCTGAAGTTGTGTGGTGAAGAAGTCTCGGAACACCTCATGTTGGAAAAGACATTTACCTCGTTTCACGAGAAAGATGCTATCCTCATGCAGAAGTATCGTGAACGCAATTTCACGAAGTTCTCTGACCTGCTCTCTTGCCTCCTGAGGGCAGAGCAGAATAGAGACCTTTTACTGGCCACTCATAACCAGCGCCCGACAGGCTCAGCTCCTATTCCCGAAGCCCACAGTGTTCACCCCCCGAAGTGGAAGAACAAGAAGAGGGGCAGAAAGAACAAAGGAAATGCCCCTATGAAACCAGCCAATGCTCCTCCCCAAAGCAAGAATAACAAAGGGAAGAAAAACTTCACTTGGATGCGTAAGAACACTGATACAGTGTCAAATCCAAAGAAGACATGGGAGGACAAATGTCATCGTTGTGGCATGACTGGACATTGGTCCAGAAACTGTCGCACACCTCGCCACTTCCAGGAACTGTATCAGGCGAGCCAGAAGCCTCCGCCTGAAACAAACATGGCAAATGTGGAAAATCCGACGAAGTTCACTTCCAAGGATTTTGAAAATGACGACCTGCTCGATTGAGCCTCATCTTTATCTATGCTTTTAAAAGAATAAATTGTAACTTCATCTCTAGTATGCTTAATAAAGACGATCTTTTATTTTGAATGTATGCATTTTACATTTCCATCAATAAATTATCGTTTTTTGCTTATATAGATGATGTGTGAGTGCCTAGTGGACAGTGCCTCGACTCACACTATCCTTCGCGATGAATGCTATTTCAATAGCATAAGTAAATATAACGGTCTTGTCATTACAATTTCAGGACTGTCCAAAATAATCGAAGGATCTGGTGATGCAATATTATTGCTCCCAAATAACACAAGACTAAAAATCAATAATGCACTATTTTCTCCAAGATCAAATAGAAATCTCATAAGTTTCAAGGACATCCGTTTAAACGGATATCACTTAGAAACTAGAGATGAAAATAAGGTTGAATACCTGTATGGCACTCTTCGTAAAGATGGCCAGAAGACCATCTGCGAAATATTTAAGGGACTCCCGTCGGGTCTCTACCAAACATACATTCAACCAGTTGAAGCCAATATGACTGAAAACCAGACGTGCCAGCCAATGCCACCATTTCAACTATGGCATAACAGACTTGGTCACCCTGGATCCATTCTGATGTGACGCATCTTATCTGAATCCCGCGGACATGATTTGAAGAACCAGAAGATTCTTCAAAAATGGTGAATTTCCGTGTCCCCCTTGTTTCAAGGGGAAACTAATAACGAGACCATCGCCCCTAAAAGTGGGTTTAGAGTCTCCTGGCTTCCTTGAGAGGATACATGGTGACATTTGCGGGCCTATTCACCCCGCAAGTGGCCCATTTCGGTACTTCATGGTACTAATAGATGCATCCACAAAATGGTCTTATGTGTGCCTCTTGTCCACCCGTAACCTAGCTTTTCCAAAGCTGTTGGCACAGATAATTAGGTTACGTGCTCATTTCCCCGATAACCATATCAAGAAATTACGTCTTGATAATGCGGGCGAATTCACATCTCAAGTCTTCGAAGACTATTGCCAGGCAACGGGTATAGAAGTTGAACATCCAGTAGCTCATGTTCACACCCAGAATGGATTAGCAGAGTCTCTTATAAAGAGACTCCAATGGATTGCACGTCCATTGCTTATGCAATCCCAATTGCCGGTGGATGCTTGGGGGCATGCTATTGTAACGGCCTGTATTTTTCAAACACTTCAAATACGCATTTAACGTATTTTTCAACAATTTTAAATTCTCTTTATAATTGTTAGCCCAGAGTTTTATAACAAAACTAGTTTCAAAAATTCTTATAAAAATATTTTGAAACACTAGACTTATTATATTGTATTTCAGCAATTTCAGATTTCCTCAAATGCCCAAAACATTCCCGTTAAACTTCATCTCCCAAAATTACCGTTTTGATTCGACGAATTTATTTTCTATTCAAACGTCTTCAAAACGTTTTCAACTTCTACAGTAGCCTCCTATGATCATTTAGGGCTTCCCACATTAATTTCGTAATTTTCGGATATCATTTCAGCATAGAACCCGCAGACCCGCTTTCTAAACGTTTTGGCCTAAAACCTGTATTTTCGTAGCTCAAATCCCAAAACGGATCTCGTATTCGCGATTCTCGCGACGATACGATCCCGTGGGTATGTTTTCGTAATTTTTCGGAGTCGTTTGCAAAAACGTGTCTGTATTTATCCGCTTTTGCTAATTACATTCACTAACGACTATTCACCTTTACTAATCACTTTTTAACCGAGTTACTTTACCTTCCCTAAATAATTTTTAACCCAACCGACTTGTTGGTTGGATCTGAATTCATTCAGATCCAACCCCCCTCCCCCAATTCATTGCACCATTTATTATTATCACTGTTATTATATTTCTTTTCTATTAATATTATCGTATATTTTTATCTCTATATAACATCATCTTCCTCCAGCTCTCAAACCCAACCCAGGGCGCTTCCCTTCGAAGCCAAACCCCTTCATTTTCTCCCGTTCAAAGCCCACGACCAAACTGTTCAAAACGGAACCCCCCTCCATTTGTTTCGACACACAGACACACACATCTCTTCTCCCTCTCCCCTCAACCCATCTCTCCCGCCCTCTCGTTCGAAGTCCGACGAGTCGCCGGAGCTCCGACCAACCCCCGCCCGCTGTCGCCTGTAGCCCGTCGCCCAAGCCGCCGCTGTGATCCCCAACCCCGATCACCGCCGCCCGACCTCGGAAGCGCCGTCGACCGCCTTCGAGAGCCGTCGATTGCCTAGATCTGCTGCACAGACCCGCAGCCCGCCGCATAGCTGCTCCGTGCACAGCTTGCCGAGCGGCCTGCATCGACCCGCCGCTTCGTACCGCCGCCGGCCGCCTTCGCAACACAGCACCGACCACCGCCGCTCGAAGCCCCGGAGCCCCCGACCGCCCGACCGACCGACCCGCCCCGTGCTCCTCCGCCCTCTCCCCACGGCGCCCCCGCCCCCGCTTCCGCCTCTGCCTCCGAGCCCGCCCCGCCGCTCGCCGCTGATCCCCGCCGTCGACCGACCAGCGCCGCCTCCAAGCTCTCAGCCCCGCTCCGCCGCAAGAAACCCCCCCCCCCTCCGTCGAGTATCGAGCGAACAGCGACGGTAAAAAGCCCCCGATGGCAAAAGCGTAATTACGAGGAAATTCCGTATTTTCGTATTTTTAAATAATTAATAATAGTGTTTGATAGTATTAAATCCATAACTTGAAATACAGGGCCCAGAAAAATGTGTGGATAGCTCCAGAAAATCAGAAACAACATTCCGGACCCAATGGCGCTGGTCTCATCTCGATCGGACACCTATTTTTTCCAGAATTAATTTTTAAGTCAAAAGATTAAATGCGTATAAATCTTTCTAAAAATCGTAACTCGCTGTTTTCACTCACAATAATATGTGATAAAATTATATGTGAAATTAAACTTCGAGACGGTCATTTTGACTGTTCACTCGAGTAATTCCGATTTGTATTGCTCCCGTAAGAAATTACGGAAGATACGCGCTAGTAGAATAAATCAGGTTTTTAAGCTAGTTTTGAGTTTCTAAAAATTATAAAAATTACTATAGACGTCAGAAAAATATTTCCTCTTGCAGTAAAACTATTTTTAATATATATAGTCTATATAAAAATTTAGGACCCTTTTCATCACCGTTTCAACCAGTTTCGAAAATCAAAACAACCAATTAATTAGATAATAATTAGTGTAGCCGTTAGCTGATATCTTCTTGTGTTTGCAGGTACCACTCCCCGCGCTCTAACTCCATCCTCGTCTTGCTACGACAATCCCAATAGCGTAAGTCACAGTAAATTCTACCCTTAGAAATATAGATAGTGTACTCGTATGAACATAGGACTTGACACCTAGTCTCGGAACAGTTATTGACATTGCTTGACAGAAAAATTGTAATTGGAAATGTAAGAACAGTAAATGACTGGTAAAATTGCAAAGTACGGTAACCTGCACAGACACTGGGTTTTGGGGTAACTTATAATTGCGGAAGTGCGGGAGCGACTAGTCCAGACTTTGTTGTCACCGTGCGGGTTCTAGCAACCCATAACAGTGCCGGTGACAACCATCACAGATCACAGTTCACGGTTCACATATTATTGCATAGTTCTCAGAGATTGGTTCGCCCGGGTAGCACCCGCGGCAAGAGTTGGCCTCTTGGTTGCTCACTGTACTTCCCGTTATAAGTCACAGACTAGGTTAGGCACAGTTTCTCTCATTATTGCTATGGTCATGGTTATTCTTGTACGTTACTTGCTCGGTCACCTTTACTTTACTTGTCACCCTTGCATGCTTGACAGATGTACTTTACTTATCGCACTTGCATGCTTGTCTGTCCCTGCTTTACTTTCCGCACTTGTTTACTATAGACTGCTCCATATTTGTGCACTCCTCTTTTTCTATCGCTAGAATTGTTGTGACTTACCTTCGGTTCCATTTATGGCACCGGCAGACGAAGACCTGATCGAGGAGATTGCCCCAGAGTTTGTGGAGCCTATATTGACCCAGAGGCGGCAGAGTTTTAGTTACTTTTCTATTGGTGTGTGTGTTGTACTGTGTATTTACTTTTCCGCACTTCTTTTCAGAGAGTGTGCTGGTTGTTGTTGTACTTTAATTTGGACTGTAATAACGTCTGTACGCTGGTTTGAGTATTGTGATGCATCTCTGAGTTGTGGCTATGCTGCTTTCACTGGTAAACTGCGGAACCTGCGAATAAACCAAATAAGTAACGGGCCCCCGAGAGCGGGTCGTTACAGCTATTCTGCATGCCGCATCTCTTATCAGGATACGCCCCTCTGGAGGCAATACATTATCCCCGATGCAACTAGCATACAGCTCAACTCCAGATATATCTCATTTGAGAATATTTGGTTGTGCGGTCTATGTTCCAATAGCACCACCTCAGAAGACCAAAATGGGTCCTCAACGTCGTCTAGGAATCTATATTGGATTTGATTCACCCTCGATTATTAGATACCTAGAACCCCTAACGGGGGACGCATTTAAGGCACGTCTTGCTGATTGTGAATTCGATGAGAAAACTTTTACAAAGTTGGGCAAACATTCCAAGAAGCCTGAAGCTTCGGAGACCATTAATTGGGAAAATAAGTCTGTGTCCTTTTATGATCCGCGTACAAATCTGTGTGAAGATGAGATCTTGAAGATCTTTCACATCCAGAATACATTACACCAATTGCCGGATAAATTCACGGACAGCCAGAAGATTGTCCGTTCACACGTCCCTGCTGCTAACACTCCAGCTAGGATTGACATCCCTATAAATGGATGCAATCCACCCGCAGCAGAAATGGCTGTACCTCAATTGAAAAGAGGACGGCCACCAGGTTCAAAAGATAAAGTTCCTCGAAAGAGGAAGATTCCCAGTGAAAATAAGATTATCCCTCCACAGGATACTGAGCTCAGGACAGCTACCTCTCCCATCCTAATTTCCCCCCGCAGAGGAAACATTAGGAGAAACATCATTAAACTTTGTACGTACTAGGGAGGTACTTGACCGACATAGCACAGTCGTCGACGACGATTTTGCGTTCACTATTGCCGTTCACGTCGCTGAATACGACGATGACGTCGAACCACTTTCTCTAGCGGATTGTAAACGCAGAGATGATTGTCCAAAGTGGGACGAGGCGATAAGAGTAGAGCTGGACTCACTCTCGAAACGCAAAGTCTTTGGACCTGTAGTCCAAACACCAGTAGGTGTTAGACCTGTGGGATATAAGTGGGTTTTCATTAGAAAAAGACAGGAACAAAATCTGATCGTCCGCTACAATGCGCGTCTTGTAGCAAAGGGTTTTTCCCAAAGACCGGGTATCGATTATGAAGATACATACTCCCCGGTAATGGACACTAATACATTCAGATTCTTAATAAGCCTATCATCTCTGGCAAGCCTAGAAATGCAGCTCATGGACGTTGTGACTGCATATCTTTATGGCGATTTAGATAAAAAGATCTATATGAAACTACCAGATGGGTTTAACTTACCCACAGAGATGAAAGAGATACCTCGGGACGTATTCTCTGTTAGACTACATAGATCCTTGTATGGACTAAAACAGTCAGGCAAAATGTGGTATAACAGACTCAGTGATTTCCTTGCACAGCAAGGATTCACTAATAACGAAGTCTGCCCGTGCATCTTTATCAAAAGAACGGGAAAAGGATTCGTCATCATAGCAGTTTACGTTGATGACTTAAATCTCATAGGCTCTCCAGCAGAGATTGTCACGACCCGCTTCCCTAAAATGGAGGCGAGACGAGAAAAGGTCCGCACGAGAGTGGAGCTGTGAAGCCCCAAACCCGATAAGCGTAAATAAAATACATAAGCAGGTCCCTGTAACCACAACTGAACAACAATAATAATAAAAGGAGAGACTGAAATCAAATCTCACATCTCAAATATTGTCCAACATGAAAATAAGTTCAACATCCAGAAAAGCCACCAGGCTAAAAGAAAAGAGTCTAAAGGCCCAGAACAAGGCCAACCAAAGCAACAACATAACAACGTATAGGTGCTACGCACCGATAACAAAACGACTGTCTAACAAAAGTAAAACACAACGAAGACACTAGGACTGGTCCCCAGTGTCCACGTACTCCCCGTCAAACACAAGCTCGGGCTCGGCGTCAGCAAACACCTCGTCCTCAACAAGGTGCTCAGGCTCAGGATCTAACATGTGTCACCCAAAAGAGTAAAGGGGCACATGTCAGCAAGTCTAAAAGACTTGGGCAAGGAAACTGAAAGTAAGGCAACTAACAACCTAGCAATTTGGTATGCATGACATGGCAGTTATAACATGAGTGCACAATTTAAAACATGGCAAGACAATTTGTACAAGAGAACAATTATCGGGACAAGACAAGACAAGACAAGACAAGAGTAGCCACGCTACTAACATTCTCAATCAATTCACATTGTTGTAGGTGTTTACGCCCTTCGCTGAATGGTACAACATTCAGACCGATCGGCACTAAACACAATTCACATTTCACGGTTGTTTTGTAGATGTTTACGCCCTTCGCTGAATGGTACAACATTCAGACCGATCGGCACTAAACACTACCCCACCCCAAAGAGTTTACGCCTTACAACTGCAGTTGTTGATCAAACAGACCCCCAGTTGCCTGGCCGCTTAACCCTTACCACATCCCGCACTAAACAAGCCAGGGTCCCTGCACATGAGCCCAGCAAGTGAGCCAGGGTTGCCCCGCACAGGAGCTTGTTTCTTAGTTCACAATTCAATATATTGAGCGTTGGGGTTAGCAACTCATTATGCTCGCTTCTGGTCACGAGCCAGGAAACACAAGTATTGTAGCGATGCCACGCAATCACGGGATCACTTCAAGAATGCAATGACATGACATTTAATTTGCGTACCGTTAATTAAATTAAACGTGACAGGCGAAATGCAATGACATGAACATATTCGCGTACCGTTAATTGAAAGTAAACATGACATGGTAATTGTGCAACATGCTAAATGTCGGAACTAGCTTCGTTGTCTAGCTAATTCTCCAATTTGCGCCTAGGCGAGTATCATTTCGTCGCCTAGCCTCTTTTACGCCTACAACAAGCAAATGGCCTAAAACATGGCCTAAACCCTAAGTGGCAAGTTTCACTTGCCTAGCACCGGGGATGACGACCACTTCGTCTCACGGATGCTAATCTACGGGGAAATCGCTGTTATGGGGGAACAAACACCAAACAACATGAAATTTATTAGGGTTTCATAAAATTATAAATAGGTTATAAAAACAACGGTAGATCGATTTCTTACCAAGAGGAGACGGAAGAAACACTCCGGGGAACCCTAGGATCAGATCTGGAAAAGATTGGAGAAGTTTGGGGAAACTAGGGTTTTGGGGGTTTTGGGGATTTTGATGGATTTGGGTGAGATTTTGGGGAAGATGAGAGGTAGATAGAGTGGATGGATGGTTTGGATGATGGATTTAGGGCTTGGAATGAAGGATTGAAGCTTGGAGGAAGATGGGGGCTCAAGGGGGAAGATTTTAGGGTTTTGGGTCGTGTTGGAGAAGATGAAATCGTTTGGGTTGGGTTTAAATAGGATGGGCTGGCGGCTGCCCAGAAATTAGGGTTTTAACACTGGTTAGTCGGTCAAAGAGCAACCACTGACCGACTAGTTTGGCAACTAGTCGGTCGGTCGACCAACGCAGACCGACTAAGTGCAAACAGTAACTCCTGAACGAAAATAGGATTTTAGAGTTAGTCGGTCCATGAACAAATACTGACCGACTAGTTTTACATCTAGTCGGTCGATGAACGTTCTTAGACCGACTAAGAGTAAACAGTAGCTGATACAAAAATAAGATGATGAGTTAGTCGATTAAAGAAGCATTGCCGACCGACTAGTTTGCAACCTAGTCGGTCAACCAACGTTCTTAGACCGAGTAACGATAAACAGTAGCTCCTGAGAAATTTTAGAAAGCCAACTAGTCGGTCCAAGAAGGATTGCCGACCGACTGGATCGTCATCTAGTCGGTCGGTGCCCCTTCTTATACCGGCTAATGAGCACAAAAAGTTCCGATACGGAGCGCGGGGCCCCGGGATCGATTCCTAAGACTCCTAGGCTTGATCTAATAGTTAGATACGACCGTTGTGAAGTCCTTCACGAATGACATACTTCGAAATCGACAATCCTAAGGAAGAAACGAGAAAATACATCGAATCGATCGAAAATGAAAGCTACGGAGACGAAAACCACACATGAGGAGAAAATCCACCAAAACAAATATTATATCATATTAAATCCAGATACATGAAAAGCAGTCGTTACAGAGATTAATGAGATATCTGCAAGGCTAAAGCACACTTTTGAAATGAAAGACCTAGGCAGAACGAAGTATTGCCTTAGCTTGCAGATTGAACACCTACGAGGTGGAATCCTTCTACATCAATCCAATTATACCAGGAAGCTTTTAAATAAGTTCCAAATGGATAAATGTCATCCTTTATGTACCCCTATGGTCGTGAGGTCATTAGACGTACAAAAGGACCCCTTCCGGCCTCTGGAAGAGGGGGAGGAGATACTGGGTCCAGAAGTACCCTACCTAAGTGCCATTGGTGCAATTCTCTATTTGGCTAACTGCACGCGTCCCGATATAGCGTTTGCAGTCAATCTCCTAGCCAGACACAGTGCAGCGCCTACAAAGCGCCACTGGAATGGAGTAAAGTATCTTCTGCGATACCTCCAGGGTTCCGTAGACCTTGGACTTTACTACCAGAGAGGTGCCTCCTCCCAATTACTTGGTTATGCCGATGCAGGCTATCTTTCAGATCTGCATACGGCAAAATCACAGACTGGTTTTGTCTTTACCTACGGAGGAACTGCTATCTCCTGGAGATCGGTAAAACAAACCACTGCTGCTACATCTTCCAACCATGCAGAGCTCATCGCGATCCATGAAGTGAGCAGAGAATGTTTTTGGCTACGCTCCGTCGTCCAACACATCCTCCAATCCACTGGCCTGAAGACCGATGATCTGGAGCCTACTGCCCTATTCGAAGACAACGCCGCGTGCATTGCTCAGCTTCATATGGGCTACATCAAAGGCGACAGGACAAAGCACATTTCTCCCAAGTTTTTCTGGACGCACGAGCAGAAGAACGACAAGCAGATTGAAGTTCGACAGATCTAGTCATGCAACAACTTAGCTGATCTTTTTACTAAGGCATTGCCTAAATGTACTTTTGTAAAGCTTGTAAAGAACATTGGTATGCAACAGTTGAAAGACCTGCAAGCCTGAAGCTTGTACGGATCAGGGGGAGTAACCTGTGGGTTGCACTCTTTTTCCTTAAGCTGTTGGGTTTTCCCACTGGGTTTTCCACGGCTAAGGTTTTAATGAGGCAAACACACTTACTCTGGATCCAGAAGTATCCACCCCTTGCCTCAGTAGCTGAGACCGAAGTGATGAATGTGTAAGGGGGAGTGTTATGAATGAGGGAGGCCTTTGGCCTCCCCTCCTTCATTACCCATTCATTAGGTCCTCCATTACTTAGAGTAATGGGGACCCTTGGTCTACTAGAGGCTTTTGGCCTCCCCACTATGAGATAAATAAATAGAGCTCCATGGCTCTTAGCTATGGTTACTCATTCTTAGCAATGAAATGATCTCTCTCTCTCTCTCTCTCTCTCTCTCTCTCTCTCTCTCTCTCTCTCTCTCTCTCTCTCTCTCTCTCGAGTTTATTTTCATCCAACATAAAGCGGAATATAAAACATTAAAACTATGAATCAAAGGTAAAAAGTTTTTCAAAAATAATTTTTAGCACGTCACACACTATTTAGATTATTTAATTAATCTTTACATGCCTGTGAAATGATTATCTGCATGCTTGTATATTTTCCATATATTATCTGCTTGGATGTGCGATTAGGCTGTGTTTTTAGGGATCGGTCAGGTTTCCGACATCTTTTCTTTTCTGTAATTTTTTCTTTTTGATAGAAATTTGTAAGTGAGGAAATATATGTAAAAAGAAGACCAGAGGACACCATAAAGGAGCTGAAGGCGTATGCACAAAGAAGAAAGATGCTTCTCTCTGAAGTTCCCGAGTTGTATTTATTCTTTCAGGCAATTTTTTGATGTAAATTCGGACTGTATTTTTCATTTCGGTGTCGGCTGGCTGATCCCCATAGTCCTAAGTTATTTTCATTGCTTATACATTAAATGTGTGGATGCTAACTATTTTCATGCTATATTAATGTTACAATGAAACTGTTAAAAAGCATGCGTGGATATTGCTCTCTTTTAATTATTCACGTTATGAAACTGTTAAAAAGCATGCATGGATGTTAAGTTTTTCCTTATTAATTCACGATATGAAAATGTTAAAAAAGCATGCATGAATATTAATTTTCTTTATGAAAATGGTAAAAATACATGCGTGGATGTCTAATTGTTTTTACAGTTTAATAATCCATGCTGTTTTTATATTGCTAGATTGTTCAATGGCCAGACTTGCGAATGTCGACTTCTCGGTCATGCAGGCCGATGGGTCGAACTACTTGATTTGGCAGTTGGACCTGAAGTTCCACCTGCGATCTTATGGGTTCAGTCTCACACCAACTGAGAAGGCAACAACAAGTACTGTCCCAGCCGACAAGGATGCTTCTAAAGAAGCACCTCATACAGAGGAAGTTTCCGATATACTAAAGGCGAAAGCCATTATCTATATCAGGAAACATTTAGACTCGACCCTGAAGGACGAGTATCTTACTGTAGAGGATCCTTACGAGCTGTGGGACGCACTTAAGGAGAGGTACAGGCATCAGAGAGATGTTATACTCCCCCGTGCGCAGTACGAGTGGACTCACCTCCGCATACATGATTACAAATCCGTAGCAGAGTACAACTAAGCACTCTTCCGTATCACCTCACGCCTGAAGTTGTGTGGTGAAACGGTGACGGAGAAAATGTTACTGGAAAAGACGTTCACGTCTTTCCACGAGAAGGACATGATCCTTATGCAACGATATCATGAGAGGAAGTTTACGAAGTACTCTGATCTGCTTTCATGCCTGCTAATGGTTGAACAGAACAGAGATTTGTTGGTTGCCACTCACAACCTGCGCCCTCCTGGCTCCGCTACACTGCCACCTCCTGCAGAGGCACACTTCCAGCCTTCCCAGAAGAAGAAGATGGACAAGAAGGCAAAATTTCAGTAATGGAAAGAACAGAAGAAGCGGAAGAAGACCACTCCCCAAGCTCCTCCTCAGAACCCGAAGTTCGTGGAAAAGAAGTAGAAGTGGACGTCAAAAGGTGGTACTCCCAAGAAAGAATGGGAGGATAAGTGCTCCAAAATGCGGAATGACGGGCCACTGGTCCAGAATCTGCCGCACCCAGAAACACCTCCATGACCTCTACCAGGCAAGCCTCAAAGCCTCGAGCTGAGACAAACCTGATTGAGAGCGCAGCGTTGCCAGAGACCTCATGGACTCCTGAAGACTTCATGGGAGATGCCACTCTCTAATTATGGACCATTTTTATTTACTAGCAATGTATCTTCCCTTTTCATGCATCGTATCTAGTTTTTTTTCCATGTCTAACAATCTTTTAAGCATATTAAATGAAAGTAGATCTTTTCCTCTTCATATTATTTACTGCTTAAATGTCTTTCTTAATATAGATATGGAATCAATTTGCCTAGTGGATAGTACATCGACGCACTCGATCCTTCAGAACATAGACTACTTCACGAGCATAAGTAGATACTCTGGTCCACTGAGAACAATCTCAGGGTCAGCTAATATAATCGAAGGATCAGGGGAAGCAATCATATTGCTCCATGGTAACACACAAATCACACTTAGGAATGCGTTATACTCCCCCAAATCCATCCGAAACCACCTAAGCTTTAAAGATATCCGTTTAAATGGATATCACTTAGAGACGGTCAAGGAAACTGAAAGGGAATACTTGCTTGTAACGTCTCTTACAAATGGTTCAAAAACCATTGTGGAACGTTTCAAGGGACTCCCCTCGGGACTCTACCAAACAAGTATACAAACTCCAGAAACATCAATGGCGGAGCACCTGCAGTGCCCCCAAACACCAGAATTCCAACTCTGGCATAGTAAACTGGGACATCCTGGATTTGTTATGATGTACCGCATCATAAAAAGCACCATGGGTATAGACTTGAAGAACCTAAAGATTCGTCAAAAAGGTAAATTCCCATGTCCACCCTATTACAAGGGTAAACTGATTACGAGACCCTCTCCACTGAAAGTGGACCTGGAATCTCCAAGTTTTCTAGAAAGAATCCACGAAGACATTTGTGGGCCTATACACCCATCAAGTGGTCCGTTCAGGTACTTTATGGTCCTGATTGACGCATCTACTAAGTGGACACATGTGTGTCTACTGTCCACCCGTAACATAGCACTGTCTAAGCTTTTAGCTTAGATAATCAGGTTACGGGCCCACTTCCCCGACTAACAGATAAAGAAACTTCGTCTGGACAATGCGGTGGAGTTTACGTCACAAGTCTTTCTATACTATTGCCAAGCACAGAGAATTGAAGTCGAACATCCTGTAGCGCATGTTCACACCCAAAACTGGTTAGCAAAATCTCTAATTAATAGACTGCAATGGATTGCGCGTCCATTATTACTTCAATCCAAGCTGCCAGTGAATGCATAGGGTCATGCAATTTTGCATGCTGCATCTTTAATAAAATTAAGACCGTCTGGAGGTCAGTCATCTTCTCCAATGCAACTAGCACTTGGAGCCCCACCAATTGTCTCACGCTTGAGAATATTTGGGTGTGCAGCATACGTCCCTATAGCACCACCACAAAAGACAAAGATGGGTCCATAACGTCGTCTATGCATTTATGTTGGGTTTGACACCCCCTCCATAATTAGATTCCTAGAACCCCTTACGAGAGACGTTTTCAAGGCACGTCTAGAAGAGTGTGAATTTGATGAAACATCATTTCCAAGACCAGGCTCACAGACAAAGAAGCCCGAAGCTTCAGACTGTATCACTTGGGATACAAAGACATTATGTCACTTTGATCTGCCCACAAGCCAGTGTGAGGAGGAGGTCCTGAAGATTCTCCACATCCAAAACACGGTCCATCTCTTGTCGGACAAATTTACTGACAACCAGAAGATTGTCAGATCACACGTCCCTGTTGCTAACACTCTAGCTAGGATTGACATACCACAAAATGGATGCAATCTGCCTGCATCAGAAATGGTCGGACCTCTCAAAAAGAGAGGGCGACCACCGGGATCCATGGACCGAGTCCCTCGAAAGAGTAGGACCCTTGGCAATGGTAAACAAATACCACCACAGGATGCTACTGTAAGCCCTGCTACCCCATCTCTCTCAAACTCTCAAACAGAGGAAAAACCGGGAGAAAATGATGTTTCGATACACTATGTACGAACTGGGGAGTATTGGGACAGAAAGAGCACAACCATAGATGACACATTTGCGTGTACTATTGCCATCAACGTCGCGTACGGCGACGATGATATTGAACCACGCTCTCTGACATAATGTCAAAGCAAAGATGATTGGCCAAATATGGAAAGCGGCAATAGGAGTGGAGTTGGATCACTCACCAAACGCAAGGTCTTCGGACATATAGTCCAGACACCAAAAGGTGTAAAACCCGTGGGTTACAAATGGGTATTTGTTAGAAAACGAAATGAACAAAACGAGATCGTTCGCTACAAAGCAAGGCTTGTAGCGCAGGATTTTACCTAACGTCCAGGGGTGGATTTTGCAGCCACATACTCCCCTGTCATGGACGCGATCACCTTCCGCTTCCTTATTGGCTTAACAGCCCAAGAGGGTTTAGATATGCAGCTTATGGACGTCGTGACTGCATACCTATATGGCAACTTAGACCGAGACATCTATATGAGATTGTCTGACGGTTATTCTTTGCCAGCAGCACTAAAAGAGAGACAACGTGACATCTACTCGGTGAAACTGCAAAGATCATTGTATGGTCTAAAACAATCTGAAGGATGTGGTATAACAGACTGAGCGACTTCCTTGCTAAACAAGGATTTACAAATGACCCAGTCTGTCCTTGCATCTTTATAAGAGCAAAGGCAACAAGATTTGTCATTATAGCCGTCTATGTGGACGACTTGAACCTCATCGGATCTCCTGAAGAGATCGCCGAGATTTCTAGAAGTCTGACAGAAACATTCGAGATGAAAGACCTCGGAAAGTCAAAATTCTGTTTAGGTCTTCAAATAGAGCATCTTAACGATGGGATCATGTTACATCAGTCAACTTACACATCGAACTTACTGAAAAGGTTCCAAATGGATAAATGCCACCCCCTCAGTATCCCAATGGTCGTCAGATCATTGGATGTGCATAAAGACCCCTTCCGACCGCTGGAAGAGGGGGAGGAAGTACTAGGCCCTGCAGTGCATGCAATGTGAAAGACACGACCGTGTCGAATTCGACACGGTCGCGTCGAAGCCCAAATCCCGCAAATAAAGATAAAAGAAAGTGCGGGCAACACGGTCGTGTCACCTCCACCAAAGATATGGTGCTCCAGCGAAACAAGGCCGACACGGTCGTGTCAAAGATGACACGACCATGTGGCGACATAAACCCGTAAGGCTGCCCAAATCAATAGAAATTTTTAGCACTGACACATTATCTCCTAAAAAATATAGAAAATTGCTCCGACCTCCAAAAATTCAGGAAAAATATGTGTTGGAATCGAGACTTCATGATCTTCAACTAAAAAATAATAGGAGACTGCGATAATGAAGTTAATAAGATGTTAAAATTATGTTTTATGCATAAGTAAACGATAAGCTCAAATATAAAAATATAAGCTCAAATATAAAAATATATTATCAAAATGTGTGTATCGGAGCCAAAATGAATACAAATTATGCACAAAAGCACAGAAATGAGGGGATAACTATACAAATTTACCCCGAATCAATTGGGAGGATATAATTAGTCATAAAGTCCCTTATCTAAGAGCACCTAAAAGTGCCACTATACCGGAGTTAAGTATCTTCTGCGCTTCCTCCAAGGGTCAATAGATTTGGGCTTACATTATAAAGAATTATACTCCATGCTTATGCAGATGCAGGTTACAGGTTGACTCATATAATGAGAAATCACACACCGGGTACCTGCAGTGTGACGCCCATCTACTGTAGATCTGTAAAGCAAACTATGAAGGCAACATCCGCCTATCATTCCGAGATCCTCACCATTCCAAAAACAAACCAATGATGTATTTGAGTGCGCCTGGTGGTACATCACATCATAGTAACGACTTGGACTGAGGCGGGTGTTTTGGAGCTGACCACATAGTCTGAAGACCATGCCACATGCTTACCCCACTTTTGAGGAGACCATATCAGAGGTGACGAAACTAAGCACACATCTACACAGTTTTTGGATTCAGCAGCTACTTAATGACGTTGATATTTGAAATTTGTGTATACTCTCGGAATGTTGTAAATAAAAATGATGAAAAACACATGAGATATCTAAAAGCCTACTGGCTTGTACAGATCAGGGGGAGTTAGAGGGAATTTGTACTTTTTTCCTTAGTTATGGTTTTTCCACGAGGTTTTCCATAGCCAAATGTTTTAACGAGGCAAATCACATTAACTCAGGATCTTGAAATATTCACCCCTTGTGATACTCATATGATGCTCAGAATCCGGAAGTATCCATCGGCAGAGTTCACACTTACGACTGCATAAGGGGGACTGTAGTAAATAAATAATGATGTGTGTGTGGATAAGATTGTATCTCATCAATGTATGTACTCTTTCATATCCTATAAATGAAGGTCTTGGGTCTCCCCAGAAGAGTACGATTCTCAACAGTTCGCATATTTTTAGTGTTATTAATATTTAAGGTTATGTCCTCTTCCCCTTCTTAAGTGAGAGAGCATGTAACTCAAATTGGGTTTGATTACTCTATTTTTTTTAAAAAAATCACAACAAATATAACAAAATAAGAATAATTAAGACCAGAAAAACAAAGATGTGGTATTAGATAATTTTATCTTTGCTTACTCAACCGTGATAAAATTTTCATAATTTCAATTGAAATCTGAATCCCAACACAAATAACCAATTGGAAACTTGTAATTTCAAGTAATTTTTCGACACAAGTTGTAATTAGAGGCAATATAATTGCAAACTTGTAATATCAAATAACTTTTCGACACAAGTTGTAATTAGAGGCAATATAATGCAATTCTTGGTCCATTTCGGAGAGTTTGACTACAATTTAGGAGTCACCCTACAACACCTTTCTTCTATTATAATGTTAGTGCTAGCATCTATCAAGTTCTGGAAAAGAAATATGGAGTCGGCTGTTTAAAAAGAAAAAAATTTCAAGCGATGTTCAAAAAGTCTACTCTTCACATCATTTTTGAAATTTTAATATATAATTCATTCATTTTGATTTTCATATTCTAAAATTTAAATACATTATTGAGTCATAAGGTTTTTGCTCATTCATCTAATAGTTGGAAAAGTATTGTTACTGTGAAACCGTTAACTTTCACAAATGCCGGCTGTGATCAATACAAGAAATAAAGTGTGGGTTATTTTTCTTAACCGACGAGAAAATTAACCATTTCTCATTTTTATATTTCAATCACCATTTAACGAGTTTCTGGGTTGTTTTACTGTGATGGACTTCCAGCAAATGTTGCATGCTTCATTTGATATGCCTACATTTAAAAACAAACAAACAATTTGAAAATATGGTTATGTAAAACAAATATGAAAGAAACATGGATTTAATGTAAAAAATGTGGCACCTGATTTAATAGATCAGATGACAAGACACAAAAAGGATGGAAAATACAAGACTCACATATAACTGTACTCATTGGGGCCCACTTTTTTATGTCGTGCACCTCATCTTCTATATGAATCCCAAGAAACATTTCGAAATGAAAATATAAACTTTTTTTTTGATTCGTTAAAAAAAATTAAACATTTTCGATTAATAACATACTGTATAATCAGAACTTAGCTTATAAAAAGGATTTCAGAGTATCACGGTTACACATTATGAGCTGTTAAAAAAAGCATCATGGAGTATGAACAATCACTTCACGTTGCTGGACGCTTCGAGTCCTTATTCTAATTTTAATTTTAGTTTCAATTTGCAAAAACAACGTGTTAATTATTGAAGTTGCAAGCGGACGATAATTCATCTGACCACGATCTGACTAACTTAAAATGGTAATCCACGTCACGGATAAGGTCCCTTCAAAATCAGCAGCAGCCGCGTTCTTTCTCATTTCTCCTCGCCCTCTTCCTCAATGGCCGAAATCATAATCCCCAGCTGTAACCACCGAATCCCATCGACTCTCTCAAAATTAAGGTCAATTTCCGCTGAAAGCTGTCGATCTCATATCTCATGTGCCCCCAAATCGACTCATTTCTCTATTCCGTCCGTTCGAGTCCAACGGCGGGGATTTCGAGCGGGGGCGTCGCCGTCTTCTTCGTCGGTGACTGAGCAGGAGAAGATCGAGGAGATGATGAGCATTGATAATTTGCATCGGTTCATTAATCTCAACCTTGGCAAATGGAACGGTTCTTTCTATGTAAGCAGTTTTTATTGGTTTGGCACTCTAATTTCTTATCGGTTACTAGGGTTTTGGGTTTTGGAATGCAGCAATTCGATGTTCACGGGAATTTACTGCAAAATGTGAGCACAATGCTGTCTGCAAGCTCGTATGGGGCGGATGAACTCATCAGTCTCGTTCAAACGTGAGCCCTGTTTGATCTCAGTTAGGTTGTTGTTGGAGAGAATTCTGCATATTCGATCTTTAATTATGAAATTGCTGATGGAAAACTTCAATCTTTTAGCTTGCTGTCAATTATCTGACGGAGATCCTTTTCCCGATGATCATGTAATTTTTAATAATCCCCTCTTAGAGTGGTTTAAAAAATTGAATTTTGTGTAAAATCCGGCGCATGATGTCAATCCTGAGAAAAACTAGAAATGATAATGCCTAATACAATGGACAATGGCATGAATCGCGGCAACTATAAATCAACTCAAATGCACATTCACTGCTTAGGCCAGGGAAATATTGCACCTTAGCACACATATTGACCTATTTACTTGCTTGTGGTTTGAACTGAATTCGCAAATCATCGGGAGAAATTGTGAAACAGCTGATTTATATGACCATTAACTAGAAGTTTCCAGCAACTAGAAATGCTAGTTGATGGATGGATGGATTGATTTTTTTGATGTAAAGGCCGGTAGACTATGAAGGTTCCTGACAATAGTATTAAAATTAAAAGGCAGATATGTCAAAAATAATTATACCCCACTAGAAGGTACACAAACAACTTACATAGAGCATTGGAACACCGACTGTCTGTAAAGGATTCATTCAATTTGAATTCTAGATATGATCTTACTAATTTTATTTCAGATTTTATATGTGAGATAGAGATGGTTTGAGTCCCTTCCTTGAATCTTCTAGTTATTTTGAGTTTTTGGTTACTTTATTTAGATAGAGTTTAAGTCCTTTGTAGTCCTTATTTATTTGGGGTCTTTTAGTTATTTTATAGTTTTAATCCTATATGAGATGTGATTTTTGAAAGCCAAGTTGTAAGCCTACATGAAGGTCACACATTTATTTATTTTTTCAATGAAAAAGTTGAATTGAAATTTTGATGTAAACTTTTAGTTTCCTCAGAAAAATTAATTTTTTTTGCATTTGAGTGTGAACGTGGGCTTGATTGCAAGGATGGAAGGTTTGAAAAATCTCCACATGGATGGGGTGTAAGGCTCGAAAAATTATCAAATTCATAGTTTCTTATTTTTCAACTTCCACACCATATCCCTTCCCATTTCTGTCCAGAGTCAAATTTGATGTTAGAGTCAATACATGGATTTTCCCTTTCTTTTCTTCATCATAATACTTTTTCTTTACTTTAACTATTATTTAGATAAAAACATAACTTTTCTTCTTCTTTTCATTCATCATAAAAAGAGACCCCTCTTTTCTTATCTTTTTCTTCCAATTAGGTTTTAGATTTAAAAAAGAGCAAAAAATTTGAAAGAAAAGAAAAGAAATTTAGAAACAAGAAAAGAAGAGAGAAGAAAAATAAAAAATGTCCACAGTTTATCTCCTCCAATCGCTGCCCAATCACAAATCCTTAACCCTAACCGTAGAACCCATGTCGCTGCCCTTTCCGCCGCCAGAGCATACTACATTCACCTCCGTCTCATTTGTAGGCAACCGATGACCCAACCACTCCGTTTAGTGTAAGGAACCGTCACCGTCATCTTCGACGTCCACCTTCATTGACATTGCTGCCACCTTTGACACCGACATCTTCCACCAACGCAACACGGACTCGTCACGTCAAGGCAAACACACACCCACTAAATCCAATGTGAATTAACGGTGAAATCAGTTAGAAGATTTAGTGGTGATGAACTGTACAGTAGCAGGCTAGCAACTCTGACGAGCCTTTTCCGTCGTCGCGACGTGCTGACAAGCTACACCGAAATAAACCACCAACATTATTTAATTAAGCTGACAACGTTCGTTGGCTTAGCGAGCTAATCGAGTTGAAGCCGACCCGAGCCAACGCTGAGGTGACCTAAGTCGATGAGCCAACCCGAAGCTGGCTTGAATTGAGCTACTTGTCCAGTCAACGGCTTAGTCTAGTCGTCGACGAAGCTTAGCTGAGTCATTACTATAGTACATCTTCACAATTTCCCTAGAATTTTTGGATTTTCAGTATTTTCAACCGTATTCAGCATATTTTCAACATATGCTGGAGATTTTTTGTTGTATCTCGAGATTTTTGCGTGAAATTTTTGGTCTGGTTCATGTGTTATATTAGCATATCTAGGATTGCATTTTATCTTATAGATTCAAATCCTGAGGTTTTATTTTATTTTATTTATTTACATAATCGTATCTAGTTTGTGTTTATGATCTTTCATTTGCATTCGTACGACCGAATGTCATTGCATGTTGTCACGAGGTAGCAAAATCTTAGGATCAAATATGAATGAAAATGCAATTCAGAGGGTAAAAAATCAATTTCAAAAGATATACCTAGAATTAAAGCTAACACAAATCAAACATATGATTGCTTAGAAGTCCTAAAAAATAAATCGATTAAAGAATAAAATTTTAAGGATGAAGCGCGGATTAAGTTTGATGATGAGCCTAGAATGATCAAAACGAAAACAATCGAAAAAAATAGAAGACAAGAATTTTAAGGATAACTTGGGGTGATATAACATTATACGTTGGATTAAAAATATGTGCTCCCAACTTTGATGGAACTATAATACTTATATCTTCTCAGATTGGCTAGAAGAGATTGAACATTTGTTTGAATGGTATCAGTTATCAAATGAGTGGAACATTGTATTTGCTACGATGAAACTGATATGGTCTGCTAAAATTTTCTGGACAGCTATGAAGAGGCACCACGAAAGAGAGCATCTAAGACATATCCATGCATGAAATAAAATAAAAATCAAGCTTAAAGAGAAATAATTACGTCCTACCCATAGAGATTGTCTATTAGAAAACTAAACGACATATGTGAAGGAAGGATGATTGTGAAAGAATAAATGACTAAGTTCATTGACCTATTTATTAAGAGTAGATATAATATGATCCTCAATATACCATTGTTAGGTTTCATTCTGGATTTAGAGCAGATACTAGACATGCGATTATTCTTCACACTGTAGATGATATGCACCAAGTGTTTAACTTAAATTTAAATTCATAATTTTTGAGAGCCCATATAGACAGGAAGATAGCTTTTGAAACTAAGGAGCAATTTAAGCGGTTAAGTGACAAAATGACTAAATTTGAAACTAATACAGCTGAAATATAAATGAATAGGTTAAGGTTGGAAAACTATTACAACAAAATCTAAAGAGGTGTAATATTTCAAATGACATGGTTTTACTTATATTTCTAGTTAGGACCTAATAAGAGTTTACTAATGGGAGGGATTAATAGTGACGATGAATTAATCGAAGAAGAATACATTTTATCGGAGAAAATTGTTGAGAAATATAATCATCTAGATGTGTCTAGTATTCGCTTACACATCATCCAGTGTCTAGCTATCACTCCTAGGGATAATAAAGATTAGCGAAGAATTAATATGTTCTTTATCTACATCAAAATTGAAGATATTGCTTCTAAAGTGATGATTGATGAAGGTAGTTGTGCAAATTTAATCCGTTAAAATTAGTTATGAAAAAGATGAAATTGAAAACTGAATTTCATCCACAATCTTATAGCGTTATATATGTCGATGATAACTCAAATTCTGTTACCTAATGTTATCTACACCTATCCAATTTTCAACCATCGTGGTAGCATATGATGTGTTGGCGTACTTATGGATGCTACACAGATTCTGTTAGGTAGGTATTAAATGTATGATTTAGATATTGCACATTCTAGATATTGCGCATTTTGGGAGAGCCACTCTATACAAATTTATATTAATAGCAAATAAAATTATGTTGATACCTTATAAGCCTAAAACATGATTAAAAACCAAAAGGATGCAGTAATAATTAGCAAGATATTAACTTAGATACCTCAATAATTCATTAAAGTTGGGCTTTCATCGTATCGTTAGTTCATTTTAAGCATTTTGCATATGATTTGAGTGCTCCGCATCGCAAGACTTATGAATTTTTTGCAATTAACAATGATACCCATAAATCTGCTGCATAGTCAATTAGAAATTTACAGGAATTTATAGTTACAGATTATGAGATGATTAGAATTTTGCCTGGAGAGGTTTGTCCTGGAACTAATGAAGATGATTTGCATACATCACATATTCTTGACGAGATCGACTGAGTGATGAAATTGATGCGATTGAGTCGAGTATTTCATGGAAGCTTGAGGACAGATGTGTTGGAATTTGTATGCCCTTACATCAATTATTATAATTGATACATTTCGTTCGAAATAATAATAAGCTATTTGCAACTTCTTTATTTATGTGATTCTTTGATATAAATGAGTATGCATGGATATTTTTATTTGATTACATGGATAAAGTTCTTGAAAGTATGTGAATACATTGTGATCATTATGAGATCATGATAATAAGGCCCAATGGATCCATTTAAGTACATATCTTAAACGTTCCTAATCGTAGGAATATCAAGACGTGATTGATATTCCGGATAGACTAGTACATACTGATCTTTACCATAATGATGTTAGCGTCTGGTCTTATTGCCATATGATATATGGATATCGTAAGGTAATATACATGTGCTTCTAAGAGAAAAAGGTCACTAAACGACTTACTTAAAAACTTGTATATGGTAAACATACTCTCACTATCAATATAAGCTCTCAGGTGATAACTTAGTCTTTTGACCTGAAACGTGCTAAATGACATTGCGCATGCGAGGGCAATGACTGACCAACGACAAAAACGATTGTCGCTAGATTCTTGCTGGACATAATCCAAAGCACACGAAGGAAGGTGATAGTCAAGAAGAAATTCGTCTCTTTCGATATGAGAGGTTAATAGTGTAGAGCATCGATATGGATTCATAGTAAATTTTTGGCCAGATGAAGTTGATAAACTTACTAGATAATACGTTTCATCCAACCATTAGACTATGGGATCACATACGTGACTCATGACATTAAGGTGTTAATGTGGTTTTGATAGTTTTTCGTATCCTAAACAGCTTAGCGACATAGTTTTGATGTAGGGACTGGACTATACGGTAGCTGTCACTGACATGCCCGGTTTTGGTTCGGAGGAGAATCTAGTCTCACATTAACCGGTTAATGATGATTCCGAAATAGATGGTCTTCACATGCAACTAGTGTCACTATCGTACATATGACACGATCGTAGAGTACAATCGAGTCACGCTAAAGTAGGAATTAAATTTTTAGAGTCTTACATTGATGAAAACTCGCCATGAAAATCAAAGAAAAGAACTTGTTGTATATGTGATATACAGAATCGATCATAAAAAGTTATAAAAAGTTATGATCGATGTATTTGAGAAAGAGAAGCGTGTCGTAATGAGTTGCGAACACGAACGGAAATCTTCGTAAAGAGGAGAGGTATGAATGTTTCAGCATAAAAGAAAAGCTAGAACCTCCATATACATATATCCTAATTGACGTCAGTGACGAGGTGTCGTCGCTGGTGAGGTGGTCGGACCATCGGCGGTCGGTGACGAGTGGTAAGCTAGTTACGGCCATGCTACTACTATGCTCTGCCTAGCTACATGCGACGGGGCGACGGGGCAACTTCACGCACAGGGCCCAGTAAAGAGAGCGGATCTGGGTTTTTCCAGGTAAAGGTTTAATCCAAGTGTTGGATCCCAAATCAATCCCAAAATAAAGAGTTTGACTCGAATTAGAAATTCCAAGAGTTGTAGAATTTTTAGGAGTTTTGATCTTTTAATTTTACCTTGTTTTGGATAAAAAATTGATTCAAATTTAGAATCCATTTGGGATTAAAAGAGTTTATGAATAAGCTTTCTTTTATTTATGTGTTTAGAGATAGAGTTGGACTTCAATTTTAATTTCTAATTGTTCTTGGGATCATACTTGGATTTCGAGGATCCCAAGTACTATATAAAGGGATCCTCTCATCCCCTCTCAATACACCAATAAATCCCACAACAAGAGATCAAAGATCATATCATCCTAGATCTGTAAAGAAGAAAAATTCAAGCCTTTTCAAAGGAAGAAATTCTCTTTGAAGTAAAAGTTTTTCAGTCTCTTTCTCCCAAGCACTGGCAATGCTGGGACTGAGTTCGAGTTCTTAAAGAGTTCGAGGATCTTTAATGGACTAGATCATCATGGTGAATCTTCTATCGCGCCTAGTTGGTGAACGAGATCTGAAGACTTTAGTGAAAAAGATTAGATCCGTGGATATCGCGATTGAATATCTGCATGGAGTTATGTTTTTATTTACATCATTTAAATTCATGGTTTTGGCAGTAGATGTTGGCTTCTTTTGCTAGGCTGTTGAAAAATTTGATTTTTCCACACTTTCATATTTTCTAATTAGATTAGAAACACTAACATTATTTTCTAACAAAATGGTCATCGGTAAATTTTATTATTCACCATTCACCTATGCCACCTAGAGTTGATCATGATATTTGCCCGGTCGGGTTATTCTTATAGCCATTTACCAAGTGTTGAAGTTCTTTAACCAAGAAGAATGATGAGGTGTTTGAATGTTTGAATTTTAGATATGATATTTTTTATTTTAGATTTGAGATAAAGTTTGAGTTTGAGTTACTTGTGTCTTCTAGTTATTTTGAGGCTTTTGGTTATTTTATTTGAGATAAGTTTGAGTCATTTTAAATTTTTTATTTATTTTTCAGACTTTTAATTATTTTATTATTTTAATACTACATTAAATGTGATTTTTGCAAGCTAAGTTGTAAGCTAATATAAATGTCATAAACTTATTTATTTTATCAACGAAAAAGTTGAATAATGTTTTTGGTGTAAACTTTCAGTTTCCTTAGAAAAATTAAATATTTTGCATTAGAGTACGAGAGTGGGCTTAGCTACGTGGACGAGAGGTCAACGATATGCAAGTATTGTGAGTTGGCGATCGTTAGATTTCCAAGGTGCGAGGCATAAAAAGTTATCAAATTTCTAATTTTTTCCTAATTTCCCCATCACACCTTTCCCGCTCCCGTCCTGCATCACTGTTCTACGAGAAGAAGGCAGAAATGAATCAATTAGGTGGATTTCAAAACCATGAGAAGAACAAAACTTTATGAATAATGGATTCAAAGGGTTGTCCTTTGTGTTTGAAGAGTCTAGAGTTTCTCTCTGGCCACAATGACTAGATGATGGTTGCTATAGTAGAGTCTCATGTTTTGGCGGAGTTAGCTAATATCCATCAGCATCGACACGAGGTAAATGGCTTAAGTTATACGAGAGGTGTGGAAGATGATAAAGGAGGATGAAGTGATTCCAAATTTTTTGGCTATATGGGCAATAAAAGGTGTGCCATGGATTTGATTGGGCTTGACAGAATGAACATTGAAAATCAGTAGCGATATAGTTTTAGCAATGCTCAGACCTTTATTCGAGGGTAATCTTGACCGTGGTTTCTTTTTTTGTTGGGGGGAGGCGTAGTCCAAAGGGACATGGCTCTCTAACAATATCACCACCTGATAGAAGCAAGGTGTACGTACATTTCACAATAAAAATACCAGAGTTGTTTGTTGACCAAACAATACGATCATGTGAGGGGTGAGGGTGTAGTTATATACGAGTTGTAGGAGGGAACTAACGACGATCATCCTCAGCATCGAAAGAAGCTAGCAAAAAGGTAGGGGCCCAAGATGAGGGATGTTGTTGCTGGGCGATCAAAGCTTCCTGATCAGATGCAAAATCAAAGAGGGAGGGAATGGCAGAAACAAGCGGTTGTTCTCTAATCCAATGCTACACCCAGAAGCAAATAGGGTTACAGTCACTACAAACAAATTGGATACCATATGAAAGGAGCTGACCACCTTGAGAATTTGATACGATTATTACTTACGAGAGGAGGAGGAGGCGCAAGCATGAGGTGCACGAGCCACGGAGGCCCAAGGAGTAAAATTGCTATGCACACAATAAGCTGGAAGAGAATTGTTGTGCACACTACAGTATGTTAAAAGCGGCCAGCCGGCCCTAGTTTTCATTATCGCACATTTTGAGAGATTGTTGTTCATTATTTCCTAGAGATCTAGAAGAGGTTTAGGCTTTTGCCTATACAAGTTAGGATAGTGATCTACTATATAACAAGAGAACCAGTTATCTTTATTGTTATCTTCGAGTGTTTATCAAATAAAATCCCATCTTTATCCACTTTTGTGCCATAATTCGTATCATTTTGGTATCAGAGCATCAGATCCATGACGAGTACAAGGCAGATGGAAAGGATCGAGGCGTTGGAAGAGAAGATCGTAGCCGAGATCGCGGAAAGAAAGAAGGAGATTGAAGGATTGAGGGCTGATTTGAAGGAGGATTTTAGGTCTTCATTGGAGACGACTAAGTTGGAGACGAAGAAGGAATTCAAGAAGAGATTGTGGAAGGTACAAAGGAGATCTTGAGGGCTCTTTCGCAACGAGATCCATCGTCATCTACTTCAGATCTGAATCAGCAATCGGATCTGGCTTCGAAGGCTCATCCAACCATGAAAGACAAAGGGTAGCACGAGATCTTGAAGGATGTGGATATCTTAGAAGAGGGATTGATCGTCGACGAGGAAAACCACATCATCATGCCCGACGTCAAGACCCATCGACACACCGGAGCATAAGACGACTGCGTGAGTACGGAAGGGGAAGAACGGAGGCCTGGTGGTTGTGCCAGGGCATTCCGCCGGCCCTGGCACACCGCCAGGCCACCGGCAGGGGCCTGGCGAATCGCCAGGACCCCCGCGATGCCCTGGCGGCTCGCCAGGGCCATCGCGAGGCCCTGGTGAACCGTTAGGGCACTGGCGGCTCCGGCGGGCCGCCCGAGGGAAGGGGAGGCCCCAGCTGATTGCTAGGGCCCTGTTAATGACCCAGCGGGCTTCGTTGGAGGCCCGGAGGACTTCGGCGAGCATTGGGAGTATGCACGGGGCTTCGCCGAGATGGAGGAGACGACTTTCGGGATGCTGATTTTTAGTTCGGAGAGCGTTGTGGATACCAGTGGGCTGGTCTAGTAAATTACAGGGGCCGAGGACAAGAGCTGGAGTATGCAGAGTTCGCGCGCTACCATGAGGATGGCAATGGGGGGTGTTGATGACATCGGCGGGCGCAAATAGAGGGATGTGGGGGCGATTAGCCAATGAGAGGGCTAGGTTTGGAAATCCCCACAAACAACGGCACCATGATCGTTATGCAGGAGGGGATCCTCGTGTTGATGAGAGGATACAGATGCTAAAGATGCCCATCTTCAAAGGTAGTGACGCATCTGAGTGGATCTACAAGGCGGAGAGATACTTTGAGATGACAAGGCTGACAGAGGCAGAGAAGCTGAGGGCTATTGGAATATGCCTGGAGGGAGATGTCTTATCATGGTGCAGATGGAGGGAGAAGAGACATGCGAGGACTTGGGAGGAATTTAAGGAGATCTTATTGCATCGTTTCAGGGTGGCACATGGGGAGGTGCATACGAGCAGCTGCATGCCATCAAACAGCTGGGTTCTGTGCGTGATTATATTAAGCAGTTCGAGGTACTTGCGGGTAGGGTGCGCGGGATGCCTGCGGAGTCTATGGAGGGGTTTTTCTTGGATGGGTTGAAGCCTGCTATCAAGGCAGAGTTTCGAACCCATAAGCCCAGAGGGATATTGGAGCAGATGGATTTGGCACAGTCTGTGGAGGATAGAGTGGCCGAGGATCGCCGTACTAGGGGGACTTGGGGATGTAATTATACTCGTCCCCAGGCCGTGGTAGGGGGCCAGCAGGGAGCGTCTGGAGGTTCCCCTGCTAGTGGGGGAAGGGCTGGCGAGGCGAGACCGGCGGGACCTTACAAGAGGATGACAGAGGCTGAGATACTGGATAGGAGGACAAATGGGCTGTTTTTTAAATGCGACGAGAGATTCACTCCGGGCCACAAATGTCGCAACCATGCTATTCAGGTGTAAGTATTTGAGGGGGAGGTAGAAGAAGAAGCGATTGTGGAGCTGGAGGCTGAGGGAGAGGTAGAGGTTGAGCCACTACTTTTGGAGGCAGCTGAGGTTTCGCTCCATTCTATAGCAGGGTTCACACATGTGCACACCATGAAGTTAGTAGGCAGGGTTTGAGACTTGGATGTGGTTATCCTTATTGACAGTGGGGCTACATACAACTTTGTGTCCCCTCAGGTGATTGAGAAGCAGGGGCTACACCTCGCTAGTACGGAGGGATTTGGAGTTATATTGGGGAATGGCAAGGTGGAGCAGAGTAGAGGCATTTGCAGAGATCTGACAGTGTCGATTCAGGGGGTGTTGGTGACTGGAGACTTCCTGCCCTTAGCCTTGGGTAATGTTGATCTGATCTTGGGGATGCAGTGGCTTCAGACGTTGGGAGAAACTAAATTCAATTGGAAGCTGCTGAGAATGGAGTTCCAAGTCAAGGGGAGGAAGGTGGTGTTGCGGGGGGACCCGAGCATATGTTGTTCCTTAGTATCATATAAGACCATGACTAGGACCCTTCAGATGGAGGGGGATGATTCTTAATGGAGCTTCAGGGATTGCCGATGGAGGATGCAGCTGGCACGACAGAGGTGCCTGGACGTGGAGCAGGTGCTGAGCGGTTATGATGATGTGTTTTAGTCCCCTAGCGGTCTTTCACCACCGCAAGATCACGAGCACACCATTGTTCTGAAGGAGGGAGTGTCTCCTATTAGTGTGCGTCCTTACTGGTACTCCCAGGTGCAGAAGGACGCGATTGAGATGCTAGTGGAGGAGATGTTGCAGGCAGGCATCATACAACTCAGTGTCAGCCCATTTTCGAGCCCGGTGATTCTGGTAAAGAAGAAGGATGAGAGCTGGCACTTCTGTGTCGACTACCGGGCCTCGAATAAGAAAACTGTACCAGAAAGTTTCCTATTCCGGTGATAGACCAGCTGTTAGATGAGCTGCATGTGGCTGCAGTGTTCTCTAAACTAAATTTGAAGTCGAGATACCATCAGATACGCATGAAGGCAGAGGACGTGTAGAAGGCAACCTTCAAGACTCACGAGGGCCATTATGAGTTCCTGGTCATGCCATTTGGCTTGACAAATGCCACCATCACCTTCCAGTCCCTGATGAATAGGGTGTTTTGGCCCTACATGCGGAGGTTCGTGCTTGTTTTCTTCGACGACATTCTGGTTTACAATAGGTCCCTACAGAAGCATGTAGAGCACTTGGAGGTGGTGATGAAGGAGCTACAGAGGTATCAGTTGCATGCGAACCGAAAGAAGTGCCTTTTCGGTCAAGCTCAACTGGAGTATTTGGGGCATATTGTGTCCGCTAAGGGGGGTGGCTGTAGATCAAGAGAAGATTGCCGCTATGTTGGATTGGCCTCGACCTAGGACCTTGTGAGCCTTGCGAGTATTCCTTGGATTGACAGGTTATTATCGGAGATTTGTTAGCGGGTATGGGAGTCATGGGACCATTGCATGACCACTGACAGAGCAACTGAAGAATGATAGCTTCAATTGGGGGGAGGAGGATACCAGGGCATTTGAGGCCCTTAAGCGGGCTATGACGACGCTCCCAGTTCTATCACTGCCTGATTTCAACAAATCATTTGTCGTAGAGTCGGATGCTTCATGATATGGATTGGGGTCCGTCTTGATGCAGGAGCAGAGACCTATCACTTATTTCAGTCAGGTGTTGTCAGCAAGGGCACGACTGAAGTCTGTACATGAAAGAGAACCAATGGCGATTGTCCTCGCAGTGCAGAAATGACGACCTTACTTACTTGGTAGTGCTTTTAGCGTGGAGACAGATTAGCGGCGTCTGAAGTACCTACTGGAGCAGTGCATGGTGGCTGAGAAGCACCAACGATGGTTGTCTAAGTTGAGCGGGTACAAGTTTGAGATCCACTACAAACCCGGCTTAGACAACAAGATGGCAGATGCGCTATCCGCAGGGATGAGGGGGTACATATTAGGGCTATGTCAGGGCCAGTGGTGCTTAGTGGGGATTCTCTCTTACATGAGATTGAGGCCGATGAGGAACTGCAGCAGATTCGGGAAGCGCTGGTACATGGCTCTGGTGACTACTTGGGTTACTCAGCAGAGGAGGGGAATCTGCTGTACAGAGGGCGTTTGGTGATTCCACGGAGATCGTCACACATTTCACTACTGTTTCAGGAGTTCCACAACAACGCAGTGGGAGGACATTCAGGGGGTACCCGACGTACCAGCGGATGGCATGAGAGCTTTATTGGCCGAGTATGTGGAAGGATGTTGCTCAGCTCGTGGTAGGTTGTGACGTTTGCCAATGTCACACGTATCAAGCGACTGCTCCCGCCAGACTTTTACAGCCTTTGGCACTGCCAGAGAGGGTGTGGAGGATATCTCGATGGACTTTATTGATGGGCCGCCAAAGTCTAAGGGGGTATACAGTCATTTTTGTGGTGGTGGACCGCCTCAGCAAATACGCTTATTTCGTGCCTCCGCGACATCCATACACAATGACGACAGTTGCAGCAGCATTTCTGAAGGAGGTTATTAGGCTACACGGGTATCCAACTTCTATTGTCTCTGACAGGGACAAAGTTTTCATGAGCACTTTTTGGAAGGAGCTGTTCCGTCTGCATGGGACCATTTACAGGCGGAGCACAGCCTACCACCCTCAAACCGACGGGCAGACGGAGGTGGTGAATAGGAGCATGGAGACTTACTTGCGATGCTTTGCATCGGGGTCACCTAAGCAGTGGGCGACATGGCTTCCTTGGGCAGAATATTGGTACAACACATCGTACCATTCATCGGCATAGATGACTCCGTTCAGGATCTTACATGGCGGAGAGCTTCCACACTTTGTTCATTATAGGAGAGGAGGTACACCAGTGTCTGAGTTGGAGCAGCAGTTGACGGAGCGTGACAAGAGTGCTGGAAGAGTTGAAGCAACATCTGAGACGGGCCCAGCAAATCATGAAGGGTAAGGCGGATAAGCATCGCAAGGACATGGAGTTTGAGGTGGGAGACATGGTCTACTTGAAGCTACGTCCCTACATGCAGAGTTCAGTGGTGCAGAGGCGTAACGCCAAGCTAGCAGCATGCTACTATGGCCCTTACGAGATTGAGAGTAGGGTGGGAAAGGTGGCTTACAGGCTGAGGCTACCTCCTACGTCGGTTATACACCCAGTGTTTCATGTGTCGCAGTTGCGGAAGGCGATTGGGGACCATTCAGCATCAGCTACCTTGCTCCATACATTGACAGAGGACATGGAGGTACTGCTAGAGCCAGAGGCAGTCAGTGGGGGTGCGCCCGATTCGACCAGGGTCTTCGGAGGTGCTGATTCAGTGGAGTGGGCTACTAGATCAGAGGCGACAGGGAGCCTTTCGAGACAATCTTCAGGCAGTTTCCAGACTTCTACCTTGAGGACAAGGTTGCACTTTTGGAGGGGAGTAATGATACTATTATTACTTACGAGAGGAGGATGAGGCGCAAGCATGAGGTGCACGAGCCACTGAGGCCCAAGGAGTAAAATTGATATGCACACAACAAGCTGGAAGAGAATTGCTGTGCACACTACAGTAGGTTAAAAGCGGTCAGCCGGCCCTAGTTTTCATTATCGAACATTTTGAGAGATTGTTGGCTATCATTTCCTACAGAAGGATCTAGAAAATGTTTAGGCTTTTGATTATAAAAGTTAGGAGAGGAGGATATACTCTATAACAAGAGATCCAGTTATCTTTATTGTTATCTTCGAGTGTTTATCAAATAAAATTCCCATTTTAATCCACTTTTGTGCCCTAGTTCGTATCAGAATCCTTCTCCAAAAAGGAAAACAACCATGGAGGACGGAAGAGGAGATATCCCATAGGCATCGGTGCCAATAATATGAATCTCGAATGATAACAGCTAGTTGATTTATAATTTTACTTCTAGTTTCTTTGATAAAAACAGCAAGGAAAAGAGCTCCATCGCATATTCAGTTAGATTTTAATGAAAGAAAATGAATCTGATAGGAAGATTTTCTGGTATCCAAGAATATGTTGTACAGGAACCAGCATGTGAATTGCAAGACTTATAGTCCCTAAAGCCGGAGGGAAAAAAATCCATTCTCAAGACAAAATTGATCTAACAATGAAAGTTGGGTCCGAAGGAGTTACAGTGCTCCCTATATGCCTCGCATGTGTGACACATTAGGTACTGAAAATGATATCCTACTGTAGCTCAATAAAACACCTTGTCTACCACTGATGGGGGCATCATTTGCTCATGTTCCTTCTTATCTCTTTTTTGTGTTGGCATAAGTTTCCAAATATAGTGTTAGCGGCTGTCGAAGAAACTCCTGCTCAACATATGGTTTTCCACAAACTGAGATCCCTATGATCTTCTTATATGTTGGTTAAACACCATGATTTTTCCTCTCTCCATAGCCATTTCAAAGTAAAAAAAATCTTCCATATATTAATTCCAGTCATTGTCCTCCATAGAAATTAGAGTCGAGAGATATTTATAGTCTGACGACCTTTGAATTGGATCTTCCTATTAATGTTATTCTGCACTTTCCTATTGTCACGGTAGTGGAGCAAGATGCAGTTACCTATTTTTCATTATTCGACAAGTATGCTTTCATCTCTACATTTCTTTTCATTCCTAGTTCCAATACATTTTCTCTTTGTCTAAAGCATTTAGGCACAACTTTTTCATCTGTACACGCCCTTCTGAAATTTCTGCTTGCAAAAAGATATTTGGAAGGTTGGGCATATGAACTTTCATGCCTTAAACACCTCTGATCTTCCATTTCGACTTGGCTATCAGAAAATTTAGTCACGTGATTTTTTAAAAGGTGAATTTCATTGCCCCACCACTGCCACCACCAAAAGATTTTCCCTGCAAGCTCTGAGACTCAGGAAATCCTACACACAAACACACACACTTTTTTGCTTCACACACACACCATTACAAGTTTGCCATTCAAAAGTAACTTTCAATGTTTTTAAAAATACCTTTTACCCTTCACAACTACTCACTTTAACCAGTTTCTACCCTCCTCCTCTAGCAGCAACAGCCGCCGCCACTTCTCCTCCTCATCCACTTCTCCTCTCCTCATCCGCCTCTCCTCCCTCCAAGGCTATGATGGAGTCAAAGTAGATAAGGAATGTGAAAAGGCCTCCTCCTCCTCTTCATCCTCTTCAAAAAAATCCTTGTCCTCCATCCTCTTCAAAAAAATCTCTTTCAAAAATCTTCTTCAAAAAGATATAACCACTGTTCTTCATCTTCAAAGGAATTCTCAAAACCAGTCAAGATCGTCGCCATGCTCGGTTCCCTCCACTTCAATTCTGCAAACTCAACATCCGACTAAACAAAATCCACTCAAATAAATTAATAGAAACCCAAATCAGAATATAGCAAAATAATCACCTAATTTAGAAGAAGATGTAGAAGAATCATCCAAGCAAATGGCCAGTTCATCGGCCAAAGACGAAGCTCTAAGGTCTAAGTCATTATCCATGGTGCAATTCAACTTGAATTTCTTCGTCATTGGTGCCGTCTTTAGAGAAAACCATGGATATCCCTTCAAGCTCTGGTGATTGCTTAGCATGGCCCGGGATCTCGATTGTGAGATGGATGCAAATGAGGGAGATGAGATGATCATGAGGAGGGCAGAAGCGGGAGGCGGAGGTGGATGGGGTATGTGTCTTTTTTCAAATAGAAAGAGAAAAAGAGAAGAGGGATCGTTTGTGGATAAGGGGGGTGTGTAATGTGAAAAGTGAAGAAAAACTGGGTGCTTCTATATAGTGTTGTGTGTAAAGCAAAAATCTATGTGTGTATTGAAGTACCCTGGAGACTCCCTTAACTTTTAAAGTGATCACCATGCCCATTCAATATTATGTAGTTGCACTGTTGCATCACATCCATCCCCTCTTTTAACTTGGGTCATCCTTTGTCATCATGTGGCTTAAAATTTGTTGAGTGCGATTTTTTGGTTTAATGACAAACTGATCGGCTCTGCGTGTATCAGAGGCGCAACAAGGGGGCGCGCGCACCAGAGGAGCGGCCGAACCAAGCATGAAAGGGGCGTTTTTATACTCTTTTCTAATTATTTTATATTATAATGGTAAACTTGTAATTAGATGAGAGGGGGGATTAGTATCTAAGCCTAGGGTTAGCTCAGTTTCTATTATGCATCTTTTGGTTTCTATTATGCATCTTTTGGTTTCTATTATGCATATTTTGATTATTTTCGAGAGATAGAGAGGTAGAGATTGTTCTTCGTGTTCTTCGGGGAAGGTGCGGACGTCGCTTATCAATTGGCGTCTTGGGAGAGAATGCTACCTCTTATTTGTAGCCTATTTATCTATCATAAATTCAGTTTTTTTTCAATAAATTTTAGTTTCGTCGAGGTTCTATCATGTTGGTATCATAGCATGTAACGATCCGTGGCGGCGTCGACAAGATCACATGACAAGTTCGAGACTTTGGAGGCAAAGTTCAATAGCGAGATCGAAGTTGTGAAGAAATCTTTAGCGGGGAACGATGAATCATTGGCGAAGTTGATGGCTTTCGTTGATCGGTTGACCGCGAAGCAAGATAAACAGGATGAGGCGCTCGCACAATTAATTTTCCAACTATCAATCCTCACAGGAAAAGAGGGAAAATGTGACGTGAACCCTAAAATAACGACAAAGGTGCCACCTTTGGACAAGGGGAAGCAAGCGGTGAAAGATTCAGAGGATTCAAGGTATACAGATCCATAGGACATCGATCCAGAGTGGGAGAATTGCGTCAGGAGGTCGACGGCCCCAACCGTGAACATCGATGGCTGCTGCAACACACCCGAGGGCTGGCGGCTCATTTCCGGGAACCCGCGGGCCCCTTAGGGCATCGACAGCCCCATGGGACCCTCCCACGGGGCCCCACGGCTGTGGCGAACTTGTAGCAAGCCCCTGTGGGCCCTGCCGACCAGCGGCAGGGTCGCTGGGGCCCCGACGGCCATCAGACAGGGCCGACGGGCCTTCCCCAGGCCCGCCACGGCCCCGCCGATCAGAAGGGACCCCGCGGGGGTTTTGGTGCACGCCATTAAGGATTTCAGCCCCCTCGGTGACTTTCAGCCTCATATGGGGACCCGGCGCGTGTTTTCGATGCTGGATTTGACCCGGGAGTTTTTCAAGAGTACGAGGATGATGGTGGGGGGTTTCGGGACCCTTCCGACTCTCGATATGACGATGATAGATGGCGACCTCCATCCCACCACCATGGGAGACATCCCAGAGACCTTGGGGGAGGTTACAGAGACTTTCAGAAGGGTCATGAGGGCATGTTTGGAGGCGACGACAGAGGAGGACATGGGGACCGAGGAGGAAACCCACGGGGATCACCGTTTCCATGAGGGAGGTCCACGTGGGGGCTATGAGCAGCACCATGATAGTTGGCAGCACTACCACCAGCCTAGACACGGCAGAGGACGAGGAGACCTGGGACATTCAATATGGACAGGCTGCGGAAGCTGAAGATATCTGTCTTCGAGAGAGTGGAACAAGTTTCGTGGATCTACGGAACAGAGAGATTTTTAGAGTCCTCGCATGACAGATGAGCAGAAGCTGGAGGCAGCGTCGATATGTCTGGATGGGAATGCTCTCGCTTGGTTTCAGTGGAAGGACACGAGGCAGCCTTTTCGGTCGTGGGTGGAGATCGGGGACCAGATTGTAGAGAGTTTCAGAGATCGCCATTTGGGAAATGTGAGGGAGCATCTGTTGTCACTCAGGCAGGAGGGCACCGTGAGGGATTATCTACAGAGGTTTGAGGCCCTATCAGGACAGGTGCACGAGGTGTCTGACAAGACGATGGAGAGTACATTCATGAAGGGACTGAAGGCCACTATTCGAGCGGCGGTCCGCATGCAGAAGCCTTAGAGCCTGATGGAGGCCATGGAGTACGCTCAGATAGCGGAGGACTGTCAGTTTGAGGAGAGGAAGGCGAGGGGTGGTTGGAGTGGGCCACCTTTCTGTAGCCAGGCAGCGACATGAGGGCAGCAGAGAGCCACTACGGGAGCAGATCCTGCCACCAAGGAGAAGGGTGTGGAGAAGAGTAGTGCACCGCAAGCTAGGGACAGTTCAGGAGGATGACTGGCGCTGAGATGATGGAGAAGCGCCAGAAGGGTCTATGCTTCAGATGCGACGAGGAGTTCATGCCAGGCCACAGGTGCGCGGGGCGCAAGCTATATGTGCTGCTTCTGGAGCATGAAGACGACGAGGCTGATATGGAGGATGCGACCATCGAGATGGAGGAGTCTGATGGCCATCAGCTAGATATGGCAGATGTTTTCCTTAACTCTGTGGTAGGGTTCACACCGAACCATACCATGAAGTTGAAGGGTCAAATTGGCGACCAGGAGGTGACAGTGTTGATCGACAATGGGGCGACTCCCAATTTCATATCCAGGAGGGTGGTGGTCCAGCAGGAGCTTGATGCGGCTGGAAATTAAGAGGAGGGGCGTTTGCGTAAAATAACAATGAGGGGGTGTTTTTCTATTTAAAGGGGGTTGAGCCGGCCCTAGAAGGGAGGCGAAAATTGTTGAGAGAAGTTTCTTTTTATTAGTTTATCCCCTAGATTAATCCTTAGCTAGTCGTCCTTTTAAATTGTAGTTGTTATTTAGCGAGTAGTTGATTTATAGTAGGTTTTCCTATAATTTCAGATCTGAGATCCAATAAAAATCCCATTTTTATCTTCAAATCCCTAGCGAATCGCATCAATTGGTATCAGAGCACTAGATCCAGGGCGAGCACCCGATTCATGGATCTGATCGACGCATGGGTAGAGAGAAAGGAAAGGGTGTACCGTCAAATAGAGGAGAATTTGGCGGAGATCAA
Organism: Scilla litardierei; assembly: GCA_030789695.1. Classification (NCBI taxonomy): domain Eukaryota; kingdom Viridiplantae; phylum Streptophyta; class Magnoliopsida; order Asparagales; family Asparagaceae; genus Scilla; species Scilla litardierei. The sequence continues at coordinate 41,394,413 of CM061141.1, forward strand.
TCGTTGCTACAAGGAGAAACGGGCGGAGATCGACCGTCGCTATCTTTCCGCAGCAAAGACAAAGATAGATCTGAAGCCTGCGGCTGTCGGCGATACAGATCTGGAATTTTCAGATCCAGATCTGGAATTTCCAGATCCAGATCGACCAGATCCGGAGTCAAATCTGGAGCTTCCAGGCGTAGATCCACCAGATCCGGAGCCAGATCTGGAGCTTCCAGGCGTAGATCCACCAGATCCGGAGCCAGATCTGAAGAAGTCAGGGTATAACGACGCAGATCTGTCGTTGGAGAGGGACGACCACGCGCCGCCACGACACGAAGACAGAGGGGCCGGCGGGGTGATTCCGGCCCCCGGCAGCCCTCCGAGGAGCCGCCGACCCCCCAGGGAGCTCTGGGGGGCCCGGCGAACCCCCAGAGGGGCGGCGGAGGGCCGCCAGGCCCCCGGGAGGGGCGGCCGCACCTGCCGCCCCTCCATGCGCAGGCGGCGGCCCCAGGGAGCACCGCCTGGGGGCCGCCGACCCATTTTCAGGGCCGGCCGCCCCCGGCGACGCCCTGGGGGGCTTCGGCCGACCCCGGGGGGGATCCCGAGGGCCGGTGGACCTCTTGGGGGCCCCATCAACCTTCCAGGACGACCGACAGGCTTTTTTCGAGGATTTCCAGGCCCCCGGAGGCTCCGCACGAGGTCCGTGGAGCACAATTTTCAGGATTTCAGCCATCTATGGGGCCCGGGGAAGGATTCCAGCAGTGCATCGATGACGACGACCATCCAAAGTACTTGTGGGGGCCCGACGACGTTTTTTGGATCCCGCCTTGGCCCGGTGATATTTCTCCGGACGTCGCTGAAAGCGGTGGGGACCACTCTCATTCGTTTGATCCGGGAGGAGTGCAATCGACCGGGTAGGACGGATGGCCAACGGACATCATGCACCACCTTGAGGACAAGGTGGATTTTCAAGGGCGGAGTAGTGATGCGGCTGGAAATTAAGAGGAGGGGCGTTTGCGTAAAATAACAATGAGGGGGTGTTTTTCTATTTAAAGGGGGTTGAGCCGGCCTTAGAAGGGAGGCGAAAATTGTTGAGAGAAGTTTCTTTTTATTAGTTTATCCCCTAGATTAATCCTTAGCTAGTCGTCCTTTTAAATTGTAGTTGTTATTTAGCGAGTAGTTGATTTATAGTAGGTTTTCCTATAATTTCAGATCTGAGATCCAATAAAAATCCCCTTTTTATCTTCAAATCCCTAGCGAATCGCATCAGAGCTCTAGCTGACAGACTGGCAGCTTCAGTGTCGTGATGGAGACATGGAATAATGAGAGCAGCCTTGGAGTTTGTAGAGGGTTGGTGCTGACACTACATGGGGTGCATATGATAGCTGACTTCCTGCCCCTAGACTTAGGGAATATCGAAGTCATCTTAGGCATGACTTGGTTATAGACGCTGGGGAGATGACCGTAAACTGGAAACTGCCCAGGATGAAGTTCCAGGAGGATGGGATGGCAGTGGTCCTACAGGGAGGCCCCAGCCTATGCAGGGTACTGGTCTCACTGAAGACCGTGGTGAGGACCATCCAGACGAAGGGCGGTGGGTACTTGGTGGAGTTATATTCGTTGACAGGATAGAGTGGTGCTGAGGCCAGCATGGAGTAGCACATTCCAGGAGAGGTACATCAGCTGATAGAGCAGTTCGAGGAGGTCTTTCAGGAGCCACATGGACTTCTACCACCGAGGGATCACAAGCATGCCATAGTTCTGTGGGAGGGTGTTTCCTACATCAGTGTGAGGTCTTACCGCTATCCACAGGCACAGAAAGACGAGATAGAGAGGATGGTAACGGAGATGGTACATGCTAGTGTTATCTAGTCCAGTGTGAGCCCCTTTTCCAGTCCAGTGCTACTAGTGAAGAAGGATGAGAGCTAGCGCTTCTGCGTAGATTACATGGCTTTAAACAAGGAGACTGTGCTAGATAGTTTCCCATGCTAGTGATCGACGAGCTTTTGGACGAGTTGCACATGGCAGCCATTTTCACGAAGATCTCAAATCAGGCTACCACCAAATCAGGATGCGGGGGAGGATGTGCCTAAGACTATGTTTAGAACGCATGATGGCCACTATGAGTTTTTAGTCATGCCCTTCGACTTGACTAACACAACTGCTACTTTCCAGTCTCTTATGAACAAGGTATTCCGTCTTTACCATCGACGATATGTGCCCGTGTTTTTCGATGACATCTTGGCATACAGTCGTACCTTGGAGGAGCACTTGGACCACCTGTAGGTTGTTTTCCAGGAGTTGCAGTGCCATCAGTTGTTCGCCAATAGAAAGAAGTGCTTATTTGGACAGCCACATGTGAAGTATTTAGGGCATGTGGTATTTGCAGATGGAGTGTCAGCTGACAGAGCAAAGATTATGGCGATACTGGACTGGCCGCGCCCCACCACTCTAGGGGGGCTGGGGGGATTCCTCGGTTTGACTGGCTATTATCGCAGATTCGTGCAGGGATACCGTACTATCGCCTATCCGCTCACAGAGCTACTCAAGAAGGACCAGTTCATTTGTAGTGAGGAGGCGACGCCAGCTTTTGAGACCGTGAAGGCCATGACCATCGTGTCAGTCCCAGCGTTGCCAGACTTTTTCAGACCATTTGTTTTAGAGGTAGATGCGTCGGGACATGAATTGGGAGCGGTTTTGATGCAGGATCAGCGGTACATAACATATTACAGTCAGGTGTTGGTAGATAGAGCCAGACTGCGATCGGTTTATGGGAGGAATCCGATGGCCATTGTCTTATCCATTCAGAAGTGGAGGCCATACTTGTTGGGGAGGAGTTTTCTGGTGCGCATAGATTAGAGGAGTCTCAAATACTTTTAGAGCAATGCATTGTGACAGAGGAGCATCAAAAGTGGCTGTAGAAGCTGATGATGTACATGTTTGAGATTGAGTATCACACATAATTAGAGAACAAGGCGGCCGACACACTTTCACGACGAGAGGAGGACATACAGTTGGTGGCATTGGCAGTTTCTGTGCTACAGCATTGGGAGCCGCTGCAGCAGGATGTTGAGCAGAATCAGGAGCTGGTAAGCATACGGGCGGCACTTTTGCAAGGATCTACAGAGCATCCATACTTTACTATACATGACAGACGGCTACTATATTGGGGGCGCTTAGTACTTTCGAGGACGTCTACACATATTCCGACCATACTCTAGAAGTTTCACATCAGTGTCATATGAGGACATTATGGGGTCCTCAAGACCTATCCGAGACTGGCGATGGATGTCAACTGGAAGGGGATGAAGAAAGACGTCTCGAGGAGGGTTGCAGAGTGCGACGTTTGCCAGCGTCACAAGTATTAGGCGATGGCTCCAGGGGGTTTACTACAGCGTTGTCCTTGTCCGAGCGTGTGTGGGAGGACATCTCCATTGATTTTATTGATGGATTGCCGAAGTCGGGGGGATACTGTCATATTTGTTGTGGTACACCGCTTCAGCAAGTATGCACACTTTATACCACTTCGGCATCCTTACAACGCAGTGTCGGTGGCTGAGGTATTTGTGAGGGAGGTTATTCTCTTACATGGGCCCCAAAATCCATTGTCTCTGACAGAGACACGGTTTTCTTGAGCAGATTCTAGCAGGAGCTTTTTAGGCTGCAGAGTACAGTTTTGAGACAGAGCACAACCTATCACCCGTAGACGGATGGCCAGACTGAGGTCGTCAACATGAGTGTTGAGACTTATCTGAGATGCTTTATTTCAGAGAGCCCCAATGAGTGGGCCCGTTGGCTGGCATGTGCGGAGTATTGGTACCTACATCTTATCACACCGCAGCTCAGACGACACCCTTTAGGATTTTGTATGGATGTGATCCTCCACATTTAGTACACTATGCGCAGGAGACGACACCATTATCCAATGTGGAACAGTACCTGTCAGCGAGGGATCGGATTTTGGAGGAGCTGAAGCTCCATCTGACTAGAGCTCAGCAGATTATGAAGACGGGGCAGATCGTCATTGCAAAGATGTGCAGTTTGCAGTTGGGGACATGGTGCACCTTAAGCTGAGACCCTACAGGTAGAGATTCTTGGCCCACAGGAGGAATGAGAAGTTAGCACCGAGATATTTTGGACCTTACGTGGTCAAGGCCAGTGCGGTACCAGTTGTGTACCGGTTACGGCTACCCTCAGGATCGGTTATTCATCCAGTTTTCGCCAGGTTATCGGAGACCACACCTTTGCCGATGCTTCCGGAGACGTTGACAGATGATATGGAGGTGAGATTGGAGCCTGAGGGGCTGAAGGGGGTATGCAGAGGGAGCACTGGAGAGCAGGAGGTTCTATTGCAGTTGAAGGGCTTACCAGAGCACGAGAGCACGTGGGAGTCCCGGGACGTTATGGCATAGCAATTTCTAGACTTCAACCTTGAGGGCAAGGTGGCTCTTTGGGGGTGGGAGTAATGATGGGCTCCGTGTGTATCGGAGGCACAACAAGGGGGCACACACACCAGAGAAGCGGCCGAACCAAGCATGAGGCTAAAAGGGGCGTGTTCGTGCTCTTTTTTAATTATTTTATATTATAATGGCAAAATTGTAATTAGATGTGAGGGGGATTAGTATCTAAGCCTAGGGTTAGCCGCCGGTTTCTATTATGCATATTTTGATTATTTTCGAGAGGTAGAGAGGTAGAGATTGTTCTTCGTGTTCTTCGGGGAAGATGCGGACGTCCCTTTGGAAGAGAAGATTACCTCTTATTTGTAGCCTATTTATCTATTAAAAATTCAGTTTTTATTCAATAAATTTCAGTTTCGTTGAGGTTCTATCACAAACACAAGGGGTTAGTGAAATGTATATATGGTGTGTATTGGCAACTTAGTAGCGTAATATCACAATACATAATATTTTATGAACATTCTCTTTCGGGCTTTTAGAAGAGCATGTTTAAGTTCATGTTTCTCTGTCTATGTTTCTATTAGTGTATATAAATATTTGATGTTTTCGTAATGAAATGTATAGGCTGTATATAAAGCAGCTTCCTTCAAGAACCTCAATTGAAGGCCAATACATAATGTTTTATGAACCTTTTCTTTCGGGCTTTTAGAAGAGCAAGTTTAAGTTCATGTTTCTCTGTCAATGTTTCTATTAGTGTATATAAATATATTATTGATGATTTTCATAATGAAATGTATAGGCTGTACATAAAGCAGCCTCCTTCAACAACCTCAATTGAAGGTCATGAATCAGAACCTGAATGGGCAGAGTACAAAATTAAGGAGACTAACATGTTTACAGTTGACAAGTATCAACAGGTGAATTTTCTTTTCCTTTTCTTTTCCTGAATTATATACTCAAGAATACGAGTCTTTCCTATTTATTTTATTTTTTAGGTCTAATTTTTTGTTCATCTTTTTAAGATTATATTGGTGACAGCTTTGAGTAATTCTCCTGTTTAGTCTTCAGATTGGATTCTTTCCTAGAGAGAGAGCTTTTTCTCTGAGATACCAGACTGCTGGAATGTTGGAAACTGTACTTCGAGCCGGCGTGCTTGGAGAAGATGACACAGGAGAAGAATCTCCTAAGTAAGAACTTCTGTTACTAGAAAAGTTCCTTACCACATATTGATAGTTTGATACCTCATGCTAAAGTAATGTTTCCTAATAGAATTTCTGCCTCAGGAGATCATGATGTTTTAAATAACCTTTTGAACCAGTCGTCATGTTCTCTTACTACTGGGGCATCGTATATTTTGTATGCCCAATAATGTATTGACTTTGAAATTTGAATTCTAAATTAGCTCTACATGTTTTGGCATTTATAAATATTAGTGAATTATATGAATCTGTTCAAGTTGTCATTTATATGTCTTCACGCCCAACCAAAAAAATCATCAAAAATATGGGCTTTCTGATTTGGCCTCTTTGTTAGTTTGTTTATCTGAAAGGTTAGTTTCCTTGCTTTTCTTACTTTTTTCCTATTAGAAATTTGAAGATCCCTTCTCGGCGGCCTTCCGTTGTCTGCGAGAATTGCCTTTATTCATTGCAGAAGGATATGAGAGCTAGAGCTTTCCATATAATGGACCCAAAGGGAGTCCTTGAGATGCTTCTTATCTTTCTTGAAGAAAGAGGAAATGAGATGCCTCATATCGCTACTTCATGCAGCTTCAAGGTTAGTGTGACATTATTCTATCTAGTTAATTGTCAGCTGAGTGTATTTTTTTGCTATTTGTCCATAGCAGACTAGAGCAATATAGCAGTTATCGCAAAAATGATATGAAATAATCACTACTGTCTGGTGAAACACATGTATCACATATCTTGACAGAACCCTTGCTGCCCATTTCAATTTTGGTTTTGTATCCATATTTAGGTTCTACTCCCATCTTAGCAGGATATCTCGCCTAGGATAACTCCAGTGTTGGGTCGATGGGAAGGCCATTCTGTAACTAAACGAAGTGGTGTCTATGGAGCAACAATTGCAGAGGCTGATACCATTGCTTTGCTGGAAATGGATGACAATGGCCAGTTAATCCAGGTATGTGACATTTCTTGTGCAATTTATTTCTTGTAATCTGTCAAGCAATAGTAACATCTTTTCTTATAGGGAATTGCTATTGGGACAGACCCAATTGCTGAGTTCACAGACCTAATTGCCTGAGAGTCATCTCATATGTCTGTGAACTCAGAAATTAGGTCTGTCCCGGTAGCAATTCCCTTTTCTTATAACTTGGTGCACCCTCGTTGGGTGCACCTTTCACCCTCAATGCCATATTCCACTAACTTCCCGTACCTAAAACTGCAGACTTTATTTCGAAGAACTTTTCTAACACCAGCAGAAACAACTCCGACTAGATTTAGTGGAACATGCAATATTGGGGATCTACATATGAAAGAGTTTAATTCAGAAAAAAAAATGTCAATATTACTCTGTATTTTTTTAAAAATAAACTGTTTGATATGACGACAATGACAACATCAACAGAAATAACAATTAGCACTGTTGCGGTTTGTGCCGTCGATTTTGTTAGTACTATGTATTTGTTTAGTTTTTGGGTAATAAAGCGGATAACTTCCACCCTCTTCCCTGGCAAGGAAAGAAATTCTCTCAACATAGACAAGCAGTGAATCTGCGGCCAACCTTACCGGTATCACAAGCAAGTGCATGCCCCCCTTCTCATTGAAGTTCATCTTAATGTGTCAATGATTATTTCCTGTTATACTTATCTTCTTGCCGACTATCTGGCCTATAACATTTTAATAATATTTCAGTAATTTTAAATTTCCAGCATTTTGTCTCTAGGGTGTTTGTTGGGGTTTCATGTTTCCATCATATTGAGGCAATATTGTACTTTTATGACTGTGAACATCCAGTCTACTAGTATTAATACTGTTGGAGCCATGCATTTATCTTATCTGGACGTTTTAACAGGCTTAACACAATCAGTTACGGACTCCATGGCCCACCAAAGTTGGTCAACATGATAACTAGTACCTAAACTATCAATAGATCTTTCAAAACCCGTGTAAACTGCTATATCGATGCTATTCTATACTTGGATTTTTTTTGGATTTATTTTTCTGCTAGTCAATACTTCAGATGTTAATATCCTTAAAGCAGTATGTCACTTGGAATATCGATAGACCAAATGCTTCTTTGTTGATTCCTCAATTAGGACATAACTACAACTTCTGTGGGTGGCACAACGGCAAATGTGCACTGGACGGGCACAGTATCGGACAACTTGGTTAACTTTGATGGAGGATTCCAGCTTACCTTGTTACCTGGAGGAATGTACATGGGATGTCCTTGTGACGTTGCCAAGCACGTGGCCCAATCCCAGTCCTTCCATCTCGAGTTCTGTTGGATGGAGTCGCCGGCTAAGAGGCAGAGACTCATCCGAACTTATGATGTGGAGGGCATGGCTGTGTCGTCAACATACATCTTGGAGACCAAAGCATGATGCAGAAAAGGCTTTCTCAGTGAATCTTTTCCTCCGGGGCAAAATATCCACTTCTTTGGGATGAAGAGCGTGAAAATGGTAACCCATTCTCTACATATTATATGTTATTAGGCTTTTTTATTCAGATTTCTTTTGAAAGGTGAGGAGCTATTTTGCAGATGCATAAAGACAGAGAAATCAAAATATAAACATCTCTTACTTGTCTAAACGTTACAAAGTCTTTGGTTTTTTTACTTCACCTCCCTAATCAAAATAGTTGCTCGACTTCCCTATATACATTTATTTATTTATTTTTCTGTTGAAAATGCTGGCAGAATCTAAGGCTTTATTCTATTTGCATGGCTTAGTTTGTGTTGATATTTGGTTTTTAATTTTTGATACGTAGTACTTATTAATCAATTGATAAGCATCAAATCTGGAACTCTTCTTTACAAGCCTCCAAATTTTTTCCCCTAGAATGTAAACTCTTCAAATCATATAGAAGCTTAGGTTATTGCTTTAGGCTTGTCATTGAGTCTGGGTAAGCACCTACCCTACTAGGGACAGGAAGTGTTGAATGTTTGAAAAATGTGATAAAGTTTTTTTTCAAGTTAATCTATAAATTACGAGGATTTTTTTGAAGTTTTTTTGAGCAAAAACCAATGGTTTTTTGAATCCTAGAAGCAAATTTTATCTAAGCCCAAAATAGTGCAAAATAGGGTCCAGCATTACGCAGACTGTTGAGCCATCGCACGCGTGCAGCGCGTGCGAACCTAGGTGCACAGCCCAAGCCTGCAATACGCGCGGCCCAGGAGTGGGCGGGTAGCCGGTAGCCTATGAGCGCGTGCGGCCCATCAGTAAGCATGTGCCTCACGTGAACTGCACGGGGCGTTTGCGTGAGCTGCGCGCGGTCGTGGATCCGATTCCGAATTCTTTCCAGGCCTCTTAGGTTTTCATTAAGGATATTTAAACCTTGTTTTGGTTAGGTTTTTATGCAACTTTTCCTGTACAAGATTGCGAAGTTTGCAACTACCCGTAGAAATACAAAGTGCAAACTGATGGGGCCAAGAGAGAGTTGTTTGAGATCTAAAAAAGGGATTTCTCCGTTTACTTTCTTTTTTTAATTCTTAGTAGGTTTGGTTTTTCCTTAAACCAAATGCTGTAACTTATAATCCAAAATTAATGAAGTATGAACGGCTGGACGTATACCAAGTGTTGTATTAAACTAGTATTATTTTTTGTGTCAGGTGTGTGTGTTTTTGTCTGCGTTACTTTTCATATATATTGTTGTATTGCGGGTTTTGTAGAGAAAGTTATTAGCTTTGTTTGTTACTTTTAAGATCTTGAAATTCTGCGGAACGATTGCTTTCTTGATAAGCCTATCAATAGGGCATATAGCCCAAGAGAGGCGATCCCAGTCACACCCAACAATTGGTATCAGAGCAAGATTCGTGAAACAAGTTCAAGGCAACGGTTGAAAGTTCTTCTACACACAAAGGTGTAACCGAAGGAGCAATTGGTTCGAGTTCGTATGTGGATCGCTTGTATGTGACAGATGGATGATCACAATACAAAATTGAAAAGTTTGATAGCAATGGAATCTTCGAGATGTGACAATACAAGATGATAGCAATCTTGAGAAAAGATCGTGTTCCCAGGGTGATGTACAACACAAATACTCTATCAACAAATATCTCGAAAAGGGAACAGATGGAGATGGAGGACTTAGCTTTGACAACCATCTAGCTCAGTTTATCGGACGAGTTGATTTATCAGGTGTCTGAGGAGACTACATCCAAGGATTATGGACAAGCTTGGGAAGCTGTATCATAAAGTCACTCACCAAAAGGTTGATCTTGTTAATGACCTTCTTCACTTTCAACATGAGAGATGCGACCTCATTAAAAGATACCTGGATACCTTCAATGGCTTAGTGATGAAGATGAGGGTCATTGGATTAACTGTAGAGGCAGAGTACGAGATGATGATTCTGCTTATATCGTTGCCAAAGCGATTCACGACATTCATCAACACAATGGGTTATAGTCGGTATACTCTCAGTCTTGAGGACGTGAAGGCAAGGCTCTACAGTGAGAAGTTAAGAGATCGGATGGCAGGAGATTGTTTGAGCAGAGAAGATTCAGACCGCTAGGGCCTATTTGCTTCAGGACGAAGCAATGTGAGAGGCGGTAACAGGAGACGATCAAGATTGAGGACTAAAGGCGAGACATGCTATATTTGCAAGGAATGCAGACATTGGAAGTAAGACTACCCAAAGAGGATGAACAGAGACACTGAGGATATACTAGCATCTTCGTTAGTTGCAGTTATACAGACGGAGGAGGTAAGGATCGAAGATGCATACAGTGTGCTCGTAGCATGCTAGTTAGATGTTGAGAATCATGCATGGGTCATAGATTCCGGGCATCGTTCCACATGATGCCAAATAGGTGGATTGCTTTCTTATCTACCAAAGGAAGAAGGATGCATCAGTCCGTATAGGCAACAATGACGCGTGCAAAGTTGTGGGAGTCGGTTCAGTGAGAATCAGGATGTTCGATGGCATGGTGCACACACTCACAACGTGTGGCCTGTTACAGAGCTATGGAATTCACTAGTTTCTTTGGGGGTGTCGGATTCCATAGGATACAAGGTTACAATAGAAACCGAAGCTTTTAAAATATCGAATGGATCGATGGTGGTGATGAGATGTGAAAAAGTCAGAGATTTATATTTGTTGAAGGGGACAACGATTATAGGAGATCCCAGTATCGAAATTGAGAGTTTACAGGAGATTGATTCGACCAAGTTGTGGCGTCTCAGACTTGGACATGTCGTAGAGAAAAGCTTGAAGACTTTAAGGAAGCATGTTCTGATCAAATGGGTGAACTTTAAGTAGTAGGAGTTTTGCAAGGATCTGTGTCTATAATAAGCAGATGAAGGTTATTGTCGGTGAGCGGCAGCATGACACAAGAGGGATTCTTGAGCATGTTTACACCGACGTTTGGGGTCTTGCACCCGTAACCTCTCTAGATGGAGCTGTATACTTCATATCATTCATCGATGATTTTTTTAAAGACAATTTGGGTGCATGTGATGAATGAAAAGTTAGAGGCGTTTGAGAATTTCGAGGCATGGAAGACCCTTGTGGAATGTCAAATGGAAAAGAAGCTAAAAGTGCTAAAATCTGACAATAGTGGCGAGTTTACTTCTGCTAAGTTTGAGGAAATCTGTATGGAGTATGGAGTAAAGATGCACTTCACTACACCAGAAGATCCACAGTCAAATGGATTTGCGATGAGAATGAATATGACACTATTAGAGAAGGTGACGTGTCTCAAATTCATATCAGGTTTGTCAAAGGGATTTTGGGCCGAAGCCATATCGTCCACAGCTTATTTGATAAAAAGAATTTCATATTCAGCTATTGGTGGAAAAATTCCAGAGGAGGTTTTGACAGGGAAGCCAGTGGATCTATATCATCTTCGGGTGTTTATATGTCCAGTTTATGATCACGATGAATGTGACATGTTCGGCGCCAAAGGAAGGAAGTGTGTCATGCTAAGATATATGAATGTTGTCGAGGGTTATAAATTTTAGAGTCCAGATGCAAAGAAGATCTTGGTTGATCGATAAGTGACATTTGATGAATCGGCGGTGCTGCAAGGAAAGCCTTTAGAAAATACCAAAACAGGTGGAGGTAAGAGCTGCCAAACAAGTGGATGTATTTATTCGAAATTGCAGGATTGACATAGATGTTGGTAAAGACGTGGTGGTTGATAGGGAGAGTCCACATGAGGATACTACTGTAGGTAGCAATGATAATGGGAGTTCTAGTTGAGGTGGAGATCATAAAGCTACTGTAGATAATTCTACTGCTAACAGAGGGGGGGGGGGGGGGGGGGGGGGGGCACACTATGAAGGCTCCGGCTCATTATAAGGACTACATGAATTTGGCTTATGCATTGCATAAGCATGCAGATTCTATGGCTGATAGATTTGCAGTGAATGCATTGAGTTGCACACAAACTCAGGATGGATGTGTGCTAGGAAAGATGTTGACATATTAGCACATCTCAAGAAAATTCACAAGAAGGATAATATGAAGATGGACAGATTGGTAGTGAAGTTTGAGCCCCTTGAGCGGGGCTCAAACTTATTTTCCTTGAAGAAGTGCTAAGGTGCCACGATGTTTTGCTTCGGGTGATGGATTCAGGTGATACGGTGAATTTGGGTTTGTTGGACACTCGGGTAGTTGATGATGCTTACTATAATGCTCACTAGCCAAGTGCATTGGCCTCAGAACGGGGAAATTTATTTTTTGAAGGGGGATGATATGGAGTTTTGGTTTGGCTTGGGCTCTGTGGTGTGTTTGTATCACGGTGAAGTGTTGAAAAATATGATTCAAAGCACCAAAAATATTCCAAAATTAATCTAGGATTTAAGAGGATTTTTAGGAGATTTTTAAGGCCAAAACACTGATTTTCTGAAGCCTAAAAGAAGATTTTATCAAGCCCAAAATCATGCATGGTGGTCCTACTGAGCTGCTCACGTGTGCAATGCGGGCGAGCCAAGGCCTGCAAGTGCGCGCTGCTCATGGGGGTGCCAGAGAGCAACGCACATACTGTGCAGGCGTGAGCGCGGATCCCAATCGGGATTTAGATCCAGATTCCTTTCCAGATCTGTTAGGGTTTTATTAAGGGTATTCTAGGTCTTTATGCGAATTCTCATGTACAAGTTTGCGGCGAACTTGTAGAAATACAGAGGCCAAATTGAGGGGCCAAGAGAGAAGTTTGAGAGCCAATAGAGGGGTTTCTCCATTGTTTTTTCTCCATACTCTTAGAGGGTTGGTTTTTTCCTTGAACCAACCGTCATAACGTGTGAATTAAGAATAATAAAGCATTAATGATCTCTTCAATAGGGCGTACGCCAAATAGGGCATACGCCAAGTATTGGGTGGAGTAAAGTTTGGTGTCAGGTGCGTGTTTTTCTTTGTTTTTCGTTACTTTTTATGTATGTTGATGCGTTACTGTTTTGTAGAGGAAGTCATTAGCTTTGTCCGTTGCCTCAAAGATATTGGAATTTTGTGGGGTGGTAGCTTTCTTGATAAGTTTAACAAGAGGCCATAGGAGCCCAATAATTGTGATCATACTCACCACCGACATTGAATACCGCCAAACCGAATAGGACCCAGACCCAATTACCCAATGATCAAAAGGTCAAGTAGTGGTATGGTTGTTACGAATCCATTTTAGGACACAAACCCATTTGAATTGCAACGGATGTACGATGCATGGAAGAAATAGATGGTGGATAAACGACTCCCATCTGTACACGTTAGACATGAAAATGGGCAGGGTCCGAGGGTCCCCCTGACTCGGTACTTAAAAACCTCGATCCGACCCATTACTTGCAAACAAACACAAGACTGTGGTTAGAGCTTTCATTAGAAATATCATTAGATTCGGTTTACAAGCTTTTCAAACAGCCTCATCTATTGTTATAGCACAATTAGCCAAAAAAAAAGCTATAATTATAGCACAATAATAAGTTTTTTTTTTGGGGATACCCCTTTCTAGAAGAAAAATGAATAAGCTTTTCCTATTTTGTACTTATAGAAAGCTACTGATGGTGCCAAAAGATGGATAAGCTCCGCATAGAGACAAAATCACAAGCACGTTTTCATGCAACCTCTTTCTGACCTGTCTCTCTTCGGTCTCCAATGAGCAATTCTTAGCCACATGAAGATGCAAAAATGCTTATTCGTCCCTTCTAATTATTTTGTTTAAATTTGTCACCCATCTCTGTGAACTTGAGTGCCCTGCACGATAGGGTGCTCTTCTTTTCCCGAAATGCCCCTGGATTTTCAACCCGTTTCAAAAACCAATATTTTTCACTCGTCATGGTAGGCGAGATTTTTTCGGGTACCACGACGGTTGCAGTCCATCGAACAGGGGTTGCTATGCCCACATACTAAATGCTATATGCACAGACCATTTTACTCACGCACACAAAAATTTAAAACTATCATTTTTTTATTACTTTACACATAACACCATATCATTACATTACTCCTCTTCTCCTCACGCCCCACTTCTACACACAGTAGCCGCCGTCACATCCACACAACCCTCCCACATCATCCCCTCACCCACGCACATAGCCAACCCCACCCCTCTTACTTCTCTTCATCATCCCCACTCTTCATTTCTCCCACATCCCCTCTTCCACCGATGAGTCTGCAACGGTAGCATTGGCAATAGGAACATCGGCGGAAGAGGGAAGTGGGAGGAATGATGAGGAGGGAGAGGGTGGATGAAGAATGGGAGGGGTCGGCGATGCGCGGTGGCGAGGTGTGATCGTGGGGGCTAGGGGGATTGCGACGGTGGCGACGACTGACACTGACAGTGAAGAAGAAGAGAGGTGAGGGAGGAGGGAGAGAGTTGGGGTGTAAATGAGGAAAACTTTCAACGGCAATCCCATAAATTTTGGCCGGGAAACTTGTAATGAAGTGGTTTGTGTATTCAACAATTAGGATTGTGCGCATAGCAACTCCATGGTGAGCCGCGAGCAAAGGCAATCTGTCTTTTCTTGCATTGCCGAATATGCCCTTACTAGGCGGCACAAATGAATGATATGTCCACTCTTAGTTTTTAACACTTTAACATGTGGTCACCAATGTATTAATATGTTATTATGGATCATATTACATGGTTTTTGAGTTCATAAATGTAACCAAACAATATGCAGACTAGCAAGCAACTCCCTTGAGCAATGCGTGACCATAACTAAATAGCAAATGTGCAATTTTGCTGTCATGTGATGTCATTGCCGAATTTTTTTTTTTTTTTTTTTTTTTGCGGGGGGGGGGGGGGGGGGGGGGGGGGGGGGGGTGTGTGTGTGTGTGTGTTGCATTTGGTTTTTTTTTGGTTGCAAAATTTCAAATTTTTTTACTCAACCCCGACGATGAGGGTCTGAGATGGATCACATCAACAGCAAAGAGGAAATCATTGGTTAGGTGATACTAGTTGCAGGGAAAAAAAGGAGGTGAACACGGCGCTTACGGTCTTCACCGAAAGAGTTTAAGAATCCGCGAGTATCGTTTGAGTATACTCGCGCAAAGGTACGAACTTTATGTCTTATTATTCGGTGATATAATTCCTAGATTAGCAGTAGATCATGAGCATGATGCCTAGTCAAGAAAATTTTGAATTTTCCATCTTCCGCTGCTTGATCTAAATGTTTATATACTATTTTCATAACCTTACAAATCTATCATCGTGACGGGCTAGCTTCCACCAACTACGAATCAAGCAACGCCACATCGACGACTCCTCGGAAATCAGAACTGACCACTCAAATCATGCATTTAATGCGAATCATGTCAATAGTTCCTTCTCCATATCCTGACGCTACAGTCCCTCCCTGAAAGATGGCAGTCACGATAGCATGCCATCATGAGTGCGCTTCCATCCAAGCGACCCTCTTCATTCATTATTCCTGAAGCAAGTCAGACCGACTAGATGGGGTTAGCCACATCCTTAGTTCAGTTTGTCTCCTCGTCTTTCCACTCCCGACCTCATGGTCGCAGCTCGGGTCGGTAGTGCCTAACCGAGAAGATGACGGGCCATTATAAATACTTGGTCCCATCAGCATTGGGGCACATATTAGCTTGTCAGATGAGACCCGCCATAGGGGACCTCCAAACCCAGCTCGAGAGGTTAGCCCAAGCAGACCTCAGCTCAGCTTAGCTCAGCACATCTCTTAGGGACGTTGTCCGGCCCCAAGGCCGGCCTCCTTAGCCTTAAGGCCAGTGCCCCTACTTGCTTGATTAGATCGGTCCACTCCATGTGGCATAAAATCAGGCGACCCATCCGTCCTTTGTCAATAACAGTCTGCCTTATCTGATGTAGCGGTCCATTACCTCCTCCCAAATCTGTGCACATGACTGATTGACATGAGACGGTTACACCAGGGAATCCGCGGTCCCCACCTCTGCCTGACGTGACGTGACCCCCCTTTTGGCTTATGTATAAGAGGTATGATATCTTCGCCGTCAGGTACATTCTTTCACGTCTATCTCGGTATGCAAATCCTAACTCAAAACACCAATGTCTATGTGCACAGCCACGCTTAACCCGTACGCCGCTACCACACACAGGTTGTCCTATGCCTATAACCTCCTTTCCTATATCATCGCTTGACTTAGGCATCAGTGGGTAGAAGGGGAGTCCGCCACCCGACCCAAGGATATGCCACATGGTTTTCTGATGTCTCTACATATCCTGTTCAAGTACACGAGAAAGAGGACGACACGCTGAAACTGCCCTGTCCAGGCCCATCTGGTGCAGAAATGCTTACGTTAGCATGTCGGCCCTGGAGTTCGGAGGCCTTGTCGGTTCCCGTAAGATTCCATGTATCAACACATTAGGGCATGTTCTTTTGCAAGAAAATTGGGTTGGAATCCTAATTTTAGCACAATTTCGATACTATTCATGCAAAATCCTGATTCAATTTCGTATGAGCTGTTCTTTTAAGGACTGAGGTTTTTCGGAATATATTCCGACGTGGCGCTCGAATGAAGAATCCTACCCTCAAATTCGATCTCTCCGCAATTCGGGCGGATTACAGACGATTCCCAACCAAAGGTGGGCCCTCTCTCTCCATTTGACCAATAGGAGCAAAGGCTTCTTTCTTTTTTTTTTCCGTTTGGAGCAGCGCAGGCGCATGGAAGGCAGCGCAAGTGCAACAGAAGGCGGGCCCCTCGCTATACACAAATAGGATTAGATATTTTCGTACCTATTTAACTATTTTAATTATTAATTAGATATTATATTAATTAATAATTTTAGTATTAAGTATTTAGCTTAGGTATAAATAGGACACATTAATTTGAGTGGACCCCACGCCACTTTCTTCATTCAACTTTCTTCGTCCAAAAGAACACACTACACGGAGTGAGACCCACCTCAACTTTCCAACTCCACAATCCAACCTCACATTCCAGCAAAAGAACACACTACACACAAATTTCTCTCTCATCAGATTTCTAACTTCTCAACTTTCCCAATTATACTTTCCTACAAAAGAACATGTCCTTAGCCAACCACAAAAAAGAATACAATTATTATTAAGTGGAAAAAAGGAAAAAACTAATCCCACAAACCAATGTCTATTTTCTTCTTATTTAAAATAATCAAACTGAAAGGCCAACTCCGTCTTTATAAAAACCTGAGCAACGAAGCCTCGGGTGCTGCTAGTCACATTTAACATTTTAAAAACAAGTTACATGTATTTACAAGGTTGCCATTCCCTTTGGTACACTTCTAATAGATAATGGCAAATCTGTGAATAAATGTAATTTGTTAAGCAAAAATGTATAATGCCACTGGCAGCGGTCGGAAGCCTCCTCCAGCTCTCTCAAGTCAACGTCTCTACGTAGAGGTGCGTCTCGGTTTTCACTTGGAGGGAATTTTAGCTTCCATTTTACTCTTCCTCCTCTTTCTCTCAAATTTCCTTCGTCCCCGAAAAATCCCTCCAACAAAAAAAACTCAAAGAACTCGGAAAATTGAAATTATTTGCAGAACTCCAGAAAGAATCCGAACTCTTTTTCACATGTAAAGTCGAACAATCTATCAAGCAGTAACTTAGCCGCCGCCGCCGCCACCACGAGACCATGGCAGACGGCGGCAGAGCGGCGGAACCAAAGGCGGTGACCGCACCGCCTCGGCCGACTATATCCCTCCCCCCTCGCTCCACCTTCGAGAGCATCTTCAGGAGCGGCGCTGACGCCAGCCCTGGCCCGATGACGCTTGTCTCCAGATTCTTCAGCGATGATCCCGACAACGATTGCCGA
Source organism: Scilla litardierei (assembly GCA_030789695.1). NCBI lineage: Eukaryota > Viridiplantae > Streptophyta > Magnoliopsida > Asparagales > Asparagaceae > Scilla > Scilla litardierei. The sequence continues at coordinate 41,412,192 of CM061141.1, forward strand.
TCGTTCTCGCAGCTCCTCGCGGGGGTGACGTCGCCGGTGACGGTGGCGGCGCAGCAGAGGAGGTCTCCTCCGGCGCCGGCAAGCTCTGCGGACGAGGACGGGAACCATCCGAGGAGAGGGATTGTGTGTGAGAATCGGCCGACGAGCTTGGTTGTGTCTCAGCCGCAGTCTCAGTCGCCGTCGCCGTTCTTCATGGTGCCGCCGGGGCTCAGCCCGGGAGGGCTGCTGGAGTCGCCGGCGATCTTCTCGCCTAATTTGGTTGGTGGTCTTTATCTGAAAATTCGATCTTTGTTTTCATAACGAATGCCTTTTTAGCTAGTAGGCTAATTTTAGTTAGACAACGACCTCGAAGCCAACCTTAAAATGGATGATTATGTGGATGTACCAGTATAGATTGAAATCCAAGATTGGGTTTGAGATTCCTTGAATTTCGTTTGTTAGCACATGTTAGTTGTGATTTAAATTCTTACCTTCTGCTCTGATGGATTTTGGTATGTAATAAAGGGGTGTTGCATATTGTTGATTGCTCATCAGTATCCTTCTTAAGTTGACCTTTTATAATCACTAGCTATATCTAGATGAGCATTGCTAAATACACCGAAAAACCGGTGTAAGAAGATGACAACATCCCCAATTTGACAAAAAACAATCAAATAAAGAGTTACATCATTCACTCTCTCTTATTTGCTTTCTTTTTTAGGAAAGGAGTCACCTCCTTGCACTGAAGACATCGGTGTAGAGAGAACTGGCCTATCTAGATTTCTTTGGTACTGATATCAAGTAATTGATCTGGAAATTTTTTAACTAAATTTGATGCATCTTTTGGGATGAAAGGCTTTGTTTCTGTTTACTGGGATTGTAATATGATGGTTTGTATTTTGGGACGGAAGTCTCATGATTTGATGGCTTGCCAGATAAATATAGGTGGACAATTTATAACATTTGTTCAATTATTCAAATGGATAAAAGATACATCCGCATTCCTTGGTCTGAGACATTGAGTGCATAATTATTATTTTGAAACAAATTTCTGAGTAGATGACAGCTTAAATTGAAATTTTAGAATGGAGTTGGGCATGTATGTTTGTTATTAAAGTTGATTTACTTCTTACATAAATTTACTGATGTTATAACTTAATTAACATTGACTAAGGTTTGACTTAATTAGGGCGAAGGTTGTCATTTGTAATTTTACTAGTCATAACACGTGCCCGCGGGCACGGTTCATTTAAGATTTCCTCCGCGAAACCTTTGTTCCCCGAAAAATTATTTCCACAGCCAAAATTTAACAGAACAATAATTAGCATAAAAATATTTAGCGCCACGGGTATTTTCGGCGCGGAACAACAAATTCGGCGTAGGCGCCTTCGGCGCGGAACAACAAATTCGACGTTGAACAATCAATTTGGCGTCCGTGCCTTCAGCGCGGAACAATAAATTAGCGTTAAAAAATTTAGCGGACGCCTTCGGCGCCGGCGCCGAAACAACAAACCTCAGCGTACTTTTACGCTAATTTGTTGTTCCGCTAATTGTTTTATGCTAATTTTTTATTTTGTTTAATTTAATGGATCATGCTTCTCCATAATTTTTCCCAAGGCACTTTTAATTTTCAAGTTAGGTTCCCAAGACACTTTCCCCCTCAAATTCAATCTCCACAATCTTTCCCAAGTCACTTCTAATTTCAAAGTTTAGGTTCCCAAGGCACTTCACCCCCAAATTTAATCTCCACTATCTTTCCCAAAACACTTCTAATTTCAAAGTTTTAGTTCCCAAGACACTTTCATCATCAAAATTTAAGTTTTACCACTAAAATTTTCACAAAATCCAATCTCAACCATTGATTTACCTAGATCAAATCTTAGCTACTCTTTATCTTGTCCTAATCAGCCTTAGAATTCAAAAAACACTGTCAAATGTATAATAGATATGGATATGCAACATGTTCTTTTCATTAAATCTTTATAATGTGGAGCCTTTACAGAGCACCTTAGCATTTGCCAATTCATCTCTCTCTATATTCCCTTTTGGACATCATGACCAGCTGAATCACTTTAGGGCTTGTTTGGCATGACTTGTGTAGGGGTTATGGACTTTTGAAAGAGGAGCTGTGATGTTTTGGAGCATTAATTGCTTTATAATGATATGTAAGAGGATCTAATGAGTAAATTGAAGTTTCGGAGGAGAGGTAAGGGGATGGGGTTATAAATTTTTTATAATGATATTGAAGAGGATCTAATGAGTTGGTTGGTGTTTCGGAGGACTGGATGAGAGGTATGGGGCTTTTATAATGATACGGAAGAGGAGCTAATTAGTTAATTGATGTTTTGGAGGAGAGGTAAAGGGCGGTGTTATGAGAGAGAGAGAGAGAGAGAGAGAGAGAGAGACTCCTTATTCTTGGAGACAAAGGCAACTTTTGGTAAGAAAATTTCAAGAAATACCCACTCTACCCTTTACCATACTCCTTGTATTTGCGCGCGTTTGGAAGGGTCAGGAAGGAATTAAAGCTGACCTCCCCCCTTACTCTGCCAAAAAGCGCTTTGAGATTTCTTTTCTTGATTATTTGCTTGGTTTGTCTGGATTCTCATACAAATGTCTATATTTGCACTATGGTTTCCCTTGTATCGCTGAAGTTTTGAGATTACTTGTGTAAAGATGGTAACTCTGATAGTGTCTAGAAACGTGTCGATGGTGATGCCTACATTGTTCAGTCAAGCAGCTGAATTGTAGTGACGATGATCTGAACAGAATCTGATTTATTTTCTTACTTATTTCAGCTTAGTTGAGAGGAATTTGTCTTTTTGTATAAAAATTTGGCATTTTCTTATTGTAGTGCAGGTATGGATATTAGCTTATCAACGGTGATATAAATATTAATATCTAATTAAAATTAACTTAAGACAGATTATGCATCACATATAGGTAATCAAATAAGTTTACTATGTTTGAGATGGATGAACCTTTTATAAGTCAATAGATCTCGTCTAAATTTCATAATGGGTATAGGCTCCATGGATGAAGGGCAGAAGGATATATAAAGCTTGACTGAACAAGAGAGTAGCTGATTTCAACTAGAGTAGAATTAGATTATCTATGTAGCATGGAAAGTGTACTTGCAATGCATGTGTATATCCACATGACACATGCTTGAGTGAAGGTGGATGGCTTTTCGATCGCCCGTCGCTGTCTGGTTCCTTCAAAGGATGGAATAGTGATAGAGATCGAATTTGAATTGGAATTTGAACAAATTGGAAATTAATTTGGAGATGGAAGTTGAGTCCTTGGAGGATTCTAATTAGTTGAGTGTTTTTGTTATTTTAAGAGTTTTTGTTATTTGAGCCTTTTTGTTATTTGATTCTTTTTTATTTGAGTGTTTTAGTTGATCTAGAATTTCTAGTTCCAATCACTTTCAGAGAGTCAAGTTGTAAGCCTATATAAAGGCTACAAATTTCTTAGTTTTTTCCATGAAGAATTCAATGAAAATTTTAGTTTCTGGTGTAAACTTTTAATTTCTCTACGAATTAAATCTTTTTCATTAATGTGCGAGCGTGTTTTGTTGCCTGGGCGAGAGATCCGAAGAATTTCCATGTGCGAGACGTGTAAGTCAGTAATCGAAAGATTTTTGAGGCGCGATATCTGAAAATTTATCAAATCTCTAGTCAACTGCTTTACCAAATTTCAATCACAGCCCTTCCCGCTTTCGTTTTGCATCAAATTGGGTATTAGAGTTCAACCTGATTTATCTTCTTTTCTTCTTCTTCGTCAAAATTTTTCTTTTTAGTTAGATTTAAAAAAAAGAGAATCGAATAAAAAAAGAGAAGAAAAAAATTCTGAAAAAGAGTAAGAAGAACAGAGCGAAAAAAGAGAAAAAGAAAAAAACAAAAACAAAAAAAAAGAAAAAGAAAAAAATAAAAGAAACACAACCACTGAGTTCATGGTTGCCGTCGCCGCATGATCCTGCAACCCTCGCCGCCATCATCTCCGACAACGATCGACGTCGCCTCTACGAGGTCCCCGTGTCTTCGTCGCCTCTATCTGAACACAGTAGCACCTTCTCCGACGAAGGAATCATGCTGTGCCACCATCCTAACTCACAGGGATGCACGCCAATGCCCATATCTTCGCTGACGACAACCACCACCATCTACACAAGGTTTCCCCTCTCTCGCCGACCCCATCAGAACCTAGAAATCTCATCGCTGTGGAGTGAAATAATAGGATTCGCCGCCTTCCACGTCATCGGAGTGCACCGGTGCCACCGTCGGCACCGATCGGGGTCGTCAACCCCATAAAAGTGTTCACCACCTTAAGGCGAACCCACGGTGAGGAGGCAATTTGCTGTCGATTCACTGGAGAAATCGTCGGCAGCACGATCGATGCCGACGAGCTACAGTACCAGCTCAATATAGCCGTTCCCGATATGCAGTCGAGTCTGTGCATCGACAATGTTTATCGGTGTGTTCCCGACCCTACCCGAGCCGGTGCGCCGACAGTGCTCATCAACGCCCCCCCGAGCCGACATCAAGCCGCAAGAGCCGGCTTGAGTTGATCGTCGAGCCTTGGCTGTAGAGTGTGACTTGTGAATTTCTGAGAATTTTTAGCTATATTTTGACAGTGATTTCAGTGAATTTGGTGATTTCTTAAGCTTTTCGCAGGAAATTTTCGGATCCGATCATCTGGATTAAAGCTTTATAAGTTCTAGGGGCATTGTGTGATACAACAAAGCAGATTTGCCCTCCATGTAACGTCTAATCTGATCAAATCAACACTTGTTAAATTCCAAGAAAATCCATTTATTTGTTTTTGTTCAGATTAGTCGATATTATTGGAATTGTACATTTTTAGTCTCGATCTATGTACCACATTAGCATATTTAGGATTACATTTTATCATATAGATTGAGGCATTAAGAATTTTATTTTATTTGCATAATTAGTGCACACATATAGTTGGTGTTTATGGTCTTACATCTGCACATGTGATTGGTTGGCATTGTATGTTATTGTGTAGTGACAAAATTCTAGGATCAGACATGGATGATTATGCTATTCAGAGGCTAGAAAATCAGCTCCAAAAGATATATCTAGAATTAAAGCCGACAATCTAGAACTAAAAGCCGACATAAATCAAACTGGAGATCGCCTAGAAGCCATAGAAAATAAACCGAGTAAAGAACAAAATTTTGAGGATGACACACATAGTACATTTGATGAGGAATCTATGAGGATAAGACATGAAAATACTCGAATGAATAGGAGACAAGATGAGAATACGAAGGATAACTTTGGGAGAGATAATATTGCACGATGGATTAGATGGTCCTATTTTTGAAGGAACTTATAATCCTCAGACCTTTTCAGATTGGTTAGCAGAGATGGAGCATTTGTTTGAGTGGTACCAGTTATCAAACGAGCAAAAAGTCCAATTTGCTAAAATCAAATTGATAGTAAATTTTCTATACATCCATAAAAATACAATGAGATAGAGCATCTGAGATCTATACAGAATTGGAATGAGATGAAAATCAAGCTTAAAGAAACATATTTGCCTCCTACCTATAGAGATCACCTACTTGAAAAACTGAACGACCTACGTCAAGAAAGCATGATTATTAAGGAATACATGACTAAATTCAATGATTTATTTATTAGGAGTGAGTTCAAGAAGACCTACGATATACCCTTGCTAGGTTTCATTCTAAATTAAGAGCAGACAGTAGGCATGAGATGCTTTTCCACACCAAAGACAATGTGTAACAAGCATTTAATCTAGACTTAAATTTGGAATCTATGAGAGCCACATAGATAAGAAGCCTACTTTTAAAGCCGGGAAGTAATTTAAGCGACTTAGTGACTTCATAATGATACGGACGCACCTTCCGAGGCGGTCACGGATCCAAGCGGGTCCCATGGCGGATGGGTCACTTACTATCGGAGGCGTCGAAGGGCAGATTAGTCTTTTGCTATGATATTTTATTCCTAGGTTTTCTCTATTTATATCTAGGGTTAGCCGTCATGAGAGTTATGCTTATTGTGTGAGAAACATCGTAAGTGTCTTTTGTGAGGGTTTTAGACTTTGATCCGTTCATCAAAGTTAGGAGAGCGAGTTCCTCTCGAAAGGGCTCAAGTTATCTTGATATTAGGAGTTGTTTCTTCACAAAAATCCAATAAAAATCCCAACTTTTCCAATTTTTATTCCTTTTCTTCGCTGATTTTCCATTGATACGATCCAAATCGTATCAAATTGGTATCAGAGCAATAGATCCAATGGCGGAAGGCACCCGATTCAAGACGGAGATGGAGGCGCTGCGAAAGGAGATACGGGAAGAGGTTAGTAAAAAGGTGGGGGCTTTGGAAGTCACGGTCGAGATGCTTTCCAATTCCCAAAAGGAGATGGAGGCTCGTTTGATGAAGAAGCACGAGGAGTCGGACGCTACTCAAGTTCAGATCTTGAAAATTCTTCAAAAACTTGAGGGAAAAGGGAAGCATGTGGAGATCGGAGGGGAAGAATCCGCAGCGGAGAATCATCATACTAAGGCGGACGATCCAAAGTTGATGGCGAATACCTCCGGGGCACCTCCGGGCACCAAAACCACGAGGGAGAAGGAAGATCTAGGGTTCCGGGAGGAGTCGTGGGTGGAGGAAGTGCAACGGGAGCGGCGGCGGCGCGAAGGAGATCCCCTAGGGTTTCTTGCGGAGGCGAGGGGACGCGGCAGACAAGATGGCGGCTACCCGGAGGATAGGGAAGGCGGCGGCTGGGGGGAAACCCTAATCCCCCCCCCACGCGGGCCGCCAGGACCCCGCGAGGGCTCGGGGGGCCTCGCGGCCCACACCCGAGCCCGCGCGGGTGCCCAGGATGGCTGGGCGGGCTCGCGCGAGGCCCTGGAGGGGTCGCGCGGCCCGCCAGGGCCAAACCTGGGCCCCGCCGAACCCCAGGGAGGCTTCGCGGCTTTCCCTGGGGCCGGCTGGGCCCCGGCTAGTGATGGTGGGGCCCGGGGGGGCCCAGTAAACCCCCCGGGTCAGTTTTTTGGCCCCCCGAGCACCGAACAGGTCCCCGCAAGAGGCTACCGCGGGATTTTTGGGGCTGCAGAGGAGGAGCGCCAGAGGTGGCCTATGGAGGAGTACGCGGAAAATTTTGGGGGCCCACGAGGGTTTCCCGAAGAGGCCTACGGCCGAGGCAGGACAGAGTACGGAGGCCATGGAGCTCAAGGAGGAGGACACCCGACCATGTACCCCGACAGGAGGATGGAGAAGTTGAAGATGCCCATTTTTGAGGGGACAGACCCCGACGGGTGGATAGTGCGAGCGGAGCGGTATTTCCAGGTGATGCGGATCTCAGAGCGGGAGGTATTGGAGAACGTCATCTGCTATCTGGAGGGACAGGCGCTGAGTTGGTACCGCTGGAGGATGTCCCGAGCCCCTTTTCGGACTTGGGAGGAGTTGTCCGCTTTCCTACTTGACCGTTTCCAGGCCAAACTGGGGGCGAATTTCTACGAGCAGTTGCTTGGACTACGGCAGGAGGGGACGGTGTTGGACTTCCTGGGGAAGTTCGAGGTGTTGGCAGGTAGGGTGAAGGGGGTGTCAGAAGACGTATTCTTGGGGGCATTTATGCGAGGGCTGAAGCCCTCGATACGAGCCGAGCTATGGATGCAGAGTCCCAGGGACCTGGAGCATGTGATTCGTCTGGCATTGCGGGCGGAGGAGAAGCAGGCGGAGGAGCGGAGGCTCAGAGGGACTTGGGGGGCACCACAGCAGAGGGTCCCATCTACAGCCGCCGCCGCCCCGAGACTACCGCCGGCCGCCTCAGCCGGAGCGGGGGAGAAGACAGGAGCAGCACGTCCTGCGGGACAAGGGCGGCGGATGACCGAGGCTGAGATGCGGGACAGGAGGGCCAGTGGGTTGTGCTTCCGTTGCGACGAGAAGTTCACCCCGGGCCATCGGTGTGCGAGCCGGTTGCTGCAGATCACCATCGAGCCGGACGAGGAGGAGTACATCGACCCAGAGGAGGCCGAGGAGGAGGTCGTCTCAGTAGAGCAGCCAGTGGAGCTGGAGCAGGCGCAGGTGTCCCTCAACTCCGTGATGGGGTTCACACAGAACTCCACCATGAAGTTGGTGGGACAGGTCGGGTAGACAGCAGTGACGGTTTTGATTGATAGTGGGGCCACCCACAATTTTGTGTCCCTGCGAGTGGTGGAGCTGCTGGGGTTGCAGATGTCCGGTGGGAGGTTCACCGTACAGTTGGGGGATGGACGATGCGAGGAGAGTACGGGGCTATGTCGAGGACTCTGCCTAGTCATTCAGGGGGTACAGATCGTTCAGGACTTTTTACCGTTCGAGTTGGGGAAGGTCGACTTCATCTTGGGAGTCCAGTGGTTGAAGACATTGGGGACCACGATGACCAACTGGAAACGGTTGAGGATGGAGTTCAAGGATGGCGAGTGGACGGTGGTGCTTCAGGGAGACCCGAGCTTGTGCTATGCCATGGTAGCATTCAGTGCCATGACTCGGGCTATTCGACGGGCAGGGCAGGGGTACTTGGTGGAGTTTCAGGGGATGACCACAGAGGCGGAGCCCGAGCCCGAGGAGGAGCCACCAGAGGTGCAGTCGGTGTTGGAGCAGTTCGCAGAGGTGTTTGAGATGCCCCAGGGGTTACCTCCTCCCCGGGACCACGAGCATGCGATCGTACTGAGGGATGGCGCACCCCCCGTCAGTGTTCGGCCTTACAGGTATCCCCACGTGCAGAAGGATGAGATCGAGCGGCAGGTCAGAGAGATGTTGCTAGCAGGAGTGATCCAGCCCAGCGTCAGCCCCTTCTCGAGCCCAGTTTTGTTAGTGAAGAAGAAGGACGGGAGCTGGCGTTTTTGTGTGGATTACCGAGCCCTGAATAAGGAAACTGTGCCTGACAAGTTTCCTATTCCGGTGATAGATGAGTTGCTCGACGAGCTGCATGGGGCGAGGGTGTTTTCAAAGGTGGATCTAAAGTCTGGGTATCATCAGATCCGGATGCGAGCAGAGGACATCCCGAAGACGGCGTTCCGTACACACGAGGGCCACTACGAGTTCTTGGTGATGCCGTTTGGATTGACAAACGCCCCGTCTACTTTTCAGGCCTTGATGAACAAGGTGTTCCGCCCTTACTTACGACGGTTCATCCTTGTTTTCTTTGACGACATCTTGGTCTATAGCCGCACATTGGAGGAGCACACGGGGCATCTGGAGGTGGTGTTCAGGGAGTTGCAGGGGCACCAGTTATTCGCCAATCGGAAGAAGTGCTCGTTCGGGAGGAGTCAGATCGAGTACTTGGGGCACATTGTCTCAGGCGCCGGGGTAGCGGCAGACCGGGCAAAGATTGTGGCGATGTTAGAGTGGCCTCTACCACAGACACTGCGGGCACTGCGTGGTTTCTTGGGCTTGACAGGGTATTACCGCAAGTTTGTGAAGGGATACAGCACCATTGTCTGGCCACTGACGGAGCAGCTGAAGAAGGACAGTTTTCGGTGGGGGGAAGAGGCGACTAAGGCTTTCGAAGCCTTGAAGACGGCGATGTCGACGGCGCCGGTCCTTGCTCTGCCAGACTTCAGCCAGCCATTCGTAGTAGAGACGGATGCTTCAGGATATGGTCTTGGGGCGGTGCTGATGCAGGAGGGGCGGCCGGTTGCATACTTCAGCCAGGTGTTGACCACGAGGGAGAGGCTGAAGTCAGTGTACGAGAGGGAGTTAATGGCTATAGTATTCTCCATTCAGAAATGGCGACCATATCTGCTGGGACGAACTTTTGTGGTGCGGACAGATCAGCGGGCATTGAAGTATCTGTTAGAGCAGAGATTGGTGGCAGAGGAGCACCAGAAGTTACTGTCGAAGCTGGTGGGATTTCGGTTCGATATTGAGTATAGACCGGGGCTGGAAAATAAGGCGGCAGATGCATTATCTCGACGGGATGAGGGGAGCCAGCTGCAGGCGATGTCGATACCCGAGTGGAGAGGTTTGGACCAGCTGTCACAGGAGGCGGAGGCAGACCCGGAGCTGCAGCAGATCAGGGAGAGCTTACAGGAGGGAGGTGACGGGGTGCCAGGTTACACGCTAGAAGGGGGAAGGTTACTCTACCAGGGGAGGTTGGTGATTCCGCGGGGGTCTGCATCGATTCCGACTCTTTTCCAGGAGTTCCATGGGTCGGCGATCGGAGGGCACTCGGGCGTGCAGCAGACGTATATGCGGATGGCTCGGGAGGTATACTGGACGGGCATGCGGAAGGACATCGCGCGATTGGTGGCGGCTTGTGACGTCTGCCAACGTCACAAGTACATGGCGATGGCCCCGGCAGGACTGCTACAGCCTTTGGCATTGCCCGAGCAGGTGTGGGAGGAGGTGTCCATGGACTTCATAGACGGCTTGCCGCGGTCGGAGGGGTTCACCGTGATCTTGGTTGTGGTTGACCGGCTGAGTAAGTATGCTCACTTCATTCCCTTGAAGCATCCTTACACAGCGGTTTCGGTAGCGGGGGTTTTCGTGCGGGAGGTGGTGCGGCTGCACGGGTTTCCGAAGTCTATAGTGTCCGACCGGGACAAGGTATTCACTAGTCACTTCTGGGAGGAGTTGTTTCGAGTCCAGGGGACAGTGCTGAAGCGGAGCACCGCCTACCATCCGCAGACGGACGGTCAGACCGAGGTGGTCAACAGGAGTGTCGAGACCTACCTCAGATGTTTTGTTTCGGAGACACCCCGACAGTGGGCCAGATGGTTGGCGTGGGCGGAGTATTGGTACAATACATCCTTCCACTCGGCGGCAGGGACGACACCTTTTCGGATATTGTACGGACGAGACCCTCCTTCTTTGGTTTACTATGGGCACCGGGCGACACCGGTGTCATAGGTGGAGGAGCAGATGGAGGAGAGGGATCGGATGCTGGAGGAGCTGCGGAGGCACCTGACACGAGCACAGCAGGTGATGAAGGCCAAGGCGGACGGACATCGGCGAGATGTGATTTTTCAGGTAGGGGACATGGTCTACCTGAAGCTTCGACCTTACAGGCAGAGGTCTTTGGCCCATAGGAGGAACGAGAAGCTTGCGGCCCGTTACTATGGGCCTTTTGAGGTGGAGACTCGGATTGGAGAGGTGGCTTACAGATTGAAGCTGCCGCCAGGGACAGCGATACATCCGGTGTTTCATGTTTCCCAGTTGCGTCGGGCGATTGGCGAGCATGCTACATCCTCCACACTTCCTCCTACGCTCACAGATGATATGGAAGTGATGCTCGAGCCAGTTGATGTCCGGGCGGTACGGAGAGGTCCGGGGCTGCGTCGGGAGGTCCTCATTTACTGGCAGGGGCTACCAGAGTGCGATGCGACATGGGAGCAGTATGAGGCGATCCAGGAGCAGTACCCTGATTTCCACCTTGAGGACAAGGTGGCTCTTTTAGGGGCGGGTATTGATACGGACGCACCTTCCGAGGCGGTCACGGATCCAAGCGGGTCCCATGGCGGATGTGTCACTTACTATCGGAGGCGTCGAAGGGCAGATTAGTCTTTTGCTATGATATTTTATTCCTAGGTTTTCTCTATTTATATCTAGGGTTAGCCGTCATGAGAGTTATGCTTATTGTGTGAGAAACATCGTAAGTGTCTTTTGTGAGGGTTTTAGACTTTGATCCGTTCATCAAAGTTAGGAGAGCGAGTTCCTCTCGAAAGGGCTCAAGTTATCTTGCTATTAGGAGTTGTTTCTTCTCAAAAATCCAATAAAAATCCCAACTTTTCCAATTTTTATTCTTTTTCTTCGCTGATTTTCCATTGATACGATCCAAATCGTATCACATAACTAAATCAGAAACGAATGTCGCTAAGAGATGAATTAAAGGCTAAGCTTGGAGAATCATCACAACAGAAATATAAAGGGGTCGAATGTTTTAAATGTCATGGCTTTGGTCATTTTGCTAGTCAGTGTCCTAATAAAATCTTATTTGTGAGAGAGATCAACAATGCTCAGGGGCGGAGCCACTCCAGGGTTGACCTGGGCTACAGCTCGGGTCAAGTTTGGGTAAAACCATCCATATATGTATAAAATAATCCCATGCCCAACAAATTAGCCCAGGTTGAAATTTTCGAGCCCAGGCCCTGGGGGGTTGTATACAGCCCCAGTCTCTCCCTTCTCTCATGATCTCACCCTTTCTACGGTTCCATCTCAATCGGCATCCGACCCCTACGCAGGCGTCCATCCGACCCCTCCACAGGCGCTGTCGCCCATCTGACCCCTCCGCAGGTGCCACCGAAGGCGCCCATCTGACCCACTCCGCCGCTTCGCAGACGCCGCCGCCCATCTGACCCCTTCGCAGGCGCTGCCGCTGGCGTTGGCCTGAATCATCGTCATCTTCCTTCAACTTTCTGATCTGGGTATTGCTTATTTCGTCCTTTATTTTTTGCGATTTATTAGCACAATTAATGCGTTCGCCTCACCCCCAGGCATGCTTAATTCTATCAGCATGAATTAGAATTGCATGATCATGGTATAATTTTGCAAAGAATTACATTTTCCTAAATGCTCTCCTGCATTCTTGCTAGATGAATGCAGTGATCCTTTTTTATTAGCTGGCAACAATTCAAGTATTGATTGCAGAATTTGATCATTTGTTTTTGGCCTTGCAACATGGTTTCATTGCATAACCAATCTCCAAGGATTCATTTAAAAAGTTGAATTTTTGTCCCCCTTTTCTTAAATTGTATGTAAAAAAGACATGAAGCGTGCTACAGACCAACTTAGCGGTCTCCCTTGGGAACATGGTTCGGTTTTAAAACTTAGGTTTTGGTGGAGTTTTGTGCTTTAACAGAAGATCTTGAAACACAATCTTGTTTTAGAAAGAGAGCAAGGTTTAGAGGCTCCAACGTAAGGAATGCTAGACTTAGCAGGTTTCATGGTTTTAGACTGATAAATTTTACGTTTTAATTCGTTTTATTGATTAAGGTCAGATTTTGTCATCTGGATGCTCGATAGAACTGAGATTGGAGGTCAGTTTTCTGATTGGCGGTCAGTTTTCTGATTTTGTCATCTGGGTGCGCGATAGAACTGAGATTGGACTTCAGCAGCATTTTCCCCCTAACAGCAAGTTGGTTTTGATTCGTTTTATTGATTAAAGGTCAGTTTTCTTTTAAAGCTGAAATTGGTATGAAATATCTACATTTGGTGATTATTTGAATTTTGGTTGGTATCTATGTGGGTTCAGGTCGCTATATTTTTTCCAGAGATCACTGATCAGCCTGTGGTCGACCTCCAAAAGGCGAATTCTTTTATGATCCTACCGTTACCGGGCCAACTTCCTCGTCCAGTCGCTAGCCGACCTTCGACTCCAATCCTCCCTCCGTGCCCGCGACTCGGATCTCGTCATCCGAATCGGTAAGCCCGAGTTCTGTGCTCGATAGTGCGCACATATTAAGTGAATTGGGTCCGGATTTACTGCGTTTGCTAGACAAATTGTTTGCTTTTGAGATAAAAATGGTTATGTGTCCGATTACTGCAGATCTGCGACAGTCACATTGTGTTCATTCGCGACAATCGCCTTCGTACGCAGACCGCAACCATCTCTCACCGTCTGAGTCGCGTATTGATCTTGGTATGCTCCTAATTCCTTAGTATCTTCTTTAATTATTCCTTTTTGGTGTTAGACTCTTATAATCTAGGGCTTTGAATTGGTAAAAATGCACATATTAACTCATGTACCACTTTAATGGGATCTTAATTATAATAGAAAATCAAGGAAACAAGCGAGAATTTTTTTTCATTCTTTATAATAACGGAAAATGAAGGGCTTTTTATTTTTCCTTTTTGGGTCTTAGACTCTTATAATATAGGGCTTTTAATTGAATGATATACATTAACTCATGTATCACTTTAATAGGTTATTAAGTATAATGGAAACTCCTGGAAACACGAGAGGAAAAAATTTGTTCTCATTCTTTAAACCAAAAGAGCTTTCATCGACTAGTGAAGGGACTCCATCTAATGTTGATTTGTCAAATGTTAATGAGCAACTGCTTTCTAAATTTCGACGAATTGAAATTGATCTTGGTACTCTTGAGCGGGATCCTGGGATTCGAATCCCTATATGGTAACATCCTGTTAATCAACGAGATAAAATGTGGAGAGCTTACATTAAAATGGGTCCATATCAACCTAAGTTGGCAGAGTAACCGAGAACTGAATCAGGATCACAACATCGTAAATTTCAATATTCTTGGTTTGAGAACTTCGCTTGGTTAGAGTACTCTCCATCAAAGTTTGCATTATTTTGTTTTCCATGTTTTGTTTTTCAAGAAAAGGCGCCTCGTCAAGCTGCATTTATCACTGAAGGGTTTAATAGCTGGAAGAAGGTTCACGATGGAGTTGGATGTGCATTTCTGATGCATGTGGGATGCCCAACATCACCGCATAATAATGCCGTGAAATCTGTTGAAGATTTAATGAAAGGAACTCAAAATATTGATAAAGTGCTAAATCTACAGACTGCAGAAGAAGTTCAGAAGAATCGACTGCGACTTACAGTAACAATTGAGAGTATTTGGTGGCTTAGCCTGCAAGCTTGTGCATTTAGAGGTCATGATGAATCTCAAATTTTTGGAAATCGTGGAAATTTTATAGAGATGATAAGACTTATGGAAAAATTAAATGTTAACATTGATGATGTTGTCTTGGAAAAAGCTCCAAAAAATGCAAGCTATACTTCACCGACTATTTAGAAAGAAATTTTGTATATTTTTGCAAACAAAGTTAGGAGAAAAACCCGTGAAGAAGTTGGAGATTCAAAGTTCTGCATTTTGGTTGATGAAGCTAAAGGCGCGTCAAATAAAGTGCAGATGGCTATTGTTTTGAGATTTGTTGATAATCATGGTTTCTTACGAGAGCGTTTTTTTGAGATTGTACATGTTTCAGACACTACTGCTTTAACACTGAAAAAAATATCGGATGTCCTTACCCAAAATAATTTGCATATTCTCAATATGCGAGGTCAATGTTATAATGGTGTTAGTAATATGCGTGGTGCATGGAACGGACTTTAAGCACTATTTCTTAAAGATTGCCCATATGCATATTATGTACATTGTTTTGCCCACCAATTACACCTAGCATTGGTTGCATCTGCTGGAAATGAGATGTCTATTTGGTTAATTTTTTCAAAATTAACATCCATTATCAATCTTATTGGTGCTTCTCCCAAACGACAGACTGAGTTACATTCTGCTCAAGCAAATGAAATTGCATGTATGTTAGCTTCTGGTGAACGTGAGACTGGTAAAAGGATTAATCAGATTGGTAATTTACTTCGGAGTAGAACTACTCGGGGGGAGCTCTCATTTAATTCTATTTGCAGTTTAATTGATATGTATGTCGCATCTATGACAGTGCTTGAAAGTATTATTCAAGAAGGATTCTCAAACTCTATGCGTCGAGAAGCTTGTGGCTGCTTGATGGTGATGAGGTCTTTTGAATTTATTTTCATCTTATATATGATGCATAAAGTTATGGGGATTACCGATTTGCTTTGTCGAGCTTTGCAGCAGAAATCTATTGACATCTTAAATGCTATGGATCTAGTCTCATCTACTAAAGCATTGCTTCAAACTCTAAGAGAAGTGGGATTCGATCATCTTCTTGAACTTGTGCAATCTATTTGCACGAAGTATGATATTGGCATGTCGCATACCAGATATGAATGCTCTATACAAAAGAGCCACCGGTCGTTCATGCCAACAAAAATATTCGATGACAGTTCACCAACACGATTATTTTGATATATTCAACTCAGCAATAGATTTTCAGTTGGAAGAGCTAAATTCAAAATTCAGTGATGGAGCAGTGGAACTCCTTTTACTTAGCACAGCTTTGGAACCTAAAGACAATTTTAAATCATTTAAAATTGATGATATTTACAGGCTTGTCGAGAAATTCTATCCTAAAGATTTTACTGAACAGGAAATGCATTATTTAAGATCTTAATCAACTAGAGCATTATAAGATTGATGTGCTTCATCTTACGAGTTTTCAGAATATGTCGATAATTTTTGAATTATATCGAGGACTAGTTGAGACAAATAAATCATAACGCTATCATTTGATTGATAGGCTGCTTCGTCTTATTTTGACTCTACCGGTTTCCACTGCTACTACTAAACGTGCATTTTCAGCTATAAAACATGTTAAAACGGCTCTACGCAATAAGATGGAAGAAGAGTTGTTGGTAGATTCTATGATGATTTACATTGAACGAGAGCTCGCTAAAGATATCGATTCAGATTCGATAATAGATGAATTCTATTCTATAAAATATCGACGGGTGCAACTTTAGTAAAATGCTTTACTTCCTTTTTACAAGGTAAAATCATATGGCTCACTGAAAATGTTTTGATCTGTAACATTTTAGCAAAAAGGCACACAAATTGCTAACATAATTTATGCATGATCTTTTGGCACCACATGACATGGTCTCAACACCATCAGCATGCTGCAACAACGTAAGAGAATGCTCGGGTTGACGTGTTTCATGCAGCGTACTGATGTGGGTTCGGTCCTGCATTCGGTCTTCAGTTCGAGCAGCGAAGTGGGTTCGATGCATTAATTTTTTCTCCGAATATAGTGACATAATATATGCACTTAAAATATCTGGAAAAAGTGGGCTTGAATTTATTAATTTAGTAGAGATGGCAGAGTGTAGTTTTTGGAATATTCTTATTGATCACATTGCTTTATATCAGGGTGTTGTTTAAGTTCTTGATGACAAGAATATTTAGGGTAGCCCAGGGCAGGTAAAAATCCTGGCTCCGCCCTTGACAATGCTGATGAAATTGAAGAAGAATATACTTCTGATATTATTGCTTTCCTAGAAGAAGAAGAAGAAGATTCTAGTGCACATTTACAAGTCATTAGGTGTCTGGTTTCTACACCTAAGAGTGAGATTGATTAGCAAAGAACTAATGTTTTCTTTAACTACGTCAAAATTGGGGATAAATTTTTTAAAGTGACGATTGATGGAGGTAGTTGTACCAATTTAGTTGTCAACTCAGTTATTGAAAAAATGAGACTAAATGCTGAACCTCATCCATAACCTTATAAATTACATGGATTGATGATCAATCACATTCTGTTACCCAATGTTGTTTAATGACTATCTAGTTTTGAGTTATCACGATGGTATTTGGTGTGATGTTATACATAAGTATGTTTCATATATTTTGCTATGTAGGCATTGACTGTAAGACTTATATGTTGCACATTCTGGGAGATCCAACACACATTCATGTTTAAAGGAAAGAAAATTATTTTGACTCCTTGTAAACCCAAGAATTAAAGTGAAAATCAAAAGAATGGGTTAATCCTTAGAAATCTACTAAAGCAATTATCTCATCATAAGAGTTCCAATTCCATATAGTCTAGCTTTGACCTTATTCCTACTGCATTCCATGAGCATATTGCATATGATGTGAGTGCCTTGCATATCAAAACATATGACATTTTTGCAATTAACAATAGTAATCACAAGTCTGTTTCAAAATCAAATAGAAATTTACAAGAATTTACAGTTATGGATAACGAGATGATTCGAGTTTGCTTAGGGAAGTTCCTATTAGAACCAGCGAAGAGGCTTTGCATGCATCATACACGTTCTCAACGAGCTTTATTGAGTTACAATTTTGATGTAATTGAGTCAAGTATTTCATAGAAGCTTGAGTAGATTGAGCATATTGAGTTCGTCATCCCTGATTCTTCACATCCCAAAAAGATTCTATATGCTTTCACATCTTTTGCTATTTGGAAGAATTTCACAAAAGATATTCGTCTACCGACCACATCCTATTGTACTTAAAAGTTCTTGAACGCATCTTCTCCAGCTATAACGGACTACTGATTTCTGCTTGCCTATGCTATTTTTGTTGTCGTTCATCGGGGTGGCGAAGTTCTTAAGCCGGGGAGAATGATAAAGGTTGCATTCAAATTGAAATTTGAACAAAATAGAAATTGAATTGGAGATGGAATTTGAGCCCTGGGCGAATTCTAATTAGTTGAGTCTTTTTGTTAATGTAAGAGTTTTATTTATTTGAGTCATCTGAGTTTTTTATAAGAGTATTTTAGTTGATCTAGAATTTCTATTTCTAATCAGGTTCAGAGATCCAGAGTCAAGTTGTAAGCATATATAAAGACCACAAATTTCTTAGTTTTTTTCATGAAGAATTCAATGAAAATTTTAGTTTCTGGTGCAAACTTTTAGTTTCTCCCCGAATTAAATATTTTGCATTGGTGTGCGAGTGGACTTGGTTGCCTGTGCTAGAGGTCCAAAGAATCTCCACGTGTGAGGTGGTGATTGAAAGATTTTCATGGTGCGAGATCTGAAAATTTATCAAAATCCTAATCTATTTCTTTCCCAAATTCCCATCACATCCCTTCCCGCTTCCATTCTGCGTCAAATAGACTATCTTATTTCCTTATTACATTCAATCAACATTCAGAATAGAACAATATGACTTCATGGTGGAACAATTCATACTTTTTGGCTGTTATGGAACTAGGCAAGTCACAGAATTTGTCCAATAGCCGGCATCTGGATGGACTAATCTACAGATATATCTTCAATTAATTTTTGGATTTATACTCCATTTCCAAAAAACTTTTGCTTTTCATATTAATGACTAGATATGCACGGCAAAATTGTCACACTCTACTGATATTCTGAACAATCGTCTTCTAATATTTTATCTTCCTGTGTTGTTCCTATTATATATGGTAGGAAAGCAAGTTGGTCATTATCTGTATTACCGTATTGCTGCATGCAGGGACCTTTTGGTATGTCTCATCAGCAGGCCCTAGCACAGGTCACAGCTCAGGCTGCCCAATCACATTCTGTCATGCACATCCCTGCAGAATTTTCATTGTCGCATTCTACTGCAACAACAGCTACTGCAACATGCCCATCTGGTGTTGGCAACAATATGGCACCATTCCAACCGATGCCACCTTCGACATCAGATGCAAACAATAATTCTTTTGATTCTGGAAATGTTTCCCATTCTAGTCAAATATCACAACCTGCAGTGCTCGTTGTTGATAAACCTGCTGATGATGGCTACAATTGGCGGAAGTATGGGCAAAAGCCTGTGAAGGGCAGCGAATATCTTCGGAGCTACTACAAATGTACCCATCCAAACTGTCCAGTTAAGAAAACGGTTGAACGTTCTCTTGAAGGTCAAGTTACTGAGATTATCTACAAGGGCCAACATAATCATCAGAAGCCCCCACCCAATAGGCGTGCAAAGGATGGTGGCTCCATGGCTAACAGGTCAAATGATACAAGTGGAAACCTAGATTATCCTGATAATGCTGAAAGTTCACAAGATGGACATTTCAGCAGATTGAACGAAAGCTCTAGAAGAGATAGAGAATCTGGTCATGGAGCTGCTGAACAGTTGTCTGGATCAAGTGGTGGTGAGGATGTGAGGAATGCTGATTTGGGGCAAGATGAACAAGATGACAGTGAACCTGATCCAAAGAGAAGGTATGTTTACTTCTTTTAATTTTTGGTTGTATAACCAAATTAGAATCCCTGTCAGTCACTAAAAAGAAACAATTTAACAAAAAAAAATTGTGTGTTTATTTTGCAGGGTTGTAGATGCCAATGTGACAGAATCAGCCACTTCGCATAGGACTGTAACAGAACCAAGGATCATTGTGCAGACGACAAGTGAAGTTGATCTTTTGAATGATGGGTATAGGTGGCGGAAGTATGGACAGAAGGCGGTTAAAGGAAATCCTCACCCCAGGTTGGTGTCTTTGGCAGCTTTATGCTTCCTTTTCTATTATGGATGGCAAGGTTCGATCTTAAACAGACACAATCATTGTTGAGATAGCAACAGGCCCCTGCTGAAAGCAAGCATTTCAGCCTGAACTGTAAGCATCAAAATGGCCATCGGACCAAACCTGATCGTCTTCACGAGCTCTTGGAACTTCACATACTCTATTTTCCAATTTAAATCGCTTTAAGTAACTGTCCAAAAACGTATATTTAGAATTTAGTGAGCAACCACCATGGCTAAATTTGCATGCTATTATCGATATCTGCTTCATTTTCGCCACTTCTGTAATTTTCTAAAATACACGTGTTTTTTGTTTTCCCCCCTTTTACATGTTAAATTTTGGTGATTCAAGTCTCTCCCATCACACACTCAGGTCGCTCGGTCGTGCTGTTTCAGACGCTCGGCCGAGCTGGAGACACAAAAAGTAGGTCAAGCAGTATGGGTCTATACTCGGCCAAGCACTCTACCGCTTGGCTGAGCAATGTCTGCTCGGTCGAGCGGTTTGAGCGCTCGGCCGAGTTATATAAACAGAGAGTTTGAGCTCTGCAGTGCAAAGCGCTTGGGCAGACGCTCGACCGAGCAAAGCAGACGCTCGACCGAGCGCCCCGTTCATCCACCCAGAAGCTGCAGCAGAAGCAGCCGCTCGGCCGATCGATGAACTCGCTCGACCGAGCGGTGCATGGCCCAAATTTTTTAGTCAACGGTTCAGATGGGTTTTCCAGGCTCGTTTTGATTCCCTATTTAATTTAATGGTTGATTAGACTAGGGTTAAGGCTGTTTTTCAGATCTGGAGCAAGTGAGAAGCTTGAGCCACCGACATTGAATATTTTGTCGAGAGATTAGAGTTAGGAGTTTGTGATTGGAGTTGAGTGATTCTCTCCTTGTCTCCATTGTTTTCTTCTTCCTTGAGTGAGTTTGTGAGGGCTTATGCATCTAGCCAAGTTATTACTCAAGTGAGTGGAAGCAAGATTGTAGTCTCATTGAAGATCTCTATGATAGTGGAATCATCTCGGAAGTTGCTGGATGTAGGTTGCGCGCAACCGTACCAATGTAAACTTTTGTGTCTGTGATTTGATTTTTTTGTTGCTATTTCGTTTGCTGCTTTACTTTACAAGATTGTAGGGATTTTGTTGGGTTATTTGAGTATCTGATTTTTGCCAGTCTTAGATTCCTGATCAGCTTTTAGGATTGGTTGTTTTCGCAGGGATCTCAATTTGACGATTTTTCCAACAAGTGGTATTAGAGCTTGTGTTCGTTTGTGAAGGAAGTTAGTGGCGAAGATGATGTCGTTAGCAACTTTGAACATTGAGAAGTTCACTGGCCGGAATGATTTTTCAAATCTGGCAGACGAAGGTGAAAAATGTTCTGATGCAGACGGGTTGTTACCAAATATTATTTGATGAGACGAATATCGTTAAGGAGGTGAGGAAATCCGCTAGAGCTGAGATGGAGAGAAAGGCATACAGTGCGATTCAGTTGTCGTTGGTAGATAATGTCGTGAGTGAGGTCTTGGATGTAGCAACGACGTCTGATATCTGGAAGAAGCTTAAAGGACTGTATATGAAGAAGTCATTCACGAGTCGTCTCTATCTGCTTCAGCAACTGTTTACGCCCAAGATGAAGTCTGGATCCGAGGTGAAGGATCACATGGATGAATTGAATCGGATAGTGCTAGAGCTACGTGGTATGGATGTGAAGATTGAAGATGAGCAACAGGCAGTCATCCTGTTGTGTTCATTGCCTGAGAAGTATAATCAGTTTGTTCAGTCTATGATTTATAACCTAACGATTCTCACCGTGGAGAAGGTGAATGCGGCACTTCACACTGAGCAGCTATATGGCAAGATTCAACGTAGAAATCATGTGAGTAATCGTGAGGAGGCCCTACATGTGAGAGGTCGACAGAAAAGAAGAGGAGGTCAAAGGAAGAACAATGATCGCTCCAAGTCGAGACATTCGTAGGATAGATTCGCGAAGATCACATGTTACAACTGTCAGCAGAAGGGTCATTTTGCTAACCGGTGTCCTAAAAAGAATATGAAGAAAGGCAAGGATGCTGATAAAGAGTCTGGTTCAGCATCATTGGGAAGAGATGACATGCATATCCATGATGAAGATAGAGATCTGGAGATGTTTGCAGCAGGGATTGCAGGTGAAGCAAACATTACTTGGCTTATGGATAGTGTATGCTCATACCATATGACCCACGTAGGAATTGGTTCGCGACGTACAGTTCCAAGGAAGATAGATGCTCAATCCTCATGAGGAACAATGCAGTGTGCAAGACTGCAGGTATTGGAACTGTCCGGATCAAGATGCATGATGACATAGTGCGCACACTAGCCGATGTGAGGCTTGTCCCAGATCTGCGGAAGAGCCTAATTTCCATAGGCGTTTTGGACAATGCCGGATGCAAGTCGGTCTTTGAGAAAGACAATTGAGAGTGTTGAAAGGAGCCATGGTAGTGACGAAGGGAAGGAAAGTGGAAAACTTATATGCCCTTCAAAGTACCACAGTAGAAGGAGATGCAGACGTTGGTGCTACTAGCTCAAGAACCGAAGATTCGGCCAAGATGTGGCACTATCGCTTTGGTCATTCGTGTGACAAGACCTTTGACATACTTCGGAGGAGAAAGTTGATTGCTGCTACGAATGAGAGCGTTGAGTTCTGCGAGTCCTGTGGGTACGGGAAAAAGACAAAGGTGCAGTTTAACACGAGAAAGCACACTAGTAGGGGACCACTTGACTATGTACACACAGATGTGTGGGAACCGTACCCGGAGCCGTCAAGAGGAGAAGCTAGATACTTTGTTCTTTTCATATATGACTACTCCCGCAAAATCTAGATGTACTTGATGAAGACGAACGACCAGACATTTGAGATTTTCAGTGAGTGGAAGACCATGGTAGAGAAGTAAACCGAAGGCACGTGAAGGTGCTGATGTCCGATAATGGAGGTGGGTGCACCTCGAGGGAATTTAGGAATTTCTGCAAATTTCATGGAATTTTTCGTCATTTTAGCACACCCAGAGATCTGCAGTCTAATGGTGTGGTGGAGCGAATGAATCGGACGTTGTTGGAGCGAGTGCGATGCTTGAGGCACTCAGTCGGGTTGTGGAAGGAATTTTGGGTAGAGATTCTCACCACTGCAGTGCACATCGTGAACATAGTTCCGTCAGTGGCCATTGATTACAAAATTCCTGAAGAAAAGTGGAGTGGATAAGCTGGAGACTATTCATACTTGCACATAGTGGGTTGCCCGACGTATGTGCATGAGAGGGGCAACAAGTTGGATCCAAGAGCGAAGAAGTGCATCTTTCTTGGATATGGCCATGGTGTCAAGGGATATCGCTTATGGGATCCGGATGGACAAAAAGCGATTGTGAGCCGACATGTTACTTTTGATGAGGATGCAATGCTCAGGGCGGAGTATTCTCACTCAAAAAGGGACAAGTCAATAGAGAAGACATTGACAGACATGGTCAACATTTCCGTCCAGCCCACTCAGCGACCGAGCAAAGAGTTGATGGTCAACGTTCCAGTTGAAGGACGCGATGAGGTCCGTGTTGAGGACCATGAGCAGACACCCGGTCCATCTCAGGTACGCATTGACACTTATGCAGGTGATGAAGGAATGCAGAAATCAAGGAGGGTGAAGGATGCCCCCGAGAGATTTGGAGCATGGGACTATGCGGGATTTTCTTTCGATGACATTGCGTCATATGCACTCAACTTGGAGCATGGGACTATGTGGGATTGTCTTTCGATTGCATGGCGTCATATGATATGGTGGAGCCATAGACTCAGGAGATGCCGCTTACTGGCAAGGAGCTATAGAGGAGGAGATGGAGTCCCTTCACCGCAATGACACTTGGGAGTTGGTGCCGTTACCCAACGAGAAGCGTGCCATTGGATGTCGTTGGATATATAAGATAAAAGAACGCTCAACCCAAGATGGTAATGATGTCAGGTACAAGGCGAGACTGGTGGCCAAGGGATTCGCATAAAGGAAAGGAGAGGACTACAATGAGATATTCTCACCTGTTGTGCGATACACATCCATTCGTGTGTTGGCACTAGTGGCAAGCATGGACTTGGAGTTGGAACAACTCGATGTGAAGACCGGCTTTCTGCATAGAGATCTTGATGAAGAGTATACATGCAACAGCCAGAAGGGTTCAGAGTTGAGGGGGAAAAAATTTGGTCTGCAAATTGAAGAAATCGGTGTACGGGTTGAAACAGTCACACATGCAGTGGTACAAGCAATTTGACAGCTTCATGATGGGAGTATGCTTTGAGAGGAGCATCAAGGACCAGTGTGTGTATGTGCGTACACTGGAGAACGACATGAAGATTTATTTGCTGCTCTACGTGGACGACATGCTTATTGCTTCCAATAACATGTTTGAGGTGAAGAAGCTGAAGGCGAAGCTGGGGCAAGAGTTCGATATGAAGGACTTGTGGCCCGCAAAGAAGATTCTTTGAATGGAGATTTTCGGAGATAGGAAGCGACATGAGCTAAGGTTGTCACAGCAGGGATACATTCAGAAGGTGCTGACCTGTTTTGGGATGGAGAGCGCGAAGCCCGTGACAACACCACTAGGAGCTCATTTTCAGCTGTCTGCAACACAGTCAATTAGCACTGAGGATGAAAAGAAGTATGTCTCAGGTGCCATATGCAAAGTGCAGTATGGAGTTTGATGTACGCGATGGTATGCATGCGTCCAGATATTGCACAGGCCGTGGAGTGGTTATCTTGTATATTGCCAACCCGGACAAGGATCATTGACATGCCGTCAACTGGATTCTTAGGTATCTGCAAGGAACAACTAGTGTCAGGATCCTCTACGGAAGAGGAGACAGAAAGGTGCTGACTAGATATTGTGACAGTGACTACGCAGGAGACAGGGGCAGGCGGCGATCTACCACGGGGTACGTGTTCACATTGGACACTGCTGCGGTATGTGGAGGTCGATCCTAAGTTTGTGGTAGCCTTGTCAACCACAGAGGCCGAATTGATCGCAGTGGTGGAAGCTGTGAAGGAGGCCAAATATTTGAGGAGTCTGCTTAGAGATTTGGGGTGCAGCAGAGTTCGTCACTAGTGTATAGTGACATCCAGAATGCCATTCATCTGGCAGAGCACCAGGCATACAGTTCGAGGAAGAAGCTTATTGAGGTGCGTGATTCCTTTCTAGAGTTGGAGAAAAAGAAAGTAGATCTTCAGAAGATCCCGACTGAGAAGAACCTCGTAAATATGTTTACTAAGCCAGTTTCTGTCATCAAGCTCCAGGTATGTCTGGAGTTGATCTCTTTATTGGCTTATGTGGTGTCAGAAGGCGCGAACTCCGATATGATGATGAAATCCAGAGAGAGGGCCATGGCGAGCAGCGTGGATGTGCAGGAGTATGTGTGAGGAGATTTGAATCAAGGTAGAGTGTTAAATTTTGGTGATTCAAGTTTCTCACATCACACACTCAGGTCGCTCGGTCGAGCTGTTTCAGACGCTCGGCCTAGCTGGAGACACAAAACGTAGGCCAAGCAGTATGGGTTTATACTCGACCGAGCACTCTACCGCTCGACCGAGCAATGTCTGCTCAGTCGAGCGGTTTGAGTGCTCGGTTGAGCTATATAAACAGAGAATTTGAGCTTTGCAGTGCAAAGCGCTCGGGCAAATGCTCGACCGAGCGCCCCGTTCATCCACCCAGAAGTTGTTACTCGCTCGATCGAGCGGTGCGGGGCCCAGATTTTTTAGTCGACGGTTCAAATGGGTTTGCCAGGCTCGTTTGATGCCCTATTTAATCTAATGGTTGATTAGACTATGGTTAAGGATGTTTTTCGGATCTGGAACAAGTGAGAAGCTTGAGCCGCCGCCATGGAAGATTATGTCGAGAGACTAGGGCTAGGAGTTTGTGATTGGAGTTGAGTGATTATCTCATTGTCTCCATTGTTTTTTTCTTCCTTGTGTGAGTTTGTGAGGGCTTGTGCGTCTAGCTAAGTTATTACTCACATGAGTGGAAGTAAGATTTTAGTCCCTTTGAAGATCTCTATGATAGTGGAATCATCTCGGAAGTTGCTGGATGTAGATTGTGCGCAACCGAACCAGGGTAAACCTTTGTCTGTGATTTGATTTATTTGTTGCTATTTCGTTTGTTGCTGTACTTTACAAGATCGTAGGGATTTTGTTGGGTTATTTGAGTATCCGATTTTTGCTAGTCCTAGATTCCTGATTAGCTTTTAGAATTGATTGTTTCTGTGGGGATCTCAATTTGACGATTTTTCCAAACATTACCATCATAACGCTTGCCATTTTTTGTGGAAATCCATCTGCAAAAGTTATTGATAAACGTAGAACTAATTGTGTTTTAGGGGAAAAAGTTCCAAAAAACCCAAGGAGGTTATATGTGCAAATAGTTAATGGTTGGTACTATTAAAGATTATGGACAATGTAAAGCATCACTTCAAATATAGAAAGGCGACCAACCATGGACGGGAAGCCAGGGGGCTTGTGGAAGCATGCATCACTTACACACACACAAATTTCATGTACCCCATTGTAAGTTTTCATATTTGAATTTTTTTTCAAAAGCCTCCTATACATATTTCCTATTACGAGCCTCCCTCAAGGTCATTGTTATCTCTGTCCTTGTGACCAACTTCAAAGTTCACCTTACGAAATTTTATAATGAATTCACGAGTATTCAGACATTTAGATAGCTATTAGATCATCTGCTTTACCTCTGCACAATGTTGAAAAAAGAAACCTCTACATTAAATGCGAATAATATTTCCATAACTAAACATAATTTTTTGATTTGGGTGACATTATACCATTGTCCATTGGCAGATGAAAGCATTGTGCACAGGTGTACTTTATATTTGAGGAAACACTATTTTTAAGCATGTGTATATGTTTCTATTTGTCAGTGTGCATGCACACCTGAAGTCAAATAAATGGTGGGTATCTTCCGAAGCACCCAAAAAAATATGGTGGGAACTGCTTGTTAGATCCCGAGGAGTTGAGTAGGGATTAAAAAAATATTCAAATAACAATTTACGTAATTAGATTGAGATGTTCATATAGCAAAACGATGTAAAAATAAAAGCAAACTTTAATTTCTTAAAAGTTGGGTCAAACAGTATAATTATGGTTCAACAAAGTGTTATGAGGTTTAAACTGGTTACTGGTTAAAGAATGCGTTGAACCAAGATAGAGATGGTTCGAACTAATACAGAATCAAACAATAAGATATGATCTCGATGGTTCCACACTTTCTGTGTGTATAACCAACGCCAAAGAATGTCATTTTAAGATTCTTTACTATAATCACATCGGATTCCTATGCTCCCCATTAAGGTATGTGGACTACTTTTCCATTTTCATCCACCAAGATTTATTAACTTCTTTATCATTCTCTTTCTTAATAAGGTAAGTCAACTTCTCATGTACCAACACTATACCACAAGCACGTCTAATGAACATGCCATTAGGTGATGGACAAAGTACAACAAGCGGAGGTCTCTGTTGGTTTTTGTGATTCAAATCTATGGTACAGTTTTTTCCAGGTGACTCGGTCGAGTAGGAGGCTACTTGGTCGAGCAGCAAGCTACTTGACCGAGCAGCATGAAGACACTGACAGACCAAGCAGGCAGAGAGCTTAGGGAAGTTTTTCCTTTGACTCGGGTGACTCCTACTCGGTCGAGCAGCAAGAGCAGCTTGGAAGGCGGTGTTTGCCTGACCAGTCCGAGGGTATGCGGCTTGAAGAGGAATACTGACACTCGGGCCGAGTAGCTAGCCTACTCGACCGACTCGACTCGACTCCACCCAGGGCATGCCAGCTCGACCGAGCAGGCCGAGCTGACAGCCGACTTGGGCCGAGCGGCGCGCGGGGCAAACCCGAAAAACGACGTTTGGATTGTTTTTTTGGGTTTGTTTTGGTTTTGTATTTAACCTAACAATTGTTTTTAGATTAGGTCAAGCCTCCATTGAGTTTTAGAGAGCCTCTTGCTACCCCATTGGAGATTGGAGAGAGTTTTAGGGTTTGTATTTTTGAGAGAAAGGTTTGGTTTTTCCTTCTCTTCTTCTTCCATTGATTTCTTTCTCTTGAGTGGATTTGTGAGGGCTTGTTCCGTTGACAAGTTATTACTCACGCGTGAGGGAGCGTTTGTAACCCTAATTGTTTGGATCTCTCTATTAGTGGAATCATCTCGGATTGGATTGCTGGATGTAGGTTGTTTACAACCGAACCAGGGTAAATTCTCTTGTGTCTGCAATTGATTTATTGTTGCTGTATTCGTTTGCTACTTTCTATTGCAAGGTCAATTGGGATTTTTGTTGGGTCATTGGGATTAGATTTTTGCTAGCTCTATATTTCTGATCAGTTTATTAGGGTTGGTTTTCGCATTGATCCCAAGGCGTTTTCGATTTTCACCCCAACAAGTGGTATCAGAGCTTGTGGTTTTATTGTAAAGAAAGTTAGTGGCGATGGAAAGATGGTGTCTTTGGCAACATTGAACATTGAGAAGTTCACCGGCCGAAATGATTTTCGGATTTGACAGACGAATGTGAAGAATGTTCTTATGCAGACGGGGTGTTACCATATCGTATTCGATGTCTCGAATATCGATAAGGTGGTGACTGCAACCGCTAGGACGGAGATGGAGAGCAAGGCGTACAACGCGATTCAGTTGTCGTTATCAAATAATGTTCTGAGGGAAGTTTTGGATGAGGCGACAGCATCTGATATGTGGAAGAAGCTTGAGGGACTCTATATGAAGAAATCATTCACGATTCGCCTATATTTTCTTCAGCAGCTGTATACTCTCAAGATGAAGTCAGGTTCAACGGTGAAGGATCATATGGATGAATTGAACAGGATTGTGCTAGAGTTGCGTGGTATGGATGTGAAAATTGAAGATGAGCAGCAAGCGGTTATCTTGTTGTGTTCATTTCCTGAAGAGTATAATCAGCTTGTGCGGTCGATAATTTACAACCGGACTACTCTCGCCGTGGAAGAGGTGAAGGCGGCGCTTCATACGGAGCAACTATGTGGCAAGGTTCAAGGTAGAGATCATGTGAGTAATCGCGAGGAGGCATTGCATGTGAGGGGTCGACAGGAAAGGAGAGGAGGCTTCAAGAAAAATAATGACCGCTCCAAGTCGAGACACTCGCAGGATAGGTTTACGAACATCACATGCTACAATTGCCATAAGAAGGGTCATTATTCGAACCATTGTCATATCAATATTAGGAAGAAAGGAAAGGAAACCGAGAAGGATTCCGGTTCGACATCTTTAGGAATTGATGGTGAGCAGGTTCATGATGAAGGTAGAGATACCGAGATTTTTGCTGTAGAGATTGCAGGTGATACCAACTTGGCGTGGCTCATAGACAGTGGATGCTCGTATCATATGACTCCTCATAGGAGTTGGTTCTTTCTTGGATATGGCTACGGCGTCAAGGGATATCGTTTGTGAGATCCAGAGGGTCAGAAAGCGATAGTGAGCCGACATGTCACTTTTGATGAGGGTACAATGCTCAGGGCGGAGCATTCTCACTCAAAAGATGACACGTCCGCAGAGGAGATTTCACTGGAGAGTTAATCTTCCGGTCCAGCCCACTCAGCGACCAGGCAAAGAGTTGATGGTCGATGCTTCAGTTGAGGGAGATGATGAGGTCTATGCTGAGGACCATGTGCAGACACCTGATACATCTCATGTACGCGTTGACACCTATGCAGGTGATGATGGAACGCGGAGATCAAAGTGGGTGAAGAAAGCGTCGAAAAGATTTGAAGCATGAGATTATGTAGGTTATTCTTTCGATGATATGGCGTCTTATACACTCAACCTAGAGCACGAGGAGCCAGCGACATATGGTGGAGCCGTAGTCTCTGAAGATGTGGCACAATGGCAAGGAGCTATGGAGGAGGAGATGAAGTCTCTTCACTGAAACGACACTTGGGACTTGGTGTCATTGCCTAGCGAGAAGCGTGACATTGGTTGTCGGTGGATATACAAGGTCAAAGAAGGTTCAACTCAAGATGGGAACAATGTCAGGTATAAGTCAAGGTTGGTTGCCAATGGATTTGCACAACGGAAGGGTGAAGATTACAACGAGATATTCTCATCAGTTGTGTGACACGCGTCCATTCGTGTGTTATTGGCGCTAGTTGCTACCATGGACATGGGGTTGGAGAAACTCGATGTGAAGACCGCCTTTCTGCATGGAGACCTTGACGACGAAATCTATATGCAGCAGCCTGAGGGGTTCAGAGTTGAAGGGAAACAGATCTTGGTATGCAGGTTGAAGAAATCATTGTACGGGTTGAAGCAGTCACTCAGGCAGTGGTACAAACGATTCGATAGTTTCATGATGTGAGTAGGTTTCGAGAGGAGCATCAAGGATCAATGTGTGTATGTTCGCACACTTGAGAATGGCTTGAAGATTTAGTTGTTGCTTTATGTGGATGATATGCTAATTGCTTCTAATAGCATGTCGGAGGTGAAGAAGCTGAAGGAGAAGCTAGGGCAAGAATTCGACATGAAGGATTTGGGGCCCACGAAGAAGATTCTCGGAATGGAGATTGTTCGAGATCGAAAGAAGTATGAGCTTAGATTGTCACAGAAGGGCTATATTCAGAAGGTACTAGCCTGGTTTGGGATGGATAGTGCGAAGCCCGTGACAACACCTTTAGAAGCTCACTTTTAGCTGTCGACGAGTCAGTCACCAAGCACCGATGAGGAGAAGACTTACATGTCTCAGGTGCCATATGCGAGTGCAGTGAGAAGTTTGATGTATGCGATGGGTTGCACACGTCCAGATATTGCACAAGCCGTCGGAGTGGTTAGCATATACATGGCTAATCCTGGCAAGGAGCATTGGCAGGCCGTCAAGTGGATTCTGAGATATCTGCGAGGCACAACGAGTGTTGGAATCCTCTATGGGAGAGAAGACGGAAAGGTGCTGATAGGTTACTGCGATAGCGACTACGCAGGTGATAGAGACAGGCGGCGATCTACCACGGGGTATGTGTTTAGTTTGGGCACTGCCGCGTATCGTGGAGGTCGGTCTTACAGTCTATGGTTGTGCTATCGACCACAGAGGTCGAGTTGATTGCAGCGGTGGAAGCTGTGAATGGGGCCAAGTATTTGAGGAGTCTGCCGAGAGATTTGGGGGTGCCGCAGAGTTCGTCACATGTGCATTGTGACAGTCAGAGTGTCATTCATCTCGCGAAGCACCAGGCATACAGTTCGAGGACGAAGCATATTGAGATGTGTGGTTCCTTCCTTGAGTTGGAGAAGAAGGAGATAGAGCTTCAGAAGATCCCAACTGATTTGAACCCCGCAGACATGTTTACCAAGCCAGTCCAACACCGTCAAGCTCCAAGTTTGCATGGACCTGATTTCTTTGTTGGCTTAGGCGCTAGAGGGCGCGATTTTCGGATGATGATGATTCTGGAGAGAGGGCCATGGTGCGCAGCGTGGAGGTGCAGGAGTCATTGGTGATGAGATTTGAATCAAGGTAGAGTGTTGTTTTTTGATTCAAATCCATGGTGCAGTTTTTCTCAGGTGACTCGGTCGAGTAGGAGGCTACTCGGTCGAGCAGCACGCCAGACCGAGCAGGCAGAGAGCTTTGGAAAGTTTTCTCTTTGACTCGGATGACTCCTACTCGGTCGAGTAGGAGGCTACTCGGTCGAGCAGTAAGCTGCTCGACCGAGCAGCTGGAAGGCGATGTTTGCCCGAGCAGCCCGAGGGTATGCGGCTTGAAGAGTGATACTGACACTCGGCCGAGTAGCTAGCCTACTCGACCGAGTCGAATCGACTCAACCTAGGGCATGCCAGCTCGACCGAGCAGGCCGAGCTGACAGCCGACTCAGGCTGAGCGGCGCGCGGGGCCAACCCGATAACCGACGTTTGGATTGTTTTTTCTGGGTTTGTTTTAGTTTTGTATTTAAACTAACTATTGTTTTTAGATTAGGTCAAGCCTCCATTGAGTTTTAGAGAGGCTCTTGCTACCGCATTGAAGATTGGAGAGAGTTTTAGGGTTTGTGTTCTTG
The DNA here is from genome assembly GCA_030789695.1 of Scilla litardierei. Taxonomy (NCBI): domain Eukaryota; kingdom Viridiplantae; phylum Streptophyta; class Magnoliopsida; order Asparagales; family Asparagaceae; genus Scilla; species Scilla litardierei. The sequence continues at coordinate 41,444,066 of CM061141.1, forward strand.
AGAGAAAGGTTTTATTTTTCCTTCTCTTCTTCTTCCATTGATTTCTTCCTCTTGAGTGGATTCGTGAGGGCTTGTTCCGTTGACAAGTTATTACTCACGCGTGAGAGAGCGTTTTGTAACCCTAATTGTTTGGATCTCTCTACTAGTGGAATCGTCTCAGATTGGATTACTGGATGTAGGTTGTTTACAACCGAACCAGGGTAAATTCTCTTGTGTCTGCAATTGATTTATTTGTTGATGTGATTCGTTTGCTACTTTCTATTGCAAGGTCAATTGGGATTTTTGTTGGGTCATTGTGATTAGATTTTTCCTAGCTCTATATTCCTGATCAGTTTATTAGGGTTGGTTTCCGCATTGATCCCAAGGCTTTTTCGATTTTCACTCCAACAGTCTCGACTCTCTTTACCACGAGCCAGAATCAATTTAAAGGCAGATCTCAATACACAAATACTATTATACTTGGTAAAAGTCATAATATAATTATAATGATATTAAAGATAAAATCAAGATAATATTTAAGATAAGCACCTTAGGATCAAGAATGATAAACTTTAGTATAAAATCTTAATAAGATGTTATGAGATAGTGTTGGATAAAGCATATTGATTTGTAGATCTATTGAAGAAGCTTCTCAAATACAATTGAGCACCGATGATTAGGGATGAGAATGGGTCAGGGCTGGCCCGGTGCCCAATCGGGCCAGATCAAAAAGCCCGGATAATATTCAAACCCATTCGGGCTTCGGGCAAGCCCGAACCCAATTCTAAATACCCAATTGAATTTCGGGCAGAAACGGTTCTCTAGCCAAAGCCCGATCGGGCCGTCCATATGACACATCGGGCTTTTTTGTGCCATCAGAAACCAGTTGATGTACGGCTGCCTGTCGTTGTCTTACAGGTTCGAGGACGTTTGAGCCCCGTGAATTTCCTCGTACGGGACTGGCGCTCACTTTTCTATCACTTGATTTTTGGGACGTCCATTGTTTTTGCATTGCGCCTTTAATGGCCAAAATAAATATAGCCCCTGAAATTTTGGTTAAATGTCTATTTGTGCCACTACATGTTAACCTGGGTCATAATGATGGGTCATATGAATGAATATATTTGTCTTGTGTCTTGTAATTCTAGGAAGCCTGCTGGGGTCAAGAAGGAAAGACGGTTCAATTTCTCTAGGCCCCACTTTGTAATTTTTTTTAAATTTTCTCTTCCCTGGAAAGACGTGGGGGGTTTTTAAGTAGAAATATTTTTTTTCCTTCGGAGAGCTGGTGACATGCACCCGCAGAGACCACAGCCATTAAGGTTCGAACCTGATTGTCCCGCATGAAGAGGGATGATGATGCCAATCAGACACAGTCTACTGGCTACTAGAAATATTCATACCTAAGCGAAAGAAGTATATTTGTATTAATTTATTTCATTTTAGTTTGTGATCAAGATGAACCCGAATGTTAATTTTAATGTGACATGTTTGTTGTTCAATTTTTAATGTTTTTATTGTACTTTTATTAAGAGGCTCGATGGGCTGGCCCAAAGCCCAATGGGCAGGCCCAAAGCCCTCTTTAAACCCATTTGGGTATTCCTAAAAAAAGCCCATATGGGCTTTGGGCCGGCCCGAAAACCCACCCGTTTGAATTGGGCATCTATTTGGCCTGGCCCGGCCCGGCCCGGCCCGTTCTCATCCCTACCGATGATCTTCTTTGAACGCCTTTTGAAGATTTAAATAATTTGAATCAAAAATATAATTTTCTAGTATATTGTTGTGTATTTCTATAAAAACAAGTTCCTTAAGTTATAAAGAAATGTTTTTGATCATTTTAAAATCAAAAATAAGAAAGTATAACAGTAGGAAAATTCAAACGTACACATGCACTCAAACTAGTTTGGTTGGTTCGAATTGCCTACTCAGCAATTCCCAAGTTGGACTATTTTTTATTTAAATTTTTAAAAAAGATTTTAGCCATATATTAAGCATTAAATCAAGGAAGATAATATGCATATTGTTTCTTTGCTTTTTCAAATGAATTTTATAGAAAAACATCTGTTACTATTTAAATAAAAAAGTTAAGTTATATTTGAAATCATTTTAGACTAAATGCTAATGAATATTATAAGCTTAAAGTTGTGTGTGTGTGCGTGTGTGTGTGTGTAATCTATATATAGTAAGAAACAGAAAAGATACATATTAAATATATAATCATGCATTAAAGTTAGATGGTCAATTGATATAAATCAAGAACCATTCTGAAAAGTGGTTCGAACTGAGTATTAGAGATAGTTCGAACCTGCTTACTATAAGGATGGTTCCAACCAATACAAGTATGGTTTGAAGCTGCTTGTTAAAACAAGTGTAGTTCTGACTTGAAGCGGGATATATGTTTGATATGGAATATGATCAAATCAGTTACTAGATGAGTTCTATAGAAGATTTATAGACTCAAGAAAGTTATTCATCAAAGATAACTTGAGGACTTCATTGATGTATGGTGAACTCATATATATGCATTTACATAATTGTGACGCCTAATCTTAAAAAAAAGAAATACCAAGGGTATGTAGTTCTCTTCTTATAATCGTGTAGCTCCATATAACTTTGCTGAAATTGAGTAGTTTTTGGAATACACACATGTTATCTATTCCTTTATGTGATGTATACCGTTAAGCATAATTTTCACAAACCTCCAACTTGGGTCTTAGACTGAAATTAGACACTTGAACATGCATTACTCTCATAAACTTGTGTTGTTGCATCATTCAAAACATACTATTGACACTACTCACTCAATGCTATTACATGCTATGAATTAATTGTTAAATATACGTGCTACAAAGTCTTCTTATGCACAGGTGAAGAGGGGCCAGGGCTTTAATGCGTTGGTTGGGGGCTATTCTTGTTTGGCCTGCCGACAGTGAAGGAAGTAGGTGATACCCTTTGTTTTGCATTCAAGCCATCCTTTTTTCCAGAGAGCAATTGAAGAGTGCTGTTGTTGGGTTTTCAGAGGGATGAGATAGCTTCTGTCTTCTGTTTTGGCAGAGAGCTGAGCTTCCATTTCACAGACTGCCGAGAGCCAAAAGAAGAAGCTGCTGCCATCTATTTTCTTGAGAGCTTGTGAGAGTTTAGAAGAGCTTAGGTCTTCTAGTGTTTCTCGTTCTCTTCTTCTTCCTTTGTGAGATTTGTGGGGCCTTGGAATTGCCAAGTTGTTACTCACAAGAGTGTGAAGGAGAAGGTGTTGGTGTAAACTCATGTGCTCGCCTTGATTAGTAGTGGATCGTCTCAGAATGCTGGAGTAGGTTGTTCGCAATCGAACCAGGGTAAAATCCTCCGCCTCATTTACTTTCTGCAATTTGAGATTGTCGTATTTCGCTTACTAATTTGCTTACGCAAGATCCGAAGAGGGATTGGTTGTTTGGTTTGTTGTGTGCCCCTATTTTTCAAGCTTTAGCTCCCTAGCTAGTTGTTAGGGCTTGTTGTTCCGCAGGGCGACAACGGTTTTTTATCAACAAGTGGTTAGTTTGGCGACACTCAACATTGAGAGGTTCACCGGCCGTAATGATTTTAGGTTATGGCAGTCGAGGGTGAAAAATTATTTGAGGCAGATGAAATGTTTTCAGATTGTGTTCGATGAGGAAAACATTGAGAAGGAGGTGACGGCATCACAGAGGGCCGAGATGGAGAGAATGGCGTATAGCGCCATCCAGTTATCGTTAGTCGACACCGTCTTGAGAGAGGTGTTGGACGAGGCTACGGCCAAGGATATATGGAATAAGCTAGAGGGGTTGTATATGAAGAAATCTTTTACAAGCTGCCTCTACTTATTACAGCAGCTGTACACTCTGAAAATGAAGTCGGGATCAGCGGTAAAAGATCACATAGATGAGTTGAATCGGATTGTGATGGAGTTGCGGGGAATGGATGTCAAGATTGAAGATCAGCAACAAGCAGTGATTTTGTTATGTTCATTGACTGAGGAGTTCTCCCAATTTGTTCGGTCCATGATCTATGGACAAACAACGCTTACCGTGGAAGAGGTGAAGGCGGCGCTCCATACCGAGATGCTATGTGAGAAGGTCCAAGGTAGAGACTTTGGAGGAAACCGCGATGAAGCTTTGCATGTGAGAGGCAGGCAGGACAGGCGAGGAGGTCAAGGCCATTTCAAGAAGAAGGACCGCTTGAAGTCCCGGCATTCCCGTGATAGGAAGGACAGCTCGTGTTTCATTTGCAAGCAGAGAGGTCATTGGAGGAACCAATGCCCCAATAGATTTGGGAAGAAAGGCAATGATGCTTCTGGTTCAGCTTCCTTGGGTTTGGAGGACATGCATATCAGTGATGACAGAGGCCACGGTGAAAGGGGTAGAGATCCAGAGATGTTTGCAGCGGGGGTGTCTGGTGAGGCACAAGTTGCGTGGTTGATGGACAGTGGGTGTTCTTTCCATATGACTCCACATCGGAGTTGGTTTTCCACTTACCGTTCCCAAGAAGACGGAGGCTCTATTCTCATGGGGAACAATGCGGCGTGTAAGACCGCGGGTATTGGAACTGTTCGGATCCGCATGCACGATGGGATCGTGCGTACCCTTGCCGATGTTAGACATGTGCCTGATCTCAGGAAGAGCTTGATATCCATCGGTGTGTTGGATAATGTTGGATGCAAGTCAGTTGTTGAGAATGGCCAGCTGAGGGTATCCAAAGGAGCCATGGTTGTGATGAAGGGAAGAAAGGTAGGGAATCTATATGCCCTACAAGGTGCCACAGTAGAAGGCGAAGCCGATGCCATCTCTTCTAGCTCGAGTGATGGAGATTCAGCAAAGTTATGGCATTATCGTTTGGGTCACCCGTGCGACAAGACCCTCGATGTTCTCCGCCGAAGAAAATTGATTGGAGCTAGTGATGAGAGTGTGGAGTTTTGTGAAAGCTGTTTATGGAAAAAAGACAAAGGTACAGTTTAGCACGGGGAAGCACACTTGCCGAGGTCCACTGGATTACATTCATTCCGATGTTTGGGGGCCGTGTCCTGTAGCGTCAGGAGGTGGGGCTAGGTACTTTGTCCTCTTCATCGATGATTATTCTCGAAAGGTTTGGATGTACTTGATGAAGACAAAAGATCAAACCTTTGGGATGTTCAAGCAATGGCTTGCGATGGTTGAAAAGCAAACTGGCAAGGCAGTGAAAGTCCTTAGATCCGACAACGGAGGCGAGTACACCTCGAGGGAGTTCACAGGGTTTTGCAGATCCCATGGGATTCGACGTCATTTTACTACACCAGGAGATCCTCAGTCGAACGGGGTTGTAGAGAGGATGAACAGGACGTTGTTGGAGAGAGTGCGTTGCTTGAGGCACTCTGCTGGTTTGGAGAAGGAATTTTGGGGTGAGATACTCACTACCGCCGTGCACATAGTGAATCGAGTTCCATCGGCGGCGATTGACTACCAAATTCCGGAAGAGAAGTGGAGTGGGAAAATTGGTGACTACTCTTATCTACGCATCGTTGGTTGTCCGGCATATGCACATGAGAGGGGCGACAAGTTGGATCTGAGGGCTAAGAAGTACATTTTCCTCGGATATGGCGATGGCGTGAAAGGATATCGCTTGTGGGACCCGGTGGGCCGCAAGGCGATTTTGAGTAGGCACGTCACCTTCGATGAGTCTGTGATGCTCAGGGCGAAGCATACTCATTGGAAGGAGGACGAGTCACCCGAGGAGACCGCGCCAGAGACGATTGATCTCCCGATCCCATTTCAGAGGCGACCTGGCAAGGAGCTGATGGTCGAGGTCCCCGGTGCGGGACATGATGAGGTCCATGTTGAGGACCATATGCAGACACCAGTCCCAGCTCAGATACGTGATGAATTTGTTGCAGATGAGGTGCGGAGGTCCAAGAGGACCAAGAAGGCGCCCGAGAAATTTGGAGATTGGGATTACACGGCATTCTCCTTTGACGACATGACGTCGTATGCCTTAAACATTGAGCACGAGGAGCCTATGACCTACAGTGGAGCCATTAGCTCGAGCGATGCAGCGAATTGGCAAGGAGCTATGGAGGAAGAGATGGAGTCTCTCCACCACAATGACACGTGGGAGTTAGTTCCTCTACCACATGATAGACGTGCCATTGGATGTAGGTGGATCTATAAGGTAAAGGAAAGCTCGACTGAAGATGGTGGTGATGTACGGTACAAAGCAAGGCTAGTGGCTAAGGATTTTGCACAGAGGATGGGAGAGGACTACAATGAGATATTTTCTCCAGTGGTGAGACACACTTCCATTCGTATTTTGTTGGCACTAGTAGCATCCATGGACATGGAGTTGGAGCAACTCGATGTCAAGACCGCTTTTCTGCACGGTGATTTGAATGAGGAGATTTACATGCACCAACCAGAGGGGTTCATGGTGGAAGGCAAGGAGAGGATGGTCTGCAGGTTGAGGAAATCCTTGTACGGGTTGAAACAGTCACCCAGACAGTGGTACAAGCGATTTGATAGCTTCATGATAGGTGTAGGTTTTGAGCGGAGCATGAAGGATCAGTGTGTTTATGTGCACACATTGGATGATGGCTCGCGCATCTACCTGTTACTTTATGTTGACGACATGTTGATTGCTTCCTCAAACATGTCGGAGGTCAAGAAGCTAAAGGTGAAGTTGGGCAAGGAGTTCGATATGAAAGATTTGGGCCCGGCGAAGAAAATCCTAGGGATGGAGATATCCAGGGACAGGAGGAAGGGTGAGTTGAGGTTGTCACAGAAGGGGTATATTGAGAAGGTGCTCATCCGTTATGGAATGGAGAGTGCGAAGCCCGTGGGGACACCTCTTGGAGCTCACTTTCAGCTTTCGGCGTTGCAGTCGCCGAGCACCGATGATGAGAAGAAGGCTATGTCTCAGGTGTCATATGCTAGTGCAGTGGGGAGTTTGATGTACGCGATGGTTTGCACGCGTCCAGATATTGCACAGGCCGTGGGAGTAGTGAGCAGATATATGGCGAACCCAGGCAAGGAGCATTGGCAAGCCGTCAAGTGGATATTGCGATATTTGCGAGGCACAGTTGGTGTCGGTTTGCACTTTGGCAGAGGTGACGGTGTGGTGCTGACAGGGTATTGTGATTCTGATTATGCTGGTGACAGGGACAGGCGGAGATCGACCACAGGTTACGTGTTTACGTTGGGCACCGCAGCAGTGTCATGGCGATCTGTCCTACAGTCGGTGGTTGTGTTGTCAACCACAGAGGCCGAGTTGATTGCCGCAGTGGAAGCGGTGAAGGAGGCCAAGTATTTGAGATGTCTGCTAGAGGATTTGGGGTTACCGCAGAGATTGTCGTTGGTTTTCAGTGATAGCCAGAGTGCCATTCATCTTGCGAAGCATCAGGCTTACAGTTCGAGGACGAAGCACATTGAGGTCTGTGATTGCTTCCTAGAGGAGGAGAGCAAACAGATAGAGCTTCAGAAGGTCCCAACTGAGAGGAACCCTGCAGACATGTTCACCAAGCCTGTTCCCGTCATCAAGCTCAAGACCTGCTTGAGCTTGATCTGTTTGGCTTGAGTGTGGCGCCGAAGGACGCATATTCCGAGACGACGAGGAGGTCCGTGGAGTGACCGTAGAGCTTTGATCAAGGTAGAGCTTGGATGGAGTACAGAAGATTTTGTAGCAAGGTAGAGTGTTAAATATACATGCTACAAAGTCTTCTTATGCACGGGTGAAGAGGGGCCACGGCTTTAATGCGTTGGTTGGGGGCTATTCTTGTTTGGCCTGCCGACAGTGAAGGAAGTAGGTGATACCCTTTGTTTTGCATTCAAGCCATCCTTTTTTCCAGAGAGCAATTGAAGAGTGCTGTTGTTGGGTTTTCAGAGGGATGAGATAGCTTCTGTCTTCTGTTTTGGCAGAGAGCTGAGCTTCCATTTCACAGAGTGCCGAGAGCCAAAAGAAGAAGCTGCTGCCATCTATTTTCTTGAGAGCTTGTGAGAGTTTAGAAGAGCTTAGGTCTTCTAGTGTTTCTCGTTCTCTTCTTCTTCCTTTGTGAGATTTGTGGGGCCTTGGAATTGCCAAGTTGTTACTCACAAGAGTGTGAAGGAGAAGGTGTTGGTGTAAACTCGTGTGCTCGCCTTGATTAGTAGTGGATCGTCTCGGAATGCTGGAGTAGGTTGTTCGCAACCGAACCAGGGTAAAATCCTCCGCCTCATTTACTTTCTGCAATTTGAGATTGTCGTATTTCGCTTACTAATTTGCTTACGCAAGATCCGAAGAGGGATTGGTTGTTTGGTTTGTTGTGTGCCCCTATTTTTCAAGCTTTAGCTCCCTAGCTAGTTGTTAGGACTTGTTGTTCCGCAGGGCGACAACGGTTTTTTATCAACAATAATTGCCCACATAACATAGCAAGGCTTTGAAGAGCAAAATCCTGCCTATTGTAGTAGGATCGTTAGCATCTATACCTTAGAGGTTAAAAAAAGCAATGGTGCCATTTCTATTTGTTTTTATCTTTATTTCGTTTTTAATAATCCTATGTATTGGTTTTTTTTCAAAATTGTTTTAATTGCAACAAATCGATAGCTTGTATCACATCTTTTGTTTATCAGGTGATCTGCCCTCTTAAGTTACTGAAATAAGTATAATTTTCTTTCATTGCATTCTTTTCTTCTTTTGGTTCTCTTTGTTCTTTCTCTTTTTTTGTTCTCAAATGTTTTTTATTTTCCCTTTTTATCAGTTAAGGAAGTGTCCCATTGGTGGACATGGGTATGTGCTGTCTGATATATGTGTCTGGATACAGATGTGGTACATGAGACTCCCACAAACCAGAAACTTTTGCAGTAAATACTTCGCAATTATTTATTGATATTTTGAATCTTTTACTTTGCATTCCAGTCAGCATTCCCCATTCCGTCCACCACCACACCAGTTCTTTTAGAAAACTTGGGACATCCCCATAATCTTTTGCTAATGAGTATATGGAACCAGAAAGAACCACAAAAGAGACTAACATATAAAAGTCCTCATATTAAATTTGATGTGTACGGTCCATGTACGTATTCCCATACACGTGAAAGCAGGAAGTACAAATGGCACATAACCCCTGCTGCAGAGTCAAACGGTGTTGTTGAGCTATAGCTGATTTTCACTTGTGGAGACCCTCACTGAATTGTAGCATTGATTATTATTTAAACCGCTGTTGATGGAAGGGTAGAAGTTTATCAATTTTGAAGTAGAGACACTTGGGGATTCTTGCTTTTGGTATTAAAAATAGCTACTTAAATCTGCAGCCACCATATCCAAGTGCATGTTGCCTTTATAATTCTGACGATAATCATGGTATCAAGTTCTGCATGGAGCCTAAGGATGCTGCATGGAGTAAATCAGTTCCAAACTAGTAGAAAGTAATCACCAAGACGACGACGACAGCCATATCATTGCACGTCCGGCGTATGCTTGGTCTTTTTGCCACATCCTTGTGACAACTATTCTTAGATAGGATATCACAATCCTTAGTTGTCTATGTTCCTAAAATTTATTGATTCAACTTCGTTTCAGCATCGACACCCGCTCCGCGGCATTTTAAGTAGCATTGTTACGGAAAAATCCACTTTTTTTTTCGTTTTCAAGGTAACTTTCATTTCATCAAATTGTTGCAGTCACACTTTTCATGCGCAAGTTGTTATCTTTGATACGGAAAAAGTATTGCTTGCCAGTATGTTTAGCTGAATATTCCTATTGAACATGCAGGAGCTATTACAAGTGCACCCATGCAGGGTGTAATGTTCGAAAGCAGGTAGAACGAGCTTCAACGGATCCCAACGCCGTTAGAACAACATATGAAGGGAAGCATAACCATGATGTGCCTGCAGCTAGAAATAGCAGTCACAACACTGTTAGTGCCAATTCTGCTGTTAATAGCATGCATCCAAAGGTTTATCAGCCGATAACTGACAGCCAAGCCTCCCACAAGAGGGAAGACATGAGAAACAATGTTCAACGGCCCGTTGTGGTTCTCCAGCTGAAAGAAGAGCGTAGCGTGCCTTAACGTTGATTTGCCTGCTCCTTTTTACCCTATTGGTGGGTCTTTGCTGCAACGAAGGCAGACCTCACGAGGATTTTGAGCCCCATTAGAATGTAAGCAGATTGCACATATCGCAAGATCTTGGCAGGGGATTTGCAGCCTGTAAAGCTCGTCCTGTATCGTTGTAACTTAAATTTGTTCCTTTTTACAGCTTTTTTGGGGTATTTTCTGGTCATGCTGCTGACCATTTACTTTGATACGGCTTGTGATTTACCTGCCACGTACAAAATAATACAGAATGCATTAATGTAATTTGTATATGGTTTCCTCCGGAATCTGAAACTGGATTTATAGATGCATTTCAGTTGTTCAAATCATGTGTGCAATTACTGTAGATGATATTTGGGCGGGGGCATGTCGCCATTGAGACCAGCCGAACTAGGGGCCCTCCATGCATGAACATAAAGCCACACGTGTCCTCAGGGATGACATGAGAATAGCTTGGGAGGTCGGCATAGCCAAGCTGCAGGCACAACTCTACATGACAGACCAGCACTCATTCACTTGGGCCTTAGCGGTGAACGCTTGAGGTCGGCTCCTTCGGCCTCATCACCCAAGGGTCTGTCCGTCTGACGAGGTCGTCCATCATAACCATCGCGCATATTCAGGCGACCTGCCCTCCAACAGTCGCCCGGCTTTCTTTTCAAGTCGTTACGAGCAGAGAGCGGTCAATCACTTTTCGTCCATCTCGTATATTCAGGCGACCTGTTCTCCAACAGTCGCCCGACTTTGTTGACAGGCTGTTACGAGCAGTCAATGGCTATTCGTTCGCTTGCACAACGGTATACCTCATCTGGGGGAGCCAGTTACGCTAGATTAGCTTGAGATCATTATAACTCCGCGTAAGTTACACATGAAGATTAGGAATCTCATAACTCTGCCCGACATGGCGTTACCTCCTAGCCTTATATAAACGACAGAGCAACCCCATTAGCATGTATGCCACAACTTACCTACTCATCAGCTACGTCACCTCCTTCATCCTGCCTTATCTGACTCAAGCATCGGAGTCGAATCGGGAGTCCACCTTTCGATCCTCTGATGCCTCTCTCTCAGGTACCAGAGAAGGAGCTTGGCCTGGCTAAATCCTGATCCGGCTCTCTGTTTCGAATTTCTACGCGTCAACAGTTAGCGCTAGAGGAAGAGCGGCGTGCGTCAATCCAGTTGCACACGCTCTCGAGACACCTTTCACTTCAGCATCATCCTCCCCAATGGCGAGGAACAAGAGGAACGTTGGTGGTGAGACCAACGGTATCATTGATGTCAACCACACCACGGATGACGACAGTTGGCCCATCGATGTCACACCCCCACACAAGCTGACATGGTCGCTGATTTCCAAGCTCTCGTGACGGAGGTCCATGAGTTGCGGGAAAATCAGGCCCAACAACTCAAAAACACCGAGGGTTTACATGAAATGATCTTGGATCTGACTCCAGCAAGAGTTGACGCCTCCCTGGAAAGTTAAAGCCAATCCGCTAGAAATCTTTACATTCAGACCAAGAAAATGATTACCAAGAAAAAAAAGAGTAAGAAATATTGACAGGTTCGGCGTGTATTGCAAAACATTCAAGACATCCTTGAAGCTTAATACAGTTTTCAATATTTGATCAATGAATTTGACAGATTTGCTTAACTTCTCCCCTTCCAGACTCTTCCACATAATCTTACTTTCCCCTCACAAAATATTCAAGACATCCTTGAAGCATACTACAGTTTTAATTATTTGCTCAATGAATTTGCCACAAACATGCTTGATTTCTCCCCTCCCATACTCTTCCACATAATCTGACTTTTCCCTCTCACTGAAACCAATAAAAGACATCATTGGTTTTATGCATTGCTACCAGGTACCAACTCTTCACAGGGAACGCGATGTGAACGATTATTAGATAGGGGCTGTTGCCGTCTTCATCCACGCCGAAGTAACTGACAAATAAAAGAGTAATGCAGGTGTTTAGAAACAATGATTCCGCCTCGCACTCCTCTTTTATAAGTTTCGTATCGCTGACTGTTTGAAAGTGTGACCATCTGTTTCAAATAGGTATCACCCTTCTTCAATTGTCACAATTGTTGGTAACTTCCCATGGTTGGCAAAATCTATCTTGTTCAGTTTCAGGCAACAAAGCATATGTTCTGGTAATTCCTCCTGCTTCTGAGCCTGCGTCACAATTCTCACCAGTGAAGTAGCAGTAAACACAATCAGAAGGCAAGACCGCGACATTTTATCAGATTAACACGTTAGCTTAGTTTCCGTTCTTTTTTTATTAGAACATTCTAGGATTCCAGCATTGCGACCTATTATTTTACTTATTGTGTTAGACAAATGTTTGCATCATATGTTCTTTATGCACTCATGATTAAAAAGACCTTTTTCATAAAAATATCAGGCCTTACTACATAATGAAGGATTCTCATGCCTTAAAAACAAAGGCTGCTGCTGCAGAATGGATGCACTGCTCCAAACCTAAGTAGATTAAATTTAGTGGTTTTACCTAGCATAGGACACCTATTTATCATATGTGAAAGATCCGATGCTTGTTGTTAGTAATGGGTCTGGATACAATAATTGATAACAAACAGAATTAAAGTCCAAGCAATAAATCATATGAGGCAACATATAAAAGAAGAAAGGACACAGGGTTGCAGAAATCTGTCATAGTGAGGGTCTGTGATATGTCCTCATCGCCCCATGCCTGACCTAATTTGGACCTGACCCTTTAGTTGAAATACAGATTCAAGGGTTGCATGTGTAACCTATATAAATTGTGAAATATGGAACTTACTCTTATATGACTAACCTTAATCTAGATGTTAATCAATAATTCCATGTTAAATTAGCAGTAGAAAAGCCAATTTTACCTAGAGAGAAGTCTAGTTTGGGTCAGACATATATAACCAGCATCAGATGTACAGAACGAAAGGGGTAAAACTGGGCTTAAATTCCAAATGACAGGTACTCATACTGTATATGAATCATAATTGACCTCGATCCAACCCAAGCATCTTGATACTGATATCCGTTGCAGTTGCTTAGCACTACTTGAGAACCATCAGAAGAAAAGAAGCAGTTTCATAATGTGGGAAACTATAATAAGTACAATGTAAAATACCAACATAACAGAAATTTTTCTAGATGATGCTTTTGAGGCCTTAATGGATAGTATATATATATAAATGTGAGAACCAATGTACATATCATATAAGGCGAATTTGAGTATGATACCTGGATTGTTAAACCCACATCAAGTATGCCATGTTTCAAGCGTTCTCGAAAAGCTTCGAGTCCCCTTCTAGAGATGTAGCTGAACCGATGTATGTCTAGGTCAATTTCAAAGTAATTTGAACCCTGTAAAAACATTATTTAATAATAAACACAGTGTATAAGAATACAAAAATAACCATACACATGAACAGACTAACCACATAACATAACAGTAGGGGAGATCCATGAGAATACAATCATTAGGAATTTCAGTCATCGGGTGAACTTTGAGATTTGTAGGCTAGAATTTCTCGGTGCTGCGATTTTTCAGAAAGCAAATTTCATGTATGGCTATGACATATCATAGGATACATCATAATAATACTATTTTGCTATATGATTATCTAGGTGTTTAATTATTAGTCGTAAAAAGATTGAAGAGAAACATTAAACAATCCAAACAGTGAGTTTTAAGGAATGTCAAGAAGAAATTCTTCACCTGGTAGAAGCTATGTTGAGGGCGTGTAAGCACAGGTTTTTCATTATAAGCTTGCAATAGCTTCTTTTCTGCACCACTTAAATGAAGATCCTCTGGATTAACTACACCAGTCATAATTTTCAGCCGCTCTCTAAAAGGAACAATGGAATCCATGGGAAAACCTTTGACCTTTTCATTCTCATCATCTATAAATCTCTACAAAGAAATCGACAGTATCAATCGACAGTAAAAGTTGATCATGTAAACAATGCGAAAAAGCTAATCTGCCCACAAGACATACCCTAATGCTATCATGGATATTAGAAGGAATCTCGTCATCGTAATTATCGGATATCCGGAAGTATAACACAAGACTCATCCCTTCCCCATCGCTATCACCCAGGAACATTGCAGCAGGATATGTAGGTAGCTGTCAATAACCAATAAAAATATCAAGTAGCTGTAAATTATTCTGACCTAATATGTTGTTATACGTTAAAAAAATATTGCAGTGATAGCCACATTGGATAGGTGAGACAGATGTAAAGCATACTTGAATATTAACAATCAATAGTGGTGGGGCTTTCTCGTTTGCTTTCACAATTGGAAGCTCAATATGCTGTGCAATGTGATTTACTTTGCGAGGGCACATAAATAAATCAACACCAATTGGCGTATATGGAGCATGCTGAGGAGCAACAGATTTCTTCTTGTCTCTGAACAATACAATTAACATTGCGAAAAAGATTATAAAACTAGTCATTAGCACGTATTGCAAACGATTAATGATCCCAACTTGATCAAAACATGCCTGAAATAGCACTCTCCACGGAGTTTAAAGGTTGATGGATCAAGAAAAGACCAGAATCCATGTATTAGTTTCTCCCCATTTGAACATGGAATTGATAGTCCTGCTCGAGGACGATACAAAAATCTTTTGGAAGAACCTGTTGGAGTAAAAAAGCCACAATCATCCAAATTTTCACATGAAATGATATTGTTTAAAAAGATTAATTAGATGGAGAGTGGGGAAGCAATGCATGCATTATGCCGTCAAAAGGCTAAATTTTAACAGTTTGACAGTGCGATAGGCGGATATGCCCATAACAAAGAATCATGTGTGGAGAAATGACTACAGATGACACTCTTTCAGGAATAATGAAATATTTAATGAGCTGAAGAAGTGAACTATCACATATATCAATTTAAACCAGTAATGCAGCCAAAAATAATTAGTAAGTAATTTGAATGCTTGAAGTTTGAAAATGGAAGTTAGGACATGTGAACTTCTGCAGGTATGTATCATCTACGAACAAAAGCTACAGTTGAAAGTACTGCTTTATATCCATTAGAGGATTGTATGGCTTAAGCCTGAAGAATGGCATGTAAGAGCTGACAGTTTAAAATCATTGCTAAGTAGCATGGACTGATGGGAAAACCAAAAGCGGATAGTGAAAGAGGATGGCAGCACAGAGAAAGATAATATGAACGAACATGAGCAAAAGAAAACATCAAGGTTGGAACAACCAATTAAATTCTGTTGATGTCTTTATCATCTACTTGTATTAACAGAAATCAACGTGAAATAGTGATTTAAACAATTTACATACAAAGATTGAAGCCATTAATGTTACAGTCAATCCTAAATTTTTTAAAAACTAGCAATAATGCAAAATGTTGAGAAAGACGCGTCAAATGCAAATTTTTTGCTGTGACAGTAACGTGCAAGATGCGTACATATAGATTGAAGGTGTTAGCAACTTTAGGAAAAAGCTGCCATATATTTGAATATTAAACATAAGTTCGGCAATGTTACACCAACTGAATAACATACAATGCAAGATGTCAACTTACAGAATTCAGTAATTTCATCGCCATCACAAGATCTTCTCTTAAATGAAAGCCTAATAACTGCAGATTTTCTTTTCAGACATAACTGGCTTGAGCTCGGAATATGTGAAATCTTTTCGCTTAAACTGATAGAAGGAACTGAGTGCGATATACTAGGTGATTTCATCTGCTTCAATGTGTTTGTGTGATAATTTTCTTCTGCTTTGTGTGCATCTTCATTTGAACTCTTAACACTACAGCATGACTTCTCTAAAACCTTTTTCCTACCAGGAAACATGTCTGTAACAATGGCTCTAGATTTGGCTTCAACAGTATCGTTGAAACTTTTATCAATTTCTTTGCCTTTAACTTGGGTTAAAACCTCTTCGGGTTTACCTTCTTCTCTTTTAAAGTATTCTTCAACCACCAGAGCTATTGGGGTGCTATCACCACATTCCTCATACTTACACATGTCATCTACAAAGTATGAAGCGCTTTTGCACTGGAGCATCTGAACCCCAACGGCATTGCTTACAGGCAGAGAGCCATCTGGCAGACAACATAAAAAATAATAACAAATCAGATATTAAGAAAATGATGAGACTACTGAACTGGAAACTTGAGAATAGCTTTACCTCCATGAACACCTGTAAGGTCATCATCTGAATCTGAATCCAAAATACTTGCAGAGTCAAACCATGCTTCCTCTTGGCATATAACTGTAAAAGTTCAATTCACAGATATATTTCAGAGACAAAAGCAAAGGTAAGGGAGAAGAAAGGGTATATGAAGCTATGGCTTTGGGGATGACATGTGGATGCAACTTTTATTATCCATCTGGGAATGAGTTTATTCCCCTATGACTTATAAACAAGGTATGATACTATGGCAATGCAATAAGAGCAATTATACCATAAACATAAGTCTCGTGTTTTAAATTTCAGAATGCCTTTTCCCATAAGAAGAGAATCAAGTGGACAAGTAACCAAAACAGGTGCATTGCACAAGACTGCAGAAGCTAGAGAACAAATGGACGGGTTCTCATATGGGCAATCTTTCTTGGTTTTCATAATAAACATAGCTATAATAAGTCAAAGCATTTATTTCCCAGTCCAAATGAGCATAACCTTGAACTTTGCATCCTTGTAAAGGTATGATACCTACAAGGAAACAGAGGAGGGAGAGGTAGAAGAAGAAGAAGTGATCAAGAAGTACCATTTCTGTCTATGTGACTGTGACGCCATTGCAACTGGGTTAAATGGACAGTTAAATTAGAAACTTCAGATTGTCGACGACTTGCGGCAGCAGTTTCAACGCGGACACATTTCCTAACAGCAAAGTTGTTTCTACTATTGCTGATCGTGGTATTGGTGGCATCAGAAACTGCAGCAGAGACCTTTCCTTTACGCTTTTTGGATCTGAGAAAGTACTTCCTTGATTTGGATGGCCTATTTGATGTTGATACGCAAGCACCCATGATGATGACTCAATAACTCAAGTATTGTAGAGCTATCAAGATAAATTACTCTTCATATAATATGCCATCCGCTCGAAAAAGAGTTAGCTTAAACCTGTTGGACCTTAGATAAAAGCCGACCTGCCATCAAGGTGCACATAGGTTACAATTAGAATTTGTCAGACAAATTTCTCATACATGGCCTTGAACATAATTTTCTAGACGGCAAAGTAAGGACATTTCTTTCTCTAGCCATCGCAATAATCATTTCCAACAAAACATGCCAAAAAAGAAGTAGCATCCTCCATAGTGAGGTTACCTTTAAAAAGGTTTTGATTTGTAAAACTACAGGACCCACGTTGAAATCCAATTATAAGGTAATTTTTTAAAGGGCGTGGTTATATGTACACTATGCTTCTAGTAGTGTACTAAACATGTTTAAAAAATATTAAATGTTTAACATAAAATAAGCCATCTATAAAATACCAAAGTACGATAAAGATTTTGTTAATTTGTCACAATTTTGTTCTCAATCTAGCTAAAGTAGCTTAGTTTTAACTAGAATGTCATGCTTGTACGATATGTAAGCACACTGATGCAAGTGTCCTGATAGTATACCAACTCAGACAAAATGATGTGAGCATATGGTCTCTTCAGCAATCCTAAAACAATGCATGAATCCTTGCTCAGCATCAGAAAATAATAACATCAAAAAAAGCAAAATCTCGTCATATGTCTGCTGCAGCATCATTTATTAAAATCTTAAGGCCCGGCTTTCATATTGTTGACCTTTGAAAATGATCTGAATTCTACATGAAACCATGGATGTTGACGGGAATAGTGAGAATATCATGAAATTAATTGTTCACATAATAATGGATAATATTCCCATCTGGATAAGCTGAAAGAATAAAAACGTGTGAGGGTGTTAGTCCGAAAACCCAATGATCATAATCAATCATCTGTGGAGAAAATTAATAGATTTGCAGTTCCTTGAATGGACGATACAGTCAAATCATTATGAAACCTAAAGTGCAATCATTTCCAAAGACTAGAAAATTCACTCTTTTGATGGATTTATATCAATCTTGTGCAAAATATCAAATAAAGAAGCATGTCGACATGACATTCGATTCCGCTAACTCAATTCACGTTGCTCATGTGCGGGTCTTCTAGTGATTACCCTCTACATCTAGAGAAGAATAAAGATCTCATGACCATACTTGAAAGATAATATTAAAGTGGTATTATATTCTCATTAATGGAACTTGGTAGCAGCTCCCACATTTTAACTCAAAAAGAGAAGGGATTCACCGACGGTCCGTGCATATTTCTGTTATGCCAATGAGTTGGGGGTCGAAGCTCGGAGCTGATAGCCATTGAAGGAGGAAGGCGGGAGGCTACTGGCAACAACGGAATGGGCAACCGTTGCATTCAAACATCGACCGCAGGATGTGAGATCAAGGGCGGAGACAAAGCATTCACGGTCCGCATTCCAGAATCAAATCTGAACCGTTGGATCACTCGCCATGGAGGAACGGCCGTGGATTACATTTAGGCATGGGGGGCTGCTGCGGATAACCGCCTGCCACCAACTGTTGCCAGAGCAGGTGCCAGGCTGTGCAGGAGTAGCGCCAGAGTAGAGGAGGACAGAGGCGGTTACGGGGAATCTATATATAATAAGAAATGGATGTAATGAAGAAGAGGATTAGAGAATGAACTTTTCTGCTGTTTTCCTTTTCCTATTTTGAGACGCATGACTTGGCTGCTCTGAATCAGACTCTCGGATGAGAAATTTCATTCTGTTTTCTCTTACAATTTTGCCTTTCTTTTGCTTTGTTCGATTGGATTTCGTCTTCTCTTATTTCTTTGTGAACACATCAAGCTGTCGTTCGACTCTGGATGGTGGAATCAAGTGAGGAAGGCCGAGGGCCTCAACATTTGGTATCAAAGCCTGAGGCAACGAGCCATGGGAGTAGCCGCTATTGATTATCCAGAAGACTGAAGGAGATTCATGGACGCGGAAACTAAGCCGGATCGAAGGAACGTTGCAATCTCAAGCAGCACTTAATACCAAGATCATGAACACCCTGGAGCGGCTATCAACGGACTAGGCGGAGATCCGAGATCCTAGTTTGCCATATACAATGCACAGTTCCAACATCTCCTCAACAAACAAAACCCGAACAAGACGGCGGAGCTGACTCACTCAGGAAACGAGGCAGCGGGGTCGGGAGGGGTGCTATATCGGCCGCTTCTTAAACCCCTGAAAGCCGACTTCCCCACCTTCAAGGGGACAGAGGAGGTGATCCCATGGTTGAATCAAGCCCAGCAATTGTTCGATTATTATGAGACCAGCAATTGTTCGTTCGATTATTATGAGACCAGCAATTGTTCGATTATTATGAGCCCAGCAAGGAGTGTTGGGTGAAGATCTGCTCGTCCTATTTGAAGGATGAGGCTTTACAGTGGTATCAGTGGGGGAAAGTGAATGTAGATGAGTTGTTTGAGTGGGAGAAATTTAAAGAGGAATTGTTGACTCGCTTCGGACCCCCGGAGATGGAGAAGCCATTCACATCCTTTGCTAACCTCAAACAGACAAGCTCGGTGAGAGAGTACTAAACGAAGCTGGAGCAGGTGACGGGGTTGTTAGAGAGGTTACCCGCTCCTTTTATCACCGACAAATTTGTGGGGGATTGACGGAAGAGATCTGCCATGCAATCGCGGCGGCTCGACCGGTAACGCTCAAGGAACGTTATCTTCCTCGCTCGAAACTTTGAAGAGAATGTGCTTACGGCCCGAAGGGGTTACCGGGGTAGCACCGGAGGATGGACGACCGCCAACAAACTCACCCCGACCTCTAATGTTGCTGCACTACCACCTACAGTCACAACCAATCCACACAACCCTGGCAAGCCTCCTGTCACCCGGAGACTGACCCCTGAGGAAATTCAACACAAATGAGAAAAAAACCTCTGCTTTTGGTGCAACGAGAAATGGAGCAGGGAACACCGGTGCAAGGGAAAGCAGATATTTGTGCTGGATGGGGTCTGGAATTGGGATGCAGACGATCTGGGAGGATAAGTGGGGCCGAGTTGGAAGGGGATGTGCCGAACGAATCAGGAGAGGTCGAGCAAGAGCCAGAACTCCAAGAGCCTCCCGCGATATCTTTACAGGCGATGTGAGGAATCCCGACAGCGAGCACTCTGTGGGTGGTTGGTAACATCCGAGGCCAGAATGTGAACGTGCTCGTAGACACAGGGTCGACCCATAGCTTCATCAACCCAAAGCTAGCTGATGAGTGTTTATTGTATATACTTTTTACCTCTTTTTAATACACGTTTTACATCGTTTATTTCATCGTTTTCTCTATTTTTCCATGTTTGTTTCCAATTTTGCTTTTATGGTCCATTTTTTGCTTTGCAAGAAATACATGCCAATTAGGGACCATAAAGCGTGAAATAGAATAGTGTCTCATTCTCTTTGGTGATTGCTATTGTGTTTGTTTGCCATTACTTGAGCTTATAATCTGAATCTATGGCTTTCCCCATTGCATCTATGGTTAAAATTGCATCATTTGTAATGGGTAGTGAGTAGTTTTCTTCTAGGGCAATGGGTTGAACCCCATTGAAATGAGACGATGTGTTGGATGGATTTGTTGAGTTAAATGTTGGGCTAATTGTAGATTTGGGGTACATTAGGATGCCAATTATCATTGTAGATTCGACCCACTCCCTTGTGGATGTTTATATTGGCCACCGGCGAGAGTCGATACCAACCTAGGGTTTTCGATCCCTACGATGATTCATACTATCGGTGTGGCCGGTAAGAGTTGGGTGCCGATTAGAGCTCTCCTACTATAGATCCAAATCCCCGACCACGAGAGTGACGTGGAGGAAGATTGGGGACATTCGTCGGGCGTAATACGCCTAACATATACCGATGTATCGACGAGAGTCGACATCGATATAGGTTAGGATAGGCCTATCATAGCATCGCAAGAGCGGGGGTAGGGATAACGCAAGGGACTATCCCATCATGCATCACGAGAGTGGGGGATAGGAGAATGCTCTTAGCTTAGACGACCTCTCCCGAGTCCCAATGAATCCAACAATCGGTCAACTGTCATTCCAACCTTAACCCTAGTTCAGTGGTAGGGGATACCCTGAGCCCTAGAGCTTTTATTATCTGATTGCACCTTTTATTTCTCACTTCGATCACCATTCGATAGCGTACCTTTCGAACTAAGAAGAAAATCGGTACTTAACGAACGCCTTCCTATGTCCGACCCATATAGCGCTACACGGCACAATGCACTTGCGGTATAAATTATCGAAGCTTTGCGAACAAGCTTTTTGGCACAGTTACCGGGGAGGTACGGCTTAATATCAATTTTATTCTTTGTTGATAGACTACATATTCTTTTTGTTCTGTTTTTGTTTATATTTCTCTTTGTTATTGACTCTTGGTACTCTTAACATTTTTCCTTCGGTATAGCTCTTTTGTATGCACATGAGATCTTAAGGCATTGCGGATTTGCACCCACTAGACCCTGAGATTGAGGCAACTGCAAGAAGGCTTGACGCCAAAAGAAAGAGGAAATTAGCTCTTGAATCAATGGCAGAGATAGACAATCCTGAGAATTGTCCTAAACCACCACCTCCACCGCCTCCCAGATCACTCATGGATTCCTTTATGCCCTCCAATGGGTCCACTTCTAGTATCCTGAGGCCGCCGGTGGAGCCTAACAACTTTGAGCTAAAACCATCATTGATCACCTTCATACAACATGATCAATTTGGAGGCTCCCATGGAAAACCCGAATGATCATCTCAACACGTTCTTGGAGAAGATCGACACCTTGAAGATGAATGGCGTCACTAACGACGCCATTAGGCTAAGACTATTTCCCTTCTCGCTTAGGGATAAAGCCAAGAACTGGCTCAGAAGCCGCAGTCCTAACACTTTTACTTCTTGGGATAGTCTTTCTGTTGTGTTTCTAACAAAGTTCCACCAAGGAAAACCGTAAAAATGTGCAACGAGATCACGAATTTTACCCAGCTTGACTGGGAGTCCATGTATGAAGCTTGGGAGAGATTCAAGGATTTGCAACGCAACTACCCACACCACGGTGTGCCTAACTGACTGCTAATCCAAGCTTTCTACAACGGACTATCCCAAACGATGAGGATGCCAATTGATGTCGCCGCTAAATGCGCAATCATGAGCAAGACTCCTGCTGAAGCCAAAAAGCTATTGGAGGACATAGCCGCCAACAATGATCTATGAAGCAACGAAAGAGGCGCCTCCAAGAAGGGAGGTAAGTATGAAATCGACGAGGTATCAATCCGCTAAGTTTGATGCGCTAACCAAGCAATTATCTATGATTGGGCTCGGTACCACTAATCCGCCTACGGTGGCACTTTTTGAGGTATGCGGTGTGCAGGGACACCAAGGAAACGAATGCCCAACATCAATGACAATACCTCCGTGCATGAGCATAGAGCATGCCAATGCATTGTATGGAAACAGTCTGAGACCGTCGAACAACCCGGACTCCGGCACATACAATCAATGATGGAGGAACCATCCTAACTTTTCTTATATGAGTCCAGGTCTACAAGCTCAACCCACGTTTCCACAACCTCAGAATTTCCAAGCACCACCTCCTTAAGGGTCATTTCATAACTTCAATCAAAGACTCTCCTCCAATGTGCCCTCTAATTCCAAATCTAATTTGGAAATACTAATTGAAAATCATATTCTTACACATGACCTGAGGAACAAGTACTTCCAATCCACTATTCAGCAGTTGATGGGTACTACACAACAACTCGTAATCACCACGCAGCAGCTCGCCACGGGCCAGAAAACAATGGAAAATCAAATGGCACATATGGTGCAGCAGATATCCCAAATAACGAAGCCACAAGGGCATCTACCGGGGCAAACTGAAACAAACCCCCGAGGGCACATTAATGCTATAACTTTGAGAAGCGGGAAGCAGATGAAAGGCCCTGCTACGCCTATTGTGGAAAACGAAGCTGCAGCTGAAAAGGAAGCCCAAGTAGAAGATGAATTTGAAGTTGACAAGAACATTGAACGCGAGGTAGTACCTCCGTCCTCTGAGTCACCAAAGGAGAAAACCGTTGAGAAGGATCAAAGGGACTCCCCTGAAGAACCCCCCAAGACTTGTATTACAAGAGTCCCTTTCCCGTCAAGGTTGGCGAAGGTCAAATTAGACGAGAAGTACGAAAAATTCTTTGATCTCCTAAAGCAGCTGAATATCTCTATACCTTTCCTCGACGCCATATCAGAAATCCCAACCTACGCTAAATTCCTGAAAGAAATTATCACGAAGGGGTAGGCGGGAGAAGGTGGTACTTTCGGTAGAATGCAGTGCAATACTTCAGAGGAAGGTAGTAGAGAAGCTTGAGGACCTAAGAAGCTTTTCCATCCAGTGCACAGTCGGAAACATAGAAATCAAAAGCGCGCTCTGTGATCTAGAGGCGAGCGTCAGCTTGATGCCCCTATCGATTAGTGAGAAACTGAAGATGTGAGAGCTTCAACCGACAAACATGTCCCTTCAGTTAGCATATCGATCGATTAAAAACCCGATGGGCATAATCAAAGACGTCCCGGTACATGTGGGAAAAATCTTGGTCCCATGCGACTTTGTCATACTGGACATGTCCGAGGACACCCGCATTTCAATTATACAAGGTCGACCCTTCTTGGCCACAACGGGGGTACTAATCGACGTAAAGGGAGGAAAGCTCTCCCTCAACGTAGGAAAAGATAAGGAGGAGTGCGATCTCCGAAAGTCCATAAAGCAGTTCATGGAAAGATGACCACCAAGTTCAGCAAGTTAACTCCTTGAGGAGGCGATCAAGAAAACCACGTTGGAGGAGATGTTCATGGATAATGAAGAGCCCCCGGACGACAACCTGGACAAGAAGGAGAAGCTTAATGAAATAATGACAGCGGAGGAATCCGAGAAAGCCTCTAGGGGAAGTTCAAGGAGAAGCCATCACGATCGCATCAACAGAACCATAAAGAGCCAAAGAACCAAGAACAAAACGAGCTGAAGCTGATGCTAGAGAAAAAGCGTGGAGACGCAGACATCCTAGACTTCTCCACCCTTAAGCCGCCATGAAGACACTTCAATAGGGAGTCGAGCTCACGACTTAAAACGAGCACTTCTTGGAAGGCAACCCAAGCGTTTCTATATCGTTTTTAATATTTCAATTTTTATCTTAGTTTTGTTTTAGAATAATTTAAATTTTCGCTTTGAATAAACCCCCAAAATCCCAAAAATTAACTAAGTATTTTCAATGCAGGAAGACGCTTGAGGGAGCTGGAAATACTAATCTAAACGACCGCGTGGTGCCAATCCACGCGGTCGCGTGGAGATGAGAAGAAGAAGAGAAAGAGGAGGCCTGAAAGTGTGATCGATACGACCGCGTGCCAAGGACACAAACGAACGCATCGTCGAGGTAAGCCTTCTAGCTCAAGTTTCCAATTCTAAATGGCCGTGTCGCCCAAACGACGCGGCCACGTAACTCTCTGTTACTTTGAGCTTAGTTTCCATCTCCTGACCGAATCATGCGGTCGTTTGACATCAAACGAAACGACCGCGTCGATCCCAATCCACAAGGCCAAATTTTCCTAACTCTACGCGGCCGTTTGAACCCAATCGAAACGACCGCATACCTACACAAACATATAAGGCCAATTTTTCCATTTCGACACGGTCGTTTAACCAACTCAAAACGGCTATGTAACTCTATGTAGTTTTGGCCCATAAATCATTCTACTGACCGAACGACGTGGTCGTTTGAACTCAAACGACACGGTCGCGTCAATCCAATGTTTGAACTTTAGATTTTTCCAAATCGACGTGACTGTTTCATCTTAATTACGCGGCCGCATAACTCTCTGTTTTCTCAAGCCAAAATTCCATGTTCTGACATAACGACGCGATCGATGTGCCGATCGACGCGACCGCGTCGTACCCTAAACACTTGAATTTTGGTTTCCAATTTGATGCGGTCGTTTGGTCTCGATTGACGCGACCGCATCACTGCTCCTTATATATCCCCAAAACCCCAAACGGTCGCTTTGCGCGAAAATTCTTCGACGTTTCGACTTCCTCCTCCAAATTCTCATCAATTCCATCTACCTCCGACCATCCAAACCCTTTTCCTTCTCTCCAAATCATCCCAAAACCCTTTTCCCTCCATCAATCTACCCCTCCACCGCCACTTCCAGCCGAAACGACTGATACCAGAAACCCTAAAATGACTCGTTTGTGTTGTTTTGCGGTTCAATTCGACACGGACATCTTGAAATTGGTTGATAGCTGAAGAAGAAGCTTTGGGGAACCTCTCCAGGAGCTTGGTACAATCCATTTCAACGAGAAGCCTTAACTACTTGGTAATCTTGTTCCTTTCTCATTAAATTTTGAAATTGCTCGTTGAAGTTGCCCAATTTGCATAAGTCTGCACTTCACTTCACTTCGCACATTCTTTGCATCACTTACATCCCACACACCATGCCTCCCAAGAGAGAGCGCAAGAAGCGCACTGCCACCACTGGACCATCCCAGGGTAAGGGCAAGCGTCAGCGAAACCTTACAATCGCTGAAGTTGTGGCCATCACTGCTAGGGGTGATACACCTGTCCATCCCCCTCAGGTAGTCACTCTAGGGATAGTGTTCGTTGACGAAAGTCAATGTGACACCTTCACATCCCTCTCCTCTAGGACCATAATACCCACCAAATTCCCGAGTGTTACAGCTCTATCTACACTGGGTCTCCTAGATGTAGTCAGTGCTCTCCTCCGAAACATCGGATGGGAAGAATTCCTAGAGTGTGAGGCTAGGACCTATAGGAGACTCACCTTAAAGTTTCTATCCACCTTCAAGAGTTATCCATCGGGGTTCTCATTTCAAATTATGAACAAGGACTACGGTATGTCCACCGATTCATTGAACCCCCTCTTCAAGTGGGCCTCGAGCTCTTGAGCTTAAAGCACGCCAACACAACTACCCGTACCCTTCGAGTATGATCAGAACATTTTCTGGCCGAGGATAACTGGCCTTTCTCCCTTCCCCATCACACGAGCGAAGGCATCTAGCATCATCCAGCCTGGCCTCCGTGTCGTACATCGCATTATCACGAATTCTATTTTCTGTCGATACGAGACTGGCCAGGTCTCTCAGGACGGGCTTTTCTTCCTCTGGTGTGCTACCCAGCCACGTGTACTTCGTGAGTGCGACATTCCAATTCCACATTATATTATCCATGGTGGTTCTTGGCTGAACCAGAGATTCCTTCACACCCTCGCCAGCCCACACTCACGCATTTGCTGTGGATGGTTTATCACTATTATTGCACAGCTTTCTCCCATTTCCTTTAAGATCTTTGATTCCATGCATCCTGTCCCGAGCCCCACTTCTCTTGATCTCTCTGTCATCTCCAACATGCACATGATCAAATCTTTTGAGGAGAAGTATTTTTGGCTTCATGGGCCCAGCCACACCCTGTACACTAGGCTCCTGAACCCTGCACGTTTTGGAGCTGGGACCTCCATGCAATGGATTTTTGCACCTGATCCCGATCTTGCCCAGTGTGCTTAGGCACCACTTGCACAGGCTCAGCCTGACCCTGCACAGCCTCAGGCCCAGGCCCAGTCACAGCCTATCCAGGATCCTGTTATCCAGCATACTTCCACTTTCGGCATCACCGTCAGGCCCACCCTCCGTCAGTTCCATAGGAGATCTCGCCAGCAGGACGAAGCATCTACCAGCACTCCTCCTCCACTTTCCCATCTCGAGCGTATCACTCGAGTGAAGGAGCTTAGAGATTTTAAAACCTCCACCATCTGCATCTTGACTGGATTCAGAGACACTCTTTCTGAGTTCAGATCGTTGGTAGAGAGCCTCATTACTGTTGTCGTGACCCTCCAGTCACAATTCACCATCGTCCACTGATACCACCATACCTAGGGTCATTACCATGCTACTGAGCCTATTCTCTGCCCATTCCACCCTTGCCATCTGAGCATGTCATCATCACCACCCCCACGCCCCACATTTCCACCACCACACCTCCCATCACTACCACCCCCACACCTCATATTCCTACGCCACCACCATCTCCACATGCCCCACCATCACCACACCCCGAGACTGTGATCCCCTCTATTTCCTCACCTCATCCGGACCCCGTGGTTCCGCACATTTTTTTACGACACACCACGGATGTCGCAGACATACCCTCTTCTGGAGCACCACATCACCCACTCCATCCACATGTATTCCATCACCTCCTACCGCTGATATAGCTCCACGCACTTCCCCACCACATGAGGATATAACAGTCGTCATCTCATCGTCTACTGACGACTCATCATCACCACCTCCACCTCCACCTCCACCCCCTTCCCACAAATCTGAGGTTTTTTTCATATCCATCCACTCCATCTCCACATCCCACTGTCACCACAGCTGAACCTTCAGCTGAGCCATCCATACCACCCACCCAGTCACCACTTGACGGTGGCTCTGTTTGATTGGAGAACCCTTGCACTCCCTCTCAACATATGGCCCATTATTCCACGAACTTCACTTTTTGAGCACGTTTCACTTTAGCTTGGGGGAAATGCTCATGGATCTCCTTCCCCTCACTTTTTATGTCCTCATGATATATTCTCATTGTTTTTATCGCGTTGAGGACAACGCTCAGTTCAGCTTGAGGGAGGAGCGTTTTCACGCTTAATTTTCTATCTTTCTTCTATTTTCTTTCTTATTTTCTCGTTTTTATCTTTATTTTCCATTTTCCTCTTGTTTTTCTTTCTCATTTTCCATTTTTCTTTCTTTTTCAGATTGCATCACGTTTTATTCCTTATATGCACTCAAAAAGCCAAAAAAATTTAAAAAATCAAAAACTCCAAAAATATCTGCATATGCATCTTGTATCTTGCATCATCATGCATCCATATGTATATATTTGCATTCGCTTCGAGAATTTTTTGAAAACGAGTTTTTATCTGTGTGGAATCTCAGGTTGAAATTCGTTTTCTAAACTTTTACGCTCGATTTCCACGATGCCGATTTGAGTATATGAATATGACGTGTCCCTAACTTTAAATCCCTTGTAATATCCTAGTTTTGGCCGTCCTCATAATCCCAAAGATAAGAGTACTTGAACCCGATTTACGTTGAAACTTAGAAACCCACTTTATGCATGGACTGTAGAGCCGATAGTTGAGTATAATGTTTTTTTCCCTTGAAACTTGGATAACAACATGTCACCTAGTACTGAGGATTGAACTTGCTTAGTATACACTTGATTTCCAAAAGAGAAAAGAAAATAAAAAGAAAAAATTGTGAATAGTGAAAATATATGTGCATTGTTCCCCAGCGACACTGAGTAACCGGATCCTCATGATAGAAACCGTCGGGGCCTCGCAACAAAAGATCTAGCTTGGGAGAGTGCATATGAATAAGAATTTTACACGGTTTGAGTTAGTATGTCCGAGGGGCCCTTCTTGGTCCGGTGCCCTAAGGTCATCTGAGCTGGGAGTCACCGACCCAACACTCCTTACACAAACCAATTGTAAATCCCAAAAAAGAAAAAAATGTATATATGTGTGTGTATATATATAAGAAAGCATGAATAAACCCAGCAATTTCAAGAATCAAGGAAGTTTGATGTGTTGTGAGCGCCACTTTCTCGATCGACCAATATCCTATTATCCCAAACTTATCCATTCTTCGACCATTGCATAACTTAGATGCATATCCCTTCGATCCAAGATCGGGTTAGAGGAAATGTCTTAGGACTTGAGTATGGTCATCATCTAGTATATTACTTGACGATTTGATTTAGATACAACATCCTAGGATTATATTCTCATCGACATAAAGAAGTCGAAGCGTTTAAGTTCCATGAATTCGAATTTTCGATTCACCCACGTATATAATCTCGACTTTAGAAATTGTTGAAGTTTCATGTCATCATTTAGCTTGGGGGATTTTGAGGAGTGTTTATTGCATATACGTTTACCCCTCTTTCATACACGTTTTATATCGTTTATTTCACCCCCCCCCCCCCCCCCGTTTTCCCTGTTTTGTTCCACTTTTGCTTTTATGGTCCATTTTGAACTTTACAGTAAAATACATGCCAAGTAAGGACCATAAAGCGTGAAAAAGGCGCGAAAGGGCAAAAAGAGTAGAGGCGGGAGCTCAAAATATGGAAAATGAGGAGAAAGAGAAGAAATGTGACACACACGGCCGCGTCAATTCGACACGGCCGCGTCGCCACAACATCCAACAAGAGCTCAACCCAATTCCACGCAACCGCGCAACGCTGCATCAAACGGCCGCGTTAAGCCCCAACAATCAATTCTACGCGGCCGCGTGAACAACATCCAAATGGCCGCATCGCAGAGGAGAAAAAATGAGAAGAAACAAAGGATCTGCAATCGAGGCGGTCGCATGACGAAGACGACGCAGTCGTGTGATCCGGAGAAGTTGAAGACCAAATGGTCGCTCCACGTGACCGTTTCGAATCCACACGAGCGTCGAAGCTGCATTCGACGCGGCCGTGTCCCTAACTACGCGGTCGCGTCGCTGTAGCTTTCGCCACCCCACTTTACGCATCTAAACGACATGGCCGCATCGTTTTCGAGGCGGTCGCATCGAATTGGATTCTTAGGTCAATTGGGCCACCGCCAGGATTAGTTTCTAGGGGCTTTTTGGTCATTTCTGGATTGTATATAAACACATCTTCTCTGCGACCAATGACCTTTTTCTGCTGTTTATCCAGAGTTTTTGAAGTTTGTAAGGGATTATTCTTTCTTTAATTCAGTTCTCTTTTATTGTCTCTTTTAATTACTTTTTTCATTAGTTTATTAATCTTGCCATAGAATAGTGTCTTTTTCTCTTTGGTGATTGCTATTGTGTTTATTTACCATTACTTGAGCGTATAATCTGAATCTATGGCTTTTCCTATTGCATCTATGATTAAAATTGCATCAATTGTAATGGGTAGTGAGTAGTTTTCTTCTAGGACAATGGGTTGAACCCCATTGAAATGAGGCGATGAGTTAGATGGATTTGTTGAGTTAAATGTTGGGGGATTTGGAGTATATTAGGATGTCAATTATTATCGTGGATTCGACCCACTCCCTTGTGGATGTTTAGATTGGCCGCCGGCGAGAGTCGGGACCAATCTAGGGTTTTCAATCCCTGCGATGATTCATACTTTCGGTGTGGCTGGCGAGAGTTGGGCGCCGATTAGAGCTCTCCTAATATAGATCCAAATCCCCGACCACGAGAGTGGCATGGAGGAAGATTGGAGACATTCGTCGGACGTAATGCGCCTAACGTATACCGATGTATTGGCGAGAGTCGACATCGATATAGGTTAGGATGGGCCTATCAGAGCATCGCGAGAGCGGGGGTAGGGATAATGCAAAGGACTATCATATCATGCATCGCGAGAGTGTGGGATAGGAGAATGTCCTTATGTTAACGACCTCTCCCGAGTCCCAATGAATCCAACAATCGATCAACTGTCATTCCAACCTTAACCCTGGTTCAATGGCAGTGGATACCCTGAGCCCTAGAGCTTTTATTATCTGATTTCACCTTTTATTTCTCACTTCGACCACCATTCGATAGCGTAACTTTCGAACTAAGAAGAAAATCGGTACTCAATGAACGACTCCATGTGTTCGACCCGTATAGCGCTACACGACACTGTGCGCTTGCGGTATAAATTATCGAAGCTTTGCGAACACTAGCGAAGACCTTGGGCCTGAAGGTGGAAGACTCCAAAAGCTTCAAAGTGTTCGTGGCCAATGGGGCCAAGATTGTAGAGTCGGGAGTTTGCAAGGGAGTTCCGCTCAAATGTCAGGGGGTGGACATGTCAATCGACTTGATGTTGCGTCCGATGGGTGGCAACCAAGTAGTGTTAGGCACTCAATGGCTGGAGCAGCTAGATGACATCGTCCTCAACTTCAAGAAGCTCCACATGAAGTTCCTTTACCAAGGTCGGGAATGTTGCTCGCAAGTGGTAAGGAAGTCAGAGCCTCAATGGGTCGGGGAGAAGCAAATATTTAGGGCGCTGAGGAAGGAAGGAGAGGGATACTTGGTACATCTTCAAGCCATATCCCTCACCGCTGCAAAAGACGAGCCAAGGAGTGGAACGAACAAGGAGATTCAAGAAATTTTGGAGCGATTTCCAGAAGTATTCGGGGAACCAAAGGATCTTCCCCCTCGAAGAGATGTGATCACAGAATTCCACTCGTCGTTGGAGCCAAGCTAGTGTGTCTAAGGCCATACAAACACGCCCATTTCCTCAAAGGAGAAATCGAGAAGCAAGTCTTGCAGATGCTCAGGGATGGGATAATCCGACCAAGCACGAGCTCGTTCGCCTCACCGGTGGTGATGGTGAGAAAGTCCGACGGAAGCCGGCGCATGTGCATCGACTATCGTTTTCCGAATCAAATCACTATTAAAGATAAATTTACAATGCCGCTGATCGACGAACTCCTCGACGAACTGCATGGAGCCAAATTTTTCTCCAAGCTGGATGTAAGGACCAGCTATCATCAAATTCGAGTGTTCGAGGGGGATATTCCGAAGATCACCTTCCGTACACATGACGGGCACTTCAAGTTCCTCATCATGCCTTTCGGACTCACCAATGCGCCGTCCACCTTCAAGCACTCATGAACTCGATTTTTAAATCTTACTTTAGGAAGTTTGTCTTGGTTGTTTACGATATACTAATTTATATCCCAAGATGGCATGAGCACCTCCAACACTTGCACGTGGTCCTACAACTACTCCAGAGCAACATGTTGGTAGTAAAAATCTCCAAGTGTCATTTTGGAAAGTAGGAGGTTAACTACTTGGGACAAGTTATCTCCAGCCACAGCATAACAGTCGATCCCGGCAAGGTGGAGGCAGTGAAAATGTGGACCATCCCGAAGAACGCTGAGTCACTAAGTAGATTTTTGGGTCTCGCCGAATACTATCGAAAGTTTATTAAAGGCTTTGGGGGAATTGCGACGCCTCTCACCCACTTACTCAAGAAGGAAGGGTTCTGTTGGAACGAAGGGGCTCAAAGGGCTTTCGAGCAACTGAAGGAGGCATTGACACAAACACCTGTGTTGGCCAGTCCCGACTTTACCAAGGAGTTTGTTCTTGAGTGTGAAGCATCTGGACAAGGAATTAGGGCCATGTTGATGCAAGAATGGAGACTTCTAGCCTACCTAAGCGCCAAACTGAAGGGGAAAACTTGCTTCTCTCCACTTATGAGAAAGAGCTGTTGGCTGTCATCTTGGCTTCTACTAAATGGCACCATTACTTGTTGGGAAGAAAGTTCGTAATTAGACCCGATCACCAAAGTCTGAAGTTTTTGCTGGGCCAAAGGGTGCACAGGGATCCAAAGCAGATGGCTCGTGAAGCTTCAGGAGTACGACTACTGGGTCGAGTATAAGCCCGTCCGCTTGAATTCAGTTGCGGATGGGTTGTCGAGGGAGGTAGAAAACAGCGAGGAGGCTGTGGAGGATTATTTCTCCGCATATTACATTTCGGTCGTCCAATGCGAGTGGTTGTCGGAGCTTAAGGAGCTAGTTATGCACGACCCCTACTATAAGACAGTCGAGGAAGCTATGCTTGGAAGTGGCAGCAAGGCTAGAAAAGTCGAAAAGGTCGATGGGCTATACTTCTACAAGGGGCGAATTCTGATTAGTCCACACGCCACTGACATCATCAAAACACTGCTTGCCGAGCATCACATCACACCTTTGGGAGGACATTCAGATGCACGAAGGACGCTACATTAGTTAAAGAGAGCCGTTCACTGGGTGGGAATGAAGGCAGAAGTAAAGAAGTCGCCCGCGAATGTGAGACCTGTTAGAGAAACAAGGCCGAAAGCTTGGCTTACCCGGGGCTGCTGCAGCCGCTACCCACCCCCGAGCACACATGGGAGAGCATTTCAATGGATTTCACATCGGGGTTAACACCGTGTGGGGATACTAGCGTAATCTTCGTCGTGGTTGATCGGTTGTCCAAATGTGCACACTTGTTTGCCTTAAGACACCCATACACGGCGGCGCAAGTGGCACAAGTGTTCTTTGATGGGGTCTTCAAACTACATGGGCTGCCTAAAACGATCGTTAGCGACCGATATCCGATCTTCGGAAGCTCGTTTTGGGAGGAGCTCCTTAGGCTGCAAGGGACTCTTCTTGCTCATAGCTCGTCGTACCACCCCCAAACTGATGGGCAAAAGGATATAACCAACACGAGCATGGAAGGGTACTTGCGTTGTTTTTGCTGCCACAAACCGAAGAAATGGTCGAAGTGGTTGTCGTTGGCGGAATTTTGATACAACACCATGTGGAAGAGCGCCACTCGGATGACTCCATATGAAGCTCTATACGGTCGGAAACCGTCGTCCTTGCTCTCTTACATACCCCACACCACAAGAGTACAAGCAGTGGAGAAAGCCATGTTCTCATGAGAGGTCGTACTTCAATTCCTAAATGACAGTTTGAACCTAGCAAAGGAGAAGATGAAGTTGTACGCATACAAGAGACGGTCGGAGAGGACGTTTGAGAAGGGTGACTGGGTGTTTTTGCGGATACAGCTCTACCGATAACTCAGTGCTGCCGCCCGCAAGCCCTACAAATTAGCCCCGAAGTACTATGGCACCTACGATGTGCTGGAGAAAATAGGGGAGGTAGCCTACAAGTTGGTGTTGCCTCTGTCCGTGAGAATCCACCCCGTCTTCTATGTTTCCCAATTGAAAAAGAAGGTCGACGATAGGGTGGTGTTGCAGGAGGATCAACCCAGCTACATGGAGAAGATCGTGGATGAACTGGAAAGCATATTGGACCGAAGGCCGGTAAAGTGTCGGAATGTCGCCGTCACCCAAGTGCTCGTCAAATAGAAGTAGAGACCCAAGGAAGAAGCCACCTGGGAGGAGTACCAGGAGTTGTTCAGACGATTTCCGAAATTGAACTTGAGACAATGTCAATTTTAGAGGGGGGTGTTGTTAGGGGCCGAAGCTCAGAGCTAATAGCCGTTGAAGGAGGAGGGAGGGAGGTCACTGGCAACAACGGAATGTGCGACCGTTGCATTCAAATGTCAACCGCAGGATGCGAGATCAAGGGCGGAGACAGCATTCACGATCCACATTCCAGAATCTAATCTGAACCGTTGGATCGCTCGCCAGCGAGGAATGGTCGTGGATCAAATTGAGCCATGGGGGGCTGTTGCGGATGACCGTCTGCCATCAATGGTTGCACCGGAGCAGAGGAGGACAGAGGCGGTTACGGGAAATCTATATATAATAAGAAATAGATGTAATAAGAAGGAGGATAGAGAATGAACTTTTCTGCTATTTTTCTTTTCCTATTTTGAGACCCACGACTTGGCTGCTCTGAATCAGCCTCTCGGATAAGAAATTTCATTCTGTTTTCTCTTACAATTTTGCCTTTCTTTTGCTTTGTTTGATTGGGTTTTGTCTTCTCTTATTTCTTTGTGAATAGATCAAGCTGCCGTTCGACTCTGGATGGTGGAATCAAGTGAGGGAGGACGAGTGCCTCAACACAATGTTCTCTATTTCAGGGCAACTTACATATCAATCCTTTATCGAGGTTAGGGTGTATAAAACGTCAAGAACAAATCATCAAAGAGTAAACCATTTGATCCAAACAATTATACCACGATAAAACATGTAGCGATTAACATCAACCTCCAAATGAGCAAGAAAAAGTATCATGAGGCTCAAATATATTGCAAATAAAAGATATTGATTGTTACCTTGATCATTTGCGAACCCCATTAATCTGCAACCAGAGCTAAAAGGTATGTAAATCCTAGGCCTTCAAACAAAAAAACCGGCTTTCCAATGACCAATTAAAAGACGGTGCTTGAATCTAACCTACAAAGACAGCTTCAGTGTAAGTATGCACGAGATGCAACCAAATTCTGGATAGATACAGATGCATATAACTCATTTCAATTATTAACATAAACATGATATATGTATCCTAACCAACAACCAAGTTGATGGCATGTGGCCCACAATCATTGACAAATTCACACGGCATTGAAAGAAAATAAGCGTGATGATGGCAAGGAAATTTCGAAGAAAGTTGAGATCGTATGAACCAAAAACCCCACCAAAGCTTTGGACATAAAAAGAACTCATTCATGCTAAAGGTTTATACAATTGGAGTTGGAACAAACCTAAAATCAAGCAAATTTAAGGGACTGCCATCAATTGACTGAATGCCGTATCTAAGTCAGGCAAGAAATGTATATCAATTGACAATAAAAATAAAAATATGAAGAAAACTTGGTATAGTTAATAAAGCCTCCAAGATTGACTTATTATTTACTTTCTAAATATGGGTATACTAATAAGAGAGTAATAATAAAATATAAATGCGAAAAGGGTAGAAGGCAACTGCAAATCAAAAACAATATACTCAAAATCCAATCTTTAGCACTTAAAAAGGAATCTAAAAGGAAATCATAAAATGGGTCATGCAAGAATTACTAGTCTGATAGGAAAATAAACCATTATTCTAAATAAAAGCAAGCAAAATTAGTATGGCAATTAAATATAAATTTAAAAAGACTTGACTATTAAAAAAATCAAAAACCGAGTAAAAATATGACGAAATATGCATAAAAAAATAAAATAATGAAAAAATACGATCTTACGAAGGTAGAATTCGAAGGAGCAAAAGCTAACTAAAATATAAAAAATAATAAATAAATAATGGCCAGAGGAGACAGACCTTGGGGCCTTGACGGGGTCCAGAGGAAGGGACGGACTATTCTAGCGGGTGGGTCGCCGGCGATTGCCCTCAGCTGACGGCGGCGAAGGAGGAAGAGGTTGGGGTGGAGGAGAACAGGGGAGAGACGCTTCACTGACCGAATATAAATAGATGCTCAGCTGGAAACAGCACAAGGGGAGAGGAGTTTCATCACGGCTCACTTTTTTCATTTTTTACGACCTTTTTATTTTTTATTATTTGTTTCGGTTTGCCGCATTTTTAATTTAATTTAATTTTTTGATTCATTAACTCCCTGGTTTGTAAATTTAGGGGGATTGCTATGCGAACAGACCTTGTGCGCAGTCCACAAACCAAGTTGTTGATAAGTTTTGACATTCAAAATATCTAAGATGGGAGATTAAATTTTGCTCAATTCACCAAAAAGCCCGTCATGAAGCGGGCTGTGTATTGTGCAATTTCAATTCAGAGCAGACGATGGGACTGTGGAAGGGACAGCGCCGAAGAGTGTTGTTATTCGTACCATAGAAATTTATGAATACAACCCACCTCTTTCCAAGCTGTTTTCCAACTCACCACCTCACACATGATGCAACCAACGGCAGGACTCATGCAACGCAGTTGGCTCCGCTCATCCCCCGTCTCCTTTCCTTGACTCAAACGGTGCGTGGCCATTGGCAACCCACACGAAACAAAGGCAGCGTTGACTTCCGCCAGACTAACGGCCCATAAAAAGTCAAATCGATTTTCAGATATTTGGCGTTTGGCTAGGACTGCCATCTAACTTCGCTTGAAATGGTCTAAGCGA
The DNA here is from genome assembly GCA_030789695.1 of Scilla litardierei. Taxonomy (NCBI): domain Eukaryota; kingdom Viridiplantae; phylum Streptophyta; class Magnoliopsida; order Asparagales; family Asparagaceae; genus Scilla; species Scilla litardierei. The sequence goes on from CM061141.1 coordinate 41,480,704, forward strand.
AATAAAAACGTGTTGTAATTTTCCATTTCGGCTGCATGTGTATTCAGACTATGCAAAAGGTGCTGAAGGGTCGGCCACCAATTCCAAACATTAACATTAGGAAACAAAAAGAAACTGACGTCATCCGAGTTAAGAGGCCGCACGATCCTCTAAAGAGCAATGACAACGATGACGATGAGCCATCATAGCTCGCAGGTAACTAAAAATCCGTTCATCAACGTCCCTGGTAACACGGCACCGTCCCCAACACACATGGGCTACATTCGGTGACACATGCGCAATTCCAGCAAGTAAATACGCATGTGCTCCAATTATAAGAGTTCCTACATGGTTTGGTGTTCACCATCGACACTGTTTCAAGGTGTTTTCTCACCACAGATTGGTTGGCTGGAGGACCGGATGTCAACGCGATCACGCAGGTCGCGTGCGGCCTTCGGGAGCGGGATGCAGCTCGTTCAGCTTGGCGAAGAGCGTGCGGGTCCGAACGTCGGTGTGCCGAAGGGAGTCCCCGGCGAAGCGACGGCCTCCGTGCGTGTGGAGATGAACGGGCTCGGGGGCTAGCATAAGAAATCCTTCAATTCCTAAAGTAGAATAGGCCGAGTGAACTGCGTGTGTCCTGCCTCCGGGAAATCACGTCTATCTATCAAATGAATTATTGAAGAAAGAAATGCACTTTGTGAATACTTCGTTTTTCGATACTGAAGCTCGTAGTGGAGCATAAAAAAGAAATCAATAAAATTTTGTCGTCTGCTGATTCTTTTTTGAAGGCGCGCACTAGAAAGCTCCTATTTCATACTCCACCTTACCGGAAGTGCACACCCGCTTCATTTTCCTTGCAATAAGCTTCATCCAGGGGGCATTCTCCACAAACAACTGAGTGTTTCCAGAGATTTTTTTTATCCCATGTTCCATGAACCATGATGGAATCTAATTCCATGTTTGAATCATTCCCATCCACCCAAAGACTCATCTCCTATTTTCTGGTGTGTGTGTGTGTGTGTGTGTGTGTGTGTGTAATGTAATCTAATCATTCTTCGAAAGATTTTTCTACCATTACTATCTTATTCGATTTTTATGCCCCCTCATCGGCTGTAGTTGTCGAAGATGCTAGAGTTATCCATAATTGTTTAGCTATTAGCATTCGGCTGAGACTCCCACCGCGACACCCGGTTGGCAAACCGTTTTCCTTTGCCAACACAACATTAGGGATGTTCCATAACAATTCTCTCATGATTTGATCTATACGTTCAAAAGCCTGTTTTTCCATTATTTACCAGCACCACCTTTCTCAGTTTGACTCTTCCTGGGAGCGATAGCCACCGTACTAATCAAGTTGCTACAGTTCAATTCAATTATTCTTCGTTGGATTTTATCTATGACCGCTTTCTTCTTTTCTATGTGAGGGATTTCTTGCTTGTTGTTTTCATGGGGACTGACTTTTCTTTATATGAATAGATCTTCACGCCTAGCTACACTGATGCCCAACATATCTTGGATTCTTATATGGGTTCTCTTCTCTCAGAAGAGCTTTTCCTTGATTGAATTGCTGCTCCAGAGGCTCTGCAGAACTGATATAGAATTTTTCGGGGAGGATGAACATTTTCATTTTTCCTATTCTTTCTTCATGCTTTTATTTGTATAGCGCTCTTTTTCAAAAATGGATAGATTTTCGATCCCACCTCTGATCAAACGTCGCTTGTGATGGGTTCCCCGATCATCGAGTTCCCGATATGCTGGTATCATTAGTGTTGCGGGGTAAGATCCGCGTACACTGAATTTATATAGAGGGGGAACCAAGGGCACGGTGGTTACAAGTTGAGGGATGATTGGGTAGGACGTTTACAAGTAGTGAGGGGGTGGTGAGGCTAGGCGCCCTTCGTAGGTCAATCTCTGGGTCGATCCTGCGAGTCCGCCGCTTAATCGCCGCTCCCCTCGAGTTGGTCGCCGGCTGCTCGCTAATTGGAAGAGCCAACCTGCACACAAAGCAGCTCGTCAGAAAGGCGGGGTTGGGTTCCAACCCGTAGCCTCTCCGATGCCTAAGTCAGAATTAGGGCTTGGAAAAGTGGGTCAGTCACGTAAGCCAAGCTAAATATAGGTCGACCTTACGTGGCGAGCTTAGGTGGAAGAACAAATATATGGACGATATTTGCTCTTATGTGTGAGTGAGTTTGAGAATTAATTAGCCAACCCCTCTCACGATGAAGGTAGAGGGGTATTTATGGCTGCTAGAGGCGGTTAGGTAGGGCTGACCTGGCGTGCTGAGCTGGCGTGTCAGACTACGGAAGGTTCGACCGAGGATGTCAAAGCTGTGCGTGTCAGCCATGCTTTTGTCGAACGGCGCAACGGTCAGTGGTGCTTTGTCAGAGTGTCAGAGCAGAAAGCAACAAGCGGTCAGACGGCGTAGCGGCTAGGGGGTGCTTTATCAGGCTGTAGAGCGGCAAAAGTGTTAGTAGGGTTCTCGTACAAGGGCGCTTGTCGTATTGGAAGGGCTGGAAGGTCGTCTCAGGAGCGTCCGAGAAGCGGGGCTGAACATGAGTCGCCTCCGGTGGATGACGAGCGAGCTGGTTACCCGCCCGGTAAGCTTGGAGGAGAGCTGGCGCCCAACCGGCGAGGTTGGGACGAAGGACGCTCTTCCGCTGGTCGAGGCGGACTTCACTGATGACGGGCGAGCTTCCTGTTTGGCAAGGCAGACTTTAGGGATGATGGGCGAGCTTCCTGTTTGGCGAGGCAAACTTCAGGGATGATGGGCGGGCTAGCCGGGTGTCTTGCAAACTTGGAAGAAAGGTCAGGGTATCACGATATTTAGGTCGTAACAATTGCCCCCGTCTTTCGAGCTTGAGGCGGAAGCCCGGCCTAGTTCGGATGACGCACCATCACCTTATCTGCCCGGAAGGGGAAGGGACGACCTTATCTCTGAGCCTTAGGTCGAGGCAGTAAATAATTTGAAAAGCCCACCCACCGTTTTGCTGAAATCATTTCGATTTGAAGCCGGAAAAATATCGAAGCGTCCCTGTAACGACCTGAAAATTCAACACTTCAATTTACGTATTTTTACGTATTTTAAAATGAATTTTACTTTATAAATGTTAGTCAAGAGTTTTATAACAAAACTGATTTCAAAAATTCTTGTAAAAATATTTTGAAACACTAGGCTTATCATATATTATTTCAACAATTTCAGTTTTCCTCAAATGGCCGAAACATTTCTGTTAAAATTCATCTCCCAAAATTACCGTTTTGGTTTGACAAATTTATTTCATATTCAAACATTTTCAAAACGTTTTCAAACTTCTACAGTAGCATCCTATGGTCATTTAGGGCCTCCCACATTAATTTCATAATTTTCGGATATCATTTCAACATAGAACCCGCAAACCCGCTTTCTAAACGTTTTGGCCTAAAACTTGTACTTCCGTAGCTCAAATCCCAAAACGGATCTTGTATTCGCGATCCTCGCGTCGATACGATCCCATGGGTATGTTTTCGTAATTTTTCGGAGTCATTTGTGAAAACGCGTCTGTATTTCACCGCTTTGCTAATTACATTCACTAACGACTATTCACCTTTACTACCTATCGTTACTAATTACTTTTACCCCTTTTTAGATCTACCCCTAATAATTTCCCCTAATCACTACCCATATTAACCCACCGTATTTGTTGTTGGATCTGAATTGATTCAGATCCAACCATCCCCTCCCCAATTCATTACCCAATCTATTATTATTATTCTATCGTTTTAAACCCTATATAATATCGGTTTCCCTTCCCTTCACTCACAGAACCGAGCACCCTCAACTTCTCACCCTGACCCACGCCCAAGCCAGCCCCCGCCCTTGATCTCCTCCCCTCGAGCTCTCCCTCTGTCCGAAGAGGATCCCGAAGCCTTGCTCCGCCTTCGCCCAGGCTCTCCCCTCCCACGCTCTCTTCCCATGTCCAAAAACAGAGCCCGCCGAGCTCCACCCAGCAGCGGACCGCCGTCGCCACCACTGCCTCCACGCCACCGAAGCCCCCGACGAGCTCGCCTCCGATGCAGCGCTTCTCCGATCAACACCGCCCACACTCCGGCGACCAACAGCTCCGCCACTGCCCTTCGCCTGAGCCCACAACATCTCCGAGCTCACGGCCTCCCTCGCCATCACGAAGCCTGCCCGAAGCTCCTTCACCAACCTCCGAGCACCCACAGTAGCCTCGACCCATCGATCACGCCATCGCCAGCAGCTCGGGTCTCCGCCACCGCCAAGCACCAACAACGCCGCCGTGCTCCTCCGCCACCAAGCCCACGGCGCCGCTCCGCCGTCTCCCCTGCGCTCCGACGAGACGCCGCCCAGCCCGAGCAGCGCCGAGCCTCCGCCATTCTCCGCTCCGACGACGGCTGAAGCAAACCGCCACGCACACGGCCTCCGCTCAGCTCCGACCGCCCTCCACCGCCACCATCTGCCTCCGCCGCCGCATCCACCTCCCCGCAGCGCCGTTGCTCCGCCCCCCACCGCCGCTTCCGACATCGATCACAGCCCCCCCCCCCCCCCCCCCCCCCCCCCCCCCGTCGGTGTTTGATTAAGAAGCAGCGTAATTTTGTCGATGGCAAACTTGTAAATACGGATTATTTCGTATTTTTTCATTTTTAAATAATTATTAAATAGGGTTAATTGGTTATAAATCCATAACTAAATATACAGGGGCCAGAAAAATATAAGCCTAGACCCAGAAAATCCGAAACGATATTTCGGACCCAATGGAGCTAGTCTCACTGTGATCAGACGCCTACTTTTTCCAGAATAAATTTTTAAACCTAAAAGATAAATACGTATAATTCGTTCTAAAAATCATAACTCGCTGTTTTCACTCACAATAATATGTGATAAAATTATATGTGCTAATAGACTTCGAGACGGTCATTTGGACTACTTATTCAAGTAATTCCGACTAAGATTGCTCCCGGAACAAATTACGGAAGATACGCGTCACTTAAATAATTTGGGTTTTAAACTAGTTTTGAGTTTCTAAAAATTGTAAAAATTACTATAGACTTCAGAAAAATATTCCCTCTTGCAGTAAAACTATTTTTATCATATATAGCTTATATAAAAATTTAGAACACTTTTCATCGCCGTTTTAATCAGTTTTAAAATCAAACCGTCCAATTAATTAGATAATAAATAGAGTAGCCCTTAGCTGATAATTTCTTGTGTTTGCAGGTACCAATCCTTGCGCTCTAACTCCATCCTCGTCTTGCCACGACGATCCCAACAGTGTAAGTCACAGTAAATTCTAACCTTAGAAATCTAGATAGTCTACGTAATGGAAAATAGTGTAATACCGCATGCTCGAAGCATGGATCGGTGACTTAGTTGTTGGACTTCAAATCATTGCTCAAGACTGACATTCTCTCTTGAGGTTTTTGCCTTGACTTTTCAACAAGCGATGCTATTGGAGTGTCGTTAATGCTTTCGAATTTCTTTACTTTTGGAACAACAAAATTGACATACAGTATTGCAACACAATGACTGAGTGATATACCGCATTGACCTCATACTGATGGAACAACTTATTGAAATTGAATGCTTAAAGATAGTTGGCATTGCACTGGGTTTTTGGGGTAAACTTATATTAGTGAAAGTGCGGGAGCGACCGCCGAGCCATCTACACAGTGCACCGTACCGACCGATTGAAGTGAATTGAGATCCGCCCGGGTGAGCTCCCCTGTGGCAGAAGATGAGCTCAATGGTTGCACACCGTACCTTCCTATATAAGTCACGTAGTTCTAGTTTTACTATTGCCTGCTGATTAAAACATTGTTGCTACCATGCCACAGTTGTTACTCTTGTACTTTTCTTTTACACTTGTACCATCACCTTTGATTTGCACACTACACTAGCACTTTACTTATCGCTCTTGCATGCGTGTTCGCCTTTACTTTACTTTCTGCATTTGTTTACTATAGCATGCTCCATATTTGTGCACTCCTCTTTTTCTATCGCTAGAATTGTTGTGACTTACCTATGGTTCCATCTCCGTGGCACCGCAGACGACGCAAGGTTGACTTAGGCCCTACCGAGTCCGCAGAGCTGTAGCACGATCCTGTGACTACCGACTTTTATATTCAGAGTGTGTGTGGTGTACTTTCGATGTATTTTCTTTTCCGCTTTACTTTTCATGTATTTTGTGAGAGAGTGCTGGATTGTTGTTATACCTTTAATCTGTGGACTGTAATAATGTTGAATGCTGGTTTGAGTGTTGTTGGTACATCTCTGCGTTGTGGCTATGCTGATTTCACTGGTAAACTGCGGAACCTGCGAGTAAATCAAATAAGTAATGGGCCCCCGAGAGCGGGTCGTTACAGTCCCAGCCATCAAGAGGGCGATGACGCGTGGTGGACGTGACTGTAGGTGGCAGTCGAGGCGTTAGAGGAGATCGGATCCTCGCCACGTGACTGAGCTACGACGATGGAGATCGATCGATGCTTCCTATAAATGGGGGGAGAGATCGAGCAAGAATTTTCCCACTTCTGATTTCGTTCGAGCTCTCGCCTTCTTCTGAATTTCCGATCGCCGTTGTCGTCATCGGAGTTCGTGCTACTGTTTCGCCAGCTTCCTTGGACCGTCTGCTTCTGCTAGGTAATCTTATTGCTCAACATGGTTTCTCCCACGTCTTCTCGTTCAATTACTTCGAGAGATATAGATCAACAGTATATGGGCGGCGGAGCAACGGACAGCTCCGTTGCGGACACAGTGGAGGGAGTGGAGGAGACATCTCCGGTCAGTCAGGGCCATACTGAGGGTAGGCCGGCGGCCGAGCTCGCCACGAGTTCGTCGTCAGCGGATCCTAGGGATCCGAAGAAAAGGAAATGACCGACCGTATCGAAGGCCCGGTTGTCTTCTAGGGCCGTCGTGACCATGGCCGAGGTTGGGAACGTCTTCGCTGAGATCTCGAGCGTGGAATCAGTAGCACTGACCTCCTTCCCGCACAAAGTACATCAGGCCACCCTACACAGTTTGCCTACCGACTACCACTGAACGGGTGTGCCCCAAAGATTACGAGGTTGGGGTCTACGTTGCCTGCTTCCACCAAGGACTTCGCTTCCCCTTCCTCCTTTGCTTCTCCACATCCTCGAACTCCCCCTATTTCAACTGATGCCGAACTCCATTAGTGCAATCATCGGCTTGCTCATCATTTGTGCGGGGAGCGATATCAGTCCAACCCTCCCCCTATTCTGGTACTTCTTCGCGATCAAGAAACTGGGGGTGCACTATTACGTATCAGTGAGGAGAAAGCGGCCTCTAGTCATGGGCTTGCCGGGCAAGATTAAAGGTTGGAGGAAGCGGTATATGTTCATCTCGACGCCCAAGGATCTGGCGTTGAGGTCGAACTGGGGCGTGCTGAATCCGGAGGCAAACCGAGAGGTTCGCCTTGATGTGGACGATGCTGAGCGAGCTAGGATCTTGCTGGAGATACCTGATACGGACAGGCAATATAAGAAGCTTGCCACGGAGGAGATTATAGTCCGGCACATCTGGCCAGAAGGTAATCCGAGCTTTGTAGTTGTTGCTCATAATTTGCTCACCATGATCTATTTCCTTCTTGCATGTCAGACGATGAGTTTGCCAAGGGAGTGTAGGAATATGATGCCCTCAAGGCCATTTATTCCTGTGTGAATAGCACAAACATCTTGTTCGAAATAACAGTAAGCTGTTTGGTAATAATTTATCTAAGTTATATTGAAATGTAGTTAACATTAGATACCAACTTAGGTAAAGTCCTGAGACTTTATGCAAGGTCAAACGGGTATCGAGATGAGTATCTCGATCATGGAGAGACGTTTGACCGTCTGTAGCATAAGTCTGAAATGGTTCGTGGTCGTAGATGTTTCGAGACAAGGATATCGAAACATCGGATAGACCATTGTGTCTTAGTCTTCACCGTTTAGCGGTGGCGATGATCTCATGATCGTTTTGACTTGGCGAAGTCGAAGACGAGACACAGGTGCTCATTAGAATGAGTTCACTGAACGATCCACTAAGAGTTATCATATGGTTATATTGACCAATCTGTCAGTGATAACTCTGAGTGATGATAGGATAGTTGGTCTTTTGACTTGAGGTCATTTTGACGGACCTGTGCGTGAACGGTGCCACTTAGATCAACTGACCTAGCTTCGAGGCAAGGCCTGTCGAAAGGTCTTTTGATTGGGTGTCACTTGAAACGTACGAGGCGAGTAATGACCAAGAGAGGATTCGTCTCTCCCGGTCAATGGGAGTTAGGGTCGTAGAGTTAGTTCGGTCTTTAGTAAAAACTCTGCGCAGAGTATGGAAGTCCAACATTAGTTGACTAAAGACCGATAGAAACTAACCGGAGTCAAGTTATTGGGGTTGACAGTTTGACTGTACCCCAGACTTGATCTACACGACACAGTTTAGACGAAAAGACTATAACTACGGAATTCATCACGGAAACAGTCAGGTGGTCCCGACAATACTCATGTCAATGAGTCAACCACATAATGATGATTCCTGAAGCAGGGACGGCAACCACTGCTCGTGGTCACTGCCGTATAGGGCTTCGAGCCCAACCTGTTGTAAGGGTCAAGCTGTAGGGTCTCACACAGAGTGCAACGCTTCGTCTAGTAATAGGTAGAAAATAGTTAGGGAGAATATTTGCATTTGATGCAAAAGAAGAGATAATTGCATTTGATGCAATATGGTAATTTAAGCTTAGATAGGGACTATTTTGCATTTGATGCAAAAGCGATTAAATGTGTATTAAATTGTTTAATACAATATTTAATAAAATAAACGCAAGGAAAAGTTCACGGGTAAGACGGGAATGTCCCGGTCTAGACCCAGGTTCGAACGGCGTCCAAATCGGACGCCGGATGATCAAGTTAAAGCCCAAAGTATCAGACCCAGGCAGAACAGGCTGCCTGGGCTAGCCCAGGCGCTGCCTGGGCTAGCCCAGGCGCCTGGGCATAGCCCAGGCCCGCCTGGGCTCTGCCCAGGCGCGCCTGGGCTCTGCCCAGGCGCGGGCCTGGGCAAGCCCAGGCCCGCCTGGGCTCTGCCCAGCGCCTGGGCAGAGCCCAGGCGCGGGCCTGGGCTCGCCCAGGCCGCCTGGGCGAGCCCAGGCGCGGACCTGGGCTCGCCCAGGCGGCTGGGCGAGCCCAGGCGCGACCTGGGGTCTGCCCAGGCCCGACTCGGGCATTTTTGGCATGCGTGGGGCCCACCCATGGGCCCCACCTCTAGGGTTTTGAACCCTAAGTATGCTGAATCAAATGACGGCTGATTTTAGTCGAAAATCAAGCCTAGGGCTGATCTTTGGACACTCAATTGGAGGGTCAAACGAACTCCGATTGACGAACCGTTTTTCCCTATGCGTTCACCGTTGAACGCTTGTCGTATTGACAGGTTGTATCAATCCTGAAGCTCAACGGTGAGTGAGTTAAAATTCACGGAAGTTTGCACTTTGTGAAGTGCAAACTAACTTGATTTTAAATTAACTCATTGTTTAGTCCCACATCGGATTTTGAGAAAAGGGGAGAGTCCGCCGCCTATATAAATAGGGGTCTCCCCCCTTTCTCAAAACTCGTTCCAAGCTCTAGATCTGAGCGGCTCTCGTAAATGTTGGAGCACGCTCGGATCTTAGCTTAAATTAAATATTTCTCTATCTCCCTAAATTTCTTCCTTACTCCTGCGGGCTTTAGCAAAGCCACAAATGAGTTCGGATTCTGGATCCGAAATCTTGGCGGAGGTTTCACTCGCGTGAAACTTTCTTCGGCGGTTGGTTGGCTCGGCGGCACGGGGATTGATCGCCTCGGGATGCGGAGCGGTTCGAGGAGCGGTTCGGGGAGCGGTTCAAGGAGCGGCTCGGCGTGGGACGGGAGCAGCTCGGAAGACGGCGCGGAACATCTCGCCTGCTCCAGGGCTGAGATTTCGGGTATGTGGTTAAAGTAGTTTATTAGCATTAGTTTAGTTTAATCGCAGTAGGCTAGATCCTTCTTGGGATGGTCAGACCCATCCCAAGTCGGCATAGATCTTGGCATAGGGTCTTGGACCTTAGGGGCCAAGTTAAAATTGTTTTAACTTGCATGTTAATATAGATTAACTGTTTTATTCTTCCGCTGCTATTATTTTTATGTCTATGTTCCGTCCGACTTAGGACGGGACTAGAGTTTTTTGTGCCCTAAGGGACGCCCAATTCCCAACAGTGGTATCAGAGCCTAGGTTTGCGTAGTCGATCTAGCCTGCGATTAATTTTAATCTTAAGAATGCTTTTAAATACTTTTTAAAATGTTTTTAATGTTATGAGATAAATTTTAAAAATGTTTTATATGTTCAAATTTATTTGATAAATTTTTTAAGCATGAAAGTTTTTAAAATGATGTTTTAATTTATGAGATATTTTAAAACTGTTTTAAAAGTTAAAAATTTTTATGCGATAAATTTTTAACGTAGCATGCAAATTAGTGATTTTAAAATTAAGTTTTTTTTTTGAGATAAAAATAAAATAATCTTAAAATCATATTTTAAATTTAAATGTTAAACTTATGTATGCATGCTAAAAATTGTTTATGCGATAAACTTGGTATATTTAAATGTTAAATAGTTGTGCACTATCTTTATGCGATAAATTAGTGTAGAGTTATTTTAATGGCATGTTATATCTTGTCCCTTATTTGATAACACAAGACAAACCTTTAGGTTAGCCATTAAAATTGATTAAAATTTATTACTTGAATTTTAATGACATGCTATGCTTTAATAAATCATTAACAACTATATTAAGACCTAATTCCTGATTAGGGTAGTCCTTTAAATGAATTTTAAATTCTAATTGTTATAATTAATTTTCATTAAAGGACTTCGCTTCTAGCGTTGTTAATAAAATTTATTAAAATCCTAATAACGATTAGGGTAGCACGTGAACCTTATAGTTGATAAGGACTTAATAAAAGTTATTAAACAAATCCTAAAAATTTTGAATTTAAGGATTCAACTAGTTGATAGGATTAATTAGTTGTTAATAAAAGCTGTTTAGTCTATGGCATACATACAAAAATGACAAGCTTCATTCAATGGACCATGATCCAGTCAATGTGCTTGGCTAAGAGTTCTGGGTCAACCCTTGCTAGTCCAAGGGGTAGTGATCCTGGCTTAGTCAATTCCCTGGCTGAGTTCCGCTGGACCGCAATGTCGCGAATCATGATTGTATGACACCCTGGACTATATCTAAGTCAAATACGTTAATGATCTTTTTCAAGATTAGCCGTAGCCCTCCTTGTTTTAGGGGTTAGTAACTATAGGACCCGCGTTATAGTTGTTGAGATACACTCAAGCTGTAACCTGGCAATCTTATAGGAACCAACTCCTCAAATACATAAGATGAAATCTTGACTAACCCTAACCGTCGTCTCGTACCCCGAGCGCCGGCGTAAGTTAAGTCAACGATGTAGTCTGCCTAGATGTAGTCTAAGACCTGACCCAAACCGACGTGTCGTGCATACACCGAGCTGAGGGGTAAGTCAGGCTAGACATGAAAACAAGGGTCCGACTAGACTATACATTGTGATTTGGATGAGCACACTCATGATCACGAATGACTAGGGGCAAAAACCGATTAAGAGAGTCATATCCGATATGATCGATGAAGAGTTATCTTCCGATCGCAGAGTCAATCAACTTGTTGAGCTACACTCAAGGTTGTTTAGACTCAAGGTGATTGGAACTCTTACCCATTATTTTTAATTCGATTAAATCGTTCGTTATTAAGCTTTAAAACGTTCGTAAAAATAGTGGGAGGATATAGATAGATAAAAGCCAATCTACCTATATTTAATATTGAACATATGCTAAATCTAGGGCAAGAATATGTTTACCGAAAGAATCAATTGATAATATTGAAATTAGTTAATTGGTCATAAAGTTGATTAATTGAATATCAAGTTAAATTCTAATTGATGTAATCAAACTATATTCTCATTGACATTAAATGACCTTCTAAAGAACAGACTTAAGAAATATGATTTCATTAAGTTTTGGGTCCAACAAATAAATTAAAGCTACATGTCACTCGTCTCTATATGAGGCAGCTTGAACATATAGGACATTCAAAGTATGTTTCTCCCTACAACTTGTCGAGTTACCCTCAATGTTGTATGGACGAACACTTTTAATCCGCAAAGTTCGAGAATTCGATCAAACCGTTTTGAGTCGAATACGAGTGCATGAGCGATGCAAGACTATGTATCCCAACCGGATCTTGAGACAAGCAACTTCTTGAGCTACACTCAAGATTGCAAAGCTCAAGCGTTTGGATACATAAGTTGCTTGCATAGCTATTTATTTATGTTGATATCTAAATGTGATTTAGAAAAGGAAGAAGGCACTTCGGAAAGTCAATTGAGAAAGTTAGTTTAATTTATCATTAGTAGAGGCATAAGTAGGAGGAAATGAAAACGTGACATATTTTAAATGTCACATTTCGGAATAAGTTGTTATACAAAAGACGTTTAACACATTTTGACGAATGTCGTCACATTGCTTCTGAAGTAATGTTTTGTGTTAAGTAATTTGTAAATAACCATATACATATTAAATGTTAATATATAAATACACAAGATTGTAGCAAACTTATATAGTAAAATTAGACTAGGCCGTATCAAGAGATTAAGCTTCACAAGTCACATAAAGAGGGGTCTGACCTCTCGTATTATGAAGTCTACGGACACTTGTGAGTCTTAGCCTCTTAGATACAAAGGCCGAAACCCATCTGTAAGACAGTGGGAGAATGAGTTGTCGAACTCAGTCTCGTACATACTGATGTACCCGAGTCTATTTTTAACCAAAATAAGTTATTCGTATATTTTATTAAGACACATGTTCTTGATGAAACGCGAGTCTGATAAAATAAAGAACGAAATGACTAAAGTATTTAAACTGATTCGATTAGATCGAATGGTCAAATACTTAACTAAATAAAATCTTGTGTAATTAAAAGAAAATGTGATTTTCTCTCATGTCAAGTCTGTTAACACATCAGAGTGTTAAAAGGTATGAATCACACTTAGTTAGACTTGGTGTGATCTATAAATAAGTGACTCTGAGTTAAGTCCTCCCTCTGGGTTAAGTCCCAAATAGTAATGCCTAGGTTTTGATAATGTTCTATAAGAACATTATCAATAATATATTCAATAAATCAATCGTAAGGAAGTTGTATTAATACTCGAATCTCGTGAGACGGATTGTCGAGTTAGACATCATAACTGATGATGACTTAGTCAACTTCTAGGATGAAATTCGGAGTAGTAACTCCGATTTAAAAAATTGATGCAGGTCCGTGTGCGTAAATAAATTTGAGAATTTAGTTTACGTGCGCAAGGAAAATGTTTCCTCACTTACTGCAAGTAAATCTTTAAGTTGAAAGATTGGTGCAGAAAAGGAAATAGTGAAGTACAATAATGTTGGACAGGAACGGTTTTCATCCTAATTTCTTTAAAATGGATTATGATGAAACCGGTTTCGCCAACAGATGTGTACAGATCTACTCGGACCAAAGCCGATGTAAAACGCTTAAATTGACCACGAAAATTGGAGCGTTCACTTATAAGTTCGTTTTTCTAAATATGATTTAGACGAACCAACTTATATGAATTAGCCAGATAGTTTTCAAGGTCGGTGGGAGCGTGTAAATTACATGCGAGACATCAAAGAGATGGAACATACATTTTGATTAAGTAATCAAAGAGTTTGATACTTTATCAGAAATGGATATGAACCATTTGAAATGACCAATAACTAATTTGAAATTATTATCGTAAGATACGATGAACTGGATAAGATCCAGGGAAATAAAGTATTATAGATTCCGACAGACCAAATGAATTATTTGAATGAGATTCAAAAGGTTGGTCTAACATAAACATAGAAACCCCTTAAGTCTATAGTGTAGACGGTTTCAGCAGATCCACTCACGAAGGCTCTACCACATGAAGTCGGGAAAACTTATGTGTAAAAACGGTATTAGATATCGAGATAAATGAGCCTGAGTGCAAGTGGGAGATGTAGGAATATGATGCCCTCAAGGCCATTTATTCCTGTGTGAATAGCACAAACATCTTGTTCGAAATAACAGTAAGCTGTTTGGTAATAATTTATCTAAGTTATATTGAAATGTAGTTAACATTAGATACCAACTTAGGTAAAGTCCTGAGACTTTATGCAAGGTCAAACGGGTATCGAGATGAGTATCTCGATCATGGAGAGACGTTTGACCGTCTGTAGCATAAGTCTGAAATGGTTCGTGGTCGTAGATGTTTCGAGACAAGGATATCGAAACATCGGATAGACCATTGTGTCTTAGTCTTCACCGTTTAGCGGTGGCGATGATCTCATGATCGTTTTGACTTGGCGAAGTCGAAGACGAGACACAGGTGCTCATTAGAATGAGTTCACTGAACGATCCACTAAGAGTTATCATATGGTTATATTGACCAATCTGTCAGTGATAACTCTGAGTGATGATAGGATAGTTGGTCTTTTGACTTGAGGTCATTTTGACGGACCTGTGCGTGAACGGTGTCACTTAGATCAACTGACCTAGCTTCGAGGCAAGGCCTGTCGAAAGGTCTTTTGATTGGGTGTCACTTGAAACGTACGAGGCGAGTAATGACCAAGAGAGGATTCGTCTCTCCCGGTCAATGGGAGTTAGGGTCGTAGAGTTAGTTCGGTCTTTAGTAAAAACTCTGCGCAGAGTATGGAAGTCCAACATTAGTTGACTAAAGATCGATAGAAACTAACCGGAGTCAAGTTATTGGGGTTGACAGTTTGACCGTACCCCAGACTTGATCTACACGACACAGTTTAGACGAAAAGACTATAACTACGGAATTCATCACGGAAACAGTCAGGTGGTCCCGACAATACTCATGTCAATGAGTCAACCACATAATGATGATTCCTGAAGCAGGGACGGCAACCACTGCTCGTGGTCACTGCCGTATAGGGCTTCGAGCCCAACCTGTTGTAAGGGTCAGGCTGTAGGGTCTCACACAGAGTGCAACGCTTCGTCTAGTAATAGGTAGAAAATAGTTAGGGAGAATATTTGCATTTGATGCAAAAGAAGAGATAATTGCATTTGATGCAATATGGTAATTTAAGCTTAGATAGGGACTATTTTGCATTTGATGCAAAAGCGATTAAATGTGTATTAAATTGTTTAATACAATATTTAATAAAATAAACGCAAGGAAAAGTTCACGGGTAAGACGGGAATGTCCCGGTCTAGACCCAGGTTCGAACGGCGTCCAAATCGGACGCCGGATGATCAAGTTAAAGCCCAAAGTATCAGACCCAGGCAGAACAGGCTGCCTGGGCTAGCCCAGGCGCTGCCTGGGCTAGCCAGGCACAAGCCTGGGCTAGCCCAGGCGCCTGGGCAAAGCCCAGGCCCGCCTGGGCTCTGCCCAGCGCCTGGGTAGAGCCCAGGCGCGGGCCTGGGCTCGCCCAGGCCGCCTGGGCGAGCCCAGGCGCGGACCTGGGCTCGCCCAGGCGGCTGGGCGAGCCCAGGCGCGACCTGGGGTCTGCCCAGGCCCGACTCGGGCATTTTTGGCATGCGTGGGGCCCACCCATGGGCCCCACCTCTAGGGTTTTGAACCCTAAGTATGCTGAATCAAATGACGGCTGATTTTAGTCGAAAATCAAGCCTAGGGCTGATCTTTGGACACTCAATTGGAGGGTCAAACGAACTCCGATTGACGAACCGTTTTTCCCTATGCGTTCACCGTTGAACGCTTGTCGTATTGACAGGTTGTATCAATCCTGAAGCTCAACGGTGAGTGAGTTAAAATTCACGGAAGTTTGCACTTTGTGAAGTGCAAACTAACTTGATTTTAAATTAACTCATTGTTTAGTCCCACATCGGATTTTGAGAAAAGGGGAGAGTCCGTCGCCTATATAAATAGGGGTCTCCCCCCTTTCTCAAAACTCGTTCCAAGCTCTAGATCTGAGCGGCTCTCGTAAATGTTGGAGCACGCTCGGATCTTAGCTTAAATTAAATATTTCTCTATCTCCCTAAATTTCTTCCTTACTCCTGCGGGCTTTAGCAAAGCCACAAATGAGTTCGGATTCTGGATCCGAAATCTTGGCGGAGGTTTCACTCGCGTGAAACTTTCTTCGGCGGTTGGTTGGCTCGGCGGCACGGGGATTGATCGCCTCGGGATGCGGAGCGGTTCGAGGAGCGGTTCGGGGAGCGGTTCAAGGAGCGGCTCGGCGTGGGACGGGAGCAGCTCGGAAGACGGCGCGGAACATCTCGCCTGCTCCAGGGCTGAGATTTCGGGTATGTGGTTAAAGTAGTTTATTAGCATTAGTTTAGTTTAATCGCAGTAGGCTAGATCCTTCTTGGGATGGTCAGACCCATCCCAAGTCGGCATAGATCTTGGCATAGGGTCTTGGACCTTAGGGGCCAAGTTAAAATTGTTTTAACTTGCATGTTAATATAGATTAACTGTTTTATTCTTCCGCTGCTATTATTTTTATGTCTATGTTCCGTCCGACTTAGGACGGGACTAGAGTTTTTTGTGCCCTAAGGGACGCCCAATTCCCTACAGGGAGGAGCTGATGAGGCTGGCCTCGAAGCAAGCAGCCAAGCAATCAACGAAGGGTGGCCCAAAGAGAGCTCGGGAGGGACCGTCGACGGCGAGGGCTGAGAAGCTCGTCCGGACGAAGAAAATGAGGGTGGCGGAGGCCACGGCTACCTCGGACCCTCTGATGATCGTGGCAGACACCAGCCGTCCTACTGAGGGCACCGCGCCCAGAGCTGATCCCATGCACATCGATCTCGATGCCGAGGAGGACGTGCGGGTCGAGCCGGAGGCCCAAGGATCTCAGAGCGGTCGACCACCTCTGATCCCCTCCGTTCCGATCCGGACAGTAGCGCCCCAACGGTCTCCCGTCGGGTCGGGCTCTAGCGGGCGAACGACTGGAGACTGATGACCCGATGGTTGCCCGCCATCCGGGCTCAGGAAGCCTGCTCACCCGAGCTGCGAGGCGGTGCTCGTGGTGGTTGATTCGGGTTCAATATTACATATTTAACCCCCCCATTTAGCCCTATTTTGTGCTCACATGATGCTAAATTTATCTCTAATACATTCCTATTTTATACATCATCATTTATTAGAGAAAACACCTTATTTGAGCACAAAACATCTATTAATGAAGTATTTCTGCACTTTTTATATTTTTTCTAGCACCATCTCGATCTCACGATTCCAACGACTATTTATTTGTATTTTTCTGAGATCTGTACTAATTACTATGAATTTTTGAATGCAGAATACCAATAAAATGAAGAAATACAAGAGCACGAATCTTGGCGCGCCACGTGGCAGCATCATATCGCTTCCCGCCTTCATCATACGGCCCAGACGAAACGGCGACGCGGCGTAATGTGCAACGTTCGATTTCGATCGAACGGACGCGAAAGATGAGATCTGATCGACGAGCGGGCGACGTCAGGATCGTTCGATCGCGATCGAACGGCGGAGCGCAACCCAGACGAACGAAGTAGCGGCGGGCGACGTGGCCTCTTCTCGGCGGTTGGATTTTGATCCAACGGGTTAAATCTAGGCAAATCGCAGCGAGGCGGGCGAGATTCGAATGGACACGCGGCGATGATCGACCGAGTCCCCGCTCTATCCAACGGACGACATCGACTCCACTCGAACGAAGCAGCAGCGGAGTTAGGGGCGACGTGGCACAATATGAAGCGTACGATCCATCATCCAACAGCCAGGAATCAATCCAATTCGAAATCGGAGTTGATATCGGATGCGGGCTTTGCGTGAACTTTAAAGCGCCACGCGGCGCCATCTTGTTCAATCCCGCTCGCGATGGACGGCTGAGAATTGCTCCGATCGTGGATGCGGGTTAAGAAGCTATTTGGTGCGGGTTTAGACCCGTTAGCACTCCCCAAACCCGCATTGCCTCTATTTAAGGTATTCTAGGGTTTTTGAGCGTATACAAGCAGATTGGGGGCGTATTTTGGGCGTATTGGAGGCTCTAGGAGCCGTATTTCCCCCCTGAAAAATTCTGTAAAATTTCAGAGGCTTCTTTTATTATTTCCAGAGAGTTTGAAGTCGAAATTTGGAGATTTGGTGATATTTTCTTAAACTTCTACTCCGTATTTTAGTGTTTTTCATCGTATTTTGATATAAAGTTGATGTATTTTGCTATGGAAGTTGTTTATTATTGCATGATGAGTAGCTAAAACTTATTTGTGCATGGTATGGAGTAATTAGGGGATGTGATTCGTGTTAGTTTGGTTGAATATCCTTGTGCTAAATCGTTAAACGTCGTTAAAATTGTAATCTTTGCTCGTAAATTGACTTTTTCATCTTCCAAAAGAAGCGATTGAGTTGATGATCGCCCCAAAAGGGTGAGGTTTCATCTCCCCAAAAGGGAGTTTCATACCGTAGTTTTGATCTCTCCAAAAGAGAGTTTCATATCGTAGTATAACTTTAGCGACGATCTTATTGAATATTGTGATTTAACCCCCAAAAGGGCATCTTCCGATGAATTGCTCCCAAAAGGGCATCTTCCGATGAATTGCTCCCAAAAGGAGAATTCATTGAGTTATATTGGATATTTTCCCGGTGAATTTCTCTCAAAAAGAGAATTCATTGTGATATATTCATCAACCAAATTAATTCGAATCATTGATCCTAACGAACCCATACCATGTGCATACTTTTTATAAATATTTTCATACATGAATCTCTTTGTTCGCATTGTTCACCACCATTAAAATCATCACATCGCCATCATCATTGAAGTGGTTAGTTTCTTTTCGTAGGCTTTCTATTTGAGTTGAATTGTGGTTGCAACAGATTTCTTCCCGTGGATTCGACATCTGGACTCCCAGATTTTACTACTTGTACGGACTCTTGCGCTTGAGAGAGAGCACCTTTTTGGTCCCACCAGTGGTCATGTCCAAAAGGGACGAGCTCTTGAAGATGTCAACGGAGGATTCCCTAGCGTCATCTTACCTGGTGGGCTCTGCTGAGTATGTCTTCGACAAACCATGGGTGGCGGCGAGGCTAACCGAGAACAGCTTGTTGACCCGGGATAGGGAGTCTCTGTTGAAGGTGGACGCGGAGAGGTTGTGCGCCTCGGCCGTGTGGCATAGTATGCAGGTAGGTAGGTCGTCTCCGCTAAACATACGTATCTTTGCACGTGTGTGTTCTAACATCTCTTGCTTTGCTGTGCAGGCGAACGCCATGATGGTCGCCCTTAGGTTCCACATTGATTCTGGAAGAATATTGCATTTATTACCCCCTCATTTGATTGTATTTTCTGTATATTTAATTTCTATTTGGTCTCTAATAAGTGTATTATTGAAAGATCGTTTAATTAAGAGTTTATCGCTTGTTTATACGCAAAACATGAGTTTAAGGCCTAATTTTGTCTCTATTTTCTTTTTCAAGTAAATCTTGCAATTTCAGAATCCAACTGCTATTTTTCCATATTTTTCTGAGATCGGAGCAATTTTTGGGGATTAAAAAGGCCTAGTAAAGAAATTGTAAACGAAAAAAATAAAAAAACAAAACTGTAAAAAAGGGGGCGGGGCCCGCCCAGACAGGCGGGTCCGCCTGTTCACAGGCGGACGCCCGCCCGCTGACCGGCGGGCGGGGCCCGCCCGTTTCTTGTTGGAACGCGGGCGCCCGCCCGCGTTTTCCACGCGGGCGGCGACTGCCAGCCCCTTTGACCGCCCATTCTATTTGACTATTGACTGGCGGCCTGCGGGTCTGCAACCCGCAGGCCCATTAAGCCTAACATGCTATAAAATGAGGTGTTTTGGGATATCTTTGGCATCCGAGCTCCAAATTGAATGAAACAAGTTTTGGGGGCTTCTCCTCCAAATTTCAGAGGAGTTGGAGCAGTTGTAGGAGAAGTTTGGAGACGTTTTGGCATCATTTTGGGTGAAAACTCTCCAGTTTTCTATGTTTTTATTAGTTTTAAATATGTTTTGTACTCAAATGAAGTTTGTATTAATAATTTTTGTTGTTTTTGTTACCATGAGTGGCTGAAATTCATGTGAGAGTGTTGTGTAGTAGTTAGTATTGATGTGTTTCATGTTTCATTCTTCATAGCCTTTGTTTTAATCGAAAATGTTGAATACGTCGTTTTTCGCTTTCTTAATTAATTACGCGCTATCCGAGAGGAATCTACTTAGGATGACATGCCGCGAGTCATCGTCTACATGCACAAACCCGTAGAGGGGCTCAAGGAGGGTGATGAACCGTGAGGTTCATCTAGTTATACATTATTGTTCAGAAAAACAACCAATTCAACGTTAATGCAATTTTGCTAAAAATCACCGTTCTTTTAAAGTTAAATCATCTGATCCCCATACCTTGGCATGGATGAGGGATTGAGTCATCAATGAATGATTACCATGAGACCCTACAACACTAACGAAAATACAACACACATACGTTTACCGTATTACTTTTTCACGTTATTTTTCGTACACTTTTTACCTCAAATCAAAAACCCAACCAAAAATTCACTTTCAAATGGTGGTTCATACTTCATTAAATCATTTCCAAATAAATTTTAGATTGTAAAATTTGTAGATTAGTTTGTCCCTGAGGAATACGACCCTGGACTCACCAGGTTTACTAATTGACAGACTTCCTATACTTGGGAATTTAACTGCAACAATATGGTCCAGTCAAGTTTTTGGCGCCGTTGCCGAGGACAACGGTCTATAGTTTCTTACGATTTCTAATTAGCTCGGAACTTTTTGTGAGAATTGTCTACTTTTTTTGTATATATTCTTTGTATATCCGTATTTTCAATTTTTTTTCCTTTAGTTGTTCATTTTTTACGTTTTCTATTACTAAGTTTTCTTTGGTTTTGGATGTTTGTTTAGAGTATTCGATCTTTAGTGTGTGTTTTAATATTTCTTTATTTTACACTTTTAAGTCATTTTGTGTTCTTTATATTTTTACTTTTTTTAAAAAAAAATTTTTTACTTTTCTTTATATAATCCAAAAAAAATTAAAACTGTATTTAAAAAATTTTATAACAAAAAGATGGATCGTGATATTGACAGTGATGCTATCGTTTCCGAATTTATTACGGGATTGATTCAAATCCCACCAGTTTTCTATAGTACGGAGGAGGAGAACCCACATTTACATTTACAAAATTTTGAAACGATATGCCGCACTTTATTTAGTGGAAATGCACGCATTAATGACTTATTTCTTAGATACTTCCCTTATTCTTTGAGAGATTTTGCTAACATTGGTTTGAAACATTGAATATTGACTCAGATCTACTTGGTTGTTATTTCAAGCTGAATTTCTTCGAGTATTTTTTCCTATTTTCTTTGAGCAGGTTCAGAGGCGGCAGGCAACGAAGCACCATATAGCGAGTTTTGCTCAAACTGATGAGGAGGCCTACTATCAAGCTTGGCATAGGTTCAATGATTTTATGCTTGCATGTCCACACCACAGCTTCCACGATGATCATCTCCCATAGATCTTCTACACGGGATTACTGCCTTCTGTGCGAGATTTCGTGCAGACAAGCTGCAATGGGGAATTCTTTGCTTATTCGACTGAGGAAGCATGTTGATACATAAATGATCTTGATGAGTATGAGGTTGCACTCCAACAAATCCACGACCGGCCTGAGGTCCCGCCGGAGGGCGCATTCCAATGCGACCCTCATGAAAAACTTGAAGAGCATATTGATGAGGGACATTGGAGCCAAAAGAAAGAGGATGAACGACCATATCTTGAGGAGAAAGAAGAGATGGATGATGTGGTGCGTGTTGACCATGAGGGAATTTACTCTGATGATGACGAGGATGATATATGCGAGGGAGCGAGCGTACAGACCGAGATGGAGCCCGAGCCATACATTCTTCCTACTTCTATGCAGTAGTTTCCACTTCCTTCACCGCATGAGGAGATTGATGGCGATTACGAGATGATCTACACTGAGCCAGCACAGTTTTACCCTCAAGATCCTCTTCTGCAGACAATTCCTCCTCCTGAGACATAATATCAGATCGAGCTTAGCAACACACACCAGGGGAGTTCCCACAGTTTCATGCCCTATATTATTGAATCACAAATTTCAATTCCATATACTTTTGATTCAAAATGTCGTCAATTGAATTTAAACTCTTTAGTTAATTTTGACAACCCATTTTGGAATACTTTTGTTATAGGGCATGAGGTCAACGCTTTGATTGATGCGGCTCGTCTGGGAGTTACATTGCTGGAATCCAAGAAGGCCGGTGGAGGCCTAGCTTCGCAGCAGCTGGCTGAGGAGCGCACAGATCTAATCGTGCATATGACACCTCTGCTAGATATTCTGGATCCTCTTTTTGTGATGGAGACAATACCTTCACCATACACGATGCCTAGCATTTATTGAATGTCTACTTTTGCACATTTCCCTTTGGCGTCGCCATGTCGAGCACTGACGGAGGATATACGCAAGGAGCTTCTAAAACAAATTCCTCCATCGATAGATATCTGTAATCCTCCATTTGGGAGGTGATCGTGCCCGTATATACACCCGAAAAACGACTTGTAGTCTTACCGCAAGCGCACGGTGTAGTGACGAGCGGGTATCGAACACATGGAGGACAAATGACAGTATCCTACTTTGATTACCTAGCTATCAAGAGAATAAGAATAGTTTTGATGTTGTCACAATCGTTCGAATAGCAAGAAATATCAATATAATAAAAGCGTCTAGGGATAGAAAATCCCCACTACGGACCGGCTCTCATCCTTGTGAATCATGAATTTCAATGGTGCTAAGCTTGAATATAGGTGAACTAGTCGCAACTTAATGTAAAATCAAGCTCACGCTCGCGCTATTACCGGTCTATAGCAACCTATATTAGGATCCACTCTCGTGCAAACCCTAACCTAAGCAACTAGCGTGAAGATCGACATCATCGTCTAATCGCAACTCGAGCCCACTCTCGTGCAAACTCGAGCTACGACCTAGGTTATGATAGTTCGTATTCGTCCAATCTCTTGCAAACGAATATTATTATAGATTTATAATAAAAATCCTAGCTTTGGTCCAATCTCTTACAAACCAAATCTAGAGAATTTCAATTATTAATCTAAATCGAATATCTAGGCCTTCCTATCAATTGGGATCCAATCTCTTGCAAATCCCAATCGATATGAATTCCTAGCTACTCGTATTAAGTCGATCACAACCTAACAGATATCAATTCTAGCAACAAATCTATTCATTCATCACAATTCAAACGAGCGGGTCCATAGGGTTCATCCACATGCCCTAGAATGACGGAACTACTCACTAATCATCATAAAAATATCAGAAATAACAAATATAATCATAGCACAATTCATTGCAAAGAAGAGACAATTCATAAAAATGAGTTTTTAACAAGAAAATACAAACCAAAATTGTCGCATATGATCTCCAGCTGAGATTTCACAAAAGAATAGCCGTCAAAAACAATAGAAGTCTCTCCTAAAACTAGGGAAAAAACTAGGTTTAAATACAATCTAAAATCGTCCAAAAAAATCGTGACAAAACTGCCCCCGCGCAGCCCATAATTCGCAATCCTCGCAGCAGTCGAAATGCGTCACTCGGCCGAGTGACAGACCCAATAATAAAACAGAGAATCTGGGATCTTTGGGGGTCTGTTTGTCTGACTGACTCGGGCGAGTGAGCTTCTGTACTCGGCCGAGTAAGATATCGTGCTCGGCCGAGTAGGCTTCTCAAAAATTCCAGTATCTTGGCCGCTTCTCGGAAGAAAAACCCTGTTCTACTCGGGCGAGTGAGCTTTCTCACTCGGCCGAGTAGGCTCTCTTGCTCGGCCGAGGAAACTTTGAAAGTTCGCTGTGTGTATCCGTTTCACTCGGCCGAACGCAGCTTCTGACTCGGCCGAGTAGAGTCTCTGTTCGGCCGAGTAGGCTGTATCTGGGCTCTTTTCTTCTCCTCCTCGCCTCCTCGTCGATTCTATCGGATTTCTTCCTCTTTCGCTCATCCTTTAGCGCTGCTAACTCCTCAAATAAGTAGTGGGCGACGCTCCGGTGTGCGCGAAAGTCCCTTAATCTCATTTTTGCTCCAGATCGCTCCATATCTCCTGAAATACGACAAAAACAAGAAATAGTGAAAAGCAACGCGATATCGTCGAATAATCATGGAAAACGCAGTATGGACGATTGAAATGACATGAAAACATGCAGAAAAAGGTGTAAAATAAGGAGCGATCAAAATCCCCCAAGCTTACCTCTTACTCGTCCTCGAGGAAGACAAGTAAAAGGTGAACCCGGCGGGTAAAAATAAGGAAAAAGAAAAAAGAAGATAGAAAAGAAAACAAAGAGTGAGGTGCTAGATCATTTCCTTAGGACGTGGGTTTTGCTTACTCATATAGCATACAGCGAATAAAAACATGCCAAAGATTTTTATCTCGATGTCATGATCATATAAAGATGCATTCAATATAGAAACCCAAGAATAGCAAAACAATATGAAACGTGGAATCATTCTAGAATTAACATCGTTTGAAGCATCTAAAGCAATATACATAATCATAGACCACACACTTTTCAATCGATCGCTTTCTATTTGGAGTATAAGAGGTATCACACAATATGAAGCAATAAGAATAGAAAGGAGTGATTTTCATGAAATGCATGCTAAGTTTCAATTCCTGGATTTCGTAAAACTTTTAGTAATCCCACCGAGTATAGAAAATTACCTAACTTAGGTTGTCATGAACAGACAAGTAGCCACTCTCTCACACATCATTGGATCCTCTCCCCCAATCTTATCCCTGGCAACGGTGCCAAAAACTTGGTCGCGCCCGGATATACACCCGGAAAACGACTTGTAGTCTTACTGCAAGCGCACGACGTAGTGGCGAGTGGGTATCGAACACATGGAGGACAAATGACATTATCCTACGTTGATTACCTAGCTTAGGTTGTCATGCACAGACAAGTAGCCACTCTCTCACACATCATTGGATCCCCTCCCCCAATCGTATCTTATAAGCGCGGTGGCATCAATTTTAGCAATAAGAACATTCCCCATTTTTGAAGCTAAAAAACAAAAATAAAAGAAGGAAGGAAGAAAGAAAAATGAAATGAGATCATATATGAACTTCTTTTCTCTTTTCTTTTCTCTCTTTTTTTTTCTTTTTTTTCAGCAATCAATATATACAATAAGGATCCCAAATCAAAAGATATAGAGATGTACATGAATATTTTTTTTCTTTTTGATTTTGGGGGGCAGGAGCATGGATTTTTATAGCGGGGGAATATGCCAATGTAAGATTCGCTAAAGGGAGATTCACCAATGATTTTAAGTATACAAATAATGCTCAAGATATGTGGAGAAAGAAAAATATGTAACGCTCGGTTCACTATATAGAATGTGCACGACAACTTTCAGCAGGGTAATGTAATCTGCTCAGTTAAACATGATATCCTGAGACATACAACCATCCATGTCACCATGTACGCATTTAAACATACACACACGTGTCATACATAGAGTCTAACACATCCACATCCATACACCCAGATATCACTATATCTATCCTAACACCGGTGTAAGTGCACCCGCTTACTACCAGACATGCAACCGTATGCATCTTACATATATACATATATCAAACAC
The DNA here is from genome assembly GCA_030789695.1 of Scilla litardierei. Lineage (NCBI taxonomy): Eukaryota > Viridiplantae > Streptophyta > Magnoliopsida > Asparagales > Asparagaceae > Scilla > Scilla litardierei. The sequence continues at coordinate 41,506,385 of CM061141.1, forward strand.
ACTACTCTAATACACCCAAGGCATGCCCACTCATACCTGAGTGGAACACAAGGATCCATACAAACAACACACCATATCTATATACATATTTACCACTTTACACAAATACAAACATCACGCCGTAACCATAGACGGCCTAGAGATCAATCAATCACAGAATCCCACGATACACATTACTCATAGGCTACTATTCCTTAACACATAAACACATGCTCCTATATACCCAGACATACAAGCATATATGTCCCTTAATATCCATCCAACATTCGCATGTGTATCAGCACACAAAATTCACCATATCAATACCAATACACGTAGATAATCACATAGAACTATATCCATCCACATTCATGTGTAAGCATACCAGCTCACAGCCAAGTGGTGTGCTCCGAAAGGTGCTCTCTCTCAAGTGCAAGAGTCCGTACAAGTAGTAAAATCTGGGAGTCCAGATGCCGAATCCACTGGAAGAAATCTGTTGCAACCACAATTCAAATCAAATAGAAATCCAACAAAGAGAAACTAACCACTTCACTAATGAGGGCGATGGTGTGAAAGTGCGTGATGGTGATGTGCGAACATAGAAATTCGTGTATGAAAATATCTATAAAAAGTATGCACATGGTATGGGTTCGTTAGGATCAATGATTCGTATTAATTTGGTTGATGAATATATCACAATGAATTCTCCTTTTGGGAGCAATTCACCCGAAAATACTCAATATAACTCAATGAATTCTCCTTTTGGGAGCAATTCATCGGAAGATACCCTTTTGGGGGTTAAATCACAATATTCAATAAGATCGTCGCTAAAGTTATAATACGATATGAAACTCTCTTTTGGAGAGATCAAAACTACGGTATGAAACTCCCTTTTGGGTAGATCAAAACTCACCCTTTTGGGGCGATCATCAACTCAATCACTTCTTTTGGAAGATAAAAAAGGCGATTTAAGAACAAAGATCACAGCTTTAACGACGTTTAACGATTTAGCACAAGGATATTAAACCAAACTAACAAAAATCACATCCCCTAACTACTCCATACCATGCACAACAGAGATTTAGCTACTCATCATGCAATAATAAACAACTTTCATAGCAAAATACATCAAGATTATAGCAAAAATACGGTAGAAAAGCATCAAATACGAGGTTTAAGTTAAGAATTCATCACCAAATATCCTTGAAAAGACATCAAAACTCTCTGGAAATAAGAAAATAGCCTCTGGAATTTTACAGGATTTTTCAGAGGCGAAATACGGCTCCTAGAGCCTCCAATACGCCCAAAATACGCCCCAATCTGCTTGTCTACGCACAAAAAACCCTAAATTACCTTAAATACGCTCATTGTGGGTTTGGTGTGCGTATCGGGTCGAAACCCGCACCATTTCTCGCCCAAACCCGCCATTAAATAGTCGGAGCAATCTCAGACCGTTCGATCCTTGCGGGATCGCACCAAACACCGCCACGTGTCCCTTCGTAGCGGATCCATCTCGCTCGCGCCCGCATCCGCTAACAATCGATTTCGAATCGAAATCGCTGTCGATCTGCACCGTTGAATTTAGCGGGCGACGGCCTCGATCTCGCCACGTCGCCCGTAACTTCGCTGCATCTCTCGCGATCCAAATTCAACCGCGGGCTCGTCTTCAGCCGTAGGATCGTGGCGGGGACGGTCGGATCGCGGCCACGTGACTCCTACGCGCTTTGAAATCAAAATCAAATGCGGGTTGGCTGCTGTCCGTTGCATTCGAGATCGGACGGCGCCGGTTTCTCCGTAATCAAATTCGAATCAAATCGTCGTGAGCCGTTCGATCAAGATCTGGCGATTACCATATTTCCGCATCGACCTCTTCTTAGGACCGTTGGATTGATAGGGAAAGCGACGGATGAGCGTCACGTATTGCGCCAAGATTCGTGCAAACTTTAGTTTCTTCATTTTATTGGTATCCTGCATTCAAAAATTCACAGTAATTAGCACAAATCTCAGAAAAATACGAATAAATAGTCGTTGGAATCGTGAGATCGAGACGATGCTAGGAAAAAATATAAAAAGTGCAGAAATACTTCGTTAATTGCTGTTTTATGCTCAAATAAGGTGTTTTCTCTAATAATTAATGGTGTACAAAATACGCACGTATTAGAGATCAATATAGCATCACATGAGCACAAAATAGCGATAAATGGGGGGTTAAATGTGTAATATTGAACCCGAATCACCACGCATGTATCATATACTCGTTACATACACCCACACATAAGAATATTGCTATCATGACATATCCGCACATACATGGGTGGAGCTCAGTGATCCACTCTTGCGAATGTACTCTCTACATGTGCATATCACATACAGTATATAACCACCATGCAATGAATCTATACTCTACATGCACCTTAACTAAGTAGATAACTCAAATTTTTACACTCCTCATACGTTAATCATTTATTAACACATACAATTCAACGCCATCACATAGCCATATAATCATTCATACACATACCATAGTCATATACGATCATAATTACACATAAGAGTATATCGTCTCAATATACTCGACAGACCATTCCATTCCTTTATAGCTATCAACACATAAGTTTACATACACACACACATACATATGCATAAACATACATACTCAATCAACACTCTAATGTCCACACTCAGGGGTTCTACACCTTAAGATTCTGATATCCAGGTCCTATCCCCAGGGCTGGACTCTATCCACCTTAAGACGCAACTACTCTCAGAACACTACATGCACCACCCTACACAGTCGCAGTGCGGTGACCTACATGGGCCACCAAATGTAACGCCCCTCTCCCCGGTATACCCGATGAGTACGAATCCGTATCAGGTATTCCCAAAGAGGCGGATGTTACGGAAGAGAAGTACAAAATTTCGAAACTCAAGCAGGCCACTGCGCACTGCTGGGATAGTACCTGTAGCATTCCAGACATCACAGAAACACAAAAAAGCCACCAACTCAAACACCAATATAACATATATATAAACTGTTCAATTACAACATCAATTACAAATCTAATATACAATATATATAAGTCAGCTCTCTAAAACAATGTAAAATCCACAACTCGCCGAAGTACAACATCACCCACCCAAATCTCTCACACACTCTCTCAATTTCCCAACTCCAACCAACACCAACCAACTGGATTCGTAGGCCTCCAACTCCATGAACCAACACCTGAAAATATCAACGGGACACGTCACAACGTGACCCAGTAGGAAATCCAACCCAACTCATATGGTGCAAAGGAATGACATGCTCTATGCCATAATCCGTAACTAACTCAAGCATAACATAATAGGGACAATGCAAGGAAGTGATATCAACTAACTGAACACATACCTGCCGCTAAGGAGAACCTGCAAAACAATGTGAGTACCACAAAGAGTAGAAGCATATCCCATTCTTGATGCAAAATGAACCAGTCACTATACAACATGAACCTTAAGAGAGTAGCATGCAATTGGGTGAAAATCTCACCTACAACATGAGTTATTATGGGATCAAATACTAGTAACCCTTAGCATGAATTTAAGGGAAGACTAAGAAGATAGATATTAGCATGCATCATGGTTCATTACCAAGATGGAACAATTGCAATTCGTTATTTCAACTTGCGATCATTAACCCTTTAGTCCCTTCTAACAACCCTAAAGCATCTGCTAGCAAATTTGGGTAAGTTGTAAAAATTAACATGTAACTCAGTGACTTAGAAAGCTAAAATAGAAGTTTACCCTAAGGCACAACGCTTACTATAAGTGACTCCTATCAAACTAATATTACCCTAAGGCACAACGCTAATGAGAACCTGCAAAACAATGTGAGTACCACAAAGAGTAGAAGCATATCCCATTCTTGATGCAAAATGAACCAGTCACTATACAACATGAACCTTAAGAGAGTAGCATGCAATTGGGTGAAAATCTCACCTACAACATGAGTTATTATGGGATCAAATACTAGTAACCCTTAGTATGAATTTAAGGGAAGACTAAGAAGATAGATATTAGCATGCATCATGGTTCATTACCAAGATGGAACAATTGCAATTCGTTATTTCAACTTGCGATCATTAACCCTTTAGTCCCTTCTAACAACCCTAAAGCATCTGCTAGCAAATTTGGGTAAGTTGTAAAAAATTAACATGTAACTCAGTGACTTAGAAAGCTAAAAGAGAAGTTTACCCGAAGGCACAACGCTTACTATAAGTGACTCCTATCAAACTAATATTACACTTATGTTGCGTATGAACATGAATTAAGTTGCTAACACTAAAGTTAGCAAACCATAAAGGTATGGCCACTAAACTAACATTGTATAGCATTTCAAGGGGGTTAACGAGAGGCATCCCGTGTAGTGATCCTAACTTCAGTTCCTAAGGCTTAGGATGTTATGAAAATGTTTTCGAGATACTCACAAAATTTTGGCAGAGTTTCTCTTGTATCTATCAAACATTTTTCAAAAACAACATAAGTAATGTTTAGAAAGAAACCTGCCATAATCATAAGTAAAGCAAAACTCTACTCAAGAATCATAGGGGAAGTTCCGTAAGGAAAAGTTGGGACTAGCATGGCCCATTCTTAAGAACCAACATAACCCATTTTAAGATCTTGATGTAGAAATGCAATATTCCACATCAAGGATGTAATGCTACCACAATATATATGTATGGAACGTCACTCATGATGGCTTAATTTGAATACAATAAGTGGCATAAAAATGCAACAACTATCATTAAAGAGGCTAATACGAGCCATAACTCAATCTCCATGCAACATAAACTTCCCGTTGAAGGCCACATACCAAGCCACCACCCTTTCACCCCTTACATCACAACATATTGCCAATATAGCCATGACATTACAAACCCCACCTCACTTCTTTCTTACATCCCCACATCATTCTACACAAATTTCAAGACATAAGCATTTCCCCAACTTGAATTTAAATGCAACTAAGGAATGATCCAAAATGCAAGGTAGAGTAATAATACAAGTAAGAAATTTTTACGCAACTAGAATGCACCTTGAATTAAAATGCAAGTCTAAGATAAGAATCATAATGCACCTTGAATTAAAATGCAACTTGAACTAAAATGCAAGCTTTAGCAATTTTTTTTAACTCAATTTACAAACTTTAACCATTTATTACCTCCAAACATCCCTAAAGCATCATCTAGCGATTTTCGGCAAGTTTCATTAACTAACTTGTAATTTTAGTGAATTTAGTGAGCTAAATGAGAACTTCACATAAGACACAACTTTTACATTAAGTAAAACCTATTAAAAGACTAATGATGTGTCTAGGTTTGCATACACTTTAAGAAATGCTAACATGGTGATTAAGGAAAATGCCACCTTTCATAATAAAGCATCACTTTTGGTCCAATTTGACATGGTAAGTAACAATATTGCTAACTTGCATTAGGATTTCTAATAAAACTATAACTCTTTCGCAACCTAGAGCTACAATTTACACAACAACCCAAAATTAGAAGTTAATTGCACAAATGTGGTATCCTACAAACAACAACAACATCAACAAATACAACACCAAACACAACAACAACAAACAATACTAACGCCAACACCGACAACAACAACACCACAACCAACACAACGACAACGACAAATACTACAACAACAACACCAACAACACCACCAACAACACCAACAAAAACAAAAACAAAGATACATATATCCACGAGTCACATGTGATGTCCAATGATGCCATGATGCTTATGTAACACAAACAATGCAATGCAATGCGATGGGATCCCATGAATGGGCCGACATGCAAGTGTATCGTGATTTCTGCTCCGATATCAACGTGGAGCCACCTCCACGTGGAGCCACCTAATGGATCAAGAGGTGGCCAACGGCGTGTTCACCCGCCTCCTACCGCGGCACTTTGTCGATGCACGTGCACTCCACCTCGTGTCCTAATCACATCATTTCACCAACATTCCATATCCCGCATAAAAACCAACAACACATTGCCAATCTCCCCTTCTCGATTCATTTTATATGAATCTCATTATCATACCAAGCAAAATTGAAATAAAAGCTTCCAACTTTCCAAAAGGGGGACAATTGCACTAAAAGAGAACAATTTAACATAATTAATGGAATGAGGCAACCAAGGCGACATGAACTAAAACCATAGCATCAAATAATTTCAACACCTCATTTAAGTTCAACACAACAAGAAGTGGAAAGTTAAAGCCTCCAACAATTTCAAATTTTCAACAAACAACAACTCAATATGATATGGTGGTCCATGTAAATAAAGATGTCATATTTTATTCACATTTCATAAAGCTTTCCATTTTACTTTCTTTTCATAACTTTTCCTTACCACCACGTTACCAAGTCACTAGGGAGCACCAACATCCTAGGCCGAATTGATGGGTAGCTTCAAGCCCCCAATTATATCACTTAATCATGGTCAATTTCACCATTCAACTCATTATCACAAAATTCACATTTCATATTTCCAACATCAACATCAACATCAACAACAAGCAATTCCAACATCAACAATGAGAGCAATATTGCAAATTAGTGAAACAAATCCTGCATAGGCATTATGAAACAATTCTTGGCATCATATTACCCCTTATAACAATTAAAATCCAATTCAATTGCACCATATCAAGAGATTTCATGTAGACCCTAAAAATGCAATTTTTATTACCCAAACACAATGAAATGAAACATGAGAGAGGGGTTGGACTCCTACCTCATCCAAGATGCATAGATACTCTTCCAATTCCAAGCTCAAGCCCTAATTCTATTTCAATTTCATGAAGCTCCTCCATCTTCATCAAGCTCCCAAGAAATCTCAAACCCTAACTTTCTCCTCTTCTCTTCTTCTTCTCCATTCCTTTTCTCTTGCTCTGGAATTTCGGCCTGACCCTGGAAATTTTCGGCTCGGGGAGGAATTCGGACTGCCATGGAGCTGGGGAAATTTCGGCCAGCCAAGGGGAAATTCGGCCATGGAGTGGAAGGAAATTGGAGAAGATGAAGGGTAGAAGGAGAGGATGGGCTTAGGATTTCACCTCTTCTCTTCTTCCTCTTCTTTCTTCATCTTCTTTGCTTGGGAAATTTCGGCCATGCACTAGAATTTTCGGCCTGGGGAGTTGGCAGCACACAACTGGGAGAGGGGGGGGTCGGCTAGTTTTGGGAAGAAGGAAAGAAAATAGGGAAGAAGAGAAAGCATTAAAGGAAGGTTATAGAATAGATGGGTATTTTCAAGTTTGCCATTCTAATAAACATCTCTCCCCTCTACATAATAATCCAAGCCCTCTATTTATGCCCAACCAATATTAACGAACAACAATCAAAGCCCAACTCTAGCTACCAAAATTAACTAAGGACTTAACAATAGGAATGATAATATCAATCAACATCACCAATAACACAACTACTACTACCAAAAATACTACCAACGTCATAAAAACAACCAAGCATCATTAATAATAATGGCATTCATGCATAACTAGATCAGCATCACCAACTATCATGAACATACCATTTTACTTTACACACTCACCAACGAAAATCGCAAGCACGCTAATAAACACTGTTAGCATGCTAAAAATAATTTCGATTTCTCTATCAACCACTCGCATTTACTTATATATCCAGTGCATATCATAGTCACCTTATAGCCATACATGTAAGGAATTTCTATACACACAACAAAATTACTATACACACACACGCTAACCGTATTTCATCCATACAGGCATTACAAGTTATATGCGGGTAATTAGAGCTTACTTAACACCAATATTAGTGAATCCACAACCCATGCTTTCTCTCCCAGCTATCCTAACATTCCATTTGGCTCTCTAACCCTACCCACATAGGATAGATTTGTTGGTTTACCACACGTTTTCCCCACACTTTTCCACTGTTAGCGAGGTGGTTGAATCACGCTTTATTTTTTCTTTATCGATCAATTTTGTGAATATAGAACGACTTGTCCCTGTGATCCGACCCGGTACTCACCGATTATTTTTTATTGCATTGACACTCCTACGCTTGGGAGTGGAAGGCGTGCTCCTTGCGTGTCCTCCGGTTCAACCATATATGTGTCTGGAATAGCGTTTGAGACATTACTCCTTCAACTTATCAAAATGAGTAGATACCAGTACTAGTGTTCGAACGAACGATCCGCAAGTGAAGAACCGACCCGCACCTCATGTGTGGAGGAAGGATCGGTCCTGTGGACACTGACACATACCACTCAACATAGTCCTCGCGGTCGGTCAAATGAATCTCGAAGATGCCAGCATTGAAGTACTTAATCTGATCTCTGAAAGTGTCCAATAAGCTATATCTAGCAGCTCCACCCGTTTGCGATGCATGGAAGGATTGGGGTGGCGGATCAGGAACCGGCCGATCAATCCCAAACTGTCGTAACACTATCTCACCCAGGTACCATTCGACGTGGTCCAGGTATATCAGCTCCACTAGGTCATACGGATCAGATATAGCTCTACAGCTGGCCTAGCAGCGTAAAGCCTGTCTCCAAACAAAAGGCCTCCAGGTGATCTACATCCACATAGCATCAATCGGTCATCCACGCAAACGAAGAAGGAAATCTCGCAGAAGAACAAGCTTACCTGCTGAGGAGTCAAGGTATCTAATGTCTGAAAAACAGCCCCTGGTGGTGCATATCGTGGTCCCAGAAGCGGTACGACCACCTCATCCCTCTAGGTAAGCCCTTAGGGATATTCTCTGGTAAACGTGGACGACCGATATCCAAGTACTCGTATAGAACCACCACATCTGCAAGTGAGAGTAAAATCATGATCAGTTCAAGGATATTGAAGCTAATCAATGCACAACATTATAAGCGAGCAACTGGCAAGGTTGCGTTGTGGAGTAGATACCAGTATTAGTGTACCTGGTTGTCAGAAAGTATTGTACCAGATTGTGTATGTGTCTGGAATTGTCCAATCTCCCATTGTCCGATAGATTATTTATATGCACGCTTATTGAGGGACGTTAGAGTGTAATGTCTGTGATTTTAAGGTTCTTTATTGCTTTTGGCCTGAAGTGTCGCCATTAATGATGAGTTTAATGGTCGGTCATTGAATGCCTTATTATGAGTCGACGCTTTAAACGAAGAAGCCCAACGGTCAGCAAAGCTGTCATCTTGAGTAAGGAAACTGTCGATCTCACGCAGGGCCCTCCGGGATTTCGAGTCAAAACTGTGGGCTTTCATGCATGTACACTCAAATAAACAAGAGGACGATCATTGGACCAGCTCAGTGCTATATCAATTTCAACCCAGCTTCTAGATTTTTTTCTATTTTATCTTGTAGTGGCATAATTGATTGGCACCAATAACATCCTTGACTTGTAGGGCATCCTTTCCCCATGTGCATTGTCTAGCCCTCACAAGGGATGATTGATTCTACAATTGCATCTTCTAATTAACTAAACATAATCACTAGCACGAGTTACAGATTGTGTAACACATAAAAGTTCAAATACTGGCTTCTCATTTGACACTTATTTTTTTGTTGAGAATAACTCAGATAAATTTTATACCAATAAAGTAAATTAATTTGATAGATGTTGTGAATGAGGGAGGCCTTTGGCCTCCCCTCCTTCATTACCCATTCATTAGCCCCCGCCATTACTTAGAGTAATGGGGACCCTTGGTCTCCTAGAGGCTTTTGGCCTCCCCACTATGAGATAAATAAATAGAGCACCATGGCTCTTAGCCATGGTTACTCATTCTTAGCAATGAAATGATCTCTCTCTCTCTCTCTTGAGTTTATTTTCATCCAACACGTTATCAGCACGTGTTCTCCATTCTTGAGCAAAAATCTTCATCTAAATTCATCCCTACATGCAAGGAATCTAACGTTGATGCAGCGGTTCGTTGGAGCGTTGCGGCATCCTCAAAGCGTTCGGGAGCTTGGATTATTATTTCTACGGATCATCGTCGCGTTCTTCCCTAGATCATTGATCTAGAGGTAAAACCCTATAATCCTGTAGATAAAATTAGACTAAATAATTTTTACATTGTTTTAATATACAAGTAAAAAAATTTAGTCTAATAAAAGAAAAAAAAATTTCCCTATTACAAAGTTTTTTCTCTGAATTTTTTTTGCTTTTGCCATTAAAATTCTTCGGTGGGAAGAAGACCCGGAATGAAATCCTCCCCACCCCCCTGACGGAGGAGGGGGCCTTCCCACAGCGCCGCCGCCCCCCACTGCAAGGGGGCGGCCCGAGGCCGATCCCCCCTGCAGCGGGGGGGGCCTTCCGCGCCGCCGCCCCCCGCTGCAGGGGCCCGAGGCCGAGGCTAATAGCTTATTTTTGACCCGAAGCCATAATAATTGCGGCAAACAACTTTGCAGAACTGCGGAACGGGCCACAAGCGCTTATACTAAAAATAATTTTTGGCCCGAAGCCACAAAATTCTACACAAATACGGCTTCTTCATAATTTTAAAGAAGAATTAAATTTGCAAATTGAAATTTATGAGAAAAACTTTGTAAAATCAATAATTACATTTATATGTTCCTCTATTTATTTAAACATCTCTCTTGCAAATTATTATGTATGGTTTACTAGAATTTTAAAAAAAATAAATATAATCATCTCAGAGATCCTGAGACCGCTCTGCCGTTAGTTAACTAAACTAACGGTGTATGACGTTTCCACGTGGTCTACGAGATAATTATATTTTCTAGTTTACTTTTTCCATATTTTTTGTGCTTGAGATATATGCGTGGTTGTTTAATTTATGCCTGTAGCATATAAACTGCGTGGATGTTTAAAATAAGTAAAAATGTGTCTTTCGGGATCGGCCATTGCATACCGATTTACATTTCCAGCACCTTTTCTTTTTTTTGAGAGAATTTGTAAGTGAGGAAATTGTATAAATAGCCAAAGCTCGGTGCAACAGCATAAGAAGACGGATGCAGAAATAGGGACCCACCTGGGGTTTCCAAAGTTGTATTTTTCATTCTCTTTTCTTTGGACTGTAATCGGACTTTGGACTGTGTATTATTTTGGGTATCTGGCCGATCCCCGCATTTTTACTTATTAATTTCTTTATGCATGGATTGTTGAATTTATTTTAATTCATGCTTATCTTTAAATTGCATAGATAAAATGGCTAAATTGGCAAGCGTCGATTTCGAGGTGCTCGATGCAGCTGGCAAGAATTACTTGAGCTGGCGAGTGGACCTGAAGTTCCACTTGCGCTCCATGGCGCTCCTGCACTCCATCATGGCCCCCGTAGTGGCCCAATCATCGGCTCCCGCAGCATCCGATGCATCTGCTAGCAAAGCCCCAGAATCTGCCCCTTCAGCTGGCAGTACCTCTACCACTGTCTCTGACATGGATAAGGCAAAAGCCATTATCTATATCAGACGACACATAGATCGGACCCTGAAGGCCGAATACTTGACGGTAGAGGACCCTCTGGAGTTATGGACATCGTTAGAGGCACGCTACAGACATCAAATTGATGTCATACTCCCGCGTGCCAGCTATGAGTGTGAGAACCTCCGACTTCAGGACTACAAGTCTGTTGCTGAGTACAACTCAGCACTTCACAACATCACCTCACGCCTGAAGTTGTGTGGTGAAGAAGTCTCGGAGCACCGCATGTTGGAAAAGACATTTACCTCGTTTCACGAGAAAGATGCTATCCTCATGCAGCAGTATCGTGAACGCAATTTCACGAAGTTCTCTGACCTGCTCTCTTGCCTCCTGAGGGCAGAGCAGAATAGAGACCTTTTACTGGCCACTCATAACCAGCGCCCGGCAGGCTCAGCTCCTATTCCCGAAGCCCACAGTGTTCACCCCCCGAAGTGGAAGAACAAGAAGAGGGGCAGAAAGAACAAAGGAAATGCCTCTATGAAACCAGCCAATGCTCCTCCCCAAAGCAAGAATAACAAAGGGAAGAAAAACTTCACTTGGAAGCGTAAGAACACTGATATAGTGTCAAATCCAAATAAGACATGGGAGGACAAATGTCATCGTTGTGGCATGACTGGACATTGGTCCAGAAACTGTCGCACACCTCGCCACTTCCAGGAACTGTATCAGGCGAGCCAGAAGCCTCCGCCTGAAACAAACATGGCAAATGTGGAAAATCCGACGAAGTTCACTTCCAAGGATTTCGAAAATGACGACCTGCTCGATTGAGCCTCATCTTTATCTATGCTTTTCAAAGAATAAATTGTAGCTTCATCTCTAGTATGCTTAATAAAGACGGTCTTTTATTTTGAATGTATGCATTTTACATTTCCATCAATAAATTATCGTTTTTTTGCTTATATAGATGATGTATGAGTGCCTAGTGGACAGTGCCTCGACGCACACTATCCTTCGCGATGAATGCTATTTCAATAGCATAAGTAAATATGACGGTCCTGTCATTACAATTTCAGGACTGTCCAAAATAATCGAAGGATCTGGTGATGCAATATTATTGCTCCCAAATAACACAAGACTAAAAATCAATAATGCACTATTTTCTCCAAGATCAAATAGAAATCTCATAAGCTTCAAGGACATCCGTTTAAACGGATATCACTTAGAAACTAGAGATGAAAATAAGGTTGAATACCTGTATGTCACTCTTCGTAAAGATGGCCAGAAGACCATCTGCGAAATATTTAAGGGACTCCCGTCGGGTCTATACCAAACATACATTCAACCAGTAGAAGCCAATATGACTGAGCACCAGACGTGCCAGCCAATGCCACCATTTCAACAATGGCATGACAGACTTGGTCACCCTGGATCCATTCTGATGCGACGCATCTTATCTGAATCCCGCGGACATAATTTGAAGAACCAGAAGATTCTTCAGAAAGGTGAATTTCCTTGTCCCCCTTGTTTCAAGGGGAAACTAATAACGAGACCATCGCCCCTAAAAGTGGGTTTAGAGTCTCCTGGCTTCCTTGAGATGATACATGGTGACATTTGCGGGCCTATTCACCCCGCAAGTGGCCCATTTCGGTACTTCATGGTACTAATAGATGCATCCACAAAATGGTCTTATGTGTGCCTCTTGTCCACCCGTAACCTAGCTTTTCCAAAGCTGTTGGCACAGATAATTAGGTTACGTGCTCATTTCCCCGATAACCATATCAAGAAATTACGTCTTGATAATGCGGGCGAATTCACATCTCAAGTCTTCGAAGATTATTGCCAGGCAACAGATATAGAAGTTGAACATCCAGTAGCTCATGTTCACACCCAGAATGGATTAGCAGAGTCTCTTATAAAGAGACTCCAATGGATTGCACGTCCATTGCTTATGCAATCCCAATTGTCGGTGGATGCTTGGGGGCATGCTATTCTGCATGCCGCATCTCTTATCAGAATACGCCCCTCTGGAGGCAATACATTATCTCCGATGCAACTAGCATACGGCTCAACTCCAGATATATCTCATTTAAGAATATTTGGTTGTGCGGTCTATGTTCCAATAGCACCACCTCAGAGGACCAAAATGGGTCCTCAACGTCGTCTAGGAATCTATATTGGATTTGATTCACCCTCGATTATTAGATACCTAGAACCCCTAACGGGGGACGCATTTAAGGCACGTCATGCTGATTGTGAATTCGATGAGAAAACTTTTCCAAAGTTGGGCAAACATTCCAAGAAGCCTGAAGATTCGGAGACCATTAATTGGGAAAATAAGTCTTTGTCCTTTTATGATCCGCGTACAACTCTGTGTGAAGATGAGATCCTGAAGATCCTTCACATCCAGAATACAGTACACCAATTGCAGGATAAATTCACGGACAGCCAGAAGATTGTCCGTTCACACGCCCCTGCTGCTAACACTCCAGCTAGGATTGACATCCCTATAAATGGATGCAATCCACCCGCAGCAGAAATGGCTGTACCTCAATTGAAAAGAGGACGGCCACCAGGTTCAAAAGATAAAGTTCCTCGAAAGAGGAAGATTCCTGGTGAAAATAAGATTATCCCACCACAGGATACTGAGCTCAGGACAGCTACCTCTCCCCTCCTAATTTCCCCCGCAGAGGAAACATTAGGAGAAACATCATTAAACTTTGTACGTACTGGGGAGGTACTGGACCGACATAGCACAGTCGTCGACGACGATTTTGCGTTCACTATTGCCGTTCACGTCGCTGAATACGACGATGACGTCGAACCACTTTCTCTAGCGGATTGTAAACGCAGAGATGATTGGCCAAAGTGGGACGAGGCGATAAGAGTAGAGCTGGACTCACTCTCGAAACGCTAAGTCTTTGGACATGTAGTCCAAACACCAGTCGGTGTTAGACCTGTGGGATATAAGTGGGTTTTCATTAGAAAAAGTGTAACGACCTGAAATTCCATCACTTCAATTTACATATTTTTACGTATTTTTAGAATGAATTTTACTTTATATAAGTTCGTAAAGAATTTTATAACAAAACCGATTTCAAAAATTCTTATAAAAATATTTTAGAGTACTAGACTTATCATATTGTATTTCAGCAATTTCAGATTTCCTCAAATGCCCAAAACATTTCTGTTAAAATTCAGCTCCCAAAATTACCGTTTTGATTCGACAAATTTATTTTCTATCCAAACATATTCAAAATGTTTTCAAACTTCTCCAATAGCCTCATATGATCATTTAGGGGTTCCCACATAAATTTCGTAATTTTCTGATATCATTTCAATAGAGAACCCGCAAACCCGCTTTCTAAATGTTTTAGCCTGAAACTAGTATCACCGTAGCTCAAATCCCAAAACGGACTTCGTATTCATGATCCTCGTGACGATACGGTCCCGTGGGTACGTTTTGGTAATTTTTCGGAGTCGTTTGCAAAAACGCGTTTGTATTCCTCCGCTTTGTTAATTACAATCGCTAATGACCTAATTAACCCTAATCAAATCCCATCTACCCATCCCTTGTGGTTAAATCTGAAATCATTCAGATATAACCCTCCCATCTAACCCCATCTACCCTCTCATCTACACCCCTTCATCTACCTCCACTAATAACAAGTTTGCCATTCTACAACCTATATAAACCCCCCT
Organism: Scilla litardierei; assembly: GCA_030789695.1. Lineage (NCBI taxonomy): Eukaryota > Viridiplantae > Streptophyta > Magnoliopsida > Asparagales > Asparagaceae > Scilla > Scilla litardierei. Next base: position 41,521,466 of record CM061141.1, read on the forward strand.
CCCCATTTGAAAATAACCCACCACCTCTCTCACTCTCGTTCAAAATTTTCCCCAGGCGCCACCCGTATCTCTCTCTCACTCACTCTCCGATACTCTCTCTCACTCTCCCTCTCTATATCTCTTCCGTTCTCCCTCCACGGCCTCCGACCACCGCCCCCGGAGCCCAACCGCCGCCGCAGACCCACGCTGCGCCGTCTCGCGCCACCGCCGTGCACCCACGGCTCCGCCCCACGTCGGCCTCCGGCACCCGCCCCCGACCTTCGCCGCTCCGCCCAGCGCCCGAGCCTCCGCCGCCGCCTCCGGTGCCGCTCCGGCCGCCGCCTTCGTCGCCCCGTCCTCCGCCATCTCCGCCGCCAACGGCCAAAGCCCCCTCCGCCGCTGCTGTCAACGGAGGAGCGTGAGTTTCTCACGGTGGCACAATTGTAATTTCAGTGAATATTTCGTATTTTCTTTTTTTAATAATTATTAATATGGTTTAATGGTTTTTAATCCATAACTAATTATGCAGTGGCCAGAAAAATATGAGGCTAGCTCTGAAAAATCGGAAACGATATTTCGGACCCAATGGCGCTAGTCTCACTGCGAGCAGACGCCTACTTTTTCTAGAATAAATTTTTAAACCTAAAATATAAATAGGTATAAATCATTCTAAAAATCGTAACTCGCTGTTTTCGCTCACAATAATACGTGAGAAAATTATATGTGAAAGTAAACTTCGAGACGGTCATTTTGACTGTTCATTCAAGCAATTCCGACTAGGATTGCTCCCGGAACAATTTACGGAAAATACACGTCACTTAGGTATTTTAGGGGTTTTAAGCTATTTTTGAGCTTCTAAAAATTATATAAAAATACAGAAGCTTCTGAAAATTCTTCTCTCTTGCAGTAAAATCAAAATAATTATTTTAGGCTTATATATAAATTTTGACTAAATTCCGACACCGTTTTAACAGTTTTAAAAATCAAACTGACCTAATTATTAAATAGGGAAAAGTTGTGTTTTCTAACTAAGTAATTTGTGTTGCAGGTACGGACTCTGGTATACCAACTTCAGAAGAAGCACTAGATCCTCTTCCAGCCTACTACGACAGTGTTGATTTTGGTAAGTCACGACAGGCTCTAAATTTAGAAATCTAGTCCACTGTGCTTGTACGAACTTGTAGTACTACACTACTACGTGCTCGAAGCACGGAAGCAACACCTCCTTGTGTTGGACTTGTCTTTATCCTCTGAACTTGGCACGGCCTACCGGAACGAGATTCCTACTTTCTGGTTCTCAATAAGAAAGTCAACCAGTTGGCCTGGTGTGACTAACATGTGGAACATCCCGTGGAACATCCTGTGGAGAACTTGTAATTGACACATCACTGAGGTTTCGAGGTAACTCACAGTTGCGAGAGTACGGGAGTGACTAGAGTTCGATCTACATGTCAAGCTGCCTGTGTTTCGGCCTCCTGTCTAGCTGCCTGTGTTTCGGCAAACCATCCTGCTGCCTGGGTTCCGGTATTCGTCTGGGTAGCACCCAGGCAAGAGACGAACTGAACGGTCACATATTGTACTCTCCTACTTGAGTCACGTAGTTCTAGTGGAGCTTGCACGGTTACTTCTTTGCAGTCATGCACTTTACTTTCTGCACTTGTACAGACACTACACCGTACTTTACTTTACTTCCGCTTGTCATACTTGTACAGTACTCCTTTTCTTTGTTTAGAATTGTTGTGACTTACCTTCGGTTCCACTTATGGCACCGGCAGACGACGCCCTGATGAGGAGATTGCTCCAGAGTACGAGGAGCCTGCGTACGACCCAGAAGCTGCGGAGTTTTAGCTGTTTTGTGCTTGAGTGTGTGTTGTGAGATGTATTTCCTTTTCCGCATTTTCTTTCCGTATTTCCTTTCATGTATCTGTGTGAGAGAGTGCTGGTTGTTGTTGCATCTTAATATTGACTGTAATAATGTCTGAACGCTAGTTTGAGTATTGTTGGTACATCTCTGCGTTGTGGCTATGCTGATTTCACAGGTGAACTGCAGAACCTGCGAGTAAATCAAATAAGTAACGGGCCCCCGAGAGCGGGTCGTTACAAAAAGAAATGAAGAAAATCTGATCGTCCGCTACAAGGCGCGTCTTGTAGTAAAGGGTTTTTCCCAAAGACCGAGTATCGATTATGAAGATACATACTCCCCAGTAATGGACGCTAATACATTCAGATTCTTAATAAGCCTATCATCTCTGGCAAGCCTAGAAATGCAGCTCATGGACGTTGTGACTGCATATCTTTATGGCGATTTAGATAAAAAGATCTATATGAAACTACCAGATGGGTTTAACTTACCCACAGAGATGAAAGAGATACCTCGGGACGTATTCTCTGTTAGACTACATAGATCCTTGTGTCACGCCCCGCTTACCTAAAATGGAGGCGAGACATGAGAAGGTCTGCACGAGAGTGGAGCTGTGAAGCCCCAAACCCGATAAGCGTCAATAAAACATAAGCAGGTCCCTGTAACCACAAACGGAACAACAATAATAACACAAGGAGAGACAGAAATAAAATTCTCACATCTCATAAATTGTCCAACATGGAAATTAAGTTTGACATCCAGAAAAGCCACCAGGCTAAAAGAAAGAGTCTACAGGCCCAGAACAAGGCCAACAAAAGCAACAACGTCACAAAGTATAGGTGCTACGCACCGACAACAAAATAGCAGTCTAAACAAAAGGGAAAACACAACGAAGACACCAGGACTGGTCCCCAGTGTCCACGCACTCCCCGTCAAACACAAGCTCGGGCTTGGCGTCAGCAAACACCTCGTCCTCGACAAGGTACTCAGGCTCATGATCTAACATGTGTCACCCAAAATAGGGTTTTGGGGGATTTTGGGGGTTTGATGATGATTTGAGGAAGATGAGAGGTAGAATGTGTTAAGGGAGAGTTTGGATGATGGATTTTGGGCTTGGGATGAAGGAATAAGGGTTTGAGGTAGTAGGGGGCTCAATGGAGGAGAAACTAGGGTTTTAGGTCGTGAGGGATGAGAAGAAAACGTTTGAGAGGGGTTTAAATAGGAAGGGCTGGCGGCTGCCCAGAAATTAGGGTTTCGACACAGATTAGTCGGTCAAAGAGCAACCACTGACCGACTAGTTTGGGAACTAGTCGGTCGGTTGACCAACGCAGACCGACTAAGTCCAAACAGTAACTCCTGTACAGAAATAGGATCTAGATTTAGTCGGTCAAAGAACAACTACTGACCGACTAGTTTGGCATCTAGTCGGTCGATGAACGTTCTTAGACCGACTAAGAGTAAACAGTACTCGACTGTTCAGAAGAACTAAGAATTAGTCGGTCTGAGTACAAAACTTAACCGACTAGTTTGAAAACTAGTCGGTCAAAAGATGAACTTAGACCGACTAAGAATGAACAGTAACTAGTATCAGAAATAGTTGATGAGTTAGTCGGTTAAAGAAGCATTGCCGACCGACTAGTTTGCAACCTAGTCGGTCAACCAACGTTCTTAGACCGACTAACGACAAACAGTAACTCCTGAGAAATTTAGAAAGCCAACTAGTCGGTTCAAGAAGGCTTGCCGACCGACTGGATCGTTATCTAGTCGGTCGGTGCCCCTTCTTACACCGGCTAATGAGCACCAAAAAGTTCCGATATGGAGCGCAGAGCTCCGGGATCGATTCCTAAGACCCCTAGGCTTGATCTAACAATAAGATATGACCGATACGAAGCCCGTCACGAATGACTTGCTCCGAAATCGACGATTCTAAGGAAGAAGCTAAGAAAACACGACGAAACGATCGAAAATGAAAGTTACGGAGACGAAAACCACATATAAGGAGAAAATCCACCAAAACATATAATATAATATAATAAATCCAGATACATGAAAACCAGTCGTTACATCCTCCCCAACTTAAGAAAAATTCCGTCCTCGGGATTTCCCAACACTCACGTGTCCGGGAACAAAAGTGGGAAACGCTCTCGCATCTCATCCTCATTCTCCCAAGTAGACTCTCCAGGCGATCCGTGTCGCCACATCACCCTCACAAGATTGACAATCTTGTTCCGAAGTGACTTCTGACTCCTGTCCAGAATCTGCACTGGATGCTGGTCATACGTCAAATCTGGGCGAACGGTAATCTCCGAGAAATCCACAGCATGAGATGGATCGCTAATGTATCGACGAAGCTGCGACACATGGAAAACATTGTGAACTCCCTCCAAAGATGGCGGCAAGACTAAGCGATAAGCTACCTCGCCAACTCTCTCCAGAATGTCAAACGGTCCAATGTATCGCGGGCTCAACTTCCCTCGCTTCCCAAAATGAATCACACCACGATTCGGGGAAATCCTCAGAAACACATGATCTCCAGGCTGAAACTCCAAAGGACGACGTTTAGCATCCGCCCAATGCTTAAAACGGTCCTGAGCAATCCTCAACCTCTCCCGAATGCTCCTGACAATATCCACAGCCTCCACAATCATCTCAGGTCCCAACAACTCCCGATCACCAACGTCATCCCAACTCAATGGCGATCGACATTTCCTCCCATAAAGAGCGGCGAAAGGCGCCATGCCAATACTCGCTTGGAAGCTGTTGTTGTAAGAGAACTCCACCAGATGTAGATGGTCCTCACACGAACCCTTGAAATCCAACATGCACGCCCTCAGTATGTCTTTCAAGATCTGAATCGTCCTCTCGGACTGGCCATCCGTCTGAGGATGGTACGCCGTGCTGAAACTCAGACGCGTACCCAAACTCTTCTGCAAACTCTGCCAGAACTGAGATGTGAACCTCGTGTCCCTGTCCGACACGATACTCACGGGGACTCCGTGAAGTCGTACGACCTCCTGCACGATTCACGTTACATCACTATCCAAACTAGGAAAAAGGAAATAAAACGGAAAGTAAAAGAATTTTACCTCCAAATATCTCCTTGCTAGCGCCTCAGTGGACTGTCCCACTCGGAATGGAATAAAGTGCGCGGATTTGGTCAATCGATCTACGACCACCCAAATCGCGTGATTCTGCTTCGGACTCCGAGGTAGTCCAGTCACGAAATCCATAGTGATGTGTTGCCATTTCCACTCCGGAATCGGAAGTGGTTGTAGCAACTCGGTCGTACACTGATGCTCCGCCTTTACTTGCTGGCAAACCAAGCACTTGGCTACACTCCGAGCCACACTCCTCTTCATACCATTCCACCAATAGTTCAGACGAAGATCCTGGTACATCTTGGTGCCACCAGGATGCACAGAATACGGTGAACTGTGTGCCTCCACCATCAACTCCTCTCTAATATCGCCAGCTGGCACACACAACCTGGCTCCAAACCTCAGCGAGCCATCCTCATGAATCAAAAAGTCAGTCCGCAGACCGGCTTCCACCTGCTCCCGAATCTTCACCAGCTTCAGATCCTCAGCCTGGCCAGCCTTGATCCGATCCACAATCGTCGACTGTATCTGCATACACATCAACGAAGAAGCCTCCCCAGGAAGAATAATCTCAACACCAGACTCGCAAAAATCCTGCTGCAATCTCCACTGCGAGGTCAAAATCATCACCGCTGGAAGCCTATTCAGCGCATCAGGGACCACATTCACCTTGCCAGGGTGAAACTGCAAATCAATATCATAATCCGCCATGAGCTCCAACCATCGACGCTGTCGCATGTTGAGCTCCTTCTGAGTAAAAATATACTTCAAGCTTTTGTGATCGGTGAAAATCTTCACTTTCTCACTCAGCAAGAAGTGCCTCCAAATCTTAAGAGCAAACACAACGGCAGCCAACTCCAAATCATGCGTCGGGTAATTCTTCTCATGAACCTTGAGCTGACGAGATGCATACGCCATAACATGCCAGTGCTGATGCAACACACAACCGAGACCCTTGCCAGAAGCATCGCAAAAGATCTCAAATCCACCGCTGCGATCAGGCACAACAAGAATAGGGGCAGTCGTCAACCTCTCCCTCAGAACACCAAAAGCACTCTCACAATCACCCGACCAAACAAAAGGTACATCCTTCCGCGTCAACCTGGTCATCGGCTCAGCAATACGGGAAAAGTCCTTAATGAAACGCCGATAGTAACCAGCAAGCCCAAGGAAACTCCAAATCTCAGACGCTGACGACGGAACAGGCCACTCTCTGATGGCCCTAATCTTCTCGGGATCCACTGAAATACCCTCTCCAGTCACCACATGCCCGAGAAAAGCAACCCTATCCAGCCAAAACTCGCACTTCGAAAACTTCGCATACAACCGATGCTTCCTCAAAATCTCCAATACCGTCCTCAAGTACGAGGCATGCTCCTCCTCCGACTTTGAATAGATCAGAATGTCGTCAATAAAGATAACGACAAACTTATCCAAAAAGTCGTAGAAAATCATGTTCATCAGATTCATGAAAACTGCAGGTGCATTGGTTACACCGAAAGGCATAACCACAAACTCATAGTGTCCATACTTCGTCCTGAACGCTGTCTTCGGAACATCTCCCTTCTTCACCTTCAACTGATGGTAACCACTCCTCAAATCCAATTTAGAAAACACCCTCGAACCTCCAAGCTGATCAAAAATATCATCGATGAGAGGCAACGGGTATTTATTCTTGATGGTCACCGCATTCAACTCCCGATAGTCCACGCACATGCGACGCGAACCATCCTTCTTATTCACCAGCAGCACCGGTGCTCCCCACGGAGACACACTAGGGTTGATATAACCCTTCAGCAAAAGCTCATCCAGCTGCTTCCGCAACTCCTCCAACTCAGCGGGTGCCATACGATACGGCGCCTTCGAAATCGGCTGCGCTCCCGGAACAAGATCAATAGAAAATTCTAGAGCTCGATCAGGTGGCAAACCAGACATCTCCTCGGGGAAGACGTCATCAAAATCCCGCACCACAGCTGGCCATTCCAACTCCATCTGCATAGCCACAACCTCCACCGGTCTGGCCCGAAATCTGACAGGACCAAGCGAACTGCTACCACGGCTGAACTCAAATACTGGATGTCCAGGAATCTCGAACACCACCTTCTTCCTCCGACAGTCGATCGTAGCATAGAAGCTCGCAAGCCAGTCCATCCCAAGAACTGCATCGTAGTTGATGATGTCGTGGACAATGAAATCAGCGTAAAGCTCATGTCCACAGACCACCAACGAGCAAGAATTGCAACCACGATGCACCGAGACCATGCCATTCCCTGTAACGATATTCCAACTCTTGGGAAGAAGGGACGTCGACAAGGAATGCTTCTCCACGAAGCTCCGAGAAATAATGCACATCGATGCACCAGAGTCAAAGAGGGCTCGTGCAGGAAATGTGCACACCAAAACCACACCTAACAAGCAATTAACAATCAAACCCTAGTCTAGCAAACAATCATGTTCAAGCAAACAACACAATCTAGCAATCAAAACCAGCTAGGAAAGTATCAGCTAGATTGAGGATTACCTGCGATAACCTCATCCACAGCCTCGCTCTCCACAGCGGTCATCAGAAAAGCCTACCTCCTCGGCGGAATAGCCTACTGAAAAGCCTGCCTCTGTGGAACAAGAGCTGCTCCACGTCTAGCAGGAACAGACGCTCGTTGCTGCAACGGCTGTGCTGCAACAGGTGCCCTCCGTAGCAGATTCGCATGCCGACAATCCTTCGCGACATGGGAAGCATCACCACAAACCAAACACTGGCCCAGAAACTTCCTACACTGATCCTTGGTGTGGCCAGGCTTACCGCAGAAATGGCAAGTCTTCTGAACAGGCCCTCCTGGCCTCTTGAACTTAGCTGGCTGATTAGGTTTGAAACCAGGCCTAACCACCGCCCTGGCCTGCTCCATAGGCCTCTTCTCAGTACCAGAAACATGTCCTCTCCTCTGACTCAGGTTCAGCTCCTGCCTTGTCACGCCCCGCTTCCCAAAAATATGGAGGCGAAGCGTGAGAAGGTCCGCTCAGACTTGAAGCTGCAAAGCTGCAAGTCCGATAAGCGTCATTCAAATTTAAAACTGCAGGTCCTTGCAACGTGAACAAAACAAGATAATAATAATGAAATGAGACAAAAGAATAATCTCAGAATATCCATAAATATAAATTCCAACATCGCAGAAAAACCACCAGGCTGAAAAGAAAAGGAGTTTAAAGGCCCAAACATGGCCAACAAAAGTACAGCGTACAAACAAAGGTGCCACGCACCGACAGCTAACAACAGAACCTAAAATAAAAGAAGCTCAGCAAAATCACCAAGAAAGGTCTCCGGTGTCCACAAAACTCCTCCTAGGCAAACATGGACTCAAGATTAGCGTCAGCAACACATCACGTACACAGCAACGGTCTCTGGCTCAGGTCTAACATGTGACACCCAAAAGAGCAAGGGGCACATGTCAGCAAGTCTACAAGAGACTTGTGCAAGGAAACTGAAAGTAGGCAAAAGTAAAGCAACCTAACAGTTCTAGCATGAATGCGATGACATGGCAGTTAAAGTATGAGTGCAACAGGTAAAGTAAAGTAAAGTAAAGTAAAATACGAGCATGGCATGGCATTCACAAGACAAGTACAAGACAAATAAAGTAAGCACCTCGTGCACAGAGTTCACGCCTTACAGCTAGAGTGGCTGATCGGGCCAACTCCTAAGCTGATTGGTCGCTCAACCCTACCCCTCCACGTGTATCGAGCCAGGGCCTTACCCCCGAACGGGAATGCTCGCTTCTGGATCACGAGCCAGGAAGTGTTTTTAACAAGTATGGCATAGGGGTGCACCTAGCCGGACAAGTAGTACGAGTACAAGTATTGTAGCGTGTGCTACGAATGCGACATTCAATGCATGGATGACATGACATGGCAAGTAGTAAAGCGTACAGGTAAGGAAAGTAAACGTGACAGTTTAGTATGCATGAACAACAAGTTTAAAGGGTTGGATCTAGCTTCGTTGTCAAGCTAGATCAATTAGGTGACGGATCTAGTTTCGTTGTCAAACTAGATCAAGTAGGCGTCTAGCCAGCTAGCATTTCACTGACTAGTCTCTTTTACGCTGAAACAAGGAAGTGGCCTAAAAACATGGCCCTACACAAGAGTTGGCAAGTTTCACTTGCCTGCAAGTACAACGTCTGAGCACACCGTCCAAGAGAGTCCAAAATCATAATTATCCTACGTGCACAAGTCCACCGGCCTAAAGTCCATATTACTAATCTTGATTAGTGAATTTAAAACATTTAAAACATTTTAAAAACATCAATTTTAGTCTTGATTAGCATGCCATGGGTTGGGGGTCCTAAGGGTGCGAAGCGTTACCTCGACACGACGCGAAAGCTACACCGGCGTCGGGTAGCGACGCCGGGGGTTGGAATAGAAGAACGCGCTCCAAGTCCTGATTCCAATTAGATTCCTCGCTGGAAATTTCAGAGCAATCAACCGGGGCGACGATTCCAGATTCCAAAGCTAGCACGTGCGACGACGGGCTACGACGTGTCGCAACGTCGTGCACGGTGAATCGTCGGAGAGAAAACACCTAGGTGGGGCCCACAGTAGTCCTAGGGACCTTTGGGGGACCCACAATACCTCTGGAGAACTTGGGGGGCCCACGGTGGCAAGTGGTGCGACGGTTGCGGGGTTGCGACGTATGGCCATCGGTCGTACTCAGCCAAATGCGGGGGAACGGCTCGGTCGGTGCGGGGGAACGGGCTTGTGCAGCGCAGCGGGTCGGTGCGGGGTCGGGGCTCTCGGTCGGTGCGGGGCAATGTCCCGGTCGGGGCGCTTGGATGCGGGGAGCGGGGCGCTGCAACGTTGCAACGTTGCAATGTTGCGGAGAGCGGGCGTGAGCGGGGGCGGCTGTCGGTCGGGCACAGCGCGATGCGGGGCGACAGATCGGGGGTCGGTGCGGGCGCTGTGCAGAGTTGAGGCCTCGGTCTGACCGAGGGCCTCTCTCGGTCAGAGCGGGGGAACGGGCGTGAGCGGCAGCAGCGGGGTGCGGAGCGGCTGTGGTGCGGAGTTGGGCTTCGGTCGGAGCGGGGGAGCGGGGGTGATTTCTTCGGTCGTGCGGCTGCCGTTCGTCGCAACGTTGCGACGAATCGTCGCAACGTCGATTTTGAGTTTTGGAAGAGGCTATGGTTAATTTCTTGCGAAAATAGGTCTTCCTAGATGTTGTTTATATAGTGTAGATGGGTTGACTTGGTCTAGGGCTAAATCTAATAGGATTAGAAGTTTAAAATAATTTAAAATTCAAAACTAACCAACTCCAACTCACCCAAGGCTTTGAATTGGTCCAAATGAGCTGGAAATTGGCTCAAAAATTCTTTAATACGTTTAAAACTCAAATAAATTTTATTTGGCCGAAAATAATTTAAAAATTAATTATTAAAAATAATATAAAACTTGTTAAAAATATAAAAGTGGTCAAATAAACTCCAAAAATTATAAAATAAATATCGGGGTGATCGTGATGACGAATGTGAGCTAACTAAGAAGACGGATCTCAAATTCGACGTCGGACGACGAAACTAAAAATAGAAACGTCTCCCGTCAAGGGTGAAAATCGTCACGTCTCATCGAGTGAGTTTAAATTGTGGAAGAACGACTCGAGAAGTGTCGTTCCAAGATAGTGCCACTATTTAATACTCTCAGAGACGTTCACAACAGCCTATCACACAAAAGTGTTCACAAACAAACAAAGTCTAAAACAAACACGTGCACGGACAAAAGCACGTGCACGAACAACGTACCACGAAAAGTGGTCGTTACATGCCGCCTTGCAGCGACCAGAACCTTCTGATAAGAGTCCAGATCAGAGGAAGACACAAAACTCTGGAGCTCCAAAGCAAGTCCCTGCAGGAACCTCTGAGCCCTCTCATCAGCATCCTGCACCATCTTCGGTGCGAACCGACTCAGCCTAGTGAACTCTTGGTGGTACAGGTCCACCGTCAAGCTCCCTTGCTTCAGATCAATAAAGCGCTGCAGCATCTCCTTCCTAGCAGCCTTCGGAAAGAACTCCTCATCAAACCTGGACTTAAAGGTAGTCCAAGCTATCGGCTCCACCAATATCTTCTCTTCCGCATCCCACCAGTTCCGAGCATTATCCTTAAGTTGCCTCTTCACCAAATCAACCCATCCAGCCGGGGTGATCTTGGCCATCTTCAAGTTATCCTCAATGTTCTGAATCCACTCATCGGCAGCCAGAGGACCCTCAGACCCATCAAAATATGCGGGACCCAGCTCCCGAAATTGCTTCGCTCCCGGCTCGGAGCGAGGGACATCCGGAAGAGCCCGGGCAGCTCGAGCAAGTGGAGCATTCTGGACTTGCAGGAGCATGCCCTACTGCACTTGCATCATCTGGAGCATCATCCGCATCATCTCCCTGTTGGTGGATTCCCGCTCAGGCTCCTCATCATGAGGGAGCGCACCACTACCTCCACCACGGGTGAATCGCCTTCCTATAGGATCCTGTCAAAACAGAGTTAGGATCGATAAATGAAGTTGAGACTTACGCTTGCGTATGCGGCACAGTAGTCACGGAACTTCGCCTTCGGATTCGCCACGACGGATCGAGTCTTCTCACGAACGGAGTAAGGCTACTAAATCCACAATCTAAATCTCTACTTTTAGATTAAGAACTTGGATAAAGAGAGAGGAAGGATTTCGGCAGAGCTTCGCTAGAATGAAATGCAAGGCAAGAATACCATGCAAAAGTGTAAGGAAATGGCTAGCCCTTGGGTCTTATTTATAGCCCCCAAGGTAGTTATTTTAGGAGTAATTGTTCCTTTGGAACAATTTAACTAAGGTGTACCGTCATACATGGCACATTATAAGCTTAAGTTGTACCATATGCATGGTACAACATAAGCTTAAGATATTACCCCTTTATTAGCCATATGTCGCATGCACTTATGCACATATAATGCGACTTTCCCATTAATCTAGAGATCCTCTCCGCAAGGGAACAGATTCCCTTTGCACACGACTTCGTGTACGCGACGTTCGAGGTCCGTATTCCCTCGTACATCCCCCACAAGGGTGTACAAACGTCTTCCATATCCAACATCTCCCACTCACACTTGAGGGGATTGTAAGAGAACGTCTTTCTCTTAGTTCTTTCATCTATCATACCGAGAAATAGACCGTGCGACCGTCATGCTCGTAGAGTCTGTTGTTGTGCACTTGTTAGAGATACACAACGACCTCGAAGGTGCAAAGTTGAGTAGTTCAACGCATGCTTTACCCTAGATTATTTCTTCACATTTCTTATACTTTATATTCAACAATTGAATCCCATCTGGATTTACAATTGGCTGGCCAGCTTTGAATCATTAAAGTCCAAATGTGAATATGAAATCAATCTTCCTCTTCTTGCGAACCTTCTGATATTGACTTGATTCGCTTTTCTAACGTGCCCCGCCGAGCCGAATTATCATAGCCCATTAGCAACACGCTAAGATAGCGATCATCTCGTCAAATCTAAAGGAACCAATTGGAGTCCTTGAGGGTAAGAGTTAAGACCCATATGGCCTTTGAGTCTCACATAATAGCAAACACTATTGCTACTAACTCAGTGGTCGAAATGCATACGTGGTATGAACACGTATTACAACATCACTCCTTTCCTAAGGAGAGTATGTCTTAATGATGTTGTACGGATGAAAGATCAGACACCACAGTGCCTATCTTTTGAGTCCCCTTACTACCCATGAAATATTCCCGGACTCTCATTCTGCATAAGACAGATAGGATTTAAAAAATCCTATGAGATCTCTTTTAAATATCCTTGTGATACAGATCTCAGATCTTTTGTAAGCATCCATATGATGCAGATCTTTCATTTGACTATCTTGTTTAAGTCACGACTCTAAATCATTTGTCTAATGATTTTGACTTTAAACTAGTCTCATCTCTATCTTATCCATCTGATAAGATAAGGCGGTTGCTCATGTGAGAGAGCCAACCTTAATCTGTCCGACATACACACAATAAAATAGCTGAGACTTAAAACACAAATGTATAAAATCATTTGTAAGAAACTTGTATGCAATATATAAAAGAACTTCTTCCTTTTATTAAACTTTGATCTTCTATAGACATGGGAAATATTACATGATACAGCTCAGCACCTACGCATTCCCATAGATGATAAGTGTTTGTAGAACACATCTCTGGGGATCGCCTTAGTAAGGGGATCCGCTATCATCTCATGCGTGGATATGTATCCTATGTTTACTTCCTTCTGTTTGTCATAGTCCTTCGCAAACTTGAATCGAATATCAATGTGTTTGGTCTTACAATGAAACTTAGGATCTTTGACATAGGCAATCGAGGCTTGACTATCACTGTATATAGGAACAGTGCTCGAGTCAGTGGCATTCGTCAGCCTATCTAAGAATTTCCTAAGCCAAACAGCTTCTTGGACCGCCATGCTGAATGCTACGAATTCGGCTTCCATGGTTGATAGGGCGATGCAGGTTTGCTTCTTGCTGCTCCAGGATACTGCACCATTCCCGAGCAAGAAAACAAAGCCTGAGGTAGATCTTCGCTCGTCGAGATCACCTGCCCAATTAGCATCGGTATAGCCTTCGAGTTTCAAGGTATTGCCTTGATATCACAACGCATAGTCCGCAGTCCCTTTGAGGTACCTTAATATCCTCTTCACCGCTTTCCAGTGTGCCTGTCCTGGGTTGGATTGGTAATGGCTTACCACACCAATAGCATAGCAAATGTCCGGTCTGGTACACATCATGGCGTACATCAGACTCCCGACAGCACTGGAGTATGGAACCTTTTCCATAGCTTTCTTTTCTTTTGGATCTTTGGGACACATCTCCAAACATAGACCCTCGCCTTTGCTTATTGGAGTATCAATTGGCTTGCAGTCCTGCATATTAAACCGTTCTAAAACTTTCTTTATATATGTCTCTTGAGAGAGAGAAAGAAGTTTCTTGGAACGATTCCTTGAGATCTTAACCCCAAGGATATATGCAGCTTCACCCATGTCTTTCATTTCAAAGACGGATGAAAGCCAAGCTTTGATATCCATGATAAGATGCTTATCATTTCCGGCTATAAGTATGTCATCTACATAAAGAGACATAATTACATACTTGTTCTTAATCCTCTTAATGTATACGCAGTTGTCTTCGTCGAGCATGGAGAAACCATACGACAAAACGACTTCTTGAAAGCGCATATACCACTGCCTTGAGGATTGTTTAAGACCATATATGGATTTACAAAGTTTACAAACCTTATGTTTGTTTTCTTCTTGTACGAACTCGTTTGGTTGTTCCATGTAGATCTCCTCATCTAGTTCTCCGTTAAGAAAAGCAGTCTTTACATCCATCTGATGTAACTCGAGGTCCAAACAAGCCACCATTGCCAGAATTAAGCGAATGGAGGTAAAACGCACGACAGGAGAGAAAGTCTCTTCGTAGTCTATTCCTTCCTGTTGCGTGAAACCTTTCGCAACAAGGCGAGCTTTATATTTCTCGATGGAGCCATCAGCCTTATGCTTGATTTTGAGAACCCACTTGTTCCCAATGGCTCTATGTCCCTTAGGTAAATCAACCAAGTCCCAGACTTGGTTTGTTTTCATGGATTGAAGTTCTTCTTCCATCGCCGCTATCCATTTATCTTTAGCAGGGCATGTGACGGCCTGTTTGAAATTTGCAGGTTCGTCATCATCTTGTAGTAATGTCATGAATGTTTGAGGAAATTCATCCTCAAATCTCAGAGGTGTTAGCCTCGTTCGATTACTACGTCTTGCTTGAGTTTGATCACTCCCACTTGGAATGACATCACTCCCACTCAGAATAGGATTGGTATCGTTCGTATCATCCATTGGTGAAGTTTGAAACGTATTTTCTTCTTCACCAAGGATTCTCCCACTCGAACGTTCCGATCCTTCTTGATCCCAAGTCTCAAACAAGGATAAGTCTTGACTTATCTCACCCTGTCTTGGAAACTCGTTTTCCAAGAAGACAACATTCCTCGATTCGAATTCTATTAGACCCCCATTGTCCTCTTGACCGACGAAAACATATCCTTTGGAGTTTTCAGCGTATCGGATGAAGATACACTTCCTCCCACGTGGCCCAAGTTTGCCATATTTGTGAGAGGATAAATGTGCGTAAGAGGCACAACCCCAAGGTTTTAGAATGCTTAAGTCTGGAGTTCTATTGTTCCACAACTCATAAGGAGTAGAACTTACCGACTTCGAGGGTACACGGTTTAAGATGAAAGCTGCCGTCAATAATGCATCACCCCAAAAGGTGATGGACAAATTTTCCTGAGACATCATTGATCGGACCATTTCCATCAATGTCATATTTCTTCTTTCCGCAACACCGTTTTGTTGCGGAGTATAAGGCATAGTTATTTGATGAACTATGCCTTTTTCATCACAGAGTTCCTTAAAACTCGTTGATTGATATTCTCCACCACGATCGGTTCGCAAGACCTTTATCGTGCGATCTAGTTGATTTTCCACTAAACTCATATAGTTTTTGAAGCAAGATAAAGCTTCATGTTTGTGGGAAATCAAATAAATGTGACCGAAACGGGTGAAGTCATCAATGAAGGTGATGAAATAGTGTTGGATCTGGATCGTAGCCTAGAGGGGGGGTGAATAGGCTAATAAAAATATTTGTGCAACCCACGAACAATCCCACGCAGTTATAGGCACAGACAGGGAGATAAAATAGCAATCACAGAATACGCACAGATATACCCTGGTTCGGTCGTCCCCACGACCTACTCCAGCCCCCGAAAGCAACTACTAGATAGATATGTAATCAAGTACAGCTACAATGAGTCAAGATCCCAAATCTACTCTCACCTAGCTCGTACGCACACCACGTGCTCTACACTATCAATCTAGTCAGATGCTCTCCCTCCGTGACGACTCCCAAGTCGTCAGGTCCCCAAAAAGTAACAAAGAAGGTAAATTTTCCCCTACGAGGATCTAACACAACAACTACACAAAATAATGATAAATAGAGTTTAGGAATCTCAGTTTGTGTAGCGGCGATGTCCTCGTCAATCAGCACGGGTCAGATCTCGTCTGACGTAGATGTAGTCTCTGATGTCCCCTCAATAGTTCTGCTCCACTCTCGATGAAACTTGCGCCTTTCTTCTCTTCTCAAACCAAGCTTGCAGCAGTCTCAAATATTAGTGTCTCCTCAAAGAACCTTGCGGTAGTTGATGTGCATGACCTCCTTATTGTTGCATACGGCAAGCCTGGGCACTCTCAAAAGAATTCGGCCTGCTCTTGTGATAGCCAATTTTCGGCTCTGTGTGTTTATGTTGCCTGTCAATCAAAAAGAACAAGTATTAAAAGAAAAACTTGGTGCTCTTCGGAATTTTCTCCCACCTGCAAACGTGGATGCATGCACAAAGTCACGGCTCTTCAAAAAGGCTTGTGCCCCTACAATTTCTCTCTCTTTCACCAATTAAAGAGGCTCTCCACTTCATTAACTTTGATGTCAACGTGTCTCTTTCCCCTTAATCTCCTTTAATTAATTTGCCTCCACTTCTCTCTTCAACAATTAAATAATTGAGTGTCCATACACAACCCTGTTGTTTCTCTGTTTCAAACTCAATTTTATTTGATGGCAGCACTCCTTTTTTATGTGAAAACTTTGTGGCTGATGCGTGGACAACTTTGTGATTAAAAAATCTTCCCTTGATCTCTCAATACCAGCCTGCTGTCCCAAAGAAAATTCCGCCCTTCTCACCAATTGAAGAAGCTCTTGTTGAAGTTGCGACAGCAGAGGAGATCACGGCACCAAGCTTGGATGGTGCTCGGATCTATCGGTCAGCAAAGGTTGCGGCTTATAGAGCAAGGTCAACAATTGCGGCATGAGGCAACAATCAAGCTTTTGAGTCAAACATTGCGGCTCTGTAAAAAATTTTGTTGCTGCACCTGCACACGTAAAACCAAAGATTAAAAAGTTTTTAATTAAATAAGCTACTCACCTGTTTGATGTGCCTGGAGGAAAGATGAAGCCCCTTTAAGATTTCGGCAGACCTAGGATTAGATGAAGAGAAAAGCTTGAGAGGTTGAATTTTCGGCCTGGGGAATTTCTTTCCAAGGGCGGCTGCTTGCACATGAATTCGGCCGGCAGCTGTGTCTTTCAGGCTGTGTTTGGTTGCAAGGAAAAGAAAAGGAAAGGAAAGAAAAGTGATGGGAAAGTTAATTTCCATTGTTTGGTTGTATAGAAAAGTAAAAGGAAAGAAAGTGAGAGGGAAAATGAAAGAAAAAAACATATAGAATTTTTCTCTTTACTTTTCTCTCCCAAATTGGAAGGAAACCGTTTTCTTTCCCAAAAATTTTCTTCCCTTTTCTGAGCCAAAAATTTTATCGACAACAAAAATTATCTTTTTGTCATTGCTCATTTTTTATTTCAGAAGAATGGTTTTGGATTGAGTTTAATAGAAAAATGAGACCATTTAAAATATTAATTATAAATAAAATCATATTTTCTTTCTAGTTTTCCTTTTCATTTTCATAAGCAACCAAACATGAGAAATCATTTTCATTACCATTTTCCTTTTAATTTTCTTTACAATTTTCCTCACTAACCAAACATAAAAAAGAAATCGGTTTCCTTTTTCTTTTCTTTTTCTTTCTATTTCCTTTTCATTTCACTTTTCTTTCTTTCCTTTTCCATGCAACCAAACACAGCCTCAAGGGTTTCTCTTTTATATTTAGAAAATTTCTATGAAGAGCTTCATGCGTGAAGAGGCCTTGTTGTGAAGATATTGATGGAAATATCTTGTTGTGACGAGGCCTAAAGAGGCCTTGTTGTGAAGAGGCATTGCTCCCCAGTTGTGAAGAGGCCTTATATTTTTTTTCATGAAGTGATCAAGACAAATATGATACTCCTCTTAATTTGGGCCTTGGGAAAATAAAATGACATGCCCTGCATGGTCTTCATGCGTGAGTGGTCCTTTGCCCTTGAAAAAAACAATTTTGTGAGGATTTCAAAAGGGTTGTAATTCATTAATGGTTTGATTTTGATCTTGATAAAGTCCTTCCAGGAATTAGTCGCACGTCTTCCGTTCCTGAGACACTTAACACACACGTTAAAACGTTCACACATGTTTGTTATCATCAAACACGAAGTTCACAGATCGTTGCTACCAACAAATAGGAATTCCCGCGTCTTGTCTTAACATTCATTGGACCGCAAATGTCCGAATGGATAAGCTGTAATAGAACTTCGGCCCTTGTGCCAGTTCCAAACGGCTTGCGACAAGTTTTTCCTACAAGACAATGTTCGCAAGTTGACATTTCAACTTTTGAAACATTAGATAGCAAGCCACTTTTGGCAAGTCTATCCATTCTAGTTGGTCCAATGTGACCAAGTCTTGCATGCCAACAAATGATCTCAGATTCAGAATTAGAAGCATTTGTCAAATGGAAACTTTCATTAATAGAAGAAGAATCATCATACATAGTGTTCAAAACAATCAATCCATTACAAACATTACCCGACCCAATTAAAGAACTATTACAAACAAGGTTAACCTTTTGTTCATAGAACCTCCATTCATAACCTAAAGACATTAACATGACCACAGATACGATATTCCTTCGAATATCTGGAGCAAAGAGGACGTCGTGCAATAATAGAGTCCGGCCGTTGTCGAGAACTAGCTTGCATGTTCCGACGCCTTTGACTTCAACACGAGTGTTGTTGCCGACGTATATCCACTTTGTTCCTTGAGTTATCCTTCGATACTCTACGAAGAACCTTCTGTCCTTCGCTACGTGGTCCGTGGCCCCTGAATCAATCAACCAAAAATAGTTAGATTCAGCAAGAAACATGAAACTAGAAACACATATGTAACTAGTCCTACAAATTACCTTATCACTTCCATCCGTACATGTACAGGCGAAGTGACCGTATTTGTTGCACTTAAAGCACTTGATCTTCTTCAAGTTTTTCTTCTTTGAGTGCACATTCTTTTGCGACTTTTTGTTCTTAGTCTTCTTTGAGGTTTCCGGTTCTTACTTTTGTTCGTTCACAAACCTTAAGCGTTTATCCTTTCGCTTCTTTCCTCCATGTGAGGAACTAGCGGCCATGTGCACTTCGGCACTAGGTTTTGCGGCTTGAATCCGCTCTTCCTCGAGTTCGAGGTGTTTGGATACATCGCTTAAAGTTTTAATGCACTCATTATGAGTGAGGTGCATTTTCATGTTATCCCAGCTATCTGGGAGTGAACGAATGACTGCTTGGATCTGCTGTTCGTCAGACAGCGTAAGACCCGCATCCTTCAATTCAGCTATGAGATTCGCCATGTGGCGAAGATGCTTTTTCATAGATTGATCTCGTCGCATTTTGTACGAGTCAAATTGAATATTTAAGGAGCGGAGTTTGGTTACCGAAGTTCCACCAAACTTTATTTCTAGCCCAGACCATATGTCTTTGGCTAGGTCGAATTCCCGAAATAGACGCATTATGTCATTGTCCATTGCGGACAGTAACGTAATACGTGCTATTTTGTTCTTTCGAGTCCAAGTCTCATAAGCTTCCCGGTCCCTCTTGTGTTGGGCCGTATTGCCCAACTCAGGTTCTTCCATTATGTTTTGGAGTGTTTCAAGCACATCTTGCTCCTCCAAAACATATTGGATTTTTATTGACCATAGTTTATAATTGTCGCTGTTGAGCTTCTCACCTTTGTTAAGCTCGGCGACAATGTTCTTAGAAGCGGTAGACATATTCGAATCAAAAAACTGCAAAGAAAATGAAAAACACGATCAAAATTCTATGCATAAAGTTTCGATTCTTAAACACTTGATAAGTTCCTTGGATAAGCTGAAATGTTACTCTAGAATCGAGAAGTTCACTACGTTCCCAATTACCATCTAGAAGTAACTTTCAAAGTATCCCTCTTACTTATCTCATGTAAAAAGAAATCAAAAATGATACCAGTATGGTACCAGCAGCGGAAAAATACTTTTGAAAAACATATCTTTCAAAATGGAATAGGTGAGAGTTTGCGCAAAGAATTTTAGCGCAACAATTGCCAAGCCACGAGACCTGTTCTACACACCCATGGGTTAGATAACCATGGCCGGATCGTGGTAGGACTTGGAATTCTAAATTGCGCTATCCCGATTAAGGATGGGACATAACCTATTTGAAAACATATTTTTCAAAAAATTTGAAATACATTGGCTAATCTCCGTAGAGTAGAGCACAACGTCATAAGTACATTGGCTAATCTCCGTAGAGTAGAGCACAATGACATGGCTAATCTCGCAGAAGTAGAGCACTATGGCTAATCTTCAAGGAGTAGAGCCCAAGGAAAAAACTTCATTAAAATGTTAGCCCCGTATGGGCTAGTCGGCACATTCGTGTTTGACCAAGGCCTTTTGACACCCCGTATGGGCTAGTCGGTAAGTTCGTGATCGACTAAGACCTTCTGCCGGATTGGTCGACCAAAACACCCAAATTGGTCGACCAAAAATTGGTCTTCATCACTCCTGGCCAGGGCCCCTGCCCTGGCCGAGGCTGGCCAAGGGCCTCTACCCTGGCCGGCCAGGGGCGGCCTGCGGCAGCCCTGGCCATTGCCAGGGCCGGCCAGGCCTCTGCCTGGCCTGGCCTAGGCCAGAGGCCCCTGGCCGGGGCCGGGGCCCCTGCCCTGGCCTCGGCCAGGGCGGCCAGGCCCTGGCCTGAGGCCAGGGCCCCTGCCCTGGCCTCTGCCAGGGCGGCCAGGCCCTGGCCTGGCCGCGGACAGGGCCTTCTGGCCCTGGCCGTGGCCGGTCCTGGACTGGCCAGGCCGCGGCCAGGGCTCTCTGGCCCTGGCCCTGGCCGGCCAGGGCCGGCCGGCCATGGCCATGGCCATGGCTTATTGGCCTTGACTGGCCATGGCCCTTTGGCCATGGCCGGTCTCCCCCCTTCATGGGGTTGCCGCACACCCCGTCAGAGGGGTGGCTGTGGTGGTTATTGGCCGTAGCCAACCCCCTCCGCATGTGGAGGGGGGTGCATGGCCTTCATAGCCCATTTGGCCATGGTGCACATGCACCAAAATTCATCTTCCCCGATGGAAATAACTACCATCTTCTTCTCCGGTGAAGCACCCGTTCGTCGAGGAAGTAGTTGTCCTCCAATGGCCGTGTGCCAAAAAATAAACCCACTTCAAAAATTCGTAAACTACGCGCTCCACATGAAGAGAGCGCCCATTCCATGTGAATGGAGACTCAGCATCCATGAAGAGAGCGAGTTTGACGATATGAACGGTCGGTTCTTCCCGTCACGGAGAGTTCCTGTCATATCCGTAATGATAGAAGACCCTAACGTGAAAAGAACAACCGCTGCGTTCTCTTCGTCACGAAGCGTTCCTACCATATCCGTAATGGTAGGATACCCATTCGTGAAAAAGACAACGACTCGTTCATAGTTTCGATGGGGCGACGGTTTGACCGGAGCGAATCCGTATGGCTCTGATACCAATGTAGGATCCTGTCAAAACAGAGTTAGGATCGATAAATGAAGTTGAGACTTACGCTTGCGTATGCGGCACGGTAGTCACGGAACTTCGCCTTCGGATTCGCCACGACGGATCGAGTCTTCTCACAAACGGAGTAAGGCTACTAAATCCACAATCTAAATCTCTACTTTTAGATTAAGAACTTGGATAAAGAGAGAGGAAGGATTTCGGCAGAGCTTCACTAGAATGAAATGCAAGGCAAGAATACCATGCAAAAGTGTAAGGAAATGGCTAACCCTTGGGTCTTATTTATAGCCCCCAAGGTAGTTATTTTAGGAGTAATTTTTTCATTTGGAACAATTTAACTAAGGTGTACCGTCATACATGGCACATTATAAGCTTAAGTTGTACCATATGCATGGTACAACATAAGCTTAAGATATTACCCCTTTATTAGCCATATGTCGCATGCACTTATGCACATATCATGCGACTTTCCCATTAATCTAGAGATCCTCTCCGCAAGGGAACAGATTCCCTTTGCACACGACTTCGTGTACGCGACGTTCGAGGTCCGTATTCCCTCGTACATCCCCCACAAGGGTGTACAAACGTCTTCCATATCCAACACTTCCTGCCATCTAATGACACAGAAAACGAAGCAGATTAGACTCATAGCTTATGACTCGGACGTCGAACTTAGTTTATTGGACATTCTAATATTATTATCGTTATTCCGATAATCGCAGTTACAGAAGTCGACCTGCATGGGCCACCAACAAAACCTGTCATGCCCCGCTTCCCTAAAATGGAGGCGAGACGTGAGAAGGTCCGCACGAGAGTGGAGTTGTGAAGCCCCAAACCCGATAAGCGTCAATAAAACATAAGCAGGTCCCTGTAACCATAAACGGAACAACAATAATAACACAAGAAGAGACAGAAATAAAATTCTCACATCTCATAAATTGTCCAACATGGAAATTAAGTTTGACATCCAGAAAAGCCACCAGGATAAAAGAAAGAGTCTACAGGCCCAGAACAAGGCCAACAAAAGCAACAACGTCACAAAGTATAGGTGCTACGCACCGACAACAAAATAGCAGTCTAAACAAAAGGGAAAACACAACGAAGACACTAGGACTGGTCCCCAGTGTCCATGCACTCCCCGTCAAACACAAGCTCGGGCTCGGCGTCAGCAAACACCTCGTCCTCAACAAGGTACTCAGGCTCATGATCTAACATGTGTCACCCAAAAGAGTAAAGGGGCACATGTCAGCAAGTCTAAAAGACTTGGGCAAGGAAACTGAAAGTAAGGCAAACTAACAACCTAGCAGTTATAGGATGCATGACATGGCAGTTATAGCATGAGTGCACAAGCATGACATGGCGAGACAACAAGTACAAGAGAACAATTATCGGGACAAGACAAGAGTAGCCAAGCTACTAACAATCTCAATCATTTCACTAGTCACGTTTCAAGTTGTTTGTAGATGTTTACGCCTTACAGCTGAATGGTTTGGCATTCACGCTGATTGGCCGCTTAACACTACCCCAAAACCCAGAGTTTACGCCTTACCACTGCAGTTGCTGATCGGGCAGACTCACAGTTGATTGGCCGCTTAACTCTTACCCCCAATACCCACATGTAATCGAGCCAGGGTCCCCGCACACGAGCTCAGTAAATGAGCCAGGGTTGCCCCGCACAGGAGCTCGCATTCTAGTTCACGATTCATAAGCATTTGGCGTAGGGGTGCACCTAGCCGGAAACAATCAGTTCGGGCATTGGTTATCAACCAACACATGGCCCGCTTCTGGAACACGAGCCAGGAACACAAGCATTGTAGCGAAGCTACGCAATCACGGAATCACTTAAAGAATGCAATGACATGACAATTAATTTGCGTACCGTTAATGGAAAATGAACATGACATGGTAATTGCGCAACATGATAAATGTCGGATCTAGCTTCGTTGTCAAGCTAGTTCCTCAATTTGCGCCTAGGCGAGTATCATTTCGTCGCCTAGTCTCTTTTACGCCTACAACAAGCAAATGGCCAAAAACATGGTCTAAACCCTAAGTGGCAAGTTTCACTTGCCTAGCACCGAGAATGACGATCAACGAGGGTTCGTCCCACGGATGCTAATCTACAGGGAAGTCGCTGTCATGGAGAAACAATCATCAAAACAACATTCATTTCATTAGGGTTTCACAAAAACACAACGGGACATGCTAAAACTAAAGAATCGAGTATTACCGTAGAGGGAACAGAGGAATGATGCCGAGCAACCACGGCGACGGAAGAAACGCTCCGGGGGACCTAGGGTTCAGATCTGGAAATGGATGGAGAAGTTTGGAGAAATAGGGTTTTGGGGGATTTTGGGGGTTTGATGATGATTTGAGGAAGATGAGGGGTAAAATGTGTTAAGGGAGAGTTTGGATGATGGATTTTGGGCTTGGGATGAAGGAATAAGGGTTTGAGGTAGTAGGGGGCTCAATGGAGGAGAAACTAGGGTTTTAGGTCGTGAGGGAGGAGAAGAAAATGTTTGAGAGGGGTTTAAATAGGAAGGGCTGGCGGCTGCCCAGAAATTAGGGGTTTGACACAGATTAGTCGGTCAAAGAGCAACCACTGACCGACTAGTTTGGAAACTAGTCGGTCGGTTGACCAACGCAGACCGACTAAGTCCAAACAGTAACTCATGTACAGAAATAGGATCTAGATTTAGTCGGTCAAAGAACAACTACTGACCGACTAGTTTGGCATCTAGTCAGTCGATGAACGTTCTTAGACCGACTAAGAGTAAACAGTACTCGACTGTTCAGAAGAACTAAGAATTATTCGGTCTGAGTACAAAACTTAACCGACTAGTTTGAAAACTAGTCGGTCGAATGATGAACTTAGACCGACTAAGAAGGAACAGTAACTAGTATCAGAAATAGTTGATGAGTTATTCGGTTAAAGAAGCATTACCGACCGACTAGTTTGCAACCTAGTCGGTCAACCAACGTTCTTAGACCGACTAACGACAAACAGTAACTCCTGAGAAATTTAGAAAGCCAACTAGTCAGTTCAAGAAGGCTTGCCGACCGACTGGATCGTTATCTAGTCGGTCGGTGCCCCTTCTTACACCGGCTAATGAGCACCAAAAAGTTCCGATATGGAGCGCGGAGCTCCGGGATCGATTCCTAAGACCCCTAGGCTTGATCTAACAATAAGATATGACCGATACGAAGCCCGTCACGAATGACTTGCTCCGAAATCGACGATTCTAAGGAAGAAGCTAAGAAAACACAACGAAACGATCGAAAATGAAAGTTACGGAGACGAAAACCACATATAAGGAGAAAATCCACCAAAACATATAATATAATATAATAAATCCAGATACATGAAAACCAGTCGTTACATCCTCCCCAACTTAAGAAAAATTCCGTCCTCGGGATTTCCCAACACTCACGTGTCAGGGAACAAAAGTGGGAAACGCTCTCGCATCTCATCCTCATTCTCCCAAGTAGATTCTCCAGGCGAGCCGTGTCGCCACATCACCCTCACAAGATTGACAATCTTGTTTCGAAGTGACTTCTGACTCCTGTCCAGAATCTGCACTGGATGCTGGTCATACGTCAAATCTGGGCGAACGGTAATCTCCGAGAAATCCACAACATGAGATGGATCGCTAATGTATCGACGAAGCTGCGACATATGGAAAACATTGTGAAATCCCTCCAAAGATGGCGGCAAGGCTAAGCGATAAGCTACCTCGCCAACTCTCTCCAGAATGTCAAACGGTCCAATGTATCGCATGCTCAACTTCCCTCGCTTCCCAAAACGAATCACACCACGATTCGGGGAAATCCTCAGAAACACATGATCTCCAGGCTGAAACTCCAAAGGACGACGTTTAGCATCCGCCCAATGCTTAAAACGGTCCTGAGCAATCCTCAACCTCTCCCGAATGCTCCTGACAATATCCACAGCCTCCACAATCATCTCAGGTCCCAACAACTCCCGATCACCAACGTCATCCCAACTCAATGGCGATCGACATTTCCTCCCATAAAGAGCGGCGAAAGGCGTCATGCCAATACTCGCCTGGAAGCTGTTGTTGTAAGAGAACTCCACCAGATGTAGATGGTCCTCACACGAACCCTTGAAATCCAACATGCACGCCCTCAGCATGTCTTTCAAGATCTGAATCGTCCTCTCGGACTGGCCATCCGTCTGAGGATGGTACGCCGTGCTGAAACTCAGACGCGTACCCAAACTCTTCTGCAAACTCTGCCAGAACTGAGATGTGAACCTCGTGTCCCTGTCTGACACGATACTCACGGGGACTCCGTGAAGTCGTACGACCTCCTGCACGATTCACGTTACATCACTATCCAAACTAGGAAAAAGGAAATAAAACGGAAAGTAAAAGAATTTTACCTCCAAATATCTCCTTGCTAGCGCCTCAGTGGACTGTCCCACTCGGAATGGAATAAAGTGCGCGGATTTGGTCAATCGATCTACGATCACCCAAATCACGTGATTCTGCTTCGGACTCCGAGGTAGTCCAGTCACGAAATCCATAGTGATGTGTTGCCATTTCCACTCCGAAATCGGAAGTGGCTGTAGCAACCCGGCCGTATGCTGATGCTCCGCCTTTACTTGCTGGCAAACCAAGCACTTGGCTACACTCCGAGCCACACTCTTCTTCATACAATTCCACCAATAGTTCAGACGAAGATCCTGGTACATCTTGGTGCCACCAGGATGCACAGAATACGGCGAACTGTGTGCCTCCACCATCAACTCCCCTCTAATATCCCCAGCTGGCACATACAACCTGGCTCCAAACCTCAGCGAGCCATCCTCATGAATCAAAAAGTCAGTCCGCAGACCGGCTTCCACCTGCTCCCGAATCTTCACCAGCTTCAGATCCTCAGCCTGGCCAGCCTTGATCCGATCCACAATCGTCGACTGTATCTACATACACATCAACGAAGAAGCCTCCCCAGGAAGAATAATCTCAACACCAGGCTCGCAAAAATCCTGCTGCAATCTCCACTGTGAGGTCAAAATCATCACCGCTGGAAGCCTAATCAGCGCATCAGGGACCACATTCACCTTGCTAGGGTGAAACTGCAAATCAATATCATAATCCGCCATGAGCTCCAACCATCGACGCTGTCGCATGTTGAGCTCCTTCTGAGTAAAAATATACTTCAAGCTTTTGTGATCGGTGAAAATCTTCACTTTCTCACTCAGCAAGAAGTGCCTCCAAATCTTAAGAGCAAACACAACGGCAGCCAACTCCAAATCATGCGTCAGGTAATTCTTCTCATGAACCTTGAGCTGACGAGATGCATACGCCACAACATGCCAGTGCTGATGCAACACACAACCGAGACCCTTGCCAGAAGCATCGCAAAAGATCTCAAATCCACCGCTGCGATCAGACACAACAAGAATAGGGGCAGTCGTCAACCTCTCCCTCAGAACACCAAAAGCACTCTCACAATCACCCGACCAAACAAAAGGTACATCCTTCCGCGTCAACCTGGTCATCGGCTCAGCAATACGGGAAAAGTCCTTAATGAAACGTCGATAGTAACCAGCAAGCCCAAGGAAACTCCGAATCTCAGACGCTGACGACGGAACAGGCCACTCTCTGATGGCCCTAATCTTCTCGGGATCCACTGAAATACCCTCTCCAGTCACCACATGCCCGAGAAAAGCAACCCTATCCAGCCAAAACTCGCACTTCGAAAACTTCGCATACAAACGATGCTTCCTCAAAATCTCCAATACCGTCCTCAAGTACGAGGCATGCTCCTCCTCCGACTTTGAATAGATCAGAATGTCGTCAATAAAGATAACGACAAACTTATCCAAAAAGTCGTAGAAAATCATGTTCATCAGATTCATGAAAACTGCAGGTGCATTGGTTACACCGAAAGGCATAACCACAAACTCATAGTGTCCATACTTCGTCCTGAACGCTGTCTTCGGAACATCTCCCTTATTCACCTTCAACTGATGGTAACCACTCCTCAAATCCAATTTAGAAAACACCCTCGAACCTCCAAGCTGATCAAAAATATCATCGATGAGAGGCAACGGGTATTTATTCTTGATGGTCACCGCATTCAACTCCCGATAGTCCACGCACATGCGACGCGAACCATCCTTCTTATTCACCAGCAGCACCGGTGCTCCCCACGGAGACACACTAGGGTTGATATAACCCTTCAGCAAAAGCTCATCCAGCTGCTTCCGCAACTCCTCCAACTCAGCGGGTGCCATACGATACGGCGCCTTCGAAATCGGCTGCGCTCCCGGAACAAGATCAATAGAAAATTCTAGAGCTCGATCAGGTGGCAAACCAGACATCTCCTCGGGGAAGACGTCATCAAAATCCCGCACCACAGCTGGCCATTCCAACTCCATCTGCATAGCCACAACCTCCACCGGTCTGGCCCGAAATCTGACAGGACCAAGCGAACTGCTACCACAGCTGAACTCAAATACTGGATGTCCAGGAATCTCGAACACCACCTTCTTCCTCCGACAGTCGATCGTAGCATAGAAGCTCGCAAGCCAGTCCATCCCAAGAACTGCATCGTAGTTGATGATGTCGTGGACAATGAAATCAGCGTAAAGCTCATGTCCACAGACCACCAACGAGCAAGAATTGCAACCACGATGCACCGAGACCATGCCATTCCCTGTAACGATATTCCAACTCTTGGGAAGAAGGGACGTCGACAAGGAATGCTTCTCCACGAAGCTCCGAGAAATAATGCACATCGATGCACCAGAGTCAAAGAGGACTCGTGCAGGAAATGTGCACACCAAAACCACACCTAACAAGCAATTAACAATCAAACCCTAGTCTAGCAAACAATCATGTTCAAGCAAACAACACAATCTAGCAATCAAAACCAGCTAGGAAAGTATCAGCTAGATTGAGGATTACCTGCGATAACCTCATCCACAGCCTCGCTCTCCACAGCGGTCATCAGAAAAGTCTGCCTCCTCGGTGGAATAGCCTGCTGAAAAGCCTGCCTCTGTGGAACAAGAGCTGCTCCACATCCAGCAGGAACAGACGCTCGCTGCTGCAACGGTTGTGCTGCAACAGGTGCCCTCCGCAGCAGATTCGCATGCCGACAATCCTTCGCGACATGGGAAGCATCACCACAAACCAAACACTGGCCCAGAAACTTCCTACACTGATCCTTGATGTGGCCAGGCTTACCGCAGAAATGGCAAGTCTTCTGAACAGGCCCTCCTGGCCTCTTGAACTGAGCTGGCTGATTAGGCTTGAAACCAGGCCTAACCACCGCCCTGGCCTGCTCCATAGGCCTCTTCCCAGTACCAGAAACATGTCCTCTCCTCTGACTCAGGTTCAGCTCCTGCCTCCATACAGCGACCAGAACCTTCTGATAAGAGTCCAGATCAGAGGAAGACACAAAACTCTAGAGCTCCAAAGCAAGTCCTTGCAGGAACCTCTGAGCCCCCTCATCAACATCCTGCACCATCTTCGGTGCGAACCGACTCAGCCTAGTGAACTCTTGGTGGTACAGGTCCACCGTCAAGCTCCCTTGCTTCAGATCAATAAAGCGCTGCAGCATCTCCTTCCTAGCAGCCTTCGGAAAGAACTCCTCATCAAACCTGGACTTAAAGGTAGTCCAAGCTATCGGCTCCACCAACATCTTCTCTTCCGCATCCCACCAGTTCCGAGCATTATCCTTAAGTTACCTCTTCGCCAAATCAACCCATCCAGCCGGGGAGATCTTGGCCATCTTCAAGTTATCCTCAATGTTCCGAATCCACTCATCGGCAGCCAGAGGACCCTCAGACCCATCAAAATATGCGGGACCCAGCTCCCGAAATTGCTTCGCTCCCGGCTCGGAGCGAGGGACATCCGGAAGAGCCCGGGCAGCTCGAGCAAGTGGAGCATTCTGGACTTGCAGGAGCACGCCCTGCTGCACTTGCATCATCTGGAGCATCATCCGCATCATCTCTCCGTTGGTGGGTTCCCGCTCAGGCTCCTCATCACGAGGGAGCACACCACTACCTCCACCACGGGTGAATCGCCTTCCTGCCATCTAATGACACAGAAAACGAAGCAGATTAGACTCATAGCTTATGACTCGGACGTCGAACTTAGTTTATTGGACATTCTAATATTATTATCGTTATTCCGATAATCGCAGTTACAGAAGTCGACCTGCATGGGCCACCAACAAAACCTGTCACGCCCCGCTTCCCTAAAATGGAGGCGAGACGTGAGAAGGTCCGCACGAGAGTGGAGCTGTGAAGCCCCAAACCCGATAAGCGTCAATAAAACATAAGCAGGTCCCTGTAACCACAAACGGAACAACAATAATAACACAAGGAGAGACAGAAACAAAATTCTCACATCTCATAAATTGTCCAACATGGAAATTAAGTTTGACATCCAGAAAAGCCACCAGGCTAAAAGAAAGAGTCTACAGGCCCAGAACAAGGCCAACAAAAGCAACAACGTCACAAAGTATAGGTGCTACGCACCGACAACAAAATAGCAGTCTAAACAAAAGGGAAAACACAACGAAGACACCAGGACTGGTCCCCAGTGTCCACGCACTCCCCGTCAAACACAAGCTCGGGCTCGGCGTCAGCAAACACCTCGTCCTCGACAAGGTACTCAGGCTCATGATCTAACATGTGTCACCCAAAAGAGTAAAGGGGCACATGTCAGCAAGTCTAAAAGACTTGGGCAAGGAAACTGAAAGTAAGGCAAACTAACAACCTAGCAGTTATAGTATGCATGACATGGCAGTTATAGCATGAGTGCACAAACAAGACATGGCGAGACAACAAGTACAAGAGAACAATTATCAGGACAAGACAAGAGTAGCCAAGCTACTAACAATCTCAATCATTTCACTAGTCACGTTTCAAGTTGTTTGTAGATGTTTACGCCTTACAGCTGAATGGTTTGGCATTCACGCTGATTGGCCGCTTAACACTACCCCAAAACCCAGAGTTTACGCCTTACCACTACAGTTGTTGATCGGGCAGACTCCTAGTTGATTGGCCGCTTAACTCTTACCCCCAACACCCACATGTAATCAAGCCAGGGTCCCCGCACACGAGCTCAGTAAATGAGCCAGGGTTGCCCCGCACAGGAGCTCGCATTCTAGTTCACGATTCATAAGCATTTGGCGTAGGGGTGCACCTAGCCGGAAACAATCAGTTCGGGCATTGGCTATCAACCAATACATGGACTGCTTCTGGAACACGAGCCAGGAACACAAGCATTGTAGCGAAGCTACGCAATCACGGAATCACTTAAAGAATGCAATGACATGACAATTAATTTGCGTACCGTTAATGGAAAATGAACATGACATGGTAATTGTGCAACATGATAAATGTCGGATCTAGCTTCGTTGTCAAGCTAGTTCCTCAATTTGCGCCTTAGACCGACTAACGACAAACAGTAACTCCTGAGAAATTTAGAAAGCCAACTAGTCGGTTCAAGAAGGCTTGCCGACCGACTGGATCGTCATCTAGTCGGTCGGTGCCCCTTCTTACACCGGCTAATGAGCACCAAAAAGTTCCGATATGGAGCGCGGAGCTCCGGGATCGATTCCTAAGACCCCTAGTCTTGATCTAACAATAAGATATGACCGATACGAAGCCCGTCACGAATGACTTGCTCCGAAATCGACGATTCTAAGGAAGAAGCTAAGAAAACACGACGAAACGATCGAAAATGAAAGTTACGGAGACGAAAACCACATATAAGGAGAAAATCCACCAAAACATATAATATAATATAATAAATCCAGATACATGAAAACCGGTCGTTACACCTTGTATAGACTAAAACAGTCAGGCAAAATGTGGTATAACAGACTAAGTGATTTCCTTGCACAGCAAGGATTCACTAATAACGAAGTCTGCCCGTGCATCTTTATCAAAAGAACGGGAAAAGGATTCGTCATCATAGCAGTTTACGTTGATGACTTAAATCTCATAGGCTCTCCAGCAGAGATTAATGAGATATCTACAAGGCTAAAGCACACTTTTGAAATGAAAGACCTAGGCAGAACGAAGTATTGCCTTAGCTTGCAGATTGAACACCTACGAGGTGGAATCCTTCTACATCAATCCAATTATACCAGGAAGCTTTTAAATAGGTTCCAAATGGATAAATGTCATCCTTTATGTACCCCTATGGTCATGAGATCATTAAACGTACAAAAGGACCCCTTCCGGCCTCTGGAAGAGGGGGAGGAGATACTGGGTTCGGAAGTACCCTACTTAAGTGCCATTGGTGCACTTCTCTATCTGGCTAACTGCACGCGTCCCGATATGTAACGACCTGAATTTTTCCAAAACATTTAAGCTAAATATTTGAAGTAATTTTATTTTTAATTGTGTTTTGTAATGGTTGATCAGGAGTTTTAGACGGATTTCAAAAATTCTTATAAAAATATTTTGAAACACTAGACTTATTATAAAGTATTTCAGCAATTTCCGATTTCCTCAAATACCCAAAACATTTCTGTTAAAATTCACCTTTCAAAATTACCGTTTTGATTCGACGAATTTATTTTCTATTCAAACATCTTCAAAACGTTTTCAAACTTCTACGGTAACATTCTATGATCATTTAGGGCTTCTCACATTAATTTCGTAATTTTCTGAAGCCAAATCAATAGAGAACCTGCAGACCCGCTTTCGAAACATTTTGGCCTAAACCTAGCATTTCCGTAGCTCAAACCCAGAAACGGACTTCATATTCGCCATCCTAGCGACGATACGATCCCGTAGGTATGTTTTCGTAATTTTTCGGACACGTTTACTAGTAGGGGCAAAATCGTAATTTTGAATTTTGACATTATCTACTAATTACGTTTTACCGTTTTTACTTAACCCTAATTATTTTAACTAAGCCAATTAGGAGCCCATGTGTTTCATACCGAATATAATTCTATGGTTAGTCAATACTAACCAACTACTAACATCTATTATCTACCTAACATCATTAAATTGTTTGACTAAGTATTTAAATACTAGCTAATTTTATATTAATCAAATTAATTTATAAAACCCCCTCCCTCTTCTTTCCTCACAACACTCAGCCAAACGAACCCCCTGCTCATTTCTCTCACTCCGTAACTCTCTCTCTCTCTCTCTCTCTCTCTCTCTCTCTCTCTCCATCCCCGAACCCAAACACCCTCACTCCCGACTGAGCTCGGACACCGCCGCCCGCACGCCTTTGCCGCCACACCCTCGCCACGGCAGCCTCCAGCCCACCAGAGCTCCCCCTCGACCACTTTCCTCCGACTGTCGCCGAGCAGCAGCCCTACGCCGCAGAGCTCATCGTCGTCGACACGACCGATGAAGCACCCGCAGCCCGCCTTGAGAGC
Source organism: Scilla litardierei (assembly GCA_030789695.1). NCBI lineage: Eukaryota > Viridiplantae > Streptophyta > Magnoliopsida > Asparagales > Asparagaceae > Scilla > Scilla litardierei. Next base: position 41,554,289 of record CM061141.1, read on the forward strand.
TCCATCTTTCGCCTCCCCCGCCACCGTCTGCTTCGAGCATCGCCTGTACATCGTCGACGGCGACCCCAGCCACGACGACGACGACCGCCGCTTCCCTCGACCGCGAGACCTTCGCCCATGTCGACGAAGTCCGCCCGCTTCACCTCAGTGCCGTCCGCTTCCGCCTGAGCTCCGCCGCGAGCAGCTGCTGCCGCTGCCACGAAGCTGCACCCACCGCCTTCCCTCCTCTTTCCGACACCACTCCGACGCCTTCCCGACCTCAGAGAGCTCCTCAACCCCACACTGAGTTCCGGTCATTCACCAAGCACTCGAACCCATCTCCACCGCCTTCGCCCACGCAGCTGCTGCCTCCGCCGAAGCTACACCGCCGTGACCACCCTCGCCTCCACCGGAGCTCCTTCGCATTCCCCGCTCGAGATCCTCGTCGACGCCGTCGCCCCACGACGAGCTCCGCTCCTCCGACGTCGTCCCATCACCGGCACCCACCGGAGCAACCCCGAAGCCACGCTCCACCTTCGCCGTCGCCGACGCACGCCATCGGTGCCGCAATCGCCGCCGAATACGAGCCCGCAACGAAGGCCAAAATGAAGGAGCAACGGTATATTTCGATGGCAAACTTGTAAATACGAAATTTATTTCGTATTTTATTAATTAATAAATGGGAATTATGGTTTTAAATTAATAACTAAATATATAAGACCTAGAAAAATGTGAGGCCATGCCCAGAAAATCAGAAATGCCATTCTGGACCCAATGGCACTAGTTTCGTCTCAATCCGATGCTTAGATTTTCCAGAATTAATTTTTAAGCCTAAAAGTTAAATAGGTTATTTTCATTCAAAAATCAGTAACGTATTATTTTCACGTAAACTAGTAGGTGATAAAAATATATGTTAAAGTACTCTCCGAGACGGCCATTTTGACAGTTCATTTGCAACTTTCCGATACTGATAATAAATGTTTGAATAATTACGTTTCAAATTGAAAAATAGTTTTAAATTATTTTTGAGCTCTTAAAAATTATAAAAATTTATATAAACTTCAGAAAAATATTTCCTCCTACGATAAAATTATTTTCCTTATAATTAGGCTATAGAAAATTTAGAACGCTTTTTGACTACGTTTCAATCCGTTTAAAAATCGAAACGACCAAATTATTTAAATAGAAATGTCGCGTTCTTTAACCAAGAGTTCTTGTGATTGCAGGTACCAATTCTTGTGCACCGACGTCCGTAGAAGCCCTAGAACCAGTTTCAGCTTGCTACGTCGATCTCGAAACTAGTAAGTCACGACTAATTCTAATGTTATAAAATTAGATAAGTGTACCCGTATGAACTTAGGACTCCACTATAGCCTCCGAACGGCTACTTGACTTGAACCGGACTAGAACCCTACTCTAATAGGAAAGTAATCAACTATAGATTACTTTGCCAACTTTCAACTTTGGTGGTTGTTAAACACAAACATCAACTTGGGTAAATTGTGTGCTAACAAAACTACCACCCTTAAACCAACAGTTTTTGTATTCCATGTTTGTTGGACTTGTTTTTATCCTCAAATTTTTTTAGCATCTGCTCTACTTTATTTTCTGGTTTTAAAACCAGTGGTCCTGGTTAACTATCATCGTGAACAAGGAATTGATAACATCTTGAAACAATACTAGACACCCCGAAATGTTGGACTTGTCTTTATCCTCACTTCACTTGGCTAGCTTGCTTTGAAAAGAATGTCTGGCTTTCTGGTTTTCAATGAAAAAGTCAACCAGTGGACTTGGGTTGACTAACATGTGATACACCGTATGGAATATCTTGTGAAACTTGTTGTGGAATATCTTGTGGAATATCTGGTGGAACATCTCATGAAACATCTTGTGGAACATCCCGTATAAACTTGAACATAGAACACTTGACACTTCACTGGGGTTTTGGGGTAACTCATAGTTTGAGAGAGTGCGGGAGTGACTGGAGTTCAATCTACATGTCTAGCTGCCTGTGTTTCGGCAATCATGTCTAGCTGCCTGTGTTTCGGCAAATATAAAAATGCTGCATGTCAGCATCCTGTCTATCTGCCTTTGTTTTTGGCATTCGTCTGGGTCGCGCCCAGGCAAGAGATGAACTCGATGGTCACATATTGTACTCTCCGACTTGAGTCACGTAGTGTAGTTACTTTTGCACAGTCACTTTTACTTTACGCACTTCTGCACCGTCACCTTTACTTTACGCAGTACATACACTTTACTTACTACACTTGTGCAGTCACAATACTTTACTTATCGTACCTTTAGCTACAGCAGTAGTATGTTTCACCTGCCTAGTCTGCTTTACACTTGCACTACCACAGCACAGTGGTTCTCTCCTTTCAGTTCACTTTGCCTTTACTTTCAGTTGTGTACAGTTTTATCTCAGTACTTTACTTTTCACTCTGACCTGCTTGTACGTAGTTATTATTTTTTCATACTTGTGCACTGCTTCTTTTCTATATTTAGAATTATTGTTACTTACCTACGGTTCCATCTCCGTGGCACCGCAGACGACGTACAGATGAAGATAGATGCTCCTGAGCTAATAGCGCCAAAGTTCAACTGCAGCTTACAAAGTTATTTTCAGTGTTGTGTACTTTATTCTTTCATATATATTGTTGGGACATCTTGTACAGTACGGGTTGTAATAATTGGACACTATTTGAGTATTTTTGTACATCTCTGCATCGTGGCTATTTTGTTTTCACTGGTAACCTGCAGGACCTGCGCAAATATCAAATAAGTAACGGGCCCCCGAAAGCGGGTCGTTACACGATATAGCGTTTGCAGTCAATCTCCTAGCCAGACACAGTGCAACGCCTACAAAGCGCCACTGGAATGGAGTAAAGCATCTTCTGCGATACCTCCAGGGTTCCGTAGACGTTGGACTTTACTACCAGAGAGGTGCCTCCTCCCAGTTACTTGGTTATGCCGATGCAGGCTATCTTTCAGATCCGCATACGGCAAAATCACAGACTGGTTTTGTCTTTACCTACGGAGGAACTGCTATCTCCTGGAGATCGGTAAAACAAACCACTACTGCTACATCTTCCAACCATGCAGAGCTCATCGCGATCCATGAAGCGAGCAGAGAATGTTTTTGGCTACGCTCCGTCGTCCAACACATTCTCCAATCCACTGGCCTGAAGACCGGTGATCTGGAGCCTACTGCCCTATTCGAAGACAATGCCGCGTGCATTGCTCAGCTTCAGAAGGGCTACATCAAAGGCGACATGACAAAGCACATTTCTCCCAAGTTTTTCTGGACGCACGAGCAGAAGAACGACAAGCAGATTGAAGTTCGACAGATCCAGTCATGCAACAACTTAGCTGATCTTTTTACTAAGGCATTGCCTAAATGTACTTTTGTAAAGCTTGTAAAAAACATTGGTATGCGACAGTTGAAAGACCTGCAAGCCTGAAGCTTGTAAGGATCAGGGGGAGTAACCTGTGGGTTGCACTCTTTTTCCTTAAGCTGTTGGGGTTTTCCACTGGGTTTTCCACAGCTAAGGTTTTAACGAGGCAAACACACTTACTCTGGATCCAGAAGTATCCACCCCTTGCCTCAGTAGCTGAGACCGAAGTGATGAATGTGTAAGGGGGAGTGTTGTGAATGAGGGAGGCCTTTGGCCTCCCCTCCTTCATTACCCATTCATTAGGCCCCCCCATTACTTAGAGTAATGGGGACCCTTGGTCTCCTAGAGGCTTTTGGCCTCCCCACTATGAGATAAATAAATAGAGCACCATGGCTCTTAGCCATGGTTGCTCATTCTTAGCAATGAAATGATCTCTCTCTCTTGAGTTTATTTTCATCCAACAATTGAGACATAAAATCAATGAATATATCAATTTAAAGAGAAAACAATGATCAAGTGGCAGTTAAGGGCCTGTTCTTTTGTGTTTAAATTTGAGTTGGTTGAAGTTGTGAATAGTGTGGTGAAAGTGAGTATTGTGTTTTTTTGGGTGAAAGTGGGTTGTGAATGTGGATGTTGGAATTTTTTGTGGGTCCCACACAATTTTATTGTGTGTGTTTTGTGGCCACGTCAGCAACTTTCACAGTCAAAGAAGCCAACACAAAAGAACAGGGCGAGTGAAAGTGAGGATGAAAATGAGTGAATAGTGGGAGGAATAGTGGAATATCCCACTTTCACAAACATTTAAACGCAAAAGAACAGGCCCTAAAAGAAAAAATAAATTAGTTCATGAATTTTCTTTTAATGATATTTAATAATTGTCGACGCACACCAGCTAGACGATAAAGTGGCGGTTACACATTCCCACCTCCGACGATAATTATAGCCGTCCAGTCCGCACGTGGCCAAATCTGGTCTCCTAAAATCACAGCAACCGTCGTCAGCAGCCACGATCAATTCCCGACTATAGATTGGACGGCCAAGATTGCGCAAAGCCATACGGAAGCAAATGCAAAGCAAACGAGCTCGTGTAGCTGGGCCCCACCGTATCTTTTGTCAGATCCCTTTCAGGTTGGTCGGACACGGCTAACGGAGAGTTGACGCCGTTTGGAATCGGGGCAGCTGAGCGGGCTCGATTTCCCATTTTCCTCCGAAGCTCGAACGGCAGCAAACGGAAGGGCAAAAATATTGAGAGGAGGCATCTAAAATTCGACATCCTCTTTCTCGTCTCGAATTCGAATTTAAAACCCTAGCGATCTCAAAATTTCCGTTTAAAATAAATCCCCTATTCTGTTGTCTTATCGTGAAATTATCATCTATTTCTTTTCAATTCTCTAGAAGATCGTTTGTTTTTGGGGGCATTGTCACAGGTTCGGTTGCTGAGTGGGCGGAGGATTCAGGTTTGGATTTGGACGGCGAGGGGACAGCCGCCGGTGGCGGCGTCGCCGGCGGATGGCGCTGTTCAGGAGATTGTTTTATAGGAAGCCACCGGATCGGCTTCTCGAGATTACGGAAAGAGTTTACGGTACTTGATCCCTTCATATTCTATTTAATGCCTTAATTTTGACAATGTTGAAACCCTAGTGTCTCGTGTCGCTACTCTGAGCATTTTCCTTGGCGTTGATTGTCTTTTGCTTTTGCTTTGATGGTTTTTGGAAGATTTTGTTAACAAAGAAAGTAATAATCTTGGGATTTTAGTGCAATATGTGAGTGAATCAGGAAATGAGGCTCCTTTTTGTGGAGACATGAGTGCTTAAGTTGATAATGTGATCACCAGTACAGTTTGGGTTTTCTCAAAGTCGTCTATTTTCTTGAAAGTTTCTTCTGCTATTGTTTAGCAACTAGTTTCTTCCAAACTGCTAGGATGCAAAGTTGAACATTTTTAAGCCGATGAGCCTTTATTATTTTGTGACAGTTGAAGATTTTCCAATGCCATTTGACTTGTTCCTAATGTGCAGTAATTGCATATATGTATGCATGCGGGATGGCATAATTTGTTATCCTTTAGCCGTACAATTCCTAGTTTCTAAATGGGTTCTGTTGGCTGCAGTGTTTGACTGCTGCTTTTCTTCAGAAATTATGGAAGAAGATGAATTTAGGGATTACATGGATGGTATTGTGGCTCAACTACAGAGTTATTTCCCTGAAGCTTCATTCATGGTTTTTAATTTCAGAGAAGGGGAAAGGGAAAGCCAAATCTCAGAGGTTCTGTTACAGTACGATATTACGGTCATGAACTACCCTCAACATTATGTAGGGTGTCCGGTGCTTCCATTCGAGATTGTCCACCAATTCTTAAAGGCATGTGACAGCTGGCTTTCTTTAGGAGCACAACAGAATGTCTTGCTCATGCATTGTGAGAGAGGTGGATGGCCCGTGCTTGCATTCATGCTAGCAGGTCTACTGATATACAAGAAACAATACACGGAGGAGCAAAGGACTCTGGAATTGGTGTACAAGCAAGCACCGAGGGAGCTTCTTCATCTCCTCTCACCCTTGGACCCCCAGCCCTCCCATGTGAGATATCTTCATTACATATCCAGACGAGACAGCGAGTTGGAGGAGCCTTTGCTAGATACGCCCTTCACCTTATCATGCCTAGTTCTTAGAGTAATTCCAAATTTTGATGGAGAATGGGGTTGCAGACCACTTGTTCGTGTTTATGGTCAGGACCCACTGATGCCGATTGATAGAACTCCCAAACTTCTTTTCTCAACATTCAGAACCAAAGATAAGGTTCAGCTCATCAGACAGGTAATGTTTAGTTTCTAGGGCTTATATTATTGCTCTAAAAATTAGATGATCAGATTTGAACTTTAATTGCAGGCAGATAGTTCAGCCATAAAACTAGATGTTCACTGCTGTGTGCAAGGGGATGTGGTCCTTGAATGCATCCGCATGGATGAAGACGTGGGGCATGAGGAGATCATGTTCAGGGTTATGTTCAACACAGCTTTCATTCAATCTAATATTTTGCTGCTGGACCATGAAGAGATAGATGTCTTGTGGAAGACAAAGGACAAGTTTGCGGAGCACTTCAAAGCGGAGGTAGGTGTCACTTTTTCTAACTTGGGGGTGTTCTTTTTGATATTATGGGAGTTGAAATCACATTCATGCCTGAACCAGGTACTGTTTTCAGACTTTGACTCTGGGTCCAACACGATTGCTGAACCTGTAGTCATAGATGATGATGAGACAGAAACAGAGGAATTTTTTGAGGCAGAAGAGATCTTTAGCAATTCAGAATGCAGTGATGTGCAGAGAGATCATGATCTTCACGCAGTTCCTGTCACAATTGCACCAGAGGATGTGAACTGTGAAGCTGTATCAGAGCCTTCAAATCCTGATACTAAAGCCACAAACGTGTTGGATGGTAGTAGTTCTGACCAGTGTCTGGATAAAACTAACAGTACCCACCAAATATCTCTTACAACAAACACACGTCTCATGCCAGAAATATTTACAGAGAAAGCTGTTGAAATTGTCGATTCAAGCAAAGTTAGACATGATACAAGCTTTGGTAGGGATAATTTTACTCCTTTGAACAAGAGGATTATGGCTACAGGAATCAGTACTTCTGTAGTTGGAGAAAAGAGTATATTAGATTCTTCTGCCATCCAACTGGGTGTTGTGGATATGCTTGATATGGAGGTTGAATATCTGGCTACATCAGCAACTGGTGACTTCAATCAAGACAATGACACAGTCAATGTAGTTAACTTAGATGATACCGCTCAGGTGTTTGAAATCCCTATTGCAGATAAAAGGGATGCTAAATTAGAACATAGAGCTTCCGGATACGATATTGGAAGTGATTCGAAGGAAATGAAGTACTATCATCATGATATGAATTCCAAGTCCGAGATCTCTAACATGGCTGTTGGAAATATGAGTTCCAAACTTGAAACTGATGATTGCAGAAGAGGTGATTCTACACTGTTACTTGTAGATAAGAGTAATTTAGAATCAGAAACTATCAAAATAGATACAGAGGAGATTCAAGATCTGGAAGCTGAAGCTCTGACTACACTAAGAACAGGGGGTTTTGGCCAGCATATACATGATGCAGTTGCTCAAATTGTATCAGATGATGCATGTCATGAGTTAGGAACCCCAATGCTAGCATATGAAGAGGATAATGGATCAGAAAATAGAACTTGTGGACATGATAATGAGAAATTTTTTACGGGAAAGCAATCTATTCAATATGGTATGTCTCCTGAGTCTGGGATAATGGCCATGGGTGATGAAACAAATCACGAACTTGAAATCAGTGATTGCATAAGAGACACAGAAACTGATGGTACCCATGTGCCTGTAGTTCTCTGTGAGACTCAGGAGTGCAATATGGCCAATGAAATGAACATCAGAGGTACAGAGAACGATACCATTCAAAAGATGGTTGTGTCCACTTTTCTATATCAGAACACAGAACCTGTCAGATTGCCATCTATGACCTCAAACAAATTGCCTTCTTGCCACACGGAAGCACCATTGGCTTTAGTTATATCTGACAGAGAGATTGAAGAGCAGGAACCTCCAGATGACCACAGAGAACAAATAATATCAAAAACAGTATCTCGATTGAATCTCTTAAGCGAATGCCCTGATGATGCGGTGCATGTGCCATCTTATGGAGCTTCACAAGCTACTTCTGCATGTGATATTGAACATTTCCCTGTTTTGGTTACAAGCAGAGCTGCGAATTCAGAAGCAGCAGCATCATCGGCAGGATCACCACCTTCCATGCCGTCTCCAATGAAGAGAGGCTCTACTAATTCCTTTATGCCTTGTCCATCCCATTTGCCATCTCACTCATCAGAACATTCTTCAGTGCAATTACACAGTGTTCCTTCCTTATCACCAGTATCTGCTTCTCCTACTGAATTAGAAATTTATTGTACAAGTGCCTTATCTACTTCTTCACCTCCACGGCTACCGTTGGAATCAAGTTCAATGCCCAAGGTTGCTCCCCCGCTTCCACCACCACCACCACCACCACCCTCCTTTGGTACATCAGCAGGGGCCCGGCTACATTACACTTCTTCTACTCCATCTCTGCAAGTAAGCGAAACAGCTTGTGATCCCCTTCACTGTTGCCCTGCGGGGAAAGTTCCCTTTCTTTCATCAGTGCATGTGATTCCACCACCACCATCAGTACCCTTGCATTCCATACCCATAAATGTTCTACATCCACCACCACCACCACCACCACCCCCCCTTTGTACGAGTACAATTGTCTCTTCTTTATATTTACCATCATTAACTCCACTTCCACCTATAACGGAGGCCCCATATCCCCCTCTATGTAAACCACAAGAAACATTAATCAAGGGATTCAAGATGCCACCTCCACCTCCACCTCCACCTATAATCATGTCAGTATCCCCTACACGGTTGCCATCTTCTCCCTCATCTCCCAGCCATTCAGAAGCTTTCTCCCATGTTCCTCCACCACATTCCTATCTTACTTGGGACAAATCTCATACTGCTTCCGCTTCTGTGACATTAGCACATCAGGTTGGAATTCCTCAATGCTCTTCACTACCTTCTAGTGACTGTGTTACTGGATTGCTTGATACCTCCCCGTCTCTACCTCATCTACTACCATCTTTAAATTCCAGAGTATCCCTAGAAGGCACTTCCGAAACACCACATCTTCCATGTTCTCCCCTTCCTATGGCTTCATCAACAATGCCAAATGGTGTTGAGTTGGCAATTCCTACTCCACCCCCACCTCATATGCAAAGAGAATGTACAGTTCCCTTTGCATCCCCTCCATCATATGTATTTCCATCTAAACCTCAACCTGCATCATTTTCCCAGGAAGCATGTAAAGTACCAATTCCACCCCCACCCCCACCCCCTTCTCTCCCATGTGGAACACGTGGAGTGTCACCTACATCTCCATCTTGCGCAGAAGTTCTTCCTTCAAATTCGCCCTTAAAAGCATGTGAAGTAGCTTTGGTTCCAGCTGAACCAATATTACCATCAGAAGTATGTGGTGGAGCACCAATCCCACCTTTATTGCCAACCGATGTTTCTACACCTCAATACCATATACATGAAGATGTAGTGCCGCCACCCCCACCCCCACCCACACCCCCACCCCCACCCCCACCTCAGCCCGTGCCCCATCATACATCAGGAGTTTTGCCTCTATCCTCCCCATCCAAAGCATTTGTTATAGCACAAGCCCCACCCCCACATCCATCTCCATCTATACACTCTCCAACAGGAACTTCATCTTCATTGTTATCACCGATTCTAGCTCATACTGCTCCCCATTCTCCAAATGTAACCAGTCAACAACAAAAACAACCACCATTCTCTCCTAATTTGATAGGAGCCCCACCCCTACCACCACCACCGTTTCTCCTCTCTAAAGGAGCTCTGCCACCGCCGCCGCCGCCGCCACCGCCGCCACCGCCGCTGCCATCACCATCTCCAGGGTGGCATTCTGGATGCCCCATTCCATTGCCGCCATCAAGAGGGCATGCGGAAGCTCCATCTCCACCTCCACATTCAAGAGAGAGGGTCCAATATCCTCCATTGCCTTTCGAGAGACACCTTGAAGTACCAAAACCAACCACTGCTCCAACTTCGATGGTGGGAGTTCCACCTCCGCCACCACTTCCTGAAATACACCTTAGAGCTCCTCTACCATCTCCTCAACTTCCAACCATGGAATTTCCACCTACACCACCATATCATGACAGATACATTGGAACTCCACCGCCACCACCGCCACCCCCACCACGTCCAATTTTGGAAGCTCCATCACCACCTCCACCTCCATCTTTGGGAGGTCCACCTCCACCTCTGATCCTTGGAGGATTTCTTGAAAATCCATCACTTTCAATAGCGGGAGTTCCACCACCACCACCACCACCACCACCACCTCCTCCTCCATCGACGGAAATCCCACCACCACCACCACCACCACTAATACGAACCCATGAAGGACAGCTTAAAGCTCCACCACCACCACCACTTCCTGGAGGGCATGAGGGAGCTCCACCGCCGCCGCCACCCCCTGGAGGGTATGGTGGCACTCCGCCTCCAACACCTCTTCCTGGAGGGCATGTGGCAGCTCCACCGCCACCACCACCTCTTCCTGGAGGGTATGGTGGCGCTCCGCCGCCACCACCTCTTCCTGGAGGGCATGGGGGAGCTCCACCGCCACCACCACCCCATGGAGGGTATGGTGGTGCTCCACCTCCACCACCTCTTCCTGGAGGGCATGGGGGAGCTCCACCACCACCGCCACCCCCTGGAGGGTATGGTGGTGCCCCACCACCACCACCATTTCCTGGAGGTCACAGGGGAGGTCCACCACCACCACCACCACCTGGAGGCCATGGGGGAGGTCCACTGCCGCCGCCACCACCAATTGGGTGTGGAGGCCCTCCTGCCCCACCTGGGGCGCCAGGTGCCCCACCACCACCGCTTGGTGGTGCCAAAGGCTTAATGTCAAATTCCTTGGGTGGGGGAAGAGGGCATGGACTTGGACGTCCTGCAGGCTTGGGAGTATCCAGTGCATCTCGAAAATCATCGCTAAAGCCGTTGCATTGGGTAAAGGTATCAAGAGCTATGCAGGGAAGCTTGTGGGCGGAATTACAGAAACATGCGGATCCTCAAAGGTATATTGTAAATTATTATGCATTATAAAGCACACAAATATTGATGCACCATAATGCTGTAGTCATATGTATCTTCCAAAATGAAAATATATTTCTTTCCCTAATAATTTTTTACAACTGATCCTTACAATAGTATGTTTTCTTCATTATTTTGAAACGTTACAATACTGCAAGCATTTACAAGGTTTACTTAAATGAAATCATATGGTGTTGTATTTCTCTCCATCTTCATGTGACTGCTGTTGGCAATATGCATGGTGAAAAGTTACAATCCTAGCTTACACCTTTTGGTATTCTTTAAGTTCTTAATTTGTAAGTTTTGATGCAGCATGTCAGAATTCGATGTGTCAGAACTTGAGACTCTCTTCTCAGCGGTGGTTAGGAAGCCAGACAGCTCAAAATCTGATGGGCGTAATAAGTCCCAAAAATCTGATAAAGTCCAATTGGTATGTTTTGAATGGGCATGACTCTGTTGTTCAAATGCAAAGAAAAACCTAGGAGTTGGATTACATACCCTAGCGCTGTAATGCAGCTTGCCATGTTATTTACATGCATTAGTAGCAGTAGTTCATTTCTTATATGAAACCATGATTTTGGTCATTTTTATTAGTTTGATTGTCTTTTATCTGAAAGTTTATTCTTTTCATTGTTAATTTTTTATGAAGTAGCTGGGTTTACATCATGGACAAGAAATCCTAATCATGACCATATTGTGATTTAATGTTGACTCTAATCCATCATTTGACATGACCTATAAACGAGATGCAAGAGTTCTTTGATTTGCTTTCTTAATAGTCAATACATTACAAACTTCTGATCTCAAGTCATGATTGCGAGTTTTTTTATTTGTTATTAATTATGTATTGATGTTAATACGTTGCCATGTATTCTTTGGTGATAATAATTTCTTTGGTTGACATAGTGCTTTGAGTCAAGCACATTATAGTCGTGATAATAATTTGCTAGAAATTTAATAGCCGATGCTTTATATTTCCGTACAAAGATCATCATTATTGACCTGTTAAAATCTCCCAAACATCAACTCATGTTGTAGGCCAATATCTATTTGCTGGCCCTCCACACACGCATATAATTATTTGGATTTGTGTCCATTTGCAACATTTCTTATACCTTAGTTATATATTCTTCCAAGTTATGCATTTTAAATTGAGACTTGTTGATTGCTTTTTTCTCATAAATTCTTTATCTTTTTGTCTCTTTCAACATTTTTATAACATGAATGCATATTCTTGTAATCTATGTTTATTAACTGGATGCCACATAGCTGAATACTTGAGATCTGTGCATAATGTGTGCACATATATCTGAGAATGAAACACTGACCAAACAAAAACAATTAACTAGAAGTTAAGTATATGGTTGATGGATGGATTTTGCAGAAGATGTGTGTATTAAGGGGATAACATTAGATCATCTGACCAGTGCAGCTATATGGAGGTTTATCTGCTAATATATGGTAATCCTTATTTTGTGATTGTTCTCATATTCCGTGAAATGTCCTCCGGATCTTCTACTCGAAGAGAGTAGCTTGTAAACACATGATAATTGGCACTAGTAGCTAGACATATGCAAATCAATCATATTTTTTGGTATACTTAGATCCGATTAAAAAAGTCAGACAATAATCTGTACTGCCACACGGTTACATCATCTTGTGGAGGGGTCCTGTTAGGATCCCAAAAATAGTCCCACATCGGAAGTGCAAAAGACAAAGAAATAGTTTAAGTATTAGAGGGCCTCTCCACCTAATACCAATTGGTTTTGGGTTGGATGCTCAATAATACTTAACAAATGGGGTGTGAGCCCAGTGCTATGGGCCTAGTATGGGATGGGCCCTTAGCATGGCTATTGTTAGAAGCCTAGTATGGGATGAGTTTCTAACAAATGGGCTAGTGTTGGAGGCCTAATATGGGATAGGTCTCTAACAATTGGTATCAGAGCTAGCCCCATGCTACGACCCACGTTGCGGAAGGGGCGACCTGAGGAAGGAGCGACCTAAGAGGGGGCGACCTGGGTGAGGCCAGAGTGGGCCACTTAGAGTGGGCACCTCAGAGTAGGCCGCCGTGGACGGTGTTGTCGGAAGCGTGGTGGTATGTTAGGATCCCAAAAATAGTCCCACATCGGAAGTGCAAAAGAAAAAGAAATAGTTTAAGTATTAGAGGGCCTCTCCACCTAATACCAATTGGTTTTGGGTTGGATGCTAAATAATACTTAACAAATGGGGTGTGAGCCCAGTGCTATGGGCCTAGTATGGGATGGGCCCTTAGCATGGCTATTGTTAGAAGCCTAGTATGAGATGAGTTTCTAACAAATGGGCTAGTGTTGGAGGCCTAGTATGGGATATGTCTCTAACAGGTTCTTCTTGAACGTTTTACGTGCAAAATATTGCTCTAGCCAGGCGGACAGAATGAGGAATGAATATCCATGTCGGTTGTCTCGGATACAACTCCTGTTAAAAAAGGAAGTTAACCGGTTATCAGTGTAACAAAAGAATGGTAGGAAGTAGAAAGAATATCAGGAAAGGATGCACAAGGGAAGAATAGAGATAGGCTGCATTTATTAGTTTTTTGTATTTTTCTACCATGATCAGCTAACTGTTCTAAAAAAACAATTCTAATGTCATGATAGGTAAACAATCATTCTAAAAAGTATCTATGGCTGCTCTAAATATGGAACCAATGATGTCTATCTGATGTGTGTACAACTGTCCTCATGTTTTTCTATTTACTGTTTAAAATGTCACACTTTAGGACACTCGGACATTTTACACCCATATCATCTGTTTATGTTACAATACTAAGAAGCCATGTTATTTTGCTAATTGGTCCCTATTTTAATATGCTATATTAAATTCAATATTTAAAAATGTTTCTTTTATTTTATTGAAGTACGACCATTGTCAAGTACCTTTTCTTTTAATCATGTTGGTAGCCAGTCTTTTGTTGTATAAATTAAATTTGAAGATTATAAAGAAGGATATCATTTGCTGAAATGCAATTTGTCATTATGACTAACCTATTTGTACTTCTGCATTTTGAATCTTCATTTATATGTAGATTGATCTAAGGCGGGCAAATAACACCGAAATCATGCTTACAAAGATCAAGATGCCACTGCCTGATATGATGGTAAGTTATGTTCATATTGGTAATAGACTCTTCTTTATATTAAATCTTAAATGCATTTTTGTAATCCTGGTCATAACTTCATTAAACTCTGTGTGTTTATAAATCATCCATGAGCTATGAGCCATACAACTGTTCACACACCCACAATGTTTCAAAATTGTCATAAAATTGATTTACTTGTTGATTGATGCATGTGTAAAACATATTGAAATCATTTGAATTTTCATTTCTATGCGGTTTAAATGTGTTGGATAAAATCCAATGAGACAAATCTCCTATTTGGGTTGCCAATTTTTAAATTGGGGTGAACAATATTCACATCTTGGATATACTCATTATTAGCATAGTTTAACTCTCACCATCCATATTCATGTATGCTCGCATGCATGGTTTGACCAGGATGTGCTTTATAGGATCAACAATGAGGATCCTATCAACCAAAATTTAAAAATAGACAGTGGGAAATCTATTCTATTAAATGTGATGCATCTACAAATAAAAGTCAAATGATTCATGTGTTTTCTCCCTGTAAAAATTGACGACAAGATTAATGATTTCTGAATGTTTTATTCATGCAAAAAATTGACGACAAGATCGGCATTTCAGAATTGACATAAAATTGGTTAATTTGTCGCCACTCGCTGCACGATTTGAATATCCTTATTACATTTGAGAGATGTTTTTGAATTTGTCCCATGTGACGATGTGTCATGTTTTTGAATTTGTCCCATGTGGCAATGTCACATCGCCACATGGGACCTCTTTAAACCCAAAACTTCAAAACCCCACCCAACCCCCAAAACACGCACCAAACCCAAAAACACCAAAATCACACCCCCAATAAAAAAAACCAAAAATCCCCAAGACAATACACACACTCAAATACACTCTTCTCATTTTTCACCCGTTTTTGCACTCATTGAAACACCCGTGTAGGTTCCACATCCTGATCGTGTGGATTGGTTTTTGGGCTGTCCGTGTACTTTGTGCACGGGTTATGACTAGTCTTTTATACAATTGAGGGATGTTTTTGAATGTGTCGCCGATTAGGACAAAAGAGTGGGTAAAAGGACGGTTGAGATTTAACCTTGAGAAATCAATGAATATGATAAAAGTTTGTGAAAATTTTGGTGGAAAAACCTTAAAATTTCATATGGTTCTTTTTGAATGGGTTGCTGACTAGGACAAAATGGTGGGTAGAAGGACGGTTGAGATTTAATCTTGAGGAATCAATGGATATGATAAGAGTTTGTGAAAATCTCGGAGGGAAAACCTTAAAATTTTGGGGAAACCAAATTTGGATATAATTAAAATTTTAAATTTGGGAAGAAACTAAATCTAAAAGAAACTAAATTTTGAGGGAACAAAATTTTTTAGAAGTGACCAAATTCTCCGGGGGACTAAATTATAGGCAGAACTAAAATTTTAAATCCGGGGAAACCTTATTCTTGAGTGAAATAAATTTTGAGGATAACTAATTTTAAATTTGGGGGACTAAATTTGGAGGAAACTAAATTTTTGAGATAAAATAAATTCTCTGATGGAACTAAATTTTAATTTGAACGCGGTTAAAATTTTTTATCAGAGGAGAATATTTTGAAGGTGGCTATAATATTTTGAATGCAGCTGAAATTTTTTAGGAAAACGATTTTGAATGCGTTGAAATTTTTCGGGGAATATTTTAAATGCCTCGCGACATGGTAACATGTTATGACTAGTTTACTTTTATGTAGTTTGTGTGTTGGTTTCATCTCGAAGATAATTTCTCATCTAAATTGCTCATTTTAAATTTTAAATTTTGGTTGATGGGTTCTACATCTTTGTTCTTATCGAAGGGAGATAGAGAGAAATGTGTATTATATGTATGGGAGAACTTCTCATGTAGTATGATGTGGACAATCTCATCCGTAAGTCTTGGACTTAAAAAGAACTCACACAGGCTTAGTTTGCACATAACCCTTTTAATTCTCCATCAAGTACTCATATACTCATATTGCCTCTTTTCCTTTTCTTCTCGCCTGCCACCCTTGGTTATTGCATGCTTGGATCTTTTTCTATCATCAAGTCTGAACTCTAGCAAAGCCGTCAATGTGCTCGTGATGCTATCGTTACATCGGTATACATTGGTAATCCTTCTCTCTTCTACATATTCAACCCCTCCTTTTGCCTATTGTTACTATAGCCAAAGCTCCCACAATGCCCTCTTCCTTGTTGCGGCTACACTTATTCTCCATTCTATTTTTTCTATCTAAGCCTTCTTTACATGCACTCAGTCATCTATAGTTGTCAAATTGTGATACATATCAATTATTATTTTTCTCATAAATTATATCATATATTGTATCATATTATATATAGTAAGACAAGTTAACCCCAAATAAATAAGTAATTAAGCATAAAACTAAATATATCAAAAAAATATAGACATTAATATAGAAAAACAAATAACCAAGGATAAATGCTACAATGTAATATTGCAAAACCTTAAATTCCATCCTCCAAGGCAATACCCATTAGGCTATTAATGAACTTTACATCTCATCGATATGAAATGAATGCCGAATCACCCAAAAGACGATCCATTTAGTAGTCACAAAACAACCCTCTGTTAACATAGGGTGACACATCAAGTCCCTTTATTTGTGTGCAGGCAAGTGGAGTGAGAAAGAGAGGGGAGAGTAATTCATATTAATTACAATAGGACACGATGTTTTTATGTGGTTGAAAATAAAGTCTCCATCATTGACTTATGGTATACACCATTTGTTAAATTCTGATGGCTAATCCTAGATATACTAAAGATACATGATTTCTAAAAATGTCGGCCACGAACATGCTGGAAAATGTTCTAAATATTGGAGAACAATTAATGTTTGCAACTATCCTATGGAGGGTCAAACCGTCAAAGAGAATGGAAATGATAAGACATGTGGGTGTACATTTTATGAAATAAAGATAAACCTAAGCAGTGCTGCATGCCTACCACCCAATCGATAGTATAGTAGTGGATTTTTGGGATGCTAAACAAGAAATTTCTTCCTATTGAATCTGATACCATATATTACATTTATTCAGAGAAGTGCTACAACGGGAGTAGTTCTCACACAATGTCATGTCATCCGCGTATCCAATTTTGATCCAAAGACCTTGAATAGTTATGGACAAGAGACAGAGTGGGTTTGAAACTTAAACATAACAATTAAGTGGTTCAAAATTATATTATTCAACTACTGAAGACAATATACCATTTGATGCATAGGTTCAGTGTTTAAAAGATGTTTTTATTATGCGTGCAGTCCAATAGCGCATATCACACTGCGGATTATGCAGATTATGCGAAAATAAATATTTTAATATATAAATAAGAATTAATATATATAAATATATATGTAAGTGTATATTAAATGTAAAAAACCTAAAAGAGTGGGACCAAGAGAAAATATTATTGACATTTCATAACGTGGATTAATGTTTCATGTGCGTGTATATATATCATACGGATACAACAAGCAATGTAAAATATTGTATTCACGAACAAAGAAAGCACAATTATTAGATAACATTAAATTTATAACATAGTACCAAAATTAAATTTTGCTAGAATTTGTAGTACGCATTTGCTTCATTAAATTATTGTTTTTATAATATGAACTATATTTGTGATTATGTAGTACCTGAATCTTATTCTATTCTCAATGAATTTCTTAACAATCCGACTGCATTTGATGGTTGTTTAAATAATAAATAAAATAATAAAAAATAAAGAAATCTCTTGCAAGGCGTAATTTAAAAATTGTTAAAATAGTACTATTGCAAAATTTCTAAAAAATGTTAAAATATGATAATTTATGTAACAAAACGAATATTTTTTAATAACTTAATTTACTTTTCGAGTCTTGTTATATTCTTATCTAATTCTCATTATTAACATAAAAAAATGTGCTCATGATATAATAATATTGTATTGTCTGAAAATATGAAAAAGTCTAAATGTGATAGTTTTTCTTAGGTTACAAAAAAAATAAAACAAACCAACATAAATTAATGTGTTTTATTTTTTAAAATCTAAAGTGTTTTCTCCTGCATATGCGGTCATATGATGAGTATACTGACTGCATATATGGGCGCATAATGAGCATGCACTAGCATATTCAGGTGTCCGTATAATTTGACTATATACGTCAAATTGAAGGCGGTCAGAGACTACATCTGCATATGTGGCCGCATATTCCTCCTTTTAGAACAATACATAGGGTTAAGTGTTTGAAACAACTTGATCTATTGCGTGTAGATCAATACCAAATGGATGATCCACATCGTCATTTTATTGTACTTGTTCTAACATTGTTGTATATAAAGTATCATGTGATTTGAACACTTCTCGCCATTAACACCATGTGTGTATGTATGTATTACATAGAGAGACTAGAGACTTGGTTTCTTTGCGAAGGATTTGGAAGCAAATTCTTCGCATTCATATTCGTTGAAAACTTGATTTAAGCCTGACTCCTTACATTTTCCTTCACGATACCACAACATATACAAAGAGAGGGAATTTCCTCATATAATACTCTGCATGATCGGTTCCGTTAAAATCGATCTACATATATTAAAACATAGTACGACAAATCTTAAATCTTTTGATATTTATATTGTTAGCCCTTGAATGAAACATTGAAAATTTAATGGTTTTGCAGTAATAGAACATTTTTCCTTTAGTAGATTCATAAGCAAGCAAAATGCAAGATTTTTGATGGATTAGTAGACTTATATTTTAGGAGAGGAAATCAACATGGATGGTGTTGTTTTGCATATAAAAGGCGCGGAAATTGGTTTTTTGGCAGCCAAACAAGAAAATCTCCTCATATGAGATATGGCACCTATTGGTTTATATCCATCGTATACCTGTGTATATAAGAGATGTATCATATGTCATATCAGGAAACTAATTTATATGAGGCTAAAAGTCTACTTTTAGCCGTCTTTTGAATAGTCAGCTCCATCTCTTAAAAAGTAAATACACAAAATTCTTGTGTTTTAATATTATTTGCTCAGGCTAAGTGATTGAAAATTTATTACCTTTTCAATAATAGAACATTTTCACCATATAAATCCCTTAGCAATGACCATGCACATTATAAGATTTTTGGTATACATGTGTTTAAGACATGAAGATTGTTGGGGTTGTCTTGGGCCTTGCCTCTGATCTAAATTTATATGTGTTGTTTCAGTTTGATTTGGTTTTATGCCAATTTGATTGGTTTATGCTTGTGCTTGTTGAGAGGTATTCTGAAAGTCAATTGGCATCGGGGCAATGTGGCATCGTGGCAAAATCGCACAATTTAGGGCATGGGGCATTTATGAGGCCATACCAAGTGTGGGGCGAGGTGGAGAGAGGAGAGGGGGCCTCAATTTGCTGATGGGAGGTTTCCTTCTTGTCGAAGAAAAGGGGGGGGGGGGGAGAGAGAGAGAGAGAGAGAGAGAGAGAGAGAGAGAGAGAGAGAGAGAGAGAGAGAGAGAGAGAGAGAGAGAGAGAGAGAGAGAGAGAGACGAGGTTTGTCATCGTCACTAGAAGAATTCGCGAGAGAGAAAGAGAGAGCTCGGGAGTCGGTTGGAGAGGCACGTGACGGTGAAGGTGTGGGTTCGGTGAGTGGATTTTAAATATAGTGGGTGGTCTTTGGGTTTGGGCCGGAAGAGAAAGAGAGAGAAAGAAAGAGAAAAAGAAAAGAGAAAGAGAGTGGGCTGTGGCTGTGCAAAGGGAAAAAAGGAAAAGAAAAAAAAGAAGAGAATGAAAAGAGAGAGATGTGGAGAGATTAAGTTAGATAAAATGAGCTTTTATATTCTACACTCCTTACAAAAATTCCATCATCGGAATTAAAAAACAAAACTAAGGTACAATAAATTAGTGAGGATAGCGTTCATGCATCTCATTCTCTCTTTCGCAGATGGACTCCCCAGGAGAGTCTCGATGCCACGTCACTTTTACCAGGCTGACGACTCTATTTCGAAGGGCTTTTTGCTAACGGTCAATGATCCACGTCAGTTGCTGCTCATATGTCAGATCAAGCTATATAGTAATCTCATAATGATCAACCACTTGTGTCGGGTCCCCCACGTACTTCTGCAGATGAGACACATGAAACACAATATGAACTTATAAGGATGGATGCAGTGCAAGTTTGTATGCCACTTCCTCCACGTGTTTCAAGATGTCAAAAGGCCCAATGTAGCGATGGCTAAACATTCTTCTCCGTCCAAATCGAATCAAGCCTCTGGTAGCGATGGCTAAACATTCCTCTCCGTCCAAATCGAATCAAGCCTATGGTAGGAGAAATCTTCAAGAAAACATGGTCACTAGGCTGAAACTTTAAATGTTTGTACTTTGCATCTGTCCAGTGCTTATACCAATCTGTGTCATTTGAAGCCTCTCTCTAACGATGCACACATCTACAATCTCTACAATCATTTCTGATCCAATCAGCTCCCTATCACCCACATCATTCCAACTCAAAGGCGAGCGGCACTTCCTCCTGTACAATGCTGCAAAAGATGCCATACCGATACCTGCCTAATAACTGTTGTTGTATGCAAACTCCACGGGGTGAAGTCGATCTTCCTACGACCCTTTAAAGTCTAACATACACGAACACAACATATCCTCAAAGATCTGGATTGTGCGCTCTGACTGGCCTTCCGTTTGAGGATAATAGGCCGAATTAAAACTCAAGTGGGTTCCCAGGTGATCCTGTAAGCTCTTCTCGAAATGTGATGCGAATCGGGTGTACTTATCTGAAACGATGCTTACAAGAACTGCTTGTAGTCTCACAATCTCCTTCATGTATTTCTTGGCAAGCACTTTTGATGACTGGTCAAATCTGAAAGGAATAAAGTATGCTGACTTAGTCAACCGATCAACAATCACCCAGACAACATCATTATGCTTTGTGCTTCTAGTTAGTCCAGTCACAAAATTCATTGTGATGTGCATCAAC
This sequence comes from Scilla litardierei, assembly GCA_030789695.1. Classification (NCBI taxonomy): domain Eukaryota; kingdom Viridiplantae; phylum Streptophyta; class Magnoliopsida; order Asparagales; family Asparagaceae; genus Scilla; species Scilla litardierei. The sequence goes on from CM061141.1 coordinate 41,575,504, forward strand.
TTTCTTTCTGGGATGAGTAAAGGCTGTAATAGACCGGCAATACGACGATGTTCAGCTTTCATCTGCTGGCATATCATGCACTTTGTTACGCTCTGTGCAACGCTTCTCTTCATACCATGCCATCAGTAATGTTGCCTCAGGTCCTTGTATATTTTGGTTCCGCTTGAATGAATGGAATATGGGGAAATATGAGATTCCTTCAACAACTCTTCTCGAATATCTCCAGACGACACACGTATTTTGTTACCTTACCAAATGACACATCTTTATGAATTCTAAACTTTGGTCTTTGCCCTGTCAATACTAAACTTCGATCCTCTGTAGCTTCTCGTCTCATGCTTAAGCGGCCTTAATCCTATCCACTAGAGTTGATAGAATTTGAAGATTCATTAGAGATGCAGTTAGCCCAGGTAAGATTACATTTATATCCATTTTCCTGATCTCATGTTGTAGCCTCCACTGAGTCGTGAGTGTCATTACTGCTGGAAGACGACTTAGCGCATCTGGTACAACATTGACATTCTCAGGGTGGTATTGAAGATCAATATTGTAATCTGTCATCAGCTCAACCATCGGCACTGCCACATGTTAAGCTCTTTCTGAATGAAGATATACTTCAAACTCTTATGATCCGTGAATACCTTCACATGCTCTCCTAACAAGAAGTGTCTCCAAATCTTATATGCAAAAATAACCACTGCCAATTCTAAGTCACGGGTAGGATAGTTCTCATGGGTTTTCAACTGCCTGGATGCATACACTATGACTCGGCCGTGTTGATTTAGTACCCATCCAAGTCATCTACCTAATGCATCACAAAATACTTCAAATCCTCCCGTCCGATCAGGAATAACCAAGATTGGTGTGGAGGTCAATCTCTTCTTCAGCTCTTGAAAAGCTTTATCACATGCCTTAGACCAGGTGAACACCACATTGTTCCTCGTTAATCACGTCATAGGCTTCACGATCTTTGAAAAATCTTAAATGAACCTCGTATAGTAACCAGCCAATCCCAAGAAGATTCGAATCTCTGTCACTGACTGTGGAACATGCCAGTTCTGAATAGCCGCTACATTTTAGGATCTATAGAGATTTCCTTTCCAGACACCATGTAGCCCAAGTAAGCCATCTTGTTCAGCCAGAATTCACATTTGCTGAATTTGGCGAACAGATGGTGTCGCCTCAAAGTTTCTAGGACCTGCCTTAAGTGTCCAACATGCTCCTGTGAGTCCTTCGAATGTATTAGAATATCATCGATGTAGACCATTACGAACTTATCCAGATACTCTTATAACACTTGGTTCATGAGGCTCATGAATACTGCTGGCGCATTAGTCATGCCAAATGGTATTACCAAAAACTCGTAGTACCCATACTTGATCTTGAATGCAGTCTTGTGGATGTCCTCCCTCTTCACCCGCAAGATTAGTCTTGTGGATGTTCCCAAATCCAACTTCGAGAAAATGCTCGATCCTTCGAGTTGGTTAAAAATGCTATCAATACGGGGAAGAGGATACTTGGTTTTCACTGTAACCTTGTTCATTCCCTGTAATCGATGTACATGCACCGATATCGATCCTTCTTTGGTATCAATAATATAGGAGCACCCCAAGGGGATACACTGGATCATATCCATCACTTCTTTAGCAGTTCATCTAATTAGGCCCGGACTTCTAGCTCTAGAGGTGCCATACGATATGATGTCTTGGACATTGACTGTGTTGAGTATTGGTGTTTCATACCAATCTTATTTTGATGATGATCACAACATTATGTTGTTGCTAATGAATCTCATGTTTTAGCCTCTCAGTTTATTTCAAGAATATCTTTCTTGGAGATTAATTACTTGGTGTAAGGATGAACATCATGTGAAGAAGGGCCAAAGTTTGGATTCTAGGAGTGCCAAAGCTTGGAGATGGTGGAGAGCAATCAAGGCATCAAGCTTGAAGATTTAGACTCTAAGGAAAGCATTGTAATCCATGTAATTTTACTTTATTGCTTTCTCTTTTGAGTCTAGGTTATTGTAATGCCTTGTTAGATGGTTTATTTATCATGCATATGCATTTAACCATCTTAGTGAACCTTAGAATTATCATAGAATCCAACCCAATAGGTTCACTCTGTCCAAAGACTCATTTGGAGTCTCTGGCTTTCCATCAGTCGCCTGATGAGGGAAACACAGTCGACTGGGTGATTTCCAGTCGCCTGTAGATCCTTCTACAGTCGCCTGATTTGCACAGCTCAAGTCAACATTTCAATTGACTCAAACTTGAGCTTTACGCATAGTCGTCTGTCGATCAGTTTACAGTCGCCTATATACTTACAGTCGCCTGGAAATTGTCCAATAGTCGCCTGTCTAGCGTAAGTGCAATCTCTGCATCTCTCTGTCTTCTCTCCATTTTATACTGCAGACGACTGATGAAGAATGTACAGTCGCCTGACTATTTGACAGTCGACTGTAGTATTAACATCAGTCGCCTGTGCAAAGAATTGGAGAAAGAGTGCAGCTCTCTGTTTCGATCCATCCCCTACAACAGTCGTCTGCTGAAGGATTAACAGGCGCCTGTCCTGTTTGTCAGTCGACTGTATTGTCTTCTTCAGTCGACTGTCCTGGCTCAGATTATAGCCGTTGGATATTTTCTAGCCATTGATCAGTCGACTATCTTTTGATCAACAGTCGACTGTTTCTGTCGTTTTCACCCAGTTTCTAGTCGTTGCAGAATTCTTTCTTTGGCTGTTTACTTGGGTTTTTGGGCTTGATATGGGGTTCCTATATATTTGAGCTTGCTGCCATCACTTGAGAACTCTTGACAACACTTGATTCTTCTTGCCTCTATAGAAAATCTCAAGAGATCAATAAGCAACTCTCAAGCTACCTCATTTCCCTCTATTGAGCATTCATTCCTCTTCATACATTGAAGTCCAGCTCAAGGGAAATCATCGAAGTGCTCTCAAGCATATTCCAACACTTGGAGATCCTCTTCCATGCCTTGCATTCATTCATGAGTAAGCATCTCAAGGCATATGTAAGAATATTTATTTTACTTGGTGTAAATGTATTTTTCCTATTTCTCTTTGTGGGATTAGGATTCTCTCTTTGTGGGAGGTTGTCTCTTTGTGGGACTTAGGATACTCTCTTTGTAGGAGTAACTCTCTTTGTGGGAGTTTAGTGTCCTAGTGTAGGGTTAACCCTAATTCTCTGAGTGGGAGTTAGTGATTCTCTGTGTGGGAGTCTTGATCCTCGTGTAGGATTGGTTGAGTCCTTGTGTAGCGCATAAATCCTCTTTGTGGGGTATCTCCTTGTGAGATTTGTATTCACTTCTCTGTGTGGGAATATAATGAATATTGGTGTGGCTGGATGTACCCAAGTTTGGGGAACCAGGGTAAAACTTTGTGTTTGCGTTTGGATTGATTGTGCCTTTTAATTCTTCTTGCATTTATAATTCCGCATTTGCAAGTTAAATTTTAATTGGACAATTTTATTGCCATTACACTATTCACCCCACTCTAGTGTGTGTTGTTAGTATTGCAAGGGTTAGACGATCCCTACAGACTGGACGCCTGATATCAGATCAATGGAAAACTCAATGTCGCATTTTTGAGGCAATCCTGTAAGATCGTTCAAAAACACGTCCATGAATTCTTGCACTACTTCTGTTATCTCTGGTTTAACTTTCACAACACTTACCACAGCCTCTCCTGGTCGGACTCTGAATTGCACTGGCCACTCGGATCTGCTTCTATTGATAAACTTGAATTTTGGATGGTTAGACATCTCGAACACTACTCTCCTTTGACGACAGTCAATGGTAGCGTGAAATGTCCCCAACCAATCCATTTCAAAAATAACATCAAAACTTGGCATCTTGATCATCAAGAAATATGTGAATAGCTCCTGTCCACAAATTACTACAGGACATTGAGAGTACTCACCAATTGTCTCAACACGCAACCGCCTGTGCTAACATTCCAATAGGTAGCCAAGGGTTCTACAAGAATGGTGTGTTAATGAATTGAGTGGCTAAGAAGCAGTGGATGGCTCCTGAGTCGAATAATGTAAGGGCATGTGTACCAGCTATTAGTACAACACCTAATGTTAAAAATACAATGTCTACGTAAACATGTAATAACATATGAAGGTAATTACTTAAAGCGATAACATCTTACCAGTAATCACTTGGTCAGTAGCCTCGACCTCTACTGCAGTCATAGTGAATGCTTGGCACTTCGAGGGTGGTGGTTGTGGTCTTGCCTGCTGAAAGACCTTCTTCTAGGGAGGAAGCTGTAATTTATGTGGTGCCTTCCCTGCTCGCATAAGAACATGAGTTGTGCAGGAGGAGCTAGTGCTACTAGTCGTGGTCCCCTTTGCAGACAGCCTCTAGCGTTGTGCTCCTTGCAGACAACCTCTAGCCTCTAGCGTTGTGCGCCATCGATTCTCTTCTTTAATATGCCCACTTTTGCCACATCAGTGACACACTGGACGTGCTTGTTGCTGTGGTGATGGCCTCTTGAACCGGATCGGTTGCACTGGCCGGTGCATATGTCTAACTGGAGGCAGATGTCGTCGACTTGTTTCTGCTGTGGCAACTGTGGATGTCATTGGTCATCTTGAAGGAACAGACATTAGACGCTCCCGCTCAGCTTCCCTCTGGATGTACTCATATTCGCGGGTTGTCACAAGTACCGCTGCATTGGTCTTTAGGTTTAACCTAACCATCTTCTCTCGGAGCTTCATATTCAAACCCTGCTGGAAATGTCAGGCTCGAGCTGAGGGAGTGGACACAATCTCCTTTGTAAATCGGCTGAATATAGAGAACTCAGCATTATATTCCTTTGTAGTCATGATACTGTGCTTCAGATTAGTGAATCGTGCTTCCAACTCCATTTAGGCCTCACGTGAGTAGTGTTCATTGAACTGTTCCTTGAATGTATCGCATGTGATTGGCTTCTCCACTGCATCCCACTAGATCCTAGCTCATTCCACCAGTTGTAGCGTGGCTATTTTTACCGAAGATTTTGTGGGGATTCCTACGGCGTTCAAGTCGTCTACAGTACTATGTAACCACTCTTCTACCTTCAAGGGGTCATCTCATCCATTAAATGTCAGGGCTCGAAACTACTGTATTCCTTCGGTAGACTTAGGCTCGTCCGAAGAGCCCGAACAAATTCTCGTATAGCTTGGTTCGAGATCTGATGTACTGTTGGGTTACTCGAATCGGATCCAGAAGCGTTCTGTACCATTTTGTGGTGCGTTTAAGGCGATTGTAAACTCGCATGCACATGCATTTACAGGGCAATGTCAGTTCCAATTAAGCATTTCTTTTACGATGCACCGTAATCTTTCTAGACTATTCACGATGTTGGTTGCGAGGACCTGTTGGGCCACTAAGAAAACATGTCACACCTCGCAACCTTGGGTCTCAGAATGTTTCACAAAGAGTGGCAGGTCATGTAGTTAACTGGTGAAAATAATTTAGACACGGGCAGAGATACATCAAAATGCTTAAGAGAAATTTCATTCATATTGTAGGATCTGAAATTATAGGGAGAAATACTGGAGGGGGTGAATAGTGTTTTATAACGATAATAAGGAAATTACGCCAAATTATAAAACCCTTGTGCAACCTTAGTGCGGAATAGAAAAGAGAGAGCAACAACACAAGAATACAAACACAAACACAAGATATATCATGGTTCGGATTCACTTAGTCTTCCCGACTTTCTTGAATCCCATTCCAGCAACCCACTAGCCAACCCGCTAGTGATTAGTGTTCCACAATACCCACTTGTCAAAATCTGGCAAGTATAAAACTAATACACCTTCTTTCACTTCCACAACCCGGGAATGGGTCACTCTCACAGACTGAGAGTATATCTCAAATATCAAAGAGAAAAGAGAACCGAAATGTCCAATATGAAACAACTTTACACAACATATGCCTTGAATAATAACTTTAAGAATGAGACAAGAAGGTGTGTGTGATGTGCTCTAAATGATGAGAGTATAATCACTTACCACTTGTCTCAAGATGATTAGCAATGAATGCTAGAAGCTTGATCTTAAAGGCTTTGGAGACAAGTTGAAACTTAGAGCTTGAGCTTGAATGGGTTTGAATGCTCTTGAATGCTCTTGAATGCTCTAGAGAAGAATTAATGACTGGTATTCACTTCGGAGTGTATTCAATGGTGTCTAAGAAGTTCTCAAGTCAAGATATTAAAGCCATATAAATAAGCCACCGACTCTGTTCATAATCAAATAAAAATCCCAAGCATTAAATGTTGGAAACGACTATTAATGGGCAAAAATCTCAGTCACCAGGCGCGAAGTAGACAAACCAGACTCATGCTGTACTGTTCTGACTGGGTCATATATGCAAGCTAATGGACACTTAACAGCCATTTGAAGAAGACTTCCCTGACGCCTAGGCCACTGCCTAGACGTCTGTCTCAAAGTCATCATGCACCTGATCAAACCGACAGTAAGGAACTGAGTTACCGAAAATTTTGGTCCGAAAACCCAGACGTCTAATGATCATCATCCAGACGTCTGGTCAATTATACACATGGGTGGAACTAAACACATCAATGTGGGGGGGCATATGCCCCCACAAAATTTCCAAATTTTACATTGGGAAAAATTAAAGAAATGGGACCAATTTACTAAGATTTGACCGAAATGATGGCATAGGTCCCCCACTTGACAGAAATTACCAACCTTCTAGATCATAAATTACTTCATGTTGTCATTGCTCTGTTGCCTTTTAATTGCTCTGAGCTATCCAATGCAATGCGCGGGCCCCATCAAGGAGACTGGAAAGACATGTGAGTGGCTGATAAAGGGAAAGACGAGAGTTTTTTAATTTTTAAAGTTTTTTCTCTCTCTTCATCCTCCAACTTACTACTTCTGCTCCTATTTTTTTGGGTTCCACCACTCGGTTCGCTCAGCCGCTCCGCTTGGATCCTCAACTTCGTTCTCGACTCCGACTCCGACTCCGTCGATCTGCTCAGCTTCGAGTTACTTTGATTGCGTCTATTTTTCAAGCTATTGATTGTTTTCAAGCTGTTTATTTTAATAATATTATTATTTTATTAATATTAAATTGTAACCCCATAATTCCAAACGTCTGGTTCCGTCACTGACTATACAGACGTCTGATAACACAACTTCAGACGCCTGATTATGACTGACTGCAGAGTTTGAGCTACTGGAAAATTTGCTCATAAATAACCAGGCTTCTGATGTATATCATCCAGGCGCTTGACACATTGTGCATACGTCTGGAAGCATAACTTCAGACGTCTGATTTTTGTCAGACAGCAGAGGCAGAGTACTGGAAGTTCGGCTTGAATTATTCACATGTCTTGAGTTCATCATCCAGGCGTCCGACGCCCTTGTGCAGACGTCTGTGATGAGAACTTCAGGCGTCTGTACATGGCAGGGTTACGAGAATTGACAGTGCATGAACACCGGGCGTCTGGTGACCAACCACCAGGCGTCTAGTTAGGCAGAAAAGCTCTACTTCAAGCTTATGAAAGTTCTAACCTTATGAGAGTCAATGATATATGATCTAAAGTGTTGTGATTGTTATGAATGATATTCTATCAAGTCTATTCAAGGCTTAACATGTTAATTCAACAATGAAGTAAAGAAAGAAAGATTTACATATTAGTCATCTCCACTTCCTATTGAATTCCTTGAAGACTTCCATTGAGTTTGTTGAGTCCAACACTTTGATTTTCTTGTGTTCATTCCTTGATTTCCATGCATCATTGATTGATGTCATTGCATCAAAGATCTGAGTCATCGTCTTCATTTGATATGACTTTATCTATATTCAACGCTTATATATTTGCGAGTTTACAAAATCGTATATATCATACTATCCACATACTAACAAAGTACATCTAAATGATACGACATGGATACATTTAATACCTCAAGATCAGAAATCAGCGGTATCCACTGCAAAGTCTGTATCCTTAAACACCGGGCTCCTTTTGTATCTGTGTCAGCACCTGACGGTTCAATAAAACGAAGAATCGCCATGTAAATCACAGTAATTCTAGAATTTTGGAATTAAACATGTGAGCATGAATAAAACTAACTAGTAGTTCCTGGAAGTAGGTAATAGATTAATTAATACTATCTAACATGCATGCACTGGAAATTAAGACAGACATGTAAATCAGTTAATAAATTAAGGTTGTACCAAGGTTTTAAATGGCGTGAGGGGTGGCGTGACGGTGAGGTCAAGCCTCAAGCCTTGGCAGAGTCACATCGTTTTTCAAGGCGTGGCTTAAGGCGACAAATGTGTGTATAAATTATATTATATATCTAGAGGTAGACAATAGACTATGCTCCACTTAGATGGATTAGTTTCCAAATCCTACCAAATCCATAGCCTTCCATCTACTTTGAGATGTGTATTTACAATTAACTAAAGTGTTACTTTATTAAAATGAAATTGTTTACATAACTAAAAAGCATGTGACCTCAATACGTCATCAATATCAAAGCAATTGATTGACGCGGTTGTTAAAGCTATTTTGAATAAATGGATCTTGACGAAATTTGCCGATACTTGAAGGAACATTGATTTTTGCATGTACTTGTTCAACATCTTGAATAAACTTTGTTCACAAGTGCTGTCTAAAGACAGGAAATGAATAATATTAGACAGGAAAGGAATAATATTCATACAACATAAAGACACATTTTAGCCAAGCAAGTTAACAAACACCATACTATGCAGGGTCGGGTTCTCTTAGCCCTAATAATACGGACATGTGACTCATTTTTATTATTTTTTTTGTTTTTGTGGCGTGCCTTGCGTTTTTGTGGCGCGCCACAACACACCATGGCGGCGTGCCGCCTCAAACAGTCTACATGGGCATAAACAGGGCATGAGGGTCGCGCCTTGCCGCCATAGCGTGCCTTGGCATCGCCGTGACGAGTTTTTTTAGAACATTGGGTTGTACTATTATGGTCCTATTAGTTATGCTAATACTAGGCTGTGAATCATATTGGAGAGTACAGTAAGCAACCTGGAGTCCATCTCGTACCACGGGGCGCTCACCTGGGCCAGGCCCAATGTAGAAACATGATGGCCATGAGTCTAAAAGAGTAACATGGTGTGACTCAACAAGTAAGTCCGACGATACCAATATGGGTTCATTGGCCGTAACACCTGATGTGGTCATGTCAATAGGAGCATTACTCCAGTCGCTCCCGCACTCCACTAATATGATTTACCATAAAACCCAGTGAGTATGAAGTGCCAAGTGTATGTCAAGTGTATGTCAAGTGTACATCTCTCAGTATATCGGTGATATAGTCCATGCATAGTTCTAAGTTGGTAATATTTACTTATTTAAAACATGATTTAGGAAGTAAGCTTTTGATTAGGTTTAGAGTCATATTGAAACTAGTTCATATGTTGGTGTGTTATGTCATTTCAGATCCAGCCAGGTTTTCAAGATTCTATTCCATCAAGCTATTTTAACAGTGTGTTTCAATAAGACAGCAACAATATATTCCAATGATATTCCAATTCCATTTGGTTCTCATCACACACTCAACATATCAACAATATCAATGTCATGGAAAACTTTGTGTAACACCTCGCTCCCCAAGATACCTGGAAAGTACGAATCTGTCTCAAGTATTCCTAGAGCAGCGAGTGTCACAAAGAAAGAGAAAGAAAGCGAAGTACAAGAAGAATATGTAGGTCACTGCATACATGCTGGAAAGTACAAGAAGAATATGTAGGTCACTGCGTACATGCTGGAAAGTACAAGTAATGCTCCATCACAGAACCAACACAAAGAAATAATAAAGTACAAAGTCAACATTTCATTTTATTTATATGATAGAACATCATTTACATATGCCATCTCCAAATGAGTACAGAAGTGGTAAACAAAAGTAACTCCCCAAATAATCCACCAAAGGGAAAAGTACTCACACACAATACAAAAGTACAACTCATTTCCCAACTACCACTCGAAGTATAACTGTACAAGACTGTCCTCGGTGGGCTCCATCTCTAATTATTCTCCTAAGTCCAGCTTTGCTCTGATATCCTGTAAAAGTAAATGGGATACGTCAATGCGTGACCCAGTATGATAACCTAACTAAGCTAAATAGATCCCAGTTTCAGAACCGGACTACCTAACTAAAGAGTCGATTTACAGAAGTACTCATGTCCACACAAAATAAACATATCATGTCATGCGTGTGCTTAAAAGTAAAGCTAAGTGACAGAAAAGCAGTAAAAGTAACATTCATAGATTAATGGCATACAGTAAACGTCACAGTCAAATACTGAAGAGTAGGAACTGCAATGTTAATGTGCATAAAGTAAAGCAGACCACAATTTCATGAATATTCACAATTTAATGGGTATTAATCTTCGAGTTATACATATTACTTAGTGGTTGGAAGCCCAAGTAAAATATAGAACGTAAGGAGCTGGACTCCACCCAGGGTGGGTGAATAGTGGTACACCGCTAGTGGTACACAAGCACTGATCAATTTTAACGGGACCTCTCGTAACTCTCCTTGCCGGGAGCGAGACCAGTGTATCATCAACTACCTCATGGTGCATCACGAGTACACCAAAGGCCTCTCCAACTCTGTCGACTCCCCCTGACGAGAGTGAGACATAATAATCGTCCAGTCCTTAAGTTTATACTTTACCCGTGCTTCCCCTAAACCCCATATCTGGAATTTCACCCATCTCCAAATGGACCGAGAATCCTAGATATTCATTAACTCTCATCTCACTCTCAGTTATTACTTTATTTCGACTTACATTTCATTTCGGCGGTCTCACTACCGCATTCACGTTTCATTTCACGAGCATTACTTTCACATGAACATTTCATTATGTCCTTCTCAATTCATTTGCATGCTTTTTCCATAATCAAGTTTCCACATATGAATTACTTTCAAAATAACTTGAAGTTCTCTTTTCAACATATATAACAAGGGTATAACATAATAAGCATGGCAATTGCAATATGGCCATGATTCCCCATAATGAAATCTCAAGCTAATCACTTCAGCGCATGGTAATCAACATATTGTCAGCATGTAAAACATGGTTATTAAACATAAAATTCAACTTGGGGTTCACATAGTTCACATAGTAGCTGTACTCAACAATTACGTGCTGTAAGGTCATCCACACGGTCGTTTGGGACATCCACACAACCATGTGGAACATACCAACGTCAATTCAGAAAAACAACAGAACCACACGGTCGTGTGAGAATTCCACACGGCCGTGTGGGGGCATCAGGCTCAACCAAATTGGACACACGGTCGTGTGAGATTTTCACGGCCGTGTGGAGCTCCACAGCCTCAGGTCAGGAACAACATGTTGACACGGTCGTTGGGATAGTCCACATGATCATGTGGACCGAAAAGCGTTCAATTACATGCTTGTACGTGTCTATGTCGACGCGTTTACAAGGATTAAGTAGCGTCACGGTCGTGTCTAAGTCGACACGGCCGTGTGGGGCCGAGTTCTTATGCTGGCGGCGACACGACCGAATAACCAACCGTGCGACGCTATGGTTCACTACACGATTACGACACGGCCTAGACACGACCGTGTTGTTAGCTACACGACCATGACACGGTCTCGACACGACCGTGTCGACCCACAGACTGCCTATTTTCCAGAATCTTAAACCAATCTTCTACGCGATCTGAAGTAAAATCTATCTATCTTATTGAGGAAATCCTACCTTATCAAGTCCCCCAAATGGTCTCTGGCACTTCTTCTCCTTGAAGACCTTCTGATCCTCAACTTAAACTCCACACTCTTCTTTATGGCAATGGGTTCAACTGAGGCTATGGGCTTGTCTTGGTGAAGGAAGAGAGCAATATGAGTATTATCACTAGTTCTTGCGTGAGTTGAGTTGGGAGAGAGGGTTTGTCATCAGAGAAGGGAATAACAGTAAGGGGCTGGCTGGGATCATGCGTGGGTAAGAAAGAGAGGATAGTTCTTAAGTTTTCTTTTTTGTTTTCTTTCTTAAAAATAAAATGATACGATCCGGAAGATCGTATAAACAAATCGATATATTTTAAAGAGGAAAATATAAAAAGAGGATTTTTGATATATAGAAATGCGAAGAACTACAAATAATTGGGTTTCCTTCGATACGAAACCCTACCTCCTAGCTTTGAATGTCGGATCAAAGCCTAAGAACCCTCTCAACGATGCCTAACAAGTTCTTCACAAATCAAGCATAAGCAAATAACAATGGCGGCTAGCCCTAATAAATAGAAAAGTGGGGATTTACTAATCTAGCCTGAAAGGACTAGAATACCCCTGAACTCACTAAACCCACTACGTGCGCCTCCTACGCCTCACGTATGTCACGATAGGTGGTCCCGCATCCTCCGTAGTCGTAGGGGTGGGTGCGTCAATACCCCCTAAAAGAGCCACCTTGTCCTCAAGGTGGAAATCTGGAAACTGCTCCCTGACCACGTTATATGCCTCCCACGTGGCGTCACAGTCCGGTAGGCCCACCCAGTAGATCAGGACCTCCCTTCGCCGTCCCGGCCCTTGACGAACTGCCCGCACATCCAGAGGCTCCAGCAGTACCTCCATGTCCTCCGCAAGTGTAAGTGGCAGATTAGACGTGGCTGACTGGCCTCCAATCGTCCTCCGAAGCTGCGACACATGGAACACCGGATGTATCATAGAAGAAGGTGGCAGGTGCAACCGATATGCCACCTTCCCAATCTTGGCCGCAATCTGGTATGGGCCGTAGTAGCGAGCTGCCAGCTTCTCATTTTGCCTCCGAGCTAACGTCTTCTGCCTGTAGGGTCGCAGCTTGAGATATACCATATATCCCTCCTGAAAGTGGACGTCCCGTCGGTGGCCATCTGCCCGGGCCTTCATCACCTGCTGAGCCCTCAAAAGATGTCTCCGTAGCTCCTCAAATATAGCATCCCTATCTCCCATATAAGCCTCCACCTGTGACACTGGCGTCTGTCTGTCGCCGAAGCGAAGCAAGGACGGTGGATCTCGCCTGTAAAGGATCCTGAAAGGGGTCGTCCCTGCTGCTGAGTGGTACGACGCGTTGTATCAATACTTCGCCTACGCCAACCACCTGTACCACTGTCGAGGCGTCTCCGACGCGAAGCACCACAGATAAGTCTCTATAGAGCGGTTCACCACCTCCGTCTGGCCATCCGTCTGTGTGTGGTACGCCGTACTCCTCTTAAGCACCGTACCCTGTGCCCTGAAAAGCTCACGCCAGAACCCGCTCAGGAAGACCTGGTCCCTGTCGGACACAATGGATGCCGGTACCCCGTGTAAGCGTATCACCTCCCGAATGAACGCTGTGGTCACTGAGACCGCGGTGTAAGGATGCCTCATAAGGATAAAGTGGGCATACTTACTCAAGCGGTCTACTACGACGAAGATCACTGTATATCCCTCTGAACGGGACAGCCCATCAATGAAATCCATTGTGACCTCCTCCCAGACCCTCTGGCAACTCCAGCGGCTGTAGCAGCCCTGCTGGTGCCATGGTCATATACTTGTGACGCTGGCAGACGTCACAAGCTGCTACTAACTGGGCAACGCTCCTCCGCATCCCGGGCCAGTACACCTCCCTAGCCATCCTCTGGTACGTCTGCTGTACCCCCGAATGGCCTCCAGTCGCTGAGCCGTGGAACTCCTGAAACAGGACTGGTATAAATGCTGAGGCCTGCAGTAACACCAACCTCCCCTGGTAAAGCAGTCTGCGCCCCTACAAGGAATACCCTGTCGGCCCCTCCTGTCCCTGCTGCAGCAACTCGCGAATCCGCTCCAGCTCATCGTCACTCTCCGCCTCTTGCAAAATGGGCTCCCATTCCAACCACATCGGTCGCGACAGAGCCCTCAAGTCCACGCTCTCTTTCCGGCGAGATAAGGCATCAGCAGCTTTGTTCTCCAATCCCGGCCTGTACTCGATATCAAATCGGTACCCCACCAGCTTGGACAACCAACGCTGGTGCTCCTCAGTAACCAACCGCTGCTCCAAAAGGTACTTGAGGCTCCGCTGATCCGTCCTGACCACGAACTTCCGGTCCAACAAATAGGGTCGCCACTTCGTCACCGCGAAGACAATGGCCATCAGCTCCCATCATAAATCGACTTCAGCCATGCTCTAGCAGACATCACCTGACTGAAATAGGCTATGGGCCGTCCCTCCTGCATAAGCACCGCCTCCAATCCATATCCCGACACGTCAGTCTCTACCACAAAGGATATGCTGAAATCTGGCAAGGCAAGAACTGGCGCCATCGTCATCGCCACCTTCAAGGCCTGAAAAGCCTTGGTGGCCTCTTCCCCCCAATGGGATCCGTCCTTCTTGAGCTGCTCGGTAAGGGGCCAGGCTATGGTGCTGTATCCTTTAACAAACTTTCGGTAGTAGCCCGTCAGACCCAAAAAGCCACAAAGAGCTCGCAGTGTAGTAGGCACCGGCCAATCCAGCATAGCCGCTATCTTCGACCTGTCGGCCGTCACCCCCCTCCGCCGACACAACATGCCCTAGGTACTCGATCCGCTCCTGGCCAAAACTGCACTTCTTCCGGTTGGCGAACAACTGCTGCGCCATCAACTCCCGGAAGACCACCTCCAAGTGGTCCAAATGCTCCCTCATGCTCCTGTTGTAGACGAAAATATCGTCAAAGAAAACGAGAATGAACCTCCATAGGAAGGGCTGGAACACCTTGTTCATCAAGGCCTGGAAAGTCGAGGGAGCATTCGTCAAGCCGAACGGCATGACTCTGAACTCGTAGTGCCTCTCATGGGTGCGGAAGGCCGTCTTCGGCACATCTTCTGGCCGCATCAAGATCTGGTGGTACCATGCCCTCAAGTCGATCTTCGAAAAGATCACTGCCCCATGTAGCTCGTCCAGCAGCTCGTCGATTATCAGAATGGGAAACTTGTCAGCGACAGTTTCCTTATTCAGCGCAAGGTAATCGACGCAGAATCTCCAACTCCCGTCCTTCTTAACCAGCAAAACTGGGCTCGAAAAAGGACTCACACTTGGCTGGATTATCCCAGCCTGCAGCATCTCCCGCACCATCCTCTCAATCTCGTCCTTCTGCACATGCGGGTACCGGTACGGTCGCACGCTCACCGGTGCTGCTCCATCTCGCAATACAATCGCGTGCTCGTGCCTTCTGGACGGTGGTAGCCCCTGCGAGTCCTGAAGGACCTCCTGGTGCTGCTCTAGCACCTGCTCAACCTCCGCTGCGGTCTCATCCTGCTGCTTCTCCCCCTCAGCTGTCAGCCCCTGATACTCCACCAGGAACCCCTCTCCCTCGTTCCGCAGCGCCCGAGTGATGGCCTTGAAGGCCACTAAAGAAAAACAAGGGTCGGGTCCCCAGTCAACACGACAGTCCGATCCCCATCCTGGAACTCCATCATCAGAAGCTTCCAGTTCACCTTCATCTCCCCCAACTTCTTCAGCCACTGCACCCCTAGTATGATGTCCATGTTGCCCAACTCCAATGGCAAGAAGTCCTCCATGATCTGTACTCCCTGCAAGGTCAGGCACAGACCCTTGCAGAGCCCCTTGCTCTTCTCCATCTTCCCTGTCTCCAGCAGTACGGTAAACTTCTCCAGGGTGCTCAGCTGCATCCCATGCCGCTCCACCACTCGACTAGAGATGAAATTGTGGGTGGCCACACTGTCTATCAGCACCGTTACCGCCGTGTCCCCCAGCTACCCTGATAACTTCATGGTGTGGTTCGGAGTGAACCCCACCACAGAGTTCAGGGAAACCTCTGCGAAGTCTAGGTGAGACTTCTCCTCCTCTACTAGTGGCTCCTCCTCAGGCTCCTCCTCACCCATGTACCCCTCCTCGTCGGGTACCATGGTGATCTGCAGTAGGCGGATCGCACATCTGTGTCCAGGGGTGAACTTCTCCTCGCAACGGAAGCACAACCCCTTGGCCCGCTTCTTCCTCACCTCTGCCTCCGTCATCCGCCGCCCGAGAGTAGCTGGACGGCCCTCTCCTCGAGTCTCAGGAGCCGCTGTGGGTGTCCTCTGTGCCGCTGCTGCCGGGGTAGGACGGGAACTCTGGGTCTCCCAAGTCCCTCGTATCCTCCTCTCTTCCGCATGCTTCTCCTCCGCTTTATGGGCCAAGCGAAGGACATCCTCCAAGGTCACCGGGCTCTGCATCTGAAACTCAGCTCGTATCAAGGGCTTCAGCCCCCTCATGAAGTTCCCGATCATCACCTCATCTGTCACCCCCTTCACCCGGCTATTCAGCATCTCAAATCGCTCCACGTAGTCCCTCACTGTCCCCTCCTGCCTCAGGGCTGACAGCTGCTCGTAGAAATCTCCCCCTACTGTCTCCTGGAACCGATTCACGATCAGTGCTGACAGCTCCTCTCAGATACGAAAAGGGGTCAGTGCTATCTTCCACCTGTACCATGCCAGTGCCTTCCCCTCAAAATAAATCCCGATGGCCTTCAGGACCTCCTGCTCCGTCATCCTCATCACATGAAAATACCGCTCCGCCCGGTAGATCCATCCGTCTGGATCGGTGCCATCAAGGGTCGGCATCTTCAGCTGCATCAACCGCCGGTCCGCATTGATGTCACCCTGCTGCCCCATATATCCGCCACGGTCACCCTGCTACCCACTGTCTCCGCCACGGTCGCCTCCCCAGCCGAAACCGCCACCCCGGTTCTCCGTCGGACCTCCCACGTCACGCCCGTACAACTCCTCAGGCCACCCAGGCTTCTCCCATGCCTCATGCTGGTAGTAGTGTCCTGGAAACTCAGGTGGTTGTGCTAAAACGGGCCTCGGCCCAAGAGGGGTGGTCTTCGTCCTCCAAAATTGACCCGCAGGGGTCCCAATAGCTGCTCCCGAGGCCCAACCGCCTCCGACCGTCCCCAAAGTTTCCCCAAAGTGGGGTACGAACCCCGCCGCACCCCCAAAGGGTCGTGAAGGGATCGCTGGGCCCCCAGGAGGGGCGACCCAGCCCGTCGAACCCTCAGAAGGCCCGGCCCAGCTCGTCGGGCCCCCGGAATGGTCGGGTGGCCCGTCCGCACCCCCGGATGGGTGCACCGCATCTCCCGCACCCCAGGCGGGGGGTGCCGCCTGCCCCCAGCCCCGCCAGGGGTTGTCGAGGCCTCCGGAGGCCCCGGAGGCCTCGCCCAGGCCGGGGGAGACATGGGAGGGTTCGCCGGGGGCGTCGAAGCCCCCGGATGGCCGGGCGGCCTTGCCCAGGCCTGGGGAGGCCTGGGGTGGGCCGCCGGGCCCTTGGCAGGCCCTATTGGGCCTGCAGTGGCCTGGATAGACCCGCGAGGGTCTGTTTTTTGTGAAACAGGCCCGCGCGGGTCTAGGGTTGGCCGCGCCGTCTCCCTAGCCTCTTCCGAGACGTCGCCTTGAGGTGGACGCTCCGCCGTCATCCGCGCTTGCTCTAGGTAGGCTGATTCGAGGGTGGAATCCCCCATCTTGGATTTTCTTGCCGCGATCTCCTTTCTTCGCCATCGTTAGGGTTTGCATCATTGTCATCATCGTCGATATCGCTTCCTTCAGAACTGAATTCGACCCCTTTAGTTCTTGGAGATCTCGACCTTGTTACGCGGCGTCCTTCCTCATGCCTCGGAGTTCAATTTGAATGTCCTCTTAGGAGTGGGTGTGATCCTTGATGGAATCCCCCACTATTTTCTTCAATCCCTCAAACCGTTCTTCGATCTCGCGCTTGAGATCCTCCCGTAGCCATTGAATCTTCTCATCGATCAAATCCACCTTCGACCTCGTACTAGTTGCCATCGGATCTAACAGCTCTGATACCAATTTGATACGATTCGGAAGATCTTATAAACGAATCGATATATTTTAAAGAGGAAAATATAAACAGATGATTTTTGATAGATAGAAATGCGAAGAACTACAAATAATTGGGTTTCCTTCGAGACGAAACCCTATCTCCTAGCTTTGAATTTCGGATCAAAGCCTAAGAACCCTCTCAACGATGCCTAACAAGTTCTTCACAAATCAAGCATAAGCAAATATGGCGGCTAGTCCTAATAAATAGAAAAGTGGGGATTTACTAATCTAGCCTGAAAGGACTAAAATACCCCTGAACCCACTAAACCCACTACGTGCGTCTCCTACGCCTCACGTATGTCACGATAGGTGGTCCCGCATCCTCCGTAGCCGTACGGGTGGGTGCGTCCGCATCATAACACCTCATCAACATCATCCTTATTTCTCTTAGCTTTAGCCATGTGCCATTTTAGGTGTTTAATGGTGGTTAAAAGTGAAGGAGCTCATGACACCTATAGCATTATATGTCATCTAAGGGAAAATCACCCATTAATCTTTTAGGAAAAATAGTAATACCTAAGGAATACAATATACACTATACTATACCATGTATTTTATCTAGTATTTCTCCCATTAATAAACAAGTGATGATTTAAAAATTGTTAAAAATAATTTTATCATTTTAAAATTAGGAAAAAATTACATAAAATATATGTGTACGTATATGGTCAGATATACGTAGCGTAATACCCATATACATGAATACATGGTATTACACTGTGCTAGATGTGCTATAATTATTAAAATGATGGAACATGTGGCATGTAGCAATGGAAACAATGAAACATTTAGCATACACTTATTAAATATATAACATGCAGCACACATGAGTTAAACTAATTTGAACATATATCATGAAGCACATGAGTGGTAAGTAACAAGTGAAATATTCTAAGCATACTAAAATATTAAACAAGCTAAACTGGATGACATGTTGCGAACAGTGTAGTAACTAGAAATCCACTACACTAGAAATCTGGGGATGGACAACGTGGGAGGAAGAACTGCGGTGATCTCAGATAATTCTCATCATTGATCGTTTTACGAGACTTAACGATGTGTTCATGTTTTTATATGATCCTCCAGGCAGGGATCTATGATCCAATAGGCATCAAACTATGATTCAATAGGAAATAGGCCTTATGATCAAATAAGTGGTAAACCTATTGTCTAACGGTCTCAATGGCCAAACCCTCGTTTACAATCATAGGGCAACCCCAAGTCTAATACACAAGGCAAAGCCAAATTCTAACTTCACATACAACCAATGTCTCGACAATCAACTTCCAAGCTAATCAACCATCCCAATATAATAACCTAACACCAAAGAATCCCAAAACAACAAATCACCCATATCACAGAACCACGACAAGAGACAACCCACAAACAGTCACGACTTATGGCATGATGTCCAAAATCGGTCACGACTGGGCCAAGGAGAGTCATAGCGTAGGCTAGGGGACCCTAGGATCACTGCTAAGGGTAAGGGACCCAAGAGAAGTCACAACAGTCTGGGTAGAGGGCTGCAAGCCCAAGTTAGGTCCACGACAGGGGTGAAGTCCCCAGGACAGGTCACGACTACGACATGAAAACACGGGGCAGCCACAGTTGTGACATGGGGCGGCAACGGGGCCACCACCAAGCCCCGAATACGCCCAAGATTGCTCAGATTCATCATCACAAATATTTCAAATGAAAAATCACAAATTTAAAACCAAAAATTCAGGAATTAACGTGATTTTTCGAAAACCGAAGACCGCCTCAGAACTTGGGCACGACTGTAATCCTCGATAGAGTGAGGATAGAAACTGAACACCAAATCCCAACTCAAAGAGAGATTTTTTTTGAAATTTCTTTTGAAAAGCTTGTAAACCAAAACACTAAGCTTACCTAAGCTTTTATAGAAGAAGATGGAGACATGTGGTACTCGGTAAAGAGCAGGGGAGGCTGTGGTTGTGCTACAAAGTCGATCGACATCGGGACAGTGCGAGATCGTGGCGAGATCACATGATTTAGGGCATGGAGCGTTCATGGGCCATGCCAGGTGTTAGGTGAGGTGGAGAGAGGAGAGGGGGCCTCGATTTGCTGATGCGAGGCTTCCTTCTTGCCTAAGAAACTAGGAGGGAGAGAGAGAGAGAGAGAGAGAGAGAGAGAGAGAGAGAGAGAGAGAGAGAGAGACGATGTTTGTCATCGCCGTTGGAAGAAGTCACGAGAGAGAAAGAAAGAGCTGGGGAGTCGGTGGGGGAGGCACGTGAGGGGGATGGTGTATGTTTGGTGAGGGGATTTTTAATTTAGTGGGTGGGCTTTGGGTTTGTTCCGGAAGAGAAAGAAAGAAAAAGAAAGCGAAAAAGAAAAGAGAAAGAGAGTGAGCTGAGCTTGATGGGCTGCGGCTGGGCCTAGGGAAAAAAGGAAAGAAAAAAGAAAAAGGAAAAGAGAAAGAAAAGAGAGAAAGAGGGAGAGAGATTGGGTCGTATAAAAATGGGCTTTTACATAGAGTTGGACTAAGATACACTTAATTGGATTAAATATGCAGATCCATTCCAATCAAATTTAAAATTTGGCAATTCAAATGAATGTCCATTCTATTGGATGTGATTTAATATATTTAAACTACTTTCAAACAACAGTTCAAACAATTTGGTTAGGGTAGCCATGCAAAAAGTAATGATAACATTAAAGTTTCAGAATTGCCGTAAAATATAATCACTAGATGCATGAGTATAACACATCTAAATCATTTGATTTTTTGTATATAAAAGTAATGATAACATTAAAGTTTCAGAATTTCCGTAAAATATAATCACTAGATGCATGAGTAAAACACATCTAAATCATTTGATTTTTTGTATATAAATAGTTAAAATGCATTACACCACATCTAACAGAATGGATATTTTATTTGGGTTGCTAAATTTTAAATTGATTATGATGGATCCGAATGTTTGATCCAATTGAGAGTACACTAGTCTAACTCTATATATAGTTAGTGCATGTATGTATATAGTAATGGATATACATTGCAGCCCATATACACCAGTTTTTTGATGATTTTTATGATTGGAGCCTTCCAAGATGATCTACACATGTTAAAAACCCAATATATCAAAAATCTTGTGAACCCATACTAGTTGATTGTTGACTGGACTGTTAGATGTTCAATGGTTGTAACAAAACTTTTTTTAACAATTTGATTGACGAGCAAATAGCATGTAATGCACTAGATTTTTGGTACATTGGATGACGTGAAAGGTTCTGAATATTTAAAAAACCACCAAAAAATAGAATAGATATCCATTATTCTCATACACACGTGTGTGTGTATGAAAAACATTTTTAGAACTCCATGTCGGGACATCACATTGCGGACAATAATCGTTTATCCTAATTTGCAACCCAAATTAACCTGACAATTGGACGTTAATTGGTTGTAAGCCTTTTTGCCATATGCATATCTGATGGTTGAAATGACATTTTGAGCAGCCATCTGATGCATGGATAAACTAGGCTCAGAATCAGATGATCTCCCATTCTCAAGTTACTTTAGACATTAATTGGTTGTATGTCTTTATGCCTTTCATTATAAGGTAGAGTAAAAAGGTAATAATAAACGAAATTTTAGTTTCTTGTAAAAATCTTTATCATGCAATATGGTTTTGAGTTGGTAAGCTATTACTAGGATGTTAACTTTGAAGAAATCTTCCGCACAGAATGTGCAGAAGGTGTTGAATTTTGTGATTGTTCCATCTTTAGGGTAAGATACCCAAAACAACACCCTTTATTTATAAGTTAGACATACTAGTTTAGTTCTTTCCCAATTCACATCTCAAGTCCTATATCTAACACTTCTATGCTGCAACTCCGTCAATTAGTATCAAAGCAGGTCAATTGGGATAATTTCTTGATCTTTCTTCATCATCATCCTTTCTTCAGGTTAGATTTAGTTTAATTTTCTTTTAGTTTAAAAGAGAGATTTTGATTTTGATTTTAGTTTTAGCTAAAAGATAATCTTTGATTTCAGTTTGAAAAACAAATCAGGACGAATAGAAAAAGTAAAAATTTCCTTATGTTTAGTCTCCTCCCCGTTCATCTTCACCATTGTTAGCAACAAAACACCATCACTTCTGATCACTTCTGATCATAAACATTATCATCATCATTGCACCCATGTTCAATTATCGCTGTATATGTACTCAGCTATCGTTGCTATAGTCACCTACAGAGCTGCCATCAATCCACAACCGCATTATTATCACTTATCAGCCTTTGCCTGAATTACCATCTTCATCAAGCCCCAATCCAGCCTCGACTCCTTTTGAGCACCCTTGTCAATTATTGCGAAGGCCGTCAACCAAGACTACCATTGTCTTTATCGGTGACCCCTTGTTATCAAATTCTGTTACCGCCATGGGGTTTTTTTAGATCAGCTTGATCGCAGCCAACCTTGGCTCCCTCAAGCTTGAAACGAGCCAAGTCGACTCGATCAACCTATAGCCAAGCATGTTTAGAAGCAAATAACGTCAATTTTAGCTAGATTCGAGTTAGAATTAGGCTGTTTCAAGCCAGATTCAAGATGTCTAGATATTTTCAGAGATACCACTAATGGGTTTATTTCATTTCATATTGCTATAGTTCGTTCGCATGAAGAAAGTAAAATAGTATGGTTGGTTTCCCTTAACAAGGGGCCTTTAGGCTATGAGCCTTGCGAGCTGACCTAATTGCTAGACTCCGGACATTGTTTCCTAGTCTTATTCAATCTATCATAACTTTTTTCTTTTTGGTGGAAACCGTACTCTGCAAATATGATTTATACGTGAATTACTTGCACTTCCACATATGATAGCAAACCTTCACATTTTTGTTCTAAGTTCTTCCTTTGCAGCAATTACACTATCTTCCTTTTCAGATGCATGTGTTAAGCAGGTGTTGTAGTTTTAGTATTATTTTGAGCAGATTTTCATGTTGAAATTTGGTGCTTATTTCTACAAGAACTGCTGCCTTTCATCAGGGTGTGGAACTTTTTGAGTTTAAAGTTACATGTTCAAGTTTTTCATGGATTTGCTGATCGTTATGGTTATGGAAATTGGAAGTAATTGGAAGTACATTCAATAAGATTTGTTTTCTCATTTTGACTTGTCGGATAAAGAGATGCTTATTTGGCAAAGTAAAATTAGATGTAGATGATCTATCTCGATGATTGGAGTTCAGAGAAGGTTGCCAATAATGGCAATTAATGAAGACCAAACTTCAATACCGGCATCTCGCTAGATCATAATCAATCCGTTGTTTGGTCCAATCATCATCAAAACTAAAGGCCTAGTTCATAGAAAAACCCAACTGCTAGTAATCAGTGGGTTATTAAAGTTAAAACAGGGAGATGAAAATGCATGTGGTTATAGAAAGATTTCATGTGCTAGCAAAATAAGTGGTTTCTTAAAGTTAATAACAAAATGTGACACATTTGATGGATGAGAGTAAGGCCTTCAAATTGCATGATGTTTACCTCAACCGTTTAAAAGTACATATATTGTGTTGAAAGGAGTGGGTCACACATCAATATGGTTCACCATGCATTTCCAGAAGTGCAATATGCATTTCCTTTGATGCCAATGCTTATTTTGTTCTCTATATGTAAGTGTTTATGCATGTGTGCACACATGCATTTGTGAATAGAATGCATACATTCATACTGTATATATGTCTGGTCTCTGCTTTGGGTTTCTACCGATATGCTTACAAGCATGCCCGTGAACACGCACGTCCATGCATGTGTGGTCTCACGCATGAATAGGTACACTTGTTCACACATTTCCAGTGTAAAAACATCATCTTTACTAAAATTCAAAGGAAGAAGCTCCTGATTCAATGCACGGTTTCATTAACACAATACTTGGTAAAAAAAGACAGCCATCTTGTCTTTCCTGATATAAAATGGATGTGTTGCATTTCACATTTTATTCTTGACTCATTAATTTATTGAATATGTATCTCCTAAACTTATTACCTTCAGTTTTTTTGTCACCTCAGAGTGCTGCTCTTGCATTGGACGAATCTCTTCTCGATGCGGATCAAGTGGAAAATCTTATTAAGTTCTGTCCCACGAAGGAAGAGATGGATCTTCTCAAGGTGCACATTAGAAATAAATGATAATTTTCTTCGTCATCAATTCATTTTTCTGAATCTTGTTTTTGTCCTTATGATGTGCATCTTTGCACCTTTAGGGATATACTGGTGACAAGGAAACTCTCGGAAAATGTGAGCAGGTAACCTTCAGTGTTGCTAATATATATGACTGCAGTACTATTATATGAATTGAAGCTTTAAGCCAGCTTTGAATTCTTTGAATTGATATGAATTGATGGGAAATAAGGTCCAGTTTTCCTTTCTTGAGAGGGAATAACATTCAGAAGGCATTTATGGAAACCATGTTGAAGTCACATATATGTTATGATACCTTAAATGACTTACGGATACCAATAAGAACTTTCATTCTAGTCAATCAAATGTATACAGTTCACCAGGACACTATTCCTCAAAGTCCAGAGAAAATAATTTTTTTACATCTGAGTGCCAGGTCAATCATCCAAACTCACTCCTTGGAATTGTTGAAACTAATCGTGGAAGCATTGTATAAATAGCTTCTCTCAATCTCTGCTTTAAATTAGCATCGCTATGCTATTAACTACTTGATTTGCTTTCTGGTGGTCATGCTGAAGAGACCATTCTCTTTCACTCACACATGATTGAACTTTTTATAGAGACCTGGCTCAATTGTGATGGTGATAGGAAATAAAGAGAATCTGAAATTTTATTGATTAAACTGAAAATAAAATAAAATAAGATAACATGCTAAAATCAAAGATGTAACCTCCCTTCTAAGACGCCAATTGATAAGAGACGTCCGCACCTTTCCGAAGAACTAGGAGATCTCTCCTCTCAATCACAATTCACAAATTTCGCATAACTAGGGCCAGCCGGCTATCCCCTATTTTTAATCTTATAATTAAATGTCTAATTTCCCAAATACCCATACTTAGGGCTGTTGACAAACAGAACGTTCGACGAACTACTCGTGAACACACTCGGTACATGTTCGTTTACGTTCGTTCAGGATGCTTAATAAACAAGCTTGAACAGATTTTAGAGCTCGGTTAGTAAATAAATAGAGCTTGAACATAACTGTGTTCGTTCATTTATGTTCATGAACAAGCTCGTTAAGTGTTCGGGAACAAGCTCGTTAAGTGATGTTCATGAACAAGCTCGTTAAGTGTTCGCGAATAAGCTCGTTAAGTATTCATTATAATACATTGATGGTGGAATTGTTGGAATATTGGGTTCTTACATTGTATTGCATTTAAACAAATACTATATATTTTACTATGCTTAGAATGGATGCTTGTAATGGGATTTATAGAGTTACTATGCTGGATTTGTTTGTTTTTGTCCTGCAAATATTTGATCCTTTTATTTAATTGATTTAGTCATGTGTAATTATGGTTAAATATTATTTTTCCTGATTAAAAAATTGGTATTCGTTTGTTTGTTTGAAAATCTATTCATGAACAAGATTGATTGTGTGTTCACGAACATGTGCCTGTACATGTTCACGAACAAGCTTGATAAGTATTGTTAACGAAAAGAACGTTCGATGAACTACTCGTAAACAAGCTCGGTAAATGTTCGTTTACGTTTATTTATGTTCGTTCGGTAAGCTTAACGAACAAGCTTGAACATGTTTTTAGAGCTCGGTTAGTAAATGAACAGAGCTTGAACATGAATTTTGTTCATGAACAAAACCAAGCTCACTGTTCAAGCTCGTTCAAGCTCGTTCGTCAATAGCCCTACCCATACTTTAATAAAATAACACAAAACAACCCTAAATAGGCCCCCTTTGAGCCGGATCTAACATTACTCCGTCCATCTTGTTCTCAAGGTGGTGCATGAAGTCGCTGGCGGTCCTATTCCAAGTGCAAGTCGTCGTCCACTCCGAGCTCTTCATACTCCACGACATCTTCCTCACCATTCCCGATATCAGCACTTGCAGCTTGCGCGTCCCACAAAGGTGCCCTGGGGTGAATCTCTCACCGCATCTGAAACACAGCCCTTTCTGCCTCTTCTCCCTCATTTCGACATCAGTCATCCTCTGAAACTGACCCCCTGCTGGCGGTGCGCTGCTCTTCTGCACAGTCTTTTCAATACTCGACTGATCCACCCCTGTAGTTGTCTTCTGTTCTCCAGTCGCGGTCGGAACACTGCGGAAAACCGGTCCAGTCCAACCACCTCTCGCTCTTCTATCCTTCAACTGGCAGTAGTGGTGTGCGGGTCCGGGTACCATGTTTTTTATGTTACCCGGACCATGCCTGGTAAAGAATCGGTTCCTAAAATTTGGAACCGGAACCTACCCAGTTGGACCATATACCCGGAACCTACCCAGTTGGACCCTATACCCGGAATCTATCCGGACCCTATGGTTCCGGGTAGGTTCCGGATACCCTGTAAATGAAAGATGAATAGCATATGCAAGAGACATGTTGACCATCACGAAGTCCCCCTATTCACTAACCATGTACTTTACATAAAGCCCTCCCCGCCACAGTGAATCCTTGGCCAAGGTGACAATGGATAGGTACACTGCTCATTAACTTCGTTTACAAGCCCTTATAACAAGTTGCCAAGCTTAGTCAATTTTCATGAATTATAACGAGTTGCCAAGCTTAAAACAAGTTGCTAATGAAGACATTTTTCCTTAATGAAGTCTGATTTGCATCAATAAGGTAGGGTCTTTTATAATGTAATTGCAGTTAGCATCAAAAGAGTGAATGAATTTAAGTTTCCTACTAGTATCTCATAACAATCTTGACAAGTACACACACAAAGAACCTTGACGTAACAAAGAGAGTGAAAGGTCATCGGAAGCTTACCAAAAGCCCAGTAAGGCATCGGAGCAGGGCGGCCGATCATCGAAGTATATTGCTCCACGACATCCAAAGGCTTTGACCCAGAGAAGAGGTAGAGATCAAACACCCCTCCGATGATCTTGTACGTGAGAGAGGCCCCCTATAGAAAACACCCATCCCATTGCTGTTAAGCAACAGAACCGCATGAGCAAAGGCCTCCACATCCAAATTTCTCAAGTCCATGTACATCGGATGTGCATAGAGTCCATAGAGATCAGTATTAAGATTGATGGCCAAGATGTCGGTCGTATATAGCGTATACGAATCGTTAGGCCGTATTTTGATCCCGCCGGGCAAAGTGTTCTCACCGAGCCCGTAGAGCAAAGAGCTTTCTGGCAATTGAGTGGAGATCTCTAAATACTGATCTTTGAAGACCAGGCTGTTGAACTTGTCTTTTGAGTCGGTGCTAGTGTTGAAGATGGTTTGGCCATTTGAGTTTTGCTTCACTGGGAAACTAAAGGGATTAGATATGTAGCTGAATATGAGCTCGGTCCCAGAGTACTTCGAGAATGAAAATGGAGAGCTTTTGGCCCCGCCGGAGGGTTTCAATGGCGCAGCTTGCTCTCTTTGTAGCAAGTTGTATGGGATTTCCCACCTGTCTTTCTCTGCATCAGTTATCTGAACCCTTAAGCGTTGGTCGGTTCAATGCCTAGAGATCAACTGTCAAATTTTCATAGAACAAATAAGATTAATGCTTCATAGTTGTGATGAAAAGATACACACATACCCGGGTCCGGATATCGGTTCCGGATCCGGGTACCCGTTCAGTATAGATGAGATCCGGAACCGGACCCGATTCACACCGGTTCCTAGTTTTCCTACCCGGAACCTATCTGGAACTAATGGATATCTATCCGAAACCTACCCGTTCGGGTAGGTTCCGATCGGGTATCTGGGTACCCTGTACCCGTGCACACCCCTAACTGGCAGTTCTCCGCCGCATGGCCTCCATCAGGCTCTGAGGTTTCTGCATGCGGATCGCTGCTCGAATAGTATCCTTCATCCCCTTCATGAAGGTGCTCTCCATCATCTCGTCAGACACCCCACACACCTGTTCTGACAGTGCCTCGAATCTCTCAAAATATTCCCTCACGGTGCCCTCCTGCCTGAGTGACAGCAGCTGCTCCCTCACATTCTCCAGATGGGAATCTCTGAACCTCTCCACCTTCTGGTCCCTGAACTCCTCCCATGAGCGAAACGGACGCCTCTTATCCTTCCACTGGAACCAAGCGAGGGCCTTCCCATCCATACATATAGCAACCGCCTCCAACTTCTGCTCTTTCGTCATGCGAGAGACCCTGAAATATCTTTCTGCCCTGTAAATCCACGACACTGGATCCTCTCCTTAGAACACATGTATCTTCAGCTTCCGCAGTCTGTCCATAGTGAATGTTGTTAGTGATTTTGCCCTAGGCCAAATATTTGGACCTTTATGTTATGTTATTTTCATTTATAAAATGTTTCTCTTATTGTTATTATTATATTGCTTGCATATTTCTTTATAATAATGTTTGAATAGCTGTTTTATGTTATTCTAAGCATCCCTAGTCATTCATCGTTAAATGTATAATAATGAATTAAGACTAGTATGAGTTTGGTTGATAATTATGAGATAATTATATGTATGGTGATACAAATCAAACTTATAGGTACTTGTTGGAGAACAACTACTGGATAGACTCGGTATGAGATCATTACATGAATTAGTATCATAAATGATCTTATAATAGTTATGTCATAGAATCCATAGACATGAGATCATCACAGTTTCCTACATAAGGAACATCATGTTTTGATATAACCAAACGTTATCTTTAATCAGATAATCATAAAGGTTAAGATTGAACATGATGTGAATTATGCAGAGGAAAGTGAATGAACAAGATGGAATTTGTTTTTCATATGAGAGAGATATCTAATGGGCCACTCGATAAGTAGGATGGAGAAATGCATGGCCTTGCTCAAATGAATGTCATTTAATTTTATCAGTCTACTTAGTAAGCGAGATATTAAATGTTTGAACAATATAAGTATGACACTGTCCATGACTTATGTTCAAATCAGATATCGTGTGACAAAAGGATTATGACATGTTATATTGGTTAGGTTAATTTCAGACTAATGATATTTATATTAATTTGGAAGTCATAATATTTTACTAGAGACCAATTATGACTTGTGGGCTTTTAATGGGATTAGGCCCACTGTCAATTTGATATGAGCCTATTGGGTCGCACACAAAGAGCGTAATGGATATGATATGGTTTAAACGTGATTTCGAATTTGGTTTGAAATCTGTAATGAGGCGAAATATCTTAACTATCAGATATTATATCTCGTTGAGATATTATCCCTAAGATATCGCCGCGTAACTTAAACGTGTTAAAGAGTTAACAGATAATATAAGATATTATCCTAAAGATATCGGTTCGTAACTGAAATACGTTAAAAGGTTAACGTGAGATTCTATATAAGATATATAGAGAATTTTCAGTTTTTACGGATTCAATCTATCTCTCCCGTTTTTGAGAAAAGCGACGAGCGAAAGAGAGAGAAACCCTGGTTGCGGAAAAGGAGCTAGCACCCTCGCAATTCCTGTTCGTGACGTTCGCGTGTGGATACCAATTGAGGGTGGTCATTCGTAGAGCAGCACATGTAGTCCGACACATTCAGATCGTCACAAAGGTTAGTAATCTATTCAGATCAATTTGAAACGCATGGATCTTGATAGGTTTCTAATTTTCCGCTGCGTATAAACTAGTTATGCATGATAGAAACCCCAACAAATGTCCCCTGGTCTCCTCATCCCCCGCCGTGCCTGGCCTGGTGGTAGTGCTGTCACCTCTTCTGGTGCCGCTCATAGCCCCCACGTGGGCCTCTATCATGGAAACCGTGACTCCCTTGTGGGCTTCCTCCTCGGCCCCATGTCCTCCCCCGCCGTCGCCTCCCAACCTGCCCTCGTGCTCCTCCTGAAAGTCGCTGTAACCTCCACAAACTCTCCAGGACGCCCCTCAAGGGTGCAGGGTGGAGGTCGCCCTCTGTCATCACCATATCAAGGGTCGAGAGGGTCCCGAAACCCTCCCCCATCGTTGCCATACTCCTGAAAAACTCCCAGTTCAAAACCGTCATCGTAACCATGTGCTAGGTCCTCTGAAACCCTCTGCAATCCTCCCCTCCTCCACGTGATGCGCCAAAACCCCCGCGATGAGGTTGTCTGGAGTCGGCGGGGCCTCGGTGGCCCGGGGGAATGGCCGCCAAAGCCGGCCGGCTTTCATCAGGGCACTAGCAGCCTTGTCGCTGATTGGCAGGGCCCGTCGTGGCCCTGTGGGTGTCCGTCGAGCCTCGATGGCCC
This sequence comes from Scilla litardierei, assembly GCA_030789695.1. Classification (NCBI taxonomy): domain Eukaryota; kingdom Viridiplantae; phylum Streptophyta; class Magnoliopsida; order Asparagales; family Asparagaceae; genus Scilla; species Scilla litardierei. The sequence goes on from CM061141.1 coordinate 41,605,668, forward strand.
ATGGGGAAGGTCCCCAGGCCCCAGGTGACCTGCGGGGTCCTGGCGTGGGCCCCCGGGCCCTTTGTCCTCTGTCGCAAGCTGCGGGGATGCAGCTAGGCCCGTCGCCCCCTCGATCCACCTCGTCCTCTTCTGGGTCCGTATCGTCGAGGTCTGTGAGCCTTTCGTCCTCTGTATCCATCGCTACATGCTTTTTCTTGTCCAAACGTGGCACCTTTGTCGCTGTTTTAGGGTTCACATCGCCTCCTTTCAATTGCGACGTAATCTCTCCAAGTTGGAAGATGATTTTTGCTAGGGCTTCGCCGTGTTGCTTCAATTGTTCCCCATGCTTCGTTAGGGTTTTCTTCATGCTCGCGACCTCGCCCTTAATGCCCGTGATCTCTTCCGTAAATTTCTCCTCCAACGCATCGATCCGATCTTTGGATCACGTAGCCGCCGACATGGATCAACATGCTCTGATACCAAAATGACAGGAACTAAAGAGAATCTAATTTTTTGATTAAACTGAAAATAAAATAACGGGCTACAATCAAAGGGATAAACTTCCTCCCAAGACGTCAATTGATAATAGACGTCCGCACCTTCCCGAAGAACTAGGAGATCTCTCCTCTCAATCACAATTCTCAAATTTCACATAACTAGGGCCGGCCGGCTATTCCCCTATTTATAATCTTCTAATTAAATGTGTAATTACCCAAATATCTCAATTTTAATAAAATAATACAAAACACACCTAAATAGGCCCCATTTGGACCGGATCTAACAGATGGCAATGACTGCCTTTTTTTATTTCCTTTCTTTTTCCTTTTTTGGGGAGGGAGTGAGAGCGTCTTTCTGAAAAAGAAGAAAAAGAAAAAGAAAATGCATAGGCCCAAACGTCTAATTCATTCAAATAGTTTGGGACTACCAATCAATTGAGATAAGTTGATAACATCTTATGAAATTTTTTCCATAACCCTAGATACCTTACCAAACTTTGTGTAAGCTAGGTAATCATTTACTCAAGATTTCTAGATTAACAAAAAGTGGTTATAAGCAATCGGATCAGTCATCAGATTGGTCTACGTCTGTAGAATCGGGCAAGATTGGGGGTTCAATCAGGATCCACCTGGTGTTTATTGTTTTTCAGTCATGTGGATCTAATTATATTGTTTTAACCATCTTGCAATAATTCTTGGATGTGTGGGAGTCAATCTGGTTGTATGCACTTAAGATAAGGTTACGTAAGAATTGAGCTGATTATATAAACCGGCTACAATGCACCCAAACATCTATCTGTCTATCTATCAATTCATATTTATTCATACACAGTTTGTTCCGACCAACCAAACAGCCCGGTGGGTTGGCCACCCCTATGGGTGATGCACAATGAAACAAACATATAAAAAGTAAATATATATAATTGGATTTCTAACCGTTGGATTATAGGTTCATTGAGATGTGAAAAGATCTCAAAAAGGTGTGGACATGGTATCTGTGCCCCTGCGGGTGGTAATGAAGTGAAGGGGAGGCAAGCGATGAGTGTGGCTTGATTTACCTGGTACATAATTTGACTTTATTGGAGTTGATGAAACCAAAAGGCAGTTATATGATAGTGCAAGGCGATCAATTTCGGCTGGTTGCTATTAGGGAAATTGTGGGGTTAATGATAAATCACAGTTATATGAATGAAAAAAAAATTCGTTCAAATGCAATCTGGATGATACCAGTTCTTCTGAAATCTATTCTCCCAAGTGCGGAGTAGGCTACTTCACTTAAATTGTTGGCAGATCAGATACTTGCAGAACATGACTTTTTATCTACATCTGTTTCGTAGTATGTAGATCAAGACAAATATTGTGTATCATCTTATGGATGGCCTGCCTTGTTGCTGGTAGTGTGAGCAAATTTGATTATTTTAATTTTTTTGTTTGATCCTGTAAAAGCTCTTGTAATTTACTAAGGTTTTTATTTATTCCATTCATTTTTTGTGAGTTATCTAAGGATTTTTTTCAATGTACTTGTATAACGTTACATGTGAATTGGTACATGTGCTGCAGTTCTTTCTTGAGTTGATGAAAGTTCCCAGGGTTGAGTCCAAGTTAAGAGTGTTTTCTTTCAAGATTCAGTTTGGCACACAGGTTCTATGTTTTTTCCTCATCTTTGTTCAGACTGAAAGTTGGTGAGTTTCATGATTCATTTTATTGACTCTCTCTGTGCTATCAGCTATCAGATACTAGAAGGAGCTTGTGCATCGTTAACTCTGCATGTGAAGAGGTATCCTTACATTCCACTGTAATATTGTGCTTTTGCATCTTGTTCTATATCATTATGGAGATCATTTATAACATTCACTGTCAGATTCGGAACTCTGATAAATTGAAAGAAATCATGAAGAGAATTCTCCATCTTGGGAATACATTGAACCAAGGAACTGCTAGAGGTAACAAACATTTGCTTATCTTCAGAAATATTATTAATGTCAAGACAATAGAGAACCGATGTAATGATTCTAATGGGAAGAAATTTGTTTCACATTGTGCTATAGTTACGTATAAATATGATAACAGCCCATTGTTTATCATGCTTGGCAGTCTATGCTTTTGCTGATATCTTTTGTCTGTGATGTTTATACCCTGGCAGAAAACTCAAATATGAATTTCCTTCATATTACTTTACAATGCATTGCCTACATAAGGCTTACAAAATACTACATCACATCGTTCAGTTATTCACACCTTCAACATCATTAAATCACAATATTATATACTTATTTAATCCATTGATACAAGGAAAATTAAGGTATGATGTTGTGTACTTTAAAGTCCATTACAGGTACAAGATACTTATAATGCATATACCTTGCTTCTAGTAAGCTAGGTCAATTACTCAAATGAAGGCAACCTAATCATGACTATCTGATGGGATCTAGCTATGTCAGATTGGATTTCTCAGAGTAATTTTTGAGTCATTAGTTTAATGTTATTTTAGTTTGAAGTTTAGTAGGAACTCGAGTCTTTATGTTATTTTCTTATTATAATAGTTTTCTTTAGTCTCACGTCGGCTGTTGTAGGAGTTGGGTCAAAGTTGTACGGTTATAAAAAGGTCTCAAACTTGTTTTATTTTATTTGATGAAATTGATTAAATTTTTGTGTAAAATTTTGTTTGCATTTATTGCATTGAAAGTGTGAGAGGGCTTGGTTGCTTCAACGTGAGATTTGAAAAATCTCAATTTGTGAGGTGTCTGATACATGATAAGAGCTCTGAAAATTTATCAAATCCTTAAACATTTCCTCCAAAATTCCAAAATTCCTAATTTTATCCTTCTCCAAATCTCCCGCCATAACTATTCTCTTTAGTTATGCGACAAATTTCATGTGAGAGTCACATCCCAATCTTTTTTCTTTCTTGTCTTCATCATCATTTTCTTCGTCTTTTTAGGTAGGTTTTAATTCAAAAAAGAGAAAAAAGAATAAGAAAAAAGCGGGAGAAAAAATCATCAAAAAAGGATAGAATATAAAAAAGTGAGGAGAAAAACTCGTCACTCCCGTCACTAGCCTCGCCTTCGGCCATCTTCTTCCTCAATTGGCTTATGCTCCAACCTCGTACCATATCCAATCACCCATCATCCTCCACCTCATTCTTTGTGACTGTAACTGTCTCCACTTTCACACGTGGTTAAAATCTTTATCATCGTCTACCACTATCAACGATATCCCCATCATTACCATCATCTGTTTAAGTTGCTAACACCCATTTCTTATTCCATCATCACCGCCATCATCAGATCCATTTGAAGCCATTGCTGTCGGCCCCAGTTTATCTTCCAATATGCTTAACTATCACCATCACTGCCTCCGATCATCGTCGAAGCCCGATGATCTCCTCCCTAGCCTCGTCGAAGCCTGATAAGTCCATTTTACATCACCGCCTTCAATGATGGTGAGAATTTCCATCGGATCGATACCAGCATGGTCCAAACCGATCGTTATAGAATGAGATCATTTAGAGCTAAATATGTCATCGGCTCAGAATTGAGCTACCACTATGTATCAGCTCAGATCCGGGCTACAAAGCCGACTCAAATTAATCAATTTGTTGACCAAACCATGCCACCATAAACATGAGCCGAACTATTCTATAGTAGGAGCCAAGCCGTGTGACCATGCAAATTCAACATTTTTTCCCGGATTTTTGGGGTTTTCCTAAGCTGCTAGCATGCTTAACGTGTTTTCACATAATTTTGTTATTTGTCAGGTATTTTTTGAGCATTTCGCGTGAAATTTACAATGTTGATCATTTGGATCAAATCTCTACAAACCTTGTAGATCTTACGTGATGCACCAGAGCTGCTATAAATGGGCCTCAAACTTTTTTATTTTAATTGAAGAAATTGATTAAAATTATGTGTAAACTTTCGTGTTTCAAATTTTTTGCGAGAATGAGCTTGGTTGCATAGGTGTGATATTTGAAAAATCTACACGTGCGATGTGTATAAATCGGTGATCATCATATTTATGAGATGAGAGCCCTAAAAATTTATCATATCTCTAAACATTTTTCTAAACATCTTAAATCTTTAATTTTGTTCTTTCTCAAAATTTCCATCATACTTTTCATCTTTCATCCTGTGTCACCATCTAAAGCTGTGTGTTTTCAAAAAGAACATGCCTATTTTCACAGGTGTAAGTCATTGACAGTGACAAAAACATTCCATTTAGTTTCAGCTATCTTGTTGTGTCACGTCATTTAAAACTTTTTTCCACGTGTACTTATTCAGAAGTAGTGGTGAATTATGCAACAATTTTCTTAATGATTATTCTTGTCCTATTTTACTTATTGCGACTCCTTTAAGGAGTTAGTAATAGTTTAGAATTAGTTTATGCGTTAAGTGCTTCTAAGGTTATATGTGATCCTATAATATGAATATCATTGAAATTGAAAGTGAAATTGTATAGGTGGTTGTAAGGCCACCTATGCTTGATGGGTAAGAATGTTAGATGTTACAATTGTGATGGGTTCTTTGTAGATGTAATATGTAGCTATATATAAAATAAACAGCACGTAGAGATGGAGATTGATTAACTCTCTCTAATCTATCTTTCAAATTTCCTCTCTATATCCTGTATTATGGCATTAGAGCCATAATCCTAATCCTAATTCAAAATTCTACGACAACCCAAAATTTAACCCTAACCCAGATCTCATCCACCATTATTATCTATCTCTAATCGGATTGCCATCACCATCTTCAACGAAGCTATCTTCTCCTTCATCTTCTTCCATGTTATACTTGCATGCATCATTGACAACCTCTAACACAACCCACAACTGTTGCCATCATACCCGAAGGCAATGTCCATAACGCTCGTCGTCTATATACATAACCTCACATTGCATGATTTGATTATGATCTGACCCGATATCAATGCCTGCATCACTAACGGCCTGATTGGACCTGATTTTGATGCTTGCAGAACACAAACTGCTCCAAACTGATTCTAACATGCTTTGAACCGATTCTAATATTAACAAATCCTACGAACCTATCATCCCCAACGATGTCTTCTTCTGCTTCATCCAGTAGGGAATTGCTATTGAGACAGATCTAATTACGGAGTTCACATACCTCCTTATTTTTTGCTGTTGTACATAGACCGAAATTGCATTTGTACTGAGTTTACATATCGGGAATGACAAAATTACCCTTTAGACATCTCGGTCGCTGGTAATGCTTTGCACTCCTTGCGAAGTCCGACACCTTGGCGACGAAGTTCTCATCGAGGATGATGTTGGTGGTCTTGACGTCGCGGTGGATGATCCCCTGAGCAGTGCCGGTGTGCAAGTAGTGCATCCCGCGAGCGACGTCGATGCAGAGCTCCAACCTCTGCTTACACGACAACGGAGGGAGGTCCTTGTCGTAGATGTGATCTCTAAAGGCCTGTTGGCCATGTACTCGTACACCAGGATCATCTCCTCGTTCTCGTCGCAGTAACCAATCAGAGACACGAGGTGGTGATGCTTGGACAATATCTGTATCTTGGTCTGGAATTTGGTGATTCGTTGATCGGACTGGGGGTTCCCTCGCTTGATGGCGACCTTGGTCCCATCGTCGATTTCACAGATATAAACGTTGCCAAATCCGCCCACTCCGATGATCCCCTTATCGTTCCAGTTCTTGGTCGCCTCCTGCAACTCGGCGAAGAAGTAGCGGCCGAGGCCCATGCTGACGAGAAGGTGCAGCCGTTCTTGTGGGAGCCGTAGCTGGACTTGCTGTTGCTGAAGGACTGGTCGGTGTGGATGGGGAGGAGCCACGACAAGAAGTTGTTTCTCCTCTGCCAGTCATGCGGCCTCTTGTACCACTTGATCGTCATCGCCCCGACGTCAGCCAACGCACCGAACCCCATGGCGATCTCCACGACCGTGAACGCCCTCGGCTTCCCGGCGGAGTCTGTGCACCCATAGTGAAACTGTCTGTAAACTCGGCAATTCTAAGGGGTTTTTAAAAAGATTTATTAAATGATAGTTTTGCCATTTTTTGAAAAATTAGGAGGTCTGTGAACCGAGCAAAGGTTTGTTCCAATAGCAATTCATTGAACAAGATAGTAAATACAATATCAAAAACATTAACATGCTTTAGTTTGGTAATTTAATTCTTGGATCCCAAGATATGATCATTGTGGTTAGTTTAAAGAGTTTATTTTATTTTTGATTTGGTGATGCATTTCTTGGATTCAATGAAGGATCATCATGATTAGTTTAAGGAGTTGGCTTATGAGTAGATCTTAAAGGACGATCTAAGAGTTTTTATTATAGATTTAGGCAGATCTTGGTTGATGTAGTTGGTTAGAGAGTGGTTATAGGAGGGACAAAACTGATTGCTCCATAGTTTCCATAAACAATCACTAATAGAAAACTAATCCGCATACTATTTGTTGTTGAAGTGACTTGTGGAGATCCATTTGATGGGTCGGATAATGAGTCATTTAACAAATTCTCGTACACCGAAGACATTAATGTGGACTCGTAATGGTATTTTGATCTTTAGTTAGTTGCTAAACTCAATGGAGCATGAGATACGATCTCGTAATGCATTTGAAGAGTATGAATGAGCTATGGAAGGGCTTGAGGTGTTGCACTATAGAAATAATTTGTTAGGGCTTATGATATGTCTTAGGCCATATGGACAAGCGGCTATTTCAGCACTATGTTGTCTCTTACCAGTCTTATATGAAGAGCTGAATGCTTCATTTTCGATATCGGCTGGTGATTAGAAGACGCATCATGTTATCAGCCTTTGATTGGAGAATGCATCAGCTTATCTTATGGTGATTATTAGCGTATCTATAACGTTTATTCTACAAGCTTTTCCATATTCAGATATCCCAAGGTAAAGGTAGTTGTGATGGAGGTCGCATAGGTTGTGGAGGTCGAGCATGATGCACATGCATTTATAAGACAACCCATATGATTTCATAAGACAAGTCTTGGTAAGAGAAAATCAGTCATTACTGCCAGGAAGACATGCATACTAAATCCACTCGTACAGAAGGAAGGATCACAGATGGATTCCCACTGTAGTCTCTTCTCAGGAATACTCCTATACATCAATAAGTATGGAGATGACTAATGAGTGGAGTCATTACCAGCTATTTCAGAAATTAGATACTTGGTTGATGCCCTTTTTTCCACAATGACACCAGCGAAGATTGGTAAACATACTATTTTTATTTCCTCATCTATTCATAGAAATTGGATAATTGAGTCATGCACATCTTATCACCTGGATGGGGATTCATGTATATAATTTTCTTTTACTTTTACATTCATTTTTCAAAAAATGGCACCAATGGATTGTTCAACATCCTCATTTGGGAGGTGTTGGCACGATAAATGCCACACAATCTTTACATTTGTTTTCTTTGCTTGGTATTGTTGTAGTAAATTGACATGTTCTTCGAATTGTTCAACAACCATCTTTCCTTATTGTTATTATCTTCCAAGTGGGTGTAACGAAGAAGATTATCATAGCATATGAATCGTGGGACTTGTATCATTTGAACCTTAAGATTGGGCCAGTAGTATGTTCCAATATCACCACTCCACTTACTACATATCTTGGTTTGGGACATCCTTCTTTACAAAGTCTGAAAATCCTAGCACTTGAATAATTTTTCAGTTTCAGTTTTGAAATATGAGCCGTGTCAGTTTTAGAAAGTAGCATTTTGTATCTCACCCACTTAAAGTCAATAAATGTGCTAGTAGTCTTTAAAAGTAGATCTGCAATCTTTTCTCTGTTTAAAAATGTTTTATACTGAAGTCGAAACTCAATTTTGTATTTCTATTGATTCCTTATAAAGTGATAATGCAACGGAATACTTCAATATCTAGTTTGCTGACTCCATGTCTCAATCTAGTATTATACAACATTCTTTATGTTCATATACTCAACATAATAGGTTTTCAAGTGGAAGAATAAACATGTCAGAGGCTGCTAGGACAATACTCATTCATATGTATGTCTGTGTGATGTTCTTCCTGCTTATTGTTTGACAACGCTATGCCTTCATCTATGCCGGATGTGTGTATTCCATGTAAACTATTTGTATTCCTGCTGATATTTTTCCCTTACCACACAAAAACTTCAGCATGAATGCTTTGTACAATGATGATCGACCCGATAATGCTAAATTTGATCCTCGAACTTTGAAGTGTATTTTCTTAGGATATTCCTAAACTCAAAAAGGATACATGTGCTTTTGTCCCACAACAAAACAAATTTTGATTTAGTGTATGTAACATTTTTTGAGTTTCAACCAAGGTTTTAGGTCTCGGTCTCGGTCTCGGTATCACTCCGGCCAAAATTTAGGTTTTGGTATCAGTATATAGCCCTTTTCAGTGGTTTCGGAAGCAAGGTTTGGTTTCGTCCGTATCGTTCGTATCGGTAGTTTCGGTATCGGTATCAGTTTCGAAGATACTTTAAATATGTATATACTATATACTCATAGTGACGTATTACATACAGTTACATTGTAATTTATACATAAAAATGCGTACAAAATTTTTAGATGTAACTAATATAGTAATCTAGCCAACCATTCATTATTTTATTTTGTCTTTTTCTGTATTTCTGTTGTTTCATGTATTTTTTGTGTATTTTTCTGCATTCTATATTTTTCTGTATTTCTGTATTTTTCTGTATTTTTTTATTTTTATGTATTTTCATAGATTTTTTGTATTTCATGTATTTTTTGTATTTTTCATGTATTTCTATATTTTTCTGTATTTTACTACATTTTTCTTATATTTTCATGTATTTTTCTGTATTTCTGTATTTCCGTAATTTTCTGTATTTTCCTTGTATTTTTCATGTATTTTTTTGTTCACACTTCACATTACTCATTTGTAAAACAATTAAATAATTAATAGATATGAAAGAACAATAAAAATTGACGAGCCATAAATCTGACTTCATAATACAAAAGCTATACAAAATACATCAAAAGATACAAAAATGAAGAAAATAAATTAAAAGATACAAAAATCTTATTCGTAGTTCTCATCATCCGGCTGTGGTGCATGGTAGTATGGAGGATAGAAATACTGCATCTGTTCGAGGCCTAAAAAGATATCATCATGTTATCATATGCTGATGGTCAGCTTTGCTCGATGAAAGGCATGTCATGACTGCCTTGACTGCTGGACTGCTCAGTCACGTTCGGACCGTACCTGTATTGACTACCATAATCTGCATAGACATCAGAGTGTCTGTACGGTGCGCAATAACCGACATGACTGCTTGAGTATCCACCGGAATACGATTCATGAATGGCATGAATATCATAACCCCCATAATAATCAGAAGAACATTGATACCCTTGATATTCAGAGTGTCTACCGTAGATATCGTCCCCCGTTCTTCACTTGGGTACTGCCTATCATGATCTCTATACCCATGTGAATGTGGTGTATCATAAGCATGGTCCCCACGTCTCTCAGTATGGCGAACGAATGTTGACGTACCACAACCTCCGTCCGTAGGACCTTGGTCATCGGGAGAGGAAGCATCATCACTATCGTGTTGAGCCTGAGTGGCTGCCTTCTTTTACTTGTACGTGATATTCGCTGGGACATGACTTGGCCGCGGCTGGTTGCTTCTTGTACATTCTGCTTCCACAAGTGCCTCTTCCAACCAAGGATTATCTTTTTCATCAAGCACCCTGTCTTCAGTCTCCCTGCTCCATTCCTTCAATGGATTATCCTCATGGAAAATTTGATCCAAATCGATCAGTTGGTGATCGTCCTTCTCGCTCCTTTTCGCATGTCTATTACCCAGTCTCATATTATAATGCACTTAGACCATCCTTTTAAGGTGTTCCATTGTTAGCCTGTTCCAGGTCTTAGTATGAATGAGTGAGAATGTGGTCCAGTTTCGTTCACAATTGGAAGAAGAGACCGTTTGGCTCAAAACACGCACAGTTAAGCGTGTAAGAGTTGGTGCTTGCTCTATCTAACGCTTAACCATCGTTGAGCTGCAAAAAGTTTCAGTGGTCAGAAAAGATGGATCGTTTTATGTGGAACATATAGAAATCTAAGATCCTTATCGATACATGGAGTAACCTTTGTTATTGTCATTTCCGTCTTAGCGGAGTTGAAATAACCAACTCTCATCTTATATGCCTCCAACTACAATTATCAATCATAATTTTAGAATGTGAACTACTACATCGAATCATATATCAAAATAAAAATGTTCGAATTTCATTTACCTCTCTGTCAATGTCAATTTGCTTCGAGATGTCTGGTTCCAGCCTCTCGCTCACGCGTCTGAGTCCAACCAGCACCTCGTTGTCGTTTGTTGCATTGGAGGAGTACTGAAAACGAGGATTCAGAAAATAGCCTGCAGTATGAATATCTTGATGTAGCTGCTTATCCCATCTCTTATCGATTATGTCCCACCATTTTCTATATTTCCTACCAACATTCTTCCGAATTTTCTCTTTTACACGGTCCATGGCCCCGTATAGATATCCCATCTCGGCCTTATCATCGCTGTCGACCATTCGGAGAACCTTCACCAGGGGCTCAAATATGGGGATGACATTTGAGATAGCTTGCCAGAATTCATCGCTGTGAATCAGATCGTATACGTTGTTTCCAACGGTCCTTTTTTTGGTTTAAGCATTGGAAAGCTCTCAGACCAGTCCCTAGAGGTGATCATTCTCCGCTGGTCATCTCGATGTGCGTACAGAGAGTCTAAAGCAATGAAGTGGGTCGCAAATCTTGTGATCGCGGGCCTGATCAACTCTTTTCCACCCGTCTCTCTTCTCATTAAAGCTAATCACACATCCTTTATTGTATACGAATCTTGTTACCATCTGACTTTGTACGACGATAATTTTGACTACTTATTTTGTCATGTTAAAAAATATCAAGTCGATGCAATGCGCCGCACACGGAGACCAATACAGATGTGGTGTCTTTCGCATCAGCAGCTGTCCAGCTGACATGTAGTTTCCTTCGTTGTTAGTAACTACTTGGACTACTCTATGCTCTCTAATTAGTTCTACATATTTGTCCACAAGATCAAATATGTACGGACCGTTCTGGAATTGGTCGGTTGCATCCACAGAGTCCAGGAACACTGTCCCGTGGGTCAAATACACAAGTTAATAATCTTCATTCGATTTTGGATTGCCCAGCCATCGCACATCAGTGTGCAACTGTATTCATCCCACTGAACACGAAAAGTTTTTACATAATTTTTGATCTGTTCATACTCCAGTCCAAATATGTGTATGACAGCTCCCAAGCAGTGGGTGAAGCAACGCCACGTCTTGATTCCGCAATAGCATCCACCATGTGCCTGTAATATGGGCTATTAGTCACATTGTATGGGATGTGGTTGAAGTAGAAAAATTTGGCCATATCTCGGCCAACATAGGCTTTGACATTCTTCATGAAGGTATTCTTTATGGTCGATTAGGATTTACCATGCTCCCTTATAGAAAAAGGGTCGACACCGGGTCTGAGAGCACCGGCTGGTCTACAGGTTGACTCAACATCGCGAGCAGAACCGCACGTAAACATACCGGCCATTCGGTCAGCACGACTATCCAATCTGGCTAGCCCAGATGCCACAGACCCAGACGGTCTTGCTCCCCCTTCTATCCTCGCTTCTAATCTCTTATTCGGCAAGTTCTTGCCTACTTCTAAGAGCTCTTCTAAGGTCTCTCGCCTACTCGGTGTCATCCTCATACTCATCTGAGTCATTTGCTACTTCCTCCGTAGGCCTTCTCTTATCTCCTCCTCGATCCTCTTCTCAAATTTGGCATGTACACTTTCTTTCTTCTTCTCAAATACGTGTGTTCTCATCTCTTCACGCACTTCTTTCGGTGCCTCAGGGCATGTCTGCACATCCCCGGTAATTCCCGTCAAGTGTTTCTTAAAGCAGACACGCTCCCATGCATTTCTTTCCGGCAATAGTTGCACCTTGCGTGTCTCGATCATTTTACAATGGGACCATCCAATATCTACCGTCTTCTCCTTTGGAGTTCTTCGAGACATTTTAATTACTGCAACATATAACAAGAGAAAAATTGTAGTTAAAAACTTATTAGGAAGTTAAAATTATTATCACACAACAATTTATGTTTCATAATAATTTAATTTATTAATGGCTACCCTAATTTAGGAAGTTGAACAATTATCACATGATTAACTTAGAGCGTAACAATATTAATCAAACAATAATTATCACATAAGCATCACAGATTTATTATAAATTATCTCATAATAAAGGAGATCTAATTATCAAAAATTCAAACATTTATAGTGCACAATAAATAATAAGAATTTTAACATTTATAGACATTTTCACATTTTTACTAGCCATTTTCATTAGATATTTTCACATTTTTAGTATTTATTAGTATTTCATACTAGTATTTTATGAAAACTTTCATATATTTAAGTTTCATATATGTTTACTAGACATTTTCAATTTTTTTAGCATTTTAAGGAATTTTTCTACCCTCTTTAGTATTTTAAAGAATTTCTTCTGTATTTTATAAATACTAGTAAATATTAAATATATAGACATTTTTAGTTCTACTTATATAATTTGTTAAAATTATTAGTATTTCTTTAGTATAAAATATGTAATATGTAGCATTTATTTGTATTTTACTTTGTTAAATAATACTTATGTAATTTGTGAAATTTTTTCTATCTATATTATTTTTGTAATAGATAAAGTATTTTGATAGAACTTATAGTGTAATAGATACTAAATTGTGTGTTTGACTATTTTCACTATTTTAAGTATTTTTTAGTATTTCTAGTATTTTTTACTCTTTTCAGTATTTTTATAGTATTTCAAAGTATTTATAATTTTTTTTAGTATTTCTAAGTTTCAAACATCTTTTTAGTGGACATTTGTCCTAACAATAACATAATATATAATTTTTTAGATAAATAAGTTAGTACTTAACATAATATATAATTTTTAACGGTAAATGTCTAGCTTTTTATGTATTTTTCTGAATTTTTTTAATTTCTAACATTAATTTGTATACATTAATTTCTAACATTTTTTATAATTTCTAATTTTCTATTTCTAAATTTCTAATATTAGTTTCTCTTTTTTATAGTGAAATGCATTAAAATAAAAATGTAGTTATACATTATGTCACATTAATATATCATTAATTAATGCAGTTAAACATAGGGTATTGTATGTAATTAATTAATGTAGTTAATTTATCATTATCTAATGTAGCTTCTCTTTTATTTAAGTATTTTTTCCTCTAACTGTGTTTTATAGGGTAATTTAATTGATGTTAGGCAAATAGTATTTTTCAGGAGTCTAAATAGTATTTTTAGGATTTATTACGTATTTTAAAGTTTTTTCTGTATTTATTGTGTTTTTCCGTATTTTTCCGTATTTATTATGTATTTTAAAGTATTTTTCCGTATTTAAGTATTTTTCGTATTTTTATGGTTTACACATTAATTATTTAGTATTTTAAGTATTAAGTATGATAGTAATTTAGTATTTTAAGTATTTCTTACCTCTTTTTATTAAGAAAATTTTGTATTTTTAGTATTTAATAGTTATTAGCATTTTTAGTGGAACCTTTCTAGCTTCTAGGACTTATATAATTTTTATAAGTATTTCTGCAGTATTTTGAATTAAGCAATTAGTATTTTCTACCAATAATTCCGTAACTTTTATTAATATTTATTAGTACTTTTTATACGTATTTTGTCGTATAAAGAATTAAGTACCTAGTATTTTTGACTAATAAGTCCTTAACTTTTGTTAGTATTTATTAGCATTTTATTAGTATTTCTTATACTAATCATTAGTATTTTCTACCAATTAATAACTTAGTGTTGATTTGTATTTTTCTAATTTATAAATTTTAATTTCTAATCATGTGCTATTCTCCGTAAACATTTTCCGGCAACACACTTAACCGTCTTTATAGCATGGCGAAATTGTAAATAAAATTCAACACGTTTAGCAAAATGGAGGATGAGAATAGCAGGACAGATACAACTTTAGTAATTAACTGAACATATTACATTATTTACAAGTTTGCCATTCTATTTGATTTAACGTTAACAAAGGGGTTGGTAATCTTGTAAATAAATATAATACATTGGTCATTTTACAAATGGTGGAGGCTGACTGGAGATCGCACGTGACCCACATGCGGTCTGCTGTAAAATTATTTCCATAGCAATTGATTTACATTTATTTACAAGTTTATCATTCCCTTGTTTTATTGTTAATAAAAGTAATGGCAAACGTGTAAATAAATGGAACCTAATGGGCAAAGTTCTTTTAGTCTTTGAGCGGAAAATTTAGGGCGCCTCTTCGACGCTTCGAGCAGAAAATTGAGACGACGGAGGGTCTAACCTCTGCGTTCGCTGGCGAAAATCTAGGGCTCCTCTTCAAACTCAATCGGTGATCGGAGGTCAGGGTAGCCGTCGATCTGCTCCTTTTGATCTCTCCTCAAAGTCGAAGGTGCTCTGCTCTACTTGCTTTCTTCTAAACGGCGAATCAGCTCTTCTCTTCAAGCTGGGGTTCGATGCTTCGTCGCGTCTCCGATGTTAGGGCAACCGAGATCTGCGAATATCTTTGATCCCTTCTCCTCTTGTTTTCTCATCGGTAGCGAATCTCCTCGTCCCTTCAAGATAAGTTTTTTTACTGAGAAATTTTCAATTGAAAACCCCTAAGTTTTTTTGTGATCCCCTCCTCTAGTTTTTATAGTCATTTTATTGCTCTCTGTTCATTCACGAGGGTTTCATTATGCATTCACGAGTTTTTCAATTTTCGCTTTCACGGTGGCTTCACGTGGTTTTTCACCGAGGATTCATGAAGTGATGAACTGTAATTCTCAAGCTGTCAATTTTCCGACCGAATCTAATCTTCCTTTTCCTCTGT
The DNA here is from genome assembly GCA_030789695.1 of Scilla litardierei. Taxonomy (NCBI): domain Eukaryota; kingdom Viridiplantae; phylum Streptophyta; class Magnoliopsida; order Asparagales; family Asparagaceae; genus Scilla; species Scilla litardierei. Next base: position 41,621,098 of record CM061141.1, read on the forward strand.
TTCTTGCCGAAACATTAGGGTTTCGACTAGTTTTGTCGTGTGTCGGCCTGTTTCGATCGATACCAACCGAAACTGGCCGAAACCCAATGGTATCGGCCGATATCGATTTCACCTACACGTTTCGGTCTTGGTAGCTGCCGAAACCGAAACGAAATGGCCGATACCATTCGGTATCTGCCGATACCTCAAACATTGGTTTCAACTATATTTTCAACTGAAAGGTTTATCTATTGAGAATTATCTTCAGAGTATTTTACTGATTTTGTGTTCCTCATATGTACACCTTCATAGTCATCTTCTGTAGGTACAGATTTTTTACCATCAATTTGACAGAAGTTACACAGTTCTACACCCCTTGTCAAAAGGATCCACATCCTAATTCACTATCTGTCATCTAATTCAAATGTTTCCTCTTCTACAAATAATGATGGGTCATCCATATCTGATCATGATTCTCTATCTCACTTCTGAAGGCACTCATGCATGCAATGCTTATCCTATATTTAAACTCTCTTTCTTTTTGTGATCTCTCCTTCATTCTGTGCATTTGTTTCCTTGTTGATTTTTACCTTATTTCTAAGTCTGTTTTAGACGCCTTATCTCGTTTGGTTTGGCAAATTATTCTGTTATTGAAAATGGCTATTGAAAATGTGTTTGGTTGCGAGTGGGTTTTGATAGGACTTGGGGAAAATCAGTTTTTATTGAATTAAAACAGAAAATAAGAAAGTATAATTAACTTTTCTATTTTATTAACGAAAGTAATAAAATTGACTAAAAAGTTGTAGGTAAAAGGAATTGAATCAAAGACATCTTAAAGAAGAGGACAACAATTCAAATCGTGTAAGCACAATTTCACTTGCAAACTGTATGTTGAGGTCATTAAATAAATTTTATATATATAGAGAAAGTAAACCGGGTTGTATTCGGGTCATCCGGGTTGACATGCCAAACACATACTCGACCCGGATTTTATCTTGGTCGGGTCGGGTCAACCCGGATCCTACTTGACCCGGATTAGCCACTACCCATACCCGGTTAAGGAGGCCGTGTTCGGGTCAGTTCGGGTCGGGCCAAGCTCATTTTGCCACCCCTAAAAACAACACAGATAGGTCTCAATACTCCTATTGACGACCTCAATCTGACCGTTAGTCTATGAATGATATGCAGTACTCCTCTTCAAGACTGTCCCCATGCACACGAAAAAGCTCCTGCCAGAATTTGCTCAAGAAATTGTCTTTATCAGAAAGAATAAACTTCGATGGCCCATGTAACGAATAATCTCCCATAGAAAAACCTCAGCCATCGAAACAGCCATCGAAACAACACTGTAGGGATGCCGAAGTGGTATAAAGTGTGCGTATTTGCTGAGGCGGTCAACCACAACAAGTATGACTGTGAACCCTCCAGACTTTGGCAACCCTCCAATGAAATCCATAGAGACCTCCTCCCAAACCCGCTCTGGCAAGGTTAGAGGCTGCATTAACCCATCAGGAGACACCGCCATGTACTTGTGATGCTGGCAAACGTCACACTCTGCCACCATCGCCGCGACTTCATTCATCCCCTTCCAAAATACCTCCCTTGGCAGGCGCTTATAGGTCATGAAGACCCCAGAGTGGCTCCCTACTTCTTTGCTGTGGAACTCCTGTAAAATAATGGGGATGTGGGTAGAGAACCGCAGTATCACCAAGCGCACATGGTATAACAACTTCCCTCACTGCAAATAATATCTTGGGTGATCTTTCGATCCCTGTAAAAGTGCTGCTTGAATATCTGCTAGCTCCTGGTCCTCAATCTCTCGCAACAGTGACTCCCAATCCCGCAACACTGGAACGAACAAGCCTGCCAAGCGTATGTCATCATCTCGCATCGATAGTGCATTTGTAGCCTTGTTCTCCAACCCCGGGCGGTAATGTATCTCGAACTTGTACCTCAATAGCTTCCTAAGCCACTTCTAGTGCTCCTCCGCTACCATGCGTTGCTCCAACAGGTACTTCAGGATCATCTGATTAGTGCATACCACAAAACTCTGACGTAGCAGGTAAGGCCTTCACTTCTGAACTGCCAATACAATTGCCATCAACTATCTCTCATAGACGGACTTCAACGTAGACCTCACCGTCAGGACCTGGCTGAAATATGCAATGGGTCTCTAATCCTACATCAGCACTGTCCCAGACCGTGACTTGAATCATCTGACTCCACAACAAAATGTTTGCTAAAGTCCAGTAGTGTCAACACTGGTGCTGTAATCATGACCTTTTTCAAGGCCTCAAATGCATGCTTCGCCTCATTGCTCCAATGAAATTTTTCCTTCAGCAACTCTGTAAGTGGCCGTGTGATAATATCGTACCCCTTCACGAACTTCCTGTAATTCTCCGTCATGAGTAGGAATCCTCTCAGCCCTTGTAGTGTAGTAGGGAGTGACCAGTCAACCATAGCTGCTATCTTTGACCTATCGGCGGTCATCCCCTCTGCTGAGACCACGTGTCCCAAATACTCTACATTTGGCTGGGCAAAAATGCACTTCTTTCTGTTGGCATATAACTGCTGGTGCTGCAGCTCATGAAAAACTATCTCATGTGGTCTAAATGCTCCTCTAGGGATCGACCCAAGATATCATCGAAGAAAACAAGTGCAAACAGTCTCAAGTAAGGACGGAATACCATATTCATCAGGGTCCGAAATGTAGCAGGGGCATTGGTCAAGTCAAAAGGCATGACCAGAAACTAATAGTGGCCCTCATGAGTCCTAAAGACTGTCTTTAGCACGTTCTCCACGCGCGTCCTGATCTGGTGGTGGCCGGACTTCATATCAATCTTCGTGAAAATCACTGGCCCGTGCAACTCGTCTGGAGCGCATTAATAACATGGATGTGGAACTTGTCGAGGACCGTCTTTTTATTTAAAGCCATGTAGTCCATGCAGAAACGCCAACTCCAGTCCTTTACCAACAACACTGGACTGGAGAAAGGCTTAATGCTTAGCTGAATAACACCATCTCTGTCACCATCTCTGTCACCATCTGCTCGATCTTATCCTTCTGGGCCCGAGGGTAACAGTAAGGTCTCACGCTAATAAGGGACAACTTTTCGCAACACTATCACATGCTCATGGTCCCGTGGTGAGGAAAGACCATGTGGATCCTGAAAAACCTCCTCAAACTTGCACATCAACTGCCGCACTTCCTATGGAATGGTCTGCCCGCTATCAGCCTCCAACACCTCCTTGCTCACTAGCCCCTGCATCTTCACCTGGAAGCCACCCCCCAGACTGGATGGCCCTAGCTATGGTCTTCAGAGAGACCATGATCTTGCAGAGGCTGTGCCCCCTGTAGTTTCACAGTCCTACCGTCTTCATGTAGCTCCTTCCTGAGTATCTTCCAATTCACAATGTCCCCAATGTCTGTAACCACCACATGCCCAGAATCACATCTATACTCCCCAACTTCAATGACAGAAAGTCCACCACCTGAATTCCCTGCAATGTCAGAATAAGTGCTTGACACACTCTTCGACTGCTTTCCATATGTCATGTCCCCATCATGATGCCAAAACTGTCAGTATCCACCAACTGCATGCTGTGTTGCTCCATCGTCATCTGGAGATAAAATTGTGGGTGGCTCCACTGTCGATAAGCACCGTCATTGCTTGGTCATATATATGTCAGGTCAACTTCATGGTATGGTTTGGGATGAAACATACCATGAAGTTTAAGAAAACTTCCGTGACGTCCAGATGGTGATGCTCGATGTCCTCAGCCTCTATCGTCTGATCCTCAACCACGTCCTCATCCTTCTCGTCCAATATTAGCACTTGAAGTTTGCGCACTGCACATGTGTGCCCTGGGGTGAATCTCTCACCGTATTTAAAACATAGCACCTTTTGCATCTTCTCCCGTATCTCAACATCTGTCATCCTCCTGAACTGCCCTCCTGGCTGTGGCCCCCGCTCCTCCCTGCTAGCCTGGTCTGTCCCTGTCATCGCCTTTTGTCCCTGTCACTGCCTGACTACGGGAAATAGGTCCACTCCACATGCCTCTAGACCTCCGCTCCTCCATAAGACAGTCCTTCACCATATGGGCCAACTTCATGGCGTCTATTAGACCTTGGAGTCTCTTCATGCGTTGCTCTGTGCGAATAGTGGGATTTAGACCCTTCATGAAACTGTCTTCTAGTGTCTCATCGGGGATCACCTGAACTCGCCCTGATAGTGTTTCGAACCGCTCCATATACTCCTTTACTGTGCTGTCCTGCTTGAGAGCCAGTAACTACTTCTGTAAATTTCCTCCCTGACTCGTGAAACCTCTCCACCAGACAATCCTTGATCTCCTCCCAAGAGCAGAGACGTCGTCACTGCTCTCTCCATTGGACCAAGAGAGGGCATTCCCTTCAAAACACACATCCGTCGTCTCCAACTTCTGCTCCTCTTTGATGCGGGTCACTAAAAAATCTCTCTGCCATGTAGATCCTGCCATATGGATCATTACCCTCGAAGGTGGGCATCTTCAGCTACCGTACACGTCTATCCACACCAAAATTCCTCTACTCACCTCGCCTTAAGTGTCTAGGATGGGGGCTGGTATGTGTGTCTCCATTTGTCTCTGTGTACCTCCAAGCCCATGGTCTCCATGCATGTCTCCATGGTCTTCCCAATCCTCCAAGAATGGAGCCTCGACCTTCGTTCTCCAAGTCTCAATCCCTGCCGATCTCCTCTGGGAACTCGTCATAGGCGGGATGCGGGAGTTGTCATCTCTGCGCATCATATTGGTGGCAGTGTGGCCCTTGAAACTCGTCAACATCATCACTGTACTCCAGAAAATCCACAGGGGGTAGTCATCATCCTGTGCCGCCGCGGGGTAGCCGCAGGGCCCCCGTCGACTAGCATCACAATCTCTTGGCACTGTCCAGGCCTCGCCAAAGCTTGTACGCCCTGGCAGAGCCACAACAGGGGCTGGGCACCCCCGTCGAAGCTTGCCAGGGGCTGTACGCCATGGCCAAGGCTCGGCAGGGGCAGGGTGCCCCTACCGATGCCCTAAAGGGGCTGTTCGCCCCTACCGATGGTCGGTAGGGGCTGTATGCCCCTTCTGGGGGCGGGCCAAGGCCGGTCGCCCCTGTAGAAGGGTCGTCGGGATAGGTCGGCCCTGTCGACCCTCCTGGAGGGTCGGCCGGCCCTGCACCAATGTTGCAGAGGCCAGGCGGCCCTGCTGAGACCTCTGGAGGGGTCGGCTAGGGCTGTCGACCCCCTGGAACTCTTCCTCCACCTCCGACGACGTGTTCTAAACATTAGTGAGCTTCCCGTCTTCGTATTCCGTCGATTTGCTCTTGCCTTTCTCCAAAATCGACGCCTTTTTAGATCAATTAGGGTTTTCGTCTGCGTCGTTTAACTTTGCCGTGATGCCCGTGAGTTGTTGCATGATTTGTATTAGGGCCTCTCCGTATTTCTCTTGAGTTTCTCCACTTTTCGCTAGAGTTTGCTTCATGCCCTCAAGGTCGCCGTTGTATTTCTCCTCAAACGCATTGAACTTGTTCTTGGATCTCGCCGCCGCAGCCATAGATCTCATCGATCTGATACCAAATTGATAGGACTTGGGGAAAAATCAGTTTTTTATTGAACCAAAACTGAAAATAAGGAAGATTGGTGGCCACGTGTAGAGGTGGACCGCTCTCCCAAGACGCCAATTAAAGAGGATGTCTGCACTCTCTTGATGTAGAGGGATAATTTCACCTCTCCTTTGATTAATCTCTCACAAATAGTATAAGAAAATCCTTCCCCTCCTACGGACTATGAATAATGTCCAGATTTTATAATTTTGCATAAAAACCCACAAAATAATAAAATTCACAAAGGCCCAAAAGTTCGCGAAAACGCCACTGGATCATGGATTAGCCATCGAAGCCTTCTTCCGCCTCCTCTGATACGTGATAAGCCATCATGTTTATACTATAAAGTGAAACCCTTTTGGCTCCTTAACATGTTTAAAGGCTTGCTTGGTAGGTCAAAGAGGTATTCATGGACATATATAGTTGATTATTATGAGGTGTTCTCTCTGGTTGCTAAAATGACATGTGTTATCCTTGTCTCTCTTGTAGCTGTTCGCCATTGGTCACTACATTAATTTGTTGACAATAATGTTTTTCTTACTGGTATTTTTGATGAAGAGGTGTATACAGATCAACATCTTGACTTTGTTGCTTATGGAAAATTTGGAAAGGGTTGAATAATTCAAAGTCAGTTTATAGGTTTTGAAGCTGACCCTTAGAGCATGGTTTGTTAGGTTTATTGAAGTTGTGACGAATTTGGACGACAACAATGTCATAATGACTACTTTGTTTTTTATTGACATTGTCCGGGCAAGACTCTTATTGATGTATGTGGATGACATAATCATCGTAGAGATAATGTGGATGCCATTAGAAGATTAACAAAATTCGCTCGGTACAGAAGTTAAGACCACTGATCTTAGATTTTACTTTTTGGTATTGAGTTGCTGTTAGGATCCAAGATAAAAAGACAATTTTTATAGATAAAAAGTAGCCAAACACGATAATTGAGTGCAAAAGAGGTGCGCTCTCCTCCCAAGACGCCGAAGAGGATGTCCGCACTCGTTTAATCTAGATCTAACCTAAAGATGCTCAAGAGAAAATACCATTCATCAAGCATGAATACAAATGACTGCTAGCCCTAGTTTAAATAGAAAAATAAGAAAACCCTCTTTGTTGTGCGTAAAGTAATTTCTCCATGACTTGTTGTGCGCAAAGTACTTTCTCCATGACTAGCTGTGCGCAAAGTAATTCCCTCCCCTCTTTAGCCACGCACGGATCTAACATTACTCCGCCCCTGAAAATCCACCTTGTCCTCAAGGTGGTGCATGGAGTATGTGTGCCATCCATTCCACGTATTGCATGTCTCTTCCTGGATCAAAAGGATGAGATTGGTCTATACCACCTTCATTAACGTCCAGACGAAAGCCACGGTCGTCACCAGTCAGATCTGAAGGCCCTCTATACCCAAAATTGAGGTGTTGGCGCTCTGAATGACTTTGAACTGAAAACCAATGGCCTTGGGGCCCACGTCGTCCTTCTGGAAGCCCGAATGTTTGCTGTTTTGGGCCCAGAAAGTTGAAAACTCGCTGTCCGCTGCATCGGAGGGCCTGTCGTCGCCGCTGGAGAGGTGAAAGATGCCATGGGAGAGCATGCGGGGGCTGCCGGGCCCTTGCAGCCCCCTGCATGGGCTGCCGCGGCCCGCCGCCTTCATGACGCGACCCGTCGCCTTCGTGATGTGACGTCTAGGTTTTTTTCTTCTTGGGGAGTCGCCCTCGTCTTCCATCGTCGCCTTCAGATCTGGATCTGAAAATTTCAGATCCGGATCTGAAAATTTCAGATCTGAAATTTTCAGATCTGGGCATTTCTCGTCCAAAGATGTCGCCTTTGACGTCGATTTAGGGTTTCCTTCGCCTTGTGTAATAGCCGTCAAGAGGGAGAAGATCTTTGCAAATTGTTCGTCGTGCTTCGCTTGATTCGCCGCCAATTGGTTGATGAAAGCCGACAACTTTGCCATGGATTCATCGTTTGCCGCCAACGATTTCTTGATCCCGTCGATCTCGCTCGTGAACTTTGCCTCCAAGGCCTCAACCTTGTCGTGCGATCTTGTCGAAACCGCCATGGATCGTCACATGCTCCGATACCAAATTGTTAATAAAAGACAATATTTATAGAGAAATCAAAGCAATAGTCAGATAATTGAGCGCAAAAGAGGTGTGCTCTCCTCCCAAGACGCCGAAGAGGACGTCCGCACTCGTTTAATCTAGATCTAACCTAAAGATGCTCAAGAGAAAATTCCATTCATCAAGCATGAATACAAATGACTGCTAGCCCTAGTTTAAATAGAAAAATAAGAAAACCCTCTTTGTTGTGCGCAAAGTAATTTCTCCATGACTTGTTGTGCGCAAAGTAATTTCTCCATGACTAGCTGTGCGCAAAGTAATTCCCTCCCCTCTTTAGCCGCGCACGGATCTAACAGTTGCCATTCTAGGAAAGGTATCTATTTATCTCAAAAAAGAATTTGCTTGATATGCTATCACATGCTAGGATATTAGAATGTAAACTAGTTAATGCACTCATGGATCCTAATTTTAAGCTTATACTAGATCAGGGAGAGCCTTGCATGACCTGAAGGGGTATTTATGGATTATTGGAACTCTAAATTACCTTACCGTGTGAGTTGTCCAGATCAAGGTTTGAGGTATCGCCCGATACCTCTTGGTATCGGGCGTATCGGACCGGTACCGCCCAGTACCGGTCCGAAACCACATCAAAAAATCGGTATCGGCCGAAACCCTAGGGTTTCGGCCGGTTTCGCCCAGTATCGGACGAAACTGGCCGAAACCCTAGGGTTTCGGCCAGAAGAAACTGGCCAAAATCAAAAAAAAAGAGGAGGAAGAAGAAGAAACTGAAAAAAAAATTCGAACTTACCGGCAGCCGCCGCCGCCGCCGCCTCGCCGCGCCTCGCCGCGCCTCGCCGCCGCCCGCCGCCTGCTGCCTGATGCCGCTGCTGCCGCTTCCGGGAGAGAACGAGAGAGAGGGGGGACCGCGAGAGCGGGAGGAGGGGGGACCGCGAGAGAGAGGGGGGGAACGCGAGAGACGGGGGGAATAATGCGTGAGAGGGGGGATATTTTGAATGGTAAACTTGTAAATAAGTTAAATGTGTATAGGAAGATATTTTATGGCTACTTTGTAAATAGGTGATATGTGCACAAAGCAAAATGGTAGGTACGCAAAGCAACTCCAAGGCAAACTTGCAAATAAGTGATACGTGCGCAAAGTAAAACGGTGGGTGTGCAAGACAAAATTCTAGCTACTTTAGTTTTTTAATAGATTTTATGTATTTAAAACTACCGATACTGACCAACCGAAACCCACGTCCGATACCGCCGAAACGGACGATACCGATACCGAAACTTAAATTTTCGAGAGAGCGATACCCTCTCCGAAACCGATACCTAAAACATTGGTCCAGATATTGCATATCATGTGTCTCTGTTAGTATGGTTAATCTGTTTATGTCTGATCTTCAGATTGGATATTGGGAAGCTGTTATATGGATACTTGCGTTATCTTAAAAGTGTTTTTGGTAGAGACATTCTTTATTTAGATTGTAAATATTGTTGCATTGCTGTATTCTTAGAAGCTAATTAGACATGTTTGCCATATGATCGTTGTTCTATGACAAGACACTATGTGTTTATGTAAGGTAATCTTGCGTCATGGATAAGTTAGTTAATCTAGATTTAATGTAGCATCTAAGTACCAACCTATAATGAATACTATTTCTGAGTTAATGTGCATTTAATAGTTGGTGAACTTAAATATCCATTTTCAATTCCTATGAGGCTTTAAGCCACCATCTACATTACTTGTGATTTAGTTTTTAATAAGAGAATAAAACAGATTGATGTTGATTATTACATTGTTTGAGAGAAGATTTAGAAGAATACGATTAAAACCAGACATGCTGATGTTGAATGGTGGGGAGAAAGATGTAGCAGGAAAATTAGGGAATAACTAATTAACAATTTTATAGATTTTTGGGCTGTGTACCTTAAAAATCTGACGATCATCAACTCTAATGCCTCGCACATGAAGGGTTTTTTAGATCTTAGATTCAGGCAACCAAGCACACTCAAGATTTTTAAAAGTTTATACAAATGTTCATTCATTCAATATATCCATAATTAAAATGTTAGACTACAGCCCATATTTATAAGAGAAGAAGCAAATTCTTGTTACAACTCTTTCTCAAACTTCTAATAAGACTCAAACATTTTAATAAAATAAACTAAAAGAGATTTCTTTAAAACAGAAATCTAACTAAAAGAATTTTAGTGTTGTGAGTTGAGGGAGGCTTTTAGCCTCCTTCCCCTCATCATCTCACCATTACTCCCCACTAAGTTAGTGGGGAGTCTCTTGGACTCCTAAAACCTATTCTAAATGAATATATTGAGAGCCATGGCTTGTGCCATGGCTACTCCTAATGAGAGATCACTTTACTCTTCTTCCAATCTCTCTCAACACGTTATCAGCACGTTTGCTCTAAATTCTTTGAGCTTTTCATCCCGTCTCCCCTCAAAAATTCAATCCCTACACTTGAAGGAATCTTTTGCTGTGGCGAAGCTTTGCGGGGATTTTTCTTTGGAGCGTATCGGGAGCGGAACTATCTACGGATTTTTATTATCACGGTCTTCCCTAGATCTTTGATCTAGAGGTAATTTCTTTTCGATCACGTAGATACCCACAAACTATAGTAAGCAAAGATTTTACATAGCCAATTCTATAGGCTTGTATTAATCGGCACCATTTTTTGATAATCATCAAAATTAACAAAAAAAAACCATCAAAACCCTTCAGTTACAGCTCCCCAAGGGGGGTCTTAGTCACCATCGATGGGCCTCTGCCCTCGCACCCCCGGGCGGGGGGTCTCCAATCGCCTCCCCCCGAAGCGGTGGGGCCTCTGCACTCGCACCCCCCCGGCCGGGGGTCTCCGATCGCCTCCCCCCGAAGCGGGGGGGGGGGGGGGGGGGGGGCCTCTGCCCTCGCCCCCCCCGGCGGGGGGTCTTCGATCGCCTCCCCCCGAAGCGGGGGGCCTCTGCCCTCGAACCCCCCGTCAGGGGGGTCTCCGATCGACGTTCCCCCCTGAAGGGGGGCCTTTGACCTCGCCCCCCGCGAAAGGGGGCCTCTTCCGTCGTCTGCCCCCGACGGCAAACAGCTGAGGCGGTGAGCACGGGGAAGTACGTCGGGTGTTGGGTGAGGGAGTAGGCCGAGGTGTCCGGCGGAGGAAGGAGAGAGGAAACAACGGTCGTGGTGGCTGCGACGAGCGGCTGATGCCGGCGGTGCCTTGTCGAGATGGTCTTGATCGAGGTTGCAAGGTATCAGAAGTGAACAGGAAGGGCGAAGCGCGTTAAGGAAGAGGCGCACGGCTGTGGGCTTCGTCGGATGGCATCGACCTCTGCCGCGCCCCCCCCGAAGGGGGGCCTCTTTCGTCGCCCGCCGCCCCCCGACGGCGGGGGAAGGCTCTTGCTGCGCAGCCTAGCGGGGGGCTCTGGGCAACCAACCTCCCCCCGACAAACGGGGGGCCTCTGCCGCGCCAGGGGGGCCTCTGCAGCGCCGGTGGACTCTGTAATCTTGGCAAGGGGGAGGCTATTGCTTTTGGAATTTGGGGACTCTTCAGCTCCCCTACCAAATATACTAAAAATTTGATTTAGGGCTTAAGTTAATATTACCTTAAATTAAATTTTTTGATCATTACAGTAGATGGGCTGTTTATTGGGCCTGAAGCCCAATTTATAAATGAAAAAAATAATTTTTATGGGCCAGCAGCCCCATTTAGATTTACAATTAATTTTGAGTACCAAAATTGGGCCAGAAGCCCGTTTAATCCAATTGCAAACTTAAGAAGTTAATTAAAATTTTGCTAATGGCCATGAAGCCCAAATATCAATTTGGCTTATTGGGCTAGAAGCCAAGTTGATAAAATTGCTTAAATATTTTACCTATGGGCATGCAGCCCCAATCAAAATATTAATTTATTTTAATTTCTTGTTTTGGGCCTGACGCCCAGTTTGTTATATTGCTAAAAATATGTTAAACATCACTCTTGCATTATTAATTATTTATGGAATATTAGGATTTTTTCAAAATATAATTATCTTAAGGATTCTGCGACCGCTCTGCCGTTAGTCAACTAACCTAACGGTGTATGACGTCTCCCCGTGGTCCGAGAGATTATTATATTTTATAGTCTCCTTTTCCATATTATATATGCTTGAGTTATATGCGTGGTTATTTCTTTTGTGCATGTAGCATATTATAAACTGCGTGGATGTTTATATAAGTTAAAATGTGTTTGTGGGATCGGCCAGTTTGATACCTTTTTAAATTTCTTGTACTTTTATTTTCTTTTGAGAGAATTTGTAAGTGTGGATTAAATGTATTAATGCCAAAGACCGGTGTACCAGCATATGAAGACGGAGGTGAAATTTGCAAAATATAGGGACCCATTCTGGGTTTCCAACTTGTATTTTTCTTTTTCTTTATGGACAGTATATCAGACTTTGGACTTTGTACGTTTTTGGGTATCTGGCCGATCCCCACATTTTACTTATTTTATTCTTTATGCTTGAATTTACATCTTAATTAATTCATGCTTGTTTTAAAATGTATAAATTGACCAAAGTGGGACGAGGCAATAAGAGTAGAGCTGGACTCACTCTTGAAAAGCAAAGTCTTGGACCAGTAGTCTATACACCTGAATGTGTAAAATCTGTGGAATATAAGTTGGATTTCATAAGAAATTGAAATGAAGGAAATGTGATCATTTTCCTACTAAGCCTAAACTTCTCTGAAAAAGCCAATAAATGCAGCTCATGGACATTATGACTGCATACATATACGGCAATATAGATATAGAGATCTATATAAAACCCCCAGAAGGGTATACTCTACCCCAGAGATGAAAGAGAGACATAGAAACGTCTTTTCCATTAAGGCTACAAAGGTCATTAGTTGATCTTAAGCAATATTCTGCCCGTGTATCTTTTTCGAAAGATCGTTGACAGGATTTGTGATATTCGCCATACATGTGGTCAACTTAAAGCTAATAGGATCTCTTGTAGAGACCATTGAGATATCAGATAGCTTTAAGCATACATTGGAAATGAAAAACCTAGGTATAACAAGGTATTGTCTCGGCTTACATATTTAACACCTTCGTGGTGGAACCCCTTAATATCCTTCATACACCTGGAGTTTATGAAGAATGATGTCCATTTGCAACCTATTAAAAATAGATGCTTATTTATGACACCTTTCAAGTTGCTGGAAGAGGGGGAGGACATCCTAGGTCCAGAAGAGCCTATCTCTAGTGTACTTGTTACACTTCTTTATATGGCCAACTGCACGTGTCTTTGATAGAACATCTGCAGTAAAGCTGTTAACCAGATACAGTGTTGTCCTGGAGAGCACCACTAGACCCAGGATATGCTGCTTCTGTGCAACTTCCAAGGGTCAAGGAATATATATCGCATATGCATGTTTAAAGATCATCACGATGACTTAAAGACAAAAGGCGGGCCACCTCCTAAATATCTACACATCATCCTCCAAAGTTTACATCTTCTGAGAAGCTCATCATCCAAGAAACAAGTATTGAAAACGCTCAGCCATGTCCAGTAGTACCTTGTGTACACACTGAAGACTAATTCAAAGAAATACTTTAGTGGAGTCATCTACCAACTTCGAAGAGCATTCCACTCCAGAGCGCCACTTCTTTTCAATAGCCGCTAGATGAGTGAGACTTGTATAGATGAGTGATGACTGTATTTGCTTTCAGAACATGATGGATGTATAGACAAATAGGAGATGATTGTATAGATACATAGGAAATCTGCAAGCCTGAAGCTTGTCCAGATCAGGGGGAGTCCCTCGATAGTTGTACTTTTTTCCCTTAAGCTGCTGGTTTTTCCCACTGTGTTTTTCATAGCTAAGGTTTTAACGAGGCAACCACAGTGGCTCTGGATTCAGAAGTATCCACCACATTAGCATAATGAATCCTGAAGTATTCATATGCTTAACCCAAGATAATGGGGAGATAATGGGGAGTGTTGTGAGTTGAGGAAGGCTTTTAGCCTCCCTCCTCTCATCATCTCACCATTACTCCCCACTAAGTTAGTGGGGAGTCCCTTGGACTCCTAAAACCTATTCTAAATGAATATATTGAGAGCCATGACTTATGCCATTGCTACTCCTAATGAGAGATCACTTTACTCTTCTTCCAATCTCTCTCAACATTTAGTCTTTTTTAAAGGAAACAAAAAGGACTTAAATAATTAAATTTAAAATGAATTTAAATAAACTCAAATAATAAATTCTAAAAAAGACTCAAATATTAAAGCACTACTTTATATCCAAATTCCCTTCACATGCTAGTTCCACGAGTTAGCTACTAGATATGCTTAATAGCTTACTAATTCTATTGGATAAACGAGAGTTGGATTTAGTTGCAAAAAATTGGGAATATATGATATAGTATAGTGGGAGGGAGAGTATTAGAAAAAGTAGATTTTGATGGGGGGTTTTGTAAATGTAACATGTAGCTCTCTATGCACAGTAAACAATATTTTTTTTTGGGGGGGGGGCGGGGGTGGTTAACTCTCTAACTTATCTTTCAGATTTTCTCTCTCCTATATATCATTATGCAATGATAAAACACTTTGTAGAAAACAAAATTTAGCATAAATCAGAACATTGGGACGGATGAGTTGACAATATCTAAAATAGAACAAGACATGTATACACACGTAACAAGTTGGAGGTTGCTCCTATTGAGGTTAAAATGGGAGAGAATCAAGTGAGATGGGTTGGCATGGTCAATGGATGCTAATATGCGTACCAATTGGAAAATGATAGGAAAATGGTTCTTAATAAAGAGAATTAGAAAGACAAGGTTAGATAGGTGAATAAATCCCGAAGTTTCTCCCCTTTATTTATTTATGTAATATGAACAACTTTACACAAAAACCCCATTACAATCATATATTCCAACACGGCTTAAACCTGGGCATATGCATGCATAAATCGACAAAACCGAATTCTCAATCCTTAAGTGGTTCTAATCCTAAGTGGCTGTGTTAATAAATCCTCCACTTGATTAATATAAGATACATGTAAAGTCTTCAAAGTATCGTCTTCCAAATTCTTTCAATAAGAATGCAATCCACCTCAATATGCTTGTTACATTCATGAAAGCCAATACTATTCGCAATATGAATTGCTGCCTTATTGGCACAATATAACCACACCAGAGACGTAAATATTAATTGGAACTTATTCAGAAGTTCTCAACCAATTTACTTGTAGCGTTTATTGTAGCTCAAAACTCTGATTCTACATTAGATCAAGACACTCACTTTGTTTCTTGGTCTTTCATGCGATAAGGTTACCACAAACATACAAAAAGTAACATGTATTAAAGGCTGTAAAGGCGTACGCCTCAAGGCGTGCCTCAGGCCGAAGCGCACCTCCAGCGCCCTGAGGCGCGAAGGAGGAGGCGGTCACCCGTCGAAGGCGCGAAAATGCGTACGCCTCAGGTCGGAGGCGCGCCTTGAGGCGTTGGGGTTTCACGCCTTGAAACATGTTAGTTTTTACAATTTTTTAAAATTCACAGGGTATAAAAGCTAAAAGAGAGATAGAGAGAGAGGAAGAGAGAAGAAAGAGGAGCTGGACTCGCCGCCACCTTGAGTCGTCGCCCCAGGTTAGTCTTCTTCCTTATTCGTTCTCTTTTTTCTTCCTTCTTGTTCGTTCTTTTTTTTCGTTCTTCCTTCTCCTTCGTTCCTTCTTCTTCGTTTCCCCTGCCCCTCGCCGGTGTTTGCTGGTTTTTTCGTCGCTTTTTTCTTTTCTTCTGCGTTTTTTCTGTTCTTTTCTTCTGCGTTTTTTTCGTTGCTTTTTTTCGTTCCTTCTTCATTTTTTATCGTTTCTTCTGCGTTTTCTTCGTTTCTATTGTGAGAATGAGAGAGATTGAGAAAGTGACCGTGAGAGAGAGATAGAGAGGTGCATTGTTTTTTGTGATGTTGGAAAGGATGAATGGAGTGTATGAGAGAGAGATGCTAATAATGTTTAATTCCAGAAAGAATGAATAAATTTAATTATATGGTTATAAAGTGTTACGCCTCACAACACGATGAAGGCTTACACCTTACGCATTGAGGCTTGCGCCTCGCATCACGGGTCGAAAAAACGTCCCACGTCACGCCTTCGCGTTTTAAAACTTTACCTGTAACTGATCTCTTATTAACATGCGATCCTATCCAGTTTGCATTTGAGAAATCAACTACCCAACTATGCCACTATCAGAATATATCAATCTTTTACTTTGAGCACCCTTCAAAAATTGAGTATCTAAAGCAAGGTTTAAGGTATCAGTTTCGGAGAGGGTATCGCTCCGCCCAAAATTTAGGTTTCGGTATCGGTATCGTCCGTTTCGACGGTTTCGGAAGTCAGTTTCGGTATCGTCCGTATCGGTAGTTTCGTTTCGGTATCGGTATCGGTATCGGCATCAGAGATATTTTCCTGTATTTTCCTGTATTTTGATATTTTCTTGTATTTGATACTTTGTTGTATTTTCATGTATTTTATAATATGCTATATTTTCCTGTATTTTCATGTATTTCGGTATCGGAGATACTTTGCTGTATTTTTCTGTATTTTTCATGTATTTTTCTGTTCACATTACTCATTTGTAACAACAATTGACTAATTAATAGATATAAAAGAACAATAAATATTGATGAACCATAAATCTGCCTTCATAATACAAAAGCTGAATAAAATACATCAAAAGATACAAAAATGAAGAAAATAAATAAAAAGATACAAAAATCTCATTCGTAGTTCTCATCATCCGGCTGCTGTGCATGGTAGTATGGAGGATATGAATACTGCATCTGTTCCGGGCCCAAAAAAGATATCATCATGTTATCATATGCTGAGGGCCGGCTCTGCTCGATGAAAGGCGTGTCATGACTGCCTTGACTGCTGGACTGCTCAGTCACGTTCGGACCGTACCTGTATTGACTATCATAATCAGCATAGACATCAGTGTCTATACGGTGCGTAATAATCGCCTTGGCTTCCTGAGTATCCACCGGAATAAGATTCATAACCTCCATAATAATCAGAAGCACGTTGATACCCTTGATATTCAGAGTGTCTACCGTAGGCATCGTCCCCCCGTTCTTCACTGTGCTGCCTATCATGCTCTCTATACCCATGCGTATCATAAGTATGGTCTCCACGTCTCTCAGCAGGGCGAACGGATGCCGACGCACCACAACCTCCGTCTGTAGGACCTTGGTCATCGGGAGACGAACCATCATCGCTATCGTGCCTAGCCCGAGTGGGTGCCTTCTTTCGCTTGTACGTGATATTCACAGGGGCGTGACTTGGCCGCGGCTGGTTGCTTCGTGTACGTTCTGCTTCCGCAAGCGCCTCGTCCAACCAAGGATTGTCTCTGTCATCGAGCACTCTGTCTTCTGTCTCTCTGGTCCATTCCTCCAATGGATCATCCTCGTGAAAAATCTGATCCAAATCGATCAGCTGGTGATCGGCCTTCTCGCTCCTTCTCGCATGTCTATGTCGCAGTCTCATATTATAATGCACATAGACAAGCCTTTTAAGGTGTTCCATTGTTAGCCTGTTTCTGGTCTTTGTGTGAATGAGGGAGAAGGTGGTCCAGTTTCGTTCACAGTTGGACGCCGAGACAGTTTGGCTCAACACACGCACAGCTAATCGTGTAAGCGTTGGAGCTTGCTCTAACCCAACACTATTCCACCATTGAGCTGCAACAAGTTCCAGTGGTCAGAAAAGATGGACCGTTTTATGGGGAACATATATAAATCTAAGATCCATATAGATACCTGGAGTGACCCTTGTTATCGCCATTTCCGCCTTAGCGGAGCCGAAATAACCAACTCTCATCTTATAGGCATCCAGCTACAATTATCAATCATAATTTTAGAATGTGAACTGCTACATCAAATCATATATCAAAATAAGGATATCCGAATTTCATTTACGTCTCTGTCAATGTCAATTTGCTTCGAGATGTCTGGTTCAAGCCTATCGATCACGCGTCTGAGTCCAACCAGCACCTCGTTGTCGTTTGTTGCATTGGAGGAGTATTGAAAGCGAGGATTTAGAAAATAGCCTGCAGCATGAATATCTTGATGTAGCTGCCTATCCCATCTCTTGTCTATCATGTCCCACCATTTTCTGTATCCCCTACCAACATTCTTCCGAATTTCCTCTTTTACACGGTCCATGGCCTCGTAGAGATACCCCATCTCGGCTTTATCATCGCTGTCGACCATTCGAAGAACCTTCACCAGGGGCTCAAATACGGCGATGACATTAGAGATAGTCTGTCAGAATTCATCGCCGTGAATCAGATCATACGCGTTGTTTCCAACCTCCCTATCTTTTGGTTTAAGCCTTGGAAAGTTATCGGACCAATCCCTGGATGTGATCATTCTCTGCAGGTCATCTCGGTGCGCATACAGAGAGTCCAAAGCAATAAAGTGGGTCGCAAATCTTGTTATCACGGGCCGGATCAACTCTTTTCCACCCGTCTCTCTTCTCATCAAGTTGAGCACCCATCCTTTGTTGTATATGAATCCTGTTACCATCTGACTTTGTGCGTCGATATTTTTGATTACTTCTTCTTTTGCCATGTCAGAAAATATCAAGTCGATACAATGCGCCGCACACGGGGTCCAATAAAGATGCTGTCTCTTGCGCATCAGTAGCTGCGCAGCTGACTTGTAGTTTGCCCCGTTGTCGGTAACTACCTGGACTACTCTATGCTCCTCAATTAGTTCTACATATTTGTCCATAAGATCAAATATGTAAGGACCATTCTGGAATTGGTCGGTTGCATCCACAGAGTCCAGGAACACCGTCCCATGGGTCGAATACACAAGGAAGTTAACTATCTTCCTTCTGTTTTGTGTTGTCCAGCCATCGCACATCAGTGTGCAACCGTACTCATCCCACTGAACACGAAAAGTTTCTACATAATTTTTGATCTCTTCATACTCCATGTCCAAGTATGTGTGTGACAGCTCCCAAGCAGTTGGTGGAGCAACGCCACGTCCCGATTCCGCAATAGCATCCACCATGGGCCTGTAATATGGGCTATTGGTCACATTGTATGGAATGTGGTTGAAGTAGAAAAATTTGGCCATAGCTCGGCCGACATAGGCCTTGGCATTCTTCATGAAGGTATTCTTTATGGTTGATTGGGATTTACCCTTCTTCGTTTGAGAAAAAGGGTCGGCACCGGGTCTGAGAGTGCCGGCTGGTCTACCGGTTGGCTGAACATCGCGAGCAGAACCGCACGCGAACATACCGGCCATTCGGGCGGCACGACTACCCGATCTGGCTAGCCCAGGGGCTCCAGACCCAGACGATCCTGCTCCCATCCTTCTGCCCTCACTTCTAATCTCTTCTTCGACAAGTTCTTGTCTACTTCTTCTAAGAGCTCTTCTAAGGTCCCTCGCCTCCTCGGTCTCATCCTCATCCTCATCTGAGTCATCTGATATTGCCTCCGTCTGCTTTGCCCTTATCTCCTCCTCTATCCTCTTCTTCTCAAATCTGGCCTGTACCTTTTCGGTCTTCTTCTAAAATATGTGTGCTCTCATCTCTTCACGCACTTCTTTAGGTACCTCGGGGCATGTCAGCACATCCCCGGTAATTCCCGCCAAGTGTTCCTTAAGGCGAGACACGCCTCCATGCATTTCTTTCCGGCAATAGTTGCACCTTACTTGTCTATGGTTATCTGCGATCATTTTACAGTGAGCCCACCCAATATCCACCGTCTTCTCCTTTGGAGTTCTTCGAGACATGTTAATTACTGCACCATAAACCAAGGGTTACGATTAATCTTGAAAAGATTATTAACGTATTAGACTTAGATATAGTCGACGGTGTCACATAATCATGATTTGCGTCCTTGCAGCCCAGCGGAACACGGTCAGGGAATTGACTAAGCCAGGATCACTTATACCCAGTCTAGCTAGGTTGATCCAGCAAACTTAGCCAATCACATTGAGCCGGATCATGGTCCATTGAAAGAAACTTATCATTCATATGTTTGCCATCAACTAAAAGGCTTTTATTAAAACTAGTTAATCCTATCAACTAGTTGAATCCTAACATTCGAATTTATTATGATTCGTTAATAACTTTTATTAGAGTCCTTATCAACTATAAGGTTTTATTTGTTTCAACGTGCTATCCTAATCATATATTTGGATTTTAATATAGCATGTCAATCTAAAATGCGTCTCATAAGTTTTAGAAGAATTTTAATGGCTAACCTAAGAGGCTTTCTTGAATTATCATATAATATGCATGAAAATTCAAAATATATATTACCATTAAAACATGTCAACAAATTTTATCTCATAAAATTTAGCATGCAGATAAGCAACTTAAATATCACATAAAATTAAGTTTCTAACCTTTAAATAATTATCGCATAATTATTTACATGAACAACAGTTTAACAAATTATCCCTTAAATAATAACATGCAACTTAAAAATTTATCCCATAAATAATAACATGCAATTTGTCGTATATCTATTGTATTTTTATAACCAATCTGTTATAAGTTCTAACCTATTTTTATTAGAAAATTTTAGTATTTTAAGTTTTTTTATTGATCATTAATTAATGTAGCTTCTCTTTTGTTTTTAGTATTTTTTCCTTTAACCACGTAATCTTTCTGTATTTATTATGTATTTTAAATATTATCTTTAGTAGTCCATGTAGTGTTTTTATGATTTATTATGTATTTTAAGTATTTTTCTATATTTATTATGTGTTTTCCATATTTTTTCGTATTTATTTTGTATTTTAAATATTTTTTCCGTATTTATTATGCATTTTAAAGTATTTTCCATATTTATTATGTATTTTCTGTATTAAGTCCTTATTTTTCCGTATTTCTTACGTATTTTACAGTATTTTCCCGTATATATATATATTTATTTGTATTTTAAAATAGCAAAACATGCAGTTTCTAATAAGTCCGGTATTTCCATTTATTTACAAGTATGCCATTCTATCTGTTAAGTGTGTTCTCCATCCAGTATTTCCATTTATTTAACATTAATTTCTTCAGTATGTTTCAGTAATTTATACTTTTTACTATTTCGGTGTTTATATATTAATTTTTAGTATTTCTTTAGTAATTTTTATAATTTTTATTAGATTCTTTAGTATGTTTTTATTCGTATCTCTGTAGTATAAGGACTTAAGTACCTAGTATTTTCTGCCAATAATTCCTTAACTTCTATTAGTATTTATTAGTTTTTTCAAAATTAGCATTGTTAGAGCATGTGTCCCTAATCCGCTTTTTTGACCAGACCCGAAGAGCACGCGGTGCGACATTTAATGGGGAAATTTTTAGGGCACTGTGACGACATTTACTGCAACTTCTCTTTTATTTTAAGCTTCTCTTTTATTTTAAGTATTTTTCCCTCTAATCACGTATTATATGGTAATTAAATTGATGTTAGCCATATAGTATTTTTAGGAGTACATATAGTATTTTTAGGATTTATTATGTATTTTACGTATTTTTTTCTATATTTATTATGTGGTTTTTGTATTTTTTCCGTATTTATTTTGTATTTTAAATAATTTTTCAGTATTTATTTTGTATTTTAAATAATTTTTCCGTATTTATTTTAATTTTCCCGTATTTATTTTGTATTTTAAACAATTTTTCCTGTATTTATTACGTATTTTCCGTATTTTTTGCGTATTTCTTACGTCTTTTACATTATTTTTCCGTATATATATAATTTATTTGTATTTTAAATTATCAAAACACTCAATTCTAAAAAGGCCAGTATTTCTATTTATTTACAAGTATGGCATTCCATCTATTAAGTGTGTTCTCTATTAATGTCAAACTTGTAGTTATAATAAACATAAAGGGTAGTTTGGTAATTGACCCAACCGCAGTATTACAAACAGTTTCAACATATCCCATAAAGTTCCATTTATTTACGAATTTGCCATTACAGTTATTAATTAGGTTTTAGTTCACTGGCAAACTTGTAAATATGCTATATACTGTGGGCGGTTTTGTAATTACGCAAAATTTAAGTTATAAAATCTAACCTTCGATTACGCCGCTGCCTCGAATTCCCCTTCGATTCGCTCGCGAGCTTGGCGAGAGAGCAACCCTTCGATTTCGCCTTCCCCCTTCGATTTCGTCTTCCCCGTCGATTTCGCCTTCGATTCGCCCACGAGATTGGCGTCGATTTCGCCTTCCCCCTTCGATTTCGTCGTCTCCCGTCAGTTTCCCCTTCGATTCGCCAGCGAGAATGGCGAGGGCTTGGGCTATCTGCTGTCGCGTCTTCCCCGATTTCTCAGCTCCGGGTCCTAGGGTTGCTCGGGTCTACGAGAATAGCCGAGGGTTGCTGCGATTGGGTTGCTCCGGTCCTCCGCGAGAATGGCCACGGCCTAGGGTTGCTCCGTTCAAATTAGGTGAGAAAATTTCGATTTTTTTGCTCGACGCAGAGGTACGTGACTTCTCCCCCTTTTAAAGCTCTTTCTCCTTCCTGTTGAATCATGTGAATGCTTTTTTGCTTGCTGTTTGATCACGGGGGTTGCTGTTCACTCACGGGGGTGGGGAAAATCACGGGTTCTTTGCTTCTTGTTTGGATTAGGGTGTAGGGTTAGGGTTAGGGGTCCTGTTTGTTCAGTCACGGGGCATCTTCGCTTTTGCTTTTCCATTTTTTTCCTTTTTCTAGCCGGAACCCTAGGGTTCCGGCCGATACCGATATCTTTCGTCCGTCTCGGACCGGTACTGGGCGGTACCGGTCCGATACGCCCGATACCGAGCGGTATCGGGCGAGACCTCTATCCTTGATCTAAAGTATAACATCCTAGTGATTCTGATGCGCATACATCATCTGCCTCCTATGAAGGGGCGGGCCCACCCGTGGTGACATACGTGAGGCGTAGGAGACGTGGATGAACCGCGTAGTCGGATTAGTGGGTCCAGTGGTATTTTAGTCTTTTCAGACTAGATTAGTAAATCCCATATTTTCTATTTATTAGGGTTAGACGTCTTTCTTATTTTTATGCTTATTTTGTGAAGAACTCCTAGGCATCTTTCGTGAAGGATTTTAGGCTTTTGTTCAGTACATCAAAAGTTAGGAGAGCGAGTCTCCGCTCGAAAGAGGCTCATTTATCAATTAATCCTTTGTTCTTCGCAATATAAATTCCATAAAAATTCCACTTTTTATATTTTTCCACATTTAAATCTGAAATTAATTGATCGATCCTCTAGATCGTATCAAATTGGTATCAGAGTGGTGAGATCTCATGGCGACGGGCACAAGATCAAAGGCGGATATCGTGGATGAGAAGATTCAAGCGCTTCAAGAGGATCTCAATCGTGAGATCGAAGGACGGTTCGAAGGGTTAAAGAAGACGGTGGGGGATTCAATCAAGGATCACGCCTACTCACAAGAAGACATTCAAATTGAACTTCGGGCCATGAGGAAGGAGGCCGCACAAACAAGCCGCGACCTCCAAGGGTTGAGAGAAACCATGTCGTCAATCCCGAAGATGATGGCGATGCTATAAGCCCTAACGACGAAAAAGGAGATCGGGGCAAGATGATCCAAGGGGACGAAAATCGGGGCAAATCGACACTTGAATCGGCAAATCACGGGCAATCGGAGGTGGCGACGGCTGCAGCAACCCCTTAGGGCTGGCCGCAGTCAATACAGACCCAACCGGGTCTGTCCAGCAGCGAACAGAGCCCGACGGCCCTAGAAACGGGTCGATAGGCCCAACCGGGCCTGCAGAAGCCTCGGCAGGCCCATCTGGGCCTGCGCCAGGCTTTGCAGGCCTTCTTGGCCTGCAGGCCCACGGCAGGCCCAACTGGGCCCTGCCGCGGCCGCGGCAGGGCCCATCAGGCCTGCCGTGGCAACAGCAGGCCCAATCGGGCCTGCAGCAGCCACAGCAGGTTCAAACGGGCCTGCAGCAGCCCCTACATGCCCTTAGGGACCTGCCGCAGCGCAGACAGCCCCCTGGGGGCCGCGGCAGCGCAGACAGCCCCCGAGGCCCGCGGCAGCGCAGACAGCCCCTGGGGCCCGCGACAGAGGAGGATGGGCCCGCGACACGACCATCGGGGCCCCTGCGGCCCAATGTTGGAGACCGGAGGCTTTTCCACAGGTACCGAGACCACATGTTGACTCCAGACAGGCTTTTGAGGGCTTTCCAGGGCGTGTGCAAGGCCCGGGGGTTATTTTGGAGGCCGGGCGGCGCCTACACAGCAGCACAGAGGAGCAGGAGGACCCGTTTTTGCACGACCACCGGAGTTTCCAGGATACCACCACCAGCCTGAGGCGTGGAAGAGGCCCGGTTGGCCTGAGGAGTTATACGGAGCTGACGGGGGAGGACCAGTAGAGGCGTTCGTCGGAGGATTTGGCCGGGGAGGTGACCGCGGCAGAGATGGGGGACAACAGGGGGACATCAATGCGGATCACCGAATGATGAAGCTGAAGAGCCGATCTTTGATGGCACGGATCCTGCCGGGGGATCTATCTGCGGAGCGCTACTTCCAGGTGATGAGGTTGTCGGAGGAGATCCTGAGGGCCATCGGGATCTATTTCGAGGGGAAGGCGTTGGCTTGGTACAGATGGAAGGTGGCGCGGACCCCTTTTTGCACTTGGGAGGAGCTGTCAGCACTGATCATTGATCGATTACAGGAGACCTCAGGGGGAGATTTCTACGAGTAGTTGTCCGCTCTGAGGCAGGAAGGGTCGGTAAGAGATTATGTGGAGAGGTTCGAGATGTTGAATAGCATGGTGAAGGGGGTGACGGATGAGGTTATGATTGGGAACTTCATGAGGGGGTTGAAGCCCTCTATACGAGTGGAGTTGCGGATGCAGAACCCGGCGACCCTGGAGGATGTCCTTCGCATGGCCCATAAGGCGGATGAGAAGCACGCGGAGGAGAGGAGGATACGATGAGCTTGGGGGACCCAAACTTCCCGTCTCACGCTTGCGGCAGCAGCACAGAGGGCACCAACAGGTGCACCTGAGACTAGAGGGGATGCTCGCCCAGTTGTTTTCGGGCGACGGATGACTGAGGCGGAGGTGAGAGAGAAGCGTGCTAAGGGGTTGTGTTTCAGTTGTGACGAGAAGTTCTGATGCGGACGACATCCTGGTCTACAGCCGGGATATGGAGGAGCACATAGGCCATTTGAAGGTGGTATTTCAGGAGCTGTTGGCGAACCGGCTCTTCGCCAACAGGAAGAAGTGCAGTTTCGGGTAGCTGCGGATTGAGTATTTGGGCCATGTAGTATCGGCAGAGGGGGTTGCGGCCGACAGGTCGAAGATAGTAGCTATGCTAGATTGGCCGCTGCCCACTACACTACGAGCTTTAAGGGGGTTTTTGGGGCTGACGGGCTACTACATGAAGTTCGTCAAGGGCTACATCACGATTGCTTGGCCTCTCACCGAGCAATTGAAGAAGGACGGTTTCAAGTGGGGGGAGGAGGCCACCAAGGCGTTTGAAGCCTTGAAGGTGGCTATGACGATGGCACCGGTTCTAGCCTTGCCGGATTTCAGCATATCGTTCGTGGTGGAGACTGACGCCTCGGGGTACGGGCTAGGGGCGGTGCTTATGCAGGAGGGTAGGTCCATCGCCTATTTCAGTCAGGTGCTGACCGCTAGAGCACGACTGAAATCAGTCTATGAGCGAGAGCTGATGGCCATATTTTTCTCGGTACAGAAATGGCGGCCATACCTGTTGGGGAGGGAGTTCGTGGTCCGCACGGACCAGAGGAGCCTCAAGTACCTACTGGAGCAGAGGCTCGTCACAGAGGAGCACCAGCATTGGTTGTCCAAGCTGGTGGGGTACCGATTCGATATCGAGTACAGGCCCGGATTGGAGAACAAGGCTGCTGATGCCTTGTCACGTCGGGAGGAGGGCATCAATTTGAGGGCGCTGTCGCGACCTATGTGGTTGGACTGGGAGACGATGCTACAGGAGGCAGACGCAGATGCGGAGTTGAGGCAGCTCCGGGAGAGACTGCAGAGTGGTGAGGAGGGGCCGGCTGGGTACTCGTTAGCAGGGAGCAGATTGCTGTTCCAGGGGAGGATGGTGATACCACAGAGCTCAGAGTTCATAGCGGTCCTTTTTCAGGAGTTCCACGGTTCGGTGACTGGGGGCCATTCAGGGGTACAGCAGACCTATCAGAGGATGGCCAGAGAGCTATATTGGCTTGGGATGCGGAGGAGGATCGCGCGTTTAGTCGCAGTTTGTGACGTGTGCCAACGTCACAAGTACATGGCCTTGGCCCCAGCAGGCCTGTTACAGCCGCTGGCGTTGCCAGAGAGGGTCTGGGAGGAGGTAACGATGGACTTCATCGTTAGGTTACCCCGGTCAGAGGGCTACACGGTGATATTTGTGGTGGTGGACCGCCTGAGTAGGTACGCACACTTCATTCCATTGAAGCACCCTTATACTGCAGTGTCGGCGGGGGAAAACAGCGGGGCCCACCAGGCCCTCGCGGCAAGTGCGACAGGCCCAACTGGGCCTGCCGGAAGTGCGACAGGCCCAACTGGGCCTGCTGAGAGCTCGACAGGCCCAGCGGGGCCTGGGGGGGCTCGACGGGCAATTTCGCCCCCCCACGGTGGCGACGCCCCCTGTCGAGGGTGTCTGGAGGCCGGCGCCCCCGATCGGGGGCGCTGGAGGCGGAGCGCCCCTTCCGGGGGCGCGGGAGGCTGGGCGCCCCCGACAGGGGGCGCGGGAGGCGGGGCGCCCCCAACGGGGGGCGCTGAAGGTTGGGGGGCCCTTTTGGGGGTGCGGCAGCCCCGGTAGGGCCTCGGGGTGGCGCCACAGCCTGGGCCACCCCTCCTGAGGACCCGACGACGCGTTTTTGGGGCCCGGCGAGACCACTGAGGCCTTTTGGGGCGTGGCGGGGTTTGTTCAACCCCCAGGAGCGACGACGAGACCCGACGGAGGAAGAGGGGCTCCCGGGATGACGATCGGGGCTCCTGCGGCCCAATTTTGGGGACCAATGGGCCATCTGGAGGGCCGGACAGCGCTCGTTCAGCAGCACGGAGGGGCTAGAGAGCCCATTTTTGCGCAGCCTCCACGACCACTGGAGTGTTTGGGGAACTATATCCCTGAGGGGGATATAGAGAGACCTCAATGGCCCGATGAGCTGTACGAGGGAGGCGACGGAGGCCCCGGAGGGGGGCAGGGGGGGCGTGATGGTGCATGGAGGTGGCCGTGGGGGGGTATGGAGGACAGTATGGAGACATAAACGCGGATCGTCAGCTGAAAAAGCTGAAGATGCCGACGTTTGATGGTACCGATCCTGACGACTGGGTTTACAGAGCAGAGCGATACTTACAGGTGATGCAGCTTACAGAGGAGGAGGTCCTGCGGGCTATTGGGATCTACTTTGAGGGCAAGGCCCTAGCCTGGTACAGATGGAAGACAGCGCGCTCCCCCTTTCGTACTTGGGAGGAGCTTTCTTCATACCTCCTCGATAGGTTCCAGGAGAAGTCAGGAGGGGACTTCTATGAGCAGCTTTCTGCACTGCGGCAGGAGGGGACAGTTCGAGACTTCGTGGAGAGGTTCGAGATGTTGGCCAGCAGGCTACGGGGGGTGTCCGATCAGGTGTTGATTGGGAGTTTCATGAGAGGGCTGAAGCCCTCGATACGGGCGGAGCTTCGGATGCAGAGACCCAACGACTTGGAGGATGTCCTTCGCCTGGCCCATATGGCGGAAGAGAAGCATACTGAGGAGAGGAGCCTGAGGGGGACTTGGGGTACTCAGGGTCAGCGCAGTCTGGCAGCACAGGTCCCTCCACGCCCAGCAGTAGGAGCACCAGCGGAGCCTAGAGGAGAGGTCCGACCAGGAGTGGTACCCGGCAGACGGCTGACGGAGGCAGACATGCGGGTGAGGCGTGCATCAGGATTATGCTTCCGATGCGATGAGAAGTTCAGCCCCGATCACCGATGTGTGAGCAAGTTGCTGCAGATCGTGAGCGTCCCCGACGAGGAGGACTATGAGGAGGAGGTGGTGGAGCCAGAGCTGACGGTCGAGGATAAGGTGCATGTGCACATGGACGTAGCGGAGGTCTCCCTGAAATCTGTGGTAGGATTCACTCCGAATCATACCATGAAGTTATCAGGGACGTTGGCAGAGCAGGCAGTAACCGTACTTATTGACAGTGGGGCGACTCACAACTTCATTTCAAGGAAGTTGGTGGAGCGTCATGGGCTGGAGCTGAGCACGTTGGAGAGATTCACAGTGTTGCTGGGGACGGGGAAGATGGAGGAGAGCAAGGAGCTCTGCAAATGGGTGTGCCTGATGCTGCAGGGCATACAGATAGTGGAGGACTTCTTGTCGCTAGAGTTGGGGAATGTGGATGTCATGTTGGGGGTACAGTGGCTGAAGAAGTTGGGGGAGATGAAGGTGAACTGGAAGTTTCTGCGGATGGAGTTCCAGGACGGCGAGCGGACGGTGGTGCTGACCGGAGACCCTACACTCTGTTTTTCGGTGGTGGCCTTCAAGGCCATCACTAGGGCGTTGCGGGATGAGGGTGAGGGGTTCCTGGTGGAGTGCCAGGGGTTGTCGACTAAGGAGGAGCAGCAGACAGAGACCGCAGAGGAGGTGGAGCCGATACTGGAGCAGTACCAGGAGGTGTTTCAGAGCCCACAGGGGCTGCCTCCGCAGAGGGGACACGAGCATGCGATCGTGCTACGGGGGGATGGGGCTCCAGTCAGCGTGCGGCCATACAGATACCCACATTCGCATAAGGATGAGATAGAGCGGATGGTGCGGGAGATGCTGCAGGCTGGGGTAATACAGCCCAGTGTGAGTCCTTTTTCTTCACCAGTGCTGTTGGTGAAGAAAAAGTACGGGAGTTGGAGATTCTGCGTCGATTACCGGGCGCTGAATAGGGAGACTGTCGCAGACACGTTCCCTATTCCGGTAATTGACGAGCTGTTAGACGAGCTACATGGGGCAGCGGTCTTTTCGAAGATCGACTTGAGAGCAGGGTACCACCAGATACTGATGCGGCCATAGGATGTGCCGAAGACCGCTTTTCGGACCCATGAGGGGCATTACGAGTTTCTCGTCATGCATTTTGGCTTGACGAATGCTCCGTCGACGTTCCAGGCCCTCATGAACAAGGTGTTCCAGCCTTACTTACGGCGGTTCATACTTGTATTTTTTGACGACATCCTGGTCTACAGCCGGGATATGGAGGAGCACATAGGCCATTTGGAGGTGGTATTTCAGGAGCTGTTGGCGAACCAGCTCTTCGCCAACGGGAAGAAGTGCAGTTTCGGGCAGCTGCGGATTGAGTACTTGGGCCATGTAGTATCGACAGAGGGGGTTGCGGCCGACAGGTCGAAGATAGTAGCTATGCTAGATTGGCCGCTGCATACTACACTACGAGCTTTGAGGGGTTTTTTTGGGGCTGACGGGCTACTACAGGAAGTTCGTCAAGGGCTACATCACGATTGTTTGGCCTCTCACCGAGCAATTGAAGAAGGACGGTTTCAAGTGGGGGGAGGAGGCCACCAAGGCGTTTGAAGCCTTGAAGGTGGCTATGACGACGGCACTGGTTCTAGCCTTGCCGGATTTCAGCATATCGTTCGTGGTGGAGACTGACGCCTCGGGGTACGGGCTAGGGGCGGTGCTTATGCAGGAGGGTAGGCCCATCGCCTATTTCAGTCAGGTGCTGACCGCTAGAGCACGAGTGAAATCGGTCTATGAGCGAGAGCTGATGGCCATATTTTTCTCGGTACAGAAATGGCGGCCATACCTGTTGGGGAGGGAGTTCGTGGTCTGCACGGACCAGAGGAGCCTCAAGTACCTACTGGAGCAGAGGCTCGTCACAGAGGAGTACCAGCATTGGTTGTCCAAGCTGGTGGGGTACCGGTTCGATATCGAGTACAGGCCCGGATTGGAGAACAAGGCTGCTGATGCCTTGTCACGTCGGGAGGAGGGCATCAATTTGAGGGCGCTGTCGCGACCTATGTGGTTGGACTGGGAGACGATGCTACAGGAGGCAGACGCAGATGCGGAGTTGAGGCAGCTCCGGGAGAGACTGCAGAGTGGCGAGGAGGGGCCGGCTGGGTACTCGTTAGCAGGGAGCAGATTGCTGTACCAGGGGAGGATGGTGATACCACGGAGCTCAGAGTTCATAGCGGTCCTTTTTCAGGAGTTCCACAGTTCGGTGACTGGGGGCCATTCAGGGGTACATCAGACCTATCAGAGGATGGCCAGAGAGCTATATTGGCCTGGGATGCGGAGGAGGATCGCGCGTTTAGTCGCAGCTTGTGACGTGTGCCAACGTCACAAGTACATGGCCATGGCCCCAACAGGCCTGTTACAGCCGTTGGCGTTGCCAGAGAGGGTCTGGGAGGAGGTGAGATGGACTTCATCGATGGGTTACCCCGGTCAGAGGGCTACACGGTGATATTTGTGGTGGTGGACCGCCTGAGTAGGTACGCGCACTTCATTCCATTGAAGCACCCTTATACTGCAGTGTCGGTGGCTACGGCTTTCACGAGAGAGGTGATACGGTTACATGGAGTGCCTGCTTCCATAGTGTCCGACAGGGACCAAGTTTTTATGAGCGGCTTCTGGCAGGAGCTATTCAGGGTGCAGGATACGGTCCTGAAGAGGAGTACAGCCTACCGCCCCCAGACCGACGGCCAGACAGAGGTTGTCAACCGCAACATAGAGACTTACTTGCGGTGCTTCGCATCAGAGACACCTCGTCAGTGGCATAGGTGGTTGGCTTGGGCGGAGTACTGGTACAACACCTCGTACCACTCTGCAGCTGGGACGACGCTTTTCAGAGTGATATACGGGAGAGATCCACCGCCTTTGCTCCGTTTTGGTGACAAGCAGACTCCAGTGTTCAAGGTAGAGGAGTACACGGGAGACATGGATGGCTTGCTAGAGGAGCTGCGGAAGCATCTATTGAGGGCTCAACAGGTCATGAAGACCAAGGCTGATGGGCATCGACGTGATGTCAACTTTCAGGTGGGCGATATGGTGTATCTCAAGCTGCGTCCGTACCGGCAGAGATCTTTGGCAAGGAGGCAGAACGAGAAGCTGTCAGCTAGATATTTCGGTCCTGGTGGCCAAAATTGGCAAGGTGGCATACAGGTTGGAGCTGCCACCTTCTTCGGTGATACACCCAGTGTTCCACGTGTCACAGCTGAGGAGGGCGATTGGGGATATGGCGGTTTCGTCCACTTTACCTCCTACCTTGACGGAGGACATGGAGGTACTACTCGAGCCCGTGGATGTGAGGGCGATTCGACAGGGCCCAGGGCGGCGCAAGGAGGTACTGATCTATTGGGCGGGCCTACCGGACTGTGATGCGACGTGGGAGGCCTATGACGTGGTACATGAGCAATTCCCGGACTTACACCTTGAGGACAAGGTGGCTCTTTTAGGGGGGGTATTGTTGCGGACGCACCAAGCCCACAAGCGGGTGGAGCGGCTAGAGCGGAGCCCACGATCACGTACTTCCGCAGGAGGAGACGTGGGGGCGGGAATTAGTCATTTCAGGGGTATTTTGGTCTTTCCAGACCAAATTAGTAAATCCCCTTTTCTTATATTTAGGTCTAGCCGTCATTAGGGAGGGCTCATGCTTGATTTGTGAAAACACTTTGAGTTATCATCTGTGAGTGTTCTTAGGCTTTGATCCGTGCATTCAAAGCTAGGAGACAGGATCTCGTCTCGAAGGAGATCCAATTATCTCGTGTTCTTCGCAAATCGTTCAAATATATTTACACTTTTTATATTTTCCACCTCAAATCGCTGTTTTGATCTAATCGGCAAGTGAAACGTATCAAGTTCACCCCTGGACACAGATTTGCAAGCCGCCTGCTACAGATTACCATTGTACCAGACGAGGAGGGTACATGGATGATGAGGAGCCCGAGGAGGAGTCCCCAGTGGAGGAGGAGAAGTCTCATCTAGACTTCGCGGAGGTTTCCTTGAACTCCGTGGTAGGGTTCACTCCGAACCCCACCATGAAGTTATCAGGGCAGCTAGGAGATACGGTAGTGACGGTGCTGATAGACAGTACGGCCACCCATATCCAGTCGAGTAGTGGAGCGGCATGGGCTGTAGTTGAGCACGCTGGAGAAGTTTACCGTATTGTTGGGGACAGGGAAGATGGAGGAGAGCAAGGGGCTCTGCAAGGGTCTGTGCCTGATCTTGCAGGGAGTGCAGATCATGGAGGATTTCTTGCCCTTGGAGTTGGACAATGTTGACATCATTCTGGGCGTACCGCGGCTGAAGAAGTTGGGAGACTTGCGGGTGAACTGGAAACGTCTCAGGATGGAGTTTCAAGGGGGACCATATGGTGGTGCGCACGAGAGATCATACCATATGTTTGTCACTGGTAGCCTTCAAGGCCATTACCCGAGCTTTACGGAGAGAGGGAGAGAGATACTTGGTGGAGTGCTGCGTAGTTGGAGTGGAGCAGGAGCCACCGACAGGGTTCCCGAGGACGTCGCGCAAGTGCTGGGGCAGTTCCAGGAGGTCCTTCATGAACCACAGGGGCTACGACCGGTGAGAGGGCATGAGCATGCGATAGTTCTGCGGGAGGGGGCAGCGCTGGTGAGTGTGTGACCGTACCGTTACCCCCATGTGCAGAAGGATGTGATAAAGAGGATGGTCGGTGAGATGTTGCAGGCTGGGATAATCCAGCCCATTGTTAGCCCTTTCTCTAGCCCGATACTGTTGGTAAAGAAGAAGGACGGGAGTTGGCGCTTCTGTGTAAACTATCGAGCGCTGAATAAGGAGACTGTGGCTGACAAGTTTCCTATCCCTGTGATTGACGAGCTACTGGATAAGCTGTATGGTGCAATTGTTTTATCGAAGATCGACCTGAAGGCGGGGTATCACCAGATCTTGATGAGACCGGAGGACGTGCCGAAGACAGCATTTCTCACCCACGAGGGGCACTACGAGTTTCTCGTCATGCTTTTTGGCTTGACGAATGCTCCTTCCACATTTCAGGCTTTGATGAACACGGTCTTCTGGCCGTTCCTGAGGAGGTTCATACTCGTCTTCTTTGACGATATTCTGGTCTACAGCAAGACCATGGAGGAGCATGTGGGCCATTTGGAGGTGGTCTTCCGGTAGTTATTGGTGCATCAGCTATATGCGAACAGGAAGAAGTGCATCTTTGGCCAGAGACAGATATAGTACTTGGGGCATGTGGTGTCGGCCGCAGGAGTAGTGGTAGACAGGACGAAGATAGAGGTGATGTTGGACTGGCTGGTACCTACCTCTCTGAGGGCATTGCGGAGATTTCTCGGACTGACAGGCTATTACCGAAAATTCGTGAGGGGGTACAACACCATTGCACGACTACTGACTGATCAGTTGAAGAAGGATGGGTTCCAGTGGGGGAGAAGAGGCGACCAAGGCATTCGAGGCCTTGAAGGTGGCGATTACGACAGCTTCGGTGTTGGCGCTACCTGACTTCAGCATCGCATTTGTAGTGGAGATTGATGCATCATGCGTTGGTTTGGGGGCGGTTTTGATGCAGTTAGGTCGGCCGATAGCCTATTTCAGCCAGTGCTTTCAGCTATAGCATGACCGAATTCTGTGTACGAGAGGGAGCTAATGGCTATCGTGTTAGCGGTGCAGAAGTGGTGGCCCCTATCTGATGGGGAGGGAGTTTGTGGTCCGGACAGGTCAGCGCAGCCTGAAATACTTGCTGGAGCAGAGGTTGGTGACTGAGGAATATCAGCGTTGGCTATCCAAGCTGGTAGGGTACCGGTTCGACATCGAGTACAGATCAGGGTTGGAGAATAAGGCGGCTGACGCCTTATCCCGCAGAGAGGAGGTGGTGCACTTGAGGACGCTCTCTTTACCAATGTGGTTAGATGGGGAGCCTATGCTGCAAGAGGCAGAGGCCGATCCAGAGTTGAGGCAGATCCGTGAGCGGCTACAGGGAGGCGGAGATGAGCTGAAGGGGTACTTTCTAGAGGGGCGGAGGCTGCTGTACCAGGGGCAGTTAGTATTACCATAGACGTCAGCTTTCATACCGGTACTATTTCAGGAGTTCCACAGTTCGGTGATTGGGGGACATTTCGGGGTACATCAGACATACATGTGGATGTCCCGAGAGGTTTACTGACCCGGTATGAGGAAGACGATAGCCCGCTTAGTTGCCGCTTGTGACGTCTGCCAGCGTCACAAGTACATGGCCATGGCGCCAGCCGGGTTGCTGCAGCCTTTAGCGTTACCTGAGCGGGTATGGGAGGAGGTGACGATGGACTTCATCGATGGGCTACCCAGATCTGAGGGGTACACGGTGATTTTCGTGGTGGTGGATAGATTGAGTAAGTACGCGCACTTCATACCACTGAAACACCCGTACACGGCAGTTTCAGTGACTACAGCTTTT
Organism: Scilla litardierei; assembly: GCA_030789695.1. Classification (NCBI taxonomy): domain Eukaryota; kingdom Viridiplantae; phylum Streptophyta; class Magnoliopsida; order Asparagales; family Asparagaceae; genus Scilla; species Scilla litardierei. Next base: position 41,655,154 of record CM061141.1, read on the forward strand.
ACTCGAGATGTGATACGACTGCATGGGATCCCAGCGTCTATAGTGTCGGACTGGGACCCTGTGTTCATGAGTGGGTTTTGGCGGGAGATATTCTGTGTCCAGGGGATGGTGTTGAAGAGGAGTACCGCCTATCACCCTCAGATAGACGGGCAGACGGAGGTAGTAAACCGCAGTATTGAGACGTGTCTGCGGTGTTTTGCGTCAGAGACACCTCGGCAGTGTTATCGGTGGTTGGCGTGGGCGGAGTATTGGTACAATACTTCATACCACAGCAGCATGGACGACACCATTTCGGGTGTTGTACAGGAGGGACCCACAGAGTTGCTTCGGTTTTAGGACAGACAGACACCAGTGTCGCAGGTGGAGGATTACATGGCGGAGAGAGAAGGTATGCTGGAGGAGCTGAAGAAACACTTGTTACGGGCTCAGCAGGAGATGAAAACTAGAGCAGATGGACATCGTCGCGATGTGCACTTTCAGGAGGGAGATATGATTTATCTGAAGCTGAGACCCTACAGACAGCGATCACTAGCGAGGAGTCAGAACGAGAAGCTGTCGGCTAGATTCTATGGGCCCTTTGAGATCTCGGCCAAGATTGGCCAAGTGGCTTACAGGTTGAGGTTACCCCCGACGGCTACGATACATCCAGTATTTCATGTGTCGCAGCTTCGCCGTGCCGTTGGAGAGCAGACGGTGTTGTCTACGCTACCGCCCACCCTCACTGAGGATAGGAGGTGATGTTAGAGCCATTGGTTCGGGCCGTCCGCCAAGGACCGAGCAGGCGTAGGGAGGTACTGATACATTGGGCGGGGTTGCCAGATTGCGATGCTACATGGGAGGCGTACAACGTGATCCAGGAGCAGTTTCCGGACTTCCACCTTGAGGACAAGGTGGCTCTTTTAGGGGGTATTGATGCGCACGCATCATCCGCCTCCCATGAAGGGGCGGGCCCACCCGTGGTGACATACGTGAGGCGTAGAAGACGTGGAGGAACCGCATAGTGGGATTAGTGGGTCTAGGGGTATTTTAGTCTTTTCAGACTAGATTAGTAAATCCCCTATTTTCTATTTATTAGGGCTAGCCGCCTTTCTTATTTTTATGCTTATTTTGTGAAGAACTCGTAGGCATCTTTCGTGAAGGATTTTAGGCTTTTGTTCCGTACATCAAAAGTTAGGAGAGTGAGTCTCCTCTCGAAAGAGGCTCAATTATCAATTAACCCTTTGTTCTTCGCAATATAAATTCCATAAAAATTCCACCTTTTTATATTTTTCCACTTTTAAATCTGAAATTGATCGATCCTCTAGATCGTATCAATTCACTGTTAAAGCAGTCATGAATTGGCTTACTATATTCACCGAATATGCATTATTAGGTTACGTCACAGTGAAATAGTGCAGCTTCCCTACAAGTTTTCTATTATCTGGGAAGATCAATAACCACACTATAATCCAATAATAACTTTGAATTCAGATAGGTGAAGTAACTGGTCAACAACCAATCCAAGACAAACTTTGCTATGATACACCAATCCCTCTTTTTGATCTAGCCACTTCTATACCAAAGAAAATCACAACCATTTGAGACCGTTTGTCAGAAAATGTTGTTGCAAACATGTCTTCAACTAACTAATTTCATTTGTATCATTGGTGATCACAATGTTATCAGCATAAAGAGCTAACAAAATGTGTTATCCTTGATGCATCAAGAAGAAATACATATTAGTTGGCTAGGAAGATCTGAAATTTATTGATAATAAACTGAAAATAATAAAGTTCAATTGATTACAATTATAGAGGTAATCTCTCTCCCAAGACGCCGGTTGAAGAGGATGTCCGCACTCTCCCGAAGAACGAGGAACTCTCTCTTCTCTATGAAAATAATTTCTCAAAATATGCATGCCTCAAAACCGGGCCCCCTTGGTTTATATATAAAATCCATATTTGCAAAATTACGCATAACCCCCTAAAATCATAAAAGTTTATAAAAGCCCAAAAGTTCATGAATACGCCTCTGAGTCATGTATTTGGATCCGGCCCTCCTATGCTTGCCACCGGCTCATCTTGCTTGTGCCTCCTCTGATATGTGATGAGCCCATCACTACTTCCTCCAAAAGAGCCACCTTGTCTTCAAGGTGGAAGTCTGAAAACTGCTGCGCCATGACGCCCACCAACTCTCTGGTGCTTTCATGATTTGGTAAGTCCTTCCAACGCACCAACACTTCTCTTACGGACCCGTCAACTCCTCAGTCTCTAAGATCACATCCATATCGTTTGTCAATGTCTCGGGTAGTGATGATGATGGTGTTTGATCGCCAATTGCCTGTCGGAGCCGGGACACATGAAAAATAGGGTGGATAACCAATCCTGGGGGTAGCCTCAGCCTATAAGCAACCGGCCCAACCTTGGATTCTACCTCATAAGGCCCAAAGTAGCAAGTGGATAGCTTCTCATTTCTTCTGTGGGCCAATGACTTCTGTCCATACGGGCATAACTTTAGATAAACCATATCTCTCACGTCAAACTGCATGTCTCTGCGACGTGAGTTTGCCCGAGCCTTCATGATCTGCTGGGCCCTGGCCAAATGGTGCTTCATCTCTTTTAAAATCATGTCTCTTTCTGCTAAGTACTGCTCCACCTTCGAAACAGGTGTCGATTCATGCCCATAATGCAACAAATGAGGAGGGTCCCATCCATATAATATCTTGAAGGGTGTCGTCTGAGCAGCTGTGTGAAAGGAAGTGTTGTACCAATACTCCACCCAAGCTAGCCATCATGCCAACAACTTCAGAGTCTTTGAAATGAATCATCGTAGGTAGGTCTCAATACTCCTATTGACGATCTCAGTCTGGCCGACAGTTTGTGGGTGGTACGCCGTGCTCCTCTTCAAGACTATCCCATGCACTCGAAAAAGCTCATGCCAGAACTGCTCAAGAAGACCTTGCCCCCTATCAGAGAGAATAGACTTTGGCGGCACGTGCAAACAAATGAACTCCCGCAAGAACACCTCACCCACAGACACTGCACTGTAGGGATGCCGAAGTGGTATAAAGTGGGCGTAATTGCTGAGGCGGTCCACCACAACAAGTATGACTGTGTATCCTCCAGACTTGGGCAACCCCTCTATGAAATTCATGGACACCTCCTCACAGACCCGCTCTGGCAAAGAGAGCGACTGTAGCAACCCCCTGGAGCTATCGACATATGCTTATGACGTTGACAAATGTCACACTCTGCTACCATTGTTGCGACGTCCTTCTTCATCCCCTTCCAGTAGACCTCACTCGCCAGCCACCTATAGGTCTTGCGGGCTCCTGAATGGCCTCCCACCGCGCTATTGTGGAAATCGTGCAAAATCACGGGGATATGGGTAGAGGTGCGCAGTATCACCAGACGCTCCTGATATAACAGCCTCACGTCTTACAAAGAATAGCATGGGTGATCCGTTGACCCTGTACGAGTGCTGCCCGTATCTCTGCTAACTCCTGATCCTTAATCTCCGGAAGAAGCGGTTCTCAGTCCTGCAGTACAGGAACCGACAAGGCTGCCAAGCGTATGTCCTCATCACGCCTCGATAATGCATCTGCAGCCTTATTCTCTAGTTCTGGGCGGTACTGTATCTCAAATTTGTATCAAATCAGCTTTCTCAGCCACTGCTGATGCTCCTCTGTCAGCATGCGCTGCTCCAACAAGTATTTAAGGCTCCTCTGGTCGGTGTGCACCACGAAACTCCGTCCCAACAGGTAAGGCCGCCACTTCTGAATCGCTAGGACACTAGCCATCAACTCCCTCTCATAGACAGACTTCAACCTCGCCCTTGTCGTCAGGACCTGGTTGAAATATGCAATGGGCCTCTGATCCTGCATCAGTACTGCTCCCAGCTCATGCCCCGAAGCATCTGACTCCACAAGAATGGTCTGGTAAAGTTTGGTAGAGTCAGTAATGGTACTGTAGTCATGACATTCTTCAAGGCCTCAAATGCATGCTCCTATCAAGCCCAGGAATGCCCTCAGTCCCCGTAGAGTAGTAGAACGTGGCCAGTCCGACATAGCTGCTATCTTCGATCTGTCTGCTACCACCTCCTCTGAAGATACCACATGTCCTAAGGACTCCACTTGTGGCTGGCCACATAAGCACTTCTTCCTGTTGACATACAACTGGTGTTACTGAAGCACCTGAAAAACTATCTGTAGTTGGTCCAAGTGCTCCTCCACGGATCGGTTGTAAACAAGGATATCATCGAAGAAAACTAACACAAATCACCTGAGATAGGGGCAGAATACCTTATTCATCAAGGCCTGAAAGGTCGCAGGGACATTGGTCAAGCTGAAAGGCATGGCCAGGAACTCATATTGGCCCTCATGAGTTCTGAAGGCTGTCTTGGGCACGTCCTCTGCCTGCATTCTGATATGGTGATAGCCTAACTTGAGATCAATTTTCGTCAAGATATCAGACCCATGTAACTCATCCAGGAGCTCGTCGATGACAGGGATGTGGAACTTGTCTGGGACCATCTCTTTATTTAGTGCCATGTAGTCCAAGCAGAAATGCCAACTCCCATCCTTCTTCTTTACCAGCAGCACATGACTAGAAAAGCGACTAATGCTCGGCTGAATAACTCCTGCCCGCACCATTTCTGCCACTATCCGCTCTATCTCATCCTTCTGGGCCTGAGGGTAACGATAAGGCCTCACGCTGATAGGAGACACGCCCTCTCGCAGTACTATCGCATGCTCATGGTCCTTAGGAGGTGGGAGACCCCGAGGCTCCTGAAAAATCTCCTCGAACGAACTGCCCCAATAACTGTTGCACCTCCTCTGGAATGGCCGGCCCACTATCAGCCTCAGCTCACTCGGCGCACGACCCCCTGCAGCTCCACCAGAAAGCCATCGATGGTCCTAGCTATTGTCTTCAGTGAGACCATGGTCCTGCATAGGTTGGGACCCCCCTGCAATGTCACTGTCCTCCCGCCCTCCTGGAACTTCATCCTGAACATCTTCCAGTTCACCTTCATATCCCTGGTGTCTGCAACCACCCCATACCTAGGATCACGTCTGTGCTCCCCAGATCTAAAGACATGAAGCCCTCCACCACCTGAATCACCTGCAGTGTCAGAATCGGTCTACGGCACACTCCTCAGCTACTCTCCATCTGGCTCGTCCCCATCATAACGCCAAAACTGCATGTGTCCACCAGCTGAAGACCCTGCTGCTCCACCGCTCTCCTGAAGATAAAATTGTGGGTAGCCCCACTATCGATCAGAACGGTCACCTCCAGGTCAATGATATGTCCTATCAACTTCATGGTATGATTCGGGGTGAACCCTACCACGGAGTTTAAGAAAACCTCCGACACGTCCAGATGGTGATGCTCCACATTCTTAGCCGCTTTGGTCTCATCCTCCATGACATCTTCCTCATCCTCATCCTTTAGTATCAGCATCTAGAGCTTGCGCACTGCGCATCTGTGTCCTGGGGTGAATCTCTCATCACATCTAAAACATAGCCCCTTTTGCCTCTTCTTCCTCAGCTCTGCATCTGTCATCCACCTGAACCGTTCTCCTGTCGGTGGTGCACTACTCTTCTCCATACTCTTCTCCTTGCTGGTCTTCTCTGCTCCTGCCGTTGCCTTCTACCCTCCTGTCATCGCCCTCTACCCTCCTGTCATCGTCTGGCTGCGGGAAGCGGCTCCACTCCAACTGTCCCTAGACCCCATCTCCTCCTTCATTCGGTCCTCCATCATTTGGACCAACTCCATGGCCTCTATCCGGTCTCGATTTCCAGCATTGAAAATAGATAACACCTCAAATTTATCTTTTAACAACTAATACTAGGTTAGTGTGAGCTTATCCATGCTGTTATGCACTCTTCAAATATGAATCTATTTTTTGAAAGATTCTGGCTTTCATGTTTTGGTGAGTTGTCTGAGATCCTTTCGATGACCTATGTCGTGTTGAAGGGATATCTATGTGTCGAATCGATTGAGTAAGGCCTGCGATAGCAAGTTAGCAACTGATTTGGGGAAAATATACCAAAAAGACAGTTTTCCCTTATTACATTAGTATTAGTTAGTGATCCCGGCTCGGAGAGTTCCTTCTTCTATGATGAATAGTTGTCACAAGTCCGACATCTTGTCTCTGTGGACCGAGGAGAAAGGTCATTCAGCGGGAAGATGGTTGTACCATGAGAGAAGTAAGGATGTTAACTACTTCAAATATACAATATGGATTCTGGCAATGCAATGGCCTTAGACCCTCATTTTTATCCAAATAAATCGGTCTTTTCGCTGAGTGAAATCTCTGCATACTAGGCAAGATGATATCTTAAATGGTTCATTGACTTTTTTATTGACCATAACCATATAAGACAGACAATGATGTTTACATGTTAGTAAAAGTCACAATTAAACTTGGAACTTGACTAAATCTAGGAACTAACAACGTCAAAATTTAAAATGGATGATTATCAATTGTCTAAACATCATGGCATAATATACCAGGAAATGCCGCTGGTTGGATATTGGGTCCCCACAATACATATTTTGATGATGAGCAAACATTATATTTAGACTAATGGGTTTGTTGATATTGTTAAAGGATTAAAAAGACCAAGCATTTATAACTAAGTGGGAATGACAAAGCAAGATCACAAATTAAGCTTGACATATTACGTGATGGTGTGATAAGATAAGGCAACAAAATGATTTGGAGGCACATATGACAAGAAGATAGACTCATGGCTACATCAATCACGATATTGAAGGTAAAATATGTAAATTGATGTATTTTATTATTCTTGTCTTAGAGTCATTGTTAAAGACTTGAAGATGTCACACATATGAAACCTTAAGAATTAACTTAAAATTAATAGGACACTAATTCACAAGAAAACCATTAGGTTTTATAGCCAAACTGTGCATTTATATCAGTGTTAGTCGACTCATGTAGATCCCCTAGTAGACTAATAGTAGTATGGAAACAGACCGTGTTTGGCTTTCAGGTTAGTCGATTAGAGAGCTTTTATAAGTCGACTAATCATATTTAGTCGACTAACACTTGAACTCTAGTCGACTAATGAAAACTGGTGGTCTTTGGATGTCAGGATTAGTCGACTAACAGCATCATTAGTTGACTAAAGAATGAACACCAGTCGACTAATATGAAACAAAGAGTTTTATACATCCTTGACTTGACGGGTTAGTCTGTTGGGAAATTGATACGCACCCTAGTGGATTTTGATTATACCCATGAAGGTTTTTGAGCGCATTGTGAAGCACAACGGAGATCGTAGAGCCAAGGTCAAAAGTATATTATCGAGCCCGGAATTGAAAAAGACGAAAGCTCCAACATATATAGTTTACGAAGATTTAAGATCATCAATGAAGAATGGCTCAAGACAAAGAATGAAGAACAAGGCTAGTATAGTGTGTTTGTGTAAGTTATAGTGTACAAAATGTTAAAGCCAATATATATGCGCTACACACACAAAATTCTTGAAAATGGTTTTTAAATAGGTTTAACCTTATATTATTTAAAAATATTTTTTATAAAATATTTTCAAGTATTTTGAGCATGAAAACTCCAGTGTCAATTTATTGTCGACTATCTTCACGAGATAGCCGACTACTAGCAGGAAGATTTTTCGCCAAAACTTACTGTCAGAATAATAGCCGACTATCATCAGGAATAGCCGACTATCTGGGTCAACTTTGACAATTTTGGCAGTTTTTATTTGAATTTAACTAGTCGTTAACTAGCCGTTAGAGGAGACTTTTTGAGCAGAAGCTATTATTTCTTTATAAATAGCTATGATTTCAGAATTTTTTATTACGTCATATTACATTGTTATATTACATTGAAAAAAATTTGCTCTTGTGCTAGAAGTTCTCAAGCTCTAAATTATTGTTCTTCAATTTTCAAAGGCTACTTATTTTCATTTCTTGTGTGCTAATTTTTAAAAGATCATTTTTAGTTTCTTTAGCCTTGAAATAGTTCTTGTTTTTAATTTGATCTCCAAGTGTTAAAGTTTTTTCTTTGAGATTCAAATTGCAAGGTTATTAATTTTTAAACTTTGCGATTTTAAATTCATATCTTTTCAAAGATTAAAAGTCTTGGATATTGATCTCTAAAAGCCCAAGTTCTAATATTTAGAAGATCAAATTCAAGTTATTTCCTTTGATCAATTTGTGATTATTTATATCCTTTATTTGATCAAAATGGGTTATAGATTTTTTTAGCCACGATAGTCACAAATATATACATGGCTATATGAAATATTGTACTTCATCTTTGGATCTTTTAAGAAGTCTGTGGAGAAGACTTGAGTTGTAATTTCCGTATTATAAGGAAAGTTGTGTTGGAAATCCTTGTTAATGGTAACTAGGTGTTTACGTGGAAATTCTAGTTGGGTGTAAGTAGGTGTTGGAAATTCTTAGCAAGTGAAGGTAGGTGCTTGTATTGCTTGTTATAATATAGTGGATAAAATCCCGAAGTGAGTAGGAGACTGGACATGGGCCAAGGTTGGGCCGAATCAGAATAAAATTCTATGTGTTTGCGTTGTGGTCTCTCTCTGACTTATTATTTATTGCTTGAATTTTTTATTTCCGTTGCATTTTTTATTCAAGCTTAATATTTTTGTTGATTAAGTACAAATTCCGAGGCAACTCAATTTGAGACTTTGGCAACTCGTATAAGGATTTTTATTTTCGTGAAAAAGTTTATTACTTGAGACAACTCTAATAAACCACCCTTCTAGTGTTGTCTGCCATCCGCAGGGACCATACATAGTCAACTAGAGTTATCCGACTAGTTGACTAATTGCCATTATTCGACCAATGGATGAACTCTAGTTGAGTAATAAATTAGCCGTTACACAAAATGGGTTTTACGTAACTAGCCGTTTTCTCGTTTTTGTAAAGAGCATTTTGATTATGTTTTCTCACAGGTTTTCACCTTTATATATAGGAATTATTTCTTGGTTATTAGGTATGGAAAATATATATAATTGAAAAAATATCAAGAAATCCCATATTGCTTTTTGTGCTATAACCTTCATCGTTCATCTTCTTTGAGCCAAGTTTTTATTCTCCATTGCATAATCTTATAGAATAGAAACATTTCATTGTTAAAGGCTTTATTATGAATATTTCAGTCGTACTCTACAAAGTGTACCTCGGTGTGAGGAACTAGCCTCGGTTGTTGAGATGGTTGTGCTCTCAGTATTTGAGAGATGTTGACGATCTCTGGATTGTTGAGATCAGGTTCGGAATAGGTCAGAGTTGTTTGCTAAGCTGCGAGGTTAAACTGTTCTTGTGGGTTTGTAAGTTATAATGAAAATTTCAGACGAGATTTGCTTGGAAACTGGATGTAGGCCTGGAAGGACCGAACCAGTATATTTGCTTGGTGTTTGCGATTTATTTGATTTTCTATAACTGCAATTATTTGTTTGTTAATTCTCACTGTTTATTTCGATGCATCTTAAGTTGAGAATTATTTGTTAAAGCTTATAACTAACCGTAACTATTTAGTGTAAGTATCACATACCCTACACCCACTGAACTAGAAGACCTAGCTATTGGATATAATCTGTTAGATTTAAGCCTAATGTCAATCCACCTTTGCATCCCAATCTCTTAAGAGACATAATTAGCTAGAAAGAATGTTACATAACAGTTTAGACATTGAGTAAATATATTATTACACTACAAAAGAAATGGATCCGTATGCTAAAGTGAATTCGACACAGAAGATATATAATCTACTTTAAAAGATAATTTGAGTTTTTACTTGCATGATCCATAGCATTCTAGGCACTGAAGAAGATATATGGATAGTAAAGGTAAGTAGAGTTACATGTTTTTGCAAGTGTTGTTGTGGAAGTTATGAGGGAAGTATGAAACTGCTAGAACATCTGGTACCTAATATACACTTTAATTACGGTGAAAGTCGAGGGCTCAGATGCTATCTCATTCTAGATAAAGGCAATATGTGCTGAACCGTAATTTGAGCTGATTGGAATAGTTGGGACGACTTGCCATATAGCTCCCAAATGTGATCATTGTATGGATCGACGGCTTGTAGGAATGAAAAGTCTTTACTTTTATTACTCCTTTAGGGCTCCTTTTAGTAACACCAAAATGGCAATCTGCACATCCTTTGAAGCCACATTAATGGAATGAGCTGCCTCAAGCTTTTCAAGTCATATAAACAATTTTTATTGAATGACTAAAGTTGATCGTTTTCATGCCTTATACTAAGCCTGAGGAATTTTTCCAAAAATCTTATGAACGTTGAAGGTCACTGACAATGAATTTACTATTGTACTTCCATCGTCTCCCAATCATACATTGCCATGAATATGTTTTTTTAACGGCAGACTCCTAATAAAAGCAAGAGCAAATATCTGGTTTCAACTTCGGTTCATTTTCTTCAAATCACTACTGGAAGGGAACAAGTTTGGTAGCTTTTCATATTGAAGTCTCTCAAATGCCATGCGACTTCTCTCCATGTTCTGAAACAACTCTGGAATACCTCACAAGCTTTATTAATGTTAGGTTTTAAGAGATCACTCATACAATGCCACATCTCCTTGATTGTTGTGATATGCTTTACCTTATTTTGAACATTTACCTCCATGCTATTCAGCATTTGGTTGTTGAAAATGAAATCATCTTTGCCCACTCATCTCTTAATGAGACTGGAGGATCATTAGTTAAGTGATTTATTCTCTCTACTTTGAACATGTTTTCAACAATATTCTTCCATTGTAGATAGTTTGACCCATATATAGTTACTTTCCTATTTTCTATTGATGATCTTACTTGAAACTGAAACCATGGGACACGGTTTCGACCGAAACTGGCACATTCGGCCATTTCGTACCGGTTTCAAAAGAAACCGGTACGAAATGATGCCATAAGTTACGGTTTGATGGGTTCGGTTGACAAATGTTTAAAAGCAAAAAATACAATAACGATTAGAAATGATTTTTTATACATAGATCCAACAAAAGCCTCGACAAATATTTACAGATTTTTGTCAAAAAGCAATCAAGAAAAAAACCTAATCATCCTTAATAAAATAAAAGAAAGAAAGAAGACAATGGGAGAGAGACAGAACATACCTGGCTATAACAGCCATTGCGTCGTCGCCATCGGAGCTGGCATTGGAGCTCGTTCTTCTTTGGTGAGTGCCACTGCTAGTCACATTACACATTTATCTTACCTGCGAACATTTATTTACAAGTTTTCCATTATCTGCTGTAATGGGCCTTTCCCCCCTCTTTTTCCTTTTTCTATTCTTTTTTCATTTCTTGGTCCATTTAGCAAGCCCACGTGGGCTCCTTATTTTCTCTCCCTCCCTCATCTTCACGCCACCGAGCCCATTCGCTAGGGCTTTCGATCGCGATCATCTCTCTCTCTCGTTCTCACAGCGACTCAAGTTCTCTAGGGTTTTTGACGACGTAACTGCTCGCCCCTCTCCTCTCGTACGATGCCACACGAACGACGCCCCCTCTCGTCCTTCTCATGCGACCGACGCGAAGGCCTACCGGGCCTTTCCGCATCCCCTTGCTTTGACGACGTGCGTCCTCTTTACGATTCCTCCAACTTCTATAAGTTCTCTTCCTCTTCTCCTTCTTCATTCTTCACGAAATCTGTAAGTCCCTCTCAAATTTCTGAAGCTTTCGACTATTTTTTTCGGCTTTTGAGTTGATCCTTGCGGGAGTCTCTGGGATCTGTGCTGGTGTTTTCGGTTCTTTGATTTTCTTTGGTTTATCGACAAATTACGGTAGATTCTATCTCCCATACGCTTCAGTTTAATTTCGGTTTTGAGCATGAAATTGCTGGTATTTGGGCTGGAAATGAGTTTTTACGAGCACGAGAGAGGATGATTTGAGAGTGATTTAGGGTTTGATTCCATTCGATTATTCTGTGGGGTTGGTTTCTCACGCCTGCTTACTGTGGGGTCTCTGCGTCTCTGCGTTGGGCTGTGTTGGGGTTTGGCCTGTCACTTGCTTGTTGTTTTACGGTTTCGGCTTGGTTGTGGTTTGGCCTGTCCCGTGCTTGCTGTTTTGGGCTTCCTTGCTTGATGTTTGAGTTCGGCTGGCTTCTTTACTTGCTGTTAGGTTCGGTTGGTTTCCTTGCTGGCTATTTTGGGTTTTGGCGTGGATTACTTGGGATCTGGGCTCTATTATCCCGCTGTTTTGGTCGTTATCCACTGGTTCCTTGTTACATACCCTGTGGATTTTACCGTAGGCTCGGGTTCCCCCAACTATGTGATGAAAACCCCAAATCTGATCCCTCTAATTGGAATTTTCAGAAACACTTTCAGATTTTCTTTTCCTTTTCAAGTAAATATTGTTGCATTTATTGTCTAGTACTGCATCTATTTTCAGTTATCACATGTTTAGTTTAAAACTGATAGTTAACATGGAATATTCTCTGTGGGAAGTTGTTCTTATGCATGCGAAAAGTTTAATATTATGTTAAATTGCGTAGTCCATGAGATGTTACTCATGATGTTACTGATAATGAATGGCTGGTGGTATTGAGAATTGGCTCATGACATGTCTGGTTGCTAATACATGTATGTAGATTCGATTTATTTATAGTGGACCCCCTTGACCACGTGGTTTGAATGCTATTAAACTTAGGATATATCACGACATTAAACTGCTAACTAATCAACTTAACATGACTCGCTGGGGTTTGGGAAACTTATGATTTGAGAGTGCGGGAGCGATTGTAGCCTGCTTTCGGCTCGTATCTGGGAGGATGTCCGCCTATGGATCCTGAGTCCTTATAACTCGGTCCGGGTTAGCACCATGTGGTCCAAGATGGTCTTCGGGTTGCACATCACACTTTTCGATATAAATCACGATCTAGGATTGGTTCACATTTACAAGTACAACCTTATAATAGTTTGAGGACATTAAAAATATCTTTGTACAGTACCATCACCATCATAACTGTTGCTATTATTTCTCCTTATTGTGCACAGTTATTATTTCTGTTGTTTGGGTTAGACATCATAACTGTTGCTCATAATTCTATTGAGCTGTGGTGTGACTTCTGTTGTCCTACTAAGGGACACACATGATTATACATAGGCGCCTGAGTACGAGGAGTCCAAGCTTCGGTGCATGATATTGAGCCTTGAGGGCTGGCTGAGTGTGAGTATTGTATTTATGTTTTAGTTGTAGCGTGAGATTGTATTATTATTTTCTTATACAAAACTTTGTAACATGTTATGAAGTAATCAAATGCGTATCTTTATTTTTCCCGTCCTGCTCCACATTGTTTTCACTGATACCTGCAGGACTTGCATGTGATTGTATAAATGTGACAGCACCCGGGTACGTGGCATTACAAGTGGTGGCACATGCAGGTGTGCGTAATTAACTCGTGAACAGTGTAGAGCAGGCAGGAGATATGTACTTAAGATACTCGACCGACTTAATCTAGCTTATGCATATAGGTGTATGAAAGTTTTCCTACGCAAGAGACGTAGATCATCTAAAAAGTCGACTATGGCCGGAATATTTCGGGATCAAGAGCTGGGACGTGCAACAACTCTTGATCGAACACAGTGCATCTGATCTCGGATCAGGCTTTGCGAGAGATGGTCCAGGCTATACGAAAAGAACCCAAGCAGGATGGAGGGGTACAACAGTTCCGATCACTATGCCTGTCGATTTTTACTAGATGAGAGGACCCTCTGGCTGCATTCTATTACCGACATGCTAATGCCATCACATGCACCTCCAGCCTTATGGGTTGACATGGTGAAGCTGCAACTGACTAGAGAGGCCAAAATTTGGTAGGATTCCGTAGAGGACCGACTGGTGCAGCTGATCTCCTAGGATGCTTTTAAAGAGACGTTCAATGCCCAGTATTTCTCACCAGAGACGCAAATGAAGTTGGAGGCACAGTTCGTGGGCATGAAGCAAGGCTCTATGACTGTAGAGAAGTATGATGCTGAGTTTTCTAACATCAGTAGATAAGTAGCTTCATGCATGACTGTTAACCATACTGTGTCTTTGAATATGCTAACGAGTTGGTATTTCAGGTCAAAGATATGGTGTCCACCCATCTGGCTCGGGCCAAGAGATTCCAGCGTGGCTTGGACATCGATATTCGTCAAAAGGTTGTCGGATTCAAATTGAAGACCTATGCCGATGTACTCTCCACAGCTCGAGAGTATGAGTATGTACAGAGGGAGTGGAAACGAGAGCGACAGGCGGGGACACCTCCGAGATGACCACCACCGACCGATGCTGCCGAGCAGAGCCGACGACCTTCAGCACCACCAGTAAACGCTCGCACCAGAGACCACAAGAATTCCACCATACAGACGGAACATACCACACAATTCAAGAAGATCGGAACAGAAACCAGCACTCGACGCCCTATGATATGTGACTACTGTCGCTGATTCGGACACATAAAGAGAGATTGCCATCGGTGGAACAAGATGTGTCTGATATGCGGTGCATTAGAGCACTCCATTGGTGACTGTCTAAGACGAGTTGAGCAGACGACGACTACCGATGCCATTCAACAAGAGTAACAACCATCATCCTAGCCTCTGAAGCGCCATGCATATATCGTGACCGCAGTGGAGACGGACAATCCAGCTCTTAGATTTTGTTATCAGTTATTTGAACAAATCTTCATTTTTGTTGGTGCCAGTCGTTTGATATATTCCTTTTTTGTTATGTTAATAGTATCTTATTCTAGAAATTTTGAAAACGGAATTTTTATGTAAGGTGTGTAGAATGTAATGGGCCTTTCCCCCCTCTTTTTTCCTTTCCCCTTTCTTTTTTCATTTCTTGGTCCACTCAGCAAGCCCACACCACACGGGCTCCTTATTCTCTCCATCTCTCATCTTCTTGCCACCGTGCCATTCGCTAGGGCTTTCGATCACGATCATCTCTCTCGTTCTCGCAGCGACTCAAGTCCGCTAGGGTTTTTCGACGACGCGACCACTTGCCCCTTTCCTCTCGTACGATGCGAAACGAGCGTCGCCCCCTCTCGTCCTTCTTCTACGACCGACGCGAAGGCCTACCGGGCCTTTCCGAAGCTGTCCTGTCCCCTTGCTTCGACGACGTGCATCCTCTCTATGATTCCTCCGACTTTTATAAGTCCTCTTCCTCTTCTCATTTTTCATGCTACACGAAAACTGCAAGTCCCTCTCAAATTTCTGAAGCTTTTGACTGTTTTCTTCGGCTTTCGAGTTGATCCTTGTGGGAATCTCTGGGATCTGTGTTGGTGATTTCGATTCTTCGATTCTTTGATTTTCTTTGTTTTATCGGCAAATTACGGTAGATTCTATCTCCCATTTGCTTCAGTTTAATTTCGGTTTTGAGCATGCATAGATTTGAGATGAAATCGTTGGTATATGTGCGGGAAATGGGGTTTTACGAGTAAAGAAGAGGATGATTTGGGAGTGATTTACTGTTTGATTCCCTTCAATTATTTTGTGGGGTTGGTTTCCCTCGCATGCTTGCTGTGGGGTCCTGGGGTCTTTGCGTTGGGTTGCGTTGGGGTTTGGCCTGTCACTTGCTTGCTGTTTTAGGGTTTCGACTTGGTTGTTGGGGTTCAACTTGTCTCTTGCTTGCTGTTTTGGGCTTCCTTGCTTGCTGTTTGAGTTCGGCTGGCTTCTTTGCTTGCTGTTGGGTTCAGCTAGTTTCATTGCTTGATGTTTTGGGTTTTGAAATGGATTACTTGGGATCTGGGCTCTATTACCCCGCTGTTTTGGTCGTTATCCACTGGTTCCTTGCTACAGACCTCATGTATTTTACCGCAGGCTCGGGTTCCCCCACCATGCGATGAAAACCCCAAATCTGATCACTCTGATTGGAATTTTCAGAAACACCAAAGATTTCAGATTTCCTTTTCTTTTTCAAGTAAATATTGTTGCATCTATTGTCTAGCTGTGCATCTATTTTATGTTATCGCTTGTTTAGCTAAAAACTGATAGTCAACATGGAATATTCCCTTTGGGAAGTTCTTATGCATGCAGAAAGTTTAATATTATGTTAAATTGTGTAGTCCATGGATGTTACTCATGATGTCACTGATAATGAATGGCTGTTGGAATTGATAATTGGCTTATGACATGTCTGGTTGCTACTACATGTATGTAAATTCGATTTATTGACAGTAGACCCCCTAGACTACATGTTTTAAATGATTTTAAATTTATGATATATCACGACACTAAACTGCTAACTAATCAACTTTACATGACTCGCTGGGGTTTGGGAAACTTATGATTTGAGAGTGCGGAAAACGATTGTAGCCTGCTTTCAGCCCGTATCTGGGAGATTATCCGCCTATGGATCCTGAGTCCTTATAACTCGGCCCGAGGTAGCACCCTGCTGTCCAAGATGGTCTTCAAGTTGCACATCACACTCTCCGTTATAAGTCACGACCTAGGATTGGTTCACATTAACAAGTACAACTTTATAGTAGTTTGAGGATATTAAAAATATCTTTATACCGTACCATCATAATTGTTGCTATCATATCTTCCTATTGTGCACCGTTATTATTTTTGTTGTTTGGATTAGATATCTTCTAATCTATTGCGCTGTGATGCGGCTTCTGTTGTCCCACTAGGTGATGCACATGATTATACAGAGGCACATGAGTACGATGAGTCCGAGCTTCCGGTGCAGGATATTGAGCCTTGAGGGCTGGCTGAGTGTGAGTGTTGTATTTATGTTTCAGTTGTAGCGTGAGATTGTAATGTTATTTCCTTGTATAGAACTTTGTAACATGTTATGAAGTAATCAAATGTGTATCTTTAATTTTCCCGTCCTGCTCCACAATGTTTTCATTTACACCTGCAGGATTTGCATGTGATTATATAAATGTGACGATATGGGGCGTTACATCTGCTATAGTTTCCCAAAGGGTATGGCAAACTTGTAAATAAATGGAATGACAAACTTGTAAATAAATGTAATGAACTAGAAAATTTGTAATATGACTAGCATCATAGTTACGATTTGTAAATTGTAATTTGAGTCAATAATGTGTAACGAGTAATGAGAAAAATGTAATGTGATTATAAAATGTGTAATTTGAGTCTCCAGAAAACAAAATTGTAAAGGCCAACTTAAAAAAACCGGCTCATGCTTTTTCTCTTTGTTTTTTTTCATTTTCATTTTTGTTTTTAGCCCACTCAAGCGGACCACAAGACCCCCCACTCATTCTCTCTCTCCCTTTCTCTTTCTCCATTTCGCCTTCTCTTTTGTTTCGACTTAGGCCGTGAAAAAAGTTTCACCAACAATTCCACTGCCTATTGCCTCCTTTTCTTCGTTCCTTCGGCAATAAGGAAAGAGAAGGGGAGCATTGGAGACTCCATCTCCTCACCCCACGTCACAGAGTACGCGTCTTCTCCTTGCGACTTTTTCGCACCCTACATTCTTTGGGTTTCGACACGTAAACGCCTCGATCTGGGGACGAATTCCTTCGTGGCCTTCTCCTGTCCCTCTCTAACCACCGGCCTTCCTCTTCCTCTATTTAAGCCTGGGTAAGGCTAGGGTTTTGGATTTTCTCGCGAAAAATATTTTTAAAGAAAATTTCGGGTTCTCCCTTTTGATGTGAGCCCAGATCATACTTTAGAGTTAGGATTTCTCTTCAGTTTCTTCTAACAGTCCACAATTTCAGTAAAATCACTTTAATTATCTAAATTTTAGTTTTTAAATTTGTGACTCTGTTTCACTTAACTGCGATGATGAATTTATGTGCCCCGGGCTTGTCAGCAACCCTCGCCGCAGCCCCTAAATGTGCTTTGATTATTCCGCTGTTGCCCCCTTAATTGTAAATGTCCTTGGGATTATTCCCTTTGGCTGTGAGTTTCTAGAGCTCCCTCATCCCTATTCGTGACCCTGAAGGCACTCCAAGTTCTCGCTGTATCTCCCCTGACCTGATCGTAACTGTTTTGTGCATCTTTACCCTAAGCCGAGACTGTTTTAGGGTTTCCATGCCTATGATGTGACTGCCCTGGGCTCTCATGCGTGGCTTTGATTGATTGTTGGGGTCTACCTTCTGTTGTGGCTATTTTTGGGATTTTCAGTGTTGGTTTTCTTGGGTGTTGGCTGTAGATAATAATTTGGTGATATTTTAGCTATTGTCGAGGCTTGGTGGCAGCCATAGGATAGCATGGGAACCCCGGGCTTTGCCTTACACATCGAAATTGGATTAGCATACCATATGATTGAATAAAAGTTGTTTTGGCCTCTAAGGGCCGTTGGAAAAGTATGGAAATTACTGCCTGTTGGATCATGCACCAGGCTACTGTTTGAAGGATGTTAGTTTTCTAAATGTGGGATCATAAATCATTGCCTGAAGGATATTATAAAACAATGAACACATTGTTAAGTCCAAAAAACGATCTGAAATTTATCTGAGATCATCAGATTATCCCTCCTTTCATTGTCCATCCCCATATTTCCAAAGGTGCGACATCGATCGCTACCTCAACATACATGTTAGCTCGAATTAACTATTTATATTTCAGTTTTAGTCTCTTTAGCACGTTAGAATATCCTGCATATTGTCTGTCATTTAGATATGCTCAATGATTAGATGCCTATATTATTGCACATCTACATCATGCTAAATATTGCACTATTTTCTGTCACTATATGCTACATGTTTCTTGGTAATCTTAGTATAATCTTGTTCAGTGGACCATGACATTGGGACTAATTTATATGTTAGGTGTACTATGAAAACCAAAACCAATTGGAAAGTCAGTGGATTATATATATGTATTGATACACTTGATAGAATAAAATGTTGAAAATATGATTTGAACTGGAATGATATAGCACACTAGCATACTAATTAAGTTCAATGTGGCCTTATATTTTATTCATGCTTTAATTTGGAAATCATGTTTTAAAATAAAGTTAATTTAGAACTACACATGTGCTGTATCACTGAGGCACAAAGAGATGTATACTTGACTTAAACTTGGCACTTCAGACTTACTAGGTTTTGGTGTAAATCATATTAGTGAGAGTTCGGGAGTGACTCGAGTCACGATTTTAATGACTTGACCGCATTAGGTGTTCCGGACAGGTCACATCATGAATCCGATGGACTCCTAGTGTACCGCCGGACTTAATTAATGTGTTCCACCCCGTTACTCTTGGACTCATGGCCCCAACTGTTTCTACTTTGGGCCTGGCTGTCTTGAGCATCCCATGATACCGAGGACTTCTTGGTTGCTTACTGTACTCTCCAATATGATTCACGGCATTGGTTTGGTATAAATTGATAGGACATGTTAGTATCATTTTAAATTATCAACTGAGTTGCATGTTGTCTTAAATTCCCATGCATGCCTGACAAGAATTATTAATTAATCTGTTATCTATTTATAGTTACTGTTTCCTAATTAGTGTTGACCCTTATTCACATATTTTAAATTCCAAAATTATAGAATTACTTTGATTCACCTGGTGGGTCTTCGTTGTTGTTGTACCACCAGATGCTGAGTCAGAGACAGAGGAGGTCCCGATGTTTAAGGACTTAGACTTTACGGTAGAGACCACTGAATTTTGATAGTATGTGACTAACATGATGTATACCATTTTTTAAACTCGTATATATATAAATGAAAATTTTTGTTAAGCATTTTGATGCATCTATTCTTGTGTTTAGATTGTTTTCACTGATTTACTGTAGGACCTGACATTCTTTTGCGAAAACATGCTGCGACCCCGGGTTGCGGAGCGTGAATTGTTTTGTTGGTGGCCTATGCAGGTCCTCACAACAAATCTCGTGAACAGTCTAGAAAGAGTTGGATGCATCGTGATAAAGGCTGGGAGCCTCTGGTGCGCGCGATAGAGGCTAATGCGGAGCTGACATGGATACTTGTGGATCTACAGAGCATCCGAGATATACATTGAGGGATCAACGGCTGTTGTACCAGGGGCGGTTGGTGATACCGCATGGAACTTCCCATATACCGACGATTTTTTCAGGAATTCCATGGTAGCTCGGTAGGGGATCACTCGGGGGGTGCATCAGACGTTCAAGAGGATGGCCAGAGAGCTGTACTGGTCACGGATGAAGAGGGACATCACGCATCTAGTAGCTGAGTGTGACGTCTACCAGTGTCACAAATATTTTGCGATGGCTCCCGCAGGGCTACTTCAGCCCCAAGCCTTGCTAGAGAGGGTCTGAGAGGACATTAGTATAGATTATATTGAGGGCATGCTGAGATCAGAGGGCTTCACTGTTATATTTGTTGTGGTGGACTGCCTCAGTAACCATGCCAATTTCATTCCTCTACGGCATCCCTACACAGCAGTGACTGTAGCTGCAGCTTTTATGAAGGAGGTAGTGCGACTGCATGGGTTTCCGATCTCTATTGTATCAGATCGAGACAAGGTCTTTTTGAGTATTTTTTGGCAGAAACTGTTCAAGGTGCAGGGACCACTTTGAGGAGGAGCACGGCCTACCACCTGCAGACAGATGGTCAGACGGAGGTGATGAACATGAGCATAGAGACCTATTTGAGATGTTTTGCATCGGAGTCACCGAAGCAGTGAGCCAGGTGGTTGGCATGGGCAGAATACTGGTACAATACTTCCTACCACTTGGTGGCACAGAGTACCCCTTTTCGCATCCTTTGCGGGTGCGATCCTCCCCATCTGATAAACTATAGCCGTGGTGCGACCCCTGTGTCACGTGTGGAGAAGCATTTGGAGGAGAGGGATATGATGCTGGAGGAGCTGAAGAGGCACTTGTTGAGGGCACAACCAATCATGAAGACCCGGGCAGACATGCAC
Source organism: Scilla litardierei (assembly GCA_030789695.1). Lineage (NCBI taxonomy): Eukaryota > Viridiplantae > Streptophyta > Magnoliopsida > Asparagales > Asparagaceae > Scilla > Scilla litardierei. The sequence goes on from CM061141.1 coordinate 41,675,963, forward strand.
ATGAGAGATGTGCATGTTGAGGTGGGCGATAGGGCGTATCTTAAGCTGCAGCCGTACAGACAAAAGAGAGTGGCGTATTTGAGCAAGGAGAAGTTGGCGGCTCAATATTATGGTCCTTTTGAGGTGTTGGCCAAGATTGAAAATGTGGCCTATCGTCTACAGCTGCTAGCTATGTCCACCATTCACCCGGTGTTCCACGTGTCACAGTTACAGTGTGCTATCGGGGACCACACTTTTCACATACTCTTCCGCCCACCCTGATGAGAACATGGAGGTATTATTGGAGCCACAGGAGGTCAAGAGTGTTCGTCAGAGTGCAGCAGGAGTTCAAGAGGTGCTTATCAGATGGCGCGCCTTGCCCGATTATGATGCTACATGGTAGTCTTGGGAGGTTATCTGCCAGCAGTTCAAAATTTTCCATCTTGAGGACACTGTGGCTCTTTTGGGGGAGTAATGATACGATTATTACTTATAGGCAGAGAAGACGTGTGGCTGATTCGTAATTTCTGGAATGTTTTATGCAATTTTGAGTTTTTGGGGGGCTTTTGTGTAAAATGGGTAATTTGGGGGGTTATAGCCATGGCCGGCCCTAATGGGGCTCTTTCAAGTTGATTTTGATATTGTGAACCCTAAGACCAAGGTATCTTCTTTGGATGATTAGACTTCCTTCTCGAATAGAAAGTTAGGTTCGAAAGTTGGGAGATCTCCCCATCTCGAATCGGGGCTTATCTTTGTAATTTTCAGATCTAAATCATTACAGAAATTCCTCTTTTCTTGTTCTTTCTTCCTTAAATCCCTATTTTCCACATAAATCTGCTCTAGAATTTATCACTATATAGGACAATGATACTTTAAAAAAATGATGGATCCAAATTCTTGTTGAATTCAGAAATGAAATAACAGTATCTATAGTAATAGGGGGAACAAATATGGATGCATATCAGTATTACACTCACATTTCTGAGCATGGCTTATTCTGATGCCCCTCCTCACAATCACTTTCTCATGTTAATCCCAATTCCCCCCAAAGCCAAGAAAGGGTGTGGATAAACTCTGTCCTTCCTTTCTTGTTTATAAGTCTAGGAGTGACCTTGAGATTTGCATTTGTAATGACCTGCAACAGAAAAAGTTTTAGTTATAGGGACACCATTTGTTTAGCATAAACTGAAAGGGTAATTCTGAAAATAATGTATATCCTCAGGAGTTTGTTCTTCGAACTAAAATATGGAGCATCAGCCAAAGCAGGGGATTTTCAGGTATAATTTTGTATTCTAATATCACTTGATGAATACTGACTCCTAAAACATTCGGTTTTGTAACTTACATGGCTAAGTTTTCATGATCCTGGTTCTTTAGGATATGGAAAGAACATTAGGCTATGGGCTTATATCACCTACCTGAGCTGTATGGTAGAAACAATCTCAAATTATATTATTTTCTTTCTTAGTACGTAACTAGAAAGCCAAAGTCTTTGGAATCTTCAGTTATGCAGTACACAAAATTACATGCCTATATATATGCTTAAATTAATTCACTTTTGGATAACACACGAGTATCTTAACTATGCATGTATACATCTATGAAAGATTAAAGTTTATGTATCTTTCATTAAAAAGAGAGAATTAAAGTTGTAACAATCATGGTATCATCTTCTGTTGGGGATCAAAGAGCTATGAAGAGAAACAAAAGTTCTGTTTGATTTTAGTGTCTATATTGTTACTTGTTTGAGTTAATAATTCGTTAATGTCTTCAGGTAGTTTTATTTGGTTTTCAGGATCAATGATTCAGCAAATGTATTTTCATTGGATTTCACTTAATCTTGAATACATTCCTTTTTAAGCATAATAGGGAAAAAATCATATTTCATTCCTTTTTTCTTGATTCCAGCATATTCTGCCAGAGTTTCCATAAATTTCTTTATTTCCATCTTTTGTATCTAATTTTTCACAAACTGGCTTAACGTAGTTTAACAGATGTCGGTAAAATTTCAGCAGAAGTTCACGCTTTAAATGTTCCCATGTTGGTGGACTATATGTGCCTGTGCAATTAATGTTGTGCTTCTCTTGCATATGAATACATCATTGGATATTTAGTATTACAAGCATCTTTCTAGTAATTGTTTTATCTCACCTTCATAATCTTGGCATTCCCATTCCCTTGACATTTGCTTGCCTGTCTTTAATAAATCGAGTTCAATTGTTAATAAAGTATGTTTTATGTTGGGTACAGAATACTCACATTGATTTCCATAATTCCTAAGAGCGAAGCTTTTTGTATATTAATGGCGGATGATTTTCATTGCTTTGAATGTAGTAATAGTGGTATTTGCAATGTACAGGTTCAGCTGTTGGTTTCCGCTTGGACAGTCTTTTGAAACTTACAGATACCCGCGCCACTAACAACAAAATGACACTCATGCACTATCTGTGTAAGGTATAGATGGCTTGTATCCTCTTATGCATTTTTATATACACCTATGAATTATCTGCTGTTGCAGTTTCTATGGATTTCTAGCAGTCGAATCAACTCTTGTTATCCATCCAAGAGGAATTTGATGTCTGAATCCGTCAATTCTATGTCATTACTTGTTTTATTGTGAGAATTGCCAGTAAGTTAGGATTCTATTAGTTATCCATTCCTTTATGCTTGCTACTACTACCACCACCTCTTTTGTGGGATCTGAAATTGTTGTATGTATGCAAGAATTTGGACTGGCACAATCTGAACTGAGCAGAAACAGTGTGAAAATTTAGAATTTTGCTCTCCTAGAAGGAAATGATTCAGTCTAGCCTGATATCTTCCAGTTATTTGCCTTCAACAAAATTTTTCATCTAAGCTTCTTCATTCGTTCATCACTTGCTAGTGCATTTGCAGTTTCTTTGAAGAACGCCAATAGCAGGCTACATATTTCTTCCAGATATGAGAAGGAAAAGAAGAATGCAGAAGATTAGGCGGTACGGATTTATCAGAAGATTGGGTTAGACCAATTTTGGGTAGAATCTTAGTGAAGCTGTTCTTGTAGACTTGTCATTTTCAAGTTTGTAAGAAGTCTAGATAAGTGATCCCAAAGTGTAAAGGTCCGACCCTTCAGTTCGACTCGATGAAGCCCGCTAGGGCCGGTGATTGCGTCACACACACTCTCTCTTGCTCGCTCGTCACCGTGGGGCCCTCGATGGGGCTTCGCCGCACCTGTCGCCTCGCTGGTATCCTCTCCATCAAGTCGAAGAGGGTTGCCGCCCTTGTGGGCTCACTGCGATGTCACCGGCGTCCTTTGGGGCACCCCGATGGCTATAAGTCCCCTTTCCCTTCTCCTTCTTCTCGGTTACACAAAACGCATTATGAGTAGTTTACTAATTTCTGAGCCCAGATTGTTCTCTGCGGCTTGAGGATTTCTTGGTGGTTTGTTCTGGATCTGTGCCGAGTTTTGGTTTACTTGGTTTCTTCGGTTCTTCAGTTGCTAACGCTAGACTTTATTGTCCTTTTCAGTTCAGTTTTTCTTCGATTTTCTTGCATGCTTTCTCTAAGAAGAAATGTTGGGATTTTGGAATAAAAATTGGATTTTTATCGAGGGAGATAATGATTTAGAGGAGTGACCTAGGGTTCGAGTCCCTATGGTAATTTTGGTGGGTTGGTTTCCCTCGCCTGCTTGTCATAGAGTCTCGGGGTCCTCGTTTGGAGCTGCGCTGGCTTGCGGGATATCCCTTGCTGCTGATTTTAGGGTTCGGTGGCTCTTACTTGCTGGTTTTAGGGTTTAGTCCCCTCTTGCTTGCGGTTTGTGGCTTCTTACTGGCTAGGCTTGCGGCTTGATGTTCCTTGCTTTTGTTTGGGTTCGGCTGATAGCTACGTTCGTTGTTTTGGGTTGTTGAGATTTGCTTGAGATATGAGCCCCGTTCCCCCGTTATTTTGACCTGTATCCCGTAGCCCCTTCATAGGAACCCCGTGGATTTTGCCATAGGCATGAGTTCCCCCACCACGTGATGAAAGACCCCCCGTTCTGATCCCAAAATGGCTTAGAGTCTCTAAAGCCATTATGTGTTTGACTTTTAAGCTTTCATTATTAAACATGTGCTATGTTTCTTCATTTTAGTTTGTCGCAAGAAACGGTTTGTTGCTTTATTAACAGTTCAGTTTGACATATCATGCCATGAGAAACATAAATGCTACTATATCACATGCCAGTTTATTACCATGTTGTCTCTTGAGCTTGCTAGTATCATAAAATTTAGTATTGTGATTAAATTCCATAGTCCCTGGGTTATGTCTATGGTTGTGGAATATCTTGAGGCTGATTCTTGACATGACAGGTTGGCTCTTGACTTGGCTACGCCGCTGTCTAATATTAAACTTAAGACACCTCACGATACTAACAATTAATAAAATGGTTAATTTCTGCTTGACTCATCAGGTTTCGAGAAACTTATGATTGAGGGGGTGCATGAGCGACTGGAACCTGATCTATAGCCCTCAGGTTAGGGGGCGTCCATCATTCAGATGGGTCCTAAGTCCGGGGCAGACAGAGATGTCCATCTTGATGGGTCCTGGAGCCCCTGTCACAGGTCACAGTGTTACAGCTCTTAGAGTACGGTACTTCTACTTTTGGACTCGGCCCGGGTCGCACCTTCGCGGTCCAGGTAGCTTCCAGTTGTACACCGTGTTCCCCTTCATAAGTCACGACCTATGATTGGTTTAAAGTAGCAGTTACCCCCTTACAATAGTTGAGTCATTAAACGCTTATCACATCCTTTCTTTCAGTATCATGTCATTTTAACTGCTGCTCATGTTTCATTTTTGCACTTATATTACCATGTCGTTGTTTTGCTAGATATCGTCTACTCCTCTGAGCCGTGGTACAACTGCTATTGTCCCACTTAAGTAACGTACATGGTTACCCCGAGACGTCGGGGTCAGAGTTCCTGATCCAGGACGCCAGGCGTTGGGCACATCGTGAGTGCCATCGTGGCTCTCCTTTTGTACCTTTGGTTTTAAATTTGGAGCGTGCTTGTGAGTTATACTTTTGTTTCCCTGTCTCATATTTCCGTTATATATGTAAGTATCTCTTTACTTTTATGTCTGTTCTCTTTGTTTTCACTGGCACATGCGGGACCTGCACACGCACTTTCACACAAGTAACGACATCCAGGAGGTGGCACGTCACAAAGTCGTGGCCCATGCATGTTCGTGCAAACGCCTCGTGAACAGTGTAGAACGGACAAAGAGGTACGTGCTTAAGATACTACCTCAATCTTGGCGTATGATACAGGTGTATGAAAGCATACATACGCAAACGAATTAGACCGTCCAGGCGAGCGCTTATGGCTTCAGGATCAGGGTCTGGTGGCGTCGGGTCGAATGCGGTGCACCAGATTTCGGAGACGGCCTTGCGAGAGATGGTCCAGCGATTCAGAGGGAGCCTAGGGAAGGTGGGGTGCAGCAGTTCCGATCGCTGCGACCGCCGGTGTTTGCAGGCCGTGGGATGCTCTGGCTGCGGAAGGTTGGATGTGCTTGATTACAGACATGCTGAAGGCAGCATAGACTTCCCCCGCCTTGTGGGTTGACATGGCAAAGCTCCAGCTGACGGGAGAGGCTAAGGACTGGTGGGATGCGGTTGAAGACCGGTCAGTGAACATGATCTTCTAGGATACTTTCAAGGAGTTCAATGACTAGTATTTCTCACCAGAGGCACAGATGGAGCTAGATGCTTAGTTCATGAACCTTCATCAAGGCTCCTTGTCGATGGATGAGTATGATGCCGAGTTTTCCAAGCTCAGCAGGTGTGTACTTCATTGCATAACACTTAACCATGCATGGTGTGTATGTTCCTAACAATTGGCATTACAGGTTCGCGAAGGACGGGGTTTCTACCCCTCAGGCTCTGGCCAAGATATTTCAGCAGGGGCTGGATATCGATATTCGTGACAAGCTGGTGGGGTTCAGGCTGACGACCCACACTGATATGCTCTCCATAGCTCGAGCATACGAGTACGTACATCGCGAGCGGGTACGACGAGAGTAGGCAGGGGTACCTCAGAGACGACCACCACCACCTTCAACAGCTTATGTAGGACCTGTACGACCGCCACTTGCCCCTACCAGATAGCTCCACAGACTGATCCAGCAGTCTCAGTTCAAGAGACCAGCACTATAGTAGAAGCACCAGCAGCACCATCCACGACGCCCTTTCTTGAGTTGTCACAATTGCGGCAAGGCTGGGCACATCAAGTCAGATTGCAGGATGCTCCTAAACCTGTGTCTCATCTGCGGGGCCCGGGACCATGTCGCCAGAGATTGTCCATGGAGGGATCAGAGACCTCCAGCACCAGCTTCAACGTCAACACCTACTTCAGCTGGGGACACTCAGCATGGATATCCACTTCGACCTTAGCAGGGGTATTTCAACATCAGGCCAAAAAATGGGCTCCACCTATCCGACGTGTAACGACCCGCTCTCGGGGGCCGTTACTGTTTGGAACATGCACAAGTCTTGCTAGGCACCAATGAAATCAATACAGGCTCTGTTGCAGAAATGCGCCAAAATACTCATACATGAAAGTGTGGTATAAACCTTATTACAAACCTGCAACGTACATGAAAGGAAATACAACTCGAAGTAGAAATACTACAAACCAAGCAAGCCACTCTGATACATTAAATAATAAAACACACTCACACTCACACTTAGTAACCAGCGTCCTACTGGTCAAACTCTACAGCAAACTCAGCGTCTGCAGTCCCTGTTGCAACTTTTTCAACCTGTGCTGCATCTGGCGAGACCACCACAAAAAGAAGGGTCGCCAGAATCAGACGTAACTCAAATTATCTCTAGCATGATATTTAAAACAATAAACAAGCATGGCAAAACTAGCATGGCAATCTAAATAGGCCAGAAGTAAAGTGTGTATAATAGAGCAGAAAAGTAACTTAACAGTTTACTTCTATCAGCAATAAACAATATTAAAATGATCAGTTACGAGGTTTTTAGTTGTGCCTGATCTTAGTTCGTGAATTATAAAGGGAAGTACAATATGCAACCAAGAGTCCACCTGATATCTCGGATTACAACAAAACGATACGGTACAATAAAATGATACGATTCAACAAAACGATACTGTTCAATCAAAACGGTACTATTCAGCAGATCGGACAGGTCGCTCCTGCACTTCCACTATTATAAGTTACCCCAAAACCTAGTGTGTGAGTCAATTACTATTCTCACTTTTCCGATTACATCTTTCGGTTAAGCATGTCACGGTTCCAATTCAATTTACAATACGGTGCAACTATGATACTATGCAACTTATCGAGTTTAGCTAACTATTCAAGTGAAACACTTTGCTAATAAAAAGAAACTAATTTAGCATGCATCAATATTGTTTTTAAACCACATAGCTAGGGTACGATGAGTTACCGATTCGCCTTGTAGTGAAAGGCGCATTTTGGTCAGCAGTAGGGGTACCTGGTTCACACATGTTACATGTCAAGTTAGCTATACAAACTAATAGTAAAACTAAATAACTAAAAATATCAACTTATAAAAATAACTTTATATAAGCTTATATTAAAAACTTTGCTTAACTGTTAGCTAACTTATTAACTATCTTACTAAAATAATTAAACTGATACAACTTAACTTTAAAAAAACACCAATATACATAATACTTAAACTTATACATATATTAATTTAACTTTATTTAATAAATCACAACTTAACTTTAATTAATAACTTATATTAATAACTGAAATTAAAAACTTTAGATAATAACTAATAGTAAAAACTCTATATATTAACTTTAGCTTAACTTAAATTAAACTAACTTATTAAACTAAACTAACTTATATAGTTAATAACTTAACTTACTTATATTACCATTCTCTCTCACCCTCTCTCTGTCTCTCCTCGTTCCCTTCTTCTTTCCTTTTTTTTGTTTTCGTTTGCAGAGGCGCACGGCGAGGAGGCAAGGGCGGCTAGGCCTGGCGGTGGCACGGCCAAGGGGGCCGTGGGCTACGGTGGCGCGGGGCAGGCAAGCCTGGGTGCTCGGCGGCGGCGGAATCCGGTAGGGCAGTGTGCGCAAGGGGGCCGGCGGCGGCCTGTAGAGATGGGACGTCGGCGGCCACGGGAGGAGGGGCGCGGCCTCTGGAGGAGGGGATGGGCTGATCTGAAGTAGGGGAGGAGGGATTTTGATGTTGTAAATTGGGGAAAATTTGGGAGTTGTAGAGGGTGAATTTGAAGGGTTCAGATCCGAATTCTCTATCTCCCTCTTGCCAATTTCAGATTTTTGATTCGGATTTCTGATTTTTTTCTGTTTTGATTTTTTAGTTGAATGAGTCTGTTTGAAGATGATGATGGTGTTGTGTTGGAGAAGTGTTGTGATGCCAAAGGAAAGGGAGTTCTATGTTGTTTGAGGAAGGGGTGAAGATGATGAAGATGTGGAGTGGGAAATGGAGATGTAGGGAGCTGATATACAGGGTGATCCTTGAAGAAGGAAGAGGCAGGGAGACAGGGTGGTTGATGGATAAAATGAATTTGTCAACAGATTAGGTTTCTCATTAAGACGAGGAAGAATTTTGCAAGGGAAGAGTTTGAACGTGGAAGAGACGTGTTTAAACGAAATGTTTAAAAATCAAACTTAGTTTTAATGAAGGGATGTTATCGTTTGACTAAAGTTTTAGAGGGAATGCACTGGACGTGTTTTGGGGAAGGTACCGGGCTCGGAATGAGAAAAAAACGTGGATGGGTTTGTTAGAAATTAGGTTGGCAATTAATACGAGGTAAATAATAATTAACTGAAATAATTAGTATGTGTAATTCGTAATTAGTAAAATAAATTAACTAAAGTAACTATTTAAGCTATGGTGAAAAAATTAGACGCGCTCGCGTCAATACGTAGAAAAGAAAATACTCGGAATACTGAACTAAAATCAGACACACGCCATCAAACATGCCTAAAATACCGGTCGTTACATCCTACCCTCCTTAGAATAATTCCGTCCTTGGAATTTTCTACAGGGCTGCGAAAAGGTAGGGGTAACGTTCTCGCATATCGTCCTCTCGCTCCCAGGGAGATTCACCAGGTGAGTCGCGATGCCACATCACCCTGGCTAAATCAATAGTCCTGATCCTGAAGACTTTCTGACGTCGATCTAGGATCTCCACTGGTTGCTGCTTGTATGTCAAGTCCGGACATACCGCGATCTCCGAGTAGTCCACGACATGACTAGGGTCGCTCACATATCGATGCAATTGCGAGATGTGGAACACATTATGTACTCCCTCTAAAGCAGGTGGCAGTGCAAGCTTGTAGGCCACCTCTCCTACGCGCTCTAGAATGTCGAAAGGTCCAATGAATCGAGGACTAAGCTTTCCTCTCCGCCCAAAACGAATTATTCCTCAGTTGGGCGAGATCTTCAGAAAAACATGATCTCCGGGCTGAAACTTCAGATGTCGACGTTTCGTGTCTGCCCAATGCTTGTACCTGTCCTGAGCCAGCTACAGCTTCTCTCTGATGGTCCGAACCACATCCACGACTTCTGTGATTAGCTCAGGATCAACCAACTCTCGATCTCCTACATCGTCCCAACTCAAGGGGGATCGTCACTTCCTCTCATATAGTGCCGCAAATGGCGACATGCCAATGCTAAACTGGTAGATATTGTTGTCTGCAAACTCCACCAAATAGAGATGGTCTTCCCACAATCCTTTGAAGTCCAGCATACATGCTCGTAGCATGTCTTCAAGTATCTGTATAGTACGCTCTGACTGACCATCTGTATGTGGATGATAAGCCGTACTAAAGCTCAAGTGGGTTCCTAAGCTCTCCTGGAGGCTCCTCCAGAAACGAGATGTGAATCTGGTGTCTCTGTCCGAGATAATGCTGAGAGGTACTCCATGCAACTTCACAATCTCATCCATTTACTTCTTGACCAACACATCTGTAGACTGGCCTACTCTGAAAGGAATGTAGTGCGATGTCTTGGTCAATCGATCTACAATCACCCAGACATCGTCATTCTGCTTCGTACTCTTGGGTAGTCCAGTCACGAAGTCCATCGTGATGTGCTGCCATTTCCACTCCGGAATGGACAAGGGCTGTAATAGGCCGGCAGTCCTCTGATGTTAAGCCTTCACCTGTTGGCACACAATACACTTCGCCACGCTCCGTGCGACGCTTCTCTTCATGCCATGCCACCAGTAATGCTGTCGCAGATCCTGGTACATCTTGGTACCTCCGGGATGTATGGAGTATGGCGAACTGTGAGCTTCCTCCAATAGCTCCTCTCTAATGGCACTGGACGGTACACAGATCCTGACCTCAAACCTCAAGGATCCATCTGCATGAATCTTAAACTCTGGTATCTGGCCTGCTATCACCTGGCCTGTAATCTTTCGCAGCTTCTCATCATCCATCTGAGCATTCTTGATCCTCTCTACCAATGCCGACTGGATATGCATGCCCATCAAAGATGCAATCATTCCTAGTAGAATCACTTCTATACCCATGTTCCGGATCTCTTGCTGCAACCTCCATTGAGTCGTAAGGGTCATCACCACTGGTAGACGACTCAATGCATCAGGTACGACATTGACTTTCCCAGGATGGTACTGAAGATCAATGTCATAATCCGCCATGAGCTCGACACATTGTCTCTGACGTATGTTGAGCTCCTTCTGAGTGAAGAGATACTTCAAACTCTTATGATCCGAGAACACCTTCACGTGCTCCCCCAATAGAAAATGCCTCCAAATCTTCAATGCAAAAATCACTGCCGCCAACTCAAGATCATGAGTAGGGTAGTTCTTCTCATGGATCTTCAACTGCCTGGATGCATATGCTACAACTCGACCGTGCTGATGTAGCACGCATCCAAGTCATTTACCGGATGCATCACAGAAAATTTCGAATCATCATGTTCGGTCTGGAATGATCAAAATAGGTGCAGTCGTTAATCTCTTCTTCAGCTACTGGAAAGCATCCTCACATGCTTTCGACCAAACAAACACCACATCCTTTCTTGTCATTCGCGTAATGGCTCCTGCGATCTTCGAGAAGTCTTTGATGAACCTCCGGTAGTAGCCGGCGAGTCCCAAGAAGCTTCGAATCTCGGTCACCGTTTGAGGGACTGGCCAGTTTTGAACAGATGCTACTTTTTCAGGATCAACAACAATCCCTTCTCCGGACACTATGTGGCCTAGAAACGCCACCTTGTTCAGCCAGAACTCGCACTTGCTAAGTTTGGCATAAAGCTGGTGTCTCCTCAGGGTCTTTAGAACCGTCCTGAGATGCTTCGCATGCTCTTCTGCATTCTTCGAGTAGATGAGGATGTCGTCGATGTAGACTACTACGAACTTGTCCAAGTATTCATACAATACTTGGTTCACGAGACTCATAAATACCGCAGGTGCATTGGTCACACCAAACGGCATTACTAAGTACTCATAATGTCTGTATCTGGTTCTGAATGCAGTCTTGGGAGCATCTTCGTCTTTCACCTTCACTTGATGATACACTGTCCTCAGATCCAGCTTCGAATAGACGCTTGACCCATCGAGCTGGTCGAAAAGATCATCGATGCGCGGTAGAGGGTACTTGTTCTTCACGGTGACTTTGTTCAGCTTACGGTAGTCAACGCACATACGAAGGGATCCATCTTTCTTCTTCACCAGCAATATAGGAGATCCCAAGGGAGATACACTGGGTCGTATTCATCCCTTCTTCAGAAGCTCATCTAGTTGGGTCCGCAATTCTTCTAGCTCAGATGGTGCTAAACAATATGGTCCCTTCGACATTGGTTGAGCTCCTGGCATTAGTTCAATGGCAAATTTGAGGGTGCAATCCGGAGGCAAACATGTAATGTCGTCTGGAAACACATCCAAGAACTCTCGAACCACTTCTGGTATCTCGGGCTCAGCTTCCATTGCGGCTGCTATTGCTTCAGCCGATCTGGCTGTGTACTCCACTGGGCCTATCGATCTGCTTCCGCTAATGAACTCGAACTTTAGATGATCAGGAATCTCGAAGACTACCCTCCTTCGACTACAGTCGATGGTGGCATGGAAAGTCCCTAACCAATCCATCCCGAATACATCATCAAAGTTCGGAATATCTATCATCATGAAGTCAGCGAACAATGCTTGCCCACATATAACCACTGGGCATTGAGGATACCCACGGGTCGTCTTTATCACTCCGCCACCCGTGTTGACGTTCCAACTAGATGCTAAAGGTTTGACATGAATAGTGTGGGTGAGAACGAATCGACTCGCCAGAAAGCAGTGTGATGCTCCCGAGTCGAACACAGAGATGGCGGGGTTCCTAGCTACTGGTATGACACCTAAGTTACAAACACTAATCTAAGCAACAAATGCTAATGAAAGAAATGAACTACAAACTATGCAAGAAATATACATGTGATCACTTCACCGGTAGCCTCAGCCTCTTCGACGGTCATGGTATAAGCCTAGCGTTTCGGTGGTGGCTGCTGCCTTGCTTGCTGAAACTGCCTCTGCTGTGGAGGTAGAGGTGGACACTGTGGAGCGTTCCCAGTCGGGACAGCACGAGGAGCTGGAGTTGGAGCTGTAGCACGTGGCTTAGAATGTGGACAATCCCTAGCCATGTGTCCTGACTCTCCGCAAACCAGACAAAGACCTAAAAGAATTCGACACTCAGACTTGATGTGTCCAGGCTTCCCACAAAAGTGGCAGAACGGGAGGGCCTGCTGCTGTTGTCCTGGCCTCTTAAACTAAACCTGCTGAATAGGGCGGTGCATCTGTGGCCGTCTGCTTGTCCCAGCATGGGTCGGTGGGGGCCTCGCAGGTGCTGCCAGCCTTCGCTCTTCCTTCGCTTCCTCTTCGATCATCTCATGGTTACGAGCAATGGCCAGAACTTCAGCGTGTGTGGTCGGACTAGCACCGACCATCATTATTCGAATCTCAATGTTGAGCCCCTGCTGAAACTATTGGGCTCGAGTCAATGCATTTGTAACCATCTCCGGAGCAAACCTGCTGAGCCTAGAGAACTCAGTGTCATACTGATCCACAGTCATTGAACCCTGCTTCATGTTGATGAACTTCTTCCTCATCAGGATCATTGCTTGTGGGGGAAAGTACTGGGCGTTGAAGGTACTTGTAAATACATCCCACGAAATTGGCAATCCCAAGCAGTCTTCAACCACCTGCCACCACTCTCGAGCACCATCAGTCAGTTGCCTCTTGGCGGTAGCCACCCATGCTTCTTCTCGAATCTGAGATGCTCTCAGATCATCAGTAATGCTCCTGAGCCATTCTTCTGCCTGAAGATAGTTCTCAGTTCCTGCGAAGGTCTTCGGGCTTATCCCTCGAAAGTGATAAGCACTCGGGTCAGCTTTCTGCTCTCTAAGCAAAGCCTGCTCCAAAGCCTGCCCAAGCTGTTGATGAAGGGCATACATGCCCCGCATGCAATCTTCTGCAGACAATGGTGCAGTCGGAAAGGCTGTCGCGTCTGGACCGTTGGGTCCATTTCCAGCATCATTCTGGTTGGGACCCTCATTCAGGTGATTGACACCGGATCCAAAAGCACTGTCCTCGCTTCCTGAAGTGTTCCTTTCCATTGCAGTCCCTATTGCAACTTCTTCAACCTATGCTGTATCTGGCGAGACCACCACAAAAAGAAGGGTAGCCAGGATCAGACGTAACTCAAAGTATCTTTAGCATGATATTTAAAACAATAAACAAGCATGGCAAAACTAGCATGGCAATCTAAAGAGGCAAGAAGTAAAGTGCGTACAATAGAACAGAAAAGTAACATAACAGTTTACTTTTATCAGCAATAAACAATATTTAAATGACCAGTTACGAGGTTTTAGTTGTGCCTGATCATAGTTCGTGACTTATAAAGGGAAGTACAATATGCAACCACGAGTCCACCTGATATCCCGGGTTATAACAAAATAATACGGTACAATAAAACGATACTATTCAACAAAACAATACTGTTCAATCAAAACGGTACTATTCAGCAGATCGGACTGGTCGCTCCCGCACTTCCACTATTATAAGTTACCTAAAACCCAGTGTGTGAGTCAATTACTATTCTCACTTTTCCAATTATATCTTTCGGTTAAGCATGTCACGGAGTCCAATTCAATTTACGATACGGTGCAACTACGATACTATGCAACTTATCGAGTTTAGCCAACTATTCAAGTGAAACACTTTGCTAATAAAAAGAAACTAATTTAGCATGTATCAATATTGTTTTTAAACCCCATAGCTAGGGTACGATAAGTTACCGATTCACCTTGTAGTGAAAGACGCATTTTGATCAGCAGTAGTGGTACCTGGTTGACACATGTCACATGGCAAGTTAGCTAACAAACTAATAGGAAAACTAATAACATCATTATAACTAAAAATATCTACTTATAAAAGTAACTTTATATAAACTTATATTAAAAACTTTGCTTAACTGTTAACTAACTTATTAACTATCATACTAAAATAATTAAACTGATACAACTTAACTTTAAAAAACACCAATATACTTAATACTTAAACTTATACATATATTAATTTAACTTTATTTAATAAATCACAACTTAACTTTAATTAATAACTTATATTAATAACTGAAATTAAAAAGTTTAGATAATAACTAATAGTAAAAACTCTATATATTAACTTTAACTTAACTTAAACTAAACTAACTTATTAAACTAATCTAACTTATATAGTTAATAACTTTACTTATATTACCCTTCTCTCTCACCCTCTCTCTGTCTCTTCTCATTCCCTTCTTCTTTCCTTTTTTTGTTTTCGTTTGTAGAGGCGCACGGCGGGGAGGCAAGGGCGGCTACGGCCTGGCGGGGCATGGCCAAGGGGGCCGTGGGCTACGGCGGCGCGGCGGCGGGCAATCCTGGGCGCACGGCGGCGGCGGAATCCGGTTGGGCAGTGCGCGCAAGGGGGCCGACGGCGACGGCCTGGAGAGATGGGATGGCGGCGGCCATGGGAGGAGGGGCGCGATGTCTGGATGAGGGGATGTGCTGATCTGAAGTAGGGGAGGAGAGATTTTGATGTTGTAAATTGGGGAAAATTTGGGAGTTGTAGAGGGTGAATTTGAAGGGTTCAGATCCGAATTCTCTATCTCCATCTTGCCAATTTCTGATTTTTGATTAGGATTTCTGATTTTTTCTGATTTGATTTTTGGTTGAAGGAGTCTGTATGAAGATGATGATGGTGTCGTGTTGGAGATGTGTTGTGATGCTAAAGGAAAGGGAGTTCTATGTTGTTTGAGGAAGGGGTGAAGATGATGAAGATGTGGAATGGGGAATGGAGATGTAGGGAACTGATATACGGGGTGATCCTTGAAGAAGGAAGAGGCAGGGAGACAGGGTGGTTGATGGATAAAATGAATTTGTCAACAGATTAGGTTTCTCATTAAGACAAGGAAGAATTTTGCAAGGGAAGAGTTTGAACGTGGAAGAGATGTGTTTAAATGAAATGTTTAAAAATCAAACTTAGTATTAATGAAGGGATGTTATCATTTGACTAAAGTTTTAGAGGGAATGCACTGAACGTGTTTTGGGGAAGGTACCGGGTTCGGAAAGAGAAAAAACGTGGATGGGTTTGTTAGAAATTGGTTGGCAATTAATACGAGGTAAATAATAATTAACTAAAATAATTAGTAGGCGTAATTCGTAATTAGTAAAATAAATTAACTGAAGTAACTATTTAAGCTATGGTGAAAAAAATTAGACGCGCTCGCGTCAATACGTAGAAAAGAAAATACTCGGAATACTGAACTAAAATCAGACACACATGCAATCAAACATGCCTAAAATACCGGTCGTTACACGACGTCAGACATTCACTATGACCGTTGCAGAGGCCGACACTACCGGCCAGGTCATTACAGGTATATCTTTTTTATTTCAGTAATTGTTTTATTTCCTGCATTAGTCGCAGCATGCTTAGACTTAGTGCCTGTTACCTTAGGTATAGTGTTGGTGGCTTGCAAGACTACCCTTGCATTGTTCGACTCAGGGGCTTCTCAATGCTTTATGTCAAGACGTTTTGTCAACCAGCATGGAGTTCTTGAGTCACCACTCGCCTCTGGTTGTGATGTCAAAACATGCGGAGGAGTGCTGAACACATCTAGTGGATGTTCCTCTTGTTCTGTAGTAAAATGTGGACGAGAGCTGTATGCAGATTTCTTGATCATTAAGATGCCGAGCTTTGAAGCTGTCTTCGGGATGGACTGGCTGGGATCGTTCTACGCCACCATTGACTGCTGTCGTGGGGTGGTGATATCTGAGATGCCTGATCACCCGAAGTTCGAGTTTGTCAGAGTAATCAGGTCAACTTGACCGATCAAGTTCAGGGCCAGACCAATGGAGGCAGTAGCGGTTGATATGGATATTAAGCCAGAGAAGCCAGAGGTGGTGCGGGAATTCCTTGATGTGTTTCTAGAGGAACTTGCAGGTTTGCTTCCAGACCGTGGTATTGAGTTCCCGATTGATTTATTGACAGGTGTCCAGCCCATATCTAAGAAATCGTTTCGCATGGCGCCATCAGAGTTGGATGAAGTAAGAGCTCAGTTGGGGGACCTTCTGCAGAAGGGATGGATACAGCCTAGTGTATCATCTTGGGGTGCGCCAGCTTTGTTGGTAAAGAAGGACGGGACCAAACTCACGTGCATCGACCACTGGGAGCTCAACAAGGTTACGTTGAAGAACAAGTACTATCTTCCCCGCATCGATGATTTGTTTGACCAGCTTGGTGGGTCAGGTGTTTATTCTAAGTTGGATCTTAAAACTGGCTACCACCAAGTTAGGGTTAGGAAGGAGGATGTGCCCAAGACCACATTTCGGACCAGATACGGACACTATGAGTTTTTGGTAATGCCATTTGGCATTACAAACGCACCAGCAGTGATCATGAGTGATGAACCTGGTGTTGTACGTGGACTGGATAAGTTCGTAGTGGTGTACATTGATGACATCCTGGTGTACTCAAGGAACATGCATGAGCACGCAGAGCATTTGAGGTAGGTGATTGGGATCTTGAGGCGTCACCGTCTATACGCCAAGCTCAGCAAGTGCGATTTTTTGTTGAGCAAGGTGGCCTTCCTTGGTCACGTAGAGTCTGAAGAAGGAATCTCTATGGATCCATAGAAGGTGTCAGCAGTTCAGAAGTGGCCAACCTCTACTTCAATGACGGAGATTTGGAGCTTCTTGGGACTCGTTGGATATTATTGGGGATTTATTCAGGACTTCTTGAAGATCGCATAGCCGATGGCGCGATTGACGAGTAAGGATGTGATGTTTGTGTGGACCAAGGCATGCAATGATGTTTTTGAGGAGCTAAAGAGGAGGTTTACTTCTGCACCCGTATTGATTATTCCAGATCAGATGGGTGGGTTTGAAGTGTTCTGCAATGCATCATGTAACGGTCTCGGCTGTGTACTACATTAGCATGGTCGAGTCGTGGCATATATGCGTCCAGAGAACTGAAGATCCATGGGAGGAACTAACCTACTCATGATCTTGAGTTGGCGACGGTTGTTTTTGCCGTGAAGATCTGGAGGCACTTCTTGTTGGGAGACCAGGTGAAGGTATTGAACGATCAAAAGAGTCTAAAGTACCTATTTACCCAGAAGGAGCTGAACATGCGACAACGTCGGTGAGTTAAGCTAATGGTGGACTACCACATTGATCTTCAGTACCATCTTGGGAAGGTCAATGTCGTGCCTGATGCGCTGAGTCGTCTTACAACAGTGATGACCCTTACGACTCAGTGGAAACTTCAGTGGGATGTGGATAAAAGTGGTACCATTAGGAATGACTGCTTTCTTAATGAACCTTCAGATTCAGTCAGCCTTGTTGGACCGGATCAAGACTGCTCAGGCAGGAGATGTCAGGTTGTAGAGGATCAGAGAATCAGTTTTGGCAGGGCAGAGACCAGAATTCCATATCCATGAGGATGGGTCATTGAGGTACGACAACAGGATATGTGCGCCGTCTGGAGATATCATGGAGAAACTGTTGAGAGAGGCTCACAGTTCTCTATTTTCCTTCATCCTTGCGGGACAACGATGTACAAGGACTTGAGGCAGCACTATTGGTGGCACGAAATGAAGAGAAGCGTTGCTAAGAGTGAAAATGGTAGCCCATTACGATGGACTTCTTGACTGGGTTACCTCGGAGTGCGAGAAATAATGATGCTGTTTGGGTCTTCGTTAACCGATTGACCAAGTCGGCTCATTTCATAATATTCAGAGTCGGCCAGTCAACAGAAAGGCTTGTCAGGAAGTACATGGTGGAGATTGTGAGACTGCATGGGGTTCTTGTCAGCATTGTTTCGGACATGGACACCCGGTTTACATCGCACTTCTCGAAGAGCTTGCAAGGACGCCTGGACACCCAATTAAGTTTCAGCACGGCGTATCATCCACAAACAGACGGACAATTGGAGCGCATAATCCAGATTTTGAAAGACATGTTACGTGCTTGTATGTTGGCCTTTAAGGGGTCGTGGGAAGCTCACCTATACCTCATTGAGTTTGCATACAACAACAGCTATCAGGCCAGCATTGGGATGGCTCCATTTGCAATACTGTACGGAAGGAAGTGCCGATCGTCACTAAGTTAGGATGATGTGGATGATCGAGTGCTTGTTGGGCCAGAAATTATTGTGGAGGCTGTTAGCGTGGTACAGATTATCAGAGAGAAGTTGTAGCTGTCACAAGACCGATACAAGCATTGGGTTGATTCAAAGCGGTGACATTTGGAGTTTTAGCCAGGTGATCATGTTTTCTTTGAATATCTCGCCTAACTGAGGGATGATCCGTTTTGGTCGGAGAGGGATGCTCAGCCCACGGTATATTGGACATTTTGATGTGCTAAAACGAGTTGGAGAAGTGGCTTACCGATTTGCACTACCTCCATCCTCGGTAGGTGTGCATAATGCATTTCATATATCCCAGCTACGGAGATACGTGGGTGACCCAATGCACGTGATTGATCATTCAGAGATAACTGTACATCCGGACTTGTCTTACGAACATCAACCTGAGAGGACCATCGATCGGCAGCAGAAGACCCTCAGGAACAAAACCGTCCACCTGGTGAAGGTGATGTGGCACATATACTCACCTGGAGAGTCTACTTGTGATATGGAGGATGAGATGAGAGAGCGTTATCCCTATCTTTTTGTTGTTTCTTAGTTTATTGTAATTCCTATGACGGAATTTTTTTGTAAGGTGAGTAGAATGTAAAGGCCTGGCCCACTGGGCCTTTAATAAGAAACCCCCCATGTTTTTTGTTTCTCCCATTTTTTATCGTCGATTTGCTTGGGCTTCTTCGACGAGCCCACGAGGGCATCGATCGATTCCGATCGCCCTCGCCCTCTCACCCATTCAGTTCGACTCGGCGAAGCCCGCTAGGGCTGGCAATCGCGTCACACACTCTTTCTTGCTCGCTTGTCACTGTGGGGCCCTCGATGGGGCTTCGTCACCCTTGTCGACTCGTTGTCTCATCTCCATCAAGTCGTAGAGGGTTACCGCCCTTGTCGCCTCACTGCAACATCACCGACGTCCTTTGGAGCTCCCCGATGGCTATAAGTCCCGCTCCTCTTCTCCATCTTCTCTATTACAAAAAAGCACTGTAAATATTTTACTAATTTTTGAGCCCCGGTTGTTCTCTGCGGCTTGAGGATTTCTCGGTGGTTTGTTCTCGATCTGTGCTGGGTTTTGGTTTACTTGGTTCCTTCAGCTCTTCAGTTGCTGACGGTAGACTTTATCTTCCTGTTCAGTTCAGTTTTGCTTCGATTTTCTTGCGTGCTTTCTCTGAGATGAAATGTTGGGATTTGGAATAAAAATTGGATTTTTATCGAGGGAGATGATGATTTAGGGGAGTGACCTAGGGTTCGAGACCCTACGGTAATTTTAGTGGGTTGGTTTCCCTCGCCTGCTTGTTGGAGAGTCACAGGGTCCTCGTTTGGGGCTCCGCTGGCTTGCAGTCTCTCCTTTGCTGCTGATTTTAGGGTTCAGTGGCTCTTGCTGATTTTAGGGTTCGGTCCCCTTTTGCTTGCGGTTTGTGGCTTCTTGCTGGCTGAGCTTGCGACTTGATGTTCCTTGCTTTTGTTTGGGTTCGGTTGAGAGCTACGTTCGTTGTTTTGGGTTGTTGAGATTTGCTTGAGATATGAGCCACGTTCCCCTGTTGTTTTGACCCGTAGCCCCTAGTCCCTTGCTAGAAACCCCGAGTATTTTGCCGTAGGCATGAGTTTCCCCACCACGTGATGAAAGACCCCCGTTCTGATCCCAAAATGGCCTAGAGTCCCTAAAGCCATTATGTGTTTGACTTTTAAGCTTTCATTATTAAACATGTGCTATGTTTCTTCATTTTTAGTTTGTCGCAAGAAACGGTTTGTTGCTTTGTTAACGGTTCAGTTTGGCATATCATGCCATGAGAAACATCCATGCTACTTTATCACTTGCCAGTTTCATTACCATGTTGTCTCTTGAGCTTGCTAGTATTATGAAGTTTAGTATTGTGATTAAATTGCGTTGTCCCTAGGTTGTTACGTGTACGGCTGTGGAATATATTGAGGCTGATTCTTGACATGACAGGTTGACTCATGACTTGGCTACGCAGTTGTCTAATATTTAACTTAAGACACCTCACGAAACTAACAGTTAATAAAATGGTTAATTTCTGCTTGACTCGCCGGGTTTCGGGAAACTTATGATTGAGGGTGTGCGGGAGCGACTAGGACCTGATCTATAGCCACAGGTAAGGGGGACGTCAATCATTCAGATGGGTCCTGAGTTCGAGGGGCAAGCAGGGACGACCATCTTGATGGGTCCTGGAGCTCACGCCACTGGTCACAATAGCCCTTGCAATATGGTACTTTTACTTTTGGACACAGCCCGGGGTCGCAC
Organism: Scilla litardierei; assembly: GCA_030789695.1. NCBI lineage: Eukaryota > Viridiplantae > Streptophyta > Magnoliopsida > Asparagales > Asparagaceae > Scilla > Scilla litardierei. The sequence goes on from CM061141.1 coordinate 41,696,872, forward strand.
CCCGCGGTCCTGGTTGATCCTAGTTGCACACCGTGCTCCCCTTCATAAGTCACGACCTAGAATTGATTTACAGTAGCAGTTACCCCCTTACAGTAGTTGAGTCATTAAATACTTATCACATGCTTCCTTTCAGTATCATGTCTTTTTAACTACTGCCAATGTTTCCTTTTTGCACCTTTTTTACCATGCTGTTGTTTGGCTAGATATCGTCTACTACTCATCTGAGCTGTTAAGCAACTGCAATTGTCCACTTAGGTGACGTACATGGTTACGTCGAGACTTGGGGGTCAAAGTTCCCGATCCAGGACGCCAGGCGTTGGGCACGGTCTGCTCGTGATTGCCCTCGTGGCTCTCCTTTTGTACTTTTGGTTTTAAGTTTGGAGCGGGCTTGTGAGTTGTAATTTTGTTTCATTGTCTCATATTTTCGCTATACATGTGAGTTTCTCTTTACTTTTCTGTCTGTTCTCTTTGTTTTCATTGGCACATGCGGAACTTATACACGCACTTTCACACAAGTAACGGCACCCGGGATGTGGGGTGTAACACAAAGTGTACCTGCTGATCCATGTGTTGAGCAAATTGGTCAATTAAGGAGCGCAAGACACAAATGATTGCTAATACTGGATGAACTGCTCCATACTTAACCAATGCCATGCTGCAAATAAGTTTTATGTAAAATAAGTCGGATAGCCTTGTTGGCTGTCATATTTGTAGGAAAATGTCGATTTTAAATTTGCTCAGGTGAATATCCAAATTAGTAAATTACCTTAAAGGGTTCATTATCAAAACAAACTTATAATGATGGAATTCTTAGTGTTTAATTTCTTTTTCATGAAGGAGTTCATTACTAATGCTCGTATGAATTCATTTTTGACCCAATGCAGCATAGGCTTCATAAAACCACATTGTCCTTAATTGGTTTAATGGCTAAGCTATTTTTTTATCATTGAGGCTAACCTTATTCCAAGGTACTTTACATGTCTAATTTATTATGTTTATGCTTATACATACATACATATAGAGGTAAATTTTCATGTGCAAAAGTCCTCCGTACAAAAACCATGAGAAAAGAGTTTTGTAACATATTTTTTAAGAACCATACCATTGAATGTGTCTACGCATGCTAATGTATGCGCATATCAAAAATAAAAAAATCCTCATATTTGCTCCTCATTCAAATTGTTATAAAAGTAATATTGTTTTGAAACCGTTCAATTTGTAATACCTTGATCAAGGACAAAATCCCTTTAGAGATCATACATTATTTTTCATGAGGTATATATATGTATAGATTAAATATTAAAAAAATTAAAAAAGAAAAGATTTTCGCACCATGATTTTGTACAAAAATTTTCGCATAGGATCATGATCATATATATGAGGAATATGGGGCATCGGCTAACCAATAAAGGAATTCCTTTTACGCTTTAAATAAAAATTACACTCTCCACTATTTTTAGCTGATCGGAACTGGTCACTTAGTTCTTTATATTCTAAAACCTAAAAACATTAAATATCTAGTGAACCTTAAGGGGTATGTGATACAGCCGCCGGCCTCAAGTGGTGGGTGCGGGCTCGGGTCCGCATCAGTATGCTTGTTCATCTAACCATTACAAAAGTTTGCAAAACCGTTAATTTCATAACGAATGAATGAGCCCCTTAGGTTCACTATATATTTGATGTTTTGGGGTTTTAAAATATGACAATCAAAATGAATGATTCACATTCGTCGAAAAATAATAGTGAAGAGTGGACTTTTAAATCGAGCTAAGGAGTGATTTTTTTCTTAGCGTGCAGATGTCCATATATACAGTAAATTATATGAGCAGTAAGCATATGAAATTTTAAACACCGGGCCTCGAAATTTCACTTTTCACTTTTCACTGATGATCAACATCATTCATCTTGATATACACATAATAGATGATCAATATATCAAAAAAATATAAGAAAATCCACTGTTAGTTGACATTAGATCCGATTGTTGCAAATTTAACGATTTCAGAACGATCGAACTTTTTGTAATGAAGACGATCGAGGGTCAAATCCCCTTGGGTTTACCTATATTCAGGGTTTGGAAGTTTTAAAATGCCTACAATAATCTTAAACAAAAATTCGAAAAAAATAAAGTGTAAAGTGAAGTTTACAAGGGCAGATGTAGGAAATTCCGTACAACAGCTGCTGACCTACGTTATCTACGCACACATATTGTAAACTGACCTACGTTATCTACGCACACATATTGTAAATTGGATATTTGCATTTAGCGCCGAAAATATTTTCTACGTTGATAGCACAAAAAACACTATTCTTGAAAAATTTTCTTGGTTGAACATATTCTTAAACATCAAAACCTCCAATATGGATGAACCGTAGGGTGATTTGACCCTCGATTGGTTTGTTACAAAAAGTTATATTGTTCTGAAATTGTTGATTTTGTATTAATAGGATCTTGTATTAATAGTATCGATTGTCGAATTGAGTTGGATTCACTTGATGTTTGATATGTTGATCATCCATGATGCGTAAAACATATCTAGAAAAAAATTCAAAAAATGAAAATAAAAATGACATAAATGTGCGTCAGTGCGGGGAAATTTCCCATGCTGACAGCTCATTAATATGATAGGTGGATTTTTGCATCTGAAGGATATCACTGAACTTAAATTTTATGCTGTCACGTACAGGTCCTTGCTACAAAGTCACCTGATCTCCTAGACTTCCACGATGACCTTACCAGTTTGGAAGCAGCATCAAAGGTCCCAACTTCTTTTGTTTTATAAATAATGTTAGAAAAAATGCAACTGCAGTTGCCATGATATCATTTCCATACAGATACAATTGAAACCATTGTTTGACGAGCAACAAGCTATTGTCAAAGGACTAGAAAAGGTTAAGCTTGAGTTGTCTGCATCAGAAAGCGATGGTCCTGTATCAGAGGCCTTCTGCAAGGTATATCCTTCTAGTTCGATAATTTTCATCTTTATAAGTCACTTTATTGTTATAATCTCCTGATGCATGAGGAGTTTGCTCTTATGGATGCATGATGAGTTTTCTCTTATTTTATTCATACATTTGACTAATCTGAAAGGTGTTTGGAATTATTATGTATTGAAACTTGTATGTATTTTCAAGATGAACATACACATGTACATGCACACAAACAAAAACGCATGCAAAGATATGTTCATATATACATATAAATAACTGAATATATGAGAAGTTCTCTTTTGGTGACACTTTATGTTATCTACGCTGTATGCCTAAAATGTTATGGTGAACCATCCATATGGTTCATTCATCACACCTCTCATGATCACCATGCTCTAAAGTGGTTGTGCATGAAAAAATTCATTCCATATTACATTTGGTTATGGACTAATAAAATAATTTTTGTTCTAGGACATTATCAATTCAACTACCATCTCTACTAGCTACTAAATTATATAATTTTGATGAAATACATATTATAAACACCATTAGTTACTCAAATGACATGTTACACATTGTCGACACTTTTTTGATAATTTAATTATTTTCTAAAAGTTTTGAAGCTGTTGATACTAACATTTCAATATTTCCAGCCCGAATTAGCGGAAACCCCCAATAAAGTACCAGAGAAGGGGATACAAAATCAGTACTGATGTGAAGATTCTGTACCATGTGCTAGATGCTTTAATATGCACAAAGAGAGAAGGTTGGGGGGTCTAAAGGGAAATTGTCCATCAGTGAGTTCAAAATTGTGCACCTTGCAGTTATGGCAAGCTACGTGTTTCCATAGGCAACTAAGTGATCTGTACCTATTTGGCTATTGAGAGCACATTAGGTTGTTTTAGGAAAGACATGGGCATGGAACAATAGTGGTAGTGCTAATGTAGACTTCTGATGTAGTCTCTATTTTTTTCTTACTCTCTTCTATTCTTTCTTATTCGGAAGCTAAACATGAGTACATTCTAGTGGAACCATTCTAGAGGAATTACACTTTAGCATAAGTTGCTGGAAAACCTCATGCTGCGATTCTATTTTATTCAAGGGCATGGAACAATAGTGGTAGTGCTAATGTAGACTTCTAAGGTAGTCTCCTTTTTAAAACCCCCTTCAGTCTTTTCTTATTTGGAAGAAAAAAATGAGTACATTCTAGAGGAATTAGCATAAGTTGCAGAAAACCTTGTGCTGCCATTCTATTTAATTCAGTAGAAAACGTCATGTACTTTCTTTAAGATTTGGAAGAAAATCCCTTATTCTTTTGAATATGATGGAAAACACAGTATATAAGATTTTGCAAAATTTGCACACCGCTATCTTTGATTTGACAACAACCGTGAAGTATCTAGGATAGTACACCTGCTGAATTTAACAAAATATAGGGGCATCCGCTGATTTCAATTGAACTGTGAGATTTTTGCTAAACATCTAGTTATAGGGTGGCTTTCTGAAATTTACTCTTTAGATTTATAGCTATTTTTATCAGATGCGCATGAAGAATGTTTCTATGATGATCTTGTTCCAAGAATTTACTTCCATCATCTTCTGTATACTGTAGTTGCTGCAGTATGTTTGCCATCTTCGTAGTGTTTGCCATCTTCCTAGTGCTTTGAGGGTGGTTCTTATCAGAATCCTTTTACTTCAATGACGTTTGATGATTTTAGGATTCAGTCTTGATACATGGCGTGCAGTGTCATATCAGCTTGCGGATGTCTCTTTCATTAATTCTATTGGGTGTGCCTTCTGCAATTTCCATTCCTAAGGATCACATTACATCCAGTTGAGGAAAGAATCTTAATATATAGAGGGACATCAGTAGTTTGCAGGTCCTGAGGTTGCTTTGTAATGCAAGTTTGATTTGATATCTTGTGCCCACTTGACGTGGAGAACCATTGTCTCATTTTCAGGGTCCATATGCACAAATCTATTTCCATCATTCATGTTTGTTGCGTCTCATCGATTAGTTAAATTAATGACATTACAGTTTTATACCACACTGATCCTTGTCTGTTGTAGAGTGTCCCTTATTCATGTAAAACCTTTACCAAGAACCTTTTCCAACAAGTATACTGCTCTGGTGTAACCACTGTCCAAAACTTGGCTCATCCTGATCTGCACAAGTAATTTTGATTAGGAGTCTGGCATCCCAACCTGAAGCAACTTATGTTACCAGAATTGGCTGCTTATATTAAGAAGAGCCAGTGGTTTTTAGTTTATGCAGATTTAGTAGAAATCTGACCAAAATTTCATGTTTCTGATTCAAGAATGTTTTTGAAAAAGCTAAAATCTAAGGCTAAATTATAATAAACTACCAAGAACTTTGATGCTTTTTAAGTTAAAAAAAGCAACCAGGAGCCTCTTTTTTTATTTACAACTATATCGAACATTATTTTTTCTTTTGTATGACTTTAAAGTCCGAGTTAAACTTTAATGTCCAAGTTAAACATAGAACTCTACCCTTGCATACTTCTTAATTGCACTGAAAATTAACAAAATTCTTTTTTGGAAAAGTATTCCATTATATATCTAATAAAGAGCTGTGGTTCTTCTTAAATCCTTTATTTTCAGAACCACTTAAATCCTTTATTTTCACTTGAACCGTCAGTCCCTTCTCTCATATTAGACTCATACCTTGAGCTTCCTATAAAAAATCAATTTTATTTTCCCAATTCATATGAATGTTGTGATCAAGTGTCACACCCAACTTCCCAGACTACCAAGGGAAACAGGGTGACAAGCCCACATATATTTAGGTCTATTAAGAATTCACTCTTTTCAGTCTAAATACATATGTATCTTGATAATAACTAAGGTCTATCTACTTCAAACTACCAATGAGTAACAATATGATGGCATATACAATTCTATGATAAATAGACATAACAGGAGACTAAATAGACAATGGATAGGAAACAAGTAATAGACATGATGAAAATATACATGGTCGGAGAATGTAAAAGCTATGAAGTTGGCATACCGAAGAACGATTTAAGCTGACACGAAGAGGAGTCTAAACTTGTGGGTAGATCATAGTAGAATCACCTGATGAATATTCTCCAAACAATCAACAATAACATCTTCAATTTTCTCCAAACAATCGACAATCACCTGATCTATATTTCCCAAAGAAAACAAAGGAATATTCATCTGTAAGCACGGTTGGTATGTTCCTAGATGAAACTGTACTAAAACACAAGATGAAAGTAAAGCATGAAATGAAATATGGTATGTATAAATAAGCATATATAAGATAGCGTGACGGTAATAGTAAAGCAGTGGCATAACAACGATACGTGATAGTCTTCTACGATTTAGTTTTTCCGTAATTTACTACTATTGTCATACCGTTATGTCCATGTCCAATGATGGTGAAAGTGCAGTATCTTTGATCTTAGCTTATGTCTCAGGGTACAATATGTATCTCGAGCAGGAAACACATGCCTTGAGATATAACCCAGCTCCCGGTACAGGGAGCGAAAACATGAATGCAGTAGTAAACCCCACTTCTATCGCTGGAAGAGGAACATAGATACAATAACACCCTTTATTTCTAGAGACAGAATATGCACATACAATAATGGTCACTCGTTGCTCCCAATCATCTGAGACTAAGTTCCCATTCTCACGTGTTCTATCTACGATGCAATATTATATGAGATAACATGTGCAGTAATCAAGAACATGAACAGTATCAGGAGCTTGTAATCAGGAACAATAATCAGCTATATTATCAGTGGTCATGTAACATGATGTAATGAATAGCATGTATAGTAGATTTAACAATGACTATGTACAATGGTGAATATGTGTATCGAATAGTATCAAGTGCATTATCATGTGTACCATGGTAAACGCGTTTAGTAAAGAATATCAAGTGCATCACCATATGTACAATTGTGAACATATATATTGAACAGTATCACATACATCATCATATAAAATTCCTATCATAACAATGAAGGTAACTATGAATAATATGAGAAATCACATACAAGGAAGAAAATGTAACTTACTGTCATCAGGACACAATCAATAGTTGGAGCAATTTGATTAGTAGGATTCATTGTACATGTTAAATCTCTATATAAAGCCCAAGTGCACTATCATGATGTCAATCTTTGTAGTCACGATCTAGTCCTATGCTATAAGGGACAATAATAATCCCAGTAAATCCGAATCTCATATAACATCTAATGGAATGAAAATAACCGATCAAGAAATTATATCACCAATGACATAATCCAAACATAGCCCAAAACTTAGCTACAAGAACAAACTAGGATCAATCTCATATCATTTATTAATTTAATATATTTTCAATTTAGTTTCATGTCAAATTTTGTTCCTAGAACAATGTCATCATCGAAAATAATGTTTTTCCTCCAACAATATCATGCAATATAAAAATCAATTTTTTACTAATTTGAGGATGAGGTGAAAAACATGTTAGGATTTAGGAAGCATGCCATGCCCAGCAAAACCAAGCCCATCATCCCAGGTTAGAGGTATCGGTTTCGGTTTTGTTTTTCTAAGAAATTTTAGATTTCAGGAAGTTTTGTTTGTTTCGGTGGTTTTAGAGTTTCGTTTTGTTTCGTTTGTATCAACAGTTTCAGTAGTTTCGTTTCGGGTATCGGGTTTGGTCTCGTAGATTTTTAAATATGTATATACACATTGTGACGTATTTATTATATAGTTATACATTATTTTATACATATAAATTCACCTATAATTTATACTAAATATATATGTTTACAAAATTTTTGATTGAACTTCTCTAGGACACCAACCTGACCTTTATTATTTTATTAGTATAAAAAAATAACGGTACAAAAATTATGAGGCATCTGACCTTATAATACAGAAAATAAAGCAAATAAAGCAAAATATTAAAAAAATCTCATTCTAAGTCATTATCATATAGTTATAATGCAATGTAGTAAGGTGGATAGCAATATTGCATCTGTTTTGACATAAAAAATTGATATCGGTATGTTATTTATGTCACGCCCCACTTTCTGAATATGAAGGAATGGCACGGGACAAACTACAACGTATTTGACCCAAAAGAAAACCATGCCATCATTTGTTCTTAGGATCAACATATGTTAAGCGTTAAGGACATGTTCTGAAAGTCACCAGAGAATAAAAATGGTTATGCACAAGATATACCAACACATAAATATACTCAATAACAACTCCATCAAGAGGAACAAAATATCCAGATACAAAATATCTATAAGTACATACTTGGGCTAGTGGTCTTACAATTATTTTATTTAAACTACAAACCATAAAATAAACCTAACTACTGGTACTTTGGGTGATACTATACAGAAGCTGGCTCCTCAAACTTTGGGTTATCTTTGTAGTCCGCTCCTGATTCCGACGAGGGATAAAATATACCGCCAAGTTAGTCGTAGATCCCAAAAATTACAAATTATGACATGTTAAAATCTGCAAATAAAACATGATAGAATGACAATAATATAGTAAAGATAGAAGAGCAAGCAACATGAAAATATAACATGACATCATATGATCAAGAAAAAATAGTATGATTATAAGATGACATGAGTAATGAATACTGTACATGTGAACTAATGCTATGACTCAGGCTAGAAGGCACAATATGCAACATGCGAGATCACCCGTGCCATGGGGCCGCTCTCCTGGATGGGTCCAACTAAATATAGGAGAGGACTCAGGATCCAACTAAATACATGAATGGGATCCATCCGACATGGGCCCAACTAGATACAAGAATGGGACCCATGATCCAAATTGATACATGAATAAGATCCATCGGATATAATATTTGATACAGGAAAGATGGCTCCAATCACTCCCATAATCTTATTAACATGAGTTACCCCATCTTGTTGTGTGCTATCTAGATATAGCGTCATGTGAAATAATATGTACAGTATTAGAAAACATATAATCCGGAACAGGAATCCAGTTCGATGTCATGTACAGTATCACGTTTTAAGACCTAAGTACACCAAAAAGTTCTACAAAGATAACATATCAGCACATGACTACCTCTAAGTCAAAGAGTAGCAGACTCCACTTTTGGTTCCAGAATCCCGATCACAGGAAACTTCTCAGAACTACCAACACCAGGTGTTCAATGCAAAGCATGAGCACCATGTAAATCACAGTAACTTCAAGAATTTTGGTATTTAAACATTTATGTGAGCGTAAGTAAAAATTACTGAAAACAAAGCTTAACATAATGAGAGTACATTTTACCAAAGAACTAACTACTCAAGCTGACAAAGAATAAAGTAACATGCATCATTCTGTGGTAGATTTCTTATATTTCTACAAGTTAAACCAAACCTAGGCCGTGAATCATATTGGGGAGTACAGGAGCAACCAAGGAGTCCACTACATGCCACGTGGACGCTCACCCGAGCTAAGCCCACAGCAACAACAGGAGGGCAGACACAATGATTCATTGACTCACATTAACAACGGGAGTAAAACTGTCTTTTGGAACAAATCATGACACCAGTCGCTCCCGCATTCCCACTAATATGATTTACCACATACCCAGTGAGTCTCAAGTGCTAAGCCAAGTGTACATCGCTCAACCTTCCCGTGATATGTCACATGTGTTATGCTAATTTGCTACTATTTCTTTTATTTATCACCTGAGGCAAGTATTCAATCTCTTGATTCATTTATAGTCACATTGAATTTAGGCAATATATGGGTGTGCTATGTGGTATCATACATTCTCATGTCCATGAATTTAACAAGATGTTCCTTCAAGATGTTGCACTGGATATTCATAACAGGATTCAACAAGAATTTCTTCTAGTTTCTGTAGTTGTTATTGCACACCCATCATAAAACTAAATTTAATGTCATGGACTTAAAGTGCAATTGTTAACATAATAATAGTAACATGTAGCTGATAACAATTGCTTGAACATGAAATATTAGAATATCGACAAGTAACATGGTAGCAATCATGTTATCAATTAAACCGGCATTTTGCAAATGACAGATTTTGTGTGCAGTATTTCATATGAATGTTAGTTGAAAGCAAAACACTAAGTAATTATACCTGAATATGAGAATCATGCAACGGTTGGCACTTCATTAAGATGGAATTTCAAGTGGAAAAGGGTCATTCATGGTGATCTCAGTTAAATGTCATCATTGATCATCTTTACAGGACTTAACCATATTTTCATGGTTTCAATTTCATCCTTAGGCAAATATTGGAACTTAATTATCAAACCATAAGTTAATGGTTTAATTTTATGATCCTTCAAACATTCATTTAGGGACTTAATGGTCTGAACCCTCAGCTAATATCATTGTGTATTCTGAATTTTAAGGGACAAAGTATACAACATAGCTCAAAAGACAACCAATCATTCAATAAGTCATGGTTTATGAGTTTATGGTCTCCATGACACAAAAAAGGGTTCATTCATGCTCAGAAAAGAGATCGGCAGGTTCATATCAATACCCAAAAGTTGACTAACAGGAATACCAGAACCAAGGAAAAGCTTGGCTGAAATTTCGGAGCCAAATAGGGCTTAACCCATCATGATAAAGGTACAACAGAGCATAGGGCAGCGGCATGAGTTGCCACCAAGTCCAAGAGCAACCATCTTACGCTTAGAAATCATCATAGCTATGAAACATAAATATTTAATACCGAAATTCTAGAAGTTGAGAGTGATTTACCTGGAATTCAGACTAATCGAACGAACATAATAGAGATCACAACTTCGAACAGCCCCCCAAACAAGAGAGAAAACCCCCAAATCGTAATAAAAGGTAACTTTCTTTTGAAAAAAAACGAAACTTTTGATACAAAGCTGAAATCTTTGGACTGACCCAAGCTTAAATCGGGGAAGAGAAGAGCCTAGGTGGCTTGTAGAAGAGCTGAAAAGGTGCCACGAAGCGCTTACCTTCATATCTGATGCAAATCGTGTCAAAACCCCAAAATTTTAGGGTATGAGATGAGACACGTGTAGTAGGAGGTTGAGGGAAGAGGAGCTTTGATTTGCTCCAAGAAGGTGTTGGCATGTAGAGGAGAGAGGAGGAGGTCTGAGTTTTCTTCTTTCTTTTCTCTGTTTTTTCATGCGGCTATTTTCACGCGCACGCCTTATAAGGGTCGTCTTACCCTTGCAATACTAACAACACACTAGAGGGGGGTGAATAGTGTAAGGGCACCAATTGCGTATTTAAAAATTAAACTTGTAAATGCGGAATTATAAATGCAAGAGGAATTTAAACACCACAAGAATCCAAACGCAAACACAATATGTTACCCTGGTTCCCCAAACTTGGTTACGTCCAGCCACACCAATATCCACTATAATTCTCACACAGAGAAGTGAATACAATCTCACACAGAAATAGCTCACACAGAGGATTTGGATCCTCACACAGAGAAATCCTTGCTTTCACACAGAAAGACTTATGCTCTCACACAAAGAGACTCACACTCTTACACAGAGAGATCTCAAGCAACCCTCACACAGAAGGTTATACTCTCACACAGAAAGTAACTAGCTCTCACACAGAAAGTTAGGGTTTCACTGAAATAACAAAGTAAAACAAATACTCTTACATATACCTTGAGATGAACTTACTGATTAATGAATGCAAGGCATGGAAGAGGATCTCCAAGTGATGAGATTTGCTAGAAATGCACTTGGATGATTTCCCTTGAGCTTGACTTCAATGCATGAAGGAGAGAATGAGCTCTAAGAGGGAAATGAGAGAGTTTGAGAGTTGCTTAATTAAACTCTAATGATTTTCAATAGCATCAAGAAGTTCCAATGAACTCAGCTCTCTCATATATATAGGAACCCTATATCAACTCTCAAAATCCAAGGAAATAGCCAAAAAACAAAAGGCTACAACGGCTATAATCTGGGCTGAAACGTCAGTGACAGTCGACTAATGAACAAATGACAGTTGACTGTCCAACGACTAAATAATTTTCAATGGCTATAATCTGAGCCAGGACAGTCGACTGTATATCTTTCATCAGGCGACTGCTGCAGGGGATGGAAATAAAACATAGAGATGCAACTTTCGCACTTACGCTTTTCAGACGAATGTTGACCATTTCACAGGCGACTGTAAATATACAGGCGACTATATACTTCATCAGTCGACTGTCTTGCAAATTGGAATGAAGCCCAGAAAATACAAGTTCCGCACAGACGACTGTTGAGCAATTCACATGCGACTGTAGAAACACATGCGACTGTAAACTGAACATCAGTCGACTGATGCGAAAAGCTCAAGTAGAGTTAATAAAAGGTTGACTTGAGCAGTGCACCACAATTGATTGTAGAAGGCTCGACAGGAGACTGGAATCATCCAGTCGACTGTAAAACCTTCAGCAGGCGACTGTTGGAGAGCCAGAGACTCCAATTAAGTCTATGGGCAAGATGAACCTATTGGGTTGGATTCTTTGATAATCCTCAGGCTCACTAAGATGGTTAAATGCATATGCATAAATGAGAAGACCATCTATCAAGGCATTACATTAAACCTAGACTCAAAAAAAGAAAAGCAATAAATGAGATAATACATGGATTACATTGCTTTTCTTAGAGTCTATGGCTTCAATCTTGATGCCTTGATGATCCCCATCATCTCCAAGCTTTGGCACCCCTTGAGTCCAAGCTTTGGCATTGCATCTCTTGATGTCCATCCTTGCACCAAGTGTTTAAGTCTCCAAAAATGATATTCTTGAAATGTTAACTATGAGACTAAAATAAAAGAGTCATTAGCAACAACATAATGTTGTGATCATCATCAAAATAACATTAGTATGAAACACCAATACTCAACATGCCTGTGCGTTTTTCGCGCGCGAGAGAAACGCACGCGAGAGATCGGGAGGGGAGAAAGAAGGGCCGAGAGAGGGGTTTAATTTTGGGCTTGATGGTCTAGGCTAGAAAACAAATTGAAAGAAAGGAAAAGAAAAGGACAGACAGGCAGAAAAAACAAAGAAGGCCTTGGGCCTTTTAAAAGCAAAAAATGGGCTTTACATAAAGCCAAAGGGCAATGTCAAGATGTCAACTCTATGACGTCACGAGTCGGGACGTCAGGAACTGTACTATAGGGGATAACGATAATATGAAAGTATATCAAATAATGTCCAATAGACCAATTCCTAACCTGACCCAAAACTTGATTATATGAATAATCTAGGACCAACTTCTATTTCAACTCTAAACATTCTCAATTTCTTATGTTATGATTATTAAGTATTGACTATTCTAAAAACAAAGCAACTGTAAATACTTCATCAGGCGACTGTTGACCATTTCGCACTTACGCCTTTCAGACGACTGTTGACCATTTCACAGGCGACTGTAAATATACAGGCAACTGTAAATACTTCATCAGTCGACTGTCTTGCAAATTGGGATAAAGTCCAGAAAATGCAAGTTGCGCACAGACGACTGTTGAGCAATTCACAGGCGACTGTAGAAACACAGACGACTGTAAATTGAACATCAGTCGACTGATGCGAAAAGATCAAGTAGATTCAATAAAAGGTTGACTTGAGCAGTGCACCACAGTCGACTGTAGAAGGCTCGACAGGTGACTGGAATCACCCAGTCGACTGTAAAACCTTCAGCAGGTGACTGTTGAAGAGCCAGAGACTCCAATTAAGTCTATGGGCAAGATGAACCTATTGGGTTGGATTCTATGATAATCCTAAGACTCAATAAGATGGTTAAATGCATATGCATGAATGAGAAGAACATCTATCAAGGCATTACATTAAACCTAGACTCAAAAAGAGAAAAGCAATAAATGAGATAATACATGGATTACATTGCTTTTCTTAGAGTCTATGGCTTCAATCTTGATGTCTTGATGCTCCCCATCATCTTCAAGCTTTGGTACCCCTTGAGTCCAAGCTTTGGCATTGCATCTCTTGATGTCCATCCTTGCACCAAGTGTTTAAGTCTCCAAAAATGATATTCTTGAAATGTTAACTATGAGACTAAAACAAGAGATTCATTAGCAACAACATAATGTTGTGATCATCATCAAAATAGTTTTGGTATGAAACACCAATACTCAACGATCTCCCCTTTTTTGATGATGACACATCTTATGTAAACATAAAGAAAATAAAGCACAATCTAATGAGCTCCTACTTTTGTGCACCAGTTATAAAATGAGATACCCAATTGTAAATAGTCATTATACCAATTGAAATAATGAGAAACAACGGTGACATATAATAGGTATGGATTACATACACCAATTGCAATAAGAATATATCATGCACACATGAATGGTTTACAAAAACCCACACATCTCTCTCTATAGATATATCTCTCTCCCCAAATGCATATGTATGAAATACAAGATTTACATAATGCATATATCTCTCCCCCTTGACATCGTCAAAAAGGTGGACATCAAAAATAACCTCCTTGTCATCTTAATCAAAGATGTGATAATATGCAAGAGATAAAGATATGTATGATACCAAATTGTAAAATTTAGTGGGTATCAATCACTATCACATGCTCCCCCTAGATCATTGAAATGGTCAAATTTTTTACTTCTAGGATCTAATACCAATTGTAAAAAAGGAGATAAACGATCTCTAACAATTGAGATAATACCAATTGTAGAAAAAGATTCTTGACAGATAATCCTCTTTATCAATTGTTAATCATAATTGGAGCCATGGGTCTAAAGTGTATCAAAACAATAGATATGGAAAAATCAAGCTTCATTGTTACACAATGACATTGCCAAAACAAAATATAACATGAAACATGTTGGCAATATCCATGGGGTCGAGTTTGAGACCAAAATTAACCAATTGTAAACAATGATCTCAAAAACACCCCGAAATGAGAGTCAAAATATGTTTTAAAATATTTTAAACATACACCATATTAACTCCCCCATTAACATACATATGGATCAACAAATGCATGTATGCCAATGTATTCCCCAAGGTCCCCATTTTCATGAAAAATAAATTTGAAAACATTTTCAAAATCATGAAACACACACAAACAATGGGTATGCTAAAAATAAACATTTAAGCACAATACACATGCAATATGCATATGTGTGAGAAATCTAAACATTAGGGAACCAAACCCAAGAGGAGTTTGATTTTCTAATGTAATCACATGAGGTGATTACATCCCTAACTAGAGAGTTGATGTATCTATCCCTCTCTTGCACGCTACACATAGTGGGAATCCATAAACTCAAGGATTTCCTAGGCAAGGGTTTTGCCTTTGCAAGAGGGATGGATGTGGCATGCTTAGGTGTAGAAACTATTTTCTTGGCATGCATAAAGTGAGGATTTTGCTTCTTAGCAAAAATAATTTACATGCTTCTTGTTGGTGTTATTGTTGTACAAGAAATTATGGTGATTCTTCTTAGGCGCTTTCGCAATATTTCTTGTATTTGCACCATAAGAGGAATTAGATGTGGGTTTGGTAACTACCTTTGGAGTGTATCCCAAACCTCCTCTATGGTTTGTCGGATGTTGTTTTTCAAGCAAACCGTGAAGTGAATCCCTAGTATGAACAAAGCTAATAAGCTTTTGGGATTCCTCTTCGCATTTCAACGTAAGTTGTTGAATGCGAGTTTCTAAGCTAAGGTTTTGAGCTACTAATTTATCCTTGGAAATGCTCAATTCCTTAACTTGAGAGAGAAGTGTGTCTCTCTCACTAGTTTACAAACATGCAAAGCATCATTATTATTTTCACTAATAGATTTTAATGCATGCACCCTCTCATAGCATTCTTAAATTTTGCTTTCAATTTATCATGAGTCGATGCACTTGCCACGTTGGAGGCCACATTGAAGCGATACTCAAGCTCCTCATATGGTAGCATTGGCTCCTCCTTTTCTTCACCATCGCTTTCCTCCTCGCTAGAGCTTGACCAAGACTTTTTCCCATTAGCCATGAAGCACATTTCTTCGTTGGAGTTGAGCCACTCCTCTACCTCTTCATCGCTTGATCTAGAGGAGATTGATGAAGAATCATCAAAAGCCGCGAAGCACATGTGAGCTCGCTCCTTGTCATCCTCTTCTTCATCACTTGACGTGTCCTCATCGGAATCATCAAATATGCCGACAAGCCTCTTCTTTTGGTTCTTGAATTTGGACTTGCCTTTCCAATGCTTATTCCCTTTCTCTTTGTAATTTTCTTTGTCGGGTTTGGAAAGGCATTCGGTAGAAATATTACCTTTTCTTCTACAATTGAAACAAATAGAATTGTTAGACTTGGAGGCAAACTTTGACAAAGATTTACCTTACTTGCCCTTGAGGAATGCCTTGAATTGCTTGCCAAGCTCGATGTAATCATCATCGCTAACATCATCTTCTCCATCATCTTCACTCGAAGCTTCCCGATGGAACTTCTTTCTCCACTCGATTGGCTCCTTCTCAGCATGGAATGCAACCCCTTTTTGCTTCTCGGGCTTGGTTGGTTGAATCTCTTTCTTGTGTTGAAGCTTGACTTCAAACGCCATGAGATTCCCAATGCACTCCTCAACGGTATATTTGGACATGTCGTTAGACTCCAAAATACCGTTGGCCTTTGACTCCCATTGAGATGTGAGCGAGTCTAAGAACTTCTCCACTCGATCCTCTTGGGAAAATCACCTTCCCAAGTCCTTCCAAAGCGTTCACGATATCAGTGAACCTTGAGAACATTTCTGAAATGCTTTCTCCTTCTGCATCTTAAACATTTCATATTTAGATCTAAACACTGGTTGTTTAGATTTATTTACCTTTGAAGTCCCTTAGCGACATATCTCCAAAGTTGCCAAATTTTGTTGGCCGTTTTGCACATGGAGATGTGGTTGAACTCATTGTGAGTGAGAGCGCAATGGAATACATTGATAGCCCTCGCATTGAATTTGATCGAGTCCTTCTCTGCTTTTGTCCTTGAAGCCGCGTGGGTAGTAGGCTTCTCAAATGGCGACCACGTGATGTCCCAAAGGTCTTGACCCTCCAAATAGATCATCTTCTTCCAACTTGGGTAGTTGGTTCCGTTGAAGAGCGGGGGTCGAACGGTTGATAGACCTTCTTTATGAGACACGGATATAGCATTGAATGCCATCGTTGTTGTATGCTATAACCTCGCTCTGATACCAATTGTAAGGATCGTCTTACCCTTGCAATACTAACAATAACACACTATATGTGGGTGAATAGTGTAATGGCACAAATTGCGTATTTAAAAATTAAACTTGCAAATGCGGAATTATAAATGCAAGAGGAATTTAAACATCACAAGAATCCAAATGCAAAAACAATATGTTACCCTGGTTTCTCAAACTTGGGTACGTCCAGCCACACCAATATCCACTATAATTCTCATACAGAGAAGTGAATACAATCTCACACAGAGATACCTCACACAGATGATTTGGATTCTCACACAAAGAAATCCTTGCTTTCGCACAGAAAGACTTATACTCTCACACAGAGAGACTCACACACACACCCAGAGAGAGAGAGAGAGAGATCTCAACCAACCCTCACACAGAAGGTTATACTCTCACACAGAGAGTAACTAGCTCTCACACAGAAAGCTAGGGTTTCAATGAAATAACAAAGTAAAACAAATACTCTTACCTATGCCTTGAGATGAACTTACTCATTAATGAATGCAAGGCATGAAAGATGATCTCCAAGTGATGAGATTTGCTAGAAATGCACTTGGATGATTTTTCTTGAGCTTGACTTCAATGCATGAAGGAGAGAATGAGCTCTAAGAGGGAAATGAGAGAGTTTGAAAGTGGCTTAATTAAACTCTAATGATTTTCAATAGCATCAAGAAGTTCCAATGAACTCAGCACTCATATATATATGAACCCTATATCAACTCTCAAAACCCAAGGAAATAGCCAAAAACAAAAAGCTGCAACGGCTAGAATCTGGGCTAAAACGTCAGCGACAGTCGACTAATGAACAATTGACAGTCGACTGTCCAACGGCTAAATAATTTCCCACGGCTATAATCTGAGACAGGGCAGTCGACTGTAGAAGACTACACAGTCGACTGTAAAACAGACAGTCGACTGTATATCCTTCATCAGGCGACTGCTGCAGGGGATGGAAATAAAACAGAGAGATGCAACTTTCGCACTTACGCTTTTCAGACGAATGTTGACCATTTCACAGGCGACTGTAAATATACAGGCGACTATATACTTCATCAGTCGACTGTCTTGCAAATTGGAATGAAGCCCAGAAAATACAAGTTCCGCACAGACGACTGTTGAGCAATTCACATGCGACTGTAGAAACACATGCGACTGTAAACTGAACATCAGTCGACTGATGCGAAAAGCTCAAGTAGAGTTAATAAAAGGTTGACTTGAGCAGTGCACCACTATTGATTGTAGAAGGCTCGACAGGAGACTGGAATCATCCAGTCGACTGTAAAACCTTCAGCAGGCGACTGTTGGAGAGCCAGAGACTCCAATTAAGTCTATGGGCAAGATGAACCTATTGGGTTGGATTCTTTGATAATCCTCAGGCTCACTAAGATGGTTAAATGCATATGCATAAATGAGAAGACCATCTATCAAGGCATTACATTAAACCTAGACTCAAAAAAAGAAAAGCAATAAATGAGATAATACATGGATTACATTGCTTTTCTTAGAGTCTATGGCTTCAATCTTGATGCCTTGATGATCCCCATCATCTCCAAGCTTTGGCACCCCTTGAGTCCAAGCTTTGGCATTGCATCTCTTGATGTCCATCCTTGCACCAAGTTTTTAAGTCTCCAAAAATGATATTCTTGAAATGTTAACTATGAGACTAAAATAAAAGAGTCATTAGCAACAACATAATGTTGTGATCATCATCAAAATAACATTAGTATGAAACACCAATACTCAACATGCCTGTGCGTTTTTCGCGCGCGAGAGAAACGCACGCGAGAGATCGGGAGGGGAGAAAGAAGGGCCGAGAGAGGGGTTTAATTTTGGGCTTGATGGTCTATGCTAGAAAACAAATTGAAAGAAAGGAAAAGAAAAGGACAGACAGGCAGAAAAAACAAAGAAGGCCTTGGGCCTTTTAAAAGCAAAAAATGGGCTTTACATAAAGCCAAAGGGCAATGTCAAGATGTCAACTCTATGACGTCACGAGTCGGGACGTCAGGAACTGTACTATAGGGGATAACGATAATATGAAAGTATATCAAATAATGTCCAATAGACCAATTCCTAACCTGACCCAAAACTTGATTATATGATTAATCTAGGACCAACTTCTATTTCAACTCTGAACATTCTCAATTTCTTATGTTATGATTATTAAGTATTGACTATTCTAAAAACAAAGTCATCATCAAATATAAGATGTTCAACCTCACATTTAGCTAACCAAAATCCAATACCAACCAATCCTGGGATGGGCTAGAGAATCTTGGGACATAAACCATCAAAAAAATTCGATCATGTAGAAGGCCCCCAAAATGAAACTAGCCAAAGAATATATAAAGGCCAATGCAGGGGGTCGATTAGCTGCTAAAGCCCATAAAGAGAGCAACCAAAACCCACAAGGGATTGAGCTACAACAAATAGGCCAAAAACTACCACCAAGCAGTAAGGGAACAAAGCCCACAAGTAGAGCAGCAACTCACTTTCCATGCAAAATGGAGTGTAGCAAAGAAGGCAGAGATTAGAACACACGCAACGAATAATGTTATGGCACATGACAGTGCCGAGACCAAACAGCATCGAGTGGTAGCAGAGCAACAATGTAGCAGCTGCTGTCCCAAAGAACAACAATGTAGCAGCTGATGTCCCAAAGGCAAGGAAGGAATTAAGCATGTCTAAAAGCACAGGAACAAGGGCAAAGCCCCTGATTATGACGGGGGTAGAGGCCCATCATAAGTAGCAGTAACATGAGCAAAGGCCAAAAAAGGATCATAATACAGCCACAACCAGGAAATAGAAAAGGGCAACAAAAGGCCACAAACAACAAAAACACGTTAGCAACCAAAACACCGAACCCCTAGGCTTGTTCAACAGTATAACGACAAGTGGGAAACCCCCATCAAAACCCATGCAGCGCCTAACCCCAATTTTTATTTCAAGAAAACTCAACTGATAGAAGAAAAGCCGAGTTATTGAGGTCAAAAACGAGATCAATGGACTTACCTATCACTGGAATCAAAGGGTCATTTTAGTGGGCCTCGTCGCCTCGTCATTGTCATGCAGCTACGGCTACCTCCACGTGAGTGAAGATCTAGACTGGAAAGGGGAAAGGAACTCTGGCGAACGAAAAAGGAAAGAAAGAGATCACATCCCTTCTTTGGTGAGGGTTAGGTTTAGGGTTTCTTGGGGAAATAAATATGGCAAGAGAGCTGACAATGAAGGAGATGAGGCGTGGGGGGTGAGCGTGATGAGGGTTCGTCGTTGCTATGCAACTGGCAGTGATGCATGTATGGGATGGGTCGAGTCGGCAAAATGACACAGTGACATGACAGAACGAGAAAACGAAAAGAAAGAGAGAGAAGATGTTTCGCGAGAGAGAGAGAGAGACGAGATTTGATATAATAGATTGGATCGGGTTTTACAAGAAAGTTGGTTGCTGGTTTAATTTTAAAACGGGGTTGGTTTGTTAGTTGCGGGGTATGTGGTTTGAGTTAGAAATGAGCTCGGAAAATTTAAAAAAAATTCAGAAAAATTTCCAAAAGTCATAAAATTTTATTTGCATTAAAAAAAATTATGCATAAAACCCTTTGAAGATGTGTTAGGGGTATTACAATGGCTAAGACTTATCGAGGTACTTTGAACTTGTACTAAAAGGGTTCCTAGGGATGATGTTACGAATTGTGACGATTTTCTATAATGAGAACGTAGATGCATCCCACGGCTTGGTGAATATGAGAAGTACTTTTGCATGTCTCGTGATTCTAACTAGAGCAAATTGTTCTACGAGTGTAAGGTGAGGTTGCACAAGTATGGAGTATAGGCTGAATGCTGATGATTGTTTGGGTTTTATATTTTTAGGCATAGTAAAATCCCAAGCTTGGTCAAGATAATAATTTAGGGCCATTAGGGGTGAAGACTAGGGGTAAAGGTTTGGAAAAATAGATAAGTAGGATGAAAATGAGATAGTAGAGACTAGAGTGAAGGGCGCTCTTGATGAAATTTTGGTACTGGAGAGATGGTTTCAGGTTTGTGGTGTTAGTTTACATAACATGAAATCATGAATATAGGTTGATGTTGGAAATATAACTTCAGGAGTTTTTTTTCAACAATAAATATGATTTCTTTTCAACAATAAATATGATTTCTTTCACAATGTAACTAGGAATTTTCCCAGTAAGTATAGTGGTCACTGTTTTGTAAGTTACATATATAAATACTTGGTGCTAGGTAGCTCTGGTTTATGGGCTGCCTGTCTTCTGGGAGAGAGAAAACAATGGAATTGAAACTTTGAGATGGGAGAAGAGATTGAGGGAAGTGATACAGATGGATTCTGGCGTAGAATTAAACCACCTAATATCTTGGTTTGTTCTTTCTTTTTCTCTTTCTTCTTTATGCTGTTGGTATTTTAAATATTTTTTATGTTATCAAAGATCCATGGTGGTGAAACTTACATTTGGTGAGCAGTAGTAGTATCTAGTCTTTTGTTTTAGGGGAAATCTGTTCCATACCCCTCAATTGACTCCAATTTTCCTCCATGTCCATGGCTAACATTTCATTTGATATAGGACCCCTTTCAAGATGCTAATCCAATGGTTCCGGTCTCTAAACCAATGAAATAGGAGGCCAATTATAACTTTGGACTGTTCAAAGGGGTTTTCTCATAGGTTTTTTTCTTTTTCTTTTTCTTTTTTTCTTTTCTTTCTTTTTTTTTTTTGGGGGGGGGCACAAATAATTTGTCGTTTATTTTAATGCTCTGCTGCCTGGTAGGCAAACCTTCTTGGTGTTAATTTTCTTACTGATGATTGAGTTCCGCTTCATGCATGCGAACAAATTTGACACAACAACAAAATTTTCTGGAATTTGTTTGGACTCTCAAATGTGATAAGCAGAAAACGGTATATAGATGATAGGTTGTTCTAGGGTTTTGTGGGATAAAAATAGGATTTTTGATGGAAAGATGGTGTTTTAATGGTAAAGGTGGATGTTTATGGCTAAAAGTGTGGAAGTGGGGGAAACGATGATATTTTTATTGATTGAAAAAAAGGAAATACAAGATACTTTGGTCTCTTTGAAGAGGATGACCGCTCTCCCATGCTTCAATTTGAGAGGAAGTCAAACTCTCCCACGAATATAAGGGATCTAGCCCTATTCTCAATCAATTCTTCACCAAATTCAACATCTTTCCTTTATTTTATCACTAACCATATGAAGAATATTTGGATTGATTCTTATCTTGTTCCCTTTTTCCCTTTCTTTTAATTTTTACTGGCGCATGCTATTTATATGTTGCACTGGGTCACCAGAGTGCTATTAGAATCTGTCTTGAAGGTTCTATCTTTTCCTGATGTCTTCTTTAGTTCATTTACCTACTTTCACTATGCAATTGATTTTAGACTCTGAAGGAGTTTACTGCTGAATCTGGAGCTGACGTGCAATCACTAACGACACTCGGCACCGCAGTGGTATGCTACTGAATTTTCTACTACTTAGTGTATCAACTTGTTCTTTGACTATGCAATCTGTCATATCGAATTAGGATTTATACAGTCTCTTAGAAAATGTACAATCTTCTTACTTCCAAGTGTTGACAGGGTACAAATGCAGATGCACTTGCTCTATATTTTGGGGAAGATCCTGGTCGCTGTCCCTTCGAACAAGGTAACTTCAGATAATATCTACTTGATTAAGTTATGTCCTCTGGTTAAGAAACGACAAAATATTGTAAAGTGCAGACTATCCTAGTCCAGTTCTGGTCCATATTATTCTAGATGGGACTTACCAGCATTGGTGTGTTATACTCTCATTGTGCTTGGGCCACAGTCCTTACTATTCTAGAAATTTTTGAACTAACTTAATTACTTAAACATCAGAAAAATTATTTCATGGACAGTGATTGTTTGTGAAAACATCAAGCTGCCTTGGCTCCTAGGCAGTTGCTTAGGCATCTGAATTGGCCAAACATGCATTCACATATCTCGGATTACATCCTTTCTCCTCACATTGAACCAATCCTTTTCAGTAACAACCCAATGCACTCTAAGTTGCAATTCGATTGTTAGTCATGTTCTTCCACTAGAACCTTATACATCAAGCTTTAGCCGTTAAGCCATTGTTCACATAAATTGACAAAAAGGGTGCACCATTAAAATAAACTAAGTACAAGAATTAACAAAGATAACTTAGTGGTAACTGTGGCATCAATTCTCAAGCTTGTAGGAGAAAAGGAGGAAGTTAAAAATGTTGGTGGAAATTGATAGGAACTGCTAGATTTTGAAGGGTAAAATAGGGATTTTTAGGAAAGGTAGGGTTTTTATGAGAAAGGTGGGATTTTTAGGGTTTTTATGAGAAGAATTGGGGGAAAGGAGGGATTTTTATTGAAGAAAACGGAAAATAAAGAAATACAAAGGATAACGATGAGTTCTTTCGAGATGAACTCTCCCCACAAGCCGCCAATTCTAAATGACGGCCGCACTCTCCAGAAAAGAGGGAATTCTCACTCTTTATGAAGTTCCTTCACCAAATTCAACATGAGAATCCATAATCCCCATAAGTCGCATATAAATAATAAACTGAAAATAAGAAATTACAAAAAGACCCTTAAACCTGAAATTTGCTAAAAACCCTAAAAATCCGAAATTTATGAAAACGTAATGGATGGTCCAAAATTACAGATCTGCTATTAAGATGTGGTCTCTTCATCACTCCGTCTCCTGAAAAACCACCTTGTCCTCAAGGTGGTGCATGAAAACCATGGCAATCTACTCCAAGTGAAGATGCACATCTCCTCCTGACTCGTCCTCCTTATCATCATTCACTATTATAAGTTGGAGCTTGTGAACTTCACAACGATATCCAGGGATAAACTTCTCATCGCACTTGAAACACAACCACTTCTGTCTCTTCTCATGCATCTCAACCTTCATCATCTTCTTGATTTGCCAACCCGACTGCAACTCGCCACGCTTCTCATTCTTGGTTTGATCTACCCCTGATGATGTCTTCTGCCCCCATACAGGTTTCTGGTTGCGAAGATGGTGTTCCATTCCAAGTTCCTTTAGACCTCCACTCCTTATCAAGGCAGCCTCTAACAGTTGTGCTCGGTCCATCATCTCCAACAATCCCCTCGGTAGAAGAGTGCGGAGTTCTGCGCCTATGTTTGGCTTGAGTCCATTCATGAAACTTCTCTTCAAGTCTCATCTAACATGTCATTGGCTTGCCCTGAGAGTGTCTTAAACTTCTTTCTATATTTTCTGACGGATCCATCCTACTTGAGGGCCAACAATTGCTCAGGTACGTTTCCTTTCTGGGTGTCACGAAACATGCCTTTAGCTCTTTCCACGGGTGTATAGGTCGCCTTTATTCCCTCCACAGAAACCACGAGAGTTCTTTTTCTTAGAAACAGACGTCGGCCATCTCCAGTTTTTGCCTCTCCACCAAGCGAGTGATCGAACATAACCTCTCTGCTTGATAGATTCGGCCATACAGATCATTCTCTTCAAATACTTTCTTACTCTGCCATCTACCACAGATTTTCATGATATGCTCGCCTTCTTGCATGTCTTTAGTAAAAGGGATGGTAATTGTCGTGTCTTACCTCCCTGTGTCGCTTCTAGCCTCTCAATGGATCGTCGCCTCTGTCTCCATGGCCGTCTCAGTCATCCTCATCCCAAACGTAGTAGTCACCATCCTCATCAAGGCCCATGTCCTCGTCATAACCACCCTAAAATCCTCGTAGGCTAGAGGAACTCGATGTCGTTACCTTTCTGCTGTAAACTGAGGCCCACGGAGCCCCTGAAGTTATTCTACGTCATCCTCTGGTCTCGGAAGCTGTTAAAAATCGTTGTCGGGGTTTCGACGGCCCCCAGACATCGTCGGGCCCCGTATACTGCTCTTAAGGCTCAGCGAGCCTTTGGCAGGTTGCTAGGGGCCCGCGAGGGCCCTAGCGGCCATGCACGGGGCATGCAGGACCCCAACGGCCTGTCGGGCCCATACAGGGCCCTGGAGGCCCTGCAAATAGGTTGTAGGACCCCTTCACTTTGGATCTGACGACTAGGGTTCCCCTAGAATTAGTGTTTTCCCCGTGTGGGGTTTTCTCCTTCTGCAAAATAGTTGTCAGCGTCGGAGAGTAACCGTTCAACATATTCTTCCACTTTTCCTTTCCCTATCATCAAAGCCATCAACTTTTGCCCTAGGTTAGAGTTGTCGACCACGTCGGAGATCATCGCCGCCTTTGGATCCGGAAATCGTTGCGCTACGGTTTGGAGGAGGGCACCATGATGTGCTAGGGTTTGCACAAGAGACTCTATGTTCGAACCAATCGCTTTGTGTAACGCCCCAACTCCGGGGGTTACTAGTGTTAGAGATGCATGTGCATGTCCCACATGTGTCAGTGAAACAAAGAGAACAGACATGAAAGAAAAAGGATACTCACATAGATGCATATAAAGCTGGAACGAAACGGGTAACAAAAGTACAACTCTCAAGCCTGCTCCAACCTACAATCAAAAGTACAAAAGGTGAGCCTCAGGGGTACTCACGAGAAGACCGCGCTCAACGCCTGATGTCCTTGATCAGAAACTACTGGCCTGACGTCTCCGGATAGCCCTGTGTGTCACCTAGGTGGACAACAAAGGTGGTACCACACTCAGAGGAGTAAACGACATCTAAAGCGTGCAAATACTAATGACAACAGCAATTGAAATAATATGGTACTGAAAGGAAGCATGTGATAAGCATTTTAATGACTCGACTACTGTGAGACGGTAACAGATATAATTAACCAATCCTAGGTCGTGACTTATGAGGGAGAGTACAGTAAGCATCTGGGAGCTACCTTGACCGCGATGGTGCGACCTCGGGTAGAGTCCAAAAGTAGAAAGTACCGTATTGTAAGATCTGTAAAACAGTAAGAGCGTGATGATGTGACCTGTGGTGGGGCTCCAGGACCCACCAAGATGGCCGTCCATGTCTGCCCTCGGCCTCAGGACCCATCTGAAGGATGGACGTCCCCCTAACTCGGGGCTATAGATCAGGTCCCAGTCGCTTCCGTACTCTCTTATTATAAGTTTTCCGAACCCGGTGAGTCAAGCAGAAAGTAACCATTTTATTAGTTTTATTAGTGTCGTGAGGTGCAATATAGTGCAATATGGGATGACTGCGTCGTCCAGTCATGAGACAACCTGTCCTGTCAAGAATTTTGCTTAAGATACTCCACTGTTGGATACAACAACCTAGAGACCAACATAAATGAACCGCAATAACAAACCTTAGAGTACTAGTAGCTCAAGAGACAACACAATAATGATACTGGCAGGTAATAAATAGCATGGATATTTCTCATGGCATGACATGTCAAAACAGAACTGTAAATAAAGCAGCAAACCGTATTTATGAGCCAACCCAACTAACAAAGACAGCAACATCTGAAAATAATAATAAAAGCCCAAAAGTCTAACACATCACGGCCTTAGAGGTCCTAGGCCATTTGGGATCAGAACGGGGGTTTCTCATCATATAGCGGGGGAACCCACGTCCACGGCAAAATCAACAGGGTTCCTAACAAGGAACTGGGGCTATGGGTCAAAACATCGGGGCGCATATCCAAGTGAATCTCAGTAATAACCCAAAATCAGCGAGGAAACGCTCAGTCGAGTCTAATGGTAGCAGGAAATCAGCAACCCGCAGGTTCAGTCGACACAAGCCGCAAGGAAAAAGGGACATCAGCAAGTAATTCAGTGAGCATGGAGAACAACAACGACTAAGTAGCCACCGATTCTAGGGTCAGCAAGCAAAAGGGGAAAACCGCAACCCTTAGGGCACCCTGGGACTCCACAACGAGCGGGCGAGGGAAACCTACCCATTAAAATTATCGTAGGGGCTCGAACCCTACATCACTCCCCCTGAATCATCCTTTCCCATAGGAAAACCCAATCTTTATCCCGAAAAATCCCAATACTTCACCATAGTGCAACATGCAACAGACTGCAGGAAAACGAAAATGAAAACGGGGGATGAAGTCTACCGTAACCAAGAAGAAACCATCGTAAGAGGGAAGAATGAAGCCACAACAATTCGTCACAGATTTCAGTGCGAAAATCCCAAATCCACAAGAACCAGCAGGAAATCAGAGAACACTTACCGAAAAGCAACCGAGAGAAGGAAGGGGGAGGGGGGTTAAATAGGAAGTCATAACCGCCTCAGAGGCTCGGCGGACCCCCACAAACCGCAGAGAAAGGATGGCGTCCCCCAAAGTCGTCGACAGTGACCGAAGAACAGAGATCGCGTGGAAGCCCTGTCAAGGGGCACACGGCTGTGCCGTGCGTGAGGGGGATGCTCCTCCCCGCAACCCTAACGGGTTTGCTTCGAGCCGAAGGAATTGACGAGAGAGGGCGCTCGAAGAGCCAAAGAAACCCTCGTGGGCTTTCGTCGAGAGAGAGCCAACGAAAACGAACGAAAAGAACGAGGGATGAGAGAAAAGAGAAAAAAATGGGAGGGCTTTATTAAAGCCTAAGGGCTTACAGGCCGTGGGCCTTACATTCTCCCCACCTTACAAAAATTACGTTCTCAGAATTACAACAACTAGGATACAACAAAAAGGTAAGGATAACGATCCCTCACCTTATCCTCCCTCTCCCAGGTAGACTCCCCAGGAGAACCTCTGCCACATCACCTTCACCAGGTGTATATTCTTGTTCCTGAGAGTCTTCTGATGCCCGTCGATGATTCTTTCAGGCTGTTGCTCATAAGACAAGTCTGGCCGCACTGTTATCTCTGAGTGATCTATCACGTGCATAGGGTCATCCACGTACCCCCGCAGCTGGGATATATGGAATACATTATACACCCCTTCCAAGGATGGGGCAATGCAAGTCTGTAAGACACTTCGTCAATTCGTTCCAGCACTCAAAAGGCCCGATGTACCGTGGGCTAAGCTTCCGTCTACGATCAAAACGGATCATTCCTCGGTTGGGTGAGATCTTTAAGAAGACGTGATCGCCTAGCTGAAACTCCAGATGACGCCGCTTCGAATCGGTCCAATGCTTGTATCGGTCTTGTGCCAACTGCAGCTTCTCTCTAATAATCTGCACCACGCCAATAGCCTCCACAACTAACTCTGGCCCAACCAGCTCTCTATCACCCACATTATCTCAGCTCAGTGGTGATCAACACTTCCTCCCGTACAGTGCTGCAAAAGGGGCCATTCTAATGCTGGTCTGATAACTGTTGTATGCAAACTCGACGAGGTGTAGGTGATCTTCTCACGACCCTTTGAGGTCTAACATACAAGCACACAGCATGTCTTCCAAGATCTGGATTGTGCGGTCTGACTGCCCGTCCTGCTGAGCATGATATGTTGTATTGAAACTCAACTGAGTGCCCAGACGTCCTTGCAAGCTCTTCCAGAAGTGTGATGTAAACCGGGTGTTCCTGTCTGAAACAACGCTGACAGGAACCCCATGCAGTCTCACAATCTCCTCTATGTACTTCCTGGCAAGCGTTTCCGTTGATTGACCCACCCGGAATGGTATGAAATGAGCCGACTTGGTCAATCGGTCAACGACTACCCAAACAGCATCATTATGCTTCGCACTCTGCGGTAACCCGGTTACAAAATCCATCGTGATGTGCTGCCATTTTCACTCTGAAATTGACATAGGCTGCAACAACCCAGCAGTACGATGATGCTCAGCCTTCACCTGCTGGCATACAATACACTTAGCGACACTCTGAGCAACGCCCCTCCTCATCCCGTGCCACCAATAGTATTGCCTCAAGTCATTGTACATCTTTGTTCTGCCTGGGTGAACGGAATATAGAGACCTGTGAGCCTCCCTTAACAGTTCCTCCCTTATATCTCCAGACGACACGCATATTCGGCTGCCATACCGCAAGGACTTTGATACGTTTAGGGCTTTTGCTTTTTGTGGGGATCAAATGTGAGATTTTTATGGCTTTGGACTTCCTAATCTAGGGTTTAAAGACGAAGAACTGATCTAAAAATACGAATTAAATCCTAGAATAATAGATCTAAAGTCACGAACAACTAATTAACAATAGAATTAATCTAGGGTTCTTAGGGAAAATAAAATACCTCTCAATTCTTCGATAATCCCGTTGCTAGGGCCGGCCGGTCCCTTATTATGGAAGGGATTAGTAAATGTCCAATTACCGATTAACCCTCACCTCAGGATGCGGAATTACAAGTTTGTGACGGGGTCCGTGGTGGACCCAAGTCGCCTCCTCCGTTGATAGACCCGAACCAGAGCCCCCTCTTGATCAGTGCGGCCCGTCTCTCCAAGCCACCGCGTCATATCATTACTTCCCCCCAAAAGTGCCACCATGTCCTCAAGGTGGAATTCCGAAAATTGATCGCGTATCACTGCGGCAGACTCCCACATAGCATCATAGTCTGGTAGGCCCCTCCATCGAATAAGCACCTCCTGTGTCCCGTCTGTAACATGCCAGATCCCTGTCAGCTCCTGAAGCTCAAGAAGCACCTCCATGTCATCGGTCAAAGTAGGTGGCAAGGTCGGTGATAGTGTGTAATTCCCAATGGCCCTCCTCAACTGCGAGACGTGAAACACTGGGTGAATGGTGTAAGTGGCTGGCAACTACAGACGATAGGCCACCTTTCCGATCTGAGCTGTCACCTTGAAAGGTCCATAATAGCGGGCTGCTAGCTTTTCATTGCTCCGACGGGCCAAGGTCTTCTGTCTGTAAGGTTGGAGCTTCAGGTAAACCCGGTCTCCCACCGCAAACTGCTCATCTCTCCTGTGCGCATCTGCCTTGGTCTTCATAATCTGCTGGGCTCGCAACAGATGTTTCTTCAACTCCTCCAGATATTTGCCCCTCTCACCCAAATGTTTCTCTACCTGTAACACCGGTGTGGCCCCTCTGCTGTAGTGTATCAAATGGGACGGGTCCCGACCATATAAGATCCGAAAAGGGTGCTTTGCGCTGCCGAGTGGTACGAGGTGTTGTACCAATATTCCGCCCATGCTAACCATTTGGCCCACTGCTTCAGCGCATCTGACGCAAAGCACCTCAAGTAGGTTTCCACACTCCTATTCACCACTTCTGTCTGTCCATCCGTCTGTGGGTGATAGGCAGTACTCCTTCGCAGCTTGGTCCCCTACACCTTGAATAGCTCCTTTCAGAAACTGCTAATAAAAACTTTATCGCGGTCTGACACTATGGAGGTGCCATTGTCATATACTTGTGACGCTGACACACGTCACACTCTGCTATCCGCTGGGCAATGTCTTTCTTCATTCCTGGCCAGTATAGCTCTCTCGACATCCTACTGTAAGTCTGCTGTATACCGGAATGCCCTCCAATGGCACTGCCGTGGAACTTCTGAAAAATCATCGGAATATGGGCGGAGCCTCTGGGAATCACCAGTCTGCCGTGATATAGTAGTCGCTGTCCACTCATGGTGTATCCCGAAAAATCTGCGGATCCCTGCTGCAATGCCTCACGTATCTTTGCCAAGTCCTCGTCAGCCTCAATCTCCCTGCTCAACGGCTCCCAGTCTAGAAGGACGGGTGTTGAAATGACGGCCACCTCTGCGAGCTCCTCGCGACGAGACAAAGCGTCTGTCGCCTTGTTCTCCAGGCCGGGTCGGTACTGTATCTCGAAGGTGAAATGGACCAACTTGGAGAGCCACTTCTGATGCTCCTCGATAACCATGCGCTGCTCCAGTTGATATTTCAAGCTCCGCTGGTCGGTCCTCACTATGAACTTCCTTCCCAACAAGTAGGGCCGCCATTTCTGTATGGACAGGACAATCGCCATCAACTCCCGCTCATATACTGATTTCAGCCTCTCCCGTGCTGACAGAGTCTTGCTAAAGAAGGCGATGGGCCTCTGGTCTTGCATCAACACCGCGCCCAACCCATATCCCGACGCGTCGGTGTCTATCACAAATGGTCTACTGAAATCTGGAAGTGCTAAAACGGGCACCGTCGTCATTGCCTGCTTCAAGGCCTCAAACGCATTGGTCGCCTCCTCGCCCCAGTGGAAGCTGTCCTTGAGCTGCTCGGTAAGTGGCCAAGCAATCGAGCTGTACCCCTGGACAAACTTCCTGTAGTATCCTGTCAGGTCCAAGAAGCCCCGCAAACCCCGTAAGGTGATAGGTATCAGCCAGTCCAACATGGCTGCAATCTTGGCCCTATCTGCCGCCACCCCCTCCGCTGAAACCATGTGTCCCAAGTATTCCACCTGTCGTTGCCCAAACAAACATATCTTCTTATTAGCACACAGCTGCTGCTCCTGTAACTCATGCAGCACTGCTCGCAGGTGCCCCACATGCTCCTCCACACTGCGACTGTACACCAGGATGTCGTCGAAAAATACCAGCACAAATCTCCGGAAGTAAGGTCGGAATACCTTGTTCATCAGGGCCTGAAAAGTCGCAGGGGCATTTGTCAGGCCAAAGGGCATGACCAGAAACTCATAGTGCCCCCTCGTGAATCCTGAAAGCAGTCTTGGGCACGTCAGCCGTCCTCATCCGTATCTGATGGTATCCTGACTTGAGATCGATCTTTGAAAAGCAAGCTGCCCCGTGGAGCTCATCCAGCAGCTCATCAATCATTGGAATGTGGAATTTATCTGCAACCGTCTCTTTATTCAGGGCCTTGTAGTCCACACAGAATTTCCAGCTGACATCCTTCTTTTTAATTAATAAAACCGGGCTGGAGAGCGGGCTAGTACTCGGCTGAATCGCCCCTGCCTGCAGCATGTCCTCCACCAGCCTTTCTATCTTGTCCTTTTGTACCTGTGGGTACCTATAGGGTCGCACACTGATGGGAGACACGCCCTCCCGTAAGACGATGGCGTGCTCATGATCTCTGTGTGGTGGCAACCCTTGTGGTGTCTGGAAAACCTCCTCATACTGAACCAGCAGCTGCTCAATCTCCGGTGCCACCACCTGTGTCGGGTCCTCGCTCTGCACTGATGCTGTCACGGCCTGTAGCTCAACCAAGAAACCTCCTCCTGCCGTGGGATTGCTCTGGACTTGGCTTTATAGGACACTAAAGAACGACAGAGGCTGGGATCCCCCTGCAATACCGTTGTCTCCCCCCATCCTGGTACTACATCCTCAACATCTTCCAGTTCATCCTGGTCTCCCCTAGTATCTGCAGCCACTTCATCCCCAGGATGACATCGGTACTCCCTAGCTCCAAGGAAAGAAAATCTGTGACAATCTGCACTCCCTGAATCGTCACAATCACCCCGCTGCAGACACATATGCTGTGTGTCACCTGTCCAGTGCCCAGCATCATACCATACCTCCCCGTGCCACTCGGCTGCAGTCTATTCGCTCCCACCAACCTGTTGGAAATGAAGTTGTGGGTGGCCCCACTGTCTACCAACACGATCACCTCCTGACTGCCCACCTGTCCCACCAATTTCATGGTATGGTTCGATGTGAACCCTACCACGGAATTGAGGGACACCTCTGCCAAGTCCAAGTGCTGGTGCTCGACCTCCTCATCTTCCCCTGCCTCTAGGATGACAACCTCGTCCTCTCCCTCCTCATCGTCCGCTATCAGTATCTGGAGAGTCCGATCAGCGCATCAGTGTCCTGGAGTGAATTTCTCATCACATCTGAAGCACAATCCCTTCACTCGCTTCTCCCGTATCTCTGCATCTGTCATCCTCCGCACCTGCCCCCCTGCTCGAGGCTCTTGTCTCATGTCTCTGCCGCCCCCAGCAACGGTTGTAGGTCCCTGGCCAGGTGTGGCCCCTGAAGTAGGTGCAGTCCTCTGTCCTGTAGCAGCCGCATGTCCCCTGAACGTGGTACTGCGCAGGATGATGACTTTGGCTAAAAAGGTGGAAGACCATCAGGAGACGGAGTGGTCATCATGACAGAGGACTGGAACTGCCTCAGTCCTGATCTCAACGTAGGCTTTAACCCCTTCATAAAGCAGCCCTTCAATGATTCCTCAGATACTCCCGGACTCGGTGGCAGAGCGACTCAAACTTCTTGATATACTCTCATACGCTCCCCTCCTGCTTTAGTGAGTAAAGCCTCTCGAACACTCCGCCAGACTGTCCTGCACCAAAATGCTCCATCTAAAGCGAGGTAAACTCCTACCGCGTCTGAAATGGCTGTTGCTGATCAGTCCACCGAAACCAGCCTAAAGCCTCCCCTTCCAAACAAACACCTATCGCCCGAAGCCACTCCTCTCCTGGTACTGCTGACACCTCAAAGTACCTCTCCACCCGGTACAGCCAGTCATCATGATCTCCCCCCTCAAAAATGAGCACCTCGAGCTTTCGCAGATGTCTCTCCCCACCGAATCCACCTCTCTCATGTTGATGGAATCCTCCCCTCTGCCGGTATCCTGTCGTCTGTCTGGAAAATATGCATCGGCTCGATCTCGGACTCCTCCCTCTGCTCCATATCCCTGCCAGTCACCCTGTAGATGTCCATACTCTGTCTGGTGGCCCTCTGTTGTGCCCTGGTATGCTCTCCAATCACCCGTCACTCCCCGAAGGGTGGGGGCTGGGTCGACGGGCCACCCGTCAACTGGTGGTGCCCTCCAGGCTGCTGAAATCCTCCGCCGGGTCCCCCAAATGGCTGAAAACCTGGAAATTGTGCTCCTTGGACCTTGGGCTGGGCCCCCGGAATCCCGGATGTGCTCAAAAATGTCTGTCAGACGTCCTGGAAGGCAAGTGGGGTCCCCCGGGGCCCGCCGGTGCTCGGAAGCCTCCCCGGGGGTCGGGCGAAGCCCCCCAGGGGTTCGCCTGGGGCGGCCGGCCCTGATTTTGGGCAGGCAGGCCCCAGGCGTCCCCGCCTGGGTGCGTCGACCCCGCAGGGAGGGGCGGCAGGTGCGGCCGCCCCTCCTGGGGGCCTGGCGGCCCTCCCGCCCCCCTCTGGGGGTTCGTCGGCCCCCCAGAGGGCCTCGGGGGTACGGCGGCCAGCTACCGGCCTGCCAGAGGGGCAGAAACCCCCCTCCGGTGAATCTCTCTTCGTGGCGCAACGGCGTGGAGTCGTGATAAGCCCCCCACTCCTTGTCACCTAGATCGAAGCCTCCGTCTTCATCTCGTTCCGGCCCTCCTTCGAAAAAAATCGTCTTTTTACAGTTGTCCTTCACCAAAGGTGGCTCCTTTTTACTTGGATCCACCTTCGGTGCGAGATGCGCGGACAACGCCGCTATCGCCTCCGTTAGTTCCGATAATTTCGCCTACGTTCTCTCTTGGTTCTCCTTCAACTCTCCTCGGATCTCCGCGGCCATCTCGGCATCTTCCTTCCTCGTGTCGATGAACCCTTTACTGATTTGCGCTTCCATCCGTTCAACCTTCTCTTCCAATGCTTCAACCCGCTCCATGGATCGCGTGCTCGCCATGGATCAACCGCTCTGATACCAATTTGATACGTTTAGGGCTTTTTGTGGGGATCAAAGGTGGGATTTTTATGGCTTAGAGATCTAATCTATGGCTTTTTGTGGGGATCGCGTGCTCACCATGGATCAACCTTCTCTTCCTAATCTATGGCTTAGAGACGAAGAACTGATCTAAAAATACGAATTAAATCCTAGAATAATAGATCTAAAGTCACGAACAACTAATTAACAATAGAATTAATCTAGGGTTCTTAGGAAAAATAAAATACCTCTCAATTCTTCGATAATCCCCTTGCTAGGTCCGGCCGGCCCCTTATTAGGGGAGGGATTAGTAAATGTCCAATTACCGATTAACCCTCCCCTCCGGATGCGGAATTACAAGTTTGGGACCGGGTCCGTGGTGGACCCAAGTCGCATCCTCCATTGATAGATCCGAACCGGAGCCCCCTCTTCATCCGTGCGGCCCGTCTCCCTAAGCTGCCGCGTCATATCAGACTTGTCTTCATGGATGCGAAATTCTGACCTCCGCCCTGCTAGAACTGACTCTCTGATCCTCTACAACCTGGCATCCCCCTCTTGGACGGCCTTGATCCGATCCACCAAGGTCGACTGAATCTGAAGGTTCATCAAGATAGCAGTCACTCCTGACGGTACCACTTCTATCCACATCTCTCTGATCTCCTGCTGAAGCTTCCACTAAGTCGTAAGGGTCATTACTGGGGAAGACGACTCAGCGCATTGGGTACAATATTGACATTCAAAGGATGGTACTGAAGGTCAATGTGATAGTCTGCCATGAGCTCAACCAACCGACGATGCCGCATGTTCAGCTCCTTCTGAGTAAACAGGTACTTCAGACTATTGTGGTCGGTGAATACTTTCACCTGCTCTCCCAACAGAAAATGCCTCCAGATCTTCAGAGCGAAACTAACTGCCGCTAACTCAAGATCATGGGTGGGGTAGTTTCTCTCGTGGATCTTCAGTTGTCTGGATGCGTATGCCACAACTCGACCATGCTGATGTAGTACATAGCCAAGACCCTTGCCAGATGCATCGCAGAACACTTCAAATCCCCACATCTGATCAGGGATAATCAAAATGGGTGCGGAAGTCAATCTCATCTTCAGCTCTTCAAAAACATCATAGCATGCCTTGGTCCATACAAACATCACGTCCTTCCTCGTTAACCGCATCATCGGCTCTGCGATCTTTGAGAACTTCTGAATGAATCTCCAATAATATCCAGCGAGTCCCAAGAAGCTCCGGATCTCTGTCGCTGACGTAGGGGCTGGCCACCTCTGGGCTGCTGACACTTTCTCTGGATCCACTGAGATTCCTTCTCTCGACACTACGTGGCCCAGGAAGGTCACCCTGCTCAACCAAAACTCACAGTTGCTGAGCTTGGTGTACAACTGGTGGCGCCTCAAGGTTCCAAGCACCTTCCTCAAATGCTCCGTGTGCTTCTATCGGTTTCTCGAATATACCAGGATGTCATCGATGTACATCACAACGAACTTATCCAGATACTCGTACAAAACTAGGTTCATCAAACTCATGAACACTGTCGGTGCATTCGTAACGCCGAGCGGCATTACCAAGAACCCATAGTGCCCATATCTGGTCCGAAATGCGGTCTTGGGTACATCCTCCCTCTTAACCCTCACTTGGTGGTAACCAGTTCTGAGATCCAACTTGGAATAAACACTGGACCCACCAAGCTGGTCAAACAAATCATCGATGCGAGGAAGAGGGTACTTGTTCTTCAATGTAACCTTATTGAGTTCCATGTAGTCGATGCACATGCGTCTGGTCCCGTCCTTCTTCTTCACTTATAATACTAGCGCGTCCCAAGATGATACACTAGCATGTATCCATCCCTTCTGCAAAAGGTCTTCCAGCTGGGTTCGTACTTCCTCTAACTCCAACGGTGCCATGCGATATGGTTTCTTAGATATGGGCTGAACACCTGGCAATAATTTAATCGGAAACTCAATACCACAGTCTGGGGGCAAAGCTGCAAGTTCCTCTAAAAACACGTCTAAGAACTTCCGCACAACTTCTGGCTTCTCTGGTTCAGCATCCATGCCAGTCGCTACTGCCTCTGTTGGTCTGGCCCTGAATTTGATCAGTCCGGTAGACCTGGTGCCTCTGACAAACTCAAACTTTAGATGGTCAGGCATCTCGAACACCACCACTCCACGATGACAGTCGATGGTGGCGTAGAATGATCCCAGCCAGTCCATCCCAAAGACAGCTTCGAAGCTCGACATCTCGATGATCAAGAAATCTGCATACAGCTCTCTTTTGTAAATTACTATGGGACAAAAGGAGCATCCACTGAACGTGTTCAGCACTCCTCCTCCGGTGTTGACATCCCAACCAGATGCAAATGGCGACTCAAGAACTCCATGCTGGTCGACAAAACGTCTTGATATGAAGCAATGGAAGCTCCTGAGTCGAACAATGCCAGGACGGGCTTGCAAGCCACCAACACTACACCTAAGGGGACAGACACTAAGTCTAATTACGCTGCAACTAATGTAGGAAATAAACAACCGTGAAAAATAAAAGATATGTACCTATGATGACCTGCCTGGTAGCGTCGGCCTCTGCAGCGATCATGGTAAATGTCTGACGTCTATAGGATGGAGCTCGCGGCCTGCCCTGCTGAAACGTCCCCTGCTGAGGTGGAAATGGAGACCTCCGCTACGCATCTCCAGTCGGAGCGTGTGCTGAAGTCGAAGCTGGGGCCGAAGGTCTCCAATCTCTCCGTGGACAATCCCTGGCAGTGTGTTCCCAGGCCCCGCAGACAAGACACGGGTTTAGAAACGTCCTGCAATCTGCCTTAACGTGCCCGAACTTGCCACAATGGTAACAACTCGGGGCAGGGCGGCGTGTCTGGTGCTGCCGGTACTACAGCTGTTGTTGCTGGTACTGAGGCTGTTGCTGCTGGTACTGAGGCTGTTGCTGCGCCGGCCTCTTGAACTGAGGTTACTGGATAGGCCGATGCAACTGTCTGACAGGGATAGGTGGCTGGGGTGGTCGTCGTCCAAGTCCCGTATAAGCAGTGGAAGTAGGGATGGCAGTAATGGCCCGACCCGCCCGGCCCGACCTGGCCCGACCCGGGTCGGGGCAAGCTTGGGCTTTGTATGTGCCTCGACCCGACCCGGCCCGCCCCGATAAACTATAGAGGTTCTAAAAAACCTTACTATTTTGATGTGAACCATGTAGTCATCGAATAACCCACAACTCATACTCTATTCCACGGTTCTCCTAATTGGGCCAATTCCCAATTTCAAGTTACCAAATAAATCAAAATTCTCTCAATTCACAAATAAAATTTTTATTTGGGATTCATATGGATGGCACTAATGACCTGACCCGACCGGCCCGACCCGGTTTTGGTAAGAAAGAATCCGCACCGCCCCGGCCCGCGACCCGACCCGACCCAGCCTGTAGATGAGTCGGGGCAAGCTTGTGTAGTTAAATACCCACCACGCCCCGCAATATTACCATTCCTAAGTGGAAGAAGGTGGTGGCAGGGGTGGCTGACGCTGATGGACCCATGCCTGCTGCAGACATGCCCGCTCTCGCTGCACATGCTCATACTCCCGAGCGGTAAAGAGCATCTCTACATGGGTCGTCAGTCTCAGTCCCACCAACTTGTCCTGAATATCAATGTCCAGCTCTGACCAAAACCTCTTCGCCCGAGCCGTAGGGATATACACCGCATCCTTGGCAAACCTAAAATGCCAATGGTTAGGAACATACACAAGACATGGTTAACTACTATGCATTGACATACGTACCTGCTGAGTTTGGAAACTCGGCATCATACTCTACTACTGACATGGAGCCCTGCTGGAGGTTCCTGAAATGAGACTCTAGCTCCGACTGTGCCTCTGGCGAGAAATACTGGTCATCAAACTCCTTCTTGAAAGTAGCCCATGAGATAGGCTTCACCGACCGATCCTCTACAGTATCCCACCAGTTCATGGCCTCTCCTGATAGCTGGAGCGTCGACATGTCGACCCACAAGGCGGGGGAAGCCTTCGATGCCTTTAGCATGTCGGTGATCGAGCGGATCCACCCTTCTGTAGTAAGAGCGTCTCCCAGTCCTACAAACACCGGCGGTCGCAACGATCGAAACTACTGGACTTCGCCTGCTCTAGGCTCCCTCTGAATCGCCTCGACCATCTCCCGCAAGGCTGCGTCCGAGATCTGGTGCACCGTGTTCGATCCGGTGCCATCAGACCCTGATCCTGAAGCCATAAGCGCTCTCCTGGACGGTCTACGTCTCGTGTGCACGAAAACTTTCATGCACCTGCATCATACACCAAGATCAATTCAGTGAGTATTTCAAGTATGCACTCTCCGTCTGTCCAGCATTGTTCACGAGGCGATTGCATGGACCTGCATGGGCCACCACTTTGTAACGCCCCAACTCCCGGGGGTTACTAGTGTTAGAGATGCATGTGCAGGTCCCGCATGTGCCAGTGAAACAAAGATAACAGACAGGTAAGAAAAAGGGATACTCACATAGATGCATACAAAGCAGGAACGAAACGGGAAACAAAAGTACAACTCTCAAGCCCGTTCCAACCTACAACCAAAAGTACAAAAGGTGAGCCTCAGGGGTACTTACGAGCAGACCGCGCTTAACGCCTGACGTCCTGGGTCGGAACTGTTGGCATGTCGTCTCCGGATAGCCATGTGTGTCACCTAGGTGGACAACAAAGGTGGTACCACGCTTAGAGGAGTAGACGACTTCTAAAGCGTGCAAATAGTTCTACGAAAGGTAAAAACAACATGCTGATAGTACTACGTAAAGTAAAAAAAACAACAGCAATTGAAATAATATGGTACTGAAAGGAAGCATGTGATAAGCATTTTAATGACTCGACTACTGTGAGTCGGTAACAGCTATAGCTAACCAATCCTAGGGCGTGACTTATGAGGGAGAGTACAGTACGCATCTGGGAGCTACCTTGACCGCGAGGGTGCGATCCCGGACAGAGTCCAAAAGTAGAAAGTCTGTACTGTAAATCTGTAAAACCGTAAGAGATGTGATGATGTGACCTGTGGTGGGGCTCCAGGACCCATCAAGATGGCTGTCCATGTCTGCCCTCCGGACTCAGGACCCATCAAAAGTGTAGACGTCCCCCCTAACTCGGGGCTATAGATCAGGTCTCAGCCACTCCTATAATCTCCTATCATAAGTTTCCCGAACCCGGTGAGTCAAGCAAAAAGTAACCATTTTATTAGTTTTATTAGTGTCGTGAGGTGCAATAAGGTGCAATATGGGACGACTGCGTCGTCTAGTCATGAGACAACATGTCCTGTCAAGAATCCTGCTCAAGATACTCCACTGTTGGATACAACAACCCAGAGACCAACATAAATGAATCGCAATAACAAACCTCAGAGTACTAGTAGCTTAAGAGACAACACAATAATGATACTGGCAGGTAATAAATAGCATGGATGTTTCTCATGGCATGACATGTCAAAACAGAACTGTAAATAAAGCAGCAAACCGTATTTATGAGCCAACCCAACTAACAAAGACAGCAACATCTGGAAATAATAATAAAAGCCCGAAAGTCTAACACATCACGGCCTTAGAGGTCCTAGGCCATTTGGGATCAGAACGGGGGTTTCTCATCATATAGCGGGGGCACCCACGTCCACGGCAAAATCAACAGGGTTCCTAACAAGGAACTGGGGCTATGGGTCAAAACATCGGGGCTCCTATTCAAGTGAATCTCAGTAATAACCCAAAATCAGCGAGGAAACGCTCAGTCGAGTCTAATGGTAGCAGGAAATCAGCAACCCGCAGGTTCAGTCGACACAAGCCGCAAGGAAAAAGGGACAGCAGCAAGTAATTCAGCGAGCATGGAGAACAACGACTGAGGAGCCACCGATTCTAGGGTCAGCAAGCAAAAGAGGCAAACTGCAAACCAATGCAACCCATAGGCCACC
The DNA here is from genome assembly GCA_030789695.1 of Scilla litardierei. Taxonomy (NCBI): domain Eukaryota; kingdom Viridiplantae; phylum Streptophyta; class Magnoliopsida; order Asparagales; family Asparagaceae; genus Scilla; species Scilla litardierei. Next base: position 41,737,355 of record CM061141.1, read on the forward strand.
CCGGGACTCCACAACGAGCGGGCGAGGGAAACCTACCCACTAAAATTATCGTAGGGGCTCGAACCCTACATCACTCCCCCTGAATCATCCTTTCCCATAGAAAAACCCAATCTTTATTCCGAAAAATCCCAATACTTCACCATAGAGCAACATGTAATAAACTGAAGGAAAATGAAAATGAAAATGAAAAGGGGGGATGAAGTCTACCGTAACCAAGAAGAAACCGGCGTAAGAGGGAAGAATTCGTCACAGATTTCAGTGCGAAAATCCCAAATCCACAAGAATCAGCAGTAACTTTGAAGAAGGAAATCAGAGAACACTTACCGAAAAGCAACCGAGAGAAGGAAGGGGGGGAGGGGGTTAAATAGGAAGTCCAAACCACCTCAGAGGCTCGGTGGACCCCCAGAAACCGCAGAGAAAGGACGGCGTCCCCCAAAGTCGTCGACCGTGACCAGAGCATCAGAGATCGCGTTGAAGCCCTGTCAAGGGGCCCACGGCTGCACCGTGCGTGAGGGGGATGATCCTTCCCGCAACCCTAATGGTTTTGCTTCAAGCCGAAGGAATCGGCGAGAGAGGGCTCTCGAAGAGCCAAAGAAACCCTCGTGGGCTTTCATCGAGAGAGATAGAGAGAGCCAGCGAAAACGAACGAAAAGAACGGGGGATGAGAGAAAAGAGAAAAAACGGGGGGGGGGGGGCTTTATTAAAGCCTAAGGGCCTACGGACCGTGGGCCGTACACTTTGGATCTTTCCTTGCTCTTCTTGAACCTTTTCTCGCTTGATGCCTTAAATTCCCCCATTGATTGCTTCAATTCTTTGATCTCGTCATCGTATTTTTCATCCAAAGCTTCGAACTTATCCTTGGATCTTTTTGAGGCCATGGATCGTAGATAGTTTGATACCAAATTGATAAAAACCGCTGGATTTTGATGTGTAAAATAGGGTGTTTTATATGAAAGGTAGAATTTTTACGATAAATGTGGGATTTTTAGAGTTTTGATGAGAAGAATTGGGGAAAAGGATGGATTTTTATTGAAGAAAAACTGAAAATAAAGAGATACAAACGATAACGATAAGTTGTTTCGAGAGAAACTCTCTCAACCAAGTCGTCAATTCTAGAGGACGTCCGCACTCTTCCGAAAAGAGGAAATTCTTAACCTCTATGAAGTTTCTTCACCAAATTCAACATGAGAATCCATAATCCCCCAAGCCCTATATATATAATAAACTGAAAATAAGAAATTACAAAACGACCCTTAATATTGAACATTATTTAGAAACCCATTGAAATCCGAAAATTACGAAAACGCTCCTAATGGGCTAAAATTATATATCTGCCATTAAGATGTGGTCTCATTAGAAATAAGCAGCTTGGAAGTCTGATGCCATTCTGGTGTCTACTGGTGATGGGAAGAGCTAATACAAGACACATATATATAATGAAATAAAAATATGATTACTTTTATACACTAGTTCAATTTTTTCCCGCAATGTATACATCCATGGCTTTTGCTTGTCATGTTAATAGAATTCTTCAGTAAATGGCATTGAGGTTTGCATACCATTCCATATTCATTAGGATGAGTATATAAGAGAATAAAATGTGAAGCTGCCATGAAGTGCGACCCTGATTTGGCTTTCTATCAAAATTCTACCTTTATGTCAGCCGTCCAAATCTGTTTTAATACTCAATGTCCATCTTCGACAGAGAACTTAAAATTTATAACATGGATGATTGATTGGCATTAGAAAACCTACAAATAAAGGAAAACCTGATTAAATTTGATTTTAAATAAGAGAAACTGAGTGAGAATGTAACTGTACAGTTTAGAGAAGAATTATTTGAAAGGAAACATTGGTAGGTTCAGGAGATCAACACTCATTCTTCACCTATATTATTCACACACACTCAAATGGGTATGGGCTTGATGACCAATACTAACCTAATACAACCAAGACCGATAATAAATATTCTAATTCTAACACCTTTTTAAGCTAGAACGTAAAAAAACCAATCTACAAATTAAGTTAAAACCATTTAGGGAAAACAGCCTTGGTGAACAGATCGGCTGATGTGATTGGAGTAAAAATATATAGCTAATACATCTCATATGAAATATCAATCAATTTTGACGTGTTTGGTACGCTCATGAAATGATGGTTGCTTTCATAATGTAGATGATTGCCTGATTGTCACAATACATAAGAATAGCTTCCAGACTCTGGAATCCAAGCTCATACACTAGTATCTTCAATCATATCAGCTCATAATTGCATGAGGCTGATGGGTTCATCACGTACTCCAGGCGGCGCAAGGGGACATCCGGCTCAACCAAATGACTCAGGGACGTGTTCGCCACTTCTTTTAGTTGTTTCATTTATTTTATTCAATCGGATGGCATTATTGTAATTAGGCTTTGAGTGAAAAAGGGGATATAAGGCGAAGCGGCCAGCCGCCCTAGGTATGCGATTATTGAATTATTGAGTGATTTCTTAGATAGACGTGTGCGGACGTCCTCTTACCGATGTCTTGGAAGGAGGTTACACCTATCAATTGTAGGCATTTATCTTATTTTCTGCTATTATTCTCTAAAAAATTGGATCTTTCCTTCGGATCTATCATTTTGGTATCAAAGCGACAACGATCCATGGCAGCGTCAACGAGAAATAAGGATCGAAGCGAAACAGGATAGGAGAAAAGTGACGGAGAGATCAAAAAGGTAAGGAGGACGATGGCGACGAATAGCGAGGCTATCGCTAATTTAACGAGGGTCGTGGGGGGATCTCGGCGAAACAAGACAAAACGGAGGAAGCCGTTGCTCAAATCGCTTTCCAATTTGCGATTTTCAATGAGAGGATGGGATTCGACGGCGCGAACCCTAGTTCTTCAAAAAAGGCCCCACCTTTGGAGAAAGGAAAGGAAAAGATGGAGTCTTTCACGGAGGGAAAAGATAGAATCTTCTACAAGACGGAGTCTCTCACGAACGAGAACTCCGAGTAGGAGGAAGAAGGCTCGTGGGCCGGAGACGTCCATCAAAGCCAAGAGGGGGCGGCCGAACCCCCAGATCTATTCCAGGAGCGGCCGCCACCCGACAAGGGCGGGGTCAGTGCCCCGCCCCAGGCGAGCACCGGCAGGGCCGGCAGGACCCTGTCGGCCATTGGCAGGGTCGATCGACCCCGTCGGACCTTCAGGAGGCCCCGCCAGGCCTCCAGCAGCCTCGACGAGGCCTGCCGGAGGTCCGGCAGGGCATGGCGCCCCTGGCAGCCGCTAGGGGGAGGCGAGCACGGAAAAGGGCCTGGGGTCCTGCGGGGTTCCCGAGGCAGCGGCAAGGGCCGAAAGGCCATTTTCGGGGCAGAACGGAGCTTCTTCAGGACAGATCTGAGCCTTTTGACTTTCCTGGACATCGGCAAGGCCACGGGGAGCACTTCCAGGGCAGATCTGAGTCTTTTGGACCCCGGCAGGAGAAGGCCCCTTATTACGGAGATGAAGGAGGGGGCAGAAACCATTATGACGACGGCAGGGGGATACGGGGGTGAGTTTGGTGCTGGTTGAGATGACTATAAGGGCAGGTATAGAGGTCCCCGAGGAAACTACGGTGGCCGCGGAGGACCACCTAGGGGTTATGAGACCCATGACGAGAGATGACAGCACTATCACCAGCCCCGCCGCACAGAGAGAATACTAGACCATGGTCATTTTGCAGGAGACGGGAGGGTACGGAAGCTAAAGATGCCCCTGTTCAACGGGGAGGATCCGCATGCCTGGCTTTTCTCGGCAGAGATATACTTCACAGCGTATCACATGACGGAGGCCCAGAAGTTGGAGGCATCGGCCATTTGCATGGAGGGGAGACATTTGGGGTGGTATCAGTGGAAGGAGATGAGGCATCATTTCCGTAGCTGGGAGGAGTTGAAGGACCTCATTCTGGTGAAGTTTAGGGATCCCCACCTGGGAAACCTTCACGAGCAGCTTTTCACCCTCAGGCAGGACGGACCGGTGATGGAGTACATAGAGAAGTTCGAGAACTTATCCGGACGAGTACACGGCGTCACAGATGAGTCACTAGAGGGTACCTTCATGAAGGGCCTGAAGCCCAGTCTCTGAGCTGAGGTGCGGCCATACAAGCCCGGGGGCTGTCAGAGGTCATAGAGATGGCATAGTTGGTCGAGGATGTCCAGGTAGAGGAGATGAGAGTTAGGAGTGGGATGATGGCCAAATGCAGCGGGGGACCACAGCGGTAGCAGGCGGGACGAAAGTCACCACTGGGGCAGATCAGGCTAGCAGAGAGAATGTCAGAGAGAGTAGTGCAGCTTCAGCAGCAGGACAGTTCAGGAGGATGTCCGATGCAGAGATGAGGAAGAAGCGACAAAAGGGACTCTGCTTTCAGTGTGACGAGAGGTTCACCCCAGGCCATAGATGCGCGGGGCGCAAGTTACAAGTGATGCTGCTGGAGGATGACGATGATGATGAAGGGGTTGAGGACGAGGTCACTGAGGAGGTGGATATCGATGACACACAGCTGGAGGTGGCGGAGGTCTCCCTTAATTCTGTGGTGGGGTTCACTCTGAACCACACCATGAAGCTCAGGGGGCTTATTGGAGATCAGGAGGTGACGGTTCTCATCGACAGTTGGACGACCCACAATTTCATCTCCAAGAGGGTGGTAAAGCAGCTGGGGCTGCAACTGGTGGACACCGGCAGTTTCAGTGTGATGATGGACACAGGAAAGAAAGAGAGCAGTAGAGGCTTATGTCGGGGACTGGTGTTGGCAGTGCAGGGGATACAGATAGTTGCAGATTTTTTGCCTTTAGATCTGGGCAGCACGGACCTCATCCTTGGCATGACGTGGCTGCAGACTCTGGGGGAGATGAAGGTGAACTGGAAACTCATCAGGATGGAGTTTCAGGAGGACGGGAGAGCAGTATTGTTGCAGGGAGACCCCAGTTTGTGCAGATTATTGGTCTCCATGAAGACCATAATTCGGATCATTCAGGCAAAGGGGGAGGCTTTCTGGTGGAGCTTCAGATGATGATACGGGAGGGGGTGTTGATGCAGGGAGGGAGCAGCCGGTCCCACATGGGGTGCAGCCGATATTGGAGCAGTTTGGAGACATTTTTCAAGAGCCCCATGGACTACCACCGCCTAGGGACCACGAGCACGTCATAGTCTTACAAGAGGGTATGGCCCCTATCAGCGTTCGGCTGTATCGCTACCCCCAGATATAGAAGGATGAGATAGAGCGGATGGTGGCTGAGATGGTTTAGGCGGGATTTATCCAGCTTAGCGTAAGTCCCTTTTCCAGTCTGGTACTGCTGGTGAAGAAGAAGGATGGGAGCTGGCGTTTTTGCGTGGATTACAGGGCGCTCAACAAGGAGACGGTGCCAGACAAGTTCCCCATTTCGATGATCGACGAGCTCCTCGATGAACTTCATAGGTCGGCCATTTTCTCGAAGATAGACCTCAAGTCCGGCTACCACCAGATCAGGATGAGGAATGAGGATGTGCCGAAGACGGCTTTCAGGACACATGAAGGTCACTATGAGTTCTTAGTCATGCCATTTGGCTTGACTAACGTCCTCGCCACATTCCAGTCACTCATGAACCAGGTATTTCGTCCTTACCTGAGGAGTTTTGTGCTTGTGTTCTTTGACGATATCTTGGAATACAGCCGCACGTTGGAGGAGCACTTGGATCATTTACAGGTAGTGTTTCAGGAGTTACAGTACCACCAGCTTTATGGGAACCGGAAGAAGTGCTTGTTTGTGCAGCCGTGGGTAGAGTACCTGGGCCACGTGGTTTTGGCAGAGGGGGTGGTCGCAGACAGGGCGAAGATTGCGACAATGCTTGACTAGCTGCGCCCTACCACTCTCAGGGGGGTTGAGAGGATTCTTGGGTCTCACAGGCTACTACCGGTGGTTTGTAGAGGGATATGGGACAGTTTCATGGCCACTCGCGAAGTTGTTGAAGAAGGATCAATTTGTGTGTGGGGAGGAGGCGACACGAGCTTTTGAGGCCTTGAAGAAGGCCATGACGACTGTACCGGTGTTCGCCATTCCTGACTTTTCGAGACCGTTCGTTGTGGAGGCTGATGTTTTGGACAATGGGTCGGAGGCGGTACTGATGCAGCATCAGCGTCCCCATTGCTTACTAAAGTCAGGTGCTGACGGCGAGGTCCAGATTGAAGTCAGTGTATGAGAGTGAGTTAATAGCTATAGTTCTGTCTATACTGAAGTGGAGGCCATATTTGCTGGGGAGGACCTTCTTAGTTCGCACGGATCAGAGAAGCCTCAAGTACCTATTGGAGCAGAGAATGGTGGCAGAGGAGCACCAGAAGTGGCTACGAAAGCTAATGGGGTTTCGGTTTGAGAGAGAATACCGCTCGAGGTTGGAAAACAAGGCGGCCGACGCACTGTCACGGAGAGATGAGGACGTACAGTTGGCAGCGGTATCAGTGTCGGTACTTCAGGACTGGGAGACACTACAAAGGGAGGCTGAGGAGGACCGGGAGCTGGCAGATATCCGAGCGGCAATCTTACAGGGGTCCGCAGTGCACCTAGGCTATTCCTTGCAGGAGGGGATGTTGATGTATTGGGGGCGTCTAGTCATACCGAGGACGTCTTTCCACATCCCGGCCATTCTATAGGAGTTCCATTGCAGCGCGGTGGGCGGACATTCGGGGATGCTAGAGACATATCAGAGGCTGGTGCGAGAGGTGTACTGGCGAGGGATGAAGAATGATGTGGCCAAGATGGTAGCAGAGCGTGACGTGTGCCAGCGTCATAAATATATGGCGATGTCTCCAGGTGGATTGCTGCAGCCATTGTTCTTGCCAGAGCGAGTCTAGGAGGACTTGTCCATGGACTTCATCGACGGGTTACCGAAGTCGGGAGGTTTCACGGTGATATTTGTTGGGGTTGACCGCCTCAGCATATATGCACATTTCATACCACTCCGGCACCGACTTCAGTGGCCGAGGTATTTTTGAGGGAGGTGATCCGCTTACACGGGCCACCCAAGTCCATTGTCTCTGACAGGGACAAGGTCTTTCAGAGCAGGGTCTGGCAGGAGCTCTTCATGATGCATGAGACAATTCTGAGGCATAGTACTGTCTACCACCCCAGACGGACGGCCAGACAGAGGTTGTCAACATGAGCATAGAGACATACCTACGGTGTTTCATCTCAGAGAGCCCGAAGGAGTGGGTACGTTGGTTGGCATGGGCAGAGTACTGGTACAATACCTCGTACCACACGACGGCTCAGACTACACTGTTTAGGATTTTGTATGGACGAGATCTACCACATTTGATGCGCTATGGCCAAGAGACGACTCCAGTTTCAGACGTAGAGCAGTACTTAGTAGAGAGGGACAGAGTTTTGGAGGAGTTGAAGCTCCATCTGGCTAGGGCTCAGCAGGTGATCTAGGCAAGGGCTGATTTACACCGCCGCGATGTCCAGTTTGACGTGGGGGACATAGTCTACTTGAAGTTGCAGCCCTACAGGCAGAAGTCTCTAGCACATCGGAGAAATGAGAAGCTTTCTCCCAGGAATTTTGGCCGTTTTGAGGTGAAGGCCAAGGTGGGGCCAGTGGCCTACCGGTTGAAGTTGCCCCAGGATCGTGCATCCATTCTGTGTTTCACGTATCACAGTTTTGGCAGGTGGTCAGTGAGCATAGTCCTTCTCCTACACTATCGGAGACGCTGACAGAGGACATGGAGGTTTTGTTGGAGCCAGAGGAGTTGAAGGGGGTACGGAAGGAAGAGACGGGCGAGCAGGAGGTATTGGTGCATTGGAAGGGCTTGCCGGAGCATGAGAGCACCTGGGAGCTGGTGAGCGTCATGAAACATTAATTTCCAGACTTCCACCTTGAGGACAAAGTGATTTTTTGGGGGAGTAGTGATGGGTTCATCACGTACTCCAGGCGGCGCAAGGGGACATCCGGCTCAACCAAATGACTCAGGGACGTGTTCGCCACTTCTTTTAGTTGTTTCCTTTATTTTTTCAATTGGAGGGCATTATTGTAATTGGGCTCTGAGTGAAAAAGGGGATATAAGGGGAAGCGGCCAGCCGGCCCTAGGTATGCGATTATTGAATTATTGAGTGATTTCTTAGATAGACGAGTGCGGACGTCCTCTTAACGGCATCTTGGAAGTTGGAATGAGGTTACACCTATCAATTGTAGCCATTTATCTTATTTTCTGCTATTATTCTCTATAAAAATTGGATCTTTCCTTCGAATCTATCAGAGGCTTAATCCTGACTTTTAGCTTCAACGCTAGACTGAATACCACATTCTGCTTGTTTCATCAAGTCATCAAGTTTCCTCCCACACTAGTGTAATAACCAGAAGTAAATTTCATGTCTCACCTGTCGCCGACATAACCCAAATCTAAGTAAAAATGGATTCTTGCATGACCATGTCTCATATAACATAATCCTTTTCCAGGAGCTTCTTTTATATATTGTAGAATATTCAAATCAGCTCTCCAATAAACCTCCCTAGATTGGTGCATAAATTGGCTAACTAAGCCATCTGCATATGTGATGTTCAAACGAGTAACAATAAGATAAATCATCTTACCAACTAATCTTTTGTACCGTAAGACATCAACGAATAATGTGATAGTTTCATTCCACATATCAGCATTGGCATCTATAGATGTGTTCACATGTTTACTATTAAGGAAGCTCGTGTCTTGTAATAGATCAAGTGTATACTTACTTTGAGATAATACCACTTTATACAGGTTAAAAACAACCCCTATTTCAAGGAAGTATTTTGGTCTTCTTAAATCTTTGATCATAAACTGTTTCTTTAAGTATATTACTCTCCTCAATGTCAAGCTTATGACTGTCTGTAAGATTAATATCGTCCACATATACTGCAATGATCATAAATCTTAAAGAGCTATATCGAACAAAGATTAAGCATCGGAATAGCATCTCTGGAATCCCTTGGCTTTAACCACTTGGATAAACTTCTAGAACCATATCTAGCTACTATGCTTGAGTCCATATATCGCCTTTTTAAGCCTACACACCCAATACTCCCGAGCTACATACTTTAAGGGTTTCTTCGTGTAGACTTATTCTTCTAGATCACTATTGAGAAAGGCATTCTTCACATATAACTGAAACATATATCAATGCTAATTAATGGTTATAGAGAAAATAATTCGAATTGAATTGAGTCATGCAACATGTGAGAAAATCTCAAAATTGTCAACCTCATAGGTTTGAGTATATCCTATGGTAAGAACGCGTGCTTTATAGCGATCCACTGTCCCATCAAATCGATATTTCAAACTAAAAATCCAACAGGAGCAACCCATCTTCAGATCCTACCAACGTGGGACTGACTCACACATGCCTTTAGTTTACATAGCATTCATCTCATCATCCATTGTAGCTTTCAAGCTGTATGTTTCAATGCTTCCTGATTGTTTTGGGTATAGATACCGAAGACAAGAAAATGATAAATTTATGGAAAGATGAGATAATATGATTATATGAAATTAAATAAGAAATAGAACATATAGTACTGGATCATTTACCTTATCAAGAGCAGTCGGTAGGCCCAGATTAGTCAAAGTGACAATGAGATTGTTCAAGTTATGTGCTTGGAAGTAACTGATCAATTAGAGCAGGATAAGAGCTATACTCTTAGAACATTTGATAAACACCTATATATGCTATATTGATTTGAAAACGGGTTGCTTAATGTTTATGCTAGGCAATGGAACCATATTTGATAAAGATATAAAAAGTAAAGCAAGACCTTATGGTTTGTTCAGTGAAAATTTTGAATTTGACTCAAATTTATGACACATTTGTAGAAACATAGCATTGACAACTAACAGGATCAAAACACTGATATACTTTTTGAGTTCTAGAGTAATCAACACAAACATACTTGATAGATCATTGTGACAATATATTACGATCAGGCTTACGATTATGGACAAAGTAAATACAACCAAAAATTTGAAGTTGAACATGAAACATAAGCTTATAAGAAAATAGACATGAATAATGAACATCATGTAGATTAGATATATGCATTTGATTAATTAAAAACAATCACACAAGATAATATCTGATCACAACTATTTTGGACTATTAATTTGGAACAAAAGAGCACATGTAACATAAAACTGTGTTTATGCTTTTGTTATGCAACCATATTTTACTAAAAGATATGAGAACAAGAAGTTTGATGTAACATCCTATGAGAAGCATAAAAATTTGATATATCTTACTTCTTAAATTATACTACATTTTCAGTATGAAGAATCTTGATAGGAGCACAGAAGCAGAAAGCTGGTTTTGATTTCATTCAGAAAATATTTAATAATATCAGAAACATGTGTCCTGTTTTTCATCAAATAAAATCCATTTTATGCGAGAAAGATCATTAAGAAAAATAATAAAATATTTTTAACAAGAAATTGAAGTAATTTGACATGGATTGTAAGCATCCAAATGTATTAAATCAAAACAATCACTAATTCTTTTATTGACTGTCGTGCCTCACTCTTCAAATATGAGGAAAATGACGCGAGACAAGCTGCAATGCATTTGACCTTAAATGGAAAACTGCCATTTTTTCTTAGGATCAACATACGCTAAGCGTACAAAGTGCAGGTTCTGCAAGTCACTAGAGAACGATTCATGCATACATAAGATATACCAACAAGCAGATATACTCGGATAACTGTAAATACAACTTGGGCCCCTTGCCTAATAATTTATTTAGAAATACTACAAAATCGTAAAATGAATCTAACTACTAGCAATCAAAAAGGTGCTCTATATACTCTGGATCCTCAAGTTTAATAATGCCCCTACTTTATGTATCCATGTGTTGTATTTATGGATGCTACACATATTTTGTTAGGTATGCCTTGACTGTATGACTTAAATGTTTCACGTTCTGGAGGAGCCAACATATACACAATTATATTTAGAGGAAAGGAAATTGTGTTAACTTTATATAGACCTAAGAGCATAATTGAAAATCAAAAGAATGTGTTAATCCTTAATAAACCACTAATTCTAATATTTCATCATGTAAATTCCAGTTCCTTAGGCTTTGAATTTTGTTTCTAGTGTATTTCATGAGCATTTTGCATATAATTTAAGTGCTTTACATCACAAGACTTGTGAAATTCTTGCAATTAATAATGATATTCGCAAGTCTGTTGCAGAATCAAGTAAAAAATTTTAGAAATTTTTGTTATGAATGACAAGATGATTAGATTTTGTCCAGAAAGATTTGTATTAAAACTAATGAGGAAGCTTTGCATGCATCTTACATGTTTTCGACGAGCTTTACAGAGTGATAATCCCGATATCCTGAGTCAAATATTTCACAGAAGCTTGAGAAAATTGAATACATCGAGTTTGTTATCTTATATTCTCCACATCCCACCAACAAGAAGGTTATATATGCTGTCATTTCTTTCATGATTTGGGAGAACTTTTTAGAAAATGTTCGTCTGCAAATCTACATCCTACTACACTTCAAAGGCTATGGACTAATTTTTCTTCAGTTACAAGGGACGGTTGATCTATGCTCAGTTGTGTTATTGCAGTCGTCATTCACCAGGTGGTTAAGTTCTTAAGCCGAAGAATGATAGAGATCAAGTTCAAATTTTTGATGGAGGCCTTTTTATTATAGACTTTATATGTGAAAAGGAGATAGAATTTGCTTTATTTTAAATCTTTTAGTTATTTTATTTATGATAAAGTTTGAATCTTTTTACGTCTTTAATTTATTTTGAGTCTTTTATTTATTTTAAAGTTTTTAGTCTTACATTGGATGTGGTTTTTGAACCCAAATTGTAAGTTTATGTAAAGACCATAAACTTATTTATTTTAGATAGATCAATAAAGAATAAAAATTTAGCTTAAAATTTCATTTTCTTCATAAAAATTAAAATTTTTGCATTGGTATGCGAAAGTAGGCTTGGTTGCCTGGACGATAGGTCCGAAAAATTTCTACTTGTGAGGCATGTAAGTCGGTGATCATGAAATTCTAAGGATGCGAGACCCGAAAAGTTATCAACTTTCTAGTTTTCTTATTCTCTTAATTTCCGCCACATCCCTTCTTGTTTCCGTCTTGTGTCATAATGTGTGAATTTTAGATGGATTTGAGACTCGATTAAGCCGTTATCAGTGTTCTAAATATCGGATATCGGTCGCGTATCGGCCTAATAAATTTGATATCGGATTGCGGATATCGGGGATATATCGGGGATATTGACTAAATATCGGAGTGTCATATAGGAGGCTTAAAAATTATGACATATGTCAGCATAGATGTATCTAAGAACATAAAAACTATACTAACTCAAATAAAAGTATGTTTTGGTTATACTTTTCTCGTTAAACATGATTATCGGGGATATTGACATAATATCGGAGCGTCATATCAGAGGCTAAAAATGATGTCACATAAAAGCATAGGAGTCTAAGAAAATATAAACTATAGAAACTTAAATAAAAGTATGTTTTATGTATACTTCATTAAACGTGAATACCGGTCATACACTTGGTGGAATATTTCTCTAAGTGGTCACAAACCAAACGAGTTAAATACATACAATATATGATTCATGTGGATCAATATTACCAGTGTGAAGATGAAAATAAAAAAACTGGGAAAAAATGTGTAAATGTAAAAAAGGGAAAGAATACTCACCTTGATCGGAAAACCCTCTTAAGAAGAACAAACGCCAGACTGAAAAAACCAACTGAAAAATGAAATAAAATGAAAAATGTAAAGAATACTACGTAGTAAGTACTGATCTTGATTGGAAAATCTCTTGCGAAGATCGAAGGTCGGATGTCAAAAGCTCGATCAACGGGAAAAAATCCAATACTGGAAGGGAGAAAATTAAAAACCGAAAAAACTGAAAAACTGCAAAAAAGGGCTCGACTACTCATCTTGATCAAAAAACACTGCCTTGCAAAGATTGAATGCCGAATGTCGAAGCTCAATCGATTGTCGTCGGAAATTTTCACCGGACGGAGCGGAGTGAAGCGTCGAGAGGAGCGGGGCGGTATGATTAGAATTAGGGCAAAACAGCAATTATCTCTCAAAAATCTTGATGCCTCTTGTTATTTTAAGTAAATGATTGGGTCGGATGACTTCGATCGGATCCATTTTTAAGTGGACTGACCCGGTAACTTTGTTTTTAAAAAACTATGAATTGCGGCCGATATTTCAAAGGGATATATCGGCCGCAATATCGGTCGCAGCCCGATATTGCGACGATATTTTCTCAAATATCGGAAACCGCAATATATAAGCCCATATCGTATCGGCCTAGTGATAAAACCGATATTGCGGCCGATATATCGGATATCGGACCGATATTTAGAACACTGGCCGTTATAAATTCACAAATTTCAGAACAAAAGAATATTTTGTATTGATCCAATCAAGGGACAAATATGAGAAATTTTCTAGATTTTTGATGTGTGTGTTAGCATCTGTAGAACACATTCAATGGTTTGTATTATAGAAAAAACCTCACAATATTATTTCTCATGTTTTTGCACCGAGTATTTTTCTCACATAAAAATTTGCATATATGTATATATATATTATATTTGACAACCCAGAAATATCCACAACCCCCTCCCCGCCTTCGGCTTAGGATGGTAAGGCGAGAGCCCGGTCGAGACTATGCAAACTGGGGGTGACCACCGCGCCCTCAACGGCCCCCGGGTAAGTCCGAGAGGGGAGATGTATCCCCATGGTAAATAATTCCACAACAAATTCCACAATAATTACCAAGTCACGGCAGCCATAGGCCTCGAACCCCGCACCCCTTGGCTTTGGAGCGGAATGACTTACCACTAGGACACCCTCTCGTGGACATATATGTATGTGTGTGTGTGTGTATGTATATGGCACGCACTAGATCTTTTTTGAAGATCGGATATATATATGAGAAAGATGTGTATCAGCTAACCAAGAAAGAAATTAAAGAAATTTCTTTCTTGACCAACGTCAAAACTTTACCTCCTACTTTTTTGAAGATCGGATCCGTTCATTTTAATTTTCATTTTCTAAAACCTTTAATCATCAAATGTTAAGTGAATCCAATAGGTTTTGCTTGTATCCACTCGTCATGAATTTAACAGTATTGCATATTGCAGTAACAAAACTTTTTATAATGGATAGATGAACGAGTAAAATTCCTTAGATTCACTTGATATTTGATTGTTTATGGTTTTAGAATATGAAAATCAAAATGAACGGATCCGATCATTAGAAAAGATAAATGTATGGAGTTTTTTATGTCCGCCAAAGAGAATTTCTTCCTTAGTTGATGCTCATATTCCTTTATACTTACACACTCAGAAGCAAGGCCTTGCTTTATGTTGAGGGTTTTTAAAGCTCGGATATAGTTTGAGGGTTTTGAAATATTCTTTTCCATAGTCGGTTCTAAAAGCTCGGATATAAGTTCGAAACTGGGTTTTAATCATCTTGTGGAAAATTTTGAACATTTGGTTCGTTTTGAATTTATCATTTAGGAGGTAAACCCATGTGATGCATGTGCCCATCAATTAAGAAACCATTTTTTATCATGAGAAGTAGTGATTCCGAAGGTCTCTATATGCCACTATGGATCAAAGAGAACAGTGAAAGATGGTATATACAGGTTTGGATAAAATGGAACACGAATATGTTTCGCAAATTGACAAATTTCACAATCGAAAGAAACAAGATGTTTATTATGAAATAATGATGGAAACAAACCTTTTAAATATTAGAAACTAGGATGGTCAAGCCTATGATGCCATAACATTATTTCTCTATTATTAGAAACAGACATAGAAACAACACTAGACATAATAACAGTTTATCGATTCTTAAAGTGATCATCTTCAAAGTAATAAAGGCCATCATGAATCCTAGCACTGCCAATCATCTTTCACGATAGTATGTCCTAAAATTGACACGATAAAGATAAGAATGTAGCAACACAATGATTATCACATGTAATTCTACTAACTCAGATCAGTTGCATTTTAGGGCAGTGACATGGATGACAGCGTTAAGAATAAGATTTTGAGATAATCTAATATTACCAATTTCAGCAACTGAAGTCAAAGAACCATCAACGATTTTAAAGGTGATATGATTATAACAAGGAACATACGAACAAAAAAAGATTGGAACCACCTGTGATATGATTATAACGGTGATATGATTATAACAACGATTTTAACGGTGATATGATCGAAGAGGCCCCTGAATCAATGATCCAATTATCCTTATCCTGAATAAAAGTTTGAATTTTTAGAGTGGAGCAAAGTTTCCCAGATTGAGCTATTGCGGCTTGAGAAATATTAACAGATGATTGAGTAAGAAGCCTACAGAGTTGTTCAATCTACTCCTTATTGGATGACATAGAAGCACCAGAATTATCAGATGTCTTGGTTGACTTGAGTCTGGTATGCACGTCCATCTTCTTTTTCCGAGGCTGCCAGTTTGTTGTTTTTCTGTGGAGCTCCTAACACATGTCTCGAGTATGGCCTGGTCGATTACAATGATCACACCAAGGTCGCTTACACTGATCAGAATGGTGATTTCCATGTGGATGGAATTTCTTGGACGCTAAGGTAGACGCTTCTAGTTTAGGGATAGATACTAGTGTGTCATCAGTGAGCATCACCTTTTGATGGACTTCCTCGCGTCGTACTTCAGCAAAGGAGCAAAGGCTTCTTCAGTGGTAGAAAGAAAAGGACCACTTGCAACCACTCGACCTCGTACCTCATCCAGATTTCGATTAAGGCCAACAAGAAAATCAAACACTTTCTTCAATGTTGCGCCTCTGCTTAATGCTACACTCAACACGTGGAGTCTTCTTCAAAAAAGATCTAGTTCGTGCCAAAGATTCTGGAGATCAGAAAACTATCGATTGTGAAATTTGTTCGCGTGTGTGTGTGAAAGATGTGTGTCAGCCAAGGTTTGAGGTTTCGGCCGATACCCATGCGTATCGCTCGTATCGTATCGGTATCGGTGGGTAACGATACCGAAACTAGGGGTTAGTTTCGGTATCGGCCGATACTGAATGGTACCGTGCAGTTTCGGCCGATACCGACCGATACCGACCGATACCGTTCAGTTTCGGCCGAAACAGACCGATACCGTTCAATATCGGACGAAGATGGAGGAAGAAGAATGTGTAATTAAATAAAAATTCTCTAAAAAAACCCAAAAAATTTCGTGAATCAAGAGGTTGCAAAGAAAGCTCGGTTAAAAGAGATGAGAAACCCCTCGGGGTTCGACTTGAAAATGATGAAGAATTAGACGAAGAAGAGGCAAAACCAAGAACAAATTGCTGAAAAAAGAAGAAAAAGGAAAAAAGGAAGATGAAAAAATTGAATTCACCGCATCGTGTCGTCGCCTCGTCGAACACGCCTCCTGCTTCGTCGAACACGCCTCTTGCCTCGCCACCCCACCTCGACCATCTAGCATGAGAGAGACAGAGAGCAAAGAGAGAGAAAGAGAGGCCCGAGTCGCCTTTCAGAAGAGGCTCGTTTTTAAAAGGCAAACTTGTAAATAAGTGGTATGTGCATAGAGTAAAACAGTCGGTGCACATAGCAAGCGGATTTTTTGTGGCAACCATGTAAATAAGGGGTATGTGTGCAAAGCAAAATGGTGGGTGCGCAAAGCAATGCCCAGCGATTTTTTTGGCAAACTTGTAACTAAGTGGTTTGTGCGCAAGGTAAAACGGTGGGTGCGCAAGGCAAGCTTTAGGATCGATTCATTTTTCTAATATTTAGTATTTAAGTACCAAACTTTAGGTATTTAGTATTTGATATGATTATGAACTCAAATTTAGTATATCTATTTAGTATGTAGTATTTGATAGTATTTGATTAATATTTTAGTTTGTTAAGTATTTAATAGTATTTGATAGGTTTAGATTTAAGAATCTCCAAAACCATCACTATGTATATATATTAATACATATTTAAAGTAACTCCGAAACTGAAACCGATACCCGAAACGAAATTGCCGAAACTGGCGATACGGACGAAACCGAAATTTGCTTCCGAAACCGCCGAAACGAGCGATACCGATACCGAAACCTAAATTTTGGAAAGAACGATACCGAGACCGAAACCGAGACCTAAAACCTTGGTGTCAGTTAACCAAGAAAGAAATTTCTTTGTTGACTAACGTCAAAACTTTACCTCCTATTTTTTTGACGATCGGATCCATTCATTTTAATTTTAATTTTCTAAAACCTTTAATCATCAAATGTTAAGTGAATCCAGTGGATTTTGCGTGTATCCACTCGTCATGAAAATGTGATGTATCCAGTCGTAGACCTCCTATCCGTCTGTCGGTGAACCGGCCATATCCGCATCTTCATAGGCAGAAAAAAGAGGATGTCTATTAAAGGCATATCAAATACCTTTTCCAGGAGATACTTAAGATACCGAAGAATTTTTCAACTTCAGTCTAGTTTGCCATAAGGCATGCAAGTGAGGCCTATGTGGAAGAAAGAAGTCGAGCTGCAGGCACTCGACAACAACAAGAGAAAGGCTAGTTACTGAACACAAACTCTATTCTGTATGTCTTGCAAGAGACGATTCGATTCATAATTCAACAAACGGTACAACACTTCTCACATACCACTACCGCACTTTCCATCATCTTCTTATACTATATTCTACTTGGGAGAGATGATAGATGGGATGAAAACAAGAGAGAATGGACTGATATGGCTTGGTAAGTAAGCTACCTTCAGCATCAGTCAAATCTCTTAATAGGTCGGAATGGTGGGGAAGGGGGCCCTCCCTACTTCAATGGAAAAGGGGGAATCGTCGTTTCACAGCCGCCCCTCTACAAAATTTATATCTATCTCTTCGCCTAACATGATCATGAACGAAGACAGAGAATTGCGTAGATAGGAGGAGGAAACGAACCAACCTGGGGCCGCAAAAGGGGAATGAAATGTATAAATGATCGGAACGAATGAGGAAAGAAAGAGAATGGTGGCCAACAGTATTGCAGTAACAAAACTTTTTATAATGGATAGATGAACGAGTAAAATTCCTTAGATTCACTTGATATTTGATTGTTTATGGTTTTAGAATATAAAAATTAAAATGAACGGATCCGATCATTAGAAAAGATAAATGTATGGAGTTTTTTATGTCAGTCAAAGAGAATTTCTTCCTTAGTTGATGTTCATATTCCTTTATACTTACACACTCAGAAGCCTTGCTTTATGTTGAGGGTTTTTTATTAACAAATTTTTTTTATTAATAATTTCTTTAAACAACACCAGAAATAACATGTACGGCTTTTCATGCTTTTATCAATGAGCAAGGGATAAGGAATATCCGTGATTTCCTACTTGAATAGTTTTATCCCATTAGAAGTCAGGTGACTTTGAGGTGGATCCAATTTAATACCAAGCACAAAATGTATGTGCCCTTCTTATTTAGGAGTGTGTTAGACCCACGGCCTGGGGCCGGTGCCGAAGCCACGCGCGCAAGACGGGGGAGGCCGACTTAAGGGTTATTTGGTCTTTTTCTTATTTTGAGTGTTATGAAAGTATTTTTCTTATTTAAACTAAGGCTAGCCGTTTTTTGTAAGCATGCTTGATGATTGATATTTCTCTTGAGCATCCTTAGGTAGATCTAGATTAAATGAGTGCAGACGTCCTCTATTGGCATCTTGAAAGGAGGATACACCTTTCTTGTATCCAATTATCTTTATTCGGCTTCTTTTATCAATAAAGTTGGGATCTTTCTTCATTTTAATTTCAGATTTGCATGGATCCTAACAATTTGGTATCAGAGCGTGACGATCCATGGCGGCCGCGACGAGATCATAGGATAAAATCGAGACGTTGGAGGAAAAGTTTATGGAGGAAATTGGAGGGGTAAAGAAATCGGTGGATTCGGTGGTGGAATCCATCGAGCAAATGAAGGCAAGTCAAGTGAAGAACGACGAGCAATTTGCAAAGATCCTCTTCCTCTTGGCGGCTATTCCACAAGGCGAAGGAAACCCTAATTTGACACCAAAGGCGGCAACTTTGAAAAGGGAAAAGGGAAAAGGGAAAAGAAGAGATTTTTACCCAAAACCAACCCTATTTCGTGGAAGAATTTGACGAGGAAGAAGATGAGGACCCGTGGAAGTGGGATTATCGCGATGACATCTGGCGAAGGGCGGAGGAAACGAGGAGGGGGGACGGCGAGTCTGGCCGTTGCCCCCACGAGACGTGGCAAGAAGAGGGGCTCCCCACGGAGCCCCTAGAGGAGGGAAGGGGGCGACGCACCCCCTGACTCGCCAGGGGCCGGCAAACCGCCGTCGGCCCCCGACGGGCCCCGCGGGGCTTCCCCCAGGCCCCCGCGGGCCTGGGCGAGTACCGCCAGGCCCCCGCGGGCTTGGTACCCGGGCCGCGGGGGCCCTGGGCAGCAACGCCCAGGTCCCGCGGGCCCTCAGCCATTCCGCGGACCTCTTCCCGGGCCATGGCGGCCCCCGACAGCAGCAGTTCGAGAGGAGATTTCAGCCCTATTTGGAGGATCCGGCGCGTGATTTTGGCAGAGAATTTGACCCCGGGGAGGGTCATGGGTACTACGAGGACGGGGGAGGCTATGTGGCTGAGTTTGGAGATGACGCATGATGGGATAACTTTGAGGGATGGCGTAGAGGCTCTCGCAGGAGGCAGTAAGAGACGCAGGACGAGAGGTGGCAACACTATCGCCAGCCTCGTCATGCAGAAGGGAGGCCTGATCAGGGGCACTTTGGAGGAGACTGCAGGGTGCGGAAGCTGAAGATGCCACTGTTCGGAGGGGATGATCTGCATGCCTGGTTGTTTACCGCAGAGAGATATTTTGCAGCGCACCATATGACAGATGCACAGAAACTGGAGGTGGCAGCTATTTGCATGGAGGGGAGAGCCTTAGGGTGGTATCAGTGGACGTAGAGGAGGCAGCAGATTTGATGCGGGTAGAAGCTGAAGGACCTTATCCTGGAGAAGTTCAAGGATGCCCGCCTGGGAAACTTGCACCGGTAGTTATATGCTCTCAGGCAAGAGGGACCGGTGAGAGAGTACATTGAGAGGTTTGAGACCTTATCCGAGAGAGTACACGACGTGTCAGATGAGTCTCTAGAGGGCACTTTCCTGAAGGGGCTGAGGCCCAGTCTCCGAGCTGCAGTGAGGCCCTACAAGCCCAGGGGCTTTCTGAGGTCATTGAGATGGCACAACTGGTAGAGGACTCACGAGAGGAGGACAGGAGAGCCCAGAGCGGCTACAGTGGCCAGGTACAGCGGGGCACCTATTCTGGAGCCGGCGGGGCCGGGGTCACCACTGAGGCAGATCAGACGAGTTTCGAGAAGACGGTGGAGCAGATTAGCACACCACCGGCTGGGGGGCCAATTCCAGAGGTTGTCCGATGCGGAGATGAGAGAGAAGCGGCAAAAATGGATCTGTTTCAGATGCGATGAGCGCTTCACCCCTGGACACCGCTGTGCGGGTCGCAAGCTACAAGTGTTGATCGCAGAGGCAGCCGATGAAGATGATGTGGAGGACGAAGGGATCGGACGTGATGACGACTCCCCCTCAAAGTAGCACCGCCAGTAATGTCAAGTACCACCTTGAGGACAAGGTGGATTTTCAGGGGCGGAGTAGTGTTAGACCCACGGCCTGGGGCCGGCGCGCAAGACTAGGAGGCCGACTTAAGGGTTATTTGGTCTTTTTCTTATTTTGAGTGTTAGGAGAGGATTTTTCTTATTTAAACTAGGGCTAGCCGTCTTTTGTAAGCATGCTTGATGATTGATATTTATCTTGAGCATTCTTAGGTAGATCCAGATTAAACAAGTGCGGACGTCCTCTATTGGCGTTTTGAAAGAAGGATACACCTTTCTTGTATCCAATTATCTTTATTCGGCTTCTTTTATCAATAAAGTTGGGATCTTTCTTCATTTTAATTTCACATTTGTGTGGATCCTAACAGAGTGATGCCATTGGGAATGGGTGGTGTTTCTGGGGATTGTCCTGGTCTAGGATTCAGAAGCGAGCAATTACCGGAATCCCACAGATATTAAGGGGTGAATGGTGTTGCAATAAGTTCAAGAACTTTCTGTTTTACTTCATGCTTATCCTACATTCAAGTAGCTACTAATTGCGGAAATAAATTCTATCCAAGTAGTATAGCTTGCCAATCACATGGTTCCTCAGTATATCAGTTGTTTTACCAGATGACTTTGCTGAATGCAATTAGTTAGACGTCTCTTGCTTATTAGGTGATACTCTATCGTCTTGTTTCTTAATCAATTCTGAGGCCTTCATTTCTGAAAAATGTTTTACCTCTAGCAGCCCCCCCCCCCCCCCCCCCCCCCCCCCCCCCCCGGCCTTCTCATGCGCCTGCATTAACTACTGTATGATGAATTGTTATGGTATAAGTACCCGTCTGCTGGGTTTGCATATCAATTCTCCATATGATGCAATATTAATTCTTCATATGATGCAATATTTTACTTTCTTCAACATAAATTGCAGTCATTGCCACCATCTTAAACTTTGTCCGGTTGTTTCGGCAAGCACATGATGAAAACTGCAAGAATGCTGAACTTGAGAAGAAAAAAGCCCAGAAAGAAGCTGAAGCTGAGAAGGCTAAAGCAGGAAGCCCGATGAAGAGAAGTGCTAATGATGGAAGCCCAATGAAGAGAAGTGCTAATGACGGAAGCCCGATGAAGAGAAATGCTGATGAAGGAAGCCCGATGAAGAGAAATGCCAGATGACCTTTAATCCACTAACCAACTAACCGTAGCGTGACTTGGATTCCTGCCTGATCATCACCGTGTTTGGTGTCACGGAAATCAAGATTTTGCGTGGCCATGGACGAAAAGCCAGTCTGAGCATATGGCCATTCAGGAAGGAAGCACCAAAGTCATAAACAGGGAATTTCCCAATGGTAAAAGTTTATCTTTTTTTCTCAATTTCATGCTTTCATTCTATATAGATTTTTTTTTTTGACATGCTGTTTTGATTGGCTGCATCTACAGGTGTTTTTGAGACCATGGCTGATCCCTCCTGCTGCTCTGCTGTACAGACTAACTTATACAACGTTCTTTTTGTATATTTAAAGGTTCTTTTCTTTTCTTTTTTCAGCGTAAATGCTAGGTTATATAGAAGAATGAATAGGATAGAAGCCAGGAGAGAGGATAGAAATGCAGCCGTTGTAACAATAGGAGAGAAGCAAAAGCCGAAATTTCTTGTTTCTGTATTATCGAAAGTAACGTTGTAATCTCTATAGCTCAATCATCAAGCCAGTCAGTTCTTTTCTCTTCATCGTGTTCTTTTCCGCCGAGTTTGCCAAGTTGAGATTAATGAAACAAGTGTGATCAAATGGGATTATAAATATTGTACATGATCAGTGTGGATCATCTCGTTTTTGTAAATTGTGTTATGACTTGAGCCCTTTCGTCGATATGTTGAAATTGATTGCGTGTGTCACTGTTCCTTGTGGTTCATGCCGCTGTATGTTGTTTGATTCTGTCTTGCGTTCGTGATCATTTCTAAGTAGAAAAAAGAAGAGGCTATGCCACTGTAAAATAACAGTGCATTCGTTTCTCTGATTTGTCGGCCACACTGTTTGATCATGATTCATTTGCTTGCAGATAGCAAAGGCAGGCTTGCTTTCTGTGGTGTTGAATCATTGGCAATGATTTGAACGTAATCCTCGTGGTTCTTGTAGCCTCGACTCTCTTTTGCTGTATCTGGCATGCCATTGATATTTGTCTTCATCTGCTCACTGATCGTGTTGTGTTTTATCCTTGCCTTGTGGTGTCAAACTAGGGGGTCGCGTTCTTTTATTATGAAACTGTTAATTTTTCAACGAAGAGAACGGCAAACAAAAAATTCTGGTGTGTTGGTATATTGGAGTGTAAAGATTAAAATGAACAGAGTCAGACCATCCAAAGCTTAAAAATGAATGTTGCAGCCATCGAAGAAGTGGCATGTATGCCCAGTAAGTAAAAGACTATGGCTAAATTACAAAATATATCAGTAAAATGAAGTAAAATGAAATACGAGATATAAAGAATATAACGATATAAGGGTTTCCTAAGCGATTGCTAAATGAGATAACTACAATGGCTATTTCAAACAAAATTTGTCACACATTATCAGATGAAATTGGCCATAGGTAGGGGTGGCAAACGGGTCGTGTCGGGTTCAGGTCGGGTCAGGTTTGACCCGACCCGAATAAGGGTAAACCCGAACCCGACCCGAATTAAATTTGGGTCGGTGTTCGGATACCCGTACCCGACCCGGCCGTAACCCGGGTGACACGTACCCGGCCCGGTTTGTCTTACGGGTCGGGTACGGGGTCGGGTTCGGGTCGGGTTTGGATCGTGTTTAGTGTGAAAGAGTGATTATTTTACAAAAAAGGTCGGGTCCGGGTCGGATTTGGGGTGAAAAGAGTAAAAATATGGGTCGAATTCGGGTCAACCGGATCGAGGGGTCAAACTCGTACCCAACCCGGATTTTTATCCGGGTCGGTCGGGTTGACCCGAATTCGACCCGACCCGGATTGGCTCCTACCCATACCCGACCCAAAAGGCCGGATTCGGGTCGAATCGGGTCGGGTCGGATCTAGTTTGCCACCCCTAGCCATAGGATATGCAACATACGACACTGATCATGAAGAACTTACAACCTGCAAATGTGACAAATGTGATAGTAATCATGAAGGACATAAATGAATGGCATTGGTCAAAAAGAATTTGTATTTGGCACTGGTTACGAGGACATATAACTTGAATGTAATTGCTAGATACATCTCAAAGATTGAGGTGTAAGGAGACGTTTTACCAAAAATTACAAAAAAAGTCTCATTCACACGCCTTATCTTACTATCACTCTTCATTTTTTGGATACCTTTGATACAAAGATTAAATACAACTCAATCTTTTGAGGTGTAGTTAGCCGCCAACATCGAACAGCTGCTCCCTAATATATGGTACCATTCATGAAGACCATAGTTAGTTGTACATATGGCATGTATGTCGTTTACGGATTAACCAGTACTTGTCAACATAATTAATCACAGGATACCCATATGTAATCTATGTTAGTCGGAATACACAGTATTGAATTTTAAGTAAGTAATCAAACGTATAAATCAATGCTTAAGAATAACAATTTCACTCAATAATTTACTCATCTCAGTGAACAAAAGATAGCCAACAATAGTTACAATATACAGCCAACAAGGAGGGCTCTAAAATGGGACATGTATTGTAAATAAACATCACAATAACTTTCGAGAGAATCGAACAATGTTGCAATCCAGTCATCTCTAGGGTTTCATAAATCCCGATCGCCCACAACTCATCAACTAGCGACGGCGGCGTCAGACCTCCGTCGCGGTGCCCAAGCAACGCTCTAAAACCCTTCCTTTACCCCCGTTTCTACTGTTTCTTCACACACAAAGGCAATGGAAACCCCCAAAACACCCAACAGAAGAACAACAAGATCATTAGCATCCTCTCTCACTTCACCCCCAAAGCCCTCATTCCCCGAAACCCATACATCAGCCAATGGCCTCTCGTTCTCCGAACCCCCAATTTCCTTTGAAGATTTGCTCTCAAGACTCCCCGGCCGCCGGACTCAAATCCTCGACATCTTGCGACTGATCGGCCCCATAGACTCCCCAATGCTCCCCTTACTTCTCTACGGCGGCACCTCCACCGGCAAAACCAGCACGATCCTCGAAATCTTTCGGCATCTCAGCCGCCCTTTTGTCTACGCGAGCTGCCGGTCCTGCTACAGCCCCCGAATCCTCTTCGAATCGATACTCAACCAGCTGATGTTCCATAGACGGAGCGAGAGCAACGGGTACTCGAGCGCGAGGAGGTGCGAGAGGGCATCGGAATTCGTCAGTTTGCTCAGGGATGCGTTGCTTCAGGCTTTGAATGATCTTGGAGGGAGGAAGAAGAAAATGGGCGATGGGAAGATGATCTATCTTGTGTTTGACAGCGTGGAGCTTATTCGGCAGTGGGATAAGAATGCGGGCGTCTTGTCCCTGTTGTTTAAGATCAATGATATCTTGAGAATTCCCCAAGTGGGTTTCATTTACATCAGCAGCTCGACGCCTGATGGTTATTACTTGAGCACCGGGTCGATAGAGCCTGTGACTGTCTATTTTCCCGATTATGCCGTCGAGGATCTTCATGGGATATTTATGAGAAACCAAGCGAATTCGAAGCTATATTCCTCTTTTCTTAGGTATGTTTTTGATGGAACTGTAAATTTGCCAACGTTGAAGTAGACTTTTATGTTGGTTAGATTCGGTTCGATGTTGTTGTTTTGTGTTTCTCTATGTGCAGTGTAGTGTTGAAGCCCTTTTATAGAATAACTAGGAGAGTGGATGAACTGGCGATTGCATTTGAACCATTGTTTCAGATATACTGTGAACCTTTAACTGATTTGAATTTGGTTCCTGATGAGGCCACAAAGAGAAGGCTGTTTGATAACCTTCAGCCTCATCTAGCAGCCGCTTTAAATGAGACGTTTATGGTGCCTTCTTGGTCTTCTCTTGAAGCGGCCAAGGAAGGAGGTATCGGTATGAAATGGAAGACGAGGAAAATAGTGGGGAAGGAGGCTTCTAACGAGTTGGATTTTCATATGTCGGTGTCTGCCAAATACCTTCTTTTATCTGCCTTTCTTGCTTCAAGGAATCCTGCTACCCTTGATGCAGCACTATTCGACTCAACCGGAGGATCTAACAGCCGGAGACGAAAGAGAAAGTATGCCCCCATCAACTAAATAACCACCTGAGTTATAGACACATCCATTTATTTTTATTTTAGAGTCATGGAAACGTTTCATGAAATATTGAAGGTCTCGTCTGCTTTCTGCACCTATCTGCAGGAGTTCTCAGACATCCATCGACCAGAAAGATACCATGGCTGAAGAAATTCTTATGAAGGGGCCCGGAAGTTTTCCGCTAGAAAGGCTATTAGCAATATTTCAGTGCATTACATCGGTGGCAGAGGATGCATCTGAAGAAGATTCTCTGGAAGAAGGAATTGCTGCTGAAGGTGGGAAGCTTGGGCTGATGTCTGATGTCCTATTGCAGCTGTCTACCCTGTGCAATGCTAACTTTTTATGCAAGGGCTGGAGCTGCCCGTTAGACGGCTCAACCAGATACCGCTCTACTGTTGATGAAGAAATGGCTCTGAAGGTACTCTGATATCGTAGGCTTGATTTTATATTTTTCTGCTTTTGTTGCAGTGTATTCAGTATGCTTCTACTTCTAATCTGTGTTGATTAAATTGTTGCGTGCAGGTTGCAAGGAGTATAAACTTTCCCCTATCAAAATACCTGTATAGAAGATAGTCTCAACAACATTAAGTAACTTTGAATGTTGTATCATGGTAAGGAGCGGAAACTTCTCTATTCACCGTCTCCTTGCATTCTTTTGTTTCTGCTTCCAGAGGTAGGGGCAGAAAACTGATCACACTTCTACTTTAACTGCAGGTGACAGTGTTTTTTGGTCAATTAACTAAGCTATATTTATCCATCTTTCTGATGATGCCAAAATGTGCAGGTGCATAGGGGTTCTTGTGTTCTATGCTATAAAAATGGTACGCTCTTTATTTCCGATCTGCATATCTGAAGGGGGGTGGAAAATTTCAGTTAGGCCCTGTTTGGTTGGGGAGAAAATGAAAGAAAGGGAAAGAAAAGAGATGGGAAAACTGATTTCCTTTGTTTGGTTGGAAAGAAAGTAAAAAAGAAAAAAATGAGGAGGAAAGTAAAGGAAAAAAATCCAATAAAAATTCTCCCTTATTTTCTTCCCCCTGACCCAATGAAAATGGCAGAAAAAAAATTGCTCGTTCGCTCGCACCCTCGCACTCTCGACCTCCGATCATCCTCCTCCTGATCTCGCTTACTCAATCATACTCCGATCGTTGTAGCTCTCTCCTCATTCCTTCTCACCGTCCCAATCCAAACCCTATTTCTTCTCTCTTCTCCTACTCTCGATCCAAATTCCCCTCCCAGAACCCTAGAAGAAAACCACTAACGAGTCTCACGGCCACCGTATCCGCCGACGGTGAAGTGGGCCATTCTACCCACTTTGACTCTTCTCCTCCTCCACTGTCTACTAAAGAGCCGGGGAATGGCACGGTCTTCGTCGGAGACGACTGGGTCCCACTCGAAGGCGTCATCCAATTCAAAAAGCCCGCCGCGACTCCCTCCAAATTGATCTCTTGGGCGTAATTTCCTTAAACCCACTCTAAAATTCTCTTCTTGTTTAATTCCATGATATTTAAATTCATCTCCAATTTTTCTAGTTTTTTGAAATATTCGTGAATTGATGCCGTTCTAAAAAATTGGCTTCACATGCGAATTTTATCATTTTAACTGATTAATTGGATGTCATATTTGCTTCGAAAACAATGGCCATGTAGCTTGATCATATGATAAATCAACTGCAGTCTTGTTGGAGATTGCTTAGACTCCACTGATGTACTCCATGCTTTTCAATCCCAATCTGGCAAAGAAAAAGTCAGTTCAAAGTTTTCTTGCCCTAAATGAGAAGGAAGGAACATGCAAATTGACCCCCTTCACCAAAGTTCATTACATTGCAAAGGATGTACTTACTATTTGTGTTAGAGTAGAGTACGGTACAAAAAGTGTACTGTTTCTGTGATGGGAGCAGTCAATTACTTGGGGAGTTCATGAAATTTGATTCTATGTTGAGTGAACTCAAAATCATTCTCCACGTGATTTTCTTGTAGTTGTATAAAACTTTTGGAGACTGATCATGGATTTTCACACGTTAAGGCAATGATTAGCGCACATGTGGGATGAGTTTTGGTACCTTTTGGAGATTATAATAAACACACGGTTTACAGTAGCCTATATTAGTCTACATTAGTCTACTTTCAATATGAATTGTGTTATGCATTTGTTACATTGATGAAATTTATATGCCCGGTGAAAGTGTGGCAAATTTAACAACTATTCATGATAACCATATGAAGATCTGGCCTTTTTAGGTGTTTGGGTCCATTAGGGGAGTTTTGGGAATATTCAGATTTGTTGAGGCATTTTGGGAAATTTTCAGTCTTGTTGGGTTTTCCTGTAATTTTTCCTAGATCTGAAATCTATTTATAGGTTGGAGGAGCTGAGGGGTTTCTTGGGCTATTTTTGAGAGAATTGATTGTAGAGCTGAGATTATCCCTCGTTATTCGAGAGAGTGTGGACGTCCTCTTTAATTGGCATCTTGGGAGGGTGATCGTCCCTATAATTATGATCAATGTATCTTTATTTTCAGTTTTTATTAATAAAAATAGAATCTTTGTTTTGGTTCTTTTCAATTTAGGATCAGAGCATCAAGGTCTATGGCGACGGCAACGAGATCTAAGGACAAGATCGATACTTTCGAGGAAAAACACAACGGCAAACTTGTTGGTATAAAGCAAACCCTAGCCAAGATTGAAGAAACTCAAAGGAAACATGGAGAAATCATACCGCAAATCATGCAGCAACTCGTGGTCCTCGCGGCGAAAGGTGCAAACGACGGCGAAAATCCTAATCAAGCGAAAAAGGCGTCGTCTTTGGAGAAGTGCAAGGGGAAAATGGAGGATTACGATGAAGGGCTACTTTTCGACGCCGACCACTACTTCGAGGAGGAGGAGCCCGTGATGGAGGAAATCAACCCCACAACCCCTAGGAGGCCAAACAGCAAGAGAAGACATAGCCGGTAACAAAACAAAGGGGGCTCGCCCCTCCAGGGCGTCCCAGATGGGTTGTCGCCCCTCCTACAAGAGCGCCAACCCCTGTTGGGCGTCCCAGGGGGCTGCCGCCCCTCCAACAGGGGTGCCAGCCCCGCATGGGCACCCCAAGGGGGCTGCCACCCCTCCTGGGGCACCAGGAGGGCTGTCGCCCCTTCAGCAGCGACGACAGCCCCTCCTGGGTGCAGGACATAGTCAGAGGCAGCGTCTGGGGTCGTTTCAACGACGATCTGACCCAAAATAGTGCAGATTCGAGCTTCTGAAAGGGCGACGAGGGCTCCAATGCTATTGGTTTTTCAGTTCAAAGTCCTTTCGAATATCAGTATTTCGGTTTTGGGTATGGAGGACCTTCAGATCTGATGGACGACTACCGTTGCTTTATTCAGGACGTCGTTGAAGGCGGTGGAGACCAATCTCATTCTTTTGACCCAGGAAGAGGCATGCAATCTACTTGGAACGGAAGGTGCACACACTTCATACACCACCTTGGGAATAAGGTGGCTTTTCGGGGGCGGAGTAATGATAGATCTGGACTTTTTAGTTGTTTAGGCCCATTAGAAATGTTTTGGGAATTTTCGGATTTTAAGGGGTGTTTTGAGAAATTTTCAGTATTTTGGGGTTTCTGTAATTTTCCCTAGATCTGAAATATATTTATAGGTGGGAGGGGCTGAGGGGTTTCTTTGGCTATTTTTGAGAGAATTAATTGTTGAGGTGAGATTATCCTTCGTTCTTCGGGAGAGTGCGGATGTCCTCTTTAATTGGTGTTTGGGAGGGTGATCACCCCTATAATTGTCTTTACTTTCAGTTTTTATTAATAAAAATAGAATATTTGTTTTGGTTCCTATGACCCTACTTGCTCAATAAAAATTGTTAAATCTTACAACCCATTCGCAGTCAGGGGAGAGAGTTTGGTGAATAATTGGCATTCTTATTGGTCATAACTGAATTGTAAGAGAATTGTAAGTGAATAATTGGCATTCTTATTGCTTGATTTGAGGTGCTCCATTTGATGTTACTGGTCATAACTGAATTCTAGATTGATATCTACCTAATGTCTTATGCAACACAGTAGTAGCTACCCGTAAAACACATGTAGTTATCCACTTTTCCAAAGGTTATTACTGCCAAGCTTGACCAAAATATATCCTCACTATGATGGTTAATAATTTTCAATCATTTTTAAAGATAAGCTTAGCTGGAATTGAAAGTTAATTTTGTTAATTTTCTCTATATATCTTGTATTATTTTATCATTCGAGCAAACCAAATCTTTGTTATCTATAGACATAAGCATATTTGGCTTTTTTCTGATAAGAATTCAGAGGTGATAGACTTGGTGTTGTGGTGCAATACTTTGATATATTGCTATAGCATAACTCATAATGAGTTCATTGTCCTAAGCAGTATGAGTCCTTGTCACCAAGGCTGACAAATAAAGTTGCTCACAATTAAATTCTTAGGAAAAGAGGGACAAGATAATAACATTGTTTCAATTTTGATGATGAAGACTACAGTTTGACCTTTGCAGCTTAGTGCTTTCAGGCAGCATTTGATAGGAAGAGTGTAGATGTACTAGCATTTGGTAGAAAGAGTGTAGGTAGAGAGAGTTAGTAAAAGTAAGATTTGGTTGTTTGTATATAGAGAGTTGTTCAAATGTGGATTTAACATTGAGTTAGGTCAAAAGAGGTAGGAATAAGATCTATGTTGCACAGTCGCTGACACACTGGCACGGAGTAACACAACACGACACACAAACACATGAAATTTTAAAAAAAATATACACGAAACAACATTGCCATTGCAAGAAGTGTCATGCATAATTGAAGTATTTGCAACTTCAGCTGCGGTTAGCCTTCTGACTCTCATTTCGGATTATTCACTTGAGTGAAATATTTGCATTACTGTGCTAATCCGGTGATCTCTGACTTGAACTCCATGGAAAATCTAATTTCATGTGTAGCTTCTTCTCACACTTTACAGTACAGCAGGTTTGGTGGACTATTTCTTTGCCATCATTTCTTATGGAAGTTGCTGAATCCTACAAATCAAGCTTCCCACTCAGTACCTTTGAATATCAGGAACTTCTGTTTGAGATTTACGTTAATAGACTGGACGGAATATCGGTTTCAGATTTATGTTAGGACTCGGCAGATTCAGTTTCATGGGTTTTCTATCCCCTGAACTGTTTTCTCATAACAAATGCTTCGACTTATACTTTTCTAGACCCTAGACTGTAAACGTTGATCAAACGATACCTCTGTAGGCAAAATGGATTTCTTTAGGACTGTCGACAACGTATCTTCAGGGCGAACTTTGAAGAATTCTAAGCTATATTGTGATGTCAATTTTAGACAATTCCAACATCAATTTTGCAAGGAATTTCATCCATCTTAGTCTGCCCCCTCCAAAAAAATTAGTGTGCACAAAATCAGCCCCCTCCAAAAAAAAGAACAAAAGACAAAAAACAGAAACCTAAAAACCTTAAAAAGGTATGTTATATGTTAAAACTGTTTAAAAGCATATGGAATCATAGAAGGGTCTCTTTCCAGGAGAGACGAGCATTTTGCTGATGCCTAATATAACTCAGAATCTCACATTTGTAGACTAAAAAAATTACAATCAATTGCACCAAAACATCTGCAGTCTAGACTGCAGAATGTTCCAAAGCATCATGGTTGAGCTTGGGGTCTGCTTGAACTTGAAAATCTGATTATCTTAATTATTTCTGTTTCATTTTTTACGTCATTTCAAAGGTTTTTAATGATATATCACATGTCACTAGATTTGGATCTTGTTTCTTCGTTTCTTATTCTTATTCGTATATGATTTGGGTTGTCACTTTTTGTAATCCGGATTGCGAATGCCCCCTGAATTGGGCCACAGGATCCAGATAGTGGTTCCTTGGGAGTTTGATGAATTGGGTAATACAGACTCTATTTTCTTTGACAGTAGTTTATAATGAAATTCATGCCTCATTTTCAATAATTTCCTTTGTGGTATAAAATCATTTACATATTTGACACTGTTTTGGTCTTGGCTTCCGAATATGATTACTGGGAGAAATTTAGGGGCACGGCTTTGAAAAATATATTGGTTTCCTAGAATAAGGAACCAATTTACTAGTTTCCCAATATAGTTAGGAGAAATTTGTCGGGTGATTACTTTTAAACAATGATGGAGAAATTTGTAGGGTCGGGTAGTTAAGAAAAGAAAGCAGTAAAACACCCCAGTGCCGGAATTATGTTAGAACTTTTTTCCTGTTTTTCTTTTTTTAACTTTGTTTTTCCTTTTACTTTTATTTCAGACATCATGACAGCCAAAATTGATGAAATATTTGATTCATTTTTCCTACATTGATGTAAGAAATTTAAATAAATTTATTGATATATGATCTATTTCCAAGCACTTGATTCTACAAATTCAAAAACTCCATTAGTATGCATCCATATTCTGCTTGTATATAGACATACTGCAAGCCATTTTCACATGTAATAAATGTGTATGCATTAAGCTGCAGGGTCCCTATCAGGATACAATATGGATTCTGAAATTTCAATATATCTACTGATATATGTATATCTAAGCACTTGATTATAAAAATTGCAGAAATCCATTGATATAAAACCTTATCCTGCTTGCATATAGGCATGTTGCATACATGTACAAGGAGATGGAAAGGTATAATTGGCATTCTTATCGACTGTTGCTCACTGAGTCAGTATGCACCCCGCATTGATCCTGTAGATGAAGTTGAGTAGACTTTTGAGTCCTCTAGCAACCCCCATTCGCAGGTTATCCCACTTGACATCAGATTGGTTGTTCTATATCCATGTCTTTCTTTCTTTCTCCGTATTTAATGGTGGTTGATGAAGGCACTCAACCATTCAATCACTGTCGCAATATACTTTTTTCTCAAACCACATACCATTGTGAGAGATTCAAATAGATTTCATCGGTTTAGCGAAGGGGAGTGCTCATGTAAGGAGAATTGGCGACAGCCTGAGATACCTTTGAGAAGTTGCAGGAACTGGATGAATGCAGTTCACAAAATTTTAAGTGTTGCATCGGTCCGAGCATCTGAATACATTCCTAAAAAAGACCTCAGAAAAATACATATTCTTTGATTCTTTACACTATATTGTTCCCTTTCTTTTCTTTTTCTTTTTGTTTTACTATTGTTTTTTGAATGTGCATCTATTTGGAAATTAGATTCCTAGATATGCCTATTTGAAACGATCTGATGTGCATCTTGACTGCATTATCCCCGTTCATTTTCTGCCATACGAGTGAGTCATTTGGTTGGTTTGGACATGATTTGCTTATTGCATGTGATGAATGTTGAGTCCATCTGCACTCTTATCATGTCTAATGATGTTGGATTTAGTGCATCCCCTTCCCCCTACTCATCCCCCTCTTGTGAAAATATGATAGTCATTAGATTTATTTTGGATATTTTAGGTCCTAGAATATGTTATGATTTTATTTGCATGCTATATATGTGCAAGCCCTTGTTTTGTTAAAATTTGTTTCAAAAGTCTTGTGCTTAAAATAGATTTTTCATTCTGCATTTTGTGTATCCTCTATTTATCTCTCTAAACTTAACTTATTCTATCAATATATTTTCAATTTCTTATGCATTTTCTTTACTTTTGGATATGTAGGCATCTTCAAGACGGAGCTTAAGTTTGAGAAGAAGAGGGGGATGTACTTCCCGTAGAGGATGCATGCTATCATGGCATAATGTCGTTTTAAGTTGATTTTTATGTTTCTTGTTATTGAATATTATTTAGGATCAAGCTTATTTTACCACTTTAGCATGCTATGTCAGGTTTTTAAAGTACATATTATTCAATTTTCACTCAGATGTAGCTTCTATTTCTTTAAACAATATGTAATTTTTGCATTGTATGCATTAGGTGATTTTTCAATTGTCTCTTTAGCAACATATACTTTTGTTTATAAAATTCTTGATTGTTCGTAGAATACGGTGAATTCTTATGTTTCTTTGAATGAGAACAACGAATTTTTAGCTAATGATTGTGATGGGAACTATGGCTTTTTGTATTTTAAGTACATGAAATGCTAAAGAATGGCATCTACTGAATCAATATTACGTTTCTAATCTCAATGTTACTCTTAAGTATTCATATTGAAAACATCATTTATATAACTAAATAAGTTAATTTTAAAAAAAAATTATCATTGACACAAAAAAAATTTGTTATTGCTCATTTTTTAATTAAGTATGATGGCTTTGGATTTGTTAGTTTTGGCGCCTTGCACGGTCGTGCCGTTTTCTAGCACGGCCGTGTCAATTGCGTACAGTGAAAACAGAGAACAATTTTTCAGCACGGACGGTTTGCACTGCCGTACCGCTTTCTTGCACGGCTATGCCATCTGTGTGCACAGAAAACAGAGAACAGTTTTTCAGCACGGACGGCTGTATGGCCGTGCCACCTGTAGACTGCCCAAATACGAGTTGAAGATTAGTGTTTTGATCTAAAACCTAATCTAATCAGACGGCTGAGATTTCACATGACCTATGGAGCTATTTAAACCCCTCTTATGGTTTATTTTGGGAGAGCGCGTGCCGTCAAGTTTCTTCTTCCTCGCGCGTCTCAGAGCTTTGGGGCATGATTTTGGTGAGTGAACTTTTTGAGATTTCTTTGTGAAACTCATTGTAATCTTCTTCTTGTTATCTCTCTTCTCGGGTTGAGGGATTTGGGTGGGTGAGATTTGAGATCTACATTGGGTTTATGCGAAGAGTTTGAACTCCACGTGTGGAGTTATTGGTGCTCTCAATTATTGAAGATGATTGAAGAAGTCGGTGTAATTCTCTCTGATCATATTAGTGGAAACCGTCATCGGGAAGTTGGACGTAGGCCATTAGTGGGCCAAACCAGGGTAAACTCTGTGTCGCTTGATTTGTTACTTTCTTGCTTTCATTACTTTTCGTATTACTTGTTTTGGTTGGATATTGTGCTATTGTGGTGTATCTCTGAAAGATCACGGCATAGTTATTGTTGGGTAGCTATCCGCAGTTCGAAGGGGACCTTTCGCTTGCTTCCGTTGTCTGCCCCAATTGGTTTGTATCCTAACAAGTGGTATTGGAGCTTTCAGGTTGTCGAAGGTTACACAATGGCGGAGACATATTCAACATCTGGTTACAAGATCGAGAAGTTTACAAGTGGTGTATGGGGGTGAAGGTTATGCTCAAGCACGAAGGGCCTTACAGGATAGTCTTTAACAAGAAATCTATTCCATAATCTGTCACAGACTACATGAGATCAGAGCTAGAGATGAAAGCATACATCACTATTCGGTTGGCACTGTCAGACAAGATCTTTTGCAAGGTTGTGAAAGAGGAGCTACAGAGGCGTTGTGGAAAAGGCTTGAATCTTTTACCTGACTAAATCACTCACAGGAAGGTTGTATCTAATGCAGAAATTGTTCATGCTCAAGATGAAAGAGGCGACATCGTTATAGGATCATATTGATCAACCGAATCAGTTGGTGTTGGATCTGCAAGCTGTGGAAGAGAATGTAAGTGATGAGTACCAATCAATTGCACTGCTTTGTTCTCTACCTGAGGAGTACTCATACTTTGTCGAGACCATGACACAAAGGAAGGACAAAATCACTTTGGAGGAGGTCGAGGCAGCTTTACGCTTGCATGATCTTAGAAAGAAGGTATCGAGTGGCCACACAAGTGCTAATGGTCAGGATGTGGCTCTCTTTGGGAGGGTCGTCAAAGTGGACGATCCAAATCTAGCTCCAAGTTTGGGAGACCCAAGTCCAAGGGTCATGGTAGTAACGGACAGACGTGCCATTATTGTAAGAAGGCAAGACACTGGAAGAACAAGTGCCCAGTGTTGAAGGCCAAGGTAACGAGTCTGCTCAGCCAGCAGTTTGGAGGTGCATGCATTGATGTTGATAATGGAAAAATATTAGCTGTCTTCTTTGGAAGACAATCGGGCTTCATGGATTCTTAATTCAGGATGTGATTTCCACATGACCCCGCTGCAGAGTCATTTCGTGACATATACTCCTAGAGATGGATCAGACGTATACATGGGGAATGGAGCTATGTCTAGAGTGGTAAGGGTTGGCACAGTTCGGTTCAAGATGGAAGATGAAGCCATTTGAACACTTACGGGTGTTAGGCATGTACCAGATTTGCAGTGGAATTTGATTTGGCTTGGAGCCTTAACAGGTGTGGGGTGTTGCGTGGTGCTTAAAGGAGAGCGTCTACGGGTGTCCAGAGGTGGTTATTTTGTGATGGCGGCAAGGAAGTTAGGAAACTTAATAGGGTTCAGGGTCAGACGATGGTGAGTTAGAAGTCTGGTGCACCAGAGAGCTCTAGTGGAGGAGCATTTGGGACTCATAGGGACGTCGTGACAGAGAAGCGTGGTCGGTTACAGGATGAGATTCTTGCAGTGTGTAGTGAGGGATCGTCAGGAGACGGAGTCCATAGTACATCCCATCGTGGTTCAGCCCATGTGCGGCTCAGATTGTCTACGGGGAAGCATGTGGCTTCAGGGTAGAGTTGCAGTCCTCAGGAGGATGTGTTGCTGAGCGCAAGGCGTTGGGTGTTCGGGTAGAGCAGTTTCACCACATTGGTGATCACTTACGCAGGAGGCGTGGGTGGCATGGCTCAAGGTGAACGAGACGTGGTTCGTCCAAAGGATCATTTGGAGTGCGTAGACCCAGCGACTCAGAGATGTCTAGGAGCATTGGATCTCACAAAGATCGTGGTGGTGCTTTGGTGAAGTCCAATTGGAGAGTTAAATCCAAAGGCGACGAGTTGAGGTCGTCGAAGCCAGATGAAGATGTTGCTCCACTTCATGTTTGGGGAAAGCGGTGCCAAGTGCTTCCTCCAAGGTTAGAGACAGATCAACTCAGGCGACTATTGTGAGTGCAGCCATGAATCGACTTCAGGTACTTCGGGAGACACATGTTTGGTGTCAGTTAAGTCGATGATGGAGCATGAGGTCGCGGTGTCAACCTCAAAGAGAGATATCGTAACATGTAGGGTGGCAAGCATGGTTCAGTTCTGTAACGGCCTGTATTTTTAGCCGTGTTATAGATCGTGTGTATCGGTATCTTATTTCAATCGTCTGGATGACTTTTTGTCCGTACGTTTCTTGATACGTACGTGCGACTCTGCTTCTCCATTTTTATCGTATCGTCATTAATTGATTATCCAGTTTAACTAAAAACTTTAATTAATTATTATTACTAATTACTTTTGTTAATTTAATAATTACATTTAACACTTAAGTAACCTTAATCATTCACCTTTAGATCTTGTGATAGGGAGTAAACCCAATTCGTACGCAGATTCATTTTCCTTTGCTTAGAGTCAACAAACATCATTAAATTTGCCCTAATCCCAAACCTACACTCTTTATTTGAATGATAAGGGAAACGAAGTTAGCCAAATGCATCCTCCCCCTTAAGTCAACAAACACATATTAATTCCATCCCAATCTACCACCTAATCGAATTAAAATGGTTCCCTGCTAAAATCTTCTAAAGGCAACATTTTCATTGTGCAAACGAATCCTACAGCAAACAAATTCTTCAAAACAAATCATCTGCAAACCCATCTTGAATCCTGCAAACATTTCATCTGCAAATCTTCCATCAGACAAACCAAGAACAAATTAGCCCTCAAAATCCATCTCTTCCTAACCCAAATTCTCATCACTAATCAACCACAAACAAACACAAAAACTGAAACCCAAATCCAAAACCCAATCAATTTCAGATCTGAAACTAAACTCAAATAAACACAAACCATTTCAGATTCAAACAAGGAGGGGAAGCAAACAAATCTGAAAATATTTCAGATTCAACTAAACCCTCAAACTTCAATCCCTCCTTCTTCTTCCTCCCCTTCCCTAGGCCGGCCCCTCACCCACGCCTGGGCATCCACGCGCGCGCGCCCAGCAACCGCCGTCGTCGTCACCGCCCTGCTCAGCCCGTCGCCGGCCGCCTAAGGCCCGCCGCCCGCTGGAGCGCCTCCTCCCGAAGCCACCTGTCGCCGGCGCCCTTCCGCGTGCGTGAGTTTCCCTCTCCCCTCCCCTTGCGTGCGTGTGTGTGGCTGAATTCAGATTGAAAACAAAACAAATAATAATAATAAGAGAAAGAAAGACAGAGAGGGACAGGGTCCAGGGAGACAGGCTAATTGGTTAGTGCGTTGGATATACCTGTTGTAGGTCACAGTATCGAGGCTAGACAAGAGCAGCTTCCCTTAGAAATATATTTTAACTGAAAAGTTTTAAAATTCTTGGTCGGGTCGGGTTGACCCGGGTAATACCCGGGTCGGACACGAGTTTCGCAACTCTGACCCGAATTCAATTCGGGTCGGGTACAGGTTTACTGCTATTCGGGTCGGGTCAAACCTGACCCGACCCGACCCGACCCGTTTGCCACCCCTAGACAGGGAGACAGGGAATGGGATAGAAAGATAAAGAGTGAAAGCGTGAGAGAGAGATGGTTATATTAAATAAAGTTAGTAAGTAATATAATTTTTAACATGTTACTTTTACCATTAGTAGGTGTAGTAGGTAGTAATATATAATGCCATGTTAACCCATGTAATTAGCTTAAGTTAAGTTAGTGTTTGATTTGCTATTAGCTTGCTAATGTTAATTTGATTTCACCATGTTGGAATGATTAAATAAAGTTAGTGTAATAAATTTGAATAAAATAAGGTGTACCATGTTTGTATAACACAGTATAAACACCACCCTAAACAGAGAACCCAATAAAATTAGACGAACCCACTTTAAGGACTAACTGGAAATTTTGACTTATCTCGCAATATATCTAATTAAGTGAATTATTTAACCAAAACAGAAAACCGGACGTGCCAACACGTAGTACCCGTCGAGACGAACCCACGACAACCAATACCACCGGAAACAGGCAAATGATACTTGCATGTGTTTGTTAAGGCCATGGTTAGGCCAATTTGTGTAGTAGCGTAAAAGAGACTAGGCGATGAAATGATAGTCGCCTAGACGCCCTTACTAGATCTAGCTTGACAACGAAGCTAGATCCGACACCTTCACCATGCTATCATTTCATGCTGCCTCTCACATTTACTTTCAATTAACGATACGCACTTTTAACTGCCCATTGCCATGTCATGTCATGCATCAAATTGTTTCATTGTGATTGCGTAGCACACGCTACAATAATTGTAACTATTGAGGCTAGGCACCTGCTTTGCAGACACAACCCTATGCCATATTGACAAACACTTCCTGGCTCGTGATCCAGAAGCGAGCGCAATGTTGTTGGAAAACCAAAGCTTGATACACGTGGAGGGGTAGGGTTAAGCGATCACTTGAGCGTAGGAGTGTGCCCGTACAGCCACGTCAACCAAAAGGCGTAAACCATGTGCACAAAGTGATAAATCAGTGATTCGTGAATCGTGAAATAGTGTTTTCGTAGTTTCTGTTACGATGTGCATGCTTGTTACATCATGTCATTTTAATTGTTGCATACTTTTAATGTCATCTCATCTCATCATATTAGAACTGCTAGTCGCTTTACTTTTGTTTGTATCCTTGCACAAAAGTCCTCCGCTTTCCTTGGGAGACTTTTGCTGACATGTGCCCTCTTCTCTTTGGGTGTCACATGTCAGGTTTAGAGACAGAGTCAGTTACAGTGGACGAGCAGTTCGCAGACTTTGAGTTCGAGGTCCCTGCAGAGACTGAGTTTGAGGACACTGGTGACCAGTCGTAGTCTCACTTGGAGACTTCTTTTAGTAGTTGATGTTAGGTTTCTGTGCGTAGCACCTATCTATCTGCTTTGTGTTTCGTCCATGCTTTAGGCCTTTGTTCAGACTTTGTACTTTGTGACTTTCTCTGTGATGTTTGGAATAATTGTTGGATGTTGTTGGTGGATATTTTTATGTCTGCTTTTCATTTAATATTGTTGTTGTTCCGTCGCATTGCAAGAACCTGCAAATTTGTATCATACACAGACGCTTATCAGACTGCAGCTTCACAGCTCCAAGTCTGAGCAGACCTTTTCACGTCTCGCCTTCCCTACTTGGGAAGCGGGGCGTGATAGGTTTTAATGGTGGCCCATGCAAGTCCTCTTTGCATCTGTGAAATATTGGAACAACAATAATGATAACAACATCCAATTAAATATTCGGAACATTCAAGTCATAATTGAGTCTAATCTGAACATTTCATTGTCTTAGATGGCAAGAAGACGCATCGTCCGAGTTGGTAGTGGATCTGGAGCTGGTGGTGGAGCAGGACACGACGAGGATGCTGATAGAGAACCCACCACGATGGAGATGATGAGGATGATGCAGCAGATGATGCACGTGCAGCAGGGCATGCTTCAGAATGCCCCTCGCTTCGAGCCGGGAGCGAAGCAGTTTCGGGAGCTGGGCCCGTCATATTTCATGGGGTCAGAAGGATCATTAGCTGCAAATGAATGGATGAAGACCACGGAGGATAATCTGCTTCTATTGAAGGTTGACCAGGCCGGATGGGTTGACTTGGTAAAGAAGCAACTGAAGGACAATACCCGCAGTTGTGGGAGTCGGAAGAGCAGATGTTGCTGAAGCCTATCCCCTGGGCCACTTTCAAGGCGAGATTTAATGAGGAGTATTTCCCTCGAGCTGCCAGGAGGGAGCTGATGCAGTAGTTTATCAATCTGAAGCAGGGGAATCTCACGGTGGATCAGTACCACCCAGAGTTTACCAGACTGAGCCGCTTTGCACCAAATTTAGTTCAGACCGCTGAAGATCGAGCTCAGAGATTCTTGCAGGGTTTATCCTTGGAGCTGCAGAGTCTGATGTCCTCTTCGGACATAGACTCTTACCAGAAGTTGCAGTAGCTGATTGCCAATTAGAGGAGATGGCAGTATTCAGGTGCTGGGAAGAGGCCTATGAAGCAGGCCAGAGCTGTGGTTAGGCCTGGGTTCAAGCCTAATCAGTCCGTACAGTTTAAGAGGCCAGGTGGACCTAGTCCGAAGATGTGCCATTTTTGTGGCAAGGCTGGTCATGTGAAGGAGCAGTGCAGGAGGTTCTTGGGCCAGTGCTTAGTTTGTGGTGACGCTACGCATGCATTGAAGGACTGTCTGAGAGCTAAGTAGTCATGGAAGGCACCAGTCGGAGTTCAGTAGCAGGGAGCTCCAGTAGCCGTTGGACGTGGAGCGCCTCTCATTCCCCAGAGGCAGGCTTTCCAGCAGGCCGTTCAGCCTAGGAGGCAAGCTTTCACGATGACTGCAGTAGAGGCAGAGACTGAGGACGGAGTTATTGCAGGTAACCTCTATACTAGTCTTCCTTATTTATGCATTATATTTGCTTAATTAGATCCATGTTAATCTAGTTGCATGTTACCCTTAGGTGTCATCTTAGTTTCATCTCACCCGGCCTTGACCCTGTTCGATTCTGGAGCTTCCATGTGCATCCTATCTCGGAAGTTCGTAGTCGAACACTCGATATCCACCAATACACTTCCCAAGTGTTGGAACATTACAACTGGGAATGGTGTAGTGAAGGTTGCACTGGGATGTAGACTATGCCAGTTGGTGATTAGTGGACACGACCTATATGCTGATTTCATCGTCCACGACCTATCCAACTTTGATGCTATTCTCGACATTGACTGTTTAGGAGCTTTTTTTGCCATGATCGACTGTCACCGGAAGAAAGTGGCGTTCGAAATTCCTGACCACCCAGTGTTCGAGCTTATCGGTGGAGGATGTTCGCTTGGACCTGTCAAGTTCCGAGTCCAGCCTTACCGATTGACCGTTGCATCTATGATTGCTGAACCAGAGAAGCCTACAGTAGTGAGAGATTTCGAAGACGTCTTCCCTGAAGACATTTCTGGACTGCCGCCCGACTGAGCGTTGGAGTTCGGCATCGATCTTATGCCAGGAGCTCAACTAATTTCGAAGGTGCCGTACTGTATGGCTCCTGCAGAATTAGAAGAGTTGAGGAAGCAGTTGGATGAGCTACTGCAGAAGGGTTTCATTCATCCCAGCGTGTGTCCCTGGGGTGCGCCCGTCTTGCTGGTGAAGAAGAAAGATGGCTCGAGGAGAATGTGCATTGATTATCGGGAGTTGAATCAGATCACAGTGAAGAACAAGTACCTGCTGCCCCGTATTGATGATATCTTCGATCAGCTTGGTGGATCGAGGGTATTTTCGAAGTTGGATCTTCGGAGCGGATACCATCAAGTCAGAGTCAAGAAGGAAGATGTACTCAAGACCGCTTTTCGGACTAAGTACAGGCATTACGAGTTCGTTGTCATGCCGTTCGATGTGACCAACGCTCCTGCTGTGTTCATGAATCGCATGCACCTTATCTTTTACGACTTCCTCGACAAGTTCGTGGTGATCTTCATAGATGACATCTTGGTGTACTCGAAGAGTGAGGAGGAGCATGCAGAACATCTGAAGATAGTGTTGGAGACGCTCCGTCACCATAGACTGTATACCAAGTACAGCAAATGCGAATTCTGGCTGGACAAAATTGAATTTCTTGGACATGTAGTATCAGAAACTGGTATCTCAGTGGATCCGGAGAAGGTCAAAGCAATCAGTGAATGGCCTACACCTCGATCGGCATCGTACATCGGGAGTTTCCTTGGATTGGCTGGATACTACCGCAGATTTATCAAGGATTTCTCGAGGATAGCTGAGCCGATGACGAGATTGACGAAGACGTATGTTAAGTTCAGTTGGCCAGACTCTTGTGAGCAAGCTCTTTCTACTTTGAAGGAGAGACTGACTGCTGCACCAGTCTTAGCTATCCCTGACAGAAGCGGAGGCTTCGAGATTTTCTGCGACGCATCGGGCAAGGGACTTGGATGCGTTCTGCACTAGCACAATCATGTGGTCGCATATGCTTTGCGACGGTTGAAGGTCCATGAGAAGAATTATCCAATCCACGACTTGGAGCTAACCGCTGTCATCTTTGCACTGAAGATCTGACGACATTTCTTACTTAGTGAGAAAGTGAAAATCTTCACTGATCACAAAAGTTTGAAATATATATTCACTCAAAAGGAGCTGAATATGAGATAGCGTAGATGGTTGAAATTGATGGCAGACTACGACATCGATCTTCAGTATCATCCAGGAAAGGTAAATGTCGTACCGGATGCCTTGAGTCGACTGCCCGAAGTGATGATTCTCACAGCTTAGTGGAGATTGCAGCAGGATCTGCGGAGGATGGATGTTGAAGCTGTCCTACCATGAGTCACATCGTCGTTGATGAACATGCAGATTCAATCGACAATGTGGATCG
Organism: Scilla litardierei; assembly: GCA_030789695.1. Lineage (NCBI taxonomy): Eukaryota > Viridiplantae > Streptophyta > Magnoliopsida > Asparagales > Asparagaceae > Scilla > Scilla litardierei. The sequence goes on from CM061141.1 coordinate 41,780,433, forward strand.
AATCAAGACTGCTCAAGATGGAGATGCTAAGTTGAAGAAGATCAAGAACAAGTCGAAGCAGGACTTCGGACAGATTTTCTGATTCACGCGGATGTATCTTTGAGATATGGTAGTAAGATCTGCGTATCTGCAAGAGATATCAGAGAAGAGTTGATGAATGAGGCTCACATTTCGCCTTATTCTATTCATCCTGGAGGTACTAAGATGTACAAGGATCTTCGATAGAATTTTTGGTGGCACGGAATGAAGAGAAGTGTGGCACGTAGCGTTGCCAAGTGCCTCGTGTGTCAGCAAGTGAAGGCTGAACATCATCGCACTGCTAGACTACTACAACCTCTGTCTATTTCCGAGTGGAAGTGGTAGCACATCACGATGGACTTCGTGACTGGCTTACCTCGGAGAACCAAGCAGAACAACGCGATCTGGGTCACCAAGTCTGCGCACTTTATACCTTTCCGAGTTGGACAATCCATAGAGATATTAGCAAGGAAGTATATGGAGGAGATCGTGCGCTTGCATGGAGTCCCTTTGAGTATTGTATTAGATCGTGATACGCGATTCACATCTCAGTTCTGGAAAAGTCTGCAGACCAATCTGGGTACCAGTCTGAAGTTCTATACTGCATATCACCCGTAGACAGATGGCCAGTCAGAGTGTACCATTCAGATCTTGGAGGATATGCTGAGAGCATGCATGTTGGATCTCATGGGTTCATGGGAGGATCATTTGCACCTGGTGGAGTTTTCTTACAACAACAGCTATCAGGCGCATTGGCATAGAGCCTTTTGTTGCTCTCTACGGGAGAAAATGTCGATCGCCACTGAGTTGGGATGACGTAGGTGATAGAGAGCTCTTGGGGACAGAGATGATAGTGGAAGCAGTTGATGTTGTGCGAGATATCAGAGACAAGATTCGGATCGCACAGGACCGTTACAAGCATTGGGCAGATGCTAAACGGCGCCCTCTAGAGTTTCAGCCAGGAGATCATGTGTTCTTGAAGATCTCACCAAATCGAGGAGTGATTCCATTTGGGAAGAGAGGCAAGCTTAGTCCGAGATATATTGGACCATTCGAAGTGCTAGAGCGAGTTGGAGAAGTAGCTTATCGCTTAGCTTTGCCTTGCCACCGTCCTTGGAGGGAGTTCATGACGTCGTTCATGTGTCCCAGCTCCGTCGTTATATCAGCGACCCTTCTCATGCTGTGGATTACTCTGAGATTACAGTTCGACCAGATATGACGTACGAACAGCAACCTGTGGAGATCCTGGATCGACGTCAAAAATTCTTCAGGAACATGACCGTTGATCTAGTCAGAGTGATGTGACGTCGCGACTCGCCAGGAGAATCTACCTGGGAACGGGAAGATGAAATACGAGAGCGTTATCCATATTTGTTTCCTGCTCATTAGTTGATAAGAATTTCGAGGACGGAATTTTTCCTAAGGTGGGTAGAATGTAACGGCCTGTATTTTTAGCTGTGTTTTAGATCATGTGTATCGGTATCTTATTTCAATCGTCTAGATGAATTTTCGTCCGTACGTTTCTTGCTACATACGTGCGACTCTGCTTCTCTGTTTTTACCGTATCGTCATTAATTGATTATCCAGTTTAATTAAAAACTTTAATTAATTATTATTACTAATTACTTTTGTTAATTTAATAATTACATTTAACACTTAAGTAATCTTAATCATTCACCTTTAGATCTTGTGATAGGGAGTGTTACGAGGTGGAACTCGCGTACAATGAATTTGTATTGTGGAGAACCAAGGGCACGGTGGTTATATGGAGATAAGGGTTTAGGTGGGCTGTTTAACAAGTGATTAGTGGGGTGAAGAGGTTGGACTTATCGCCGGGGGTGATCACAGGGTAGAATCTCACCAGATGCGGCAGAGGAAGGTTGGATGGCAGGAGGCCGAAGTTGATGTTGGCCAAGGGGCGAGCTTTCCTGCAGCACGAGCAACTCGTCAGAAGGGCGGGGTTGGGGCTCAACCCTTAGCCCCTCCGATGCCTAAGTCAGTAATAGGACTTAAAACGGGGGCTAGGCACGCCGGTCGGACTAACGGTGTGTCGACCGCACGTGGTGAGCTATAAGTGAGAGAACAAAGATATGGACGACCTTTGTTCTCGTGTGTGAATGATAGATTGAGAGAGAATTTTCCAACCCCCTCCCCATAAGAGGAGAGGGGGTATTTATACCTGACGGGAGATGACTAGGCGTGCTGAGCTGGCTCGGTTGTCAGCGGAAGCTTCGGACAAGGACGTCGGGAACAGGAGTGCCTGACCTGCTTTTGTCAGGCGGCTCAACGGCCAGGGGGTGCTTTTGTCGGGATGTCAGGGCCGAAAGCATTAACTGTCAGTCGGCTCAACCGCCAGAGGGTGCTTTGTCAGTCGGTCGGCTGACGTATGTGTCAGTCGTGTCCTTATCCTAGGTTGTTTGTCGTTGGCGACGAACTAAAGGTCGGGCTGTATTACCCTAGGCGCCGCGGTTCATGGTGATGGAAATTGAATTCCACCCCTAAGTAATTTTGATGATGAGCACACCAAATGAATGCTTGGTATACTAACTACACTACACTTTAAGTATACAGGTTTCGTGAAGCTCTACTAAATACTCCAAGAAGCACGTATCTACGCTCCACGACAAAGACGAACATGGCTAAACTCGAGTGATGAAGCTCAAGCTCAAACAAAGCAAGTAGCTCAAAGAAGAAGCTCATCTTCAGTTCATCAAGTTGACTAAAACTGCCAAAGACATGTTCAGAGTCTAGTGTGAGTGTGTCGTGTCTTTTAGGATATTTGTCAAAGCCATATCAAGTAGACAACACACACACACACAAAAGGATTTCGAAATATTGTTTTTACTACAAAAATAATTTTAAAGAGCTTTCTCTAGTCACTTCAATAATTATAGTGAAACTCCACGCACCCTGGAGTTAACTAACCCTTTTTGACTAGAACAACAGGAAAAACTCCTCTGGGAGTCGACTACCAAAAGTAGGGAGTCGACTACCAGTCAGGGATGAAAATTTCCTAGACTCCTCTGGGAGTCGACTACCTATAGAGGGAGTCGACTACCTGCTGGAAATTTTCAAACGTTTTGAATTTGAATTTTAAATTTCTTTGAGTGATTTACTCCGAAATTTTTGGGACAAAAGTCAAACGAAATTCAAATTTCAAATCCCAGTTTTTCCCTATAAATAGAGCTTAATTCTTTTGTGAAAAATACAAGATTATTGAAAATCAAATTTGCAAAAGCTCTCGTGAATCAAAGCTCTCTCATTTCTTCTCTAGCCAATTTTTAATTTCAGTTTTTGATCTTGCAATATTTTTTAATTCTCTTGAAGATCATATTTTTTATTGGCTAAGTTGTTTTTCAAAATCCTCTACTTTACTTCTCTTTAAATTCTATTTGAAGGATTTTTGAAAAAGCTCTAGATCACAAAGAATTTATCTCATATCTTTGTGTGATCTAGACTATTATTCTATTAAGCCACTACACAATTGTCTATCTTTTGATTGGCTATAGAATCGGGTGTATTTCCAATCTCTATCACTTGTTGTAGAGTATTGGACAAATTTCTCATTGTGCTATTTGTTGGAACACTAGACAAGTCTAGTTGTTGCCATTTGGGAAGTCCTCGGTTTGTGAGGCAAGGGTATAACCCTAGACAAGTCTAGGCGTTGTGTTCGGAAATCCTGGTCAAGGCTAGGTCGTTGGAAATCCTAACGAGTGAAGTTAGGTGCTTGTATTTGCCAAGGCAGATAGTGGAAATCTCGTACCGGATTGGTCGGGGACTGGACGTACCCGGGTTGCGGGGAACCAGGATAAAAATCCTTGTCTTTGCGCTTGCATTTTCTGTGTTTGTTTATCTTTGCTTTTATTTTATATTCAGTAAATATCAATCCTATACGCTGAGATTTGCATCTGTTCGCTCTAACTTATACTCTGGGAGTCGACTACTGCTCATAAGGAGTCGACTACCTGCTGTGAATTTTCGTTGTGCATTTTTAATTATATTGTTGATTAAGAACCAAGCGTAGATCGCTCTACTTGGTTTCTTAGGCAACATTAGAAGGAATTGTTTTTGTGTTGATTGATTAAAGAACGAAAAAGTTTTATCTTTATACAACACTATTCAACCCCCCCCCCCTTCTAGTGTTGTTTGCCATCCACAGGATCCAACACTTGGTATCAAAGCAAGGTTAAAACGATGGCATCAACAAACGTCTACAACACCCATACTCCTCCAATCTTTGACGGCAACTTCTATTCCCAATGGAGAAGGAGAATGGAGATCTTCTTGGAAGCACAAGATCTAAGCTACTCAAGATCTATCGGTGAACGATATGAGATTCCAACCACTCCTCAAAATCAATGGAATCCGGACCAAGAAGAAGCCTACTTCAGAAACATAAAGGTAATGCACTTACTCTATACTGGTTTAACTAATGAAATGTTAGATCTTGTAGAAAGGGCTGAAACCGCACATCAAATTCTCAACTTATTGGATGAGAGATTCGGATCAAGGTCAAAAGAAATTCAAACACCCATAGAGACCATCAACACCAACGAAAAGGAGGAAGAGCAATCCAAAATTCATATATGCATGATGGCTTGTCAAGACAATCAGGAAAAGGTATGTGAATCTAGTTCTGACGATGAAGATGATTTTGACATTGCTAGTGCATATGAAAATTTGTATAGAGAATTTGAGAGACTGAATAAGAAATACAAAAGTGTAAATAACAGGTACAAAGCTTTGAATAATGATCATGATGACCTATACAAGAAATATGATAGTTTGCTGGACGATTATAATGCTTTGAAAAATGATTGCAGTAAAATTTCATTGAATGATCATAATTCCTTAAAGGCAAAATATGATGCATTATTGATTGATAATAACTTATTGAAAAATGAACATGCTCTGTATGTTTCCTGTCTAAATGATAAGATAGATTCACTCGAAAGTATTATTGCTTCTAGTCGTATAAAGCATGAAGAACTAATTGCAAAATTTGATTGTATCAGGAATAATTCTACTTCTTCTTGTTCTTATACTCCTAGAAATGCTGTCAATAAATCTACTCATGCTCAAGCCTCTACTTCTAAAGATGTGAGTAGAAAAGTAAATGTTGTGCAAACCAATGTTAAAAAGTATGCTTTCATGTATGGGAAAAATGTTAGATACAATAACGCATCTCACGTCTCACATGATCTACATGCTACACACAAGGTACACAAAATTAGTGTACACAATACACATCAAAAACCACATTTTGTACACAAACCTCAAAACATACACAATGTTAGAAATAACATGATATGGGTGCCTAAACACTTAGGCTTGAATGATAAAAATACTTATATTCATAATTTGATTAGCAGTATGCATGGATCTCATAAAGATTCATTTGTTCATAGGAAATCAAATTCGTATTGAATTTGGGTTCCAAACAAGTAACCGTTTTTTTTAAAGGGGTATCCACATGTTTCATGTATATTATTCTGATACCCAAACCTTTAAAAGGATATGTAAATAAATTTTATTTCTAACATTTCGGACCCAATCAGAAATGGGTACCAAACGTGTAGAGATTATTTTATTTCAGGACATATGGATAATGGATAGTGGATGCTCTGCACACATGACGTGGAACGCAAAATTACTTAGGAATCTAAAAATGTATGATGGCGGAACCGTGACTTTTGGTGACAATAAGAAAGGTAAAATTGTCGGAATTGGCAATATCGGCAGCCACTCAAAATTGCTCATCAAAGATGTAAGCTTGGTGAAAGGATTAAAGCATAATCTTTTAAGCATAAGCCAACTATGCGACAAAGGTATGAAAGTTATATTTACTCTCGACTCATGCTTGGTCTATGACAAAGATATGAAGAATATCCTTGTTAAAGGTAAGCGAGTAGAAAATATCTATGTACTTAGATTAAATGAGTATGAATCAAATGTATGTTTAATTGTTTCAACAAACGATCCACTACTTTGGCATAGACGCTTTGGCCATGTGAACATCAAAAACATGGATAAGATTTCTAGGAAAGAGTTGGTGCAAGGACTTCCTAAGATAAGTTTTAAATTAGATAAAATATGTGACTCATGTCAATTTGGCAAAATGCACAAGAGTTCATTTAAAAATATTGGAGCTCTCAGTTCTAATGGACCACTTGAACTACTCCATATGGACTTGTTTGGCCCAACCAGAACTCCATCATTATGCAACTCTAGATACGTATTTGTCATAATTGATGATTTTACTCGATATACGTGGGTATTATTCTTAACTCATAAGAATGATGCCTTCCGTGAATTCGAAATATTTTTTAAAAAGATTGAACGTTTATATTCCATGAAAATCATTTCCTTAAGAAGTGATCACGGTGGAGAATTTGAAAATGAACATTTTAAATCATTTTGTGAAGAACACGGTATTTCTCACACTTTTGCTTTTCCCAGAGCTGCTCCTCAAAATGGGGTAGTTGAAAGGAAAAACAGAACACTCCAAGAGTGTGCACGAACAATGTTATGTGAAAGCAACCTTCCAAAGAAATTTTGGGCGGAAGCTGTAGCAACCGCGTGATATATTCAAAATAAAGTTTTAATTAGAAAACCTTTTGAAAAGACCCCGTATGAATTATTGCTCCAACGAATTCCAAAAGTATCCTACTTCAGAGTTTTTGGTTGTAAATGCTATATTCTGAATACTAAAGATAACCTAGATAAGTTTGACTCCAAAGCGGATGAAGGCATATTTATTGGTTACTCTTTACGTAGTAAGGCATATAGAATTTACAATAAAAGTTCCGAGACTATTGTTGAAACTCTACATGTAACATTTGATGAATCTCTACCTCATAACATTGCTCATGATGATGATGATAGCATGCTCATTGAACGCGCTCCTAATAATGAATTTCTCAATGATATCCCTAGTTCTTTGCCTAAATCATTTACTGAAGTTACACATCACCCCCACACACAAGTCTTAGGTGACATTGATGCAGGAATTAGAACTAGATCTCAAATAGAACACTTAACACATGTTGCATTTGTTTCTAACATTGAGCCGAAAAAGGTAGAAGAAGCTTTTGCAGATGAAGCATGGATCGAGGCCATGCAAGAAGAACTTCTACAATTTGAACGCAATCAAGTATGGGAGCTAGTGCCTAGACCGGAAGATCGTCCCGTTATCGGTACTAAATGGGTATACCGCAACAAACTAGATGAAGATGGAAATGTGATAAGGAATAAGGCAAGGTTAGTAGCACAGGGTTACTCTCAAGAGGAAGGTATAGACTTCGATGAAACCTTTGCTCCTGTTGCTAGACTAGAATCTATTAGGATGTTACTCGCATTTGCATCATATAAGAATTTTAAACTTTATCAAATGGATGTAAAAAGCGCTTTCCTAAACGGGTTCATAAAGGAGGAAGTCTACGTTGAACAACCTCCAGGATTTGAACATGATAAGAAAACTGGATTTGTTTACAAGTTAAACAAAGCTTTATATGGGCTAAAACAAGCTCCAAGAGCTTGGTATGAAAGACTAAGAAAATTCTTAAGCGACTCAAGTTATACTGTTGGAAAAATAGATACAACCTTATTTGTTAAGAAAGATCATAATGATATCATTCTTATCCAAATCTATGTAGATGACATCATTTTTGGATCTACTAATGATGATCTTTGCCAAGAGTTTGCCAAGTTAATGCCGGAAGAATTTGAAATGAGCCACATGGGAGAACTTACATACTTTCTCGGATTGCAAATCAAACAAGGAAAAGAAGGAACCTTCATTCATCAAACAAAGTACGCAAGAGACTTGATCAAAAGGTTCGGAATGGAAACTGCATCAGGGAAGAACATACCAATGGCAACGTCCACTTCCTTAGACAAAGACGAAGCAGGTAAGAAGGTTGATCAGAAAACATATAGAGGTATGGTCGGTTCATTACTCTACCTAACCGCCAGCAGACCAGACATCATGTTTAGTGTTTGTGCATGTGCTAGATTTCAATGTGATCCTAGAGAATCACACCTTAAAACAGTAAAATACATATTTAGATATCTTAAAACCACATCTGACTTTGGACTCTTCTATCCCAAAGGAAGCACATTCGATTTAACTTCATTTAGTGACGCAGACTATGCTGGTTGTAAAGCCACAAGAAAAAGCACAAGTGGAACATGTCATTTCCTTGGACATTCCCTTGTTTCGTGGTTTAGCAAAAAGCAAAGTTCCGTTTCACTATCTACCACTGAGGCAGAGTATATAGCTGCCGGACTTGCCTGTGCTCAAATACTTTGGATGAAACAAGTCCTCGTCGATTATGGTGTTAATACATCTACATGTGTAATTTATTGTGATAATAAAAGCACCATAAATCTCACTAAAAACTCTGTTCTTCACCCTAGAACAAAACACATTGATATAAGACACAGATTTATTGATGATCATTGTGCCAAAAAGGATGTTGAACTTAAATTTGTCTCCTCTGAGTTTCAAGTTGCTGATATTCTAACAAAACCCTTACACAAGGATACTTTCTCGAGACTTCGTCGAGAATTGGGTATTGTTGGAGAAAAAGAATTGAATAATACTCAGCTATAATATATTTTTGTTGATGACAAGGGGGAGAAAAATGTTATAATGCAAAAATGTGAATATGTGAAATAGCTTTGATGCAGGGGGAGAACCGCATCAAAGCAGGGGGAGTAAGTATACTTGCAATATTATTCATATATGTCTTGCTTCCAATTTTGCATTTGGGTGTCATCATCAAAAAGGGGGAGAGTGATGGAAATTGAATTCCACCCCTAAGTAATTTTGATGATGAGCACACCAAATGAATGCTTGGTATACTAACTACACTACACTTTAAGTATACAGGTTTCGTGAAGCTCTACTAAATACTCCAAGAAGCACGTATCTACGCTCCACGACAAAGACGAACATGGCTAAACTCGAGTGATGAAGCTCAAGCTCAAACAAAGCAAGTAGCTCAAAGAAGAAGCTCATCTTCAGTTCATCAAGTTGACTAAAACTGCCAAAGACATGTTCAGAGTCTAGTGTGAGTGTGTCGTGTCTTTTAGGATATTTGTCAAAGCCATATCAAGTAGACAACACACACACACACAAAAGGATTTCGAAATATTGTTTTTACTACAAAAATAATTTTAAAGAGCTTTCTCTAGTCACTTCAATAATTATAGTGAAACTCCACGCACCCTGGAGTTAACTAACCCTTTTTGACTAGAACAACAGGAAAAACTCCTCTGGGAGTCGACTACCAAAAGTAGGGAGTCGACTACCAGTCAGGGATGAAAATTTCCTAGACTCCTCTGGGAGTCGACTACCTATAGAGGGAGTCGACTACCTGCTGGAAATTTTCAAACGTTTTGAATTTGAATTCTAAATTTCTTTGAGTGATTTACTCCGAAATTTTTGGGACAAAAGTCAAACGAAATTCAAATTTCAAATCCCAGTTTTTCCCTATAAATAGAGCTTAATTCTTTTGTGAAAAATACAAGATTATTGAAAATCAAATTTGCAAAAGCTCTCGTGAATCAAAGCTCTCTCATTTCTTCTCTAGCCAATTTTTAATTTCAGTTTTTGATCTTGCAATATTTTTTAATTCTCTTGAAGATCATATTTTTTATTGGCTAAGTTGTTTTTCAAAATCCTCTACTTTACTTCTCTTTAAATTCTATTTGAAGGATTTTTGAAAAAGCTCTAGATCACAAAGAATTTATCTCATATCTTTGTGTGATCTAGACTATTATTCTATTAAGCCACTACACAATTGTCTATCTTTTGATTGGCTATAGAATCGGGTGTATTTCCAATCTCTATCACTTGTTGTAGAGTATTGGACAAATTTCTCATTGTGCTATTTGTTGGAACACTAGACAAGTCTAGTTGTTGCCATTTGGGAAGTCCTCGGTTTGTGAGGCAAGGGTATAACCCTAGACAAGTCTAGGCGTTGTGTTCGGAAATCCTGGTCAAGGCTAGGTCGTTAAAAATCCTAACGAGTGAAGTTAGGTGCTTGTATTTGCCAAGGCAGATAGTGGAAATCTCGTACCGGATTGGTCGGGGACTGGACGTACCCGGGTTGCGGGGAACCAGGATAAAAATCCTTGTCTTTGCGCTTGCATTTTCTGTGTTTGTTTATCTTTGCTTTTATTTTATATTCAGTAAATATCAATCCTATACGCTGAGATTTGCATCTGTTCGCTCTAACTTATACTCTGGGAGTCGACTACTGCTCATAAGGAGTCGACTACCTGCTGTGAATTTTCGCTGTGCATTTTTAATTATATTGTTGATTAAGAACCAAGCGTAGATCGCTCTACTTGGTTTCTTAGGCAACATTAGAAGGAATTGTTTTTGTGTTGATTGATTAAAGAACGAAAAAGTTTTATCTTTATACAACACTATTCAACCCCCCCCCCCCCCCCCTTCTAGTGTTGTTTGCCATCCACAGGATCCAACACATGGGAATCAGATGGGTCGTCCGGATCGGGGGTTGTCCGGCCCGGCCGCGCCCCCCGTTCAGTCACGGGCTATGGTTCGCTGGCACGGAAGGATACGCCCGTGCCTATGTCAGCAGGCCCAGCGGCGCTATCCATGCGTCCCCCAAGCGCGCTACCCCCGGTGGGTCGAGCCGCTGCGGTTGCACGCCTCGGTCGGGCGGGGGGGTGCTACGAGGTGCGCCTGTTTCCATATAGCTCCGGATTTTCGGGGTGGCGGCCCTTTCGTGAAGTGGAGAGTTTATGGGGTATGTCGGCGGATTCGGGTGGGAGTCGGACTCCTACGATCTTTAGGTCGTAACAATTGCCCCCGGCCTTCGAGTCTAGGTGGTAGCCCGGCTCGGCTCGGAGGGCGAACCACCTTCGATATCCAGGACCATCAGTACGGGCCTTGGCCCCCGCCCGGTAGTGGCGGCGACGGCTTCGGAACTCCCGCCTTAGTGGTCATTATTACGATTTGAAAGGGGGTAGAGGAAAACGAAGCGCCTCTGCGATTGGGTTTGCGACGCGTGGATGAAGTGACCCTCACGCCAGTCGAGGCGTCGAGGACATCTCGATGGGCGCCGCGTGGCGAAAGTTCGACGACCGAGATGGCCCGGGGGCCCACTTTACAACTGAAAGGGTCTGGGAGGCGGTCGGCGGGAGTTTTTATCTCTCTCTGATTCTTCTCCGGCGTTCGATACTTCTATTTGTCGCTTGCTGGCTAGTTTGCTGCTTCCGCCGTCGGTCATCTTCTTCTAAACGCCTTCCGGATTTGAGGGATCAACAGGTAATAACAGTTAATTTCCTTCCTTTCCGACCGATGGCTTCTCGTTTCGAGGTTGGAGGAGGTAGCCGAGTGGGGGAGGAGGAGTTGGTGGGCGAGGGGGCGTCGCAGCCGGGGGTGCGGCGGCCCAGGTAAAGAGGGTCATGGCGATCCGTTGTCCCGAGAGCCATTGAATCCCTCCCATGTAGGTTGGATAGGATCAACATCAGGGAGATTCGCGTGCGGTTCGTGCGACAGCCCTATGAGGTTCGGGTTCCCGGGTCAGAGGAAGCGGTGTGTTCACCTGGAGATAATGAGGTCGGGGTCTATGTTCGGTCATTCGAGTTGGGGCTCCGCTTTCCAATCCATCCGTATTTGTTTTATTTGTTGAATTTCCTGGAGCTGCCGATATTTGCCCTAGCGCCCCGTTCTTGGGGCTTGTTAGTGGGGTTTGTCGTCTTGTGCCTTGCTTGCTCCTTGAGTCCCTCCTTGGCGTTGTTCCAGTATTTCTTTGTGATTCGGAAGAGGGGGATGTATCATTGTGTTTGCGCTAGGAGAGGGCGAGGACTTATCCTCGGGGTGCCCGACGACGTCGGCGATTGGATGAGGGAGTTCGTCTTCGTGACGGTGCCAAGCGACGTGGCGCTGATGTCGAATTGGGGGGCGCGGAATCCCTTAGTAAATGAGAGGGTGGAGCTGACTGGGGAGGATATTACCAAAGCTCAGATTTTGATGGAACTGCCCGAGGCGTGCCGTCAGTTGGCGAGTCTGACGCTGAGCAGTCGGCTCGCCCAGGACTTTTGGACCCTAGGTATCTTTGATGTTTTGTAAACTCTGGGCTAGGCTTGCCCTGATTGTCTCTCTTTTCTTTTTGTAGGCGGAGACGCGATGCGGGAGCCGGAGGAGGTGTCAGGTTTGGCCGGAGCCCCGATCTCGGAGGACACTGATCCCCGCGGGAAAGGCAAGGGGGTGGCGCGCGAGGCAGGATCCCGGGAACGTGGAGGCGGGGTTCCCCGTGGGGAGAGGGTGCATCCGGGACGGAGGGCAGCCGGGCCAGGTATCTCTGCCGGTGGGCCCGGCGAAGATTTTCATGAGGGCGCGTCCGCACGGGGGGCCAGACCCTCCGTTCCTCCGAGGGTATCAGAGGTGGTCGAGCCTCGCCGAGCGCCTGTGGTTCAAAAGTGGCCATACGGGATCCCTCCGTGGGAAATGGGGGGGTCGTTGAGTCCGGCTTGTGAGGGCGCCCTTATTCGTTTTAAGAGGACCCGAGAAGAGGTCGAGGCGTATCCCGATGACCGTCTCCATAAGTTTCCTTTTCGAGTAAGCTGCGACGAGTCGGTATTCGAGGACGCGGGAGTGGCGGCGCGCCTCGCCGAGTATTGCGTGTTACCGCGTGATCGTGAGTCTTTGACTCGTGTGGGGGCGGAACGGTTGTGTGGCTCGGCTATATGGCACGTCGTGCAGGTAAGCCGGTTTTCTTTTCTCGCCCGCGGGCTTTCTTTGTTCGTGTCCCGCTGATTTGAAGTTTATGTAGATGGTCGCGAACGTGTTAGCCCTGCGGGGCCGTACTCCTGTGGCCGTCACCAGGGCGTCTCTGGAGGTAGCGAAGGCGAACCTTGGCGAGGTCAAGGCAAAGCTGAGGGACACGGAGGCGGAGTTGGAGAGGGTTAGGAAGGCCTATGAGGTGGAGAAGGGGCGGGCTGCGTATTTCGATTCGTCCAAAGCAATGGTTGAGAACCAGCTCCAAGAAGTAACGCGAGAGAGGGATGACATCCGGTCGAAGCATACCGCGGAAGTTGTTAGCAAGGAGGCGGTGATCGGGGTACAGAGGCGGCAAATAGCAGACCTAAAGGAGGCCCTTGAGACCGAGAAAAGGGAGAAGGGTCTTGCGATGTGGCGGTTGGAGGAAAAACGGGAAGCTGAAGGCGAAATGATCGAAGCCGCTATCCGCCGCTATCATGACGAGCATGTTGTGTCGATGCTGCAAGAGGCTAAGGATGCGGCGATTCAGCAAGTGGCGAGAGATGTGAGGGCTCGGTCGGTTGAGAGGTGGCGCCGATAAAAAGGTGGGTTTGGGGAGGCCCGTACCTTCTTGTGTGAGGGTTATAAACAATGTTTTGTTGTAGTGTGTGGGAAGTTCAATGTACGGTTTAGCTATATGGGTAAATACATTGTGTTGGTCTTGTGCCAAACTGTATTCTTCCTTGTTTTGTTCGTAGACCGTCAGCTTTGTGAGGGACGTAACTGCCCCCAACTTCGCTCTGCCAAGGTCGTCGGGAGAGGGGAGTTGAGATATGTCGCGTTTAGCAGCGGTTTGCTATGAATCCCGGTGGATCAGAGGCGGGGCGTGGTTGCTTGGTCCGTACAAACGTTTGTCTAGCGTTGAAACCGAGATCCCCAATTAGTTGGGCGGCGGATTCCTGTTTCGGCCGCACCAATGGAGGTCGGACCCTTCATTGGTACGAGCGATGCCTTCTTGTTTTGGCCGCCCCGACGGTGGTCGGACTCAGTCTTGGAAGGAGCGGAGCCTTCTTGTTTTGTCCGCCCCGACGGAGGTCGGACTCAGTCTCAGGACGCGCGGCGCATAGAGAGAAGAGGCGAAGGTTGGAGTAATTTCGAATGGGGGTAATCATTTCGCCGGGATTTGGGCGGAAATTGTTGACGGTCGCATGACTAGACGTCATCCTGGCGATTCGACGACGGGCGGGAACCGAAGGGACCCGACCACTGCAGTGTTGACGCATGGCAGAGTTGACGGTTTGCCAGTACGCGAAGCGTCAGAACACGTGGGTGGGTGCTGGATAGGGCCCGGATTGGTGACGCGTGTCTCGAGGTCGACGGTCATGATGCTTTGCGCAGTCGCGTAAAAGAGAACTCAGGGAGGGGAGCGAAGCGAAGCTGATTGTTGGGCGAAGGTTTTTGGCAAGCAGTTAGAGCTCGTCAGAGATTTCATTATCCTTGCCAGAGTCGTCCTCGTGGAAGCGGTCGACGAAGTAGCGCAGGCGCCCGAGTTGTCGGCACCCATTAGGTAAGAAGCCCGTTTTATAGATGTCTTCCTCGATGTCTCCGTTTCGTGGTCAGGGGTCGGGGATGGTTGTGGAAGGGAGCTCCGCCGCGGAGACATGAGAGGTGCCTCCTGAGATTTTCGGCGTGAAGTCGGTGTTGAAGAGACCCATTGCGGAGATCTTTGAGATGTATGTCAGGCCACCGTATTCGGTTCGTGAACCGGAGCCGCAAGAGAGTGTGTGTTTCGCTGGCGACCGGGAGGTGGGAGTGTATGTCTCTTCGTTTGAGCAAGGGTTGCGCTTCCCCCCCCCATCCGTTCTTGCTGGAGGTGTTGAACTTCCTGGAGCTGCCCTTGCATCGCCTGATGCCCAATGCCATCAGTGCCGTTGTGGGGTTCCTAGTGCTGTGCGTGAGCAACCAGGTTCGCCCATCCCTGTCCTTATTTCGCCATTTATTCTCGGTGAAGAGGTTGGGGTCATGCTACTATCTCTCCGCGAAGAAGAGCCATCCGCTCATCAGGGGGTTGCCTGGGAAAATTAAGTTGTGGCGCCAGCAGTATGTGTTTGTGGAAGTGCCGGAGGATGTACTGATAAGGTCTGATTGGGCAGAGCTGAATCCCGAGGCGAAGGAGGGGGTGGAATTGGGGGACGAGGAGAAAATGGTGGCCCAGCTTTTAATGGCCATACCAGTGGAGGGCCGAGATTATCGGATGCTCGCTCGGGCTGAGATGATAGCGGCGAACATCTGGCCCGAAGGTACAGCAGATTTTGGTGTTCGTGCATCTGAAGTGCTTACGCTGAACTTTCTCTCTTTGGCAGGTCGCACAATGAGTCTGTCCCTCGAGGAAATGATGCGGCGCGCCTCGGAGCAGGCGGGGCGAGCGTCGACGAGAATTGGCCCCAAGAGGTTGCGAGAGGAAGGAGGGGTGGGGAGCTCGACTGGGGTGCCAGCGTCCACGAAGAGGAGGAAGAGGCCGACGAGGGCGTCCGTACCTGATGCGCCGGGGTGGGGGGAAGCCGGGCAGCAGGAGGGTGGAACCGGGGAGGGGATAGCAAACCCCGTCATCGACCTGGAGGGCAGGGATGAAGGGTCGACAGGGGGAGGGGTGGAAGTGCCCCGAACGAGGCCGTCTAGCCCCCTGGCATCTGTAGGAGGGGAGGGGGCGGCTGCTATCGGTCAGTCGGGGCGGGCCGAAACGTCGGGTGGCCCGACCGGGTCCGCAGGATGGGACAGTTGGCCCTATGGTTGTCCCATGTTCGGTCTCGAGAGGGCCGCCGATCCCCGCTGTGAGGCCTCATTGGTTAAGTTCAAGGCCAAGAGGTCCGATGTCGAGGGTTATTCCGACGAGGCGCTTCATCGGGCGCCGTACAAAGTAGCGAGTGATGAGTCCGTGTTTGAGGACGGAGGCGTAGCGGCGAGGCTGGCGGAGAACATTTTCCTGCCCCGCGATAGGGTGGCGCTGGAGGCGGTGGAGCCCGAGGGTCTGTGTGGGACCGCGGTGTTGCACGGCGTCCAGGTAGGATTTGTAAGACGGATGACGTTTTTCAGTGGGTTTTATTGAACGCCCTAAATGGGTTCACTTTTCTGCGTTTCTTTATTCAGATCGTCAACTTGATGCTTGGGATGATGAGGCACGTGCCAGCCATACATAAGGCCGAGGGTGCCGTGGATAGAGTGGCGGCCGAGTTTGCCGCCTTTCGTAAGAGCGCTGGCGAGGACCTGGCGAAGGAGAGGGAGAGGGGCGGCCAATATGATGCGGAGGTAGAGCGCCTGAAGGCGGTCGTGTCCGATCATGAGCTGCAGGCGGCCGAGGCTGGAGAGAGAGCGAAGGAGCTGGAGGAGGCCCTTAGGAGGGAGGAAGCTCGTGCGGAGGATCTGGCGGGGCGTGCCAAGGCCGCCGAGGAGGAGTTGGCTCGTAGGGTCGAGGAATTTCGGACGTATCAGGAGAAGACCGTCATTCCCGCCCTCGCAGATTCTATGTCCCAGGGCATGGAGAAAGGCCGCACGGAGGGGTGGGAATCCTGCTTGGCTCGGATGAAGGAGAAGGTGGCGGGCCTGTTCCCGCCGGTTGAGCTCGACCTTGACGGGCTCTTAGCTTGCAGCGACGAGGATGGGGGATGGAGACGGAGGGGAGGGCGACGAGGCAGAGGCCGGCGGGGCGGTGGGAGATTCCCCCGAAGGGGACGGGGAGGGCGTCGTGACTGGCAGAGGCGCCAAGTAGTTTTGTATAGGCGTTTTTTTAATGAAAGAAAGTGAAGTTATGTGGGGTTGATACCCGCATTTTTCTGGGATCTTCTACCTGTGTGTGTGCAGAAATTCCCTTTTAGAGTTACGCTTTGGTGCGGCTGTCTCTATCCCGGCGTTGGGGGAGGTGTGTTAACTCCCTTTATTTCGTGTAGCGTGCCCGAGAAAATTTACAGCGGGTTAGCCTCCCCTTTTCGGGGGTTGCTCCCGTGCCTAGGTGCGCCCGAGCTATAACTAGTGGTCAACCGGGAGTAGTCTTTCCATTATCTATTATTAATATTTTACTAAACAGGATCGGCCCGTAGGCATAACGTTGAATCGCTCTAGGTAGGTTGATGTTCTCATCGTATTTGATTCGCCTCTCCCCGGCGTCGTGCCCCTGAAAAGGGGTGTGGAGTTGATTCAGAGGGTTCCCACTCGGGGTAGGGGTGGATGGTCGTGTCGAAGCCGGGCGGTGGCTTTGGCCCTCGTTCCCAGAATTGGGGGGAGAGGGAGTCCTTGGTGGTTGCTCTATCCCGCGGGGCCTTGTTGCTCCCATCGACTGGAGTCTCCGTGTGATAGGCGCAAAGGGACGTGGTCCGCAGCCAATCTGTACGTCTTCCTGGCGTATGCGGTCCAGGGGAAGTTGATGAGTGGAAGGAGGGGCGCTACCGGTGTAAGCGGAGTAGCCTGATGGAGTACGCCGGCGCTCGGGGGCGAGTCCCCTGCTGTTGGGGCGACTCTGGCGGCTGCCGGGGTGTCCGATGGGGTGATTTGGCAGGTCTGTCCCATCCATCGGGTTGTCTGCCAGCCGCGCCTGCGTCCGCGGGGCGTCCGTGGAGAGGCATGGTATGCCATTGGAGCACCGGTTCCCGTGCCTTAAGTTGTCTAGAGGAAGGAGGGGAGCAGCAGGCCGGGTGACCGTCGTGTAAAAGGAATATCCTATTTGGGGATCGTTTACTTGGGCAGTCGGTGATACTCGTATTTTCCGCGTATTTTAGGGGGAGAGAGTGGCGAAAGTACTGGTCTTTCTTCAGATTCTCTCTCTCGCCCCCCTCTCCTCCGAAGAAGCTGAGGGGGAGGGGAATTTATAATGGTGTATTTTTGCCTCCTCCATTTCCTCATCATGGAGAGCTGGGGCCATCTTGGAATTTCGTTCTTTGGGGAGCGTTCCCGATGGGTGACGTCTGATGTGACTCCTCAGCTCCTGTTTTTCGACGGGCGTGCCGTTTATCAGTGGCGCTCGTCCCGAGTGTCCTTTTGGGTTGGACAAGTCATTTCGGGTGTCGGCTTTATAGGTGTCAGGCGTTATTCCTCAGGGATGGCTCCGCGTTGGGGTTGCCTCGATTTGCGGACCCTGATTCGTTTCCCGAGGTTTGAGGAGAGGGGTCGCAGGCCCTTTCTGGGGAGGGCGGGTATAGGGCCGTCGGCTACCCCGCATATGGCGCTCCGGTTTGGGTGGCCAAGCTCCGTGAGCTTGCCCCGGAGGTCTTCTTTGGGGGGGAGTGTAACGACTGCTTTTCATGTATCTGGATTTATTATAATATAATATATGTTTTGGTGGATTTTCTCCTCATGTGTGGTTTTCGTCTCCGTAACTTTCATTTCCGATCGTTTCGTCGTATTTTCTCGTTTCTTCCTTAGGATTGTCGATTTCGAAGTATGTCATTCGTGACGGACTTCATAACGGTCGTATCTTACTATTAGATCAAGCCTAGGAGTCTTAGGAATCGATCCCGGGGCCCCGCGCTCCGTATCGGTACTTTTGGTGCTTATTAGCCGGTGTAAGAAGGGGCACTGACCGACTAGATGACGATCCAGTCGGTCGGCAATCCTTCTCGGACCGACTAGTTAGCTTTCTAAATTTCTCAGGAGTAACTGTTTATCGTTAGTCGGTCTAAGAACGTTGGTTGACCGACTAGGTTGCAAACTAGTCGGTCGGCAATGCTTCTTTAACCGACTAACACATCATCTAATTTTAGTATCAGTTACTGTTTACTCTTAGTCGGTCTAAGAACGTTCATCGACCGACTAGATGCTAAACTAGTCGGTCAGTATTTGTTCATGGACCGACTAATTCTAAATCCTATTTTCGTTCAGAAGTTACTGTTTGCACTTAGTCGGTCTGCGTTGGTCGACCGACCGACTAGTTGCCAAACTAGTCGGTCAGTGGTTGCTCTTTGACCGACTAATCTGTGTTAAAACCCTAATTTCTGGGCAGCCGCCAGCCCATCCTATTTATACCCCTCCCAAACGTTTTCTTCTTCCTCCACTCGACCCAAAACCCTAAAATCTCCCCCATTGAGCCCTCATCTTCCTCCAAGACCTATTCCTTCATCCCAAGCCCTAGATTCATCATCTAAACCCTCCATCCACTCATTCTACCTCTCATCTTCCCCAAAATCTCACCAAATCCCCAAAATCCCCCAAAAACCCTAATTCTCCAAACTTCTCCAATCTTTTCCAGATCTGATCCTAGGGTTCTCCGGAGTGTTTCTTCCGTTTCCTCTCGGTAAGAAATCGACCTCTTGACGTTTTTATATCCTATTTGTATTTTTATGAAACCCTAATGAAATTTCATGTTGTTTGATGTTTGTTTCCCCATAACAGCGATTTCCCCCGTAGATTAGCATCCGCGAGACGAACCTTCATGATCGTCATTCCCGGTGCTAGGCAAGTGAAACTTGCCACCTAGGGTTTAGGCCATGTTTTAGGCCATTTGCTTGTTGTAGGCGTAAAAGAGGCTAGGCGACGAAATGATACTCGCCTAGGCGCAAATTGGGGAACTAGCTTGACAACGAAGCTAGTTCCAACATATATCATGTTGCACAATTACCATGTCATGTTTACTTTCCATTGACGGTACGCGAATTAATTGTCATGTCATTGTATTCTTTAAGTGTTGCTGTGATTGCGTAGCTTCGCTACAATACTTGTGTTCCTGGCTCGTGACCAGAAGTGAGCATAATGAGTTGCTAACCCCAACGCTCGATATTGAATTGTGAAATAGGAAAACAAGCTCCCGTGCGGGGCAACCCTGGCTCACTTGCTGGGCTCATGTACATGGACCCTGGCTTGTTTACGTGTGGGATGGGGTAAGGGTTAAGCGGCCAGTCAACTGGGAGTCTGCTTGATCAGCAACTGCAGTTGAAAGGCGTAAACTCTGGGGTGGGGTAGTGTTTAGTGCCGATCGGTGTGAATGATGAACCATTCAGCTGAAGGGCGTAAACATCTACAAACAACAGTGAAACGTGAATAGTGTTTAGTGCCGATCGGTGTGAATGATGAACCATTCAGCTGAAGGGCGTAAACATCTACAAAACAACGTGAATAGTGAATTGATTGAGATTGTTAGTAGCTTGGCTACTCTTGTCTTGTCCCGTTAATTGTTCTCTTGTACTTATTGTTCACCATGTCTTGATTGTGCACTCATGTTATAACTGCCATGTCATGCATACTATAACTGCTAGGTTGCTAGTTGCCTTACTTTCAGTTTCCTTGCCCAAGTCTTTTAGACTTGCTGACATGTGCCCCTTTACTCTTTTGGGTGACACATGTTAGATCCTGAGCCTGAGTACCTTGTTGAGGACGAGGGGTTTGCTGACGCCGAGCCCGAGCTTGTGTTTGACGGGGAGTACGTGGACATTGGGGACCAGTCCTAGTGTCTTCGTTGTGTTCTACTTTTGTTTAGACAGTTGTTTTGTTATCGGTGCGTAGCACCTATACCTTATTATGTCGTTGCTTTTGTTGGCCTTGTTCTGGGCCTTTAGACTCTTTCTTTTAGCCTGGTGGCTTTTCTGGATGTTGGACTTATGTTCATGTTGGACAATTTATGAGATGTGAGATTTTATTTCAGTCTCTTCTTGTGTTATTATTGTTGTTCCGTTTTGGTTACAGGGACCTGCTTACGTTTTATTGACGCTTATCGGGTTTGGGGCTTCACAGCTCCACTCTCGTGCGGACCTTTTCACGTCTCGCCTCCATTTTAGGGAAGCGGGTCGTGACAGGTTTTGTTGGTGGCCCATGCAGGTCCTTCTGTAACTGCGATTGTCGGAAGAGCGATTATAATATTAGAATGTCCAATAAACTAAGTTTGACGTCCGATGTCATAAGCTATGAGTCTAATCTGATTCGTTTTCTGTGTCACTAGATGGCAGGAAGACGTTTCACCTGTGGTGGGGGTAGTGGTGTGATCCCTCATGATGAGGAGCCTGAGCGGGAACCCACCAACGGGGAGATGATGCGGATGATGCTCCAGATGATGCAAGTGCAGCAGGGCGTGCTCCTGCAAGTCCAGAATGCTCCACTTGCTCGAGCTGCCCGGGCTCTTCCGGATGCCCCTCGCTCTGAGCCAGGAGCGAAGCAATTTCGGGAGTTGGGTCCCGCATATTTTGATGGGTCTGAGGGTCCTCTGGCTGCCGATGAGTGGATTCGGAACATAGAGGATAATCTGAAGATGGTCAAGATCACCCCGGCTGGATGGGTTGATTTGGCGAAGAGGCAACTCAAGGATAATGCTCGGAATTGGTGGGATGCGGAAGAGAAGATGTTGGTGGAGCCGATAGCTTGGGCTACCTTCAAGGCCAGATTTGAGGGTGAGTTCTTCCCGAAAGCTGCCAGGGAAGAGATGCTGCAGCGTTTTATCGATTTGAAGCAGGGGAGCTCGTCGGTGGACCTATATCACCAAGAGTTCATGAGGCTGAGTCGGTTTGCACCAAAGATGGTGCAGGACGCTGAGGAGAGAGCTCAGAGGTTCCTGCAGGGACTTGCTTCGGAGCTCCAGAGTTTTGTGACCTCTTCTGACCGGGAGTCTTATCAGAAGGTTCTAGTAGCAGCCAAGAGGCAGGAGCTGCTCGTGAACCAGAGGAGGCGGTCTATTGTTGGTGCTGGGAAGAGGCATGTGGAACAGGCGAGAGCTGTGGTTAGACCTGGATTCAGGCCTAATCAGTCTGCTCAGTTTAAGAGGCCAGGAGGGCCTATTCTGAAGACTTGCCATTTCTGCGGCAAGCCTGGCCACATCAAGGATCAGTGTCGGAAGTTTTTGGGCCAGTGTCTGGTTTGTGGTGATGCTTCCCATGTCACGAAGGATTGTCGGCATGCGGGTCCGCTGCGGAGGGCACCTGTTGCAGCTCAGCCGTTGCAGCAGCGAGCGTCTGTTCCTGCTGGACGTGGAGCAGCTCTTGTTCCGCAGGGGCAGGCTTTTCGGCAGGCTGTCCCGCCGAGGAGGCAGGCTTTTCTGATGACCGCTGCGGAGAGCGAGGCTGTGGATGAGGTTATCGCAGGTAATCCTCAATCTAGCTGTTACTTTCCTAGCTGGTTTTTTGATTGTGTTGTTTGCTTGAACATGATTGTTTGCTAGACTAGGGTTTGATTGTTAATTGCTTGTTAGGTGTGATTTTGGTGTGCACATTTCCTGCACGAGTCCTCTTTGACTCTGGTGCATCGATGTGCATTATTTCTCGGAGCTTCGTGGAGAGGCATTCCTTGTCGACGTCCCCTCTTCCCAAGAGTTGGAATATCGTTACAGGGAATGGCGTGGTCTCGGTGCATCGTGGTTGCAATTCTTGCTCGTTGGTGGTCTGTGGACATGAGCTTTTCGCTGATTTCATTGTCCACGACATCATCAAATATGATGCAGTTCTTGGGATGGACTGTCTTGCGAGCTTCTATGTTACGATCGACTGTCGAAAGAAGAAGGTGGTGTTCGAGATTCCCGGACATCCAGTATTTGAGTTCAGTCGTGGTAGCAGTTCGCTTGGTCCTGTCAGATTTCGGGCCAGGCCGGTGGAGGCTGTGGCTATGCAGATGGAGCTGGAGTGGCCAGCTGTGGTGCGTGATTTCGGCGACGTCTTTCCCGAGGAGATGTCTGGTTTGCCGCCTGATCGAGCCCTAGAATTTTCTATCGATCTTGTCCTAGGTGCGCAGCCGATTTCGAAGGCGCCGTATCGTATGGCACCTGCAGAATTGGAAGAGTTGCGGAAGCAGTTGGATGAGCTTTTGCAGAAGGGTTATATTAATCCTAGCGTGTCTCCGTGGGGAGCACCGGTGCTGCTAGTGAAGAAGAAGGATGGTTCGCGTCGCATGTGCGTGGACTATCGGGAGTTGAATGCGGTGACCATTAAGAATAAATACCCGTTGCCTCGCATCGATGATATTTTTGATCAGCTTGGAGGTTCGAGGGTGTTTTCTAAGTTGGATTTGAGGAGTGGTTACCATCAGTTGAAGGTGAAGAAGGATGATGTTCCGAAAACAGCGTTCAGGACGAAGTATGGACACTATGAGTTTGTGGTTATGCCTTTCGGCGTAACTAACGCACCCGCAGTTTTCATGAATCTGATGAACCTGATTTTCTACGAATTTTTGGATAAGTTTGTCGTTATCTTCATTGACGACATTCTGATCTATTCGAAGTCGGAGGAAGAGCATGCCTCGCACTTAAGGACGGTGTTGGAGATCTT
Organism: Scilla litardierei; assembly: GCA_030789695.1. Classification (NCBI taxonomy): domain Eukaryota; kingdom Viridiplantae; phylum Streptophyta; class Magnoliopsida; order Asparagales; family Asparagaceae; genus Scilla; species Scilla litardierei. The sequence goes on from CM061141.1 coordinate 41,803,416, forward strand.
GAGGAAGCATCGTTTGTATGCTAAGTTTTCGAAGTGCGAGTTCTGGCTGGATAGAGTTGCTTTTCTCGGGCATGTGGTGACTGGAGATGGTATTTCAGTGGATCCCGAGAAGATTAGGGCCATCAGAGAGTGGCCTGTTCCGTCGTCTGCGTCTGAGATTCGGAGTTTCCTTGGACTTGCTGGTTATTATCGGCAATTCATTAAGGACTTTTCTCGTATTGCTGAGCCAATGACCAGGTTGACGCGGAAGGAAGTTGCTTTTGTTTGGTCGGGTGATTGCGAGAGTGCTTTTGGTGTTCTGAAGGAGAGGTTGACGACTGCCCCTATTCTTGTTGTGCCTGATCGCAGCGGTGGATTTGAGATCTTTTGCGATGCTTCTGGCAAGGGTCTCGGTTGTGTGTTGCATCAGCACGGACATGTTGTGGCGTATGCGTCTCGTCAGCTTAAGGTTCATGAGAAGAATTACCCGACGCATGATTTGGAGTTGGCTGCCGTTGTGTTTGCTCTTAAGATTTGGAGGCACTTCCTGCTGAGTGAGAAAGTGAAGATTTTCACCGATCACAAAAGCTTGCAGTACATTTTCACTCAGAAGGAGCTCAACATGCGACAGCGTCGATGGTTGGAGCTTATGGCGGATTATGAGATTGATTTGCAGTTTCACCCTGGCAAGGTGAATGTGGTCCCTGATGCTTTGAGTAGGCTTCCAGCGGTGATGATTTTGACCTCGCAGTGGAGGTTGCAGCAGGATTTTTGTGAGTCTGGCGTGGAGATTGTTCTTCCTGGGGAGGCTTCGTCGTTGATGTACATGCAGGTACAGTCGACGATCGTGGATCGGATTAAGGCTGGCCAGGCTGAGGATCCGAGGCTGGTGAAGATTCGGGAGCAGGTGGAAGCCGGTCTGCGGACTGACTTTTTGATTCATGAGGATGGCTCGCTGAGGTTTGGAGCCAGGTTGTGTGTGCCAGCTGGGGATATCAGAGAGGAATTGATGGTGGAGGCACACAGTTCGCCGTATTCTGTGCATCCTGGTGGCACCAAGATGTACCAGGATCTTCGTCTGAATTATTGGTGGCATGGTATGAAGAGGAGTGTGGCTCGGAGTGTAGCCAAGTGCTTGGTTTGCCAGCAAGTGAAGGCGGAGCATCAGCGTACGGCCGGGTTGCTACAACCGCTTCCGATTCCGGAGTGGAAGTGGCAACACATCACTATGGATTTCGTGACTGGACTACCTCGGAGTCCGAAGCAGAATGACGCGATTTGGGTGATCGTAGATCGATTGACCAAATCTGCGCACTTTATTCCGTTCCGAGTGGGACAGTCCACTGAGGCGCTAGCAAGGAGATACATGGAGGTAAAATTCTTTTACTCTCCGTTTTATTTCCTTTTCCTAGTTTGGATAGTGATGTAACGTGAATCGTGCAGGAGGTTGTGCGACTTCATGGAGTCCCCGTGAGTATCGTGTCGGACAGAGACACGAGGTTCACATCTCAGTTCTGGCAGAGTTTGCAGAAGAGCTTGGGTATGCGTCTGAGTTTCAGCACGGTGTACCATCCGCAGACAGATGGCCAGTCCGAGAGGACGATTCAGATTTTGGAGGACATGCTGAGGACGTGCATGTTGGATTTCAAGGGTTCGTGGGAGGACCATCTGCATTTGGTGGAGTTCTCTTACAACAACAGCTTCCAGGCGAGTATTGGCATGGCGCCTTTCGCCGCTCTTTATGGGAGGAAATGTCGATCGCCATTGAGTTGGGATGACGTTGGTGATCGGGAGTTGTTGGGACCTGAGATGATCGTGGAGGCCGTGGATATCGTTAGGAATATTCGGGAGAGGTTGAGAATTGCTCAGGACCGTTTTAAGCATTGGGCGGATGCTAAACGCCGTCCTTTGGAGTTTCAGCCGGGCGACCATGTGTTCTTGAAGATTTCCCCGAATCGCGGTGTGATTCGTTTTGGGAAGCGTGGGAAGTTGAGCCCGCGATACATTGGACCGTTTGACATTTTGGAGAGGATTGGCGAGGTAGCTTATCGCTTGGCCTTGCCACCATCTTTGGAAGGAGTTCACAATGTTTTCCATGTGTCGCAGCTTCGTCGATACATTAGCGATCCATCTCATGCTGTGGATTTTTCGGAGATTACCGTTCGCCCCGATATGACGTATGACCAGCATCCAGTGCAGATTCTGGACAGGCGTCAGAAATCGCTTCGGAACAAGATTGTCAATCTAGTGAGGGTGATGTGGCGACACGGCTCACCTGGAGAGTCTACTTGGGAGAATGAGGATGAGATGCGAGAGCGTTTCCCACTTTTGTTTCCGGACTCGTGAGTATTCGGAAATTCCGAGGACGGAATTTTTCTTAAGTTGGGGAGGATGTAACGACTGCTTTTCATGTATCTGGATTTATTATAATATAATATATGTTTTGGTGGATTTTCTCCTCATGTGTGGTTTTCGTCTCCGTAACTTTCATTTCCGATCGTTTCGTCGTATTTTCTCGTTTCTTCCTTAGGATTGTCGATTTCGAAGTATGTCATTCGTGACGGACTTCATAACTGTCGTATCTTACTATTAGATCAAGCCTAGGAGTCTTAGGAATCGATCTCGGGGCCCCGCGCTCCGTATCGGTACTTTTGGTGCTTATTAGCCGGTGTAAGAAGGGGCACCGACCGACTAGATGACGATCCAGTCGGTCGGCAATCCTTCTCGGACCGACTAGTTAGCTTTCTAAATTTCTCAGGAGTAACTGTTTATCGTTATTCGGTCTAAGAACGTTGGTTGACCGACTAGGTTGCAAACTAGTCGGTCGGCAATGCTTCTTTAACCGACTAACACATCATCTAATTTTAGTATCAGTTACTGTTTACTCTTAGTCGGTCTAAGAACGTTCATCGACCGACTAGATGCTAAACTAGTCGGTCAGTATTTGTTCATGGACCGACTAATTCTAAATCCTATTTTCGTTCAGAAGTTACTGTTTGCACTTAGTCGGTCTGCGTTGGTCGACCGACCGACTAGTTGCCAAACTAGTCGGTCAGTGGTTGCTCTTTGACCGACTAATCTGTGTTAAAACCCTAATTTCTGGGCAGCCGCCAGCCCATCCTATTTATACCCCTCCCAAACGTTTTCTTCTTCCTCCACTCGACCCAAAACCCTAAAATCTCCCCCATTGAGCCCCCATCTTCCTCCAAGACCTATTCCTTCATCCCAAGCCCTAGATTCATCATCTAAACCCTCCATCCACTCATTCTACCTCTCATCTTCCCCAAAATCTCACCAAATCCCCAAAATCCCCCAAAAACCCTAATTATCCAAACTTCTCCAATCTTTTCCAGATCTGATCCTAGGGTTCTCCTGAGTGTTTCTTCCATTTCCTCTCGGTAAGAAATCGACCTCTTGACGTTTTTATATCCTATTTGTATTTTTATGAAACCCTAATGAAATTTCATGTTGTTTGATGTTTGTTTCCCCATAACAGCGATTTCCCCCGTAGATTAGCATCCGCGAGACGAACCTTCGTGATCGTCATTCCCGGTGCTAGGCAAGTGAAACTTGCCACCTAGGGTTTAGGCCATGTTTTAGGCCATTTGTTTGTTGTAGGCGTAAAAGAGGCTAGGCGACGAAATGATACTCGCCTAGGCGCAAATTGGGGAACTAGCTTGACAACGAAGCTAGTTCCGACATATATCATGTTGCACAATTACCATGTCATGTTTACTTTCCATTGACGGTACGCGAATTAATTGTCATGTCATTGCATTCTTTAAGTGTTGCTGTGATTGCGTAGCTTCGCTACAATACTTCTGTTCCTGGCTCGTGACCAGAAGCGAGCATAATGAGTTGCTAACCCCAACGCTCGATATTGAATTGTGAAATAGGAAAACAAGCTCCCGTGCGGGGCAACCCTGGCTCACTTGCTGGGCTCATGTACATGGACCCTGGCTTGTTTACGTGTGGGATGGGGTAAGGGTTAAGCGGCCAGTCAACTGGGAGTCTGCTTGATCAGCAACTGCAGTTGAAAGGCGTAAACTCTGGGGTGGGGTAGTGTTTAGTGCCGATCGGTGTGAATGATGAACCATTCAGCTGAAGGGCGTAAACATCTACAAACAACAGTGAAACGTGAATAGTGTTTAGTGCCGATCGGTGTGAATGATGAACCATTCAGCTGAAGGGCGTAAACATCTACAAAACAACGTGAATAGTGAATTGATTGAGATTGTTAGTAGCTTGGCTACTCTTGTCTTGTCCCGTTAATTGTTCTCTTGTACTTATTGTTCACCATGTCTTGATTGTGCACTCATGTTATAACTGCCATGTCATGCATACTATAACTGCTAGGTTGCTAGTTGCCTTACTTTCAGTTTCCTTGCCCAAGTCTTTTAGACTTGCTGACATGTGCCCCTTTACTCTTTTGGGTGACACATGTTAGATCCTGAGCCTGAGTACCTTGTTGAGGACGAGGGGTTTGCTGACGCCGAGCCCGAGCTTGTGTTTGACGGGGAGTACGTGGACACTGGGGACCAGTCCTAGTGTCTTCGTTGTGTTCTACTTTTGTTTAGACAGTTGTTTTGTTATCGGTGCGTAGCACCTATACCTTATTATGTCGTTGCTTTTGTTGGCCTTGTTCTGGGCCTTTAGACTCTTTCTTTTAGCCTGGTGGCTTTTCTGGATGTTGGACTTATGTTCATGTTGACAATTTATGAGATGTGAGATTTTATTTCAGTCTCTCCTTGTGTTATTATTGTTGTTCCGTTGTGGTTACAGGGACCTGCTTACGTTTTATTGACGCTTATCGGGTTTGGGGCTTCACAGCTCCACTCTCGTGCGGACCTTTTCACGTCTCGCCTCCATTTTAGGGAAGCGGGTCGTGACAGGGAGCGAGTACGTAGCTCGGCCCGTGCCCCTCTCCGGTTTGGGTGGCGAGGATTGGTCCTGCCCTGGAGTCTTTGAGAGGGCGGGTATTGGGCCGTCGCCTCCCCGCAGCCTCTATAGTCGGACGAGTATTGGGCCGTCGCCTACCCCGCATATGGCGCTCCGGTTTGGGTGGCCAAGCTCCGTGAGCTTGCCCCGGAGGTCTTCTTTGGGGGGGAGCGAGTACGCAGCTCGGCCCGTGCCCCTCTCCGGTTTAGGTGGCGAGGATTGGTCCTGCCCCGGAGTCTTTGAGAGGGCGGGTATTGGGCCGTCGCCTCCCCGCAGCCTCTATAGTCGGACGGGTATTGGGCCGTCGCCTACCCCGCATATGACGCTCCGGTTTGGGTGGCCAAGCTCCGTGAGCTTGCCCCGGAGGTCTTCTTTGGGGGGGAGCGAGTACGCAGCTCGGCCCGTGCCCCTCTCCGGTTTGGGTGGCGAGGATTGGTCCTGCCCCGGAGTCTTTGAGAGGGCGGGTATTGGGCCGTCGCCTCCCCGCAGCCTCTATAGTCGGACGGGTATTGGGCCGTCGCCTACCCCGCATATGGCGCTCCGGTTTGGGTGGCCAAGCTCCGTGAGCTTGCCCCGGAGATCTTCTTTGGGGGGGATCGAGTACGCAGCTCGGCCCGTGCCCCTCTCCGGTTTGGGTGGCGAGGATTGGTCCTGCCCCGGAGTCTTTGCGAGGGCGGGTATTGGGCCGTCGCCTCCCCGCAGCCTCTATAGTCGGACGGGTATTGGGCCGTCGCCTACCCCCCATATGGCGCTCCGGTTTGGGTGGCCAAGCTCCGTGAGCTTGCCCCGAAGATCTTCTTTGGGGGGGAGCGAGTACGCAGCTCGGCCCGTGCCCCTCTCCGGTTTGGGTGGCGAGGATTGGTCCTGCCCCGGAGTCTTTGAGAGGGCGGGTATTGGGCCGTCGCCTCCCCGCAGCCTCTATAGTCGGACGGGTATTGGGCCGTCGCCTACCCCGCATATGGCGCTCCGGTTTGGGTGGCCAAGCTCCGTGAGCTTGCCCCGGAGGTCTTCTTTAGGGGGGACCGAGTACGCAGCTCGGCCCGTGCCCCTCTCCGGTTTGGGTGGCGAGGACCGGTCCTGCCCCGGAGTCTTTGAGAGTTTTGAACTGAAATTTTCATGCAGAATAGGCGAAATTCGAAGATACGAAAGGGGACAAGATATTTCATTCATGACTTACAGTTTCCGACTATACCACGACCGGCGCTCCACGTCCTTTAGAGTGATTAGCCCGTCCTTCTCAGGGGGGGCTTTGGGGGGCGCGATCGGTCCTGTTCCCCTCCGCGGTGGCATCGGCTGGAGCTAACTCTGGATGGTAGGGGTCATACCTCCGCCCGGTTGAGTCGATCTTCAGGTTCATCTCTGGTCCCTTGTGCTTGGTCGACCCCACGTAGCAGCTTCTAGACAGCTTCTAGCTTCCCCGTACGATCCCTACCCCTCGGGGGGTTTGGAACTTGACCATCTGGTGGAGAAGGCTTGGGAGCGCTCCGATGGCCGTCATGTAAGGTCGTCCTATGATCCCGTTGTACGCCGACGTAATGTCGACCACAACGAACAGTGTCATTAGAGTGACGACCTGCGACTCTTCTCCGAGGGTTATCGACAAGGTGATCACTCCACTGATGGGGGTCGAGTGACCGGTGAAGCCGACGAGGGGTCCGGTACAGGGTCTCAGGTCCGTCGGCCTTAACCCCATCTTTTCGATTGTGGACATGAACAGGATGTCGCAGGAGCTCCCTGTGTCGATCAGGAGGCGACTGACGATGGCCGTCCCAATCTGAGCCTCGATGACGATGGCGTCGTCATGGGCCAGCTCGACTCCCTCTAGATCCTCGTCGCTGAAAGTAATGGGAGGGTAGGCCATCCTTCTCCCTCTCGGATCCCCTCCAAGATCCGCCGTCATCACTTGTCTCGCATACGCATTTTCGCTTAACGACGATGCTCCTCCGGAGGATGGCCCGCCGCATATCGTGTTTATGCGCATGACGGGTTTCGGGGGGTGAAGCTCTTCCCGCTCGCCGTTTGCAGGAGGGTCTGCCCTCCGTGCCCTTCGGTGGTTCCCCTCCTCTCGGTCCGGTCTCCGGCCTCCGACGAAGCCCCCCCAGGTGGCCCGTCTGGATCAGCCGCTCGATTTCCCTTTTGAGGGTGAAGTAGTCGTCGGTGTCGTGGCCATGGTCCCGGTGGTACCGGCAGTATTTTTTGAAATCGCTCCGGGCCGTATCCGACTTCATTTCTCGGGGTGGCTCCGGCAGCAGTCCGGCTCTTGTAGCCGCGGCCATCACCTCGATCAGGGGGGCATTGAGTTGCGTGTAATGTGCCCCTAGGGGGCCTTCTTGTCTCGGGATGACTCGAGTGAGCCCTTGTGCCGGAGCGAACTCGCACGCCGGGCCAGGGCGATCTTGTGGGCGAGGCCCCGGCGGTTCCCGCCTTGGTCGGGCCAGCTGGTCGCGACCTCGGTGCCCCTCTTCTTCCCTCGGCCGAGGGTGTGACCGGGGTTCGCCTTGGGATGGTTTCGCCGGGGGGAATAGGGCCTTTGCGTCGAGAGTCTCTTCGGCCAACGCGTGCCTCTCCGCCATAGCAACCAACGCCTCATAGTCAGTCGGCGGATCCCGGAGCAGGGATTTGTGGAGGCTCCGAGTCCGCAACCCCGTTTTGAAGGCCAGCATAAGCACCTCATCGCCGCATGTCACCACCGCCCGTCTCTCCTCCTGAAAGCGGTGGAGGTATCTGCCCGTTGTCTCTCCCTCCCCTTGGACTATCGTGCTGAGATAGTCTAAAGGCTTCTTTTTCGTCCGCCCGGCCCGGAACTCTTGGCAGAACTTGTGGGACAGCTCGCCAAAGCTCCCAACGGATCTCGCGGGCAAGCCAAAGTACCAGTCCAACGCGGTGTCCCTCAGGCTTTGTGAGAAATGTCAGCATAGGAACGCCTCATCCACATCATGCGCCTCCATCGCCCCCCGGTATTGCTGCACGTGCATGAGGGGGTCACCTCTCCCATTGTACGTGGCCAAGTGAGGGGGTTTGAACCTTATGGGCCTTGGGGCAGACGTGATCCACCGTGCAAGCGGCGTGGCCTCCTCCGGATAGGTAGGGCGATCGAGCGCATCCCCTCTCCGCCACTCGGGGGTCTGGCTTCGGTCGCGCCTCGACCGCCGACGGTCCTCCGGCCCCGGGGAGTAGCCCGACGGTCGTCTGGCGGGGCTCCTTCCTTGGGTCGAGGATTCGACGGGTTGTGGGCTACGGTTCTCCCAGCACCAGCGCCTCCCGGCCAGCTCCCCTTGGGCCTCCATCCGTTCTTGATTCTCCCAAAGAAGCCTCTCGCGCTCGGCGGTGAGGAAGCGTAGTTGTCGACAAACGGCTTCCTCGCGCAGGGAATCGGAGGGGTGGTGCAGGCGATGCGGGTTGCCTCCTCCTGGTGGGGACCTGGTCAGCAACGGGTCCCGCCCGTCCCCGAGCCGCCGACCCGTCGCCGTTACTTCCAGGATTTCTCGGTTGCTCCTGTTCTCCCTCCTTAGCCTCTCGCGCTCTGCGACGATGAGGCGGAGTTGGCGGCGAGCGGCCTCTTCATCCTGGTAGGCCCTTCGGGCGGTCTCGGCCGCTTCGTCCAAACGCCTTTGCGTGGCGGCCGCCTCCGCCAGGCGCCTCCACCGCCGCGCAACTTCCATCTCCTCTTCCAGGAGCCTCTGCTGGGCCGCAATCTCCTCGGCGACCCCCTGTTCTCCCCCTCCTCCTCGAACTGAGGGTGGAGATTCTGCCTCACGTTCTGGGGCTTCGAGGGGCCGGGCTGAGGCTCCGTTCCCGCCGCCGGATAGCCTCCCCTGGCCTGAGTGACGGCCTCGAAGCTCTTCAGGACGGCGTGGGCCGAAGTATGTTCAGTTTTGGTGCCCATCCCCAGAAGGGGGTCGGGCGCCGGGGTGATTAGTAGAGAGAGCGGTTCCTGACCCACGGGATCTTTGCTGTGGTCAGGGTTCTGAGAGATCGGCATGGAGTCTAACATGGGTGTTACCCTTCGTTCCCACAGACGGCGCCAATTGTTACGAGGTGGAACTCGCGTACAATGAATTTGTATTGTGGAGAACCAAGGGCACGGTCGTTATATGGAGATGAGGGTTTAGGTGGGCTGTTTAACAAGTGATTAGTGGGGTGAAGAGGTTGGACTTGTCACCGGGGGTGATCACAGGGTAGAATCTCACCAGATGCGGCAGAGGAAGGTTGGATGGCAGGAGGCCGAAGTTGATGTTGGCCAAGGGGCGAGCTTTCCTGCAACACGAGCAACTCGTCAGAAGGGCGGGGTTGGGGTTCAACCCTTAGCCCCTCCGATGCCTAAGTCAGTAATAGGACTTAAAACGGGGGCTAGGCACGTCGGTCGGACTAACGGTGTGTCGACCGCACGTGGAGAGCTATAAGTGGGAGAACAAAGATATGGACGACCTTTGTTCTCGTGTGTGAATGATAGATTGAGAGAGAATTTTCCAACCCCCTCCCTGTAAGAGGAGAGGGGGTATTTATACCTGACGGGAGATGACTAGGCGTGCTGAGCTGGCTCGGTTGTCAGCGGAAGCTTCGGACAAGGACGTCGGGAACAGGAGTGCCTGACCTGCTTTTGTCAGGCGGCTCAACGGCCAGGGGGTGCTTTTGTCGGGATGTTAGGGCCGAAAGCATTAACTGTCAGTCGGCTCAACCGCCAGGGGGTGCTTTGTCAGTCGGTCGGGTGACGTATGTGTCAGTCGTGTCCTTATCCTAGGTTGTTTGTCGTTGGCGACGAACTAAAGGTCGGGCTGTATTACCCTAGGCGCCGCGGTTCATGGGAATCAGACGGGTCGTCCGGATCGGGGGTTGTCCGGCCCGGCCGCGCCCCCCGTTCGGTCACGGGCTATGGTTCGCTGGCACGGAAGGATACGCCCGTGCCTATGTCAGCAGGCCCAGCGGCGCTATCCATGCGTCCCCCAAGCGCGCTACCCCCGGTGGGTCGAGCCGCTGCGGTTGCACGCCTCGGCCGGGCGGGGGGGTGCTGCGAGGTGCGCCCGTTTCCATATAGCTCCGGATTTTCAGGGTGGCGGCCCTTTCGTGAAGTGGAGAGTTTATGGGGTATGTCGGCGGATTCGGGTGGGAGTCGGACTCCTACGATCTTTAGGTCGTAACAGGGAGTAAACCCAATTCGTCGGCAGATTCATTTTCTCTTGCTTAGAGTCAACAAACATCATTAAATTTGCCCTAATCCCAAACCTACACTCTTTATTTGAATGATAAGGGAAACGAAGTTAGCCAGATGCATCCTCCCCCTTAAGTCAACAAACACCTATTAATTCCATCCCAATCTACCACCTAATCGAATTAAAATGGTTCCCTGCTAAAATCTTCTTAAGGCAACATTTTCATTCTGCAAACGAATCCTACAGCAAACAAATTCTTCAAAACAAATCATCTGCAAACCCATCTTGAATCCTGCAAACATTTCATCTGCAAATCTTCCATCAGACAAACCAAGAACAAATTAGCCATCAAAATCCATCTCTTCCAAACCCAAATTCTCATCACCAATCAACCACAAACAAACACAAAAACTGAAACCCAAATCCAAAACCCAATCAATTTCAGATCTAAAACTAAACTCAAATAAACACAAACCATTTCAGATTCAAACAAAGAGGGGAAGCAAACAAATCTGAAAATATTTCAGATTCAACTAAACCATAAAACTTCAATCCCTCCTCCTTCTTCCTCCCCTTCCCTAGGCCGGCCCCTCACCCACGCCTGGGCATCCATGCGCATGCGCACCCAGCAACCAGAGCCGCCACCGCCCTGCTCAGCCTGCCGTCGGCCGCCTAGGACCCGCCGCCCGCCGGAGCACCGCCTCTCGAATCCACCTGTCTTCGGCGCCCCTCCGCATGCGTGAGTTACCCTCTCCCCTCCCCTTGCGTGAGTGTGTGTGGCTGAATTCAAATTGAAAACAAAACAAAATAATAATAATAAGAGAAAGAAAGACAGAGAGGGACAGGGAGACAGGGAATGGGATAGAAAGATAAAGAGAGAAAGAGTGAGAGAGAGATGGTTATATTAAATAAAGTTGGTAAGTAATATAATTTTTAACATGTTACTTTTACCATTAGTAGGTGTAGTAGGTAGTAATATTTAATGCCATGTTAACCCATGTAATTAGCTTAAGTTAAGTTAGTGTTTGATTTGCTATTAGCTTGCAAATGTTAATTTGATTTCACCATGTTGGAATGATTAAATAAAGTTAGTGTAATAAATTTGAATAAAATAAGGTGTACCCTGTTTGTATAACACAGTATAAACAGCACCCTAAACAGAGAACCCAATAAAATTAGACGAACCCACTTTAAGGACTAACTGGAAATTTTGACTTATCTCGCAATATATCTAATTCAGTGAATTATTTAACCAAAACAGAAAACCGGACGTGCCAACACGTAGTACCCGTCGAGACGAACTCACGACAACCAATACCACCGGAAACAGGCAAGTGATACTTGTTAGTGTTTGTTTAGGCCAAGTTTTAGGCTAATTTGTGTAGTAGCGTAAAAGAGACTAGGCGATGAAATGATAGTCGCCTATACACCCTTACTAGATCTAGCTTGACAACGAAGCTAGATCCGACACCTTCATCATGCTATCATTTCATGCTGCCTCTCACGTTTACTTTCAATTAACGGTACACACTTTTAACTGCTCATTGCCATGTCATGTCATGCATCAAATTGTTTCATCGTGATTGTGTAGCACACGCTACAATAATTGTAACTATTGAGGCTAGGCACCTGCTTTGCGGGCACAACCATATGCCATATTGAAAAACACTTCCTGGCTCGTGATCCAGAAGCGAGCGCAATGTTGTTGGGAAACCAAAGCTCGATACACGTGGAGGGGTAAGGTTAAGCGACCACTTGAGCGTAGAAGTGTGCCCGTACAGCCACTTCAGCTAAAAGTGTGCCCGTACAGCCACTTGAGCGTAGAAGTGTGCCCGTACAGCCACTTCAGCTAAAAGGCATAAACCTTGTGCACAAAGTAATAAATTAGTGATTCGTGAATCGTGAAATAGTGTTTTCGTAGTTTCTGCTACGATGTGCATGCTTGTTACATTATGTCATTTTTAATTGTTGCATATTTTTAATGTCATGTCATCTCATCATATTAGAACTGCTAGTCGCTTTACTTTTGTTTGTGTCCTTGCACACTGACATGTGCCCTCTTCTCTTTGGGTGTCACATGTCAGGTTTAGAGACAGAGTCGTTTATAATGGACGAGCAATTCGCAGACTTTGAGTTTGAGGTCCCTGCAGAGACTGAGTTTGAGGACACTGGTGACCAGTCCTAGTCTCACCTGGAGAATTCTTTTAGTTGTTGCTGTTTTAGTAATTGTTGTTATGTTTCGATGCGTAGCATCTATCTCTCTGCTTTGTGTTTCGGCCATGCTTTAGGCCTTTGTTCAGACTTTGTACTTTGTGACTTTCTCTGTGATGTTTGGAATAATTGTTGGATGTTGTTGGTGGATATTTTTTATGTCTGCTTTTCATTTAATATTGTTGTTGTTCCGTCGCATTGCAAGAACCTACAAATTTGTATCATACACAGACGCTTATCAGACTGCAGCTTCATAACTCCAAGTCTGAGCGGACCTTTTCACGTCTCGCCTTCCGTATTTGGGAAGCGAGGCGTGACAAGTTCTTCGAGCTCAACGGGAGTTTGGGCTCGAAAGGTCTCTTGGAATGTTGATGCGTCGAAGGGCACGGTTCTGATGACAGGTTGGGGTTTCCTTGATCAGATGGAGATGTCTGGAATCTGGGTAGAGACGTGAAGAGCCTTTGATAACAAGGTTCGTTGGAGAAAATTTGAAGCAGTGTAGAGTTTGTTAGTTTTGGTAATTCAAATATGTGTTTGGTGCTTTGCACGGCCGTGCCGTTTTCTAGCACGGCCGTGTCAATTGCGTGCAATGAAAACAGAGAACAGTTTTTCAGCACAGACAGTGTAATGACCCTAGTGCCATATACGGTTGGGTGTACATGTTTGTGCTCCAGGATGTGTGTATATGTATATACAGGTGTGCATATGTGTAGTGTAAATAGTAAATATGTAGTGTGTATAGTAATTATCTATTGGTTGCTTACATGTATGCTTATGTGGATGGATGCATGCCTTTATGAATGTATTATCAGTATACATATGGTTGCTTGAATAAGGATGTTCTGGGTGGATATGTGGTTGATAATATGTGTAGTAAGTGATGTAATTATTTGATTAATGTTTTAATTATAATTGTAATAAACATTAATTGTAGTAGTTGCTAAATAATATGATGTAATGATGTGTGTTGTATATTTGTATTGGCTCGTTAATATTGGTGTGTTTTGAAGTGTAGTGCATATAGCAACATCATGTAGTGCACATAGTAGTGTGGTATTAATATTTGTGTATTAGAGTATTAATCCTAGTGGCATGTTAGTGTATGTTTATATTAAGTATTTGTATTTGTTATATATGTATGGCATTGTTGTGATTAATGCTTGTGTGTATATAGAAGAGGAGTGTGAAGAGAAGTGGCTTTTAGTCATATAAGAGAGGTATGTGTGTTAAGTCGTGAAGAGATTCTCATCCTTTGACTTTTTCACCCTCTTTCTCATCTTTGACTATTCAACCATGAAAAAAGGGGGGAAATAAAGGATTTAAGAAAAAGAGAAAAGAAAAGAAAAAGAAAAGTCTAGAATGAATAGAATATGAAAGAAAGGAGAGAAAATTCTAGACTTGTTAGAGAGTAATAGGACTCAAGAGAGAAAGAGACGAGATTTCTTAGCAAAAGAATAAGTCACCATAGCTAAGAGCCATGGTGCTCTATTTATATATCTCATAGTGGGGAGACCAAAAGCCTCTAGGAGACCAAGGGTCCCCATTACTCTAAGTAATGGGGGCCTAATGAATGGGTAATGAAGGAGAGGAGGCCAAAGGCCTCCCTCATTCATAACACTCCCCCTTACACATTCATCACTTCGGTCTCAGCTACTGAGGCAAGGGGTGGATACTTCTGGATCCAGAGTAAGTGTGTTTGCCTCGTTAAAACCTTAGCTGTGGAAAACCCAGTGGGAAAACCCAACAGCTTAAGGAAAAAGAGTGCAACCCACATGTTACTCCCCCTGATCCGTACAAGCTTCAGGCTTGCAGGTCTTTCAACTGTCGCATACCAATGTTCTTTACAAGCTTTACAAAAGTACATTTAGGCAATGCCTTAGTAAAAAGATCAGCTAATTTGTTGCATGACTGGATCTGTCGAACTTCAATCTGCTTGTCGTTCTTCTGCTCGTGCGTCCAGAAAAACTTGGGAGAAATGTGTTTTGTCCTGTCGCCTTTGATGTAGCCCTTCTGAAGCTGAGCAATGCATGCGGCGTTGTCTTCGAATAGGGCAGTAGGCTCCAGATCACTGGTCTTCAGGCCAGTGGATTGGAGGATGTGTTGGATGACGGAGCATAGCCAAAAACATTCTCTGCTCGCCTCATGGATCGCGATGAGCTCTGCATGGTTAGAAGATGTAGCAGTAGTGGTTTATTTTACCGATCTCCAAGAGATAGCAGTACCTCCGTAGGTAAATACAAAACCTGTTTGAGATTTTGCCGTGTGCGGATCAGAGAGATAACCTGCATCAGCATAACCAAACAATTTGGGGGAGGCACCTCTCTGGTAGTAAAGTCCAAGATCAATGGAACCCTGAAGGTATCGCAGAAGATGCTTTACTCCGTTCCAGTGGCGCTTTGTGGGCACAACACTGTGTCTGGCTAGTAGATTAACTGTAAACGCTATATCGGGACGCGTACAGTTAGCCAGATATAGAAGTGCTCCAATGGCACTGAGGTAGGGTACTTCAGGACCCAATATCTCCTCCCCTCTTCCAGTGGCCGGAAGGGGTCCTTATGTACATCTAGTGATCTTACGACCATAGGAGTACCTAAAGGATGACATTTATCCATATGAAACTTGCGTAGAAGTTTCTTTGTATAATTAGATTGGTGTAATAGGATTCCACCTCTTAGGTGTTCTATCTGTAAGCCAAGACAATACTTTGTTTTGCCTAGGTCTTTCATTTCAAAAGTATGTTTAAGGCTTTCAGATATCTCTTTGATCTCTGCAGGAGATCCTATGAGATTTAAGTCATCTACATATACAGCTATGATGACAAATCCTGTTCCCGTTCTTTTGATAAAGATACACGGGCAGACTTCGTTATTCGTGAATCCTTGCTGTGCAAGAAAATCACTTAGTCTGTTATACCACATCTTGCCCGATTGTTTTAGACCATATAATGATCTATGTAGCCTTACATAGAATACGTCCCGAGGTATCTCTTTCATCTCTGGGGGTAGATTAAACCCATCAGGAAGTCTCATATAGATATTTTTATCTATATCGCCATATAGATATGCAGTCACAACGTCCATGAGCTGCATTTCTAGGCTTTCCAGAGAAGTTAGGCTGATTAAAAATCGGAAGGTGATCGAATCCATGACCGGGGAATACGTATCTTCGTAATCAATCCCCGGTCTTTGGGAAAATCCCTGGGCTACAAGGCGTGCCTTATAGCGAACGATCACATTATTTTCATCTCTTTTTCTTATGAAAACCCACTTATATCCCACAGGTTTTACACCTACTGGTGTTTGGACTACTGGTCCAAAGACTTTGCGTTTCAAGAGTGAGTCCAGCTCTACTCTTATTGCCTCGTCCCACTTTGGCCAATCATCTCTGCGTTTACATTCCGCTAGAGATCGTGGTTCGACGTCATCGTCAAATTCAGTGACGTGAACGGCAATATCGAACGCAAAATCGTCATCGACGACTATGCTATTTCTGTCCAGTACTTCTCCAGTACGTACAAAATTTAATGATGTTTCTCCTATTGTTTCCTCTGCTGGGGAAATCAGTAGGGGAGAAGTAGCTGGTCTGAGCTCAGCATCCTGTGGAGGGATAATCTTAGTATCGCCAGGAGTCTTCCTCTTTCGAGGAACTTTATCTTTTGAACCTGGTGGGCGTCCTCTTTTCATTTGAGGTACAACCAATTCTGCTGCCGGTGGGCTGCATCCATCTATGGGGATGTCAATCCTAGCTGGCGTATTGGCAGCAGGGACGTGTGAACGGACAATCTTCTGGTTGTCCGTGAATTTATCCGGTAAAAGATGTACTGTATTCTGGATGTGAAGGATCTTCAGGATCTCATCTTCACACAGATTAGTACGCGGATCATATAGGGACAAAGACTTCTGGTCCCAACTAATGGTCTCAGAAGCTTCTGGCTTCTTAGACTGTGTGCCCAGTTTTGGAAAAAATTTCTCATTAAATTCACAGTCTGCAAAACGTGCCTTGAATGCGTCACCCGTCAGGGGTTCAAGGTATCTGATAATAGAGGGCGAATCAAACCCAATATATATACCTAGACGACGCTGAGGACCCATTTTGGTCCTCTGCGGTGGTGCTATTGGGACATATACCGCACAACCAAACACTCTCAAATGAGAGATATCCGGAGGTGCGCCGTATGCTAGTTGCATCGGGGATAAAGTGTGACCTCCAGAGGGTCTTATCCTAATAAGTGATGCGGCATGTAAAATAGCATGCCCCCAAGCATCCACAGGCAACTGGGATTGCATAAGCAATGGACGTGCAATCCATTGGAGTCTCTTTATAAGGGACTCAGCTAATCCGTTTTGGGTGTGAACATGTGCTACAGGATGTTCAACTTCAATACCCGTTGCCCGGCAATAGTCTTCGAAGACTTGTGAAGTAAATTCTCCCGCATTATCAAGACGTAGTTTCTTGATTTGGTTATCGGGGAAATGAGCACGCAACCTTATTATTTGTGCCAATAGCTTTGGAAAAGCTAGGTTGCGGGTGGACAAGAGGCACACATAAGACCATTTGGTTGATGCATCAATCAGTACCATGAAGTACCGAAATGGGCCACTTGAGGGGTGAATATGCCCGCAAATGTCACCATGAATTCTCTCAAGGAAGCCAGGAGACTCTAATCCCACTTTCAGGAGGGATGGTCTCGTTATAAGTTTTCCCTTGAAACAAGGGAGACATGGAAATTCACACTTTTGAAGAATCTTCAGGTTCTTCAATTTGTGTCCACGGGATTCAGAGATGATGCGTCGCATCATTGCTGTTCCAGGGTGACCAAGTCTATTGTGCCAGAGTTCGAACTCTGGCAAGGATTGGCACGTCTGGTGCTCAGTCATATTGGCTTCTATTGGTTGAATGTATGTTTGGTAGAGACCCGACGGGAGTCCCTTGAATCGTTCGCAGATGATCTTCCGGTCATCTTTCTGACGAGTTACATACAGATATTCAACCGTATTTTCATCTCTGGTTTCTAAGTGATATCCGTTTAAACGGAAATCTTTGAAACTTACGAGATTCCTATTTGATTTAGGAGAGAATAATGCATTTTTTATTTGAAGTCTTGTGTTATTTGGGAGCAATATAATTGCTTCACCAGATCCTTCGATTATTTGGGACAGTCCTGAAATTGTGATAACAGGACCGTCATATTTATTTACGCTATTAAAATAGCAATGATCGCGAAGGATTGTGTGCGTTGAGGCACTGTCCACTAGGCACTCAGACATCATCTATATAAGCAAAAACGAAATTTTATTTGAGCGAAAATGTAAACATTCATTCGAAAATAAAAGTTCGTACTTAAGCAAATAAAAGATGAAGAGACATTTAATTCTAAAAAGCATAGATAAACGATGGTGCTCAATCGAGAAGGTCGTCGTTCTCGAAGTCTTTTGCAGTAAACATTGTTGGTGGCTGAACAGCCGCCAAGTTTGTTTCAGGTAGAGACTTCTGGCTCGCCTGGTATAGATCCTGGAGGTGGCGAGGAGTGCGGCAGTTTCTGGACCAATGGCCAGTCATGCCGCATCTATGGCATTTATCCTCCCAGTTATTCTTTGGAAGTGACACTTGCTCGGTGTTCTTTCGCTTCCAAGTGAAATTTCTTTTTCCCTTATTGTTTTTGTTTGTCTGGGGAGCTGCACCTCTTGGTTGCTTCATTATAGCTTTCCCTTTAGTATTTTTAGCCTTCCTCTTGTTTTTCCACTTCTGGGGAGAAACGTGATGGGCTTCAGGGATAGGGGCAGTGCCAGCTGGACGTAAGTTATGAGTTGCAAGCAGTAAGTCTCGATTCTGCTCTGCCCTAAGTAGGCATGAGATCAGATCAGAGAATTTCGTGAAATTGCGTTCACGATACTGCTGCATGAGGATTGCATCTTTCTCGTGGAACGAGGTAAATGTCTTTTCCAACATGCGTTGTTCTGTCACTTCTTCACTGCACAACTTCAGGCGTGAGGTGATGTTATGAAGTGCAGAATTGTACTCAGCGACGGACTTATAGTCCTGAAGTCTGAGGTTTTCCCACTCATAACTGGCACGCGGTAATATAACATCAATTTGATGTTTATACCGAGCTTCCAGCGCTGTCCACATGTCCTTTGGATCCTCAACCGTTAAGTATTCGGCCTTTAAGGTCCGATCTATATGTTTCCTAATGTAGATTATGGCTTTCGCCTTATCTACATCGGATACAGTGGTTGTAGGGCTGCTGCTAGTTGTAGCAGAAGCTTCGGCCGCTGCGGGGGCCGAGGAAGGAGCCAAAATGGACCCAAGGAGGGCCATCGAACGCAAGTGGAACTTCAGGTCCACTCGCCAACTCAGGTAATTTGTCCCTGCAGAGTCAAGGACTTCGAAATCGACGCTTGCCAATTTTGCCATTTATCTACGCAATTTAAAATGAGCATGAATTAATTAAAATTAAAAATTCATGCATAAAGAAATAAACAAGTAAAAATGCGGGGATCGGCCAGATACCCAAAATAGTACACAGTCCAAAGTTCGTTTAAAGTCCATAATAGAGAAAAAAAATAATACAACTTTGGAAACCCAAACTGAACTGGGTCCCTATATCTCCGTCTTCATATGCTGTTGCATCGAACTTTGGCTTACACAGTCATGAATCGACTCCTTGCGGTCCAGCGGACGCGGCCAGGGAATTGACTAAGCCAGGACCACTTGTTACCCAGTCAAGCTAGGTTGGTCCAGCAAACTTAGCCAAGCACATTGACCGACATCATGATCCATTGAAGGAGTTTTCATCAATTCTATGTGCTGTTGCATCGAGCTATGGCTTTAAAATACAAATTTCCTCACTTACAAATTCTCTCAAAAGAAAATAAAAGTGCAAGGAAAGTAAATAGGTATACAATGGTCGATCCCGAAAAACACATTTTTACGGATTTAAACATCCACGCAGTTCTAAATATGCTACGGGCATAAAAGTAAACAACCACGCATATATCTCAAGCAAAACATATGGTAAGGGAAACTAGAAAATATAAATATCTTGTAGACCACGTGGAAACGTCATACACCGTTAGGTTAGTTGACTAACGGCAGAGCGGTCTCAGGATCTTTAAGATAATTATATTTTGAAAAATAGAGTCCTAGTAAACCATAGGTAATAATATGCAAGAGCGATAAATAAATAATAGAATATAGAATTTAATTTTTGATTTTACAAAGTTTTCCCGATTTTGCCAAATTATTTTGATGTGTAGACATGAATTTGATTAAATATAAACATGTTTATAGGCCTTGCTAACTACTTGACTTGGGGCTTCAGGCCCAAGTTTATTTATAAGTTTTATGTTAGGCTTATGGGCCTAGAATCCATTCCGCTTAACGCATGCGCATGCCCCTTCTTTGGTTTATACATTTAGATCTAGCTTTGGGCTTTGGGCCCAAGCTAATTAAAATGAAAAAGAATTTTTTCTTTTTATATTTTGGGCTTGGGTACAAATTTTGACCCAAAAAGCCCAAGAAAACCCTAATCTCTTACTTATTGTTAGAGATCAGCCGTCATCCTCATCTCGCAGCCATGGCCGGATTTTGATTGCATCCATTCCCCCTGGAAGGTGGTGAGACATCGGGAGGCGCCCTCCTCTGCAGGAGGGTGAGGCCGCAGCAAGCCCCCCGCATGGGGGTGGCCGTTTATGCAAATTTTCAAGCCTGTTTCCTATCCATTGGCCGGCCTTCACAGTTTCAGACCAAGGTTCACAACTTCACGGTTTCAGAAGTTCGAGACTTAAATAATGTAAAACAGATGCTATAATGAAGTTACAAATCTGAAACCTATACTATATTACTTCTTGAATCAGAAATTACATCAAAGTTCCATCCTATGTCACCAAAACATGCTTTAATGATGGTCAATCAACGCCTTGTCAATCGCAGTAATTGGTATCATCACTGATACTAGTTAGATTAAAAACTTCAATAAGACCTGCTCTAAGGGGGGGTGGCGGGCGGAGAAGGGCCCCCCTGCAGGGGGGCGGGCGAAGAAGGCCCCCCCGGTAGGGGGGTTAGGCCGCGGGGAAAAGGCCTTCCTTTGCCGGAGGGGGTGGTGGTCAATCCGTTTACTCTTCCCGAAAAGAAATTCATGGCCAAATGAAGAAATTACTTTGTAAAACGAAAATTTTTTTTCTTTTTAATTTTTACTTGTATTTTAACAAGGTAAAAATTTTCATGTATAGACCGTTGTAATCTACGGGAATAAGAATTTTACCTCTAGATCGATGATCTAGGGACGACCGTAGATTAGAACCGTAGAATAAAAATCCGAGCTCCCGAACGCTTTGAGGATGCCGCAACGCTCCAACGAATCACCGCAGCAACTATAGATTCCTTACGCGTAGGGGATGAAATTTTGTGGAAAAGTTGTGCTCAAGAGGAGAACACGTGCTGATAACGTGTTAGAGAGTAATAGGACTCAAGAGAGAAAGAGACAAGATTTCTTAGCAAAAGAATAAGTCACCATAGCTAAGAGCCATGGTGCTCTATTTATATATCTCATAGTGGGGAGGCCAAAAGCCTCTAGGAGACCAAGGGTCCACATTACTCTAAGTAATGGGGGCCTAATGAATGGGTAATGAAGTAGAGGAGGCCAAAGGCCTCCCTCATTCATAACAAGACTTCATTTATTGCTTTCTTCTTTCACTTTTCTTTCCTTTCTACATCTCTCTCTTCCTCTCATTTTGTCATGGCCGAATCTCTCCCCCTCTCCTTTCTCTTTTGATCTTTCCTTAAATTGCATGCTATTAAATGGTGATTAAGAAGAAGAATGAAGAAAAGGAAAGAAGGCTTTTAAGAGAGCAGTAAGGGAGAGTTTTGGAGCAAACTTGGAAGCTTTTAATGTGGATCTTGATGGATGATTTGGAATGTGTTTAAGCTTGGATCTTAATGGGAATTTAAGCTCAAATTTGAAGTAGGAATCCTACTCCATTAGTAAATCATTTGCATGCTATGTTTTCCAAGCAAAAGTATTCACTTTCTTTAAAGATATGCATGCTATTACTTCCAAGATAACTCCATGTTAATTATTATGGAATCACAAGCAAGATGTCATTCCTCTTAGGGAAACATGAAAAAGATTGCATCTTTATTATGTTTGTAGGTTACTTGCTCATTTTTCTTAAGAAGTTGTAATCTTCCTTTGAGTTGCATATTAAAGTTAGTCCATTTATGTTGTTGAGATGTTTAAGTCCATTCCCTTGGTGGATATCATGAACCCTTAAGCAAGTTGCATATAAAAGTAGTAATTTGTGATGCTCCTTAAGAAAGTTATGACCATTATTGAATTCCTTGCAAATGTATTTCCTTTCCATGCACAAGCTATTATTTTGATGCAATATGCTTGATTTACTTGCCTCTTTTTAGGATTCATGTGTAAAGATGCTACCTTTATGACATTATTGTGCTATGTGCCAAAGTGTAATCTTCATTTTAAGTAGAAAATATGTGAGATATGCTTCATGTTAATTATGGCCTTGAGCCCCGTCCTAAGCCATTGTGGTGTTGTGATTTAAGAATTATGCACGAATTAGTACCTTAAATTGTTGTGGTGGAAATATGTAGATGGTTGTGATATTGCTTTCTTTTAAATTGCAAAGTATGAGAAAACTTCCTCCCTTGATAATTCGGCCAAAGGCCTTGTATTCCTTTGTGGCAAAGCATGCAAAACTTTAATAATAAAACTTGTTTCCTTGGTGATAAATCCCTTTTATTGTTCCCATCTTGTCTTTTGAATGAAGTTTGCATTTTTGTAAAATCACAATTTTCATTGAAGACCAAAATATTTTGTGTAAAAAGTTTCCATGTTCGACATTGAGGTTTCTATTTTTAATATTAAAGTTTTACTTTTTAAGTTCTTAATTGGTAAAGCTTTCTTTATTTGTCAACAACTTAAGGCTTAAAGTTCATAGAATTTCTTTAAGGGTTTTCTTTAAAATATGCATTTTTCTTGAGTTTCTTAAGGGTTTCCATCAAGATAATAACTCTCTAAAGTTCACTCCTTATGTTTTAAGGACCTTTAATTGATTTTAATAAATCTAACACTTCTTTAAAGTCCCTTAATTAAATTCTCTTGAAGCTAGCACTCTTCTTAAGGATTTTCAAATACTACAACTTATATATTGTTCATGAATGATTTTGTATTGTTTCTTAATCTCATTAGGCAATCGATTTAGATATGTTTTAAGGTTCATCTAGGAGTTTCGTCAAGGCTTGTATTCTTAGTTGGCACATTAAATAGTCCTTTAAAAGCTTACATTTTTGTATAGCCATCATGTACAAATTTGTTATTTGATAAAGTTAGTAAGTGGCCAAGTTGGAGTTGTCAACTTAAATGAGATAGCATGCTAAGGTCACTCCCCTTTGCAAAGTGCTCCCTTTTGCATACATATATTGCCATGCATACTAAAAGGTGCTCTCTTTTATGAAAGTCACAGGTTGTCCTCTTGTTAATAATTATGCTCAATGTTACCTAGATATGGAAATGTGCAAATGTTGTGAAGTTATCTTCTTTAAAGTGGTAGTGCATATGACACAACACCCATAATATTGGCGGCCATGGGCCTCTTATGTGCATGTAGGAGTACTTTATGATCCATTGCTAAAGTTGCTTCTATTTAAATTGCTAAGTGGTGATGTTGCAAATAATGTATTAATGGATATGATGTATTAATTGTGTTGCAATGGTTGGTTTCATATGGTTATTGTGGTAATGAAAGGATGGGTTGTGTTGTAAATGACATATTAATTGCTCCACTTACATGTGGTTATGGGTTCCTTGTGATGTGGTAATGAAAAGGTGTTTTGATGAAGTTAGAATGGTTGGTTTCATATGTGAAAATGGAAAGAGTAATGTTTCATGAACATGTGAGAGTGAGATAGCGTTTCAGTCCTCATATTGGAGGGTGACACGGGTTGGGGGAATTCCGAAGTATCGGGTAGTCCTATGGGATGGACTGGTTGTGGTGTCTTTGAGGTTTTGTGTGGTGGGTACACTTGCACTCCTGACGGGCTAGCGCGGCAGGGAGTGTAGAGTGTTACCCGAGGCTCCTGACGGGCTAGCGCGGCGGGGAGTCCTCTTTGCTCTCCCACACAGTTGGGAGAGGTCCAGTCCCATACGTCGTATTCGATATTAGGGTTCCAAAAGCTAACATTGTATGTAATTGTTTGACTGACTCTCTCCTTTGCGCCTTGGGCATACTTGTTATTTGCAGTACTATCGTCACCCCTCCCCTTATACCCTCTCATATGGTTCTGTTCTTTTTCCTGCGTGTGGTACTATTGTTGATTTTCTTTATCACGCATGACATGTTTATTTGTAGCACTTCCACTTGTAGCATTGTGCACCCTCTTGTGGCATTAGTGTGTGTTGTGTTTAGGTTGGAGTATGGAATTCCTACTGGGTCACGCGTTGACGTGTCCATGTTGACTTTTCAGGTGTGGTTTTGGTATGGGAAGCAGATGGAGCTGTGGAGATATTTGGTTGAGTCTAGAGCGTAGGGTCGTGAGGGGAGAGGAGAGAGCTATGTGTACTTTGGTTTTTCTTTTGGGGTGAGAGATGCTTGTACTATACGGGTTGATGCACTGGTATGATTGAGATGTCAATTAAATTGTTCAGTGGTTGGCTTTCAGTATTTCTCTGTGGCTTTGTGTCGTTCTATGTTTATTGATTGGTTGTTGTTGAACACTACAAGTACTATTCCCAGCAGCGCGTAGTGGACCTGCAGATACGTTCTTAGTTCTCGTCGTATACCTTGCCTCCCTGGGTATCCTAGGGAGCGGGTCGTGTCAGACGTTTACACGGACGTGCCATCTGCATGCACAAAAAACAAAGAACAGTTTTTCAGCACAGACAGTGCACGGACGGCTACACGGCCGTGCCGCCTGTAGACGGCTTAGATACGAGTTGAAGATTAGTGTTTTGACCTAAAACCTAATCTAATCGGACGGCTGAGATTCCACACGACCTATGGAGCTAGTTAAACACCTCTTATGGTTTATTTTGGGAGAGCACGTGTCGTCATCAAGTTTCTTCTACCTCGCGCGTCTCGGAGCTTTGGGGCATGATTTTGGTGAGTGAACTTCTTGAGATTTCTTTGTGAAACCCATTGTAATCTTCTTCTTGTTATCTCTCTTTTCAAGTTAAGGGATTTGGGTGAGAGCTTTTGTTTTCTTCTCTTTTGGTGAGATTTGAGATATCCGTTGGGTTTGTGAGAAGAGTTTGAACTCCACGTGTGGAGTTATTGGTGATCTCTATTGTTAAAGATGATTGAAGAAGTCGGTCTGATCATATTATTGGAAACCCTGGACATAAGCTATTAGTTGGCCGAACCCGTGTAAACTCCGTGTCACTTGATTTGTTGCTTTCCTACTTTCGTTACTTTTTGTATTACTTGTTTTGGTTAGATATTGTGATATTGTGATGTATCTCTGAAAGATCGCAGCGTATCGATGTTGGGTAGCTATCCGCCGATTCGAAGGGGGAGGGGACATTGCAACTTTGTCCCTCATTTGCATGGTCCGACACGTGCATGGCTCGTGCGTTTTACTAGTTGACTTCAAACCAAGGTATCTCTGAAACTTTATGTCCGACAGACTGCCCCGTCCGCTGGCCGCAGTTGCGCTCGTGCTCCAGACTTCTCCACCATGTCCTCCGCCATCATACCCGCCCTTATCCCCACTCCCCGCACATCTCCATCATCGCATTGTCCTCCCCATCCCCCTCATCAACTCCCACTTACTCCCGCCCAACTCACCTCCCTCCTCGACCGCTGCGCCTCCCCCCGCCACCTTCTCTCCATCCACGCCGCCGCCCTCCGCTCCGGCCATCACCACCACCACATCGTCAACTTCAAGATCCAGCGCTCCTACTCCTCCCTCCACCTTCTTCCCAACTCCCTCTCCCTCTTCCGCCTCACCCCTTCCCCCAACATCTTCCTCTGGTCCTCCGCCATCCACTCCCTCGCCCTCGCCGGACTCCACCACGACGCCCTCCTCCTCTTCTCCCGTATGCTTCTGGAGTCCTCCGTCACTCCCAACGCCTTCACCATCTCCTCCACCCTCAAGGCCTCCCCTCTCTCCTTCGGCCGAGCCCTCCACGCTCTCTCCCTCAAGCTCTCCCTCGTGACCGACCCCTATGTCGCCACCTCCCTCCTCGATATGTACGCCCGAGGGGGCGATGTTACGTCCGCCCGCAACCTGTTCGATGTAATGCCCGAGAGAAGGCTCGTCTCGTCCACCGCCATGATGACTTGCTACGCCAAGGCCGGTGATTTGGTAAGCGCACGCAGGCTTTTTGATGAAATTCCTGAAAGAGATTGCGTTTGCTGGAATACGATGATTGATGGGTACGCGCAGCACGGGCAGCCGGATGAGGCGCTGTCACTCTTTAGACGGATGCTGTCGGATTCAGATGCGATGGCGAACGAGGTCACCGCCATCACGGTGCTCTCTGCGGTCGCGCAGATGGGATCGCTCGAATTGGGGAAATGGGTTCATTCATTTATTGAAAATAACAAGATCAAATTCAATGTAAGGGTGGGGACGGCGTTGGTCGATATGTATGCAAAGTGCGGGAGCTTGGAGGATGCTTGCTTGGTGTTTGATAGGATTCGGGATAAGGATGTCGTGGCTTGGAATTCGATGATTGCGGGCTACGCGATGCACGGGCACAGCCGAGAGGCGCTCGACACATTTGCCAAGCTGAGAGCCGGCGGCCTCAGACCGACGGACATAACGTTCATCGGAGTGCTTCATGCGTGTAGCCATTCGGGTCTAGTGAGCGATGGGCGGGAGTTGTTTAGGTTGATGGGAGAAGAGTATGGGATTGAGCCCAAGATCGAGCACTATGGGTGCATTGTGGACCTCCTGGGACGTGCGGGGCTGGTCGAGGAAGCGTACGAGCTCGTTCGGAGCATGAGAATAAAGCCCGACTCCGCCCTGTGGGGCTCTTTAATGGCTGCATGCAGGCTTCACAAGAAAATGGCCCTCGGCGAAAAGATTGCAGATTTCTTGGTTAACACCGGCCAGGCCAATTCAGGAACCTACATTCTTCTATCCAATATATACGCAGCGGTGGGGAACTGGAAGGAGGCGAGCAGAGTGAGAGCGCTGATGAAGGAGAACGGAGTGCAGAAGGAGCCCGGATGCAGCTCCATTGAGGTGGATTACAAAGTGCACGAGTTTGTCGCGAGCGATTTGAGTCACCCCAAGAGCGAAGAGATCTACGCGATGCTGGATGAGTTGAACGGATTGCTCAGGGCTCACGGCTATGTGCCGCAGACCGAACTGGTGTTGCAGGATCTGGAAGAAGCGGAGAAAGAGAGGGTGATCGGAGTCCATAGCGAGAGGCTGGCGATTGCTTTCGGCCTGATCAGCACGCGGCCAGGGACGACCGTCAAGATCGTCAAGAACCTTCGGGTATGCACGGACTGTCATAACGTGACGAAGCTCATATCGAAGATCACTGGGAGGAAGATTGTTGTGAGGGATAGGAATCGGTTTCATCATTTCGTTGATGGGTCGTGTTCGTGTGGGGATTATTGGTGATTGTTGTTCGTAGCTTATGGTGATCTTTGCAATGCTCAATGATACCCAGATTTGTATTCCTTGTTAAAGAGTTCTGCATATTTATGTATAGTGAAACAGATTGAGCTCCGCTTTAATTTTGTAGAATTTCTCCTTTTGGTTCGTGTTTCTGCTTTCGCTTGTGTGAAGACTTGGAGGAGTTGTAAACTTTTACTTTTTACTTTTGTTGCATTGTTGCATCCGTCACAAGAGAAGGTTTTTTGTTAAAAAACCATTAATTATTAAACCCTTTAATTATTAAGTCAAACTGAGAGCCCATTAATTATTAAACCCCACAGCCCACAACCATACCCCCCCTCATTAAACCCCACATCATACAGCCGCATCCGCTGGTGTTAAAGAGCCCCCTGGTTCCCGAACGACAGGAGCGATCACTGATTAGGGTTTTTTGCTTTCCCCGGCGGCTGGCGCCGCTTCGCATTTAGCCGCCTCTTGTCATCCGCTCTTCTAGCTGCTGCAAATCACCAGTGGTCCATAATTCTCGAACGACACGAGCGATCGTCTCGATTAGGGTTTTTTTGTTTACCCCGGCGGACGGCGCCGCTTCTCATTTAGCTACCGCTCGTCATCAGCCCGTTCTAGCCACCGCAGGTCCGCAAATCACCCGCGGTATGCTCTCGCTCTCTAATTCTAATTTCTAAATGTTACTTTTGTGAATTGTCAATCTGTGATTCTGTGTCGACATTTCAGTGAATTGTGAATTGTTATTTCAGTGATATGCATTTCAGTGAAGTGTGAATTGTTATTTTTGTGGAGTAAAACCGTATGCGCACGTATGTAGATGGAATACAGGAACCTATGTAGATGGAATACAGCAATTGAGCGAGAGGTTCAATTCTCAAAATTGAGCCTCTCGAGTCTCGATCTAAAATTTTTGTTATTGTATATGTCTTTATTGGACACCAGGAAATGGAACATATTTGTTGATCTTTTGAATTGAAATTTTCAGTTCAATTTTTAGGAGTGGATTAGGACTGGATTCTATTACAATTACAGAAACTATTTCTTTCTTTCAGTACATTATGAAGCTATGAGAAAAAAATGGTAGTTGTTGTTTGTAAATACAGTATTTGTTGTTCTATCAGATTTTGTTCTCACCCAACAGATATTCTGACATATTTAACATAATGTTATGAATACATGAGGATGAGGATTGACAGAAAATGACTTCATTTGTGCTGCAGTTATTATCAAAAAAGTGGACATGAAGTTAACGCAGGGTATTTTGTTCTGTTCTGGCTCTTTTATTTAAAATATATTACAATGCAATGTACTTAATAAATGATGGGTATAGTTAATTGATGACTTTTGCTTATTGGTTTTTATTGTACGTAGAAATTATTTTGTATTAGCTTATTATTTGCCTCCTAAATGAAAATTTCCTGGCGCCGCCACTCACAACAGCTTAAATTTCGCCATATTTAGTTTTATTTTACTGCTCTTTAGGCTTAGGAAGTTGTTCAAGCGATTGGCCCTTGGCTGATGAAGAAGGCATCATCCCACGCGCCCTTTAGGCCTAATCTAGTTCGGCCCATTCCAGTGGAGGCAACGCCCGACAGAGTCCCAGGGGCTTCTTCGACGGCAGTAATGTTAGTGGCAAACTTGTAAATAAGTGGTATCTGCACGGGAGTAATAGCAGACTGGTAAATAAGTGGCCTTTAGACCAAAATTTAGTAGAATCACTTCTTTTTGCTCGCATCCGCCTCCGATCGAACACCTGATCTGCACGCACTATTCCTCCAACTTTGACCGATGCCGCTGCCATCAAATGGATGACTAGCGCTGCTTCGACCATCGTCGTTGCAAACTCGATATTGGAACAAATCATATCCTCTCTTTCAGGTTCCTTCTATCAATACCCTCTTCTCTCATTCGTTCCATCACAAACTCAACGTTTTCCCCCTCTCCCCTTGCAGTGTTTGACTATCAATTATCTATGTAAGCAACAGCTATTGCCATCTCTTTTCTCCTTGTTGACGCGATTTTTCTGATCACATTTGCAATTGGGGTTGATACTGCAGCCTGCACTTCTTATTCGGCAAGAACTTAGAGCTGGCAACCAGGATCGTCGATCAAGGCGGAGTCCGACGAGTTCTGGCTCGCCCAGTGGCCGATTCCTTTTTCTGGTATACATATCTATCTTTGTTACGGTAGCGGACGGGCAGCTAGCAATGATGCTTTCTAAGCTTTGAGACATTTTGGTTTCTGAGGAGGGTAATCCATTTTAAAGACCTTTGTTAGCCAGTTCATGTACATTGTTGATAATTTTAGTATGAACCCAAGAATTAATATGGCTAGCTCATTAGTTTCTGTTGAAGGGTTTCCAGTAGAGTATATGTCCAACCGTTGGTGAGTTGTTATGGTTAGTCAAGTAATGTACCTTTAGAACTTGGTGCATCATTCATTAATTTCCTTTAGAGCCTATGTGGCCAGTGGGTTTCCAATACTTAAATCAATCCTTAAAATTTGCTTGAAGATGGAAAATAAAAAGTGGAATCAGAAAGGCAGGCGATGACACATCAACTCATCTACACTTACCAAACTAAAAACTTCATTGAATGTTTGTTTGCATGTAAGAGGTTGGAAAAACGCTAATTGGAGAAGTCATCTAAGGCACACTAGTTATCATATTCAGAAAATGAAGGGCATGTTAGGCTGCTTTCAACAAATTTCCACCAATGAATTTATCTTCAAGTTTCAAAGAAATTTTTCCTCGAACTCTATGTTTGTTTTCCAAAAGAAAACAGTGCTGGAAAAAGAATCCTACCAATCATATTATTTGGTAGCAAGTTTGGTTGCCTGAAAGGCTGAAACAAATTTCACACAAATGAATCTCTTCAAATGAATAAATTTCACCGAGAATTTTCTCGGAGCTCTTTGTTTGTTTACCTAAAGGAAAGAGAGTTGGGAATTTTTTTAACACATGGTTGATTGCAATGAAGTTTTACTGTCAAACAAGTGGAACATTAATTTGGGTTTTTAATTTACATAGCTAGAGGGCAAATATGCAAGTTTGAGAAAAGAAACCAAGAAAATTTTTGTGAACAATAATTCTCCAGTCGAAAATATATAAATTTTGGCCAAAAGAACTCTTATATCTTGAAGATCTGCTTCAATTTTCTGATGTAACGAAATGCATATTCCCCCTCATTCCTTTTTTCACGTTGCAACAACCAATGACGTAACCAAACGTCCTTCAGAGTCTTTGAACCTTATATGTGAAACACATAAAATTTTAAATGATGTCTCCTTTTTCGAGAAGGTGGAATATAGATGTCATGTTTCATTCAAGAGAAATTAATGGAAACATGAAGATTAGAACCTTAGCTACAAAAAGCATGATGTTCACAAAGTACTATAAAGCTCACAGAAAGGGTACTGTTGCCACCCTTACGCATGCTTTAGGTAGACCAACAACTAACATAGTAATAAGTAGAGAAATTAATCTGTCACATAGGGAAAATCTCACTGCCCTAATTCCCATGCCAGACCATCACTGAACAGATTTTGAGTACGGGTCTGTCTTGTTTGTGATGAGGAATGAGCCATGAGTACATGCAGCATAATTGTAGATATTAGAGCGAATCATGTCATGTAGAGGAATAACAATTACATAGGGAGAAAATTAGAAGTTTTAATTATTTTGAACTTTTTAGAGTTTTATTAGATTTAGATTTTTCTTATTATTTGGTTACAAGTTGAGTCAAATTTAGGAATTTGAGTTTCTTTTAATTTAGAGTTTACTATCTTTTTGTAGCCATATTTATAAAAGATAAATTTTAAATTTTTAGTAGGATTGGTTTTCTTGATTTACAAGTTTTATTCTCTTATAGAAGTCATTTATGCCTGTTTTTGTAATGAGCAGTTGATGTAGAGTGAACCAATAATTGAGTTTGTAAAATATGGTTGGTTTGTAATAAATTCTAATACATGAGTCTTTTTGCATGCGAGATGCAAGGGCGGCTAAGCGATTCTTTTAGGCGCTAGACACAAATTTCTACCCATTTACAAAAAATACCTACTTTTAGCTTTACAAATCCCAAATCATTTCTTATCTAAACCTTTTACTGGTGCATTTCTAATCGATTCGTACCAGACCCAATAGTCATATTCCACCTTTTCATTATCATCTTCATCCTTTTAAGTAGATTAGATTTAGGTTTTAGTTTTCTTTAGTCACAAAAGGTCGTTGATATCATTTTAGCCCAAAAAAGAGAAAAAAATCAAAAGCAAAATAAAAAATTTAATATAATTTAAAAATTTTAAAATCATTAGGCCTCAACACCCCATTTCTACCATTAAAACACATCCTAGTCATCGTCAATTGCCACCCATTACAGCTAATTTTTAGCGAATCACACTAATTTTGGGCCATATTTCAACTAGATTGAGCTATATTTTAATGGAAATTTACGAGAATCGATACTTCATGGATACCACCATTGTTTAAAGTGATTTCCTTAACATAATGCATTCAAAGCTTTCCCTATTTTTTGAGGATATCCTAATCGTAATGCTTATGAAGATTGAGAATTTCTTTTAGAAGTCTTAATTCAACTAGTCAGAAGACAAGAAGTGTTGTTATGCTAAACACAAGCTAGGTGATGAAGCTCTGTCCTTGTAAATTAAGGGATGCATGTTGTCAGCATTGGTCACTAATGAAGGACGAGCTTCGGTATTTGTATCTCCCCATAGACTTCCATTGGCCCATTGTTTGGTCCAATACTCGTCAAATCAAAAATCTGATCCATAAAAATGGAAATGTTGAATGCAAAACACAAATGTCAGAAGATTGGAATGCATGCTATACAAGAATTATCCCGGAAATGGTGAGCATATGAAGAATCAAAACCCAAGCAGTAGCAACGCTAATGCCAAAATTTAAGCCTAGCCATAAGATGGAGCCAGAGTTTGATTTCAAGTTAGAACATGCAAATCTAGAAGCAGAGTCAAAACCTGCATTGAGTTCCAATCAAAGTTTGAATTTAGAGTCATAGCCAAGATCAAAGTTCTAGATAGAGCTATAGTTGGCTTTAGAGCATAGTCCGAGCCACATGCAGAGTCTTATTAGATAGAACCGCAGTCCAATATAATTAATCGTATGCCATAGCTTAAACCTAAGACATGTTGTGAGCCACTTATTCCTAAGATGAATCCAATATAAATCCAAATTCCAAAATCAGAACATATTTACTTCATGATTCTAGATTCTTCTTCACCTACCATCTAGTAGGTTTTGTGCTTATTTCCAATAGCTTCTACCTTACTTTTGAAGCATACTCTTAGATCGTCACTTAAGGTTCTTCATCTTACTTCACTGTTTAACTCGAGGATAAGTTTTTTCCAACTAAGAAAGATTTGATATGGAACAAGCTACGAGCACATGCAATATTATTTTAGAAATTGGAGCAAATTCTACCTCATAGAGATATTATAGTTGCACAAGGAAATTTTGGAATTTTTATAGTTTTGTTAGTTTAATATTTTCTTATTATTTGGTTTACAGTTTGATTTAAAGTATGATTTTTAGTTTTTATTTATTTAGAATTTTAGTTTTAGTTTTTTGTAGCCTTATTTATAAAAACAACTTTTAATATTCTAGGAGGACTACTTTTCTTGGCTTTTACTTGAACGTCTTCTTTTGTAATGAGTAGTCAATGAAGAGTGAATTAAAAGTTGAGTTATAAAGTCTAGTTGATCTGTGAGAATCCCTAATACGTGAATATCTTTGCATGCGATATGCAAGAGTGGGTGTTCAATTCGTTGGGGGCAAATCCCAATTTTTTTTTATCTATTTATCAAATTACCCTAGTTTTAGTTTTTCCTAATCCATAATCTTCCCATTCACAAATATTGGATCTAAACCTTTTGCTGACGTGTTCCCTATCATTTTGACTTCTGTTTTACGGACAAAAAAGAGCACCATCTCTTAATGGCTTGGAAAACAAGTTTGCCTTTAACATTGAATGGAAATTTTTAATAGTTTAATGGTTAAGAGTAATCAATGGTTGCCTCAAAATTTGAGCCATCTTGAGGACCGTAATAAGAGAACTAACAGGGATCCAACTCATTCTGAGCCGTTATTAGCTTAGATTTAGTTTATTTTGATTTTCATTTGATTTTTGAGTTTCGCATGTTGCGCACGTGCATTGTGCACATATAATTACTTTCAAATAAGGATGAATTGCGACTGTTTAGTCATAAAATTGGACATTATTATTTTGAAAGAAATTTTAGATTGGTTTGCAAGGAACCTTGGTTTTTTAAAATCTCTTTTCTCGTTAAGAGTTAAGAGTGGGTGTGTGAGATGCCTCTGTATGAGATTTGAATTCTATATTGTTATCAAATCCTTAATTTCTATCCCTAAATTCTAAAATTCATCCATTTATTTTTATTTCCTATCACCTTAGAACTTCAAATCGAAATCTACTTTTATCCTGCGTTAAATTGATATCAAAGCAAAGTAAATCTAATTTGTATCATCTTTTCCAATCCTTTCAATTAGTTTTTAAGAAATATCCAAAACCCTAACTCAATCTATCATTCAAATTGGTTTAAAAAAAATTCCAATGTTCATCCTCTTCTCCTCCATCCCAACCTTGATCAAACCTTAACCCTAGCCCAAACTTAACAAAACCCCCAAACCACCATCATGTCGCTACTTCAATCTCCTCACCAAGCCTCTTGATGAAGTTGCCTTATATTATCAACAAGATCTTAACCAATCGGAGCTCTCGTCGTCAATGATTTCATCGTTTTCTAGCACCACCGTCGATGTCATCCTTGTCGATCCTTAAATCACCCTTGTCGACTTGTATCGCCCTCAACCACATTATTGCTAGCATCAACAATTACACCAATTGCATTAACATCCATCTCTTCTTCTAGCCTTTATCGTCGCCATCGTAGCCTTCATCGCCATCGTAGCCCTCATCGATGATCTACTCCCCCACCATCCTCTTTCTTATCACCCTTTCGTAACCCAACCATCATCATTGGCTGCTTCTTCCTCTTCAAATGTCGTCATTATATTTAGTTTTTAGCACCACCATCACCGAGATCTCCTATCATTGCTACCCTCTTCTTCTTCACCTTCATTGTTGATTGGCAACATTGGCATTCCACCAAAGCTTCGTCATTACCATCATTGCTGCAGTGCAACCTCATACCACCACCATTGACTTTACACTAATTTGGTAGGGTTTTGGATTAGAATCTAAACCTAATTGGTTTTGTGTTAAAGACCCAAGTTCGACCTAATCCAAATTCAATTGGGATCTAACTTTAGAGATTCGATCTGCCATGGTTCAACCTAATATGAGCAATTCGATTTGGGTTTAAGAAGGAACCTGACTTGATTCCACTGAAAACTAAGACCAGTCACAGTGCTCAACCAAAGTTAACTACTTGAGTCAACTTAAACTGAGCCAGCCTTGAGACAAAAACAGATTTAAAGTTATTTTTTGGTGATTTGAAGCTTGTTTTTCGAGCTTTTGCGTGAAAATTTTGCCTTTGAGCTTACAAATTGATCCTCTAACAACTCCCAGAGATAGTGCATCTCCGCAAGCTGATCTTCACTTTTGGATAACTTCTAATCCGAATTGAATCTTTAATACAATTTTTATTATTTTGTTTTAGATTAGTTATTTATTAATATTAATTGCATCTTATTTCTTTGTCTCATTTTGTGTGCCTGCATCATCATACTATGATAACAATTTTGTTTTAAGTTTTTAACAATAGTATCAAGACTATCAAGCATTTCTTTTCATACTTAGTCACACTTAAATAGTATTTAGTTTAGACTTATATAATCTTCTGTGTGTTTTTGCTTTATTTTGCATTGTTGGCCTTAGCTTGTTGCATGCTTTTACATAGTGTCAAAACTTTAAAAAACAACATGATCAATATAGACAACAAAACTTAGAGTGTGGGACAACCAATGATATACTCTATAAAATGTTAGAGCGGTAGTCTATAGCCTTGAATGAGATCACTATATGTTACCGTATTAGAAACACAAAAACATAAGGAGATGCCCTTTGATTAGGATACACACAATGCTAATATGTTTATGACAAATTAAAGTAGATGACCTAAAAAGATAGATGATAAGGTTATAGAAGAAATGATGACTACGAGGTTGACACTGATAATACCGATTATAGATATGCTGGACATACTCCTTCACATAAGGTCAAAGTCAGTAGCATAACCATGATTTCTTTTGACACGAGCGAAAGTTAAAGATGATACTAAGAATAATTTTAAAAATATATCAAAGCAAACAAATTAAATGCTAAAGTGCTTTGATTATATATTGATAATAACAATAATATACTGGCATACATATATTCAAATTACGATGTATAATATATAAACACGTGTCTATATAAGTCAAACTCTATGATTTTCCTTCGCTTATCAACTTTTAGCAAAATCCTCAATGTGTATTGATATTTTGAAAATTGGGATCATAACGTATATCATAATAATAATGCTACATTCAATGCTTCAACTGGTAATTGATCTTTATTTTGTTGAAATCTTTGGGATAGTTTATTCCGCAAGCATGCAAAAAATTATATTGGCTCCTTTCCCACCAGAAGTGTAGTTGTAGATCAAAAGATGTGTTGTTCACTAACATGTCACGCACGAAATCACTTCACCTTGTGATCCAAAGTTCTATATGATTAGGTATTGCTCATGATCTGAGTGTATTCCTCAAGCATTATGCATATTATGTGAGTGACGTGCACACTGAGAGTTACAAAATTACTTAAACTAACCATAATATTCACAATCTGGTGCAAAATACAATATAAATTTGTAAAAATTTACTATTAAGGATGATAAGGTAACTAGAGTTTATCCAGAGAGTTCTTTCTTGAACCTATAAAGAGTCTTTGCACATATCGTACATGTTCTCGTCGAACTCTGTAAAGGATTGGTCCCGATACGTCTAAGATGATTATTTCACAAGAGCTTGATGGTAGCCATTTATCTGAAGTAGTGGTTTCTCATCCCTCACTTGTGTTGCCATAGGGATGGTTGTTCAGTTTTACCTGATTGTGCATTCTTGTCATTATTCATCAAAATGCTAATCTTCAAAGCTAAAAAGAATGATAAGGATCCAATTCGATCCGATTTTAAATGTAGCTTAGAGTTAGCCTATTTTGATTTTTTATTTGATTTTTAAGTATCACAGGTTGCTCTTTTAATTCATCTTGAGTTGCACGTATTGTATATGTAAAATTGCCTTTAAATAGGAATGTACTATAGCTTTTCAGCTAATGAATTGAAACCTATTATTTTAAGAAAAATTCTAGTTTGGTTTCGCGAAGAACCTTAGTTTTCTTAAAAATCTATTTTCTCGTGAGGAATTAGAGAGAGTGTGTGTAAGGTGCATGAGGGGTAGTTCCGAACTTTATCTTGTTATCAAAACCCTAATTTTTATCCCAAAATCCTTAGATTCATCACTTTCTTTTGATTTTCTCGCCCCCTTAGAACTCTAATTTAGAACAACTCTAATTTAGAACCTTAAATCTAGATTTCCTGTTATCTTGTATCAGAAACTCTCATCAACACTTGGGTAAGCCTTGATAAGCCCATTTAATATTTTTTTGATGTCGGCACTCATCTCTATGACTCTTTTGTATCCACTTAAGTCTTGTCTGTGTGGATGTGTGGTTAGCTGGTAACTGTTCTCAGCCCTTTCTCATAGGACAACCACTTTATTAGTATTCCTAGCTTCCCTGTCATGAAATGTGGCAATAACTCTTTGCATTATTTACATGCTAGATCACAGCCATTGGATGGTTGATCATTGCTTACCTGAGTAGGGCAATTTCCCCATTACCGAACACAGCATCCTTGTCGGAGATTGCATCTTTTTCAGTGTAATTGTCCCATTACCCAATAGTCGATTGTCATTTCCCTGCAAATGACAATCACTCAATGTCTTTTTAATACGTCCTCACAACAAATTGTAGCCACTTCACAAGTAATGTTCTCGTTCCTCCTATTGCCTAATCATGACCTTTCACTCCTCGCGACCTATTTGCTTATCATAGCTGTATCTGGCCCCTCTAATTGGAGCATTCTCCTGATCACTCTTAGTCATCAAATTTGGCCCCTTATGGATGAAGTTGTGGTCATTTTTTCCAAATATGAGATTCTCTTATTGTTGCAGGAGATATTTCGTTTTTGAGGATATGGGAGGAGATGAGCAGATCCGATACCAGAAGTGGCCATTTCCGGCCTCCTTCCCTATTGTTGTGGCTAGATTTGTTGGTAAGAGGGATCCAAGAACAAGAGGACTTCACGCCTGCGCATGTGCATCCATGTGTTGTATGTATGTATGTACATATGTACGTGTACGCATGTGCTGCCTTGATTATAACCAATCATTCATATTGTTGTCCTCACCATGTTATGTAGGGTGCGGTTTTCTGCTATACGGAAGCAGAAATGTCGGAAGGGAAATATTCATAATTTTCCTGGTTGAATATATGTCCCGTAGCAGAGTGGAGAAATACATATACTTTTAGCATTAGCTGAGACCCAACACTTGAGCTAAACACTTTGTTGTTGTTGTTGTTTTTGTTTTTGTGTACATTTTAGTTGGATGAGGTTTTATGGGTGTCCAAGCATTAACGCTCTTGGTTGAATACACATCCCCTAGCTGAGTTGAGAAAAACAGCACTTGAGCTAAACACTTTGTTGTTGTTGTTGTATACATTTTAGCTGCATGAGGTTTTATGGGTGTCCAAGCATTAATGCTCTTGGCTGAATACATATCCCCTAGCTGAGTTGAGAAAAACAGATACTTTTAGCAGAGACCCAACATTTTGAGTTTAAAGACGTTGTTGTTGTATTTTGTTGTGTGCATTTTAGCTGTCATGAGGTTTTATGAGCGTCCAAGATCTAATTCTGTTGACAATGGGGTGTAATTGAGTCATTTGATGTTCTACTTGTCTGATCCTCACGCTTCCAAAATGGTACCGTATTACTTCTTGGACAATGGATTTTGTCCAAGATCTAATTCCGTGAACTTCTTGATGTTAATGCTTTTCTTTCCTGTGTTATTGCAGTATAACATACTGCTATTGAACTGACTTTATGAAGACAATATTATAGATTTATGGACAATTTTTGCAAAGAGGCCAAAAAATAATTGATTAGGAAAAACGATCTTAAAAAATTAATTAGCAAAATCGACCTCTTTCGTCCCAAGAAGCAAAAGAGCTGCTAACTGGGCCCGTGGGACATGCGCCCTACGGGCCGCATCTTCGGAGTGCGGCGCTTGGCCGTACTTTCAAAGTGTGGCGCTCAGCCGCACTCCACAGGTGCGGCCCCTGCAAAATGCCATTACAGAGCAGTAGAATCTGCTCCTTCCTCTCGGTTTGCAAACAATATCAGCAGCAGCTGCTGATATTGCTACTGCTCCTCTCAATATCAGCAGCTACTTCTGTTTCTACTCCCTCAATACTTCACCTCTGATTCATCACAGCATATGCATATAAATCAAAACGTCTCACAAATAATGCTCACACTCATACTTCTCACAACTATAGTGTTTCACAAATATCACAAATATTATATCATAACACATCATATCGATATCAGAAAGTTCATATAAATCAAAACACACAGCACATCGAATTCATCAAGCTTACGTAACACATATATCAAACAACATTGAATTCATCAACTATAGTATTTTCAAAATGCATATCATATCGAATTCAACAAACTTACATAAATTATATAGCAAACATACATAAAATAGCACTAACACAACATTCTCAGTAGAGTAACATCCAACATTG
Source organism: Scilla litardierei (assembly GCA_030789695.1). Lineage (NCBI taxonomy): Eukaryota > Viridiplantae > Streptophyta > Magnoliopsida > Asparagales > Asparagaceae > Scilla > Scilla litardierei. The sequence goes on from CM061141.1 coordinate 41,842,159, forward strand.
CATCATGTGCGGGATCTGCCTCGACATTGAGATGAAGATCCGCGGCCTTGAGATGAAGACCTAAAAGATAAGCATAAATTAGAACAATATATATATATATATATATATATATATATATATATATCCACAAGAAATATATGAATTGCAAAATCAACATTCGCTTGTGTGAGAGGAGGATTTTGGTAGCGTGATTTGTAATGCCCGAGTTGATGACAATTGCCACATCTATTCTGTCGACTTCCTTCACGGGGAATATCCATTGCCCCACGAATACATGTAGATGTATGCCGACCTGGAGGTCTTCTTTTGTCCGGTGGAAATAATTTGGGACCATCACAAGCCTTCCAATACCGTGCATCAGGTATGGGGTGAAATAAAGGTTCATATGAAAGGCGATAGCTGCTAACCCTATACCATGGCGAACAGAATTGCATATATACTATGTTGGCACCATATTCTTGTTTAGACGTTGCGGCGATCACATGGACACATGACATGTGTTGAAGCATATGAATATTGCAAGTACATATGCATTTCTCGTCACGTAACTTAACAGTATAACTGAGGCCATCATTGTCAGCAACCTGCCACTCACAATCACTAAACCTTATGAGCATAAATGTTTGGGCTTCTTCCCTCCGTCAGCAGTGTGTGGTCCAACTGTACCCAACACAATCTCGCACATAGGTGTAATCTGGCGGCTTCGATATAATCTCTCGCACGCTCATCTAATCTACACGCTATATGTTTTTGCACATGATCGACAACTCCTATCGCTTCCTGCAAACAAATAATGCACAGATTAATTATTTTCCTTCCAATCATAATTAATTACGTGTACTATTAATTATTTCTAAATATCTGCTCTTGCACTATATCCGCAGAACGATATTATGCTTGGTCATACCAGACCCCATTAGTTATGGGTCCAGCCTCTTCTATTTATGAAACCCTATAACCTACAATTAATTATCATATATTACAAAAAATTTCCCTAATTATAGAAATCATCTCATAAACCCTAAATTTCATGCTAGATTGTACAATAAACACCAAAAACATTGAGAGCTTGAGTCTAGAAATTACCTAAAAACGGTACTGATTTATCACCCAAGGCACAAAACGATCGCTTGACTTTGAAGATGTGGCGGAAATGTGGAAATTTCAAAGAAGAGCAGCAGCCCGCAAGTTTGCGGGCTGCTGCTGTAATGGCATTTTGTGGCCGCACCTGTAGAGTGCGGCCCAGGGCCGCACTTTGAGAGTGCGGCCGAGCGCCGCGCCACGTGCACAGTTAGCAGCTCTTTTGCTGTTTGGGATAAAAGAGGTCGATTTTGCTAATTAATTTTTTATGTCGTTTTTCCTAATTAATTTTTTTGGCCTCTTTGCAAAAATTGTCCTAGATTTATTTGATTTAAAAGTAAACCATATTTGTAGCATTTACATGTTTTAGGTTGTGCGTGTGGATTATCTTACCTAATCAAATCATGATTACATGGTGCAAACACAGATGAAGTTGGTAAAGCCAGTTGATTTGTTCCATAAGCTTTTGAAGACTGGTTGTGTGGCACAAGGACGCCTACTTGGACTAGATGTTGGAAACAGATTTGTTGGTTTGGCTTTTTCAGACATAGAGCACAAAATTGCTTCACCCCACAGGTTTTCAAACCATTTCTTTCAAAAGCTGATTTAAACGATAGTTGATGTTATTGTGTTCTTGTTTGCATTGCATTTCACTGGAAATTGATTCCTATCCTCAAAGATATTTGTCTGATAGCTATAGTAAAGTTACATCAGTACTTTTTTTCCTGTCTGTTTGAATCTCTCTTTGATTTGGTTTTTTTTACTCAAATCAAGAGTAATGTTATCATTTTCAGAACGAAAAATTGTTTTATTTGATTGGTCTAGTTGATGAGAGGCCTGGCTTGACTTTAGCTTCATTGAGGAACTAGGTTTAAGTGCTTAAATTAAACTAATTTTGTTGTTATATTAGTATGTATTACCATCCTGGGTAGATACATTGAATAAGTTTAAAGTGCTTAGATTAAATTGATTTTGTTATTATATCACCACCCTTGATAAATGGGCTTAATTTGACCATACTTAGATTCAATATCATTTGTATCACACATAAACTGTTTGATTCATTTGTGTGATGGTTGGATTTGTGGTTGTTCACGATGATTGTTTCTTACTACTATCTGACCAGATTTGTTTGTGATGCAGTGTCTTGGTGAGGAAAAAAACAAACATTGGTTTGATGGCCAAAGACTTCCAAACGTTGGTAAGTTCTGCTGTTTACACATGTTTTCTTTCTGTAATTGAACCAAATAGGGTGGGAACTGAGCAGTTCTGCTATTGATGAATTTTTTTATTCTTCATAAAATATAATACCTGGTATAAATTTTCGAATGATATTCAAGTGCATGCTATAGCATCTGTTTATTAATATGTATATGAACCATGTTTTGTTCAATATATAAGTCATACGTTGGATTGTTAATAATGAGCTTGTGGACATCAGATGAATGAAAACCTGCAGCTTGATGCTAAACTAGTTGTATCAAATGGTTTGTGGAAAACTGTAATAGAAGTAAAAGAATTTCTTAACAATGATAGAGATTGTAGTAGAACTGCTGTCGCTGTATCCAGCCTGTTGGAAAATGTTAATATGTTCTTATAATAAGAAGAATTATCCTTGGATTACAGGTGGCAACCTACAAGCCTGTAACCATATTGTGTATTTTTAGTCAAATAGATGGGTGTAATACAGTGGAAAGCTTCTAACCTTGAATATGAAATGATATATAATGTATGCCCAACCTTCCATAGTCATGTGCATGCATTTTCATACCCTCTAGGTACATAAAACAAAAGTTGCTACTAGCGAGGAGTGTCTTTTCTTTATTTCAGTAGGTACAGGAAACTAATGCAGCCATCTCTTTTGTTCGTAGTACTGCAGTAAAGTACTAAGTTCTTAATGTGAAGGGTTTGGTATAAATTTTTCATTTGCTGTCCATCAAAACGAATCAATAACCAATTCTGACTGTACTTATGGAATGCTTCACTCCTTGAATCTTGACATTGAAGCCTGATACTTACTTTATTCTTTTTATTGAAGGTATCAACATTTTCCCTGACAGGGTTTGTAGTTGGCTACCCTTTCAGTTTACAAGGTCAATCTAGTGTAGAGGTACATTGTTAAACTGGCATATATATGCTTTTTTAATATAATATGGCTAGACGGTCTCAGTCTCTATCCCCTCTCCTTATTTGTTCTCTGATTCAGGCAATTCAAGTGAAAATTTTTATTGAGGAGCTCAAGAATACAGGGATGCTTGATGGCATGAGTTACACATATTGGGATGAAAACTACACCTCAAAGGTAGGAGTATATTCCTGTGACGCTATAATCTGCTGAAACGGGATATAATAATTACACCCTTTTTTGTTTGTTTTCAGTGCGTAGAAGCCCTCTTAGAACCCTTGAACCTTCATCACGTGGAAGCCAAAACAATTCTGGACAAATTTGCTGCTGTTGGAATTCTTCAGGTAACTCGGTGCTACCTGTAGTCTGTGCTCCTTTAGATTGTGTCTTGTTTCTGTGAAGCCTATGAAATGGGGAAAACACTTTTCTGTGGTTGATGAATGGTGGGAGAGAAAGAACTGGGACAAAATTGGATCTTTGAACCGCACCTGAGCTGGTGAAAGTGAAAGAAGATGTTCTCCTTCCATCTCTGGTTCCCTTTCCTGGTGCAAGCAACAAATCAGTGTTTCGTTTTTCCCCCATTAACTTGCTAGGATTGATGATTCTAATCAATATACATCTTTATATATGGTTTTGATTTGTTAGTTTTCTGATGCATTAGCTAATTGAGGGACTTGTAGCTTGTTTTACACCCAGTTACATGGTGGCTGGTTACGTGTTTATACAAACAACAGCTACCACCATAACCCTGATTGAATTAATTATTTGTTGTCAGGGGTATCTTGATGACATGCAGAGGAAACTGAAGTCTGGAGAGATCCATATGGATGAGTGAGTTGGTGATGCAGAGAAACGGTATGATAATTGTTCTGGTGGATAATAAGTCAACACAAACTGATCATTTTATCGTTTTGTTTAATCTTTTGTTATGACTAGATGTTTTATCTTTCTACTCACCAACTCTATCAGAGAAACGGTATGATAATTGTTCTGGTGGATAATAAGTCAACACAAACTGATCATTTTATCGTTTTGTTTAATCTTTTGTTATGACTAGATGTTTTATCTTTCTACTCACCAACTCTATCCACATGCATTGCATTTTGGGCTTTGGGCGGTCTTCTTGTGTTTGGGAATTACTTTTGCCATCATAAATGATTCGCATTATCTGGAAATCCTTGTGTCTGTGTCTTTTTATATTGATAGAGATAATGGTTATAAATACTCTCACATTGGATAAAATAGAAAATGTAATATCCACAAATTAATTGTTGGGTTTCTACTCATTGGCTTAAACTCTTAAGTTATATATGGTTTCAACTAACCTTTCGTTACTTTATCAATGTTACATAACCATGGGCCTTCGTTCCTATTCTCCTTCTAAAGGTGAATCCATATTGAGTTTAAAGGGGAGTGTTAAATATAATAGTCCCATGTTATATAAAATAAAAATGTGATAGCTATAAATTAGTAATTATGTCTTTACCAATTGGTTTATAGATATGGTTTCAACTACCGATTTGTAGTTTCACCAACATTAAATAACTGTGGCCCACATTCCTATTCTAATTCTAACATACCACATCTCTGTTTGTAAAAGTAAAGAGCCAAAAGAATAAGTACGTAACCTAGGAGTATGTTTATTTGTGTTGACCTATGTAGCATGGCTGTGGACATGAGACACAAATACAAAATGACGGACACGAGAACACAATAAATTGTTAAAAAACATGATATGGGGACATGGGTACAATCTTATTTGTTTGTGCATGGTATTTGTATGTAGTACACTTTATAATCCATAATGACTAAGATATGTTCTATTACAAATAAAAGAAAAACAATATAACTTTTCTGTGAAAAAAATCCATAGATTTTAATCAAGTAACAAAATCAAACAAAAAGACACCCAAAATATTCTAATCGATATCTAACCTAGTTTAATTGATGTTTAAGATTGTGAGGGAATCAACTACCACTGATATCATTGTTTTCTTAATGGACTCTCAGACAAATTGTATAATATCTATTATGAGTTTAAGAGTGCTAAAGAATTGCATCCATTGTAGGAAGCTTTGCAAAATTGTATGGTTTAATGATTATGGAATAGAACAATTCAACTCATCTTTTAGTAAGTTTTTCGTAATAGATAGCAAGCCCATTAATGACCAGTTTCAGGAATTCGAAGATTTTATTAGATACCTGCAGCTCAAAGAAATGTGTTCACCAAGAACTATAAAATTTTTAAGCCTTACAAACTTACTTCCTCCAGCCTGGTTTAACTTTGTATGGGATATTATATATAAGCAAGAAGAGCTTACCTTTATTCACACATTAACAGCTATTAGGATTAAAGACCAGCATAGGCAAAACCCTAAGCCTAAGGCTGAAATGAAGACTAAAGCTGAATATTTTGTATATAGGAAGAAGCATAACCCTTGAAACAAAAACAAGAATTTCAGTCCCACAGGTAGGAACTTTGAGAGAAAAATAACTCCATTCACCATAACCAGAACCAAAACCAAAATCGAACACCAACCAACAATCTTAGAAGTTCTATACGCTGTTGATGGATCTGGAATTTTGGCCCATCAATGGCGTTTTCGTAATTTTCGGATTTCTAGTGGGTTTTCGTAATTTTCATTTTTCGGTTTTTTTTGTAATTTGTGATTTTCAAGTTATTATTTATAGGAGACTAAGGGGATTAGAGAGATTATGGTGTTTAATCTAAGAGAAAGGACTCTTTTGTGGGAGGTTGTGGCTTCGCCACGAATATAAGCTTGAGAGAGAGGTCCACCTTTCGAACGTGGCCAAGAGAGAGCGGCCTTCTCTCGAAAGGGGTCAAGTTATCTTTGTATCTCTTCTTATTTTGAGTTTTTCGTCAATAAAAATCCATTCTTTTCCCCAATTCTTCTCACCAAACCCCTAAAAATCCCACTTTCTTCCAAAAAATCTCAACTTTCCACCTAAACCCTAGTTTTCTATACTAAAATCCAGAAAAATCCTATCAAGTGGTATCAGAGCGGTGTGATCCCATGACGGCAGTGAGATCAAAGTACAAGATTTAAGCTTTGGAAGAAAAATACGATGAGGAGGTGAATGAATTGAAAAAATCTATGGAGGAACTTAGGGCATCATCAAATAAAAAGTTCGAAGAGGTCATGCAAGCCCTAGCGAAACATGGTGAATCCCTAGCAAAACAAGGTATGTCCATACAAACCTTAATTCGAGAATTTCTTGATACGAAGGCAGTAAAAAATTCAGATTTGGTCGACAATCCAAATCTGTGCAAAAGGCGAAGGCTTTGGAGAAGGTGAAAAGAAAAGCGAAGGAATACATTGAGGGATTGCTCTCCGCCGTCGACGACTACTTCAAGAACGCCTATCCACCAAGGAGGGGGACGGACTTAGGGCTGTTGACGAACGAGCTTGAACGAGCTTGAACAGTGTACTTGGTTTTGTTCATGAACAAAATCCATGTTCAAGCTCTGTTCGTTTACTAACCGAGCTCTAAAAATATGTTCAAGCTTGTTTGTTAAGCTTACCGAACGAACGTAAATGAACATAAACGAACGTTAACCGAGCTTACCGAACGAACGTTCTGTTCATTAACAAGACTTATCGAGCTTGTTCGTGAACATGTTCGGGAACGTGTTAACGAACACACAATCAATCTTGTTCATGAACAGATTTGCAAACAAACGAACGAACAATGGCAATGGACCAAAAGAGAGCTGGGAGCCTGGGAGTTTAGGAGTGGGAAGCTGGGAAGTTGAAGAGGTGGATGTGTTTAATTCAATTTGAGGAGGTGAGTGTTTAATTTTAATTTTAATTCACTCAAGCCCTTGTTCACAAACACTTAACGAGCTTATTCACGAACATCACTTAACGAGATTGTTCACGAACACTTAACGAGCTTGTTCACGAACATCACTTAACGAGCTTGTTCACGAACACTTAGCGAGCTTGTTCACGAGCTTGTTCACGAACACTTAACGAGCTTGTTCATGAACATAAATGAACGAACATAGTTATGTTCAAGCTCTGTTCGTTTACTAACTGAGCTCTAACAACCTGTTCAAGCTTGTTCATTAAGCTTCCCGAACGAACGTAAACGAACATGTACCGAGCTTGTTCACGAGTAGTTCGTCGAACGTTCTGTTCGTCAACAGCCCTAGGGACGGTGACCCTAGGGTTACAGGCTGGCGGACCCATCAGGGGCTGTTCGCTGGCCTGCTGGCCCCCAGCAGCCTGCAGGCTCCCCGGCAGCCTGCAGGAACCATGCAGGGGGTGCGTCGGCCTGCAGGTGCCTTGGCAGCCTGCAAGACAGCAAGGGCCCGCATCCCCACCGTTGGGTCCCCTGGGCCCCAGGGCAAGCGGCCAGACGAGCCAATGAGGGTACATCCAGGTGTCCGAGGGGCATGTCTTCGACGATGACTTTCAATTGCTTTATGTGCCTAAGACTTACTTCGAGGAGTTCCAGGTACTTCGTGGGCCTCGGTACATGGCAAAGAGGCGACGATGCCAAGTACTTCCAACATACGTAGAGTTTCATGATGATTATAACGAGGACCCGAGCTTTGAGAAGACTGTTGATGACAACACCTGGGAGGAGGATGACTTGGGCGGTAATGACAATTGAGGCAGCGCACTTTGCGGGGTTATGGACGACATATAGAGGTACGACACGACAATTATTACACTTCCCTTACTATCAACACGCAGGAGGGCAAGTGGATCATGGAAATCTTGGGATAGTAGAGTGAGAAAGCTGAAATGCTCATCTTCGAGGGGGATGATTCATATGGTTGTATCTACAGAGCTGAGAAATATTTTTCAGTGACACACCTGACAAAGGGACAGAAATTGGAGACGGCTGGCATATGTTTTGAAGAGGAGACACTCTTGGTTTCTCTGGAGGGAGAAGAGTGAGCATATACGCTCATGGGAGGAGCTCTAGGATGATTTGGTGGATAAGTTTCGAGATACCTAATGGGAAAGCCTACATGAGCAGTTGATGGTGCTCAAACAGGATGTGACTATCAGTGAGTATAGAAAGAAGTTTGAGACACTCTCGAGACGAGCCAAGGACATGTTAGTGGGAACTTTGGAGGGGTGCTTCAAGAAGGGCATTAAGCCAAACATTCATGCAAAACTCTGCATTCATCAGCCTAGGAGACTGGTGAAGACGATGGACCTAGTACAGTTGGTTGATGATCGTCTTACTGAGGAGAGGATGTCTAGAAGGACTAGGAGTGGCTCCTCGTTTCTCAGCCAGTCAGCGACTGGAGGACAGAAGACAAGCAGTAGCAGAGCAGTCCAATCGAGAGAATTGCGGCGAAGCACAGATGTGTTGACAGTTCAAGCAGATGACTGAGGCTGAGAGGAATGAGTAGATGTTGAAGGGACTGTGTTTCAAGTGCGATGAGAAGTTTACTCCTGAGCATGGTTGTGGAGTTCACAAGCTTTAGCTTATGATATTGGACAAGGATGACGAGAATATGTTTGAGGATGAGCCAGTAGGAGAGGTGCATCTCCATTTGGAGTAGCATGTCCATGGTTTTCATGCACCACCTTGCTGATAAGATAGTTTTTCAGGGGACGGAGTAATGATGGATATGGAATTTTGGCCCATTAGGAGCATTACGTAATTTTCAAATTTTCTAGGGAATTTTTTGTTATTTTTAGTTTTAGTGATCATTTTGTAATTTGTAATTTTTAGTTTTATTATTTATAGAGGACTAAGGGGATTAGGGAGATCATGGGTTGAATCTGAGAGAAAGGAGACTCTTTTGTGGGAGGTTGTGGCTTCACTTCGAATAGAAGCTTGGGAGAACAGTCCACCTTTCGAACATGACCAAGGGAGAGTAGCATCCTCTCAAAAAAAAGTCAAGTTACATGTGTATCTCTTCTTATTTTCAATTTTCCATCAATAAAAATCCCTCCCGTTTTCCAGTTCTTCTCACCAAACCCCAAAAAATCACCCATTTCTTCCAAAACCCCCACCTTTTCCAACTATACCTTAATTTTCTACACTACAATCCCTAGAAAAATCCTTTTAGTTGTCTGGGCAAGGATTAATCATTTGGTAAACAAATACATGCATGTGAGCCATTATAGCACCTACCATGGGGAAATACTGAGAATTAAGGAAATGCAGGATTAAATATCATTATGGTCGAAGTGAACTTAAGACTCCTTTAAGTTCGCACATTCTTTACCCATTGTTAAAGTTCATTGATCATTTGGTTATTAGTGGTTAGATTCTGGATTTAACATCAAATGTTTCTTTTACGTGCTCCTGGTTTTCGACTTCTGAGGAATCATATGAAGTTTGTACTTAGGTGACGAGGAGAGTGCCTAGTTGAATTGGGATGTTTTGTCACAACAATTTTTATCTTAATTTCTTGAGAGGAAAAGAGAAAATCTGAAGATGAGCAAATAAAGAAAAATGTTAGGTAGATGATCTATGAAGTACGTGCCCAAAAGTTGAATCGTATAACTCTAAAATAACGAAACCTATGAGATATAGTAGTTGACTTTGTGAAATAAGTCCTTGAAAGTCATGTTGCAAGATTTTACTTGGTTATGGGTTCCATTTTGTTGGCACCAAGTGCTAGATAAAATTTTCTTAAATCAAAAGAAACTATCAAACTTAATTGTTTGTACTTTATCATTTAGCATGACATAATATTAATAATAAAAATAAGAGGATAAAAATTTCCTGCTTCTTTGAGTTAGGTGAATGTAATCTCAAGTTTCTACCATATGTGATTTGACTTCACCTCTCATACAGGCAGCTAAGGTGGTGTTAACCCTCGAAGCGGTACAAGCCCCTTTCCAGATTCCCAATGACGTATGAAATAGAGAGTAAGGTTGCCGAACATGTTAGTTGCACATCCGTCTATAAACGATATTTGTGGTTGTGATCTATTGGATCAGGTGGCACCTGATCTACATGAATCTCTTTTATAAAATCAAACAAAACAAGATATAAATACAAATGGATAAGTTGAACAACTTGAGCATTCAACACCTACATGTGGAGAAGAATTTCTTTTATTTATGAATAACTTCTTTTAATCTGACAGATGGGTTCTGTCGTCCTCACGACGGACTAGGATCTAAACCTAGCAAGTGAAACCCGAACTAGGTTCATGCTCTGAGCTGAGCAAGGGCGTCAAGTCCCTAAATCAAACTGAAGGACGAGTTTAATTACTTTATTTGTCGTTTCATGATCTCTTTACTGGATTGGCATTCGCTGATCTCTGTACAATTCTTAACATTTTGATTGTCTTGCCTGCAATTGTGAACAGAGTGCAACCTTAACACTCAATTGAAAACCGTGCGTGTACATTGTTCTTTCTTACTTTTTATTATTTGTGTATGTTCTAGCGGGTAGCATTATTTTCAGATTACTTGATATTCTCGAACTGACAACAACAGTATCCTTTAAGGCACATACCTCTACTTGCACATGGTGCATGACTTTGTTAAATTTGTTAACTAATCCAGCTTGATATCAAATTCATTTTAACTCGCTAGTTGAGGATTTTCTGTTGTTTGTACTGTACCCGACTTACTTGTTTTTATTTTTTATTTTTTCAAACAGTTTCCAGGTAATTCAAATGGGCACCGGCCTGGAGAACTTTGGAACTCTGCAAACTGATCGACTGGACAGAGTTTGCCTGCGAATTAGTTGGGCATCGCACCTCCTTCCCTCGTGATTACGGGTTCGAATCTCTTCAGTGCGAAGTCAAAAGGACTTCCAGTGCTTAGAAAAACTAACTAATTGCACAATGATTGAAGTTCATCGCCGGTAGTAGATACTTTGGATGGTTTTTAGTGATCACTCGTTGCTTGTTGAGCAGGTTTCTTTTCTCATTTGGGATTGCCATGTAAACCGTATTTTTCAAAGGGGATCATGTACATCAGTTGTCATCTGAGATCAGGTGCAAGACACAAAAAGGAGGGCCACATTAAAAGTATAAGCTCATATGTGGCTTATATTTTCCAAATTTATGTATCTTGACACGTGATCTAATCTATCAGATCCCATCTTTTCTACATTATTCACTTTTTTAAATCATTTATCACTCTGATGCTCGATGCCATATACTAAGGTGCACATATACCATAAACTTGAGTGAACACAGACTGTTTTCTTGCATATTTAGCTATGAAAAAGAGTTCTATTATTGTAAATTGGCTCGATTTCTAATGGTCCGATTCGTATGCAAAGAAAACGACAAGATTTTTGGTTTATCAGTGTTTTAATATATGTATAGATCGATATGAACAGTATTGTTCATCGTCGACGATATAAATAAAAAAGTCAGGATTTTTAAAAAATTTCAGATACCGCTCAAATGCTTGTGCTTAAAACAAATATGCTCTTAAAAAACAAATATGCCTAACTGAATTCTGCAATGCTCATGAAAAATACATGACGATGACATGTAGTTCTTAAACTTCCTTAATAAAAATCATAGATCGGCTTTAAATCTGGATCTTCATAGCATGCCATTTTATGCTAATTTTCCTCCCTATATAGAGTTGTTACAGAGAAAAGAATTATTGTTATTAATAAATACCATTTCTTGCATGACTTCTACAAAAAACCCAACTGTCTTTTTTCAATGCAATAAAATATAATCTATAGCTATAATCATTTTGGCCCAAATGCTGATATTAACGAAATTCATGTTGGAGTTACGTTCCATTTATTGCATCTAGCGAACTTTTTTTTGATTCATCGAAAAGAAGTAAATAACCCTCAATCTCACACAGCGGAGGGATGTTACCCATTCTGGTACTGCTCTCGTCCCCCGAAAGCTTAACTTCAGAGTTTCCATGGAACCGAAAGAAGCCGGGGCATCATACGGAGCCCACACCTAGTGAACTTTGTGTCTAAGGTTAGTTGACCAGAAAGTGTCGAGCTAAGATTTTTGTCGTAGCACTATATGTATTGTTGTGCCCGAGCACGGAAGACTAGGACCGTCGGACGATCGAGACGAGGACGAGGAACAAACAACAAGATGGAAAGTTATGAAAGATAACAACTTTAGGCCGTCGGCCGGCCAATGGAACACTAATGAGCTTTATGACGAAAGGAAAGAACAAATACAAATCTTCTACCTTTACAACGAAAAAGAAGCACACAAAGATCTCTCCAAAAGCTCTCAACAATCTCTCAAAGTTTGCTCTCGCGAATGGGCGCTCCAAGTTCTTTCTCTATGTTCCACTAGGAAACCATTGTTTAAAATACCCTATATATAGCCATATGGTACAATAGGTGTCATCATTGAGGAGTGATTGAACCGGAAAACGCGCAAAGGAGCACGCCTTCCACTCCCAAGCGTAGGAGCGTCAATGCAATATATTTACAAATAACCGGTGAGTACCGGGTCGGATCACAGGGACAAGTCGTTCTACACTCGCAAAATTGATCGATAAAGAGATATAATAGCGTGATACAACAACCTCAACTAACGGTGGAGAAGTGTGAAAATTTGTGTTGAATCAACAATCCTATCCTAAGTGGGTAGGGTTAGAGAACCAAATGGGGAGTTAGGATAGCTAGGAGAGAAAGCATGGGTTGTGGGTTCACTAAGATTGGTGTTAATCAAGCTCTAATTACCCGCATATAACTCAATTGATCATCCGGCTAAGGAAACTCAATCGGGATATTTAGCATTCAAGAACACAATAAATTGCAATATGGATGGATGTATCATCATAGCACTCATCAAATTTAAACATGGTCTCTTCTCAAAGAGTGCCCACTTGGGTCTTAGCCAATTAAAGTGTGCCCTAATAATTCATCCAACATCAACAATATAATAGGCAAGAGGTAATTAGAACTAAAATTGACAATCAACCACAATGAATCACAACTCAAGCAAATCAACACTACTCAATCATAGTAAACAAGATGGAAATTTCATTCAAAATTAACCCAAGTCTATTACAAAATGAGAGATATCAAAATACAAAGGGGAAAGAAAGATATCACCCAAGATCTCCCGAAGATGAAGCCTTCCTTCCACCTATTTGCTCCTCCTCCAAGCTTTCCAACCTCCCATGGCCTCCAAGCCCTAACCCTAGCCTTTGGGGAAGAAGAAAGGCTTCAAAACACCCTCCTAGAACCAAAAAAATCCGAACTCCCCGCTGAAATTTCGCTCAGGCCGCAATAACCCAAAAAAATGGGCTTGCGGGTCGGGCGCTGGCCACCCGACCCGCCCGCAGCGGCGCCCGAAAAACAAATGGGGGCACGCGCGGAGCACGTGCCCCCCAAACTGCTGCGCGCGAGGAAGCGGGCCGGCCGCTGGGCAGGCCCGCAAATCATGCGGGCTTATTTATTTTTTTCTTATTTTTTTAAATTCACGGCGGCCCGCTCAGCAAGCGGGCCGCAGGCTGCGGCCTTTTTCTTAATTTTTTTTTGTTTTTAAAAATCCCAGAAATCCCATTATGGCTCCAAAAAAATCCTGGAAAATAGATACAGGCTCCAGAAAATTCTGGAAAAATTTCAGAAAATCCAGAAAATTTCCAGGAGTACCTGAAAAATAAGAAGAGCTAAGATTAGTCCATATAAATCATATTTTATGTATAAAAAGGGAGTACGCTTTAATATTACACAATATCTCGAATACGCACATATCAAAGCCAAAATTAACATGATATACACATAAAATGCCCAGAAATGGGGTGGGAAATAAGGAATTTATATCCCGAATCACATCCCAACTAGCTTTTTGATAGTCCCTAGCAAAATATGCGATAAATTTGGATTCAAGTGAAAACATGCACCAACTCAAGATATTATCAAGGCATGCCAAAAATATTATTTCCAAGTGATTTCAAAGCCAATATACCCAATGTATGAAAGTAAATAACAAATGACATTATCCTCAATCCAATTCCAAGAAAAGAAAGGAAATAAGCACCGTATCACATTCTTTGGGATATATCGCAAATGACAAAGTTTCTAATTTTCATGGAAATGGTCAAAACAAAAGAAATTCCTCTAAGTTGGTGGGAGATGAGATTGCATCACTCATGTTGCTTATTGTTTCATTCTTTCATTTATTTTTCTTTTCTTTTCTTTTTCCTTTTTTGTATTCTTTTTTATTTTGGATGTTTATGTTTTGCATTCACGCGATAACGCTATGAAATGCAAACACCGTCCCCTTTTGCATACACGCGATAACGCTATATAGGCAAAGGGATGGAATGATCCCCTAAATCTCATCTTTGGCGTCCTCCCCAATGTTTTGTGGGGCACCGGCTACTCAATTTGATTAGGAAAACCATTCACTTATATTAACGCTCTCTTTTTCATTTTCAACATAAGCAAGCAATTCATCCACCCACTCCTAAGAAGAAAACAAAGCATACACAATTGGCCACACCCTATCCAATCAAAAACTACACCATTCATCCCAACTCATGCAATCACTTACACCAAACTTTTCCCAAATTATCTCAAAGAGAGTATCACAACATCTAAAATAGTTTCATACATGGCATATTAACATTTGACTCCAAATTGGAAAAGAAATTAAAACATGCCAATCAACATCTATAAATTTGATACCAAAATGACAATCCGAAAAAAATTACATGGCATTAGCATGTAGGGACTACGCATAAAACTAGCGGTGTAGGGACGAGGAGGAAAAATATGATATGCAATAAAAAGCAATGGGTGATGGCAAAATGGAGGTATCTCAAAAAAAAAAGTTAAGCTAACATCAAAATCCTAACAATCCTAAAGATTCTAACACTCTCCCCCCAACTTAAAATAAACATTGTCCCCAATGTTGGGAGAGTATTAGATCTCGGTAAAAGATCCTAGAAAAGAAAAGAAAAGCATACGAAAGCACTAAAATAAAATATTTATTTATTTACACTATTGGAAAGAACACACCGTGGCAAAAGGCGGATCTCGTATGTACAAAGGCGGTGGCAACTGCTCGATCATATCCTTATGCTTCAGGGTGTGAAAACGGCCCGGCCCGGGCCCGGCCGGGCCCAAACAAAATCCGGGCCGGGCGGGGCGAAACCAGGCCCCGGGCCGGGCCGGCCCGGCTGCCTCCCCCCTTTTTAAGCCTATCGGAGGCTTTTTTTTAACAAAATCCCGGGCCGGGCCGGGCCGGGCACCTCAGCCCAGCCCGGAACCCGGGCCGGGCCGGCGGGCCCCCGGGCCATTTTGCCACCCTGACTTATGCTCCTCCGCGAGCGTCGCCACGTCCAATGCCCTACCTCCATTGCGAGCATTAGTGGCAAGCGACACAACCCCGAGCATCTCCTTATGATGGGTTCTTGCCAAATGGGGGATAAGTCGTGTCAAAAATAATTGGGCGCGAGCGCCCGTCTAATTGAAAAGCTTGCCAAAATGGGTCGTCGAAATGAATAAATGAATTCACGATTAAATGACGACAATCCGAATCATTATAATATGGAATTAAATAATTTGATTCGGAGGTGGAGGGAAAATAAAGATGGCAACTTCCCTGAGATGTGATGCTAGGCTCGGGATGATGCATGGCCTCAAGAGGAAGTGGAAGTGGCTGTAGAGAGAAAACTGGAGTAGGAGGGAGCTCGGGCTCAATATATACCATGTCGCAATCCCCGTCACTATCCTATTCCTCGACGTCAACATCAACATCAACAATCTCTGCGGCACTCCCCACAATTGGTAACTGCTCCTGACAAATCTCCTCGCTGACTGGCAAGTGCGCATCCTGGGGCGAGGGAAGTGACATCTGTGACAGGACTGGAGGTAGACTTGTCTCAGGAAAATCCAAGCACGCATCATCCTCGTCATCCCAAAAATAGTTCATCTCAATCTCCTCCCTAAGTACTCAACCGCCTTGACTTGTGAAGCTAACTCTGAAGTGGATTATGGCTCAGGCTCCATGGTGTCCTCAATCTGCTCTTGGCCATCATGCACATCCGCTTCATCCTTAACCTCAAAGTGAAAATGCATCGTGTCACCGTCGTGTTCAACACGCACTCCATCATCCATCTCCTCTGGCTCATCCAAATGTATATGCTCAAATTCCTCTACTTGGCCACAATGCACCCTCTTCACATGTTTCTCTTGGTATTCCATAGGGTCGCATTGGAATGAGCCCTCAGCTGGCTCCTCAGGCTGGACCTGAACCTGCTAGAGTGCGTCCTCATACTCTGCAAGGTCCATCAGGCAACTCTATGAATCCTCGGTCGAATAATCAAAGAATTCCACGCCGCAACTCATCTGCATAAAACCCCGCCCAGAAGGTAGTAATCCTGTGTAGAAGATCTACAGGAGATGATCCTCGTGGAAGCAATGGTGTGGGCACGCCAACATCAAATCACTGAACCTCTGCCAAGCTTGATGTTAGGCCTCTCCATCAGCTTGGGTAAAGCTCGCTATATGATGCTCCATGGCCTGCCGCCCATGTACCTGCTCCAAGAAAGTAGGAAAAACACTTGGAGAAATTCAGCCTGAAATGACAACCAAGTAAAATGTGAGTCGAAAGATAATGAATCAAACCAAAGTCTAGCATCATCTTGCAACGAATAGGGGAAGAATCTAAAATATAGGCAATCATCACAGATATTCCCACCAAGACATGAATACATACATTCTTTAAATTTTTTCATATGTAAATGAGGGTTCTCCAACTCCGAACCATGAAAGTGGCGGGAGTGGGATATCCTACAGATCAAGGTCGGAAAAATCTGAAGATGATGCTATTTTGTTGTTAAAAAAATTTTCTCAAGAAAATAAAAATAAACAACTAAAAGACTCAATAGTGGAAAATAAATAAAATGGAAAGACACAACACTAAGAGATAGAAGTATCACACTAAAGCTTTCAAAATCAATCAAAAATGCAAATAATAGAAACTGTTGTCCCCGGCAACGGCGCCAATTAATTGAACCGGAAAACGGGCAAAGGAGCACGCCTTCCACTCCCAAGCGTAGGAGCATCAATGCAATATATTTATAAATAACCGGTGAGTACCTGGTCGGATCACAGGGACAAGTCATTCTACACTCGTAAAATTGATCGATAAAGAGAGATAATAGCGTAATACAACAATCTCAACTAACGGTGGAAAAGTGAGAAAATTTGTGTTGAATCAACAATCCTATCCAAAGTGGGTATGGTTAGAGAACCAAATGGGGAGTTAGGATAGCTAGGAGAGAAATCATGGGTTGTGGGTTCACTAAGATTGGTGTTAATCGAGCTCTAATTACCGCATATAACTCAATTGATCATCTGGCTAAGGAAACTCAATCGGGATATTTAGCATTCAAGAACACAATAAATTGCAATAGGGATGGATGTATCATCATAGCACTAATCAAATTTAAAATGGTCTCTTCTCAAAGAGTGCCCACTTGGGTCTTAGTCAATTAAAGTGTGCCCTAATAATTCATCCAACATCAACAATATAATAGGCAAGAGGTAATTAGAACTAA
Source organism: Scilla litardierei (assembly GCA_030789695.1). Taxonomy (NCBI): domain Eukaryota; kingdom Viridiplantae; phylum Streptophyta; class Magnoliopsida; order Asparagales; family Asparagaceae; genus Scilla; species Scilla litardierei. The sequence goes on from CM061141.1 coordinate 41,859,838, forward strand.
AATTGACAACCAACCACAATGAATCATAACCCAAGCAAATCAACACTACTCAATCATAGTAAACAAGATGGAAATTTCATTCAAAATTAACCCAAGTCTATTACAAAATGAGAGATATCAAAATACAAAGGGGAAATAAAGATATCACCCAAGATCTCCCTAAGATGAAGCCTTCTGTCACGGCCCCCTCACTGAGATACGCAGGGAGGCAGGGTATATGACGAGAACTAAAAACGTATCTGCAGGTCCATTGTGCATTGCTGGGAATAGTAAATGTAGTATTCAACAAACAGCCAACAAACAAACACAGAACGACACAAAGTCACAGAGAAATACTGAAAGCCAAACACTGAACAATTTCATATACATTTCAAACATCCCATCACATCGATTCATATAGTACAAGCATCTCTTACATCAAAAGAAAACCCTAAGTACACATAGCTCTCTCCTCACCGCTCACCACCCAATCTAAGCTCCAATTCCCAACAACAGCCCTCCAACCTCAACCTCCAGCTCCACCTGCCATCCCCAGGAACCGCACCTGAAAAGTCAACGTGGTCAAGTCAACGTGTGACCCAGTAGGAATGCCAACTCCCTCTAGTATGCTATTATGAAAATGACACTAATCTACATGCATTCATAGTAAGGTGCAAATGAAGTATGGAATGAGCTAAAGGGAACACGTATATGACATAAAGCATTGAATGCATAATATAAACGAAAGTACAACAACAAAAGAGTGCAAAAACATAAATAAAATAAACGCAAGCGACAAGAACTACAATAGGCGATGTATATAACAATGGTATACAACATGGAAGGGCTACAAGTAAAGAACGAACAAGTAATCAACATTTAATAATACTACAAAAGTAATGAAATTATCTGTAGTGTTTTGGACCCTAAGTAGTGGGTAGACCCTCTTGGGACTGGACCTCACCCCTAGTTGGGGTGGAACAGACTAACTCCCCAAGACAAGCTCTTACTAAAGGAGCCATGTTTTCTCCTTATTTCCCCTTCACATTTTCTCCAATTCTCCTCATTTTTGCCACTCCCCGCCACTCGGGTAAGAACATGAGGGCCACCAACCACCACAACTGTCCAGCCCCTCATGTTTTCCTCACAACTTAGTGTCCCCCAATCCCCGTGTCACCCTTCTTTGAGAGGACTTAATCTTTTATCATCAATTTAATTAAAAGTTAGCATGAAGCAAAAGAGTCACATAACAACCACCATATCTCCATTTTCGTCACAACCGGCCCTTGGCCAAAGTACAAAATAACATTGCCTTAGCCATTCATTTCCACCCAAATGCAAACCCTTATAGGAAATTAATGAGAATCCCATCACACATTGTCTTTAACAAATAGCATAACTAAACATTTTAAGGTATCAACAACTTTCATGCATATTAGAATGGAAAATTTAACATCAACACACAATTCAACTTCACCCAAAACAGTCCAGCTTGCTGAAATTACAGGAACATCCACAAAATCAGGGTATTTAACCAATTTCCATTGTGAATTTGACAAAACTCTATAAATGAAAGTTGAATATATAGTAATCCTGGATTCACCCATGAAATTTCATGCTTAAATATGGACTGAGTGATTTATAGTGAATTAATTAGTAGAAATTGTACAGACTGTTTTCCTGACAGATTTCAGGGCATGTATTAGAAGCTAATTTTGGGCATGTTGCAGCCAGCAATTCGAAATATATTGTTAACTTTCCAACGAGACCAAGAATAGAAAATTCCATAGAGTGTGCAGGTAAGGTAATAAAATTCGTTTTTCTAAACTGTAACCTGTCTGCAAGGAATTCAGACATGCTGTAAATATTGAAATTTTAACCTAACTTCTAGTTTGAATTGAAAAAAGTTGTGAACATGAAAGTTGTTAAGGACATCAATATGCACAACATATTTTTTTTTCAAGCAATTTCATGTAGCCAATTAAGAGCAGATCATCACTAAAGTTTCAGTTGAACAGCACAGATTTTCCAGCAACAACTATGAATACCATTCATGATATTAAACATGAAATTAAATAGCAAGCTATAGGGAGATGGATTCCTACCTCATCTTGGGATGAAATCCTCCACCAATTTCATGAACCCCACCAAGAATCTCCTCTTCAAACTTCAAGAATCTCAAATCTCAATCCCCTCTTTCCCCCATCTCTTCCTTCTCTCTTCCATGGTTTTACCTCTTCCTCTTCTCTCTTCTTTCTTTCTTCCCTTCTTTTCTTTCCTTTTTTTAATGCACCTGGGACATTCGGCAGGATTGGGGGAGAAAAGGGAAAAATGAATTAGAAAAGGAATGAAGATGAAATGAGAAGAAAGATGTAGAAGGGAGTGTTTTAAATGGGTAAGTAAATAACTCTCTCTAGAAACTTCTCTCTTTACAAGTGTGCCATTCATCTATAAAAATATCACTTTCTAAAAATATCTATACACATGCCAACTCTTTTTACACACCCACACACTTAATTACAAGTTTGCCCTTCTACTTTGCACACACCCCTACTAATTACAATTATGCCATTATCCAAATGTAATGATAATAATAGGAAAAATTAGCACCGATGAATCTCATTAAAATAACCATAATAATAACCTCTTAATATGATCTTCACAAAATAATTATCTTAAAATAATCCATATTCAAATAAATTAAAAGTATGTTTTTACTATACACATACACCAACTCAAATCTCACTACATATTCATAAATCCAACAATGCCAATCATTTTACTACCTCAAATACATCTATATTCATCCAATAGGTCATCCAACACATCATTACTATATACACTATGCAATTACTATATGCACCACATCATTCCTATACACACTACGGAGGCACACATGCACAGTATGTACTCGTTCAAGTATACATATACTACTTACATCAATCAAATAGGCATACCCTAGCGTACATGGCACTAGGGTCATTACATTCTACCCACCTTAAAAATAAAGTCCGTCCTCGGACCTCCCAACTAAGGACATAGCTAAGGGTGAGCAGATATATACTGTAGGGCCAATCTATCCCATGCATATACAAAGGCAAAGCACACCGATAAACAATTACTTCTATAGATCATTCAACCATATATCATGTCTTACATCCATACGTATACCTACGCTATTATACATTATCTCATATACAGGGCTGATAGAGCACTGCATACGCACATCTGTACTAAATCACGGGCATACAACCTGTATGACCCATTGGGTACTGCCAACGCGCACGCACACGCACACACACGCACACATATCAATACTTACAGTCATAGAATACCATACATCATACAATACAACATCCTTTCCATCTCACCCATGCAAACAGAGACACATAATGAAGCACAAGTCTACTCATGCATGGGCTCACGCCCACACATGCGAATATACAATCATGTTACACCACACGTCACATACAACTCGTGCCAACACATATGTTAGTTATGATACATAAGCAGATCATAACGGGTGCTATGATGGGAATCATAACATGAAGCACACACATGCCATAACCAGTGTTATGACATGAAACATAACGTGAAATACTGTCATGTCATAGCTGTCAGTTATGACATGGCGGACCAATACAAGCACAACCCGTACCTTCATATATACATCAATATCATCATAAATATACCCTTGCAACCACATAGGTACCTATAAATATGTACACGCGTACATGTTCACAACCATTCATATGAATATGTATATAGCATGCAGATTACCACTTATATACATAAATCACCATAAGCAAGTATAAACTCATATGCTTCCTCTAACTTACCTACTCATACCTGAGCAGAGCGCAGAGGCTCACACACAATATACCCATAACATACTAAGTATATGCACGATATATACATCTCACGCAATACAATAGCTTTCCTAAACATACAGCTTATATGTCAACCACCCACAATCATATATACTTTATAATATCAACATTCCACCACCTAATCATACAAGTATCTAGAATAGCAGCCTTAGCCATAGCTGTAACTGCACACACGAGTATATTACAGAGATATACTCGATCATAATTAGCGGATACATATACATATATCGGTGAACACATAAGCATATATACATACACACATGCATCTGCACGAAGTCATCCATACATATACGTATACCCAACCAACCATCCAAGTCTACCCCAAGTTTACTCATATACCAATATTCACCCGCCTCATATCTGCATAGAAGCATAGCACGCATATTACAAGCACGCATAGATACGATAACCTCACATACTTATACATACATCTCTATTTATAAATATAGACATACAACCATGTATGTCTTTTAGTATATATCCAAGCACACATACATGTCATCACATATAGTCTCATACAACAATACCAATACACACAGATATTCCCATAATGATATATCTATCCAAATCCGGTGTAAGCGTATCCGCTTACGACCAGATATGCAACCATATACATCTTCCATATATATATCAAACACACAACTCTAATACAACGGGGGCATGCCCACTCATGCCTGAGTGAATACAAAGATCCGCACATGGATCTACACAATCAGCATGTACATATATACCACATACTACAAATACAGACGGCATACCATCTCTATACATCGCCAGAGCTCAAGCAACTATATAGTTCTATGATACGTACTACTCATAAGCCACCATATATTAACTCGTTTACACATGTGCCGCTATACTCAAACATACAATCATGTGTGTCTCCTAGCATCCATCCAACGTTCATAGATGTGTCAGCACACAAGGTCTACCATATCAATATCGATGCACATAAATAATCATACAAAACTATATTCATCCATATACAGGCATAAGCGTACCAGCTTACAGTTGTACATGTGTTATATACTCATCACATACATCAACTCATAACACTAATACTCTTAAGACATATCCACATGGTGGAACCCAAGGATCCACTCATGCATATGCACACTCTACATGTGCATATATCACATATAGTATACAACCACCACACAATACGTCTATACACTACTCGCACATCAAGCAAATATATAACTCAATTTTACACCCTGCTCATAAGTCAATCACGTATTGACACATATACTTCAAAGACAATCACATAGTCATAGAATCATTCATACATATACCGTAGTCATATGCACATGAGCATATCACCTCAACATGCTCGACAAGCCATATTCAACACCTATAGAACTATAGATGTATATGCACACATGCCTACACACATAAATACGTACATACATTCATTTTGAACCAACATTCGAATCTCAACCCTCAGGATTCTATACCTCAAGCTCCTGATATCTGGTCATGTCCTAAGGTTGGACTCTACCCACCTTAGAACTCAACTACCCACAAAAATACAAACACTACTCGTACTATTCCATACACAACCGCAGTGAGGGGACCTGCATGGGCCACCACCTGTCACATCCCCCTCCCTGAGATATGCAGGGAGGCAGTGTACATGACAAGAACTAAAAACGTATCTGCAGGTCCACTGCTCATTGCTGGGAATAGTGCATGTAGTATTCAACAAACAGCCAACCAACAAACACAGAAAGACACATAGTCACAGAGAAATACTGAAAGCCAAACACTGAACAATTTCATATACATCTCAAACATCCCATTACATCGATTCATATAGTACAAGCATCTCTCACCCAAAAGAAAAGCAAAAGTACACATAGCTCTCTCCTCACCGCTCACCACCCAATCTAAGCTCCAATTCCCAACAACATCCCTCCAACCTCAACCGCCAGCTTCACCTGCCATCCCCAGGAACCACACAGGAAAATTCAACGGGGGCACGTCAACGCGTGACCCAGTAGGAATGCCAACTCACTCTAGTATGCTATTATGAAAATGTCACTATTCTACATGCATTCATAGCAAGGTGCAAATAAAGTATGGAATGAGCTAAAGGGAACACGTGTATGACATAAAGCATTGAATGTTGAGTATTGATTCCCCGGATTTGGTTTTGATGATGAACAAACATAAATATCGTGAACTAACTCTTTGTGAGCGCAGTTATGGAGATCGTCGCCAAATTTCTATGAACATCAAAAGCGACGTCTCAAGACTTCTCAAAGCGCGTGATCGTGTGCTTGAAGCTTCGTTGAAACTCATGGACCATTATTGAAGTCATGAAGATTCGATTGAAGCTTTTGAAGATGGTTCGTCAAGTTTATTTAATGTCTTCTAGCTTCTTTTCGTAGAATATTAAGCCTTGAGTAGGTCTTACGTTTTAATCTTCATAACGCTCATATCTTAGAGCTAGGATCTTAGTAGAAGTCCATACAAACTTCTCCGAAGCTTCGCGCTTCGATTCGCGACTTCTTGTGCATGTTAGTTGGTTCAAGAAGAAGAACCAACCGACTAGATGGCAATCTAGTCGGTCGGCAAAGCTTCTTGAACCGACTAGAATGTCTTCTCAATTTCTAGCTCACTTACTGTTTACAGTTAGTCGGTCAAAGAAGGTTCACCGACCGACTAGTTGTGAAACTAGTCGGTTAGGAATCCTTCTTAGACCGACTAGTTGAGCTTCTACTGTACAGCCTAAGTTACTGTTTATCGTTAGTCGGTCTAAGTACATTTGTCGACCGACTAGTTGATAAACTAGTCGGTTAGCATTTGCTCTTAGACCGACTAATTCAACTTGTATTCAGACTATTCTATTTCTTCTGTTAGTCGGTCAATGAACACTCACCGACCGACTAGTTGTGAAACTAGTCGGTTGGCAAGTCTTCTTAGACCGACTAGTTCTTTAAGTCTGAACTTCTCTATTTGACTGTTCACCTCTTAGTCGGTTCATGTTGTTTCACCGACCGACTAGTTGATGAACTAGTCGGTCAGTGATCCTTCTTTGACCGACTAGTCTGCTACAGAATAGAGCCGTTGGAGCATTAAATGCCACAAATTTTGCTCTCTCTTTCCTCTATCCTATATATACTTGGAGTGCTGCATTCATAGCATTCAAGGCTGATATTAATTGATCTTTAGAGAATCAAATAGAAGCATTTAATCCTCATTCAAAGCTCTTTCATTTCTCACTTGAATCTCTCCCTCACTCTTATTTCAAAAGAGAGATTCATTGATAGTGAGCCTTCCAAGCAAGAGCTTGATCTAAGGTCACCAACATCCACCTAGGACTCCATTGCTGGTCAATATCTTGGAGCTAGGGTTTGGTGCCTTCATCTTTCCCAAAATCCGTCTTTGCCCTAATTCATAAGTTTACTCAAGACATAGGATTTTGTCGTTAAGAATTTCATATTTCATTTACTTTGATATTGTAAGTATTTTACTCTCGGTTGTGATAGTTTGTTTGTGATCCCGGTTTGTGGGAGTCACAATTTCATTTGTATATGATTTGATCTTGTAGAGGTTTCTACAAGTATTTCATAGTGCAAATTTGAGTTAGAAGTTTCTAACTCAAGTATCCGGAGGGGATCCGGGTGGTTGGGACGTAGGATCACCGATAACAAGTTGGGGAGACTTGGGTGGATCCGAACCCGTTAAATTGTCTGTTTGCGATTGCATTTCTTTGTTGTCAATATTTACATTTCCGCATTGTTAGTTGAGTTTGCAAGATAATTAGGAATTATCTTCTTAATTATTTTAAAGTACTATTCACCCCCCTAGCACTTGTGCAGTAGCTTCGTAGGGCATTACATTTGGTATCAGAGCCAAGTACCTAGCTATGTCTGCCAACGACAACAAAACCGTTCGTCCACCTTCAGATTACAGTACCTTCAGGAACCATGAAGGAGCACCTTCAGTGATGGAAGGACACTCCTCGACGAGGCCTCCCTTCTTCAACGGTACCAACTATGGGTACTGGAAATGCCGGATGGAAACTTTCCTCCGGAGTGCTTCATTGTGGAGAGCCACGTTGACGGAGTACGTCGAGCCCGAAGAAGAAGATTTCGCGAAGTGGACTACCGCGGAGGTCGCCGCGGAGGTAAGCATTGCCAAGGCAATGAACGCCTTGCAATGTGCCTTGGAGCCCGAGGACTTCAACAAGATATGCACATGTAAGAGTGCATATCAAATATGGAACTCCCTCCTCATCTTGCATGAAGGAACAAGTAGGGTAAGAGACTCTAAACTCGTTGTTGTTAATAAAGATTACGAGTTATTTCATATGCAACAGGGTGAGAAGATGAAGGAGTACTATGCTCGCTTCGTTGACATCACCAACGAGTTGGAGGCTCTTGGGAAAATCTACACCCAAAAGGAGAAAGTCACCAAGATCATTGACGGACTTCCTTCTTGTTGGGAGAAACGTACCTTCGCCATCGAGGAAGGTAATGATATGAGTAAGTATACGGTTATTCAACTAATGTGTACCTTAATGTCTTATGAGGTACGCAAGGATAGCAAACTTAAGTTGCAGGACAAGATGAAGTCCTACTTGAAGCAAGACGAGCCAAAGAAGAAGGCGATTACATTCAAGGCCGCTCCATCTACATCTACATCTATCGATGATGAAGACTCGGAAGACGAGTTGGACTTGGAATCTATTGCTCTCATGGCAAAGAAGTTCAACCGGTTCTTCCGAAAAGGTAATTTCAAGAACAAATCTAAATTTAGTTCTTCTAACGCCTCCGCTCCTTTGTGTTTTAAATGCAACAAGCCAGGACACATGAAAGCGGATTGTCCTCAAAACAAACACAAGGAGAAGTGGAAGGCGCCAAAGTTCGACAAGTCGAAGAAGTACAAGAAAGGGTACAAGAAAGGGCTTGTCGGGACATTCACCGATTTCGACGAGGACTCCTCAAGTGGAGAGTCAGACGATGAACAAGTGGAGCAAGCACACATGTGCTTCATGGCACGAGAGGAACATGATCAAGGATCCTCTTCCGATGATAGCGAGGATGAAGGCGATGATGAGGTAACTATGGATGACCTTAGACTAGCTAACGAACAAATATGGTCTAAGTATTCTAAATTAGTTAATAGATATACTAAAGTAAAAGATGAGTTAGCTAGCATTCAAACCTCACCTAAGCCTATCGTCATCAACAACAACACCGTTGTTGAGGCCTTGAGAAATGAGATTGTAAATCTCAAATCTCAACTTGAGCATGTTCATATTGAGGAATCGGATGAACATGAGATGGCGGATTTGATTTCTCGAAACTCAACTTTGAGTATTGAGAATGAGAATCTCAAATCTCGTGTTTGTGTACTCACATCGCAAGTATCCACTTTGGATGCTTCTATGCATTCTCTCACCGAGAAGTATGAGTGCACATTAGGCCGAATTAATAAATTCAATAAGGGTAAGGATCATTTGGATAAAATCCTAAATGACTTACTCCCGGCCAATCACCACATTGGCTTGGGGTATAAGATGGGAAATGCATCCAAATCGTCTACTACCTTTGTTAGGCCAACTTCCGATGCCTCAAAGAGTGGTAGCAAACACTCTGTTGGTAGTTCATCTACCAATGGTGCTTCCACCTCGTACACACCCTCTTTTGGAAAGAAACCCTCTTTGGGTGGACCTCCGAAGAAGGGTCATGCTTATATGTACACCAATACCATGCCACGTAGGAACACACATCCTACTCCACATGCTCACACATATGATGATTTTTATTCTACACATCCACGGGCACGTGCACACCATGTGAGACACCCTCACGCACGTGTTCCTCCACATGCATATGTTCACCCACATCATCATATGAACGATTATCATCATGCACCATTTCATCATGTGCCATATGCCTATCCACGACATGCATCACGTAGAAATCAACAACGCATGCATGCTCCCAATAGGATTAGGGCTCCCAAAATCTTCACTATTTGGAGCCCAAAGGACACAAGCATGAATGAAAAACAAGTTTATATGAATTCTTATTTTATGAATGTCGTGCATAGTGATAATTATGTGGGGAAGTCTAAGTCCAATTGGACTTGGCTTCCAAAGGTCTAATCTTTTTGGGCCCAATGACCTTGGGTACCATGATACGATATTTTCTATCTTTAGGTACTCAAGAAAAAGAAACGGAGCAACAAATCCAAATTTGGCTCCAAGAATAATTGGATACTCGATAGCAGGTGTTCAAAACACATGACAGGTGACGCTCAATTGCTCTCCGGAGTGGTGCCCATTGCAAATGGAAACCGGGTAGTCTTTGGAGGCAACGAGAGCGGAACCATCATAGGTGTTGGCAAAGTGGGTAATCCTTCTAAACCACTAATAAGTGATGTTTACCTTGTTAAAGGATTAAACCATAATCTTATTTCAATAAGCCAACTTTGTGACAAAGGTTACAAAGTTAGCTTTGCGAAAGGAATGTGCCATATTTTAAGAAAAGATAATAATGAATTATTGTTTTCCGGCACACGCCATAAGGATATATATATATCCTAGATCTTCCAAGATCACATGAAAAATGTCTCATTGCCAACACAAGTGAACAACACTTATGGCATCGACGTTTTGGTCATGTGAACTTTGGAACACTTTTTAAGCTTTCCAAGTTAAATTCTATTAGAGGCTTCCCTAAGCTTGTCTTTCAAAAGAAAAGCTTTTGTGACTCGTGTCAACGAGGCAAGCTTCCAAAATCGTCTTTTAAACCTAAGAAAAGCATTTTATCTAAGCGGCCTCTAGAGCTATTACATCTAGATCTTTTTGGGCCAACTAGAGTTGCTTCATTAGGAAATGCACGATATGGAATTGTCATCGTTGATGACTTTTCTAGATTTACTTGGGTATTTTCCTTAAGTAATAAAAATGATTCTTTTGAAAACTTCACAATATTTGTTAAGAAAGTACAAAATCTCATTGGAACCACCATTGTCACTATTCGTAGTGATCATGGAGGAGAATTTGAGAATGAGTCTTTCTCAAATTTTTGTGATGAAGTTGGTATTACTCACACCTTTTCATTCCCTCGCGCACCTCCTCAAAATGGTGTTGTTGAGAGAAAGAATAGGACGCTAGTGGAATGTGCTTGCACTATGCTTGATGATAGCCAACTTGGCCATCAATTTTGGGCGGAAGCGGTACATACCGCTTGCTATATGTTTAATAGGATACTTTTTGATCACTCCTTATTTTACACTTTTTTTTCGCATGTTTGCATGCCATTTGGATCGCCCAAATCATGTTTTTCACGATATATTGACGATATTGTGATGCTTTTCACGATTTGTTGTTTTTGTCGCATTTCAGGTGATTTGGAGCGATTGGGAGTGATCTCGAGATACGCCTACTCCAGAGTGTCACCGACGACCTCCCCGAGGGGTATTTTGCTGTTGGAGAGGAGCGGAAGAAGAAAGAACGTCGCAGGAGCGACGAGGAGGCCAAAACAAGCTGTTTGGGCATTTTTGGTGTCCCACTCGGCCGAGTGAAGGAGTCACTCGGCCAACCAGCGAGACACCGCTCGGCCGACCAGATCAGACACGATTCATATGTGCACTCGGCCGAGCGACGGAGACCACATCGGCCGAGTGACGAGATCCCGTCCGCCCGAGTGGCGCCCAGACGAAGCCATTCAAAAATCGCCAACTTACTGTTTTTCGGCTGCCTGAGCTTCAGAAGACCCACTCGGCCGAGTGGATAATCCCGACCGCCCGAGTACCAAGAAGCCATCGGCCGAGTGACGACAACTCACTCGGCCGAGCCGCCCCCGAAGTGAAGACCCCTGAAGATCGAGACTTACTGGAAATTTACAGGGTTTCTCACTCGGCCGAGCGACTTTTGTCACTCGGCCGAGTGCGACGCGCTGCCTGTAGCGAAAATTGCGGATTTCAGGCTGCGCAGGGGTATTTTGGTCACAGTTTTTGGACGATTTTGGGGGGTATTTAACCCCTGTTTTTACCCTAGTTTTAGAGGGCTTTTCTCTTAGATTTTTGCAGCTTTTTAGATTAACTTTTTAGCTTTATTCTTGTGATTGGAGAGGAGATAAAAGTTGATTTTTGTTGAATTATTGGAAGAACTCAATTGGTTTGCCTCTCTCTTCTCTAAAAATTCTATTTTTATTGCTTATCTCAATATTGTGATGAATTCTCTTGTTTATTTCATTGATTATTTTTGTGTTTGTGCTATGAATTGTGAGTAGTCTCCACGTCTTGGGGCATGGGGATGAACCCTACAAGCCCAATTTCATATTTGTGATGAATTGGTAGAAATTTTGCTAGAATTGCTATTAGGGATTAGTTTGGGAGCGATTTACTACGGATGGCTAGGAGTTCATATCGATTGGGATTTGCAAGAGATTGGATCCCAATTCGATAGGAAACCCTAGAAATCCGAATTGGGTTGGAATCGAATTTCCGTAGTATCGGTTTGCAAGAGATTGGACCGATACTAGGGTTTCCGGTTGCAATTCCGTGCCGATACCCGTTTGCAAGAGATTGGACGGGTAGGAACTATCCCAACCTAGGTCGTGGGCCGAGTTTGCAAGAGATTGGGCTCGGTGAGCGATTGAACGATGATGTTGATCCTAATGCTAGCTTCCCTAGGCTAGGGTTTGCAAGAGATTGGACCCGAATCTAGGATAGCTATAGACCGGCAACAGCGCGAGAGCGTGAGCTTGGTTCTACATTCAATAGCAACTAGTTCATCCAAAATCTTATTCTAGTAATTTTGATACCGATGAACCACATTTACGAAATACGATGAGTAGCGGGAATTCCCCATTCCCTAGACGTTCTTTATTTGATTTGATATTTCCGTACTTTGTCTGACGATTGTGACAGGATCGCCAAAGGCAAATTTCTCTCTTCTTAAATAGCCAGGTTGATTAGAACAAGCACGGTCATTCGTCCTCCCTGTGTTCGATAACCCGCTCGCCGCTATACCGTGCGCTTGCGGTAAAACTACAACCGTTCTTTGGGTCACATCCTGGAGCGATCACTTTTGAGGCCCGGCACTAAACAAACTTGTTATGAATTGTTGTTTGGTAGGTTGCCTTAAGTTAAACATTTTCGAGTTTTCGGTGCAAAATTTTTTATTAAAAACACGTATTGTAGTTTGGACCAATTTGATCCAAGATCCGATGAGGGGATATTTGTTGGATATTCCTCCCGTAGAAAAGCCTACCAGATATACAACAAACGAACCTCAACGATCGAGGAATCACTTCATGTTTCATTTAATGAAGGTTTTGTCCCTACTAGAATTACTAATGATGATGACTCCATGGATGTCTTATGTGACTCAATTGGTAATTCTAATTCTATTGATTCTATTGATACTAACCCTACTAATGAATCATTTGAGAATGTTCCTAGTGATCAGGGAATTTCCAAACGGCTTCATATCGTTCGTGACCATCCTCATGAGCAAGTCATTGGCAATATCCTTGATAGTGTCAAGACAAGATCTCAAGTCAACTACTTCGCTCATTGTGCCTTTGCCTCCTCGATTGAGCCAAAGAATATTAATGAAGCGTGCGAAGATAGTGCTTGGATCTTAGCCATGGAGGAGGAACTCATTCAATTCGAGAGGAATGAAGTTTGGGAGCTTGTTCCATTGCCATCGAAGAACCACACCGTTATAGGAACGAAGTGGATTTTCAAGAACAAGACCGAAGAAAACCAAATCGTCGTCCGGAACAAAGCTCGGTTAGTAGCTCAAGGCTATCGGCAAGATGAAGGTATTGATTTCGAAGAATCCTTTGCTCCGGTAGCTAGATTAGAATCTATTAGATTATTGTTATCTTTTGCATGCCATAAAGATTTTAAACTCTTTCAAATGGATGTGAAAAGTGCGTTTTTAAACGGAGATGTTGTTGAGGAAGTTTATGTTTCTCAACCTCCGGGTTTTATAAATGAAAAATTTCCAAATCACGTTTTCAAACTTAAGAAAGCACTTTACGGTTTGAGACAAGCTCATCGAGCTTGGTATGACCGTTTAAAGAACTTTCTTTTGGATTTAGGTTTTAAAATAGGAGAAGTTAATTCTACATTATTTGTTAAGTATTCGAATAATGATATAATTTTAGTTCAAATTTACGTTGATGATATCATTTTCGGTGCAACTAACTTCACTCTTTGCGAAGATTTTTCTAATGTGATGAAGGATCAATTTGAGATGAGCCACATGAGTGAGCTCAAATATTTCTTAGGTCTCCAAATTCGCAAAATGAACGATGCAATCTTCATCCACCAAACCAAGTACACGGTGGAGTTGCTAAAGCGATTTGGAATGGAGAATGCCTCTGGGAAGAAGACTCCAATGAGCACTACTACGCATCTTGATAAAGATACGGGCGGCAAAGATGTAGACATTCGTCTATGTCGAGGTATGATAGGTAGTTTACTTTATCTTACCGCAAGTAGGCCCGATATTATGTTTGTCGTATGTGTATGTGCTCGTTATCAGTCTCAACCTAAGGAATCTCACTTAGTAGCGGTAAAATGTATTTTCCGTTATTTAAGTTACACACTTGACTTTAGATTACTTTATCCAAAGTCTAGCACATATGAGTTAATCTCATATAGTGACGCAGATTATGCGAGATGCAAATCCGACAGGAAAAGTACTAGTGGCACTTGCCATTTTATAGGAAATTCTCTTGTCTCTTGGTTTTCCAAGAAGCAGAATTTCGTATCACTTTCAACCACCGATGCGGAATATATTGCTGCCGGTGCCGCGTGTGCTCAGGTTCTTTGGATGAGACACACTCTTAAAGACTTTGGTATAAACTGTGATACTTGCCCTATCATGGTGGACAACCAAAGTGCAATATGTCTCTCTAAGAATCCGGTACACCATTCCCGTTCTAAACACATAGATGTCCGTCACCATTTCTTAGATGATCATGTTGCTAAAAAGGACATCATTTTAGTGTACGTTGAAACCCAGAAGCAAATCGCCGATATTTTCACGAAACCACTCAAGGAAGATTCCTTTGTGCGGTTGCGTCGAGAATTGGGGATTATGGGTGAATCCGAGATTTAGGATTCATATTTTGTTCAATAATCTTTCATGCTATTAAATTTCGTTTATATTTGCTCATGCTAGAATTATTGAGATTTTCTGGATTTTTTGGTTGAATTTTCGGAATTTATGCTCGAAATATTCATGAACATCAAATTTAAGATTTTCGATGTTTAATGGGGTAGTATAATGATATATGAGAGTATTACGATGTTTCGTCCAAGTGCGATTAGGAGAGAACTCAAAATTTCAAATTCTAAAAGTTTTGAACTCTTTTAGTCGGTTCATGTTCATTGACCGACCGACTAGATTGTGTTCTAGTCGGTCAGTGAATGAACTCAGACCGACTAACTCAAGCCCTAAATTTGGCTTCAGTTACTGTTTGCACTTAGTCGGTTCAAGCTCATTGGCCGATCGACTATAGATCGTCATCTAGTCGGTCAGCGCTTGAACTGTGACCGACTAAATGCAACGGGGACTGCTTTGTCTTTTCGCATTCCATGTCGACTTAAACTCTCTCACACCGACTAATCTTCATTCTAGTCGGTGCGAAATTCCTTCTCCAGCCAAAAACCCCACGAAACCCCTTCGTATTCCTCCTCTCCTCCGCGGTCCGATTGACTTTTCCGATCATCCCCTCCGCTTGCCGTCGATCCCCAGCCAATCTTCCTCCTAGGTATCCCTCTCTCACAGCTCCTAGGGTTTGATCTCAGCTTCTAGGGTTAGGATTTCATTTGCATTTCCGTCGGCCTAGGGTTTGTTCTAGGGTTTAGATTTCGATTTCTAGTTTGTCTTCGTGCGTGTCTCGATTATGGCGAAGACACGCATCCCGATCGAACCCTCGCGTCCGTCACCCATGACCGTCGAATCTCCATCTACGGACCCCCCGCAACCCAAACACCGATCTAAATCAACCCATCCTTCGTCGTCTTCGCCTCCTCTTAAGAAGAAGATGACGGCGATCGCCAAGCCTAGATCTCAGCCCAAGCCTAGGAAACAGACCGTGTCTCCAGCTTCATTCCGTGCTCCCACTCTTCCAGCTGATTCTGATTCCGACACGGAATATATCCCTGAGACCGAGCCTATCCATAGGGATCCTACTCCTCCACCCCGTTCTAGCACTCGTCAGCCTAAGGGGAAGGCTCCCATGCCAGTTGGCGGTGTCGATATTTCGCTATGTCGTGATGACCTGTCGTGTCTCGCGACATACAATTGTATCGAACACTGTCTGCTATTATTGGAACACTTCGTTCAGTTCTCCGACTTCCCTCACCTAGCCGATCTTCTTTCGTCTAGTGGCCTTATCGATTATCTTCGATATGACCCTAAGGCAAATCCACACCCGTACCCCCGTCTAGTCAAGCTATTCTATGCGAACCGTGTTCGTGGTCAGTACACGAGACCCATTCCATTGAGACTACTGTCTTGGGGACACTGATTGTCCTCACGGCAGAAATCTTAGGGGATTTGATAGGTGTCTCCTCGTCTGGCCTTCTTCCTTCCGATATCTCTGTCGATGACATTTCTGACCTTGACCAGGCCATGCTCTCTGAGATTTTTCATGTCATCCCTCCCGCCATGATTGGCGTCCCTTCCAAGTCTTTTAAGCCGAATGCCTGGGTTCTAAATCTTATCTTGAAGTCGTGCCTCCTTCCGAAGTACGGCTCATCTAGCTTACCCTCCCAGCCATTCCTCAAGCTCATTTACGCTATTTTCATGGGGAGTGAGATCAATTGGACACGGATTATTCTTGACAAGATGGACTCCTTCGAATGTATTCGAAATTCCACCAAGTCAGCTCACATCCCATAACAGTGCCTATTGACTCTCGTATTCCGTCACTTCCGGGTCCCTCTCCCTCCCGATGATGAGCGTCCTCTTGGTCCCCATATGAATGCGATGGCCGTCAAGAAGTCTCTTGCGGCGCTTCATCATGTTCAGAGGACGACCCCTTCAGCTTCAGCCTCTGCTTCAGCTGCTCCTGCTCCCTCTCCTACTCTCGCTGAGCTTGCCATCTCTCTGAGGCGTGTGGAGTCTCGTTGTGCTCGTTCTGAGGCGATGCTAGCTCACATCTGCTCTCACTTAGGCATTGAGATCCCTCCGTCTGTTTCTGATGAGGAGTAGATGGATGAGGATGAGCTCAAGGAGCTTGTTCGTTCTGTTGCTGCTCGTGCCCCTGAGGGTACTTCTGGTGCTGCTGCTACTTCTGCCGGTGATCCCGAGAGCACACCTAATGCCACCATTCCTCTGGTGGATGCTTCGTCTCTTGCTGCTCCCGAGACCACTCCCCTTGACACTCCTGCCGTCCCAGTGACCACCACTCCTTCTGCAGAGCCTCCCGCTGCTACAGATCCTCCCGCTGCCTCCTGAGCTTGTGATTGGAGGACTCTCCTAGTGCACATTGGATGATATATATAGTGTGAGAGAGTTGGGTAGGATAGATGGTGGTTATGGAGTTTTGATATTTTTGTATGTATGTGATACTCCGTTATCTGCTGTGATATAGTGTTATATGATGTATTTTGTGCTTCGATCTGAGGATCGCTTATATGTATGTTGGCAGATGTATCATTTGGTTGTATCATGTTTGATATATATATATATATATATATATATATATATATATATATATATATATATATATATATATATATATATATATATATATATATATATATATATATATATATATGCGGAGGGATCAAATGACCCCCAAAAATAACCCCCAAAAATAACCCCCTATCAAAAATCCTATGCCCCGCATTTTTTCGGAAGATCCGAACCGTTCATCTTGATCTCCACCCTCTAAATACCTGACCCACCAATTTTCAACCCGATCCCATGTGTTTTGCATGTTCATCCATCCGACCCAAATTTAACGGTTTCGCATGAACAGAACTTTTGCGAATGGTTGATGAACGGGCAAAACACATGGGATCGGGTTGAAAATTGGTGGGTCAGGTATTTAGAGGATGGAGATCAAGATGAACGGTTCGGATCTTCTGAAAAAATGGGGGGCATAGGATTTTTGATAGGGGGTCATTTTTGGGGGTTATTTTTGGGGGTCATTTGATCCCACCTATATATATATATATATATATATATATATATATATATATATATATATATATATATATATATATATATACATACATACATACATCGTTTTGCCTTTTACTTCCGAGTGCACATTTTATATATTTTTGTCTGTATCTGATATTGACTTCGTCGCTCGATGATTATCTTGATTTAATAGAAATTATTTCTATGGAAACATAGAATTGTTTTCCATGCACTTAATTCATCGAGAATGTTGATATTAGAGAGTATATTCCATAACTCAATCCGTAAAATTAATTTGAGTTTTGATGATTTTATTTATCAATTTTCGACCTTGGTCTCATTAACACGCTTTGATTTAATTCTATTTTCCTTTGGTGTCATTTGGACCATGGTCGTATTCTACGACTCCCGTGCTTTTATTTGAAGCCATTGTTGTTGTCGTTGATCTCCTCCCACTCTTTTTGCTAATGCCAAAGGGGGAGAGAATTAATAATGACATGTGCTAAATGATAATTTAAAGCATTTTTCCAAGAATCTAATTTGATATGATAGATTCAGGGGGAGTTAAGATATAAAAATGGATTTCAAATCCGATATTTCAATAATTGAATTCTCAATTTTTACCTTACTCGTCTGCTTGATGCGTATGATTAATATTTATTTTGGAATTAACGTGTCATCAATGCAGGGGGAGTAAGTAAATTTCATTTGAATCATTATTTTTGATTATTATTTATGTTGGTTTGTCATCACCAAAAAGGGGGAGAATGTTGAGTATTGATTCCCAGGATTTGGTTTTGATGATGAACAAACATAAACATCGTGAACTAACTCTTTGTGAGCGTAGATATGGAGATCGTCGCCAAATTTATATGAACATCAAAAGAGACGTCTCAAGACTTCTCAAAGCGCGTGATCGTGTGCTTGAAGCTTCGTTTAAGCTCGTGGACCATTATTGAAGTCATGAAGATTCGATTGAAGCTTTTGAAGACGGTTCGTCAAGTTTATTTAATGTCTTCTAGCTTCTTTTAGTAGAATGTTAAGCCTTGAGTAGGTCTTACGTTTTAATCTTCATAACGCTCATATCTTAGAGCTAGGATCTTAGTAGAAGTCCATACAAACTTTCCCGAAGCTTCGCGCTTTGATTCGCGACTTTTTGTGCATGTTAGTTGGTTCAAGAAGAAGAACCAACCGACTAGATGGCAATCTAGTCGGTCGGCAAAGCTTCTTGAACCGACTAGAAGGCCTTCTCAATTTCTAGCTCACTTACTGTTTACAGTTAGTCGGTCAAACAAAGTTCACCGACCGACTAGTTGTGAAACTAGTCGGTTAGGAATCCTTCTTAGACCGACTAGTTGAGCTTCTACTGTACAGCCTAAGTTACTGTTTATCGTTAGTCGGTCTAAGTACATTTGTCGACCGACTAGTTGATAAACTAGTCGGTCAGCATTTGCTCTTAGACCGACTAATTCAACTTGTATTCAGACTATTCTATTTCTTCTGTTAGTCGGTCAATGAACACTCACCGACCGACTAGTTGTGAAACTAGTCGGTTGGTAAGTCTTCTTAGACCGACTAGTTCTTTAAGTCTGAACTTCTCTATTTGACTGTTCACCTCTTAATCGGTTCATGTTGTTTCACCGACCGACTAGTTGATGAACTAGTCGGTCAGTGATCCTTCTTTGACCGACTAGTCTGCTGCAGAATAGAGCCGTTGGAGCATTAAATGCCACGAATTTTGCTCTCTCTTTCCTCTATCCTATATATACTTGGAGTGCTGCATTCATAGCATTCAAGGCTGATATTAATTGATCTTTAGAGAATCAAAGAGAAGCATTTAATCCTCATTCAAAGCTCTTTCATTTCTCACTTGAATCTCTCCCTCACTCTTATTTCAAAAGAGAGATTCATTGATTATGAGCCTTCCAAGCCAAGAGCTTGATCCAAGGTCACCAACATCCACCTAGGACTCCATTGCTGGTCAATATCTTGGAGCTAGGGTTTGGTGCCTTCATCTTCCCCAAAACCCGTCTTTGCCCTAATTCGTAAGTTTACTCAAGGCATATGATTTTGTCGGTAAGAATTTCATATTTCATTTACTTTGATATTGTAAGTATTTTACTCTCGGTTGTGAGAGTTTGTTTGTGATCCCGGTTTGTGGGAGTCACAATTTCATTTGTGTATGATTTGATCTTGTAGAGGTTTCTACAAGTATTTCATAGTGCAAATTTGAGTTAGAAGTTTCTAACTCACGTATCCGAAGGAGATCCGGGTGGTTGGGACGTAGGATCACCGGTAACAAGTCGGGGAGACTTGGGTGGATCCGAACCCGTTAAATTGTCTGTTTGCGATTGCATTTCTTTGTTGTTAATATTTACATTTCAGCATTGTTGGTTGAGTTTGCAATATAATTAGGAATTATCTTCTTAATTATTTTAAAGTACTATTCACCCCCCTAGTACTTGTGCCGTAGCTTCATAGGGCATTACATTGAATGCATAACATAAACGAAAGTACAACAACAAAAGAGTGCAACAACATAAGTAAAATAAACGCAAGAAACAAGAACTACAATAGGCGATGTATATAACAAGGGTATATAACATGGAAGGGCCACAAGTAAAGAACATACAAGTAAGCAACAATTAATAATGCTACAAAAGTAATGAAAGTGATCTGAAGTGTTTTGGACCCTAAGTAGTGGGTAGACCCTCTTGGGACTGGACCTCACCTCCAGTTAGGGTGGAACAGACAAACTCCCCGAGACAAGCTCTTACTAAAGGAGCCGTGTTTTCTCCTTCTTTTTCCTTCACATTTTCTCCAATTCTCCTCATTTCTGCCACTCCCCGCCACTCGGACAAGAACATGAGGGCCACCAACCACCACAACTGTCCAACCCCTCATGTTTTCCCCACAACTTAGTGTCCCCCAATCCCCGTGTCACCCTCCTCTGAGAGGACTTAATCTTTTATCAGCAATTTAATTAAAAGCTAGCATGAATCAAAAGAGTCACATAACAACCACCATATCTCCATTTTCATCACAACCGGCCCTTGGCCAAAGTACAAAATAACATTGCCTTAGCCATTCATTTCCACCCAAATGCAAACCCTTATAGGAAATTAATGAGAATCCCATCACACATTGTTATTAACAAATAGCATAACTAAACTTCTTTAAGGTATCAACAACTTTCATGCATATTAGAATGGAAAATTTAACATCACCACACAATTCAACTTCACCCAAAACAGTCCAGCTTGCTGAAATTACAGGAACAGCCACAAAATTAGGGTATTTAACCAATTTCTCTTGTGAATTTGACAAAACTCTCTAAATGAAAGTTGAATATATAGTTATCCTGCATTCACCCATGAAATTTCATGCTTAAATATGGACTGAGTGATTTATAGTGAATTAATTGGTAGAACATGTACAGACTGTTTTCCTGACAGATTTCAGGGCCTGTATTAGAAGCTAATTTTGGACATGTTGCAGCCAGAAATTCGAAATATATGCATGTGATGAATTTGTAGATAAACTTGTTAACTTTCCAACGAGACCAAGAACAGCAAATTCCATAGAGTGTGCATGTAATAAAATTCTAAACTGTAACCTGTCTGCAAGGAATTCAGACATGATGTAAATATTGAATTTTTAACCTAACTTCCCGTTTGAATTAGAAAAAGTTGTGAACATGAAAGTTGTAAAGGACATCAATATGCACAACATATATTTTTTTCAAGCAATTTCATGTAGCCAATTAAGAGCAGATCATCACTAAAGTTTCAGTTGAACAGCACAGATTTTCCAACAACAACTATGAATACGATTCATAATATTAAACATGAAATTAAATAGCAAGCTATATAGAGATGGATTCCTACCTCATCTTGGGATGAAATCCTCCACCAATTTCATGAACCCCACCAAGAATCTCCTCTTCAAACTTCAAGAATCTCAAATCTCAATCCCCTCTTTCCCCCATCTCTTCCTTCTCTCTTCCATGGCTTTCCCTCTTCCTCTTCTCTCTTCTTTCTTTCTTCCCTTCTTTTTTTCCTTTTTTTAATGCACCTGGGACATTCGGCTGAATTGGGGGAGAAAAGAGAAAAAGGAATTAGAAAAGAAATGAAGAGGAAATGAGAAGAAAGATGTGGAAGGGAGTGCTTTAAATGGGTAATTAAATAACTCTCTCTAGAAACTTCTCTCTTTACAAGTGTGCCATTCATCTATAAAAATATCACTTTCTAAAAATATATATACACATGCCAACTCTTTTTACACACCCACATACTTAATTACAAGTTTGCCCTTCTACTTTGCACACACCCCTACTAATTACAATAATGACATTATCCAAATTTAATGATAATAATAGGAAAAATTAGCACCGATGAATCTCATTAAAATAACCATAATAATAACCTCTTAAAATGTTCTTCACAAAATAATTATCTTAAAATAATCCATATTAAAATAATATTAAAAGTATGTTTTTACTATACACACACTAACTCAAATCTCACTACATATTCATAAATCCAACAATGCCAATCATTTTATTACCTCAAATACATCTATATTCATCCAATAGGTCATCCAACACATCATTATTATATACACTACGCAATTACTATATGCACCACATCATTCCTATACACACTACAGAGGCACACATGCACAGTATGTACTCGTTCAAGTATACGTATACTACTTACATTAATCAAATAGGCATACCCTAGCGTACATGGCACTAGGGCCATTACACCTTCCTTCCACCTATTTGCTCCTCCACCAAGCTTTCCAACCTCCCATGGCCTCAAAGCCCTAACCATAGCCTTTGGGGAAGAAGAGGGGTTTCAAAACACCCTCCTAGAACAAAAAAAACTCCCCGCTGAAATTTCGCGCAAGCTGCGGCCTTTTTCTTAATTTTTTTGTTTTTTTTAAAATCCCAGAAATCCCTGTATGGCTCCAAAAAAATCCTGGAAAATAGATCTAGGCTCCAGAAAATTCTGGAAAAATTCCAGAAAATTCAGAAAATTTCCAGGAGTACCTGAAAAATAAGAGGAGCTAAGATTAGTCCATATAAATCACATTTTATGTATAAAAAGAGAGTATGCTTTAATATTACACAATATCTCGAATACGCACGTATCAAAGCCAAAATTAACATGATATACACATAAAATGCCCAGAAATGGGGGGAAAATAAGCAATGTATATCCCGAATCAAGGAGGATCCCAAACAAATACAAATCTCGACTTTAACGGAATTCCAATCCAATCGCAACTCTACAACGAATAGGACGACGCGCCCTATAGTGGCCCCTTCCGTACTGCATTGCTTTCCGCTGAACTTCGAGCAAACGAAGTACCGAGCCTAGCTATTTGATCTACCTGAAGCTCGAACTGTAGAGTTGCCGATCTATGAGCCGCCGATCCTCCGAACCGAGAAACTAATGTACTATCAAAGTCCAGTAGCTCAGCATCTGATCTATCTGATTTGTGCAGAGTCAGATGGGTCGGATCCAAGCATAGGCGAGCTACCTCTGCACAAGATAGCTTGGCGACCATACCAATACTTTTCCAGTGCCTCAATCAAGCCAACTTTCACAAATCTCCACCTTAGTGAGATTTAGGCTTTCGTCACACAGTCGACAGTCCACACATAACCTTGGCAGAGTAACATCTGGTGTTCCCCACACTTTTGCTTCGTATAGCCCAATGCCCCTTCGGGCTCTACTGGCTCTACCGAGCCTCAATGCCCCCAACTGGGGCCGCCATTGACATCATCTCGGAACCACATTAAGCAAGTCCAACCAGTGTTTTAACTTGGCTCCCGATATAACCTTAGTCAACATGTCCGCAGGGTTGTCATATGTTCCGATCTTCAACAAATTGATGTCATCGTCTTCTTCTCCCACATTGTTCTGGACAAAGTGGTACCTCACATCGATATGCTTGGTGCGAGCATGGAAGACCCGATTCTAAGCCAAGTGCACCGAACTCTGGCTATCACAATGGAGATCATAGTTCTTATGGTAGACTCCTAGATCATCCACCAAGCCCATCAGCTATATCACCTCTTTCACAGCTTCAGTCAATACCATGTATTCTACCCCGTAGTAGATAGGGCCACCCTAGACTGAAGTATACTTTGCCAACAGATCGAAGCTCCTGATAGGGTGAAGACGTAGCCTGCCATAGTTTTCATTCTATCCAAGTCCTGCAAAGTCCTAACCAACATATCCTACAACTTGTGGACCACCATCACCTTGGCTATATGTCAACCCGACGTCAATGGTGCCCTTGATATATCTAAGTATCCATTGAACTGCTCGACTGTGTACTTTTTTCAGATTGTGCATGTATCTACTCACTATGCTGACTGCATATGATAGGTCGGGTACGATACATACCATAGCATACATCAAGGCTCCAACTGCATTGACATACGGTATGCTCTCTATAAGCTTCTTCTCTTCTTCGTTCTTCGGACAATGCTCTGCACAGAGTTTGAAGTGAGGTGGAAGCAGAGTAAATACATGCTTTATACTTTCACAACCAAATATCTGTATCACAAACTTCAAATAGCGACTTTGTGTAAGATTAACTTTACCTCCACTTCGATCTCTTGTGATCTCCATCTCAAGAATCCTCCTTGCTTTGCCTAGGTCCTTCATCTCGAACACATAACTTAACTCAGACTTTAACCTATGTATCTTTGCTTTATTTGATGAAGCAATGAGAATATCATCAACATAAAGCAAGAGATAGATGAATGACCCATCATCCAACCTCTGAAAGAACACGCAATGATTATAGGGGCTGTGAACCTATCCTTGATCATCCGTCATACAACGTTCAAAATGCATTTACCATTGTCTAAGTGACTGCTTCAATTCATAGAGCGAATTCTTCAACCTACATGCGAGCCCATTATCACTCTCATAGCCATCAGTTGAGCTATATAGATCTCATGTTGGGTTTTCTGGGTCCTTAGGGCAATAAAATCGACGTCCGTCCTCAGTCAAACGGACGACGAAAACTTGAAAGCAGCGGAAAAACCAACTTAAAACTATTTAAAGTCTAGCACTAAAGAGTTAAACCCTAGCCAGAATCTCTATTATCCCGGGGTTGGGTTCGACCAACCCCTAAGGATAGATTTATTTAACAATTTGCAATTATAAATGCATGTTAATAAACTACATACCATTCACTTCGTTTCTGTAGAATACGAAGCGTAGTTTTCAGCAATATTTGTTTGACTTTGAAATGTTGCCCCGTGCCGCTGTCTCCCAAGCCAAACCGCGTCCCGAACCGTATCGCTTTCCAACCCGCACTGCATCCCGAAGCGAGTAACACCCTTGTTGCCGAGCCAACCACGCGCCGAAGAAAGTTTCACCTTGAGTGGATCCTTCGTCAAGACTTCGGATCCGAACTCCTTCGTAGCTTTGCTAGAGTCCGATCAGGAGCAATGAAGAATTAGGGAGAAAGAGAGAATATTTTCTTAAGCTCAGATTCGGGCTTGCTCATATTTAATGGAGCTACTCAGATCTGGAGTTTGGTGCGAGTTTCAAGGAGGGGAGTATGCCATTATTTATATAGGCGACTGACCCCTCCTCTTCTCTCCATTTCTGATGTGGGACTAAACTATTTGGAGAAGAAAAAACAATTTAGTTTGTCTTACACGAATGCCAAACTTTGACGAATTTTCTCTCTGTCACCGTTGAGCTCCAAGAACGATGGCATACATCTTGCGAAGAGGATAGAACGGTGAACGCATAGGAAAAAACTGCACTTCATTCCGAGTTCATTTGGCCCTCAAACGATCGTCCAAAGATAGCCAAAAATCCACTTCATGCTGAAAAAACCAGCCGCCAGCAAAACAAAATTTCTATGGTTCAGAACCCGGCTGTGGGGCCCATCGTGTAGGCCCCACCGGCCTGGGTGTAATGGCCATATGTGTAATATACTATTTACGTGTGTGTGTATAGTAATTTCTGTTATGTGCGCATAGTAATTTTTGTTATGTGCGTAGTAATTCCTTGCGTAAAGTAATATTATTGTATTGTGGTTGCTATTGTTATTGTATAGTAATTGTGGTTGTTGCTAATATTAAATGGAGATCGTCGTTGATGTTATTATTGTTATTGTTGTGGATATTATTATTATAAAAAAATTGTTATTGATGTTATTAATATTGTTGATTATTATTATTTGATTGTTGGTGTTGTTATTATCATTATGAGTTTATTGGTGTTGTTATTAAAGAGGTTATTATTAGTTTGGTATTTTTATTGTTGGATGTTCTTATTATTGTTATTATTGTTATTGTTGTTATTAATGTTATTGTTGTTATTGTTAATATTGTTGATGTTGTTATTATTCTTAGTATTATTTTTGTTGGGACTATAGAAATTTTAGTAGCTTGATGTTGTGTTGTTGGGCTTTTGTTTTGGGCTTGAATAAGTTTAGAAGAGAGAAGAGAGTGAGAGAACTTTTTAATATGATGGCAAACTTGTAATACCTCTACCAACCCCTATTGAATTCTCTTCTTTTCCCATTTCTTTTCCTTCTCCCCCATGAAGCCAATCCGTGTCCTCCTCCTCATGCCAGGCCGAAACCCATGCCCCCATTGCTACCGTGGGTTGCTAGGCCAGGCCGAAAGCTTCAGCCAAAAAAAAGGAAAGAAGAAAGAAGGAATAATGAAGACGATGAAGGGAATTCCTAGTAGAGGGAAAGCGGAAGGGGGAGGAGTTAGGGTTCCATGGAGTTGCTGATGGAGATTTGGGGCTTCATGATGGGATTCATGAAATTGGAAGTGAGGAAGAGAAATTAAAAGGGGAAATTTCGAAATTGGGGAGTTGATGATGGAGATTTTTGAAGCTTGGAGGAGGATTTGGGGGAAATTCGAAATTGGAGCTCAAGCTTAAAATTGATGGGAGAATTCATCATATTGGAAGAGAATTTGAGTCTCTACAAGGGGTAGGAGTCCAATCCTTACTCATATGGTTGATTTTATTGCATTTTTAGTACAAAGCTTGCATTTTTAGGGGTTTTTTGTGAAACCCCTTGACATGATGCATTTGGGTTGATTTTATATGTTGGATTGGGTCATTTGATGCCATGATTATGATACATGTTGCATATGAATGACTTGTTTACTAATTTTGTGAAGATGCTCTCAAATTGAATGTTGGAAGCTTAAATTCCCAATTTTCCCTTGCTTGAGAAGGATGAATTATGTAATAATTAATTGAGTGATGAAATTGGCCAAGAATATGTGATAAAAATGGACTCTTGAATATTTTGTTTTACTAATTATGTGCAGTAGCTCTCATTTTGCATGTTGGATGTCTTTTATTCAACTTCCTTTGTATGAACAATGTGAAATATGTGAACAATGAATTTGGATGTGCAATTGGTTATGGATTTGTGTTCGAAATGGGGGCTTGAGGCCACCCTTGAAATTCGGCCAAGGGTTTGAAGAGCCCTAGTGCTATGAAGATGTTTTAGTAGAAGACAAGTTGTGAATTGAGAATGAAATATGCAATATGAAGTGGAATGGTAGTTATGGTATGGGATTAAAATATTGACTTTAATTACATGAAATGGAATGCCTTGCTTCATTATATTTATGAAATTGCCCTCATTTTGATACATGGAGTTGTTGATAAAATGAAATTGTTCTCATTTTGGCTACATTGCTTAAATGAAATAGCTCTCATTTTGTTATATTAATAAAATGAAATTGTTTTCATTTTTTCGCAATGATTAAATGAAATAACCCTCATTTTGATATATTGATAAAATGAAATTGTTTTCATTTTGTTACATTGATAAAATGCAATAGCTCTCCTTTTGTTATTTTGATTAAATAAAATTGATTAAATGAAATTGCTTAAATGAAATTAAATAAGGCAAAGGTGGCAACTTGCTCTCATTTTGTTATAATGATTAAATGAAATTGCTTGCATTTGTTGGAATTGGTGGAATCTTAATTTTCAATTTACATTCATAACGAATTTATGTGGTACGATGATTTATATTGTTGAGTATTGGACTCTCCACCTTGATTTTGATGATGATCAAACACAAATCATTGTGATTAACTCATGTGTTTGCAGTTAGCTAAACAATCACCAATTAGATTCAAGAAGATCAAAAGTGACTACACGTGTTGATTCAAGTGGAGGACTTGGTAGATCAACAAAGGTGACGCATTGGCTTGAAGAACTCAAAGGCTACCTCTAACCTCAAGCCAATGGCATCAAAAAATGAATGGAGATTCAATCCAAAGAGAAGAAAGGAATGGATGAGTCAAAAGTTTCGAAGACTATGACGTTGGAGATATTCAAGTCATTCAACTAAAAGACTCAAGACCATGAAGAATTATGGAGATCGTCGCCAAAGTACTTTGTTCATCTCAAGCGACGTCCCAAGACTTCCTCAGAACGCGTGATCGTTGTGCCTGGAGCTTCGTTGAAGCTCAAGGAGTATTATTGAAGTCGAGGGATTCAGAATCTTCATGTTGAAGCTTTGAAGACGGTTTGTCGTGTTTATTTTTATTGTCTTCTAGATTCGGTTTAGTAGAATGTTAAGCCTTGAGTAGTACTTGCCTAGAAATCTTCATAACTTTCATATCTTATCTCTAGGATTGCCTTAGAAGCCCTTAGAAACTTTCCCGAAGCTTTTCGCTTCATTTCTTGGCTTCGTATGCATCTTAGTTGGTTCAAGTAGAAGAACCAACCGACTAAATGACGATCTGTCGGTTGGAAATCCTTCTTGAACCGACTAGACATCCTTGCTTGTTTCAGCCCATTCACTGTTGATCAATTAATCGGTCCAAGAAGGTTCATCGACCGACTAGATGACGATCTAGTCGGTTGGAAATCCTTCTCAGACCGACTAGTTATCCTAATTAGTTCAAGCCTTTTTGTTGACCAATTAGTCGGTCCAAGAAGGTTCTCCGACCGACTAGTTGTCCAACTAGTCAATTGGGAATCCTTCTCAGACCGACTAGTTCTCCTAGTGAAATTCGACTTCTTTACTGTTGACTAATTAGTCGGTCCAAGAAGGTTCACCGACCGACTAGTTGTCAAACTAGCCGGTTGATGTTTCTTCTTAGACCGACTAGTTCTTCTATCTCTTGATTTCACTATCTTTGCTGTCAACCTTCTAGTCGGTCCAAGAAGGTTCACCGACCGACTAGTTGCAAAACTAATCGGTCAGTGATCCTTCTTAGACCAATTAAGCAGCTTCAGAAATAGAGCAGTTGGGCATTTAATGCCACGATTTTTGTGACCGTTTTGTCTCTTCTCTATATAAGTTTGAGTTGCTTCAAACCAGGATCCAAGGCTGAAATTAGAAACATTTTCACTTCCAAGAGAAGAGCCATTCAACTCCATTTTCTAAGCTCTTTCATCTCACAAGAATCTCTCCCTTACTCTTTGAGCACTAATTCCTCAAGAGAGATTCTCATTCATTGTGAGCTACTCAAGCTAAGAGCTTGAATCCAAGTCACCAACTTCACCCTAGCCATCTATTGCTGCCCATCTTGGTGGAGCTAGGGTTTGGTGCTATCTTCTTCCTCAAAATCCATTCTTGCCCTATATTGGTAAGTATTTCTCAAGGCATAGGATTTTGTGGTAAGAGCTTTACATTTCATTTTCTATACTTCATAATTGTTGTATACTCTCGGTTGTTGAGAGGGTTGGCTTGATCCCAAGTTGTGGGAGTCAAGATTTATAAGTTTTGCTCTCGGTTTGTGAGAGTGTGCTTAGCCCCTAGTTGTGGGATTAAGGTCTTTGCATGTTCCCGGGTTGTGGGATACACGGACATCTATTGTAGGTCGATTGCACTTGTGGTGTTTTCGCAAGTAAGCTAAAGAAAGATCTAGTGGTTTTACTAGAGTATCCGGAGGGGATCCGGGTGTTGCTGGATTAGGGCACCGGTAACAAGTCGGAGAGACTTGGGTGGCACCGAAAGGAATTCATTCATGGGTTTGATGGGACGAGAGGACGCCACTAAGGGTAACTCTAGTGACGAATCAAGTGATTCAAGTGAAAGTGATAGCGACGATGAAGGGGTAACAATGGATGATCTTAGAATTGCTTTTGAACAATTAGTTGATAAATATCAAAAGCTTACGCATAAATATTGTGATGCTAAGAATAAGATTGCTAGTCTCACTAACACATCTACATGTAGCACCTCTAACAATGACACCATTGTTGAGACACTCACTATTGAGAAAGCAAGTTTGCTTACTCAAAATGGCATGTTGAGAAATGAGGTGGAGTCCCTCAAATCTCAACTTGATCGTGTTTCCATTGTGGATAGTAACGATCTTGAGATTGAAAATCTTCAATCTCAAAACACTTCCTTGGACATTGAGAATGAGGATTTCAAATCCCAAGTGCACGAGCTCACCACACATGCATCCAACTTGAATGCCACTATTTCTTCAATTTCGAAGAAATATGAGCTCATGTCCTCCATTGTTGAGAGATTCAATAAGGTAAATGACAATTTAGATGATTTGCTAAAGAATCAACTACCGGCAAACCATCGTGTTGGCCTTGGTTATTCTAAGGCAAGTGCATCCAATGCACGCACCTCCTATAGTGAAGTAACTATAGATTTTGTGAGGCCATCCTCCGGTGCATCCACGAGTGGTGTCTATAACAACTTGTGTAGTTCTACTACTAAGGAAACCACCACCCCTATTCCTCCCTCCTTTGAAAAGAAACCCACCAAGGGTGGACATCAAAGGAATGGACATGCATTCATGTACACCAATACTCGTAGGAATGCCTCCACTCCTCACATTCCTACAAATGATGGTTTTTATGCTCCACACCTACAAGCACGTGCAAACACTCATTTGAGACACTCTCATGCACGTACTCATGCTCATGCAACTTCACATGCTTATAATCACACATCACATCCACATATGCATGCTTAGTCTCATGATCATCCTCATGCATACACACCTCATATTCATCCACATATGTATGCAACACCACACCTTGGACCATATGCCCATCATCATGCTTTAGCACAACACAATGTTCCATACACATTTCCTCATGCTCTTGCTACATCTCATGTTTCTAGGCCACATGCACCACGTAGAGATCAACCTTTTGTGCATGCAACCACTAAGAAGAGGATACCCAAAACATACACTATTGGGGGTCCTAAGAACACTAGTAATCATGCTAAGGATATGTATGTGCAATCTTATATTCATGATATTATTTTGAATGATGATTATGTTGGGAAATCACGGTCCTTTTGGACTTGGTTTCCAAAGGGTTAGTTTCTGTTGACCCTTCATTACTTGGTACCATAAGTTTATATTCATTTTATGGGCACTAAAGCATTTGTGTTAAGAATTGGTTTATTCTTTTGTTTGCATTTTGGTCTTAGATGCTCATGTTTGTTAGAAACGTAAATTCATATTGAATTTGATTTCCATTGTATGTTTATTAGTAAATCATTGTGTTTATGATTTTCATGTCTAAAATATTTAATATTTTTATGCAACACATGCTTTGGTTCATACTAATGTTTTGTTGCATGTGATGCATGTCATGCTTTTGGATTAATAAACATATTTACTTTTGGTACATTCGGTACATGCATGTATATGGTTATATATTTATCTAGTAACATGATTACATGTTTCATTAATATTGTGTATGATTACATTAGTATATGAGTTATAATAATTTGAATTTAGTTTGTTAAATTTGTTGCCTAACCCATAGGATCCAAAAAGGTTTTTGGATACCAAAATTATGTTTTCTAGGTTCAATCCACATTGGGATACCAACTCTACCAACTCCTTGATTTGCAAAGACTTTCATTCAAATGGAGTTGATGGTGCTTAAGTGATGCACCAAAGTAGGGGGAGCTTAATGTAGTAAGTATATTCTTACATTTGGTATCCATGTGTGTTGGATGCATGTAGATGTCACTTTGTGTTTGAGACTATCTCATGCATATCCTATGTTTGCATATTGTTTGTCTTGTATGTCATTCATGTTTATGTATTTCACGTGTGTCATATTCTTGACTGATGTGCATTGTGTATTCATAATCCTTACTCATATGTTTATTCGAGGATTATTTATAACATGTGGCTTAAAAATTTTCATGTTAGAACTAATGCTCGTTTGCATGTTTCACACACGGGATACACTTATATTTATGTTTCACTTCACAAGCGTGCATCCCAACTTCCTACTCATGCCTCTACAACATCTTCTTAAGAATCCCAAATCACTATCTTTTGGATTCCTAAGATTGTTTCTAGGCATGGTATGAACACACATATAGAATCGTATATTAGGAATGACATATTCTCATGCGACTATATATATAAAAATCAAACTCTAATCTTTATTTGATTTCCACCTTGCTTACTCACTCATATTGCACTTCATTGCTTGGGTACCATGCTTGTATGATTACTTTTTGTACCCATATGTGTGTGTGTGTGTGTGTGTGTGTTCGTCCACTACTCCCAAGTTTGCATAGTTTGTATGATTGTATGGGAGAATGACAGTTCGATTGCTATCATGTTATGTTCTTCTATATGTCATTGCATTTCATTCATATTATGTTGTGCATATAGATTTGTTGATTTCTCTGACCCTTGGTGATTTATTATCAATTTGCACCTTCCTATCTTGTTGATATGCCAAAGGGAAAGAGAAATTTGGTTTTGAAAATTAATACTTTATGCTTTTCATGCACACTCTTTGTGGTATTACTTTTCATGTCTTCCTTCAATATGTGTTGTGCCGTGAATGTTTATTTTGTGCACATATGCATATTGAACGAGGAATCTTTCCAGCACACACTATTGTATTAGATGTGTGTATTCATAATAATGTTGCTTGACTAAATCATATGCATATGAATTATTAGTATATGTATATCTAATTTCTAATGGTTGAGAATTGTTAATTCCTTATATGTATGATTTTCGTGATTATAATAACTCCTATTAATGCATGTCATGCATTTCTATTGATGAGTGTTATTTACAATTGGTAAATGATGGGTTAATGGACTACTTGATTTTGTTCCTTAACCTATTGGATCCAAAAAGCTTTTAGATACCACCAATTGTTGAATTGTCAGATTGTTGTGCAAGATGCCTACTCTACACACTCATTGGTTTACAAATGATGGATCAATTCAAAGGAAAGGATGGTGCATTGGAGATGCACACATATAGGGAGAGCTAAATGGTTGTAAGTATGTGTTTTGTACAATTGGTATTTTAATATATTGGTTTTGACTACCATGTTTACAATTGGTATTTTAATATATTCGATTTGTGTAATATAGCATACTTCTTCATTAGCTCATTCTTGTTACACCCTCTTGAAGATTGTTTGTTTATGTGACTACCTTGTTCATGCATGTCATATATGTCTTATTACGACTCATGTACCATGGTAACTATAACATTCATATAATGAATTGGTTAGTTGCTTATTGATGTTCATATCTTTTTCATGCCATGAATAAGATTAATAATTTAGGATCTTTATGCATATTTGTTCATTGTATCACCACACATCTCATACTTTTCTTATAGTTTGTATGATTATCGTTATGAGACGTATTGATATGATTTGGGGTGATCAGTGTATGTTACTTGTCATTTTAATTACTTCATGACTGATGTTTAGCTATAATTTTATTCAAGAGATCTTTCATGTCTATAGCTAAATCTTTCATGTATGATATTTTCACAAGTGACATAACAATCATTCATATTAGTTAGTGATCTTCAAGCTATATTTCTCACTATGTCATCTCTCATCTCATGCTCATATTTTATGCTATTTTTATGAGATGTTAGAGATAACTTGTGCTATACACGATCATATAAGCTTTATATTGTGTTTGATGATATGCATATTCTGTCATAGATATTCTTCCATGAATATATCTTGTTGCACTATGACTTCTTTGATGCTACCTCCGATTATATTGTGCTTACACAAGCTTTTATTTTATTCGCACAATTGGTATGCATGCATGCGATGTTCATTATAACTTTATTCGTTTATGTCCTACCTTGTGACTTTGAACGTAGACTATCTTCATGCCTTTGCTCAAAAGATGTTTTGTCACATTATGCCTCATGTTGAATCCTTTGTGATAATTGAGCTAGGGTGAGATCATGTCTCTATTTATTCACTTGGTTTCCTTCTCAAGTGATGTCATGATCTTGACATTATTTGCCTGCTTTGCACACTGTGTTAGACTATTTATATTGGATATCATCTTTACATGCTCTTGCTTGATGCTAGTTATGAGCTTGTGATATAGTGCTTATCTTCCTTATGCTCATGGCATTCCATGCTTTTCTTTGACTCATTATGTGAGTATCTATTCTGAAATGCATGCAAGTACTATGATTCTTTTGAACATAGTTTCAATTAGTATCCTAGTGTGCTAGAATTGTGTATGTCATACGTTTTATGATGTTTCTATCTCTTTTTGGCATAACACTTTTGCATGATATAGATATTTGTGTATGCCCACATCGCACACTTCACTTAGATTTGGTATGCTTACTTTTGGAGATGCTTTGTGGAGTTTAGCTGGAGATACTTTTGGAGATGATTTGGTATGCCTACAATTGGTATCACACGCCATTATACTTAATTTGTGTTATTATTTCATAACATAACTTTGTACACATGGTTAAAAATTTCCATAGTCATGTTTGTTGTATTTTTTATGTTTGACTTAGATCTCAGTTTATTGATATTATTTGTTGATCTATGTTATTGTGATGATTTTGATTCCATCATTATGTATTTAATCATGTTCATGTCATATGTCATGTCCTTGCTCAAGGACAGTCTATCACATTATGCTTAATATTATAACTTTTGTGATAGTTGAGTTTGTCTGTGTACTTGACACTATTTGAACACTTGTTTTTCTTTCACAAGTGATGTCATGATTTTTGCATTGTTATCCATTTTCTTTATCATATTTATAGCTTGTATCTACTGCTAATTATGTTATTGTCACTTTTCTAACACTGCTCACACTACTCTTTACAATTAGTATCTATTGTACTCTTTTATCACATATACTTATCGCTTATCTTCTTGTGATAATTGAGGGTAGTTGAGTTGTTGTTGGATATTTGCTCTTGCAATTGATATCTTTATTTTGATATCTTGTTTTAAATTGGTAGCTTATCTAGTTTACATTAGATATACCTTTTAGTTTTCCACTCTGTTTTTGCTTTTGTTGTTTCTTTACCCCCCATGTCTTTTGGATAATGCCAAAGGGGGAGAGAAATAAACAAAGGATGTGCTTATTAAATGTTGAGTGTTAAACAATAACTTGAATCATATAGACTTTATGTATGATCGTTCATGTATATGATTCAGGGGGAGCATTGGTGATTACCTTGGTTTATATTGATTACATTATATAAATATATGGGTAATTATGCTCATGTTTATGATGTGTATCACCTATATGATTTGTATTGTGTACGCATATTATTTCTGGTCATTCATGCGATATATACACAACCTCATGTGATACACACACTATTAACTGCTGAATGATGCTATTGATTATTGATATTAACTTGATTGGCATCATTGCAGGGGGAGTAAGTATATTTAATGCACAATTATTTGTTTTGTTTATATTTGGTTTGTCATCATCAAAAGGGGGAGAATGTTGAGTATTGGACTCTCCACCTTGATTTTGATGATGATCAAACACAAATCATTATGATTAACTCATGTGTTTGCAGTTAGCTAAACAGTCACCAATTAGATTCAAGAAGATTAAAAGTGACTACACGTGTTGATTCAAGTGGAGGACTTGGTAGATCAACAAAGGTGAAGCATTGTCTTAAAGAACTCAAAGGCTACCTCTAACCTCAAGCCAATGGCATCAACAAATGAATGGAGATTCAATCCAAAGAAAAGAAAGGAATGGATGAGTCAAAAGCTTCGAAGACTATGACGTTGGAGATATTCAAGTCATTCAACTAAAAGACTCAAGACCATGAAGAATTATGGAGATCGTCGCCAAAGTACTTTGTTCATCTCAAGCGACGTCCCAAGACTT
Source organism: Scilla litardierei (assembly GCA_030789695.1). NCBI lineage: Eukaryota > Viridiplantae > Streptophyta > Magnoliopsida > Asparagales > Asparagaceae > Scilla > Scilla litardierei. The sequence continues at coordinate 41,895,991 of CM061141.1, forward strand.
CCTCAGAACGCGTGATCGTTGTGCCTGGAGCTTCATTGAAGCTCAAGGAGAATTATTGAAGTCGAGGGATTCAGAATCTTCATGTTGAAGCTTTGAAGACGGTTTGTCGTGTTTACTTTTATTGTCTTCTAGCTTCGGTTTAGTAGAATGTTAAGCCTTGAGTAGTACTTGCCTAGAAATCTTCATAACTTTCATATCTTATCTCTAAGATTGCCTTAGAAGCCCTTAAAAACTTTCCCGAAGCTTTTCGCTTCATTTCTTGGCTTCGTATGCATTTTAGTTGGTTCAAGTAGAAGAACCAACCGACTAGATGACGATCTAGTCGGTTGGAAATCCTTCTTGAACCGACTAGACATCCTTGCTTGTTTCAGCCCATTCACTGTTGATCAATTAGTCGGTCCAAGAAGGTTCACCGACCGACTAGATGACGATCTAGTCGGTTGGAAATCCTTCTCAGACCGACTAGTTATCCTAATTAGTTCAAGCCTTTTTGTTGACCAAGTAGTCGGTCCAAGAAGGTTCTCCGACCGACTAGTTGTCCAACTAGTCGGTTGGGAATCCTTCTCAGACCGACTAGTTCTCCTAGTGAAATTCGACTTCTTTACTGTTGACTAATTAGTCGGTCCAAGAAGGTTCACCGACCGACTAGTTGTCAAACTAGTCGGTTGATGTTTCTTCTTAGACCGACTAGTTCTTCTATCTCTTGATTTCACTATCTTTGCTGTCAACCTTCTAGTCGGTCCAAGAAGGTTCACCGACCAACTAGTTACAAAACTAATCGGTCAGTGATCCTTCTTAGACCGATTAAGCAGCTTCAGAAATAGAGCCGTTGGGCATTTAATGCCACGATTTTTGTGACCGTTTTGTATCTTCTCTATGTAAGTTTGAGTTGCTTCAAACCAGGATCGAAGGCTGAAATTAGAGACATTTTCACATCCAAGAGAAGAGCCATTCAACTCCATTTTCTAAGCTCTTTCATCTCACAAGAATCTCTCCCTTACTCTTTGAGCACTAATTCCTCAAGAGAGATTCTCATTCATTGTGAGCTACTCAAGCTAAGAGCTTGAATCCAAGTCACCAACTTCACCCTAGCCATCTATTGCTGCCCATCTTGGTGGAGCTAGGGTTTGGTGCTATCTTCTTCCTCAAAATCCATTCTTGCCCTATATTGGTAAGTATTTCTCAAGGCATAGGATTTTGTGGTAAGATCTTTACATTTCATTTTCTATACTTCATAATTGTTGTATACTCTCGGTTGTTGAGAGGGTTGGCTTGATCCCAAGTTATGGGAGTCAAGATTTATAAGTTTTGCTCTCGATTTGTGAGAGTGTGCTTAGCCCCTAGTTGTGGGATTAAGGTCTTTGCATGTTCCCGGGTTGTGGGATACACGGACATCTATTGTAGGTCGATTGCACTTGTGGTGTTTTCGCAAGTAAGCTAAAGAAAGATCTAGTGGTTTTACTAGAGTATCCGGAGGGGATCCGGGTGTTGCTGGATTAGGGCACCGGTAACAAGTCGGAGAGACTTGGGTGGCACCGAACCAGGGTAGATTGCATGTTAGCATTGCATTATTGCTTGTGTTGTTGATCATTTCTTATATTCCGTATTTTTTGGTTAAGTAGGGTTTTATTTGGCGTAAATTCCTTATAATTCTATAAAACACTATTCACCCCCTCTAGTGTTTATTCCTCATAGCACATGGTCACTACAATTGGTATCAGAGCAAGGTAATAGCTATGGCAACCAACAACAACAACACACGAAGGCCTTTTCCACCATATCTCATTGGACCCAACTATCAAATTTGGTGTGTAAAGATGAAGGCTTATATTCAATCCACTGACGATGATTATTGGAAGCTTGTGGAGAAGCCCATTCGTGCACCTACCACTTCCGAACATGAATGGACAAATGAGCAAAAATAATTGGTGAAGAAACATCAAGAGGTAATGAATATCTTACTTGAGTATTTATCTTATAACATTCTTATGCGTGTGTCCAAGGTAACAACGGCATATTAAATATGTCACATGCTCGCGGAGTAAGAAGAGTCCACCTCGGAGTATTCTTCCTCCAATGATGAAAGGGATTCATTCATGGGTTTGATGGGACAAGAGGACGCCACTAAGGGCGACTCTAGTGACGAATCAAGTGATTCAAGTGAAAGTGATAGCGACGATGAAAAGGTAACAATAGATGATCTTAGAATTGCTTTTGAACAATTAGTTGATAAATATCAAAAGCTTACGCATAAATATTGTGATGCTAAAAATAAGATTGCTAGTCATACTAACACATCTACATGTAGCACCTCTAACAATGACACCTTGTTGAGACACTCACTATTGAGAAAGCAAGTTTGCTTACTCAAAATGGCATGTTGAGAAATGAGGTGGAGTCCCTCAAATCTCAACTTGATCGTGTTTCCATTGTGGATAGTAACGATCTTGAGATTGAAAATCTTCAATCTCAAAACACTTGCTTGGGCATTGAGAATGAGGATCTCAAATCCCAAGTGCACGAGCTCACCACACATGCATCCAACTTGAATGCCACTATTTCTTCAATTTCGAAGAAATATGAGCTCATGTCCTCCATTGTTGATAGATTCAATAAGGGAAAGGACAATTTGGATGATTTGCTAAAGAATCAACTACCGGCAAACCATCGTGTTGGCCTTGGTTATTCTAAGGCAAGTGCATCCAATGCACGCACCTCCTATAGTGAAGTAACTATAGATTTTGTAGGCCATCCTCTGGTGCATCCACGAGTGGTGTCTATAACAACTTGTGTAGTTCTACTACTAAGGAAACCACCACCCCTATTCCTCCCTCCTTTGAAAAGAAACCCACCAAGGGTGGACATCAAAGGAATGGACATGCATTCATGTACACCAATACTCGTAGGAATGCCTCCACTCCTCACATTCCTACAAATGATGGTTTTTATGCTCCACACCCACGAGCACGTGCAAACACTCATTTGAGACACTCTCATGCACGTACTCATGCTCATGCACTTTCGCATGCTTATGATCACACATCACATCCACATATGCATGCTTATTCTCATGATCATCCTCATGCATACGCACCTCATATTCATCCATGTATGTATGCAACACCACACCATGGACCATATGCCCATCATCATGCTTTAGCACAACAAAATGTTCCTACACATTTCCTCATGCTCTTGCTAGATCTCATGTTCCTAGGCCACATGCACCATGTAGAGATCAACTTTTTGTGCATGCAACCACTAGGAAGACGATACCCAAATCATACGCTATTTGGGGTCCTAAGAACACTAGTAATCATGCTAAGGATATGTATGTGCAATCTTATATTTATGATATTATTTTGAATGATGATTATGTTGGGAAATCACGGTCCTCTTGGACTTGGTTTCCAAATGGTTAGTTTCCGTTGACACTTCATTGCTTGGTACCATAAGTTTATATTCATTTTATAGGTACCAAAGCATTTGTGTTAAGAATTGGTTTATTCTTTTGTTTGCATATTGGTCTTAGATGCTCATGTTTGTTAGAAACTTAAATTCATATTGAATTTGATTTCTATTATTTGATTATTAGTAAAATATTTTGTTTATGATTTTCATGTCTAAAATATTTAATATTTTTATGCAACACATGCTTTGGTTCATATTTATGTTTTGTTACATGTGATGCATGTCATGCTTTTTGGATTAATATACATATTTACTATTGGTACATTTGGTACATGCATGTATATGGTTATATATTTATCTTGTAACATGATTACATCATTAATATTGTGTATGATTACATTAGGATATGGGTTACAATAATTTGAATTTAGTTTGTTAAATTTGTTGCATAACCCATAGGATCCAAAAAGGTTTTTGGATACCAAAATTATGTTTTCTAGGTTCAATCCACATTGGGATACCAACTCTACCAACTCCTTGATTTGCAAAGATTTTCATTCTAATGGAGTTGATGGTGCTTAAGTGATGCACCAAAGTAGGGGGAGCTTAATGTTGTAAGTATATTCTTACATTTGGTATACATGTGTGTTGGATGCATGTGGATGTCACTTTGTGTTTGAGACTATCTCATGCATATCCTATGTTTGCATATTGTGTGTCTTGTATGTCATTCATGTCTATGTATTTCACGTGTGTCAAATTCTTGACTGATGTGCATTGTGTATTCATAATCCTTACTCATATGTTTATTCGAGGATTATTTATAACATGTGGCTTAAAAATTTTCATGTTAGAACTAATGCTCATTTGCATGTTTCACACACGGGACACGCTTATATTTATGTTCCACTTCACAAGCGTGCATCCCAACTTCCTACTCATGCCACTACACAACCTCTACTTAAGAATCCCAAATCACTATCTTTTGGATTCCTAAGATTGTTTCTAGGCATGGTATGAACACACATATAGAATCGTATGTCAGAAATGACTTATTCTCATGCGACTATATATATAAAAATCAAACTCAGTCTTTATTTGATTTCCACCTTGCTTACTCACTCATATTTTACTTCATTGCTTGGGTACCATGCTTGTATGATTACTTTTTGTACCCATATATATGTGAGTTCGTCCACTACTTCCAAGTTTGCATAGTTTGTATGATTGTGTGGGAGTATGACAGTTCGATTGCTATCATGTTATGTTCTTCTATATGTCATTGCATTTCATTCATATTATGTTGTGCATATAGATTAGTTGATTTCTCTGACCCTTGGTGATTTATTATCAATTTACACCTTCCTATCTTTTTGAAATGCCAAAGGGAAAGAGAAATTTGGTTTTGAAAATTAATACTTTATGCTTTTCATGCACACTCTTTGTGGTATTACTTTTCATGCCTTCCTTCAATAAATGTTGTGCCGTGAATGTTTATTTTGTGCACATATGCATATTGAACGAGGAATCTTTCCAGCACACACTATTGTATTAGATGTGTGTATTCATAATGATGTTGCTTGACTAAATCATATGCATATGAATTATTAGTATATGTGTATCTAATTTCTAATGGTTGAGAATTGTTAATTCCTTATATGTATGATTTTCGTGATTATAATAACTCCTATTAATGCATGTCATGCATTTCTATTGATGAGTGTTATTTACAATTGGTAAATGATGGGTTAATGGACTACTTGATTTTGTTCCTTAACCTATTGGATCCAAAAAGCTTTTAGATACCACCAATTGTTGAATTGTCAGATTGTTGTGCAAGATGCCTACTCTACACACTCATTGGTTTACAAATGATGGATCAATTCAAAGGAAAGGATGGTGCATTGGAGATGCACACATATAGGGAGAGCTAAATGGTTGTAAGTATGTGTTTTGTACAATTGGTATTTTAATATATTGGTTTTGACTACCATGTTTACAATTGGTATTTTAATATATTCGATTTGTGTAATATAGCATACTTCTTCATTAGCTAATTCTTGTCCCACCCTCTTGAAGATTGTTTGTTTATGTGACTACCTTGTTCATGTATGTCATATATGTCTTATTACGACTCATGTACCATGGTAGCTATAACATTCATATAATGAATTGGTTAGTTGCTTATTGATGTTCATATCTTTTTCATGCCATGAATAAGATTAATGATTTAGGATCTTTATGCATATTTGTTCATTGTATCACCAAACATCTCATACTTTTCTTATAGTTTGTATGATTATCTTTATGAGACGTATTGATATGATTTGGGGTGATCAGTGTATATTACTTGTCATTTTAATTACTTCATGCCTGATGTTTAGCTATAATTTTATTCAAGAGATCTTTCATGTCTATAGCTAAATCTTTCATGTATGATATTTTCACAAGTGACATAACATTCATTCATATTAGTTAGTGATCTTCAAGCTATATTTCTCACTATGTTATCTCTCATCTCATGCTCATATTTTATGCTATTTTTATGAGATGTTAGAGATAACTTGTGCTATACACGATCATATAAGCTTTATATTGTGTTTGATGATATGCATATTCTGTCATAGATATTCTTCCATGAATATATCTTGTTGCACTATGACTTCTTTGATGCTACCTCCGATTATATTGTGCTTACACAAACTTTTTATTCTATTCGCATAATTGGTATGCATGCATGCGATGTTCATTATAACTTTATTCGTTTATGTCCTACCTTGTGACTTTGAACGTAGACTATCTTTATGCCTTTGCTCAAAAGATATTTTGTCACATTATGCCTCATGTTGAATCTTTTGTGATAATTGAGCTAGGGTGAGATCATGTCTCTATTTGTTCACTTGGTTTCCTTCTCAAGTGATGTCATGATCTTGACATTATTTGCCTGCTTTGCACACTGTGTTAGACTATTTATATTGGATATCATCTTTACATGCTCTTGCTTGATGCTAGTTATGAGCTTGTGATATAGTGCTTATCTTCCTTATGCTCATGGCATTCCATGCTTTTCTTTGACTCATTATGTGAGTATCTATTCTGGAATGCATGCTAGTAATATGGTTCTTTTGAACATTGTTTCAATTAGTATCCTAGTGTGCTAGAATTGTGTATGCCATACGTTTTATGATGTTTCTATCTCTTTTTGGCATAATACTTTTGCATGATATAGATATTTGTGTATGTCCACATCGCACACTTCACTTAGATTTGGTATGCTTACTTTTGGAGATGCTTTGTGGAATTTAGCTGGAGATACTTTTGGAGATGATTTGGTATGCCTACAATTGGTATCACACGCCATTATACTTAATTTGTGTTATTATTTCATAACATAACTTTGTACACATTGTTAAAAATTTCCATAGTCATGTTTGTTGTATTTTTTATGTTTGACTTAGATCTCAGTTTATTGATATTATTTGTTGATCTATGTTATTGTGATGATTTTGATTCCACCATTATGTATTTAATCATGTTCATGTCATATGTCATGCCCTTGCTCAAAAAGGGGGAGAATGTTGAGTATTGGACTCTCCACCTTGATTTTGATGATGATCAAACACAAATCATTGTGATTAACTCATGTGTTTGCAGTTAGCTAAACAGTCACCAATTAGATTCAAGAAGATCAAAAGTGACTACACGTGTTGATTCAAGTGGAGGACTTGGTAGATCAATAAAGGTGAAGCATTGACTTGAAGAACTCAAAGGCTACCTCTAACCTCAAGCCAATGGCATCAATAAATGAATGGAGATTCAATCCAAAGAAAAGAAAGGAATGGATGAGTCAAAAGCTTCGAAGACTATGACGTTGGAGATATTCAAGTCATTCAACTAAAAGACTCAAGACCATGAAGAATTATGGAGATCGTCGCCAAAGTACTTTGTTCATCTCAAGCGACGTCCCAAGACTTCCTCAGAACGCGTGATCGTTGTGCCTGGAGCTTCATTGAAGCTCAAGGAGTATTATTGAAGTCGAGGGATTCAGAATCTTCATGTTGAAGCTTTGAAGACGGTTTGTCGTGTTTACTTTTATTGTCTTCTAGCTTCGGTTTAGTAGAATGTTAAGCCTTGAGTAGTACTTGTCTAGAAATCTTCATAACTTTCATATCTTATCTCTAGGATTGCCTTAGAAGCCCTTAGAAACTTTCCCGAAGCTTTTCGCTTCATTTCTTGGCTTCATATGCATCTTAGTTGGTTCAAGTAGAAGAACCAACCGACTAGATGACGATCTAGTCGGTTGGAAATCCTTCTTGAACCGACTAGACATCCTTACTTATTTCAGCACATTCACTGTTGATCAATTAGTCGGTCCAAGAAGGTTCACCAACCGACTAGATGACGATCTAATCGGTTGGAAATCCTTCTCAGACCGACTAGTTATCCTAATTAGTTCAAGCCTTTTTGTTGACCAATTAGTCAGTCCAAGAAGGTTCTCCGACCGACTAGTTGTCCAACTAGTCGGTTGGGAATCCTTCTCAGACCGATTAGTTCTCCTAGTGAAATTCGACTTCTTTACTGTTGACTAATTAGTCGGTCCAAGAAGGTTCACCGACCGACTAGTTGTCAAACTAGTCGGTTGATGTTTCTTCTTAGACCGACTAGTTCTTCTATCTCTTGATTTCACTATCTTTGCTGTCAACCTGCTAGTCGGTCCAAGAAGATTCACCGACCAACTAGTTGCAAAACTAATCGGTCAGTGATCCTTCTTAGACCGATTAAGCAGCTTCAGAAATAGAGCCGTTGGGCATTTAATGCCACGATTTTTGTGACCGTTTTTTCTCTTCTCTATATAAGTTTGAGTTGCTTCAAACCAGGATCCAAGGCTGAAATTAGAGACATTTTCACATCCAAGAGAAGAGCCATTCAACTCCATTTTCTAAGCTCTTTCATCTCACAAGAATCTCTCCCTTACTCTTTGAGCACTAATTCCTCAAGAGAGATTCTCATTCATTGTGAGCTACTCAAGCTAAGAGCTTGAATCCAAGTCACCAACTTCACCCTAGCCATCTATTGCTGCCCATCTTGGTGGAGCTAGGGTTTGGTGCTATCTTCTTCCTCAAAATCCATTCTTGCCCTATATTGGTAAGTATTTCTCAAGGCATAGGATTTTGTGGTAAGAGCTTTACATTTCATTTTCTATACTTCATAATTGTTGTATACTCTCGGTTGTTGAGAGGGTTGGCTTGATCCCAAGTTGTGGGAGTCAAGATTTATAGGTTTTGCTCTCGGTTTGTGAGAGTGTGCTTAGTCCCTAGTTGTGGGATTAAGGTCTTTGCATGTTCCCGGGTTGTGGGATACACGGACATCGATTGTAGGTCGATTGCACTCGTGGGGTTTCAGCAAGTGGGCTGAAGGAAGCTCTAGTGGTTTTACTAGAGTCTCCGGAGGGGATCCTGGTGTTGCTGGATTAGGGCACCGGTAACAAGTCGGGAAGACTTGGGTGGCACTGAACCAGGGTAGATTGCATGTTAGCATTGCATTATTGCTTGTGTTGTTGATCATTTCTTATATTCCGCATTTGTTGGTTAAGTGTGGTTTTATTTGGCGTAAATTCCTTATAATTATATAAAACATTATTCACCCCCATCTAGTGTTTATTCCTCATAGCACAGGGTCACTACATATATGTCGCTACAATTATGCTTCAAGATGGCTTGAATGTCTTACTTCATTAATGTTGTGGAATGGTTCTCATTTGGATGGTTGGAAGATTTATTAATCACTTTTGTTGTATGTGAAATGTGAATGATGCGAAAATGAAATGAGATGGGGAAATTGGCGGTGTGTTGGTTGTTACACGTGGAAATTGGAATGGGGTGAAATGATGTTATTAGGACACGAACGGTGGAGTGCCCGGGCATGGACAAAGTTGCCCGGTAGGAAGCGGGAGGAGTCGCCGTGGGCAACCTCTTGATACCATTAGGTGGCTCCACGTAGTCACGATACACTTGCACGCCGGCTCATTCATGGGATCCCATTGCATGCATTGCATCGCATTGTTGTGTTTCATAAGCATCATGACATCATTGACCATTACGTGTGATTTGTGGTTATCTATGTTATTGTTATTATTGTTGGTGTTGGTGGAGGTTTTGTTGTGTTGTTGTTGTTTTTTATGTTGTTGTTGTTGTGTTGTTGTTGTTGTTGCTTATGTTGTTGTTATTGTTGTGGTGTAGTAGTTGTTGTTGTTGTTGGTATTGATGGTGTTGTTGTTGGTGTTGTTGGTGTTGTTGGTGTCGGTGTTGGTATTGTTTGTTGTGGTTGTGGTTGTGGTTGTTGTTGTTGTTGTTGTTTGTAGGAACCCAACTATGTGCAATAAATCCTAAATGATGATTGTTGTGATAATTGCTAAATCAATTAATTCACTGTCATATGATAAATTTGTAGTTTTAGCTAAGAGTCCCTTAAGGTTAGTAACTTTATTGTGTAGCTTACTGGACTATACCAAGGTGGTTACTTTCATGGCTTGATTTCATTGAAACTATTATTTTGAGTGACCCATGGAATAAAGACAATGAGTTTCCTAACTAGTTAGATTTTTATTAAAAATATATGCCTTGATTGGCTATCATGCTAATTAGAATGGTATAGATTTCATTCAATTTCCATTGGCTTTCATTAAGATTATATCTTATGATAGGTTACATGTAATCTTGTAATTTGCTAAAGCTTGCATTGGGGTTGATAAATAAAATTGTTACCAATTTGCCCAAAACTTGTCTAAATTTGTAGGGGAAGCTCTCTCTTCGTTACCAACTCTCATATTCTTCTATTCTACTAAATTTGTTAGAGTGATTATGTCACGACCCGCTTCCCTAAAATGGAGGCCAGACGTGAGAAGGTCCGCTCAAGCGTGGAGCTGTGAAGCCTCACGCCTGATAAGCATAAATTTAGTATAAGCAGGTCCCTGTAATTGCAATCGAAACAACAATAATAATAATAACATGAGACGGATATGAAATACCAATCCCAAAGTTTGTCCACAAAATATTCAACATCACAAAAAAGCCACCAGGCTAAAAGAAAGAGTCTAAAGGCCCAGAACAAGGCCAAACAAAAGACAAATATAACAGAGTATCAAACTAGGTGCCACGCACCGACAGCCCAAAAGAGATAACAAAACTAGACGTAGACACTAAGACTGATCTCCAGTGTCCACGAAGTCCTCGCCCGACTCGGGCACAAGCTCGACGTCCGCAAACACCTCATCCTCAGCTAGTAACTCGGGCTCAAGGTCTAACATGCGTCACCCAAAAGAGAAAGGGGCACATGTCAGCAAGTCTAAAAGACTTGAGCAAGGAAACTGAAAGTAACTAGCAACCTAGCACTTATAATATTAAGCAATGACATGGCAATTAAGTATGATGCAACAGTTTAAAAGAGAGGCAAGCACGCACAATGTAGCAAAAGCTACCAAATCACTAATCACTTATCATTTAACACTTAGTGCATAGAGAGTCCACCTGCTGGCCATCTCGTGGCTCAGTCCGCTTATCTCTATCACTATTTAAAACACTTATCACTTATCACTAGTGCATAGAGAGTCCACCTGCTGGCCATCTCGTGGCTCAGTCCGCTTATCTCTATCACTATTAATCACTTGTGCACTAGAGAGTCCACCTGCTGGCCGGAGTGGCGGATCAAGCCAACTCGGGGCTCAGTCCGCTTATCTCTTACCCCACCCATATGTGTCGAGCGTTGGGATTTCCAACTCACTGAGCTCGCTTCTGGAACACGAGCCAGGAAGTGTATTAGGCATAGGGGTGCACCTAGCCGGTATCCGAGCGTTGGGGTTTCCAACTACAGGGCTCGCTTCTGGAACACGAGCCAGGAACACAAACATCGTAGCCAAGCTACGCAATCACAGCAACACTTAAAGAATGCAATGACATGACAATAAATTCGCGTACCGTTAATGGAAAGTAAACATGACATGGTAATTGTGCAACATGCTAAATGTCGGAACTAGCTTCGTTGTCAAGCTAGTTCCCCAATTTGCGCCTAGGCGAGTATCATTTCGTCGCCTAGCCTCTTTTACGCCTACAACAAGCAAATGGCCTAAAACATGGCCTAAACCCTAAGTGGCAAGTTTCACTTGCCTAGCACCGGGGATGACGACCACTTCGTCACACGGATGCCAATCTACGGGGAAATCGCTGTTATGGGTGAACAATCATCAAACAACATGAAATTATATTAGGGTTTCATAAAAATATAAATAGGTTATGAAAACAACGGTAGATCGATTTCTTACCGAGAGGAGGCGGAAGAAACACTCCCGGGAGCCCTAGGATCAGATCTGGAAAAGATTGGAGAAGTTTGGGGAAACTAGGGTTTTGGGGGATTTGGGGATTTTGATGGATTTGGTGAGATTTTGGGGAAGATGAGAGGTAGATTGAGTGGATGGATGGTTTGGATGATGGATTTAGGGCTTGGAATGAAGGATTGAAGCTTGGAGGAAGGTGGGGGCTCAAGGGGAAAGATTTTAGGGTTTTGGGTCGTGTTGAGGAAGAAGAAAACGTTTGGGTTGGGTTTAAATAGGTTGGGCTGGCGGCTGCCCAGAAATTAGGGTTTCAACACTAGTTAGTCGGTCAAAGAGCAACCACTGACCGACTAGTTTGGCAACTAGTCGGTCGGTCGACCAACGCAGACCGACTAAGTGCAAACAGTAACTCCTGAACGAAAATAGGATTCTAGAGTTAGTCGGTCCATGAACAAATACTGACCGACTAGTTTAGCATCTTTTCGGTCGATGAACGTTCTTAGACCGACTAAGAGTAAACAGTAACTCAACTAAAATTAAGATGATGAGTTAGTCGGTTAAAGAAGCATTGCCGACCGACTAGTTTGCAACCTAGTCGGTCAACCAACGTTCTTAGACCGACTAACGATAAACAGTAACTCCTGGGAAATTTAGAAAGCTAACTAGTCGGTCCAAGAAGGATTGTCGACCGACTGGATCGTCATCTAGTCGGTCGGTGCCCCTTCTTATACCGGCTAATGAGCACAAAAAGTTCCGATACGGAGCGCGGGGCCCCGGGATCGATTCCTAAGACTCCTAGGCTTGATCTAATAGTTAGATACGACCGTTATGAAGCCCGTCACGAATGACATACTTCGAAATCGACGATCCTAAGGAAGAAACGAGAAAATACGACGAATCGATCGAAAATGAAAACTACGGAGACGAAAACCACACAAGAGGAGAAAATCCACCAAAACATATATTATATTATATTATATCCAGATACATGAAAAGCAGTCGTTACAGATTAGAAGATACCAAATGGCATTGAGTTTGCATGTTGTGTTAATAATTTGCTAGTGTTACATCTTTGAAGTAAAATGTTGCATTCATTTACTAAAAGTTGACATTTTATTTGAGATTAATTTGAAAATGAGTTACTTCCTTAGGTAACATGCTCCTTTCATGAGAAGATGACATTTTTCATAAACCCCTTAACAACAAGTTAGCGTCTTGACATTATTTGGGTTTGCCACCTTGCCTCTTGGGTTAGGATTAGTTGTTGAAAGTGAACTTATGTGTAGTTTGAAGATGATGGCTTTTTGTGTGACTTGGTTGAAATTAGTAGTTTCATTGTGAAGTCAATTGTTTCCATTTAACGTAGACACAAACCAACTAGTTAAAAATGTTGCTTCCCTTGAGGTAGAATGGTTGTTGGTTACACTTTTGATGTAGAAAGATGCATCTTTACATCATCTATTACACTCTTGTGGATGATGCATTCAAAGGTTGCTTTTCTTACTAATTGTTGCATTTTGATGTGGACTAGTTATAAGTGTTGCATTCTCACATTAAATAATACTATGGTAGAGTTGCTTAAGCTTGTCTTAATGTTGTTGGGAGTTTAGCTCATGTTGCTAACTAAACTTTAAACCACAATAGAAATTTTATTGAAAGTGGTCCGTGTTGGGAGTTGTTGATTACTTTTCCTTGTGGTACTCACTTTGTTTTGCAAGTTTTCATATACCGCAGGTACGTAATATCATTGTATATGTCATGGGCATTTCCATGTGTGTTGAGTCTATATAATTTAAGATACGACATGAGTTAGATCCATTTTGTTGCATGAGAGCATGTCATTCATGTGAACCATGTGAGTTGGGCTTCGACATCCTACTGGGTCACGCTGTGACGTGTCCCCTTTGATATTTTCAGATGGCTTGGAGTTGGAGATTCTTAGAGGTGGAGACCATTAGTACTGTTGGTTGGAGATGAGGGCTTTGGGTGAGAGCGTGGGAGATTGGAGGTGTGAGTTCTTGTACTTGATGGGTTGAGAGTTATGTTGTATAATATTTTGTATAAGGAGTGGATGTTGTATAAACAATTTGTATTTATATAACAGTTGGTTGGATTGTTGGCTCTTTGTGCTTCTCTGTGTTGTCTGGAATGCTACAGTTACTATCCCAGCAGTGAGCAGTGGACCTGCTGCCTTGTCTTTTGTATTTCGTATTTCTTTTCGTACACTCGCTTCTACAGGGTATCCCGGGAGCGGGGCGTTACATAGCGCGTGCCAGTCAGCAGGGCACGTGCCAGGCAAGCACCCAGCGACGCATGCTAGCCTCAAAAGACTGGCGCCCTCTAAGGACACCAGTGTATTGCCCGGCCCAATGGGCCTAGCTAAATTCAAATGGCTTTTAAAAGCCATTAAACATGTTTTGCCTTGTTTAGGATTTCTAGCTCCCGTTTTCGACGACGTTTCAAACTGCATTTTGACCGGGACATTCATGTCGTCATTCAGGTAACAATTTTCTAGGCCCGCAAACATTTTACGACCTATTGAAATACCTTTTGCATCATATGCAATATCTCACATCCTAAATATTAAAAATTCACTTGCATCAAATACAAATGAACTGAGAGCATACATCCATCAACATCTCACACTTGCACTCAGGATCATTTATCCCGAATACAGAAGCTATCTGCAACCTCTTTGCAGTTTTATGTCTCTTACATCAAATACATTTTCTTTCTAATTTTAACTATTAATTGACGAAGGTCTTGATGTATGTCATTCCTCCGTTCTTACAGGAAAGTGAAGTACATGATTTGATGGAGACATAATTGATTCTGAGCAGAAAGCATACCCGAAGCCCGTAGTTGTAGAATACATAAGCTGCGAATTCTGCACCAACAAGGAAGCCGAGTACTAGGAACGTCAAAACCCACCCGAATCATTAACTGATATTGGCTACATCAATAAGAATTAATAACATCAGTTAGAGCTCTTTATCACTGAAAATTATCATTCCCTGGCATTCTCTCTTCATATATTGATGGAAAAAAGTTTGGCATGCGATGAAACAACAGTGTCTTTGTATTGTAAAAATTGGATGAAGAAAGATTGAGGAGGAGGAGATGTTTTGCATTACTTGATGACAGTTATTGATTGGGCACAAGAGCCCAAGAGCCATGTCCAAGAAACCAAGCGACAACACTAGAGCCAGGGAGACACTTGCACAAGAAACAAAGAGATAACTCTACTCCCTAAGTATTGTAATTTAATACTTTAACATGTATCAAGGGCACAAATGGGGGGCTGCATCTTTCTGATGCTTGTGAAGGGATTGCATGAACTACAAGTATATCTTACATTGTGATTCCATGAACTACATGATAGTATCACAATCATCATCAATATCAACAGCTTTCACTGAGAACGAAGCACAAATCAAAGGCAATAATGATCAGAAAGATCTTCACAATTTGTACATAGTTAAGGTGAAAATTATCAATTAAAAAACTTTTATCAATAAAAAGAGCAATAACCAGTAAGTCTTAGCATCCATCTTAAACTGAGTTTCACACAGCCCTTGGACTAGCAATGGACCTACCAACCCAAAAACAAAGCTTTCTCTCAATTTCCATACAAAATGAGCACTTATAAACTAGGTAGATTCCTATTACAAAACCAGCCATCAATCAGCCATAAAGCAAAAGCTTTCAGCTTGATTCTGACAAAAAGCCAGCAATTATATGTTGTGTTTCCTCCGGATTTTCCCTTTTCCTCTATTGCGTCGCTTCTCTTTCTTGAGCTGCAGCTTCTTCTTGATTTTATTCTTCCCAATACCACCGACGGGCTTCAAGAATGATTTAGACTGGTCGCTTCGTCCGTCTGCCATTTCCACATCTGCTCAAAGACAAATAGAAACACGACCCGGTTAAGCACAAAGTGATACATAAACCCACGTTTATCCTGAGACATATCATTAGCTCATAAAAGTTCACAAGCATCGGGAGATTGTGGGACAAGAGCATTGAATAGAAACATAACTAGGATGTTTGATCAAGATCCATTGTTCTTTGTGTAGGACATTCAAGAAACAATGCAAAAATATATTGTTTAGATTTACAATACAAGTTATTGCCGCTCTTGTAAAGTGGTCAGCCTTGGATCTCAGTTGCATAATTTTAATATCTCCAAGAGATACTTGCATAGCCTGCATTTTACATTGCTACTTAGTTGTTGAAGGCAGCTCCAACTTCACAACTTCAGGCCAAAGAGATTCCATGGCGACTAAAAAAGTTGATTCCTCGTATAATATTGGGAAAAACAATTCATCACATGCCTGTCCACTTGTATACTTTGATTGGACATTGTTAAATTTGTGAAGTAAATGATCCCTTAAATGGCAATTTTCATCAATTATACATATCGGCCAATTCAACATGCCCCTATAGTTAATAGAATCCTTATTCTTAGTATGTTTTCATATCTGCCCTTATTTTGATGTCAAAGCTCCAACTTCAGCTTAGGTGCCTAACTTACTAAAAAATTAACAAACTAAGATTACTTCCAGTGAAAAAAGTCAATTTGTAAAGAACATTTGTGAGTAGGGGGAGAATGAATGGGACTTCAAGAGGGGAATAAACACTAACCGATGTCTTCATGATCCAATTAATTCTTTTATTGGCAGGATTAGATGAGATGAGGAAACATCACTCTCAAGAGAGAGCCACTGATTCATCTCCTCTTCAGATAGTGCACAAGTGTCACATGTAGTGGGTGTGGATGCGTCTGATCGCCTGTTCGAGGAGAGCAAAAGACGTTGCTTTGAAAGAAATTGGGATCATTTCCCATCTCGAAAGCTCCAGTGTTTCCCCTTCTCTCAAAACCCATCTCCGCCGTGTCTATCTCCAGCCACCATCAGATCCATAGGACTGCTTCAGCTGTCTCAAACACGTGCATATGTCAAACCGTTGCCATGGACTGAAGACTTGCTTCAAATATGGAACTGTTGCCATAGCAATTCTGAATAGTAATTTTGGAGGATGATTTCCACCATCACTGCCAAGAGAACATCGACCATCAGCGATCGTCACCAAGGACTACTTGACATCATATCCACCATGGCACACTCACTTTCAGGCCATATCTGAGCCAGCATCGAAGAGATCCACCCCCACCATCTCAGATGTACAACTCTTCTATGGTCAAATGACCTACTTTACCTAATAATAGGCCGTGGCAGTGTGGTCCTCATGGAGCTAAGGGTGTCCATGGTTGTCCTCCTCCTAGCTGAGGGGTATATAGTGGTTTGTCTCATTGGCAACGTCCTAGACACCATGAGGTGATGTCTTCTGATCATGATCTAGGTCCTCATGAATTTGCAACCCTATCTACGGTTCTCCAAGTGTCATGTGAGACTCAAATTCTTCCCATATTTTGTTGATTTCAATGACACTTGACAGCATCTTGCCATTTTTTTGGTGAATTTTGTATCATCACAATCAAAGATGGGTCTTGTGTAAATGCTGAAATCCTAAAACTTACCCTAAGATGTTTTTGGCCATGGAACCCAAAGTGGTATGTGCTGCCATTCACAAACAATGAGTTCTTGGCGAAGGTCTCTCCATCTCATAAGCTTTTGGAGATTGAAAAGTTAGGTGTTGTTGAAATCAGTTGCTGCAAAATATCTATGACGTGGTAGAGCTTGGGAGAAGGATCAGATTTAGAGCCACATTACTAGGATTAATATTACTGGCCTGCCTCCGTATCTTTGGAACGAGGAGTTGATTAGATTCTGAAGGGTTTTAAGAACTATATTAAAGCTGATAGACTTGCTCTTAATGGATCGATGTGGTGGTACTAATTGCATGCAAGTCACCAAACTTCACACTGAAGAAACTTAAATTCTGCAATGGTGTTTATGCATATGAGGCACGCATCTGTATCATGGCAGTGTTGTCCGATAAAGACGTGTTCATTGAAAAGAAAGAGAAGGATACGGATAATGGCAATAAGGATGGAGTCGTGGGGAACATCAATTAAGGAGAAGAAAACATATCTTCATCATCTCTGCCAGAGATTACATGGGAAATGGGTACATGATTAAAGACAGCTTCATGTGTTAGCTGTGGCATGCAGATTGTGGCATTGGGCAACTGATCCTATTCTGACGGATGTGACTTCTTCTCAGAAGGTAATGGGCTGAGAAGTTGTGGTGTTGGGGTGCATTCAAGGGAGGTTGGGTTACAATAGGATGCCGGTGTTCAAGATGCGACTACTAGCAAGGTGATGGCTAGAGAGTCTGCTTCTCAACAAGTGATGGGCAGAGATGGTGATGGGGTATTGGAGTGCATTCAAGTGGTTGTTGGGTTACAAGAGGAAGTTGGTGTTCAAAACGCATTTGTACCAATGTGATGGCCAGTGAGAAATCTGTATTTGCAGGGTGTACAAGAGCAGCATAAGCCCACTTCAGTAATTTCGTTCACGATCACTATACATCCATCTACCCTTTTAAATGATAACCTCTTCTTCAACGGTCAAGATCATGTGTGATGAGGGCCGGGGACTATGCTGAAGGGCAGTCATGAACTTCATCTCAAGTCCAATCTTGCTCCGCAGACCTAGTACCATTTTGTAGGGTCAGAAAATTTGATAATTGATGCTCCAACTCTGCTGGTTATGCTCTCCCCAAATGGTTAGTTTACACCATTTTTGGATAAGGGAGTGAAAGGAAAGCATAAGTGCAAGCAAGCTTTACCAAGGCTGTGTGTAGGAGCTCAAGGCTTAGCCATGTCAAGACTGTCCCCATTGCAGACAAAGCGCAACAAATAACTACATTAAGAAATTTGGAGCTCTAAGCAGAGACATAAGAATCCGGTATCACAGTATTCCCTTCTAGCCTTGGTTAAAATTATGTAAAAAATTCTCTGATAGTGGAACATATGAGTATTTGAATCTAGTTGGCAATGAGTGTGAGCTTATTTTGGATTATGACGTGTGATTCTCTCCTATCAATGCAATTAGGAACTTGGAGATTAAGAGAGCCATGGCTTTATAAGAATTTAGGACCGGGCTAACTTTTTTACATGTATCGAAGTTGGAATGTAAGAAGACTTGGGTCGGCAACCAAAAGTGCGGCAGTAAGGGATTTTTATCAACTTAACTATATTGATGGTGTGTATTTTCATGAGACCAAACTACAATCATATGATATGTTTGTTCTTATATATGTAGAAAGCTCCCTCATTGATAGCTGGGCTTGGAAGTGTGCAGTTGGGTCAACTGGTGGCTTGTTGGTTGGTTGGAACCAATGAAAAGGACTAAAATTAATGTCAAAGAGGAGAAATTTGTTCTGCCAGTGATATTAAAAGATGTTATGAATGGGCACCAATGTGCCATCTCAAATGTGTATGGCCCACATCTATCTACCAACAACAAGAGACTTTGGGCTAAACTTAAAAATCTCAAGCAATAACATCATGTAGACTAGATTATTGCAGGAGACTTCAATGTTATAAGATTTGGAACAGAGAGATCAGGGAGCAATGTTTATATAGCTGACTTTGAGGGCTTTAATGAGGTCGTTATAGAGCTGAAAATGGTTGATCTTCCTCTCCCAGGCAGACAGTACACACAGAGTAACAGGAGGAATGAGCCATTTTTTGTGAAGTTAGATGGTTTTTTGTCTCTGATTTGTGGGAAGATAGATTTCCACTAACAATTTATAGATGTTTAGCTAGCCAGGAGTCAGTCAGGTCACTCTCCAATTGTTTTGGACATGTCTTCAAACAAACCTACGAAATTTTTTTGATTTGAACGGTCTTGTTACAGACAGATCAGTTCAGGGACATTGTAACTAATACATGAAGGAGTGTCAGGTCACATGAATATAGCCAAATGATTGGTTTGTACGTAAGACACTAAGGATAAAACTAAAGTGGTTTGCTAGAGATTAGTTTCACAATATCACATCTACCAAGGAGGATCTCTTGCAGGAGTTACAAGATTTGGAAGTAGAAGAAAAACAATCTCCCTTGAGTACTAGGCACTGAGCAGTAGTAACGAAAGAAGGATGTCATAGCTTAGCTAAATGTTATATACAAAGAAGAAGAGATTATTTGGAGACAGAGATCACGGGTCCACTAGTTTAAGGAAGGTGATAATAACATATCTTAATTTCACAATGTTCTCAGTGGAAGAAGAAGAAAGAATTACATCAATGAGAAACACCTTAATGGTCATGCATTGACTGATCTAAATGATGTACAGATTGCTTTCAACAACTACTACACTAATATTTTTGGTCAGGATATTAGCAACACTTTGGGTTTGAACTGGAACAGCTTGTATCTACTACAGATGGTATGTTTAGGAAAGCTGATGCTCCTTTCACTGCAGATAAGGTGAAATAGGTGATCTTTGACATGGGTTTAGACAGAGCTCCAGGCCCAAATAGATTTCAAGCACTTTCTGATTTGGAGTTTTAAAAAAATTATTAAGGACGATATCATGGCCTTTGCTAGCACTTCGAACATTGAACATCTAAATTATGTGTATGTGGTGTTGATACCTAAATGTGAAGAAGCTAACATGATGTCTAGGTTTAGACATATTAGTCTCTTGAACATGTCCTACAAAATTATCACAAAAGTCCTTACAAATATGTTGAATCATATTCTAAGAAAATTAGTTAACCAGGATTAGTCAAGTTTCATCAAAGGACGATACATTTTAGACGGCATTGCTACTGCATAATAAATTATTTCTATTTTCTACATGTTAGAAGGAGAATAATGCCAATATCATGTTACTGAAACTTGACTTCACCAAAGCTTATGATATAATATATTAGAGCTTTGTTCTGAAAGTCCTTCAAGCTAGGCAGTTAAGTTCCAAGTAGATAGGGTGGATCTCTACATGTCTACTTGTGGGTAAGTCTCGGATACATCAATAATGAGCCTAGTAGTATCATAGTATTTACAAAGGGTTTAAGGTAAGGATATACTTTGTCCCTTCTCTTGTTAATGCTTAGCGTTGATATGTTCATTCAGATATTCCAGACGGTATCCATCAATAACATGATTACTAGCTTGGGACCCTCAAGATCCAACCATAAAGTGCTAACACTATAATCCACTGATGACACCTTATTATTCTGTTACGCAATGAATGATGGCTTGGTAACGATAAACATGATGAATAATTGCATCCAAACCTAACTGTAAGATAGGTTCGTTTCCTTTGGAATATTGGGGCATACCAATCAAACCAAAGAAGTTATTACGAGAGGACTGGTACATATCATAGATAAGATGGAAAGGAATATATCAGGTTGGAAGGGTGTAACCCATCCTAAAGGGGACAGACTGGTCTTGGTGAACGCAGTTTTATCAGCCATGTCGTTATACATGATATCTTTCCATCTATTTCCAAAATAGGTTATTAAGAAAATTGACATAATTAGGAATATTTTTTTGGAGGTGTAACAAAGATGATGTGGCTTACAATAATTTCATTGACTGGGATTATGGTTGTAAGTCAAAGGAACAAGGAGTGCTAGGTATCATTTTCTTCCAATCTATATTATAAATGAGGGGTGACTGATGGGGTTTGTCCCATGTGGCAATTTCACATCGCCTTCCTAACTCAAAACCTACCCAAAACCCCAAACTCACAACCCCAATCAAAAAATCCCAAACTCAAAAACATCCAAAAACCCCAAACCCACACCCCCAATCAAAAACCCCAAATAATCCCAAAGACAATACCCACATTCACACCCTCTCTTACATCTCCTTTCCACCTGGACATGGGTCCCGCGTGCTGCTGTGGTCACTAGTCCTTTATACATTAGAGAGCAATCCCCCACGGGGGAATGCTGACTAGGACAAATGGAGGGTAAAGTGTTACATCCCCAAAAAGCACCCAAAACAAAAAACCCCAAAACCCTCCAAATAAAAAACCTCAAAACAATACATTGCATCCGGTTTTGCACCCAAGGACACACCCGTGTAGGGATCCGTGTCCTGATTGTGAGTTTTTTGAGTGCCAAGCAAGGAGTGCATGGGTTATTTCTAGTATATGAACAAATCTTTACTTGGAAAATGATTGGAAAGATACTTCAATGAGGAAGATACCTTTTGGAGACAACTTGTGGATCATATCTACCATAATGGATAAAGCTCGATAGATATATGGTAAACACTCTTATTTCTCACGATGGATTATCAAATAGTGGAGTTCTTTTCAGATTGGGACCTTAATCAAATTTATGGGAGAACATAATTGCGCATTCCGGTTTGAAGTTTGGTGCTTGACTGTAGCCTTATAATATATGTTCTCTACTTTGGTTGAAATGCGTAAATAGATGGATTACAATTAGTGAAGCGGGATATTAAGAATCAATCACTTGGATATGGTAAATTATTTTTAAAAGAAACTTGATAGGCACTATAACAAGATAGTTTATGTAGATTGATTAATTTATTCCAGTATAAGCAGATGCTAGAATTTGGACATGGACCACCAAGGGGGTATTGAGCGTGAGATCGTATTACAAGTTTCTTAACTTTCAACAGTAATTTAAATATCGGCCAATATATCGATATCGGACCCAGTCTGGTCCGATACTAATGTATTTGTTGGTTTTATAAAAAAACAGATATATCAATTTATCGGCCGATACGGCTGATATATATCGGGCAGATATCGGCAGAGATAATGTTCCTTGCGGCTTTTCAAATTTTTTTAAGCGGGTTTGGATCGATTCGATCAAACCCGTTTCTTATAATTTCATTTCGCATATCATCGCCCCTTTGCCTCTCATTGAACCGACGAAAAATAACTTCGTTCTCTGCCTGTAGTGAAAATCAACAGAAATTAAGGGTTTGATTCTTTCAAAAATCGACAAAAATTGGAGGTAATTTCGATGCTCATGTACTCTGTGACTGTCTTGTCTTGTGCCATGTCTTGTGGAACTGTGCTCTCATTGTGGCCTCTAGTTGATGTGCTATGTGCCTCTGTTTTGAACTTTTGATAATGAATAGCATTGTTCTGATTTGTTAGGTTGAGAAATATTATTTCAACGATGACTTGTTCTAAGAAAATATTGTTGGGTTGAGAAATATTATTTCGATAATGACATTGTTCTAAATATTCTGAGAAAAATATTGTTCGGTTGAGTCTTCAGAAATGTTATTTCGATGACAACATTGTTCAAAGAACATAAATATTGTTGTGCTGAGAAATATTATTTCGATGATAACATTATTCTCAATGTTATGAGAAAAATATTGTTGAATTAAGACTTGAGAAATATTATTTTGATGACGATATTGTTTAAAGAAAATAAAAATATTGCTGGGTTGAAAAATATTAGTTCGATGATGACAATATTTTGAGATAATTGTGGGATGTACTTATGTGTACATTGATAATTATAAAATGAAATTGATTTCAATTAATCTTTGTAGTCACGTCTTGGGCAATACTATGAATTATGATTATGCTATTGCCTTATTGGAGATTTAACACTAGGATTGGTTTGGGTTCATCCACTTGGATAGTCGGATTATTGGATTATTGGATAGCATATCATTTTTGGATTGACATGGAAATTATAGATATTGTTACTTATGGCTACCGCATAGGCTTTATTCTTGACTGTAGAGATTCACACAGTGATATTTACTTTGGGGTACACATAGAGACGGTGTCTCCTGATTTCTGAATATATGATATGTACCATGTAAATCCCACAATTTTTTACAATCACAAGTCATGACATTTGATATGTTTTTAAAATTTTGTATCTTAAATTTTCATTTAATAATTTTTCAAAATTTATGCTCTTTGATAGTAGATATCAAAAATGATTTCGGGAGCATTTAGTAAGGCATCATGCATCACCACAGGAACAAATTTTTGGGATCTTGAAGAGAAGATATGATCCAACAAAGTAAAATGTAAGTTTTGTGATTATGTCATGAGCGACAATATTAGTCGTTGCAAGACATATCTTACCAGAAAGAGAGAAAATTGTGCTCCTTGCATAAAAGTTCCTGAGAAGATTAGATTGAAGGCAATTGAGGCATTAAAAGCCACATAATTATCGAAAGAGATCAAAAAGTAAAGATTCAAGCTATTAGAGATGAAGTAGTAATTGGTGGCGAGGAAGTTGAAGTGGATTCTTCTCATGATACTAATTATGGTCCTGAAAGTCTAAAGTTCAGAGGACATGGACAAGTATGTGCATGTTCAAGCTATTAGAATGTTGGAGTAACTGAGGAAGAATAAAAAAGGTGTGCAAACCATTTTTAATGAATATTAAAAAAGGAAAAAAGAGAAGATGTGTGTGTGGATCGCACGATGTATTTTGAGACTGGTTACCATTTGCTATGGTGGATCACTCTTCTTTTGACCAGATATTACAAGTAGTTGGTAAATAAGAAACGAATTTGAAATGTCCTACATCTTATGAGATAGCTGAGAAGTATCTTCCTAATGAAGTAGCTTCTAAGAATGAGAAGTTGAAATCTTTTCTAGAAACTTGTAGACTACATGTTTTAGTCTTATGATAGATTATTGGACTGATCAGAGAAGAGAACAATGTTCTATAATTCAGAGAACATATCTAATGATATACATGTGACAAATATATCTATGACTTGGTGAATACAACATTGATAAGTTGGGAGAATATTCTGTCCTGCAAATAGTGATGCATCTAACAATATGCTATAGCAAACTTGTTAGCTACAAGACATCCATCTATTTTTAGAACTTTCTGTACCGCACACACATTAAATCTCTTGTTACATCATATTGAAAAGATCAAGCATATTTAAAATACTATTTTAGATGCTAAAGTTGATATTGTCTACATGTATGCTCATACAATCGTTCTTGATATAATGAGGGTGAAGATATAGTGTGATCTTATTAGGCCTAGGCCGGTTACTCGGTTCGCTACAGCATTTTATCATTGCAAAGCTTACACGAGACGAAGTTCAAATTGAAGTCGTTTGTCAATTCCGCTGTATGGGAGAAGTTGAAATTCTCCCGGACTGCTCAAGCAAAAAGTATAAAAATCAAATATCTAATCTACTATAGTTCGCATATTATCGCAGTTAACAAACTAATTGATGTTTTTAATTAACTTTGTACTTTGTATGTCTATAACGTCATCAATAGTCGTTCATTTTGGAAAAACGTTACACTCGTATTGAATATTTTTAAGCCACTCGTTAACGTTTTTAACGTTTTTCGAATGACAGATAACGACATTCAATCAATGAGGTGGTTATATGGAGACTTGGAGATGTGTAAGAATGAGATCACGTTGAATTTGAAGCAAGATAAGAAAAACTTAAAGTGAGATGACAATCTCACTATTAATTGATAAAAGGAATGATAGTTGAATATTCATTTGCATATGACGGATCATTTATCGAACAAGTACTTTTATTACCAAAGACAATAGGCTATTATTGGAGATGGTTCTTTTGTAGATGGATTCCCAGAGTGCATGTTTAGGATGTATGCACATGATCTTGAGATGCATGATAAAATTAGCTTTCAGTTACCTTTGTATCAAAACTGAAGTTGATCGTTAAGAAAGGGACGTAACAAAAAAACAAGCTAAAATCCTTCATTTGATCTAAATATAGCTAATATACTAAGATTAATTTCCTATTATAGTGTTTTTTAATATTTTAAAGTTTAAACTAACCACAATGAATTTGAATTTGGTTTTTTTTACTTTTAGTTAATTAGTAGCTATTGCATGACAGCACAACTTCGGATTTGAAGATGGCAATGAGGATTTTGTGATTAACTACTAACTCAAGTGGATGTGAAAGAAATTCATGTGTTTGAGATGATAAAAATTAAAAAAATTCGTTTATGTCATCATATACTCATTTCTCATAATGGGCCATGGCTAATTGGCTATTGTATTTTTATTAACAGATTAACACAAAAAAGAAAGACAGACTTAGTTACAATAAATTGAAAGACCTAGTTTAAGTCAAATGCAAAGCTCAACTAAAAGAAAGATTTGCTAGCATAAACACTGGTATTCAATCTATTCATTCCATGACAGAGGGTAAGGTGACCGCGTGGATGGCTCTTCGAAAATCAATTGATACTTCTGTTGCTTCAAATGATGAGGATGATGATGAAGTCTTCCCTAAAGAAAGGTTAATATGACGATAAGTTGATGATGCGATAGGGACTTATCCAACACCAAGAGCTAGCAAACGATTAAAGACTACAAAAAAGAAAAAGTCATCGCATCATCGTCAAAGAGGAAGGAGAAGTGGAAGAAGCAAATGCTCGAGGAGGAAGCTGTATGTTCTTTATCTGATTCATCCTCAAATTCTTCTTCAGACATTTCTATTGCATATTTTGTCATACCGACATGGACCCATTGATTTGATTTCGATCGGAGCATCAAGCAACGCAACCCAATTCTACTTGACTAAGCCCAGTGCTCGTCCAAAAAAGGAGTTTTGCTTTATCCAACTCCCAGTTTTGATAACAATGCAGAAACTTCCGACTCGGCATTGAGGATAGTTATGCATCAAATGCAACAGAAGTTGAAGGCCAGGTGCAAGAGACGAGCAAAGAATGAGCATGTTAAAGAATCTCTCTTATGTCTGGAAACATCACATCCCTCTAAAAGTATCACCACTTTCCTTGCAATGATTTAACAACCTAAATACTGTTGATGTTATGCAAAGAAAGGAAGTTCAACATGTGCATTGTTGTGTCCTATGTGGTTGTAAAGAAAAAACACATGCCCATATTTCCCTGCATTGTAGATTCATTATGTGCATATGGATAACATTGAAGCATAATCTAAAAATCAAATATATGGGTTCAAGGTTCCAAGATTTATGGACAGATTGGAGAGTTCAAAATATGCCTAGGGATGTCAGATAAGAATGGGATTTATCAGCAATGACAACTGTCTGATGTATGTGGCATGAAAGGAACAATCGGGTGTTTCTCAACAAGAATCTTATTCTGTTATCTATTCTTGAGAAATTAAAAAAACTTCTTACTTTTTGGTTAGGACGCATGCCTTAGAAAGAGAAGAACTTCACCAAAGGACATGGACCTAGTGGGATTGCAGGAAAGAGAGGATCCGCCCATATGAGAAGAGACAACAATGATGGAGGTGTCGAGAAGGAACCATAGTTTAATGTTACTGATGCTTCGTCGAGCAATGAGCCTACTCATATCATTGCGGTCAGAGACCTTCACAGGCCATGAATGCAGACATCGTATACGTCATCGATCTTGAAGATGATTGGGGCATCTGACAATGGAGCCTCAGTGTTTCCCTTCAGCTATCAGTGATATGTGCCTGCTCATATCTTCTATCTGGACCATCTCTCGGACCGGTGAGTATTTGTGTATTTTGGGATGTCAATGTTTGTATATGTTGTGGGGAATTTTTTTTAAAGGAGTGTTCTAAAACTTTTTGGGTAATTTACTTATAGTTGGGGTCAATAAAATGGGATGTGAAACACGGCTTTGTGAACCCATCCTTTCCCTCATAAAAGTTAATGTGTTCAAAAAAAATGCTTTAAACCTCAAATTGTTTACCCGCATCTGTGTGTGTGGATAAGGAGAAGTTACCCATTGAATTGGATGCGGGCTCGTCGTCGTCGGCGATCACGTCCATGGAGTCGGAGTTGTTCCTGAGCTTCATGCGGACGGGGAGCTTCGGTTGATTGAGGGCGGCCTCCTGCGCCTTCAGCTTAGCCTCCTCCTTCTTGTCGTAGAAGGGCTCTGCAATCTCCCTCCTTAGGGTTCTTAGCCTCTTCTTCCGCTTCGATCTCAGCGATTTAGCCATTGAACTCCCCCTCTCCCTCCCTCCCCCTTCGAATCTAGGGTTTTAGGGCCACTTCTGAGAAAAAGGGGCCGCCGCGACGCGTGCGAGAGAGGGATAGAAATCCCACTTCTGTGTTGTTGCGGCCGTGTTTCGGTGGGGTCCACTTCTTATCTGGGCCGGGTCTCAAGGCTCCAACACAAGACTAGGCAACGGCTAGAAACAATTTGCGGTCCAAGAAAAAAATCACGGATAGGGTGCGGTGCACTTGCGAAGAGACAAAATAACTACAAGAGTGGATGTGTATATGATTGGTGGGTAAAAGATGTTAAATTACCAAAAGGGTTTGGGGCTTAAAATGCACAAATACACCACAAACCACATATTGTAAAAGGGGCAAAAGCATGCGTTAAAGTGCAAAAAAACGCTAGGGCCAAAATGAAAACAAAATGATGGCAAACCCGTAAACATGTAGAAAAGGGAGGGTCATTTGGTTTTTAGGAAAAAACAATGTGAAGGAGAATGACCATTCTTTTGTGATCCCCTTTTCACCCTCACATTGCATCCACCACCTCACCTCCCATGTGAGGGGATGAGGCGGCAAGCACATACATCGGTCACATGGGACAAACCTTGTCAACTGGGTTTGTCCAACCTCCATCAAATATATAATACAACACAGTCAGCAAAAACCTCTATCAAATATATAATAGAACGTAGTCAGCAAAAACATCCCGCAAATGTCAAGTGTCAAAACGGTACGGGGGCCCGCCGGCCCGCCGGCCCGCCCCGGGCCGCAGCCCGGGCCCGGCCCCAGGGCCGGGCCGGGCTGGGCTGAGGTGCCCGGCCCGAGTTTTTGCATGCAAAAAGCCTCTCTGTGGCTTAAAAAGGGCAAAAAAAAGCCGGCCCGACTGGCCCCGGGCCGACGGGCCGGGCTGGGCGGGGGTTCTCCCCGCCGGGCGGCCCAGCCCGGTCCGGGTTTTGGATGGGGCTGGCCCGACTGGCCCCGGGCCGACGAGCCGGGCTGGGCGGGGGTTCTCCCCGCCGGGCGGCCCAGCCCGGGCCGGGTTTTGGATGGGCCCGGACCGGGCCGGCCCGACCGGGCCGTTTTGACACCTTGACTCAAATGTATACTAGATATCATTAAAATGATTATAGACCCAATTCTTTTTTTAAGGTAATATTGCCAAGAAAATAATTTATGAAGAGAGATGTATGGCTTCACAACTAAGACTAATTCTTAGAGTTGACGAGGTTACTAGACGAAACAGTCATTATGAAAAACATGTTAGCCCACTCCATACTAGAGATGTTATTATGTGATTTTGGAACAGATAAGTTCTGTTTGATCACAACTTGATCTACGCAGATTGGAATGTTAATGAATATTAAAAACCTTTTAGAAACTTAAAACCTGACGTAATGTAGCTTAGTTATTTCATTAATATAAAACTCTTTCGTTATTTAGCCATATGATAAATGAAATGAAACATAAAAATAAAAAAATACTAGAAATTGCTCGTGTCCTGCCCTGAGGGGATGGAAGCAGTGGTCATCCGGGCACAAATGCGAAGAGATGTGGGGGCCAAAGCGAAAAAAATACGGGCGTGGGCGTGTGACGTCGGAGGACAATAGGAGGAAAAGCAGGGACTAAAGCGCACAAAGACACGGGTGCAAAGTGGAAAAAGAGCGAGGACAACCCCGTAAATAGGGGAAAGAGACAGATGTATTTGGGTTTTTTTGAAAAAGTAAGATTGCAAATAAAGGTAATGAGTGTGGCATTTAATCCAATCCCCGAAACCCGTATCCAAACCAAGCCCAAAATCCCTTCCTCCCGCCAATGGGCCCATCGAGACGAGGTGGCGCAACGTGGGCCAATCGTTTGTTCTGCTGGACTTGTGACTGAGACAAACGTCACATCAAGACCCTTGATTGTATAATAGATTATGACGAATTTCCGCAGGTTTTTGCTTTGAGCTCAATTATTTATGTATTCACCGCTTCGAGAAGTAAAGAAAGTTATATAAATAATGCTCAAATTTATTTATTACAAGTAGTTGAATTGTATATATCACATGGCCTAACTCGTCCACTCCATCAAGGATAAATACAACTTCACGTGTCACCAACATTGCATTTTGCTTGAAAAGGACAGATGTTGAAGCATCCGCACCCCTTACCACTTGCACATAGAAAGGAAAAGATTCGCGGCCTCTGTACCCCTGCCCGAAGCCGGGCCGGGCCGTCCACCCCACCCCTGATGAGGCCCGCACTTCGCTATGGGCCCCACGGGGGTCTTTCCTGGAGCTTTCTCGGCCTGCGGCGGCTTCCCACCAACAAGTCCACGTCTGATGGCGTCCATCCGTTTCTTGAATTCTGATTCGACAACGAGCAGTGCGCTCCACAGCAGGGAATAAAGGAACAAGGTGCTGATGATTTATTTATTATTATGCTTGGTTTTCACAAGTTAAAGAACCTTGTAGTACAGATCTAGCATGCTTTAATTGTTTGTGCTCTTTTGCCTTTTCTTTTCTTTTTTCTTTTTTTTTCTTGGAGAATTGGATAGCACTGTTGTATTTTAATACGTTTACTTATTATTTTTTATCCCGGTACACTATGATTATAAAACATTTGTTGGCGAAAAAAACCATGACCATCTTAACATGCGTCGTAAACATTAGGATCTGCTTTATGAACTCAACAGAAAGAATGTCAGGTCGTGATCACAACACAAACAAATATATGTATGTATCCCTTATAAAAAAACCACATGTAAAAATATTAATAATACAGAATTTAACACAAAAATCAATAAACATTTTTTAACATTATCAGCAAAACATAAATTTTTTGGTATAATATCTTTTTCCAGAGCTATTGTGTTACGTTCTTATTTCTTCTAGATCTTACTCTTGACCAGAAAAGAAGCACTCTAAGGTAATTCATTCTTGTCTGCATATTTTTTCACTCGATAACATGTCAACTATACTTTGTATATACTGGAATGGTTAGTATATCATTATCATGTGCCATGTTGAAAAGCACATGATATAACAATTTTTAGCTTTTCCACCAAGCTAAATAAATATCAAAAGAAGACTATATTATAATCCTTCATCTCTAATACTTATATATACACGTAAGTATGTTTGTAATTCATTCAATAGTTATGTACTTGAGAAGAATGTTTATTCAACAACTTTCCTTCTTATTGCACAAGGGAAATGACAACATTGTTGAAACATGAATGTCTAATAGAACTTGTTATTGTATTAGTTGTTACGACCCGTTTAACCGGTCCGTGTTAGAACGCTTTCGGCGGCCTAGCTTATGTATCGATGAAGGTCGTCCTCGTGTGAAGGTTGTCCCTCAGGCGGACTACCTTAAATATCTCCTGTGAAGGTCGTCACTTAGGCGGCCTGCTTTAAATGTCTCCTGACGAAGGTCATCCTCGGCGGCCTGCCTTAAATGTCTCCTGACGAATGTCATCCTAGGCGGCCTGCCTTAAATATCTCCAGTGAAGGTCGTCCCTAAGGCGGCCTACCTTAACTATATCCGGTGAAGGTCGTCCCTAAGGCGGCCTACCTTAAATATCTCCGGTGAAGGTCGTCCCTCAGGCGGCCTACCTTAACTATCTCCGGTGAAGGTTGCCCGCAGGTGAAGGTCGTCCCTAAGGCGGCCTACCTTAACTATCTCCGGTGAAGGTCGCCCCTAAGGCGGCCTACCTTAAATATCTCCGGTGAAGGTCGTCCCTCAGGCGGCCTACCTTAACTA
Organism: Scilla litardierei; assembly: GCA_030789695.1. Classification (NCBI taxonomy): domain Eukaryota; kingdom Viridiplantae; phylum Streptophyta; class Magnoliopsida; order Asparagales; family Asparagaceae; genus Scilla; species Scilla litardierei. The sequence goes on from CM061141.1 coordinate 41,927,332, forward strand.
TCTCCGGTGAAGGTTGCCCGCATGTGAAGGTCGTCCCTAAGGCGGCCTACCTTAAATATCTCCGGTGAAGGTCGGCCCTAAGGCGGCCTACCTTAAATATCTCCGGTGAAGGTCGTCCCTCAGGCGGCCTACCTTAACTATCTCCGGTGAAGGTTGCCCGCAGGTGAAGGTCGTCCCTAAGGCGGCCTACCTTAACTATCTCCGGTGAAGGTCGGCCCTAAGGCGGCCTACCTTAAATATCTCCGGTGAAGGTCGTCCCTCAGGCGGCCTACCTTAACTATCTCCGGTGAAAGTCGTCCCTCAGGTGAAGGTCGTCCCTCAGGCGGCATACCTTAAATATCTCCGAATGATGGTCGCCCCCCAGACGACCTACCTTAAATGTCTCCTGACGAAGGCCGTCTTCTGCGGCGTACCTTAAATATCTCCGGTGAAGGTCGTCCCTTAAATGTCTTCTGACGAAGGTTTTCCTCGGAGGACAACCTTAAATATCTCAGGCGAAGGTCGTCCCTCAGGCGCTATACCTTAAATATCCTCTGACGAATGTCGTCCCTCAGGCAACCTACCTTAAATATCTCCGGTGAAGGTCGTCCATTAGACTGCCTACCTTAACTATCTCCTGACAAGGTCGTCCCTCGGCGGCCTATCTTAAATGTCTCTGGTTAAGGTCGTCTCTGACAGCATACCTTAACTATCTCCTGAAAAAGGTCGTCCCTCGTCGGCCTGGCTTAAATGTCTCCTGACAAAGGTCGTCCCTCGGTGGCCTAGCTTAAACATATACTGACAAAGGTCATCCTCGGCGGCCTACCTTAAATGTCTCCAGACGAAGGTCATCCCTCAGCGACCTGGAAGCCCATAAATATCTCTGACAACCATTAATGCTTGAGGTTAAACGACGAATTGACAGACACCCATCGCATCCCCATTAATGCCCGACTAAGGCGATGCGAGAATATCTCTGATATTCTCGACCGACCCTCTGGCATTCTGACATGTCAGCTAAGCGCCAGCTGGGCTCAAACTAGGCAGGAGTGACAGCTGATTGGACGGAGATCAACTGACTCTCCCCACTATAAATACCCCCTCCTGCCATCAATGAGTGGCTGGTTTAGTTGAAAATCATAACTCACATTCATATTCAAAGTCGGATATCGTCCAGATATCTGTGCCTTCCACACTGGCTTGCCGAACGTTCGCACGAACTCCTTATAGATCAGCCTCGTCCCTTTGAGCCATTTCCCAAGTCTCCGCGTTGATTTGAGCATCGGAGGGGTTTAGGTCGGACCCCACTCTGACCCTCCTTAATGAGCTGTTCGTGGCACAGTGAGCTGCAGACAAGTCTCCTGAAGCTCTTCTGAAGGTCGCAGGAAGGTCGATAGCTCGGCCTGCTCACTGCTCATAGCTCGTCCGGCTCACTGCTCGTAGCTCGTCCGGCTCACTGCCCGTAGCTCGGTGTGACGACCTGTATCCATCAGTACGCTTATATTCATATTCTACGTATTTTCATAAATCAAAAGTATTTTATAATGTTGGTCAGAAGTTTAATATCAAATTGGTTTCAAAATATTTTATAAAAAATATTTTGTAGTATCAACATAGTCATAGCCTATTTTAGTGAGTACGAGTGCCATCCTAAACCCCTAAATAATTTATATAATGATTTAAACTTAATTATTACTGATACGGCTGTAACAATTATTTTTCTAAATAAACGTTATCAAAATGATTTCAAACTTCTACCATGAGTTTCTATGATCATTTGATGCTCTCCATTTTATTTTCATAATTTTCTGAAGTCAAATCAATAAAGAACCTGCAAACCCGCATTCCAAATGTTTTGGCCCAAAACTCGTATCTATGTACCTCAAACCCTGAAATGGACCTCGTATTCGAGATCCTCGTGACGATTCGAACCCGCGGTTATGTTTTCGTAATTTTTCGGAGTCGTTTAACTTCAGGAGCAAAATCGTAATTTCACTAATTGATATCACTAATCACTACTTCCTTTAACCCTAATTACCCCCACCAACCCTAATTGTGGCAGCCCATGTGCTAAACCGACAACTTTTTAAAAATTAGTCAAAAGCTAACTTTGTTATTAATAACAATTGACTAAATATTAATTACATTATTATTAAACTAATACTTAATACCTATATAATCCCCCACCCTAAATCACTTTCTTCATCACAAAACACTCAACCCAGGCAAACTAAAACCCACAGAGCCCGAAACCCATTTCTCTTCCCGTTCTCTCTCCCTCCCCAAGCTCTCTTCTCTGAGAGCTCCGACCACCGCCCGTCTCCGACGACCGCCCACCACCGCTGCCCAACATCTCCCTCCACAGCTGTAATGCTCCTAAGTGATAATCCAAGTATTCCTCCTTCAAGTATATGGAAAAATTTACACATTAACCGCTAATTTGGACCAAGTTTACTTACTTGTCCAACTAGTTGCAATTATACCCAAAGAAGGGTATTTAGCAGAATGAAGATGAATGACAATGGCATACTTGTAAATAATGAAAATAATGAGCTAACCCAATTGGTAATGGCAACCTTGTAATTAACCTATTAAGTTGAGTGGTGTTTTTTAATTAGAAGCTATGCATGGCAAAATTGTAAATACATTAAAGCCATGAAGATATTTTTTTCCTTTCTCTTCTACAAACTTCTCTCTCCTTCTAAAATTAATTTATTTTTCTTCTCCCCACTAATTTCGTTGGCCTCTCCTCTAGTGAGGGCCGAAACCTGGGCACACAAAAAAAGAAAGAAAGGAGAAAAACAAAGAAAAAGAAGAGAAAAAAAGAGAAAGGAAGAGAGAAAGAGAAGGAAGATTGGAAGGAGAAGAGTGAAGGCTTGCTCCCACACCATCAAAGCTTGCTACTAAACCATTCATTAGCACTAGGATGTAGGATTCTCACCATGCTCCCAATAAGAGGCTTTGTGTAGGATTTTATGTTTTGATCTTTAATTTTTGGTAAAACTTGCTATTTTGATCAAATTAAGTAGTGTGTCAAGCTTAATTTGGTTAAACTTCATGTTTTGGATGTTGAATATCAATCCTCCTATGAATTTATGAGCAAGATTGTATTTTTGTGGTTATAGCATATGTGTTCTTTAAAAATCCTTATGTTGTAATTGAGGAAACTTGACAAATACGAGAGAAACTCTGCAGAAATTTTTGTGAGCGTTCCGTAAGCATTCCCATGACCTCCTAGGCATTAGATACTTATGTTAGATTACTACACAACATGCCACTTGATAACTCCCTTACACAACAAATACAAAATGTCAGTTCTGGACGACTAAGATCGCATTCCTGGGACACATTATTACAGGAGATGGAGTATCTGTCCACCCAGAGAAGGTCGCTGCAGTATAGAATTGGCACATCCCTAGATCAGTTACGGAGATCAGGAGTTTCTTGGGGTTGGCCGGATACTATCGAAAGTTTATCAAGGACTTCTCCAAGATTGCCTCACCTCTGACTCATTTGATTAAGAAGGAAGTACCTTATGTGTGGTCAGAGGAGTATCAGTGCGCATTTGAGGAACTGAAGCGTCGATTAACCACTGCTCTAGTGTTGACAATTCCTGACTGATCAGGCAGCTTTGAAATTTTCTGTGATGCTTTAGGAAAGGGCCTTGGCTGTGTCCTTCATCAACATGGACAAGTGGTAGCGTATGCTTCCAGATTGTTGAAGGTGCATAAGCAAAATTATCCTACCAATGACCTAGAGATCGCTGCCGTCATTTATGCCCTAAAGTTGTGGAGACATTTCTTACTGGGCAAACATGTAAAGATCTACACTGACCATAAAAGTTTGAAATATGTCTTCACTCAGAAGGAGTTAAACATGAGGCAACGTCGTTGGCTTGAATTAATGGCTGAGTATGACATTGATTTGCAGTATCATCCAGGGAAGGTGAATGTGGTGCCTGATGCTCTTAGTCGACTACCGGCTGTGATGAGGTTGACTATGCAGCCTCAGCTTCGAGGAGATCTAAGACGGATGGAAGTTAAAGTGATCCTTCCAGGCAAAAGGGTAGATATGTTGGGTTTGCAGATTCAATCAGACCTGATGGATAGAATTAAGGCTGATCAGCTGAACGATGTGAAATTGAAGCGGATTCGAGAACAAGTCGAGGCAGGGCGTCGGAAAGACTTTTGTATTCATGAGGATGGTTCCATAAGGTTTGGAAACATGGTGTGTGTACCAGCGGGAAATATTCGAGAAGAACTGCTGAAGGAGGCACACAATTCTCCTTATTCTATTCACCCTGGAGGGACCAAAATGTATAAGGATCTACGACGATACTACTAGTGGCTGGGGATGAAGCGAAGTGTGGCAAAGAGCATGGCTTCGTGTATGGTTTGCCAGCAGGTGAAAGCAGAACACCAGAGACCCGCAGGCTTATTGCAACCCCTTCCGATACCCGAGTGGAAGTGGGAACATGTAACCATGGACTTTGTGACTGGTCTACCGCGTACTCCGAAGGGGAAAGATGTTATATGGGTGATTATCGACCGATTGACTAAGTCAGCGCACTTTATTCCATTTCGACTTGGTCAGTATACTGAAGCCTTAGCTCGAAAATATATGGAAGAGATTGTAAGGTTGCATGGAGTTCCTGTGAGCATTGTGACGGATCGTGATACAAGATTTACATCCCACTTCTGGAGAAGCTTGCAGGCCAGTCTGGGGACCCACTTGAAGTTCAGTACTGCATATCATCCACAAACAGATGGACAGTCGGAACGCATCATCCAAATATTGGAGGATATGCTTAGGGCTTGCATGTTGGATTTCAAGGGTCCTGGGAGGACCATCTCCATCTAGTGGAATTTGTTTATAATAACAGTTATCAGGCAAGTATTGGTATGGCTACCTATGCGGCTCTGTATGGTAGAAATTACCGATCACCCCTGAGTTGTGATGATGTGGGAGATGGTGAAAATTTGGGGCCAGATCTAGTGACTACTACAGTTGATCTAGTACGGACGGTCAGAGAGAACCTTTGTGTAGCCCAAGACCGGTATAAGCACTGGGCAGACACGAAGCGGCGTCCACTTGAATTTCAGCCTGGTGATTATGTGTTCTTGAAAATATCCCCAGTGCGTGGGACGATCCGATTTGGTAAACATGGGAAGTTGAGCCCTAGATATATAGGCCCGTTTGAAGTTGCAGCCTGGATAGGCGAAGTGGCTTATCGGCTAGTGCTGCCGCCTCATCTTGAAGGCGTACATGATGTGTTTCATGTATCGTAATTAAGAGGATATATTGGAGACCCTAGTCATGTCGTGGACTACTCAGAGATTGAATTAAGTCCAGACCTGACGTTTGAACAACAGCCAGTGGCAATTCTCGATCGGCGACAGAAGATATTAAGGAAGAAGGCCATTAATTTGGTCAGGGTCATGTGGCAACAAGAATCTCCCGGAGAATCAACCTGGGGAGCGAGAGGATGAAATGAGGGAGCAGTATCCCCATCTTTTTGTTTAAAGATCCTTTGTATGTTTGATATGTAGATATAAGACCCTCTTCCTTGTTTTGAATTCCGAGGGCGGAATTTCTTTAAGGATGGTAAGGTGTAATGATCCTAAGTGATAATCCAAGTATTCCTCCTTCAAGTATATGGAAAAATTCACACATTAACCACTAATTTGGACCAAGTTTACTTACTTGTCCAACTAGTTGCAATTATACCCAAAGAAGGGTATTTAGTAGAATGAAGATGAATGACAATGGCATACTTGTAAATAATTAAAATAATGAGCTAACCCAATTGGTAATGGCAACCTTGTAATTAACCCATTAAGTTGAGTGGTGTTTTTTTAATTAGAAGCTATGCATGGCAAAATTGTAAATACATTAAAGCCATGAAGATATTTGGCAAAATTGTAAATACATTAAAGCCATGAAGATATTTTTGTCCTTTCTCTTCTACAAACTTCTCTCTCCTTCTAAAATTATTTTATTTTTCTTCCCCCCTAATTTCGTTGGCCTCTCCTCTAGTGAGGGCCGAAGCCTGGGCACACAAAAAAAAGAAAGAAAGGAGAAAAACAAAGAAAACGAAGAGAAAAAAGAGAAAGAAAGAGAGAAAGAGAAGGAAGATTGGAAGGAGAAGAGTGAAGGCTTGCTCCCACGCCATCAAGGCTTGCTACGAAACCATTCATTAGCACTAGGATGTAGGATTCTCACCATGCTCCCAATAAGAGGCTTTGTGTAGGATTTTATGTTTTGATCTTTAATTTTTGGTAAAACTTGCTATTTTGATCAAATTAAGTAGTGTGTCAAGCTTAATTTGGTTAGACTTCATGTTTTGGATGTTGAATAGCATTCCTCCTATGAATTTATGAGCAAGATTGTATTTTTGTGGTTATAGCATATGTGTTCTTTAAAAATCCTTATGTTGTAATTGAGGAAACTTGACAAATACGAGAGAAACTCTGCCGAAATTTTTGTGAGCGTTCCATAAGCATTCCCATGACCTCCTAGGCATTAGATACTTATGTTAGATTACTACACAACATGCCACTTGATAACTCCCTTTAAAAAAATTCCATGATTAAATGAAAACCTATTTGAAAAATTAGCACAAAGGACAACTTAGTAAGAGGGTTTTTGACAACTTTCAAGTTAGAAGCTCGAAATGATTTTAGATAGCGTAGGGTCCTTAATTAACATCAATTATAAGTTCCTACAAGTCCCCTCCACGCAAACTTTGATTTTCATGTCGATTTGGTTCCATTCCCATAGAGGTGTGATTTTCCATAAAAAGTGTGTGTTTTTTCATAAAATTAGTAAAGGAGTTTGTGAACACTCAAATTTTAATAAGAATTTTAGTTTTTCTAAACTATTAGTAAGCTTAAGACTAATTAGGAATTACTACATGAATTATGTCAAGAACTCCTTTGCAAAAACTTAAGTTCCATAACAACATTATGATCTTGTAAGAGGGTTTTTGTCAAACTTAGCAATGAGCAAAAGATAGGGGTAGGGACTTATAATTATCATCAAGTAGCCCCTTATGAATCCTTCAAATTATGCTTAAATACAAAGATTTTACTAAATTACTACATTGTTTCATTCTACCTTAGTTGACCTCTAGTTCCTTCCAAATAGGTCTAGTAACCACACACTTGAAGTTGTTTTATATGGCATGTTCGATTTAGTATGTGCTTGGATGGTTGAGTTCGAATTCCCTTGGAAATTGCTTTTAGTTGATGCTTCATATCTTTATGCTTCTATTTAAGCAATTTATGAATGGTGAATCTTGATTATGCCTTGAAGGCGTTAATGAAGGTGGTTATGATGCCCATGACAATGTTTCATTTATATATGAGAATGTTGGTTTGATTCGTTACATTGATGAATGGTTATTCAATTTTATACCATTATGTTTCAGCTAAACCCGATACAATGCTAATTGATAAATGATTAAAATGGAAGCCCATGATGTCTCTTTCTACTTTGAGGTGGGTGAGCATCTTAGGGGATGGGGTGGGGGAACCAAAGCATTAGGTGGACATACTGTGGACTGGACTTTCGAGGTTGTCTTCTTTGGCCCTCCTATCGCGGGGAGTGGTCGTGCCCCTTTGGGGTGTGTGGGTTCTTGGCCTTCGAGGTCGTGGCCCTATTGGGTCGTGGAGAGAGATTGAGTTACGTAGGCTCCTGACGAGCTAGCACGCCAGAGAGTCGGAGATTCTTTCCACCCGCCTTATGGGTGAGGGCCAGTTCCCTTGTATCCCACCTGATGTCTAGGTTCCAACAACAAACATTAACTAACAAACTTAGTATTAGTGACCTGTGTGCAATGATGTGAATGTGGCTTGTGTGGTTGAGTTTCCTACTTGACACGCTGTGACGTGCCCTTTTCCCCACCCTCCAGGTACAGGTCCAGGGACAACAGCTCTATAGCTGGACTACTGACGCCCTGAGGGCGACTCTTCCAGGCCAGGAGCCCAGTGTGGTTAGTTAGGGCTCGGGTGTAGTGGGTCGGGGTAGTTCTTTTTGTGAGATGTTACTTTTGTTGTTCGCCTTCAGCTTTTGTGCCCCGTGTTTCTGGCAATGGTATATGTATAGTATATGATGTTGTGGTGTGTTGATAGTAGATACGCACCCGCTTGTGGTTTGTCGCCGTCTCGCTGTACTTTGCTATGTTGTGCTGGAGCTTTACAGTTCATGCTTTTCTTTTGCACCTGTTTTAATTGCCGGTGTTATTGTAGCAGTTGCAGTGTCCTGCTAATTTTCTTGCAGCACCTTAACGCTTGGTACTCCCGTACCGCGACCGTCACCCCTGCCCGTTTTGGGCGCCGGGGCGTGACAAGTTTTGTGGTGGCCCATGCAGGTCACCGCACACTGTGATTGTGTAAGGATGACACAGGTAATGCTTCAACACTTCAAGATGTATATGAGGTACTAATTTCAGTATGTTCTGTTTCTACTCCACAGTATGGAGGCAGGAAACGGGACGTTTGGCGGCGACGGGACACCTGGAGGGTCTAGAGGGACCGGAGCTTCGGGTAGCTCGATGGACCGGACCTCAGAGTCAGCCCTGATGGCGAAGGTCCTGATGGGGATTTTGGACCACTTGCAGCGGTTGGAGGATAGGGCAGCTGGGCACGAGGCGCCTGCACCAAAGGCCCCGAGTAACAGGAAGTTTCGATCCTTGAGACTCGTGTACTTTTCCGGCAGAGAGACCGGCCTAGAGGCCGATGAGTGGCTACGTCACACAGAGGATGACTTGACTTTGGCTGGCATACCCCCAGAGGCATGGGTAGAGTTGGTCAAGAGGCAGTTGACTCATCAGGCCCGAGATTGGTGGGATGCCCAGGAGAGGCATTTGACTGGGGTAGTGGAGTGGAAAACCTTCAGGGAGAGGTTTGAGGCCCATTACCTTCCAGTGGAGGCGAGGGATGAGTTGAGGCAGCGGTTCAAGCACCTGACCCATGACCGCAGGACGGTGGACGAATATGATGCAGAGTTCTCTCTTTTGAGCAGGTACGCCCCGGAGTTAGTGGCGACAGATGCTACTCGAGCTAGACGCTTCTGCATGGGCCTGGACCCCGAGGTCAGAGGGGCTATGGCTACACAAGATCTGTTGACATACGAGGCAGTGCTTAGCGCGGCTCGACGGTACGAGCTACACTTGAGGAGTCTAGGAAAGCTTCCAGTGATCGCACCCCGGATACACGTCCCGGAGCGACGGTTGTAGTTTTACCGCAAGCGCACGGTATAGCGGCGAGCGGGTATCGAACACAGGGAGGACGAATGACCGTGCTTGTTCCTAATCAACCTGGCTATTCAAGAGAGATAATTGCCTTGGGCGATCCTGTCACAATCGTCAGACAAATGTGCGAAATATCAAATCAAATAAAGAACGTCTAGGGAATGGGGAATCCCCGCTACTCACCGTATTTCATAAAAGTGGTTCGTCGGTATTAAAATTGCTAGAATGAGAATTCGGATGAACTAGTTGCAACTGAATGTAGAACCAAGCTCACGCTCTCGCGCTGTTGCCGGTCTATAGCTTTCCTAGGTTCGGGTCCAATCTCTTGCAAACCCTAGCCTAGGGAAGCTAGCATTAGGATCAACATCATCGTCCAATCGCGCACCGAGCCCAATCTCTTGCAGACTCGGTCCACGATCTAGATTGGGATAGTTCCTACCCGTCCAATCTCTTGCAAACGGGTATTGGCATGGAATTGCACCCGGAAATCCTAATATCGGTCCAATCTCTTGCAAACCGATCCTTCGAAAATCCGACTCCAACCCAGTTCGGATTTCTAGTGTTTCCTATCGAATTGGGATCCAATCTCTTGCAAATCCCAATTGATATGAATACCTAGCCATCCGTAGTAAATCGATCCCAATCTAATCTCAAATAACAATCCTAGCTCAATTTCTACCAATTCATCACAATTATGAAATAGGGCTCGTAGGGTTCATCCCCACGCCCCGAGACGTGGTGACTACTCACAAATCATAGCAATATCACAAATTTGATCAATGAAATAAGCAATGGAATTCATCACAAATATTGAGATAAACAATAAAAATAGAATTTTTAGGGAAGAGAGATGCAAACCAATGGAGTTCTTCAATTTGATCCAACAAAAATCCAAGTCTTTCCTCTTCTCCAATCACAAATAATAAAGCTAAAAAGTAATCTAAAAAGCTGCAAAAAATCTAAGAGATGGCCCCCAAAACTAGGGTAAAAACAGGGCTTAAATGGCCCCAAAAATCGTCCAAAAATCCTGACCAAAACGCCCCTGCACAGCCTGTTTTCCGCAAATTTCGCTACAGGCAGCGCATCGCACTCGGCCGAGTGACAAATGTCGCTCGGCCGAGTGAGAAACCCTGTACTTTTCCAGTAAGTCGGGGCCTTCAGGGGTCTTCACTTCGGGAGCGGCTCGGCCGAGTGAGTTGTCGTCACTCGGCCGACGGCTTCACTGCACTCGGGCGGACGTGGTTTACCACTCGGCCGAGTGGGTCTTCTGAAGCTCAGGTGGTCGAAAAACAGAGACTTCGATATTTCGGAGGGGCTTCGTCTGGGCGCCACTCGGGCGGACGTGGTATCGTCACTCGGCCGATGTGGTCTCCGTCGCTCGGCCGAGTACACGTGGAAATCGTGTCTGAACGGGTCGGCCGAGCAGTGTCTCGCTGGTCGGCCGAGTGGCTCCTCCACTCGGCCGAGTGGGACACAAAAAATGCCCAATCTGATTGTTTTGGCCTCCTCGTCGCTCCTGCGACGTCCATTCTTCTTCCGCTCCTCTCCAACAGCAAAATACCCCTCGGGGAGGTCGTCGGTGGCCGTCTAGAGTAAGCGCATCTCGAGATCACTCCAAATCGCGCCAAATCTCCTGAAATGCGACAAAAACAACAAATCGTGAAAAGCATCGCAATATCGTCGATATATCGTGAAAAACATGATTTCGGCGATCTAAATGGCATGCAAATACACGGAAAAAAGGTGTAAAATAAGGAGTGATCAAAATCCCCCAAGCTTGCCTCTTACTCGTCCTCGAGGAAGATAAGTAAAAGGCGAACCCGGTGGATTCGGAAAACGAAAACGGCGAAAAAAGAAAAAAAGAAAAACGAAGAAGAATGAAAACGAAACGGAAACAAGGAAGGAAGAAAGAAAGAAAGAAAGAAGAGGTGGGATGCTAGATCATTTTCTCAGGACGTGGGTTTCACTTACTCTTATAGCATGCACCGGATGAGAAATACATGTCAAAGAATTTTATTTTGATATCATAGTATAATAGTGCAAATAGAAATAGAAAACCCACGAACAACGATATAATCATGAAAAATGGAATGATTTTAAAATTAACATCGTCTGAATCATTTAAAGCGGTATACAAATCACAGATCACACACTTTTCAATTGAACGCTTTCTATCTGGAGTATAAGAGTATCACAATATAGAATAGAGAGAATAGAAAAGTATGGATTTCATGAATTGAACGCTAGGCTTAGATTTCTGGATTTCGTAAAGCTAGAAACAATCTCACCGAGTATAGAATATTACTTAGCCTAGGTTGTCGTGCAATGTCAAGTAGTCACTCTCTCACACATCAATGGATCCCCTCCCCCAAGCTTATCTATAAGCGTGGTGGCACAAAAATATTTACATCCCCATTTTTTTTTATATATATAGCTCCAAAAGCAACGAAAAGAAAGAAGAGAGAAAGAAAGTGAAATGGGATCTTTTATTGAGGATTTTTCCTCTCTTTTTTTTCTTTTTTTTTCTTTGCAATAAGCAATATATACACAATGATCCCAACTCAGAGAGAGATAATGATATACAAGAATGTTTTTCTCTCTTTTATTATTATTATTTTTTTAGAAGAAGGGATTTGGAGCTAGGAATTAATAGCGGGGGAAATGCCATAAAATAGAATCACTAAGGGGAGATTCACCAATGATTTTTAAAAGTAGAGAAATGATGTTCAAGATTTGTGGAGAAAGAAATATACATAACTCTCGGCTCACTCTATAAGACATGCACGACAACTTCAGCAGTGTAATCTAATCTACTCAGTTTTGATCACAAAAAGCTAACTAGTCCAGATATATCATATCTAACATCATTCAATCATCCTGAAGTGAAGTGTACAATTCATGCATATAGAAGTGATAAAGGAAAAGAAATCAGTACTCCAGATATAGGCATTCAATGCGTGAATCTTGGTGTGTTTTCTGTGATAGCATACATATGAATATTCAGGCTCAGCTAATAATAAAATTTCATCCATTTTCATGTGGAAAAAGTGTGGGTTACTATTTCTAAATGCAAAGCAAGTCATAGCATATAATATCAGAAATAAAATCTAAGACATGACAAATATAGCATGCATATAGAATAAGCTAACTCCATGTAGACGTCATCACAGAAAATTCATCTCTAGCATGAGATGAAAAAAAGAAAGAAATAAAGATAAGGGAAAAATAAAACTATGCAATGCGGCACGCAGAGAAATAAGAAAAACGTGATGCATGGTAAAATGAGAAAAAATGATGAAAATAAGTGAAAATAAGTGCAAAAGCGGAAAGTGGCGTGAAAAACTAAAAATAAAGGTGGCACAACGAAAAAGAACGTGAGAACTCACTCCCCCAAGCTAAACGGCACAGTGTCCTCAATGTGCAAAGTGTGGCACACAGAGAGACAAGTAATGTGAGGGGCAAGTGAGGATGCATGCATGATAAAAAGGAAAAAAAAGGAAAATAAGAGGAAAAATAAAGAAATGAAAAATATGATGCTGATATGATGCATGCACAGATATGAGTGATACGAGTATAAATGTGTCACCAAAGACTCTCCCTCTCCCAAAAAAAGGATATATAAAAAGATACGACAAAATGAGAATCCCAAAATAAGTGAGGGGAGGGGGGGCGGACAAAAATGCAACGGGACCCACCAGAAACGGGCAGCATAACGGCAGGAATAGACAAAGGCATCAGGGGTGCCTAAGAAGGTGGCGCTGCACCGTCTCCGTCCCGAGGCGGAGGTGGTGGTGGTGGTGGTGTAGGCTGCTGAGCTGAGGTGGGCGTGGAAGTGGAAGCAGGTCTAGTGTGTGTGGAAGTGTGTGTGGGAACCTGCTGGGTGGGTGGGGGTACGCGCGGGAGACGCTCTAAGATCTGTGTCAAGCAGTAGTGGATCTGAGGGATCAGGTCAAAGCGTCCAGCCATCGTAGAGACGGTGGAGGACAGGGTCCTAAGGTCACCTCTGAGACCGCCCACCGCCAACTCAAGAGCACGAATGCTCTGCAGTACGGTGTCGGGCGGGGGTGGTGCAGAGGGACGCACCGGTCTAGGCTGCGCAGGGCGAGGCTGGCGTACGCGTGTGGAGTATGTAACGGGCTCAGCAGGGAAGGGGACAAAAGGTGCCGCGCCAGCAAATGTGGGCCTGGCCTCAGTGTGAGATCGGGGCACCGGCTGGTGAGAAGTAGAGGCAGCGGCAGCAAAGGAAGCGTGCAAAAGTGGCAACGAGGTGGCAAGAGAGGTCAGTGGCCCAGAAGTGTGGACAGACGCCACGACGCTCTCGGAGAATACGGCGGAGGTGGAGACAGAGGACTCTACCGCTGGGGCGGAACTGTGTGGACCAAAAGGCGCAATCCCAGCGGAGATCATGCTAGCCATGGTCTCCACGACCGCGGCAAACGAGGGCTCTCCACTCTCGACAAAGGTCGGTGGGCGCTCGGGGAGTGCGGAGCAAAGAGGCTCCACGGACAGAGGGCCAGAGGTGCCAGCGGGAGTGGTGGGGACAGCCTCGGAAGTGGTGACAGTGGTGGAAGTGGGCTCAGCAAAAGTACTCTCGACACTGACAGAGGTGGGGACAGAAGTGTCAGGAGCAGCGGAAACGACTGGTATGGGATGAGGTGCCACTGGGTCAACAGGGTCGGCGGCAGGCTCGGCAGGGCGTGCAGCAGGGTCTGCGGGGGCAGCCTGGGCAGCGTGGGCAGCGTGGGCCTGCTCGGCCTCCTCGGCCTCGAGCACGTAGGCGGCGGGGATGAGAACATCCATCTCTGGGAGCCAGTCAACGTGGGCTGGTGCAATCTGGGTCCGAGCAGGGCTCGGGAGAACCATGTAATCGGCCCCGTAGGGGCCGTGCAACCAGACCCAGTGACGCTCACCATGCGGACGAAGCATCTTCATCCGGGCCATGACATCAATCGACAAAGAAGTGGGGCCCGATACTCGCCGCAGGTCGTCAGGTAGGTCCTCGCCCGTCATCATGGTAAGCAGGGTGATCAGACCGCCGCAGCAGATCGGTGAGCGAGCGCCCACCGATACAATGATGCTGTCTAAAAACCAAGCCGCAATGTCGATCACGACGGTGGGGACAAGCTCGTGTCCATCCCTAGATAGAGCTCTGGGACGTGTCATCGCATAGAGCATGTAGAGCTCTGGCGTAGACATCGTGCCCGGCTCATATCTGGCCAAAAAGGTGGTCGCCATGAGGCGCTGGGCAATACGTAGGCAGGGGTGGACAATGGCCGAGGCCTTGGCCCTACTAGGGTCAAAGGCGGCGTGGTGGCCTGTAATCCGGGCCCAGAAGGCACCGGCGTCGAAGGAAGGTGGGGGGATGTGGGTAGGGCCGTAACCGCGATCGGCTCCGGGGACGGCGGGCCATGAGAAGAACGCTCTCATCATATCGAGAGTGACCTGGCACTCTCGATCCATGAACCTGAATGAGCATCCCTCATCGGTCCGGGCGATCGAACTCAAAACCTCAAGTGTCGGGCGGGTGAACGTGTCCGCCGACACCTGAAGGAAGTCGCGCCAACCCACGTTGTCGTACAACGTGAGTATCCCCTCTAGTACCCCCAGGCGTCCAAGGTCAGCGAGGTGTGCAAACCTGGAGGGTACGATCGAGCGCTGGGAGATACGGTCGAAGACGGCGCGGTGTGCGTCGTCTCGGAACGTGATCCCGAGTGGCCCGACCAATGGAGCCGGTGGTGGTGGCTGTGCAGCGGCGGGGAGTGGCTGTGCGGGCTGTGCGGGCTGTGGGTGCGCTGCAGGCTGTGCTGGGTGTGCGGGACCTGCATGCTGTGCGGGGTGTGTGGGGGAAGGCGGAGGAGAGTCCTCCACCAAGTGGGAGGGGCCGGGCTCGTCCGACCGCTTCCGCTTGGCGGAAGCTCTCGTCGACCGCGGCCGTGTCTGGGGTGGCATATTGGCCCCGAGCGCGCCGAAAATTGAAAAAAGTGCGGTGCGTGTAAAAGAATGGAAAGAGTATACCCAAACACGCCGCGAGTGCTAAGCAGTGGAAGCGTGCGAAGTCCGCGCCTCCATGAAGTCCTGAGCAGCCCGTAGAAGCTCCCCTGAGCTCCCCTAAGCTCCAAAAAGCAACCTGCGCATGAAAAAGCGATATCAACGGGTAATAATCAAAATGTATGGAGCAATAGGGGTATAATGGATAGATATAGGAATTGATTTGGGGTAGGGGTTCGTTTAGCACATGGATCCTCAAGAAATACACGAAAAGAGGCGAAAATAGGCAAAATAAACGATACCGGAGATGGCCGGAGCGGCTGCCGCCGGCGGCGACTCGGGCGAGTCGCGGCGGTGGTCGGCCGGCGGTGGCGGGCCGAGCGGCGGCGCGAGCGGGCGAGTATGGGCGCGAGCGAGGGGATTCGGGCGAGGGAACTGAAGCGTCGGGCGGTTTGGGGGTGTTTGCGATTTCGAAAAATGAGCCCCCCTCGGCCCTTATATAATAAAACTTACGACTCGGCCGAGTGACGTGGTCACTCGGCCGAGCGAGACCATTGAAAGTTTCCTCCCCGCTATCGCTTCGGCCGAGTGGCTTTTCCAGCATCGGCCGAGTGGAGTAAGTCCATTCGGCCGAGTGACTCAAGCTACTCGGCATGACTCGCTCTAGGAGGGTATCCGTTGTACTCGGCCGAGTGGGAATCTATACTCGGCCGAGTGGCAGTTCTAATGAAATGAGGAAAATAGACAGAGAGTTGTGTACAGCAGACTTCCCTCGTTCGTGAGCGGCTCGGCCGGACGAACTTCTGTACTCGGCCGAGTGACTAGTATGCTCGGCCGAGTGAGCCTTGTTTTCTGCTGTTTGTCTTCGTTTGGGCTCTAAACTCCGTCTTTCTTCCTCCAGTCGATTTCATCCTCCTCCTAAGCATCGAACGCCTTCTTGGGGCGCTCCTCGTCGTCTCGTTCATCCTCCTCATGATGGATCTACCTATCTCCTCTCCTGTCAAGAAAAATAGGACCCGTTATCGCAAAATTTTTGGGCGAACGACCCGAAACACTAAAAATTTCTAAAACGAAAATAAAGAAAAAAGTAAAAATAAAGCAAAAACCGTCGGGTTGCCTCCTGACAAGCGCTCGTTTAAGGTTGTGAGCTCGACCCCCTATAATTTTCAATCAATGCGGGATGTTTGGTGCATACGGGATGCACCCGTCAAATTTTCCGGGGAGAACGCTTGGATTTGGACGTGGCGGCGTCGTGTTCTCCCGCGGTGGTCTCTCGTCTCGAATAGTGTTGGGGGAGGCTCCCCCAAGCTAGCGTTTGTTCCGGTCAACGGCTTAACCGGTGATGCCGGTCTCCGTGCCGCCGGAGCTTTCTTTGGAGACTTTAATTTCGAGAGCTTGCAGAGCTCTCAAATCCTTGCGACATCAGCGTCGCCTTCATCTTCTTCACCGGAGAGGTCGGGGGAATCATCTTTCTTTTCATCTTGGCCTAAATCCGGGCCTTCTTCAAAATCTTCATCGAAAAGAGCGCCAATTGAGTGAGGGATGGCCTCTTCTATCACCTCATCAAGGAGGTCCATGAGATCATCCGACCGTTCCTTGAGCAAATATACTCTATTGGTTTCGCCCGTCGGGATTCCTTCGGAATAGTGCTTGAGCCTTTGACCA
The DNA here is from genome assembly GCA_030789695.1 of Scilla litardierei. Classification (NCBI taxonomy): domain Eukaryota; kingdom Viridiplantae; phylum Streptophyta; class Magnoliopsida; order Asparagales; family Asparagaceae; genus Scilla; species Scilla litardierei. The sequence goes on from CM061141.1 coordinate 41,944,217, forward strand.
TTTACTTTGAACGTGGAACCGTCCTTGCTCTCCAACTCGAAAGCTCCTCCCGGTTGTATATGCTTGATGGTGAAAGGTCCGGACCAACGTGACCTCAACTTACCGGGAAATAGTCGGAGCCGGGAATTGTAGAGCAAGACTTTGTCTCCTACTTTGAAGTCCGTGACGGTTATGCGGGCATCGTGGAGAATCTTGGTCCTTTCCTTGTAGATTCTCGAGCTCTCATAGGCGTCTCTCCTTATTTCATCAAGCTCGTTGATGTCCAAGAGTCGCCTCACCGCCGCACTCTTGTAGTCGTAGTTAAAGGTCTTGATGGCCCAATATGCGCGGTGCTCCAACTCTACCGGCAAGTGGCAAGCCTTCCCATAAACTAGTCGGAACGGTGTGGTGCCTATGGGAGTGCGAAAGGCCGTACGATATGCCCATAGAGCATCGTTTAGCTTCATTGACCAATCCTTTCTAGACCGATCCACGGTTTTCTCGAGGATTTGCTTGATCTCTCTATTTGAGACTTCCACTTGGCCACTCGTCTGGGGGTGATAGGCCATGCCAACTCTATGGTTTACTCCGTACTTCTTTAGCATGGCTTCAAACTTGTTCTCTATGAAGTGGCTTCCCCCGTCGCTTATCAAGGTACGAGGCACTCCGAAGCGCGGGAAGATATTTTGCTTGAAGAACTTGGAGACGACCCTTGCATCATTAGTAGGGGTGGCAATTGCTTCCACCCATTTGGAGACGTAGTCGACGGCCAATAGGATGTATTTGTTGCCATTGCTCGATGGAAATGGTCCCATGAAGTCTACTCCCCAACAATCAAAAAGCTCAATTTCTTGGATGGGCCTCATTGGCATTTCATTGCGCTTGGAGATATTCCCGGTCCGTTGGCATCTATCGCACCCCTTTACAAAGTTATGGGTGTCTTTAAACATTGTCGGCCAGAAGAACCCGCTCTGCAAGATCTTAGCGGTTGTTTTAGAGGCGGCATGATGTCCTCCGCACGGTAGACCGTGGCAATGCAAAATGATCGACGTCGCCTCCTCCTTAGAAACACACCTACGGATAACAGTATCTTTGCATATCTTGAAAAGGTAAGGATCTTCCCAAAAATAGCTACGGACCTCATGCATAAATCTCCTCTTTTGTTGCGTGGACATCCCATGCGGTTTGATTCCGCAAGCCAAGTAGTTGACGAAGTCCGCGTACCAAGGTACTTCACCGGTCCTTACCGCATATAGCCTCTCATCAACAAACGTGTCATCAATAGGTAAGCTCTCATCATCCTTGTCGCGAATGAGCCTAGATAAATGATCCGCCACGACGTTGTCCGTACCCTTCTTATCTCTTATCTCTAGGTCGAATTCTTGCAACAAGAGTATCCACCTAATCAACCGAGGTTTGGCCTCCTTCTTGTTTAAAAGATACTTCAATGCCGCATGGTCGGTGTGGACAATCACCTTGGAACCGAGAAGGTAGGAGCGAAACTTCTCTATGGAATATACGACCACTAGAAGCTCTTTCTCGGTGGTTGTGTAGTTTTTCTGCGCGTCATCCAATGTCTTGCTTGCATAGTATATCGCATGAAGCTTCTTATCTTTTCTTTGCCCTAATACCGCTCCAATGGCTTGGTCGCTAGCATCACACATTAGCTCAAAAGGAAGGCTCCAATCCGGCGGTTGTATGATGGGTGCGGAAACTAGTGCTTCTTTCAAGGTGTTGAAGGCTTGCAAGCATTCTCCTGAAAAATCAAAAGGCATATCTTTAGCGAGCAAGGAGGTGAGTGGTCGGGCAATCGAGGCAAAGTCCTTGATGAAGCGGCGGTAAAACCCCGCATGACCAAGAAAGCCTCTAATGCCCTTGACATTAATAGGAGGAGGAAGTTTTTCGATTACCTCAATTTTCGCCTTATCTACCTCAATTCCCCTCGAGGAAACAAGATGTCCGAGAACTATACCTTCCGTGACCATGAAGTGACACTTCTCCCAATTGAGAGTGAGATTGTTTTGTTGGCACCTTTTCAGGACTTTAGTAAGATTTTCCAAGCAAGAGTCAAACTCGCTTCCGTAGACCGAGAAATCATCCATAAAAACTTCCATAATATTTTCAATGTAATCGGAAAATATGGATGTCATACACCTCTGAAAAGTGGCGGGGGCATTACAAAGACCAAACGGCATCCTACGGTAAGCATAGGTGCCATAGGGGCAAGTGAAAGTTGTCTTTTCTTGGTCATCTTCGTGCAAAGGGATTTAGAAGAATCCCGAGTACCCATCTAGGTAGCAAAAGTATTTATGTTTTGCAAGGCGTTCAAGCATTTGATCAATGAAGGGCAATGGGTAATGATCCTTTCGGGTAGCTTTATTGAGTTTCCTATAGTCGATGCACATTCGCCATCCCGTGACGGTACGTGTAGATATGGGCTCACCTTTTTCATTTTTTATGACCGTCATCCCCCCTTCTTTGGAACAACGTGAACGGGGCTAACCCACCTACTGTCTGAGATAGGGTAAATAATGCCGGCTTCTAGCAGTTTTAGGATTTCTTTTTTAACCACCTCCTTCATGTTCGGGTTTAGCCGCCTTTGAGGCTCAATGGAGGTGGCATCGGTATCCTCCAAATGGATCCTATGCGTGCAAAGCCTAGGGCTTATCCCTTTTAGATCGGAGATAGTGTAGCCCAGGACATCTTTGTGGCTCCTAAGAACATCTAGGAGTTTTTCAAGTTGGTCCGGCGTGAGGTGGGAGTTTACTATCACTGGGAAAGTTAATTTGCTACCCAAGAAGGTGTACCTTAGATTCGGAGGTAATTGTTTAAGTTCCACCTGAAGAGGCGCTGCTCCTTCCACTTCATCGGCTCGCATGAGTTCGGCCCCTTCCTTGTCATCCGGGTTTAGCTCATGTTCAGGTGGCGTGCTTTCTTGTGACGAGTCAGACTCGCTACTTAGTGAGGACGAGGCATCGAAATAGGTGCTCTCCGATTCGGTGCTAGCATCGCCAAAACCTTCACTCTGCTCCGGTTCGTACCTGGAATCAAGCAGCACATCAGACGATTCATAAAAGCAGGAATGAGCGCCATAGAGTGTAACTCCCTGAATGTCGGTTTGCTCGAAGGATTCTCCGGGAGTATAGTGTTCCCCGACACTTGCTCTATTGTCTTCGAAATACAGTTTGTCGTCGACCACATCAACTCTGACATTGCCTCCGACAGTCCCCTCCGGGGAGATTTGGTCCATCACAAAACTAGCGAATAGTTGCTCGTCGGGGTCCTTGATATCGATAGCAAACGCTCCGGTAGCGTGGACCTCGTCGACAAGCTCCTTAAGGAGGTCTGTGAAGGAGTCATAGTCTTCCCGACTGAGTTCCATTGTTGGCAGTGCATCCTCCATTCTCCCTGTTAAGATCTTATGCAAAATACGGGGAGAATATGCAAATAGGGCTGCGAATAAAGTTAGAATAAGATATAGAGGAAGATGAAGAAAGAAAGAAAGAAGAAATAACAGGGTGGTCGATGCCAAACACCGTCAAAACGCCGTCCCCGGCAACGGCGCCAAAAACTTGATCGCACCCCGGATACACGTCCCGGAGCGACGGTTGTAGTTTTCCCGCAAGCGCACGGTATAGCGGCGAGCGGGTATCGAACACAGGGAGGACGAATGACCGTGCTTGTTCCTAATCAACCTGGCTATTCAAGAGAGATAATTGCCTTGGGCGATCCTGTCACAATCGTCAGACAAATGTGCGAAATATCAAATCAAATAAAGAACGTCTAGGGAATGGGGAATCCCCGCTACTCACCGTATTTCATAAAAGTGGTTCGTCGGTATTAAAATTGCTAGAATGAGAATTCGGATGAACTAGTTGCAACTGAATGTAGAACCAAGCTCACGCTCTCGCGCTGTTGCCGGTCTATAGCTTTCCTAGGTTCGGGTCCAATCTCTTGCAAACCCTAGCCTAGGGAAGCTAGCATTAGGATCAACATCATCGTCCAATCGCGCACCGAGCCCAATCTCTTGCAAACTCGGTCCACGATCTAGATTGGGATAGTTCCTACCCGTCCAATCTCTTGCAAACGGGTATTGGCATGGAATTGCACCCGGAAATCCTAATATTGGTCCAATCTCTTGCAAACCGATCCTTCGAAAATCCGACTCCAACCCAGTTCGGATTTCTAGGGTTTCCTATCGAATTGGGATCCAATCTCTTGCAAATCCCAATTGATATGAATACCTAGCCATCCGTAGTAAATCGATCCCAATCTAATCTCAAATAACAATCCTAGCTCAATTTCTACCAATTCATCACAATTATGAAATAGGGCTCGTAGGGTTCATCCCCACGCCCCGAGACGTGGTGACTACTCACAAATCATAGCAATATCACAAATTTGATCAATGAAATAAGCAATGGAATTCATCACAAATATTGAGATAAACAATAAAAATAGAATTTTTAGGGAAGAGAGATGCAAACCAATGGAGTTCTTCAATTTGATCCAACAAAAATCCAAGTCTTTCCTCTTCTCCAATCACAAATAATAAAGCTAAAAAGTAATCTAAAAAGCTGCAAAAAATCTAAGAGATGGCCCCCAAAACTAGGGTAAAAACAGGGCTTAAATAGCCCCAAAAATCGTCCAAAAATCCTGACCAAAACGCCCCTGCACAGCCTGTTTTCCGCAAATTTCGCTACAGGCAGCGCATCGCACTCGGCCGAGTGACAAATGTCGCTCGGCCGAGTGAGAAACCCTGTACTTTTCCAGTAAGTCGGGGCCTTCAGGGGTCTTCACTTCGGGAGCGGCTCGGCCGAGTGAGTTGTCGTCACTCGGCCGACGGCTTCACTGCACTCGGGCGGACGTGGTTTACCACTCGGCCGAGTGGGTCTTCTGAAGCTCAGGTGGCCGAAAAACAGAGACTTCGATATTTCGGAGGGGCTTCGTCTGGGCGCCACTCGGGCGGACGTGGTATCGTCACTCGGCCGATGTGGTCTCCGTCGCTCGGCCGAGTACACGTGGAAATCGTGTCTGAACGGGTCGGCCGAGCAGTGTCTCGCTGGTCGGCCGAGTGGCTCCTCCACTCGGCCGAGTGGGACACAAAAAATGCCCAATCTGATTGTTTTGGCCTCCTCGTCGCTCCTGCGACGTCCATTCTTCTTCCGCTCCTCTCCAACAGCAAAATACCCCTCGGGGAGGTCGTCGGTGGCCGTCTAGAGTAAGCGCATCTCGAGATCACTCCAAATCGCGCCAAATCTCCTGAAATGCGACAAAAACAACAAATCGTGAAAAGCATCGCAATATCATCGATATATCGTGAAAAACATGATTTGGGCGATCTAAATGGCATGCAAATACACGGAAAAAAGGTGTAAAATAAGGAGTGATCATCCAGTTGTCGACAGACAACCTGTAGCACCACAGAGAGCTGTTCCTCGCCCGACTCACCAGGTGACCTTGTGTCACCTCCGTAACTACAGAAAATTATCTACAACTTTGAAGAGAGATCAAAAGCTAATTCTGGCTGTAAATATGTCTGCAGAGCCATTCTTTCTGGACTGACAGTTTAGACAGATTCATATGCTAATCTTGCTTAGTAATTGTCATAGTGTATTTTTGTTCCAAGTTAATTTTGTTTATGGTAATCATGTTCTCATTAGTATGCTATTGGTACATGTAATTATGTGGATGTTTCATGACATATTTCATTTTGGATATATTGATGATGATGCGAAAATTCATGTAAATTGAAATGAAAGTGGTATTTGAGACCACTAGTGGATTCATTATTAAATGAAGAAACATTCTATCAAAAGAAAAACAATGAGTGAGCAGAGTTTGACATCGGAGGACTCGGTCCATTTTTGAAATGGGTGAGACTCCAGATGTGGGTTTGGGGAAAACACGGGTAAATTTTAGATGTTAAGGAGCGGACAGTAGTACGATAGTCTCGCCCGATGTGTCACCCCCGGAAGGGGAGTTGAGAGGGCTAGAGAGGCCGCTGGTGCGCTCGTGACGCACCATGACGGTAAATGATGGTTTTCTCCGTTTGTCCGACAGAAAAACCGAGATGAGTCTCGCTCCGGTACCTTGTTCAGTCGGGTACGGAGTTACGAGAGGCCCCTCCAGTGCTCGTGTCGCAGGAGTGGTACCACTTTTCACCCACCCTGGGTGAAGTCCGATTCCTTAGCAGTCTACGGTTTACCTGGGTTCCAAAACGGAACAACGATTAATTTTAATTAATTTAATCAGTAAATTTATTTCTGTTCTGCTTTCTGTTATTTACTTTCAGCATTTATGTTCTGTTCTTAATTTCTGCATAAACATGTGATGATGTGACACTTGTAGTTAGTTAGTTAGTTAGGAAGACCAGTTCTAAAACTGGGTTCTATTAAAGTGTTAGGAGTTCTACTGGGTCACGCGTTGACGTGTCCCAACTTGTGGATTTCAGGTGCGAGACCCGAACAGTCTGCGAGTGTCCCGGATCCAGAGACCAGTGCTAGTACAGCTGAGGTAAAGCCTACGGGCGACCTTGTTCAGTTAGACTTCCAGGAGATAGACTAGTGGGTGAGTTGTACCGGGTGTAGTCCTTTTTGTACTTTTGGGTTGGGGGATTCTACTTTTCGTTGTACCCGCTTTTGTACCCCCTTTGCACATCTGATGTATGTATGTATATGAACTTATGTAATGCGATGTAATGTAACTTCTGTGTTGATGTATTTTTTTTTCAGTACTGCATTTTATTTTCTGTTGGAGCACTTTCTTTCCTGTGTAGTATTCCAGTGTGTTGCAGTGGCCTGCTCATTATTTTATATTAAACCACAAAAAATGCCTAGTAGTATTTGGATAAGAGGGCTCGAAGCCTGAGTCTGAATACTATAGCGGTCTCGTCAGCTACGCCTCCCGTACTTGGGAGAGCAGGGCGTGACAGGTTTTTGTAGTGACCCATGCTGGCCAGGTCACACTGCGATACACGTAAGAATAGTACAAGTAAAGCTCAATATTATAATTCGCAATTTTGGTACTGAATATTGTTTTCCCTGTTCATTCTTGCAGAATGGATCCGGGGAATGGATCGTCCGAGAATAGGACTCCTGCTTCTGATGCTGCATCGTCTGAGGCTTCCCTGATGGGGAGATTCTGATAGGGATTCCGGAGCATATGCAGCAGATGAAGGATAGGGTGGCTAGTGGTGCGCCACCGAAGCCAGTGGGTATCAGGCAGTTCAGAGCCTTGCACCCGAAGTCCTTTTCGGGTAAGGAGAGTTCTCTGGAGGTGGACGAGTGGATTAGGCATTCTGAGGATGACCTAGAGGCTGTGGGATATCCGAGAGATAAATGGGTGGATGCCACGAAGAGACAGCTGACACATCAGGCACGAGATTGGTGGGATGCTCAGGAGTTACATTTGACCAAGCCGATCTCGTGGGAGAAGTTTAGGGAGATGTTTGAGGCTCAGTTCCTTCCAGAGACGAAGAAGGATGAGCTTCGTTTGAGGTTCGAGCACCTGACACAGGGACGACGGAGTGTAGATGCTTATAATGCAGAGTTCTCACTATTGAGCAAGTTTGCTCCTGAGTTGGTGCAGTCAGAGGCCACCAGAGCTAGGCGATTCAGGATGGGGCTGGACCCCGAGTTCAGAGCAACGATGTCGACTCAGGTGTTGCTTAAATATAGTGTCGTGCTGGAGGCAGCCAGGATTCATGAGACACATCTGAAGAGTGTGGGTAGAGGTCCAGCAGCATCAGTAAAGAGGTGCCCTGCAGGTCAGCAGAGGGGTTTCCCGAGCCTTCTCAGACCACACAGTTTCGGAGTCCTGGAGCTCCACCAGCTCCACAGCGGCAGTTGCCTTGTGGATTTTGTGGGAAGACTGGGCATGAGCAGCGGGATTGCAAGTTTAGGCATGGGCGGTGTTTTACATGTGGTCAGTCAGGACACATCAGTAAGCAGTGTCATCAGCTGGGGCAGACTTCAGGTTCTGGGGCACCAGTGGCAGTCCAGCCTGTGCAGCAGAGGACCCTTCCACCAGCTCCACAGAGGCTTCCACTGCCGCCACCGCCACCGCCACCTGGTACAGTGACTCCGAGGGGACCACCTAGACCTCTCCAGCAGCAGCAGACCCCCAGGAGAGCGGCGCCGAGGCGTCTGGCTTTTACCATGTCAGTTGTGGAGGCAGAGGACACCGGTCGAGTGATCACTGGTACCTATTTATTTTTAGTAATGGGTGTTTTCTTATTTCTATTATAGTATGTTATGTTTGTTGGTGTAATTAATGTGATTAGATTCTTATGTTAGTTTATATTATTCCTTTTAGGTGTTATTAGGGTTGCTTCCTCCCCTGCCTTGTCACTTTTCGATTCAGGAGGATCCCATTGCTTCCTGTCTCAGCAGTTTGTGACTAGGAATTCCTTAGTAGTAAATTCCTTTGCTTCTAGTTGGAATATCCATACATGGAGTGGAGTGATCCGGAGTTCTTCGGGATACCGACAGTGTCCTGTTAAGATTTGTGGACGTAGACTGTATGCAGATTTCTTAGTGATGGAGATGCCTCATTTTGAAGCAGTATTTGGGATGAATTGGCTAGGGATGTTTTACGCCCTTATAGATTGTAGACTCAGGAAGATAGTGCTTCAGATTCCTGTCATCCAGAATTTGAATTCTTTAGTGGCAGTAGTTCCCTTGAACCGTTGAAGTTTAAGCCCAGCCCAGTAGAAGTGATGATGGAGATGGATGTTGAGCCTGTATTGTCGAGGCTAGTCCGAGATTTCCCTGATGTCTTTCCAGATGATATTTATGGACTTCCTCTAGATAGATCTTTGGAGTTCACCATTGATCTGATTCCAGGCACTCAACCGATTGCGAATGCTCCATACCGTATGGTTCCCCTATAGTTAGCAGAGCTTCGTAGTCAGTTTAAGGATTTGTCAGAGTGTGGTCTTATTCAGCCAAGTGTTTCACCATGGGGTGCGCCAATACTTTTGGTGAATAAGAAGGATGGATCTTGAAGGATGTGCATCGACTACTGGGAGTTGAATAAGGTTACTGTAAAGAACAAGTATCCTCTTCCTAGTATTGACGACATCTTCGATCAGTTAGGTGGATCGCGAGTGTATTCCAAGCTGGATTTGAGACGTGGGTACCATCAGGTGAAGGTCAGAGAATCAGATATTTCAAAGACTGCATTTAGAACCCGGTATGGTCATTATGAGTTCTTAGTGATGTCTTTCGGTGTTACTAATGCACCAGCCACATTCATGAGGTTGATGAACCAAGTCTTCTATGAGTACTTGGATAAGTTTGTGGTCGTCTTCATAGATTATATCTTGGTGTACTCAAGGTCAGAGGAAGATCATGCTGAGCATCTGAGGATAGTCCTGGAGACTCTGAGGCAGCACCAGTTATATGCTAAGTTTAGTAAGTGTCAGTTTTGGCTGACCAAGGTTGCTTTTCTGGGACATATTGTATCTGGAGATGTGATAGCTGTAGATCCAGAGAAGGTTGCTGCAGTAGAGAAGTGGCAAGTTCATAAGTCAATCACAGAGATCAGAAGTTTCTTGGGATTGGCCGGGTACTACAAGAAGTTCATCAAGGATTTCTCTAAGATCGCTGCACCGATGACTCATCTAACCAAGAAGAATGTTGCTTACAGTTGATAAGAGGAATGTCAGCGAGCATTTGATGAACTGAAGCATAGATTGATCACTGCTCCTGTCCTGACGATTCCAGACCGTTCAGGTGGATATGAGATTTACTGTGATGCGTCAGGCAGAGGATTGGGATGTGTTCTACATCAGCATGGTAGGGTAGTAGCTTATGCTTCTAGATTGTTGAAGACTCATGAGAGGAATTATCCTACACATGATTTGGAGTTAGCTGCAGTGGTATTTGCATTGAAGTTATGGATGCATTTTCTTCTAGGTGAACGTGTAAAGATATACACAGATCATAAGAGTTTGAAGTACGTGTTCACTCAGAAAGAGTTGAATATGCGTCAGCGCAGGTGGCTTGAGTTGATGGCTGATTATGATATCGACCTCCAATATCACCCTGGGAAAGTCAACGTAGTGCCTGATGCTCTTAGTCGCATGCCAGCATTGATGATGTTGACAGCTCAGAGAGAACTTTTGGGTGATATTCGGCATATGGAGATTGAGGTTGTCTTACCTGGTACATCAGCGATGATGATGAATTTGTAGGTTCAATCTGATTTAGTTGAAAGGATTAAGGCAGCTCAGTCTGGAGATGAGAAGTTGAAGAAGATTCGAGAGCAGACTGAAGCTGGACTTCGTAATGATTTCTGTATTCATGAAGATGGGTCTCTGCATTTTGGGAGCAGGATTTGTGTGCCATCAGGTGACATTCATGATGAACTATTGAGGGAAGCTCATAGCTCACCTTATTCTATCCATCCAGGAGGCACCAAGATGTATCGTGATCTGCGACAATATTTTTGGTGAAACGACATGAAGCGTAGTGTGGCTAAGAGTGTCGCATCATGTATGACATGTCAGTAAGTCAAGGCCGAGCATCAGAGAACGGCATGACTTCTGCAGCCTCTTCCGATTCCAGAGTGGAAGTGGCAGCATGTGACGATGGATTTCGTAACTGGCTTACCTCGCACTCCTCGAGGATATGATGCTATTTGGGTAATCGTTGACCGGTTGACCAAATCAGCTCACTTAATACCTTTTCGAGTGGGTCATTCTACAGACCATCTTGCTAAGAGATATATGGAGGGAAGATTTCTTATTTTATATCTCTCTCTGTTTTGTTGTTAGTCTAGATTCTGATTAAGTCGTGTATGCAGGAAATCGTGAGGCTTCACGGAGTGCCTGTATGCATAGTCTCCGACCGTGACACTTTTGGAGAAGACTTTGTAAGGTAGGAATTTCTACCACTTTAGTAGCATCTAGTTTTTAGAATTGAATTCTAAGTTAAATTAATAAGCTTCATAAATTTTTGGTATTGATACTATGTTGGAAATTCATGATAGGATCTATGCTTTAGTAAATTTCAATTTGTCCCTTAGTGATTACAAAAAAAAAATTGTTAGCATGTTGTTCTTTATGCATCAAGATTAATTTGTTGTTCTCATTATGTTTTAATGCTCAAAATTAATAGTATTGTACCATGTTGGAAGAAATTGAAAGTATGAATTATAGGTAATCTTGTTAAAGAACACTAGATTGTAAGTTGGTTATGTTTAGGAAGTTTGTTTTGGTTTTCATGCTAGCTTTATTAAGTGATATGTTGCTAGTAATATGGTCATATTTGTGTAGGTTATGTTAATAGTAAAAATTAATTTTTTTATAGAATTAGAATTATATTAACATCTTGACAATGATGTAAACTTATTATTATGTTAGTATAGTTATGTTAATTATGACACCCAACTATGTTAGAAAGTAGTTTTACTAGAAAATTTAGTTTCTGGAATTTTTCTTAGCACATGACAGCAACTTAGAAAAATCATATAAAATAGTAGAAAAATCAGAAAAATACAATCTAGGATACTACAGAAAACTACAGAAAATTATTTACACCTTTGAAGGGGGATCAGAAGCTAATTCTGGCTGTAAATATGTCTGCAGAGCCATTCTTTTTGGACTGACAGTTTAGACAGATTCATATGCTAATCTTGCTTAGTAATTGTCATAGTGTATTTTTGTTCCAAGTTAATTTTGTTTATGGTAATCATGTTCTCATTAGTATGCTATTGGTACATGTAATTATGTGGATGTTTCATGACATATTTCATTTTGGATATATTGATGATGATGCAAAAATTCATGTAAGTTGAAATGAAAGTGGTATTTGAGACCACTAGTGGATTCATTATTAAATGAAGAAACATTCTATCAAAAGAAAAACAATGAGTGAGCAGAGTTTGACATCGGAGGACTCGGTCCATTTTTGAAATGGGTGAGACTCCAGATGTGGGTTTGGGGAAAACACGGGTAAATTTTAGATGTTAAGGAGCGGACAGTAGTACGATAGTCTCGCCCGATGTGTCACCCCCGGAAGGGGAGTTGAGAGGGCTAGAGAGGCCGCTGGTGCGCTCGTGACGCACCATGACGGTAAATGATGGTTTTCTCCGTTTGTCCGACAGAAAAACCGAGATGAGTCTCGCTCCGGTACCTTGTTCAGTCGTGTACGGAGTTACGAAAGGCCCCTCCAGTGCTCTGTCACTGGAGTTACCACTTTTCACCCACCCTGGGTGAAGTCCGATTCCTTAGCAGTCTACGGTTTACCCAGGTTCCAAAACGGAACAACGATTAATTTTAATTAATTTAATCAGTAAATTTATTTCTGTTCTGCTTTCTGTTATTTACTTTCAGCATTTATGTTCTGTTCTTAATTTCTGCATAAACATGTGATGATGTGACACTTGTAGTTAGGTAGTTAGTTAGGAAGACCAGTTCTAAAACTGGGTTCTACTAGAGTGTTTGGAGTTCTACTGGGTCACGCGTTGACGTGTCCCAACTTGTGGATTTCAGGTGCGAGACCCGAACAGTCTGCGGGTGTCCCGGAGCCAGAGACCAGTGCTAGACTACAGCTGAGGTAGAGCCTACGGGCGACCTTGTTCAGTTAGACTTCCAGGGAATAGACTAGTGGGTGAGTTGTACCGGGTGTAGTCCTTTTGTACTTTTGGGTTGGGGGTTTCTACTTTTCGTTGTACCCGATTTTGTACCCCCTTTGTATAGCTGATGTATGTATGTATATGAACTTATGTAATGTGATGTAATGTAACTTCTGTGTTGATGAATTTCTTTTCAGTACTGCGTTTTATTTTCTGTTGGAGCACTTTCTTTTCTGTGTAGTATTCCAGTGTGTTGCAGTGGCCTGCTCATTATTTTATATTAAACCACAAAAAAATGCCTAGTAGTATTTGGATAAGAGGGCTCGAAGCCTGAGTCTGAATACTACGGCGGCCTCGTCAGCTACGCCTCCCGTACTTGGGAGAGCGGGGCGTGATAGGGTGTTTGAGAGAGGGGGTGGGCTCACCGGCGGGTTATTCAGGGTGGTGAATGTTGGGGGTGTTGCGGCGTACGTAGGGCGGCGACGTACGGAGTGCCGGAGGACGGCGGTGCACGAAGGGGAGGCGGGCGCATGCATGGAGTGTGAGGGAGAGGAGCTCGATGGAGGCCTCGTCGGAGTAGGGTGGCACTTCACCGGAGGGGGAGGGGATGGCTTGATGATGAACGGAGGGGGTCGTGCATGCACTGGGCTGTCGATGGCGGTGGTGCCCCGTCGGAGGAGAGGGTGAGCTGAGGGGAGAGTTGGGTTTCGTTCGATGCGGGCTGGGGGGGGGGTCCGAACGAGAGAAATGGGGGAGAAGAGATGCTGTGGGTTTAAAACAAAGGGGGAAATGGGTTCGGGGAGCTGAGCCTGGGTTTGGGTGATGGGCTGAGTGAGGGAGAGAGCAGGGTAGGGTAGTTATTATATAGGGTTAGAAACATACAAACATAATAATAATAATAATAATAATAATAATAATAATAATAATAATACTAATAATAGGGATATTAATTCAGATCCAAAAAAATGGATCTAACCAACTAGAGAGGTGGGTTAATGGGGTAGTTAGGGTGTTGATTAAGTGGGGTTAGGGGGTAAAGGTAATTAGTAAAAGTGATTAGTAAAAGTGCAAAGTCGTTAGTGAATGTAATTAGTAAAACCGGAGAAATACAATCTCGTTTTCGCATACAACTCCGAAAAATTACGAAAACATACTCACGAGATCGTATCGTCACGAGGACCGCGAATACGAGATCCATTTTAGGGTTTGAGCTACGGAGATACTAGTTTTAGGCCAAAACATTTAGGAAGCGGGTTTGCAGGTTCTAGGTTGACTTGATTTCAGAAAATTACGAAATTAATATGTGGATCCCTAAATGATCATAGAATGATACTGTAGAAGTTTGAAAATATTTTGATGATGTTTATATAGAAAATTAATTCATTTAGTTAAACCAGTAACAATTGAAAATGAATATTTATAAAAATTATTTAGAGGTATTTGATGGAACCCGAACTTACTAAAATACCCCATAACTAGTTTGATACTTCAAAATATTTTTTAATAACGAATTTTGAAATCATTTTTGGCTATAAAACTCCTGACTAACCATTATAAAATACTTTTAAAATGAAAATACGTTTAAATACGTAATTAAATGTATTGACCAATACGGGTCGTTACACCTATCATCTCTGGAAAGCCTAAAAATACAGCTCATGGACGTTGTGACTGCTTATCTATATGGCAATATAGATAACGATATCTATATGAAACTCCCTGAGGGATATAAATTGCCTCCGGAGATAGCAGAGAGACCTCGAGACGTCTACTCTGTAAGGCTTCAAAGATCATTATATGGTCTTAAGCAATCAGGTAAAATGTGGTATAACAAACTGAGTGATTTCCTTGCACAGCAAGGTTTCACCAATAATGAAGTCTGTCCATGTATCTTTATTAAAAGATCGGGAACAAGATTTGTTATAGTCGCTGTTTATGTGGATGACTTAAATCTCATTGGATCTATTGCAGAGATCGCTGAGATATCTGCAAGCCTAAAGAATACTTTTGAAATGAAAGGCCTAGATAAAACAAAGTATTGTCTTGGCTTACAGATCGAACACCTACGTGGTGGTATCCTATTACATCAATCCACATATACAATAAAATTACTGAAAAATTTCCAAATGGATAAATGTCATCCTCTAAGTACACCAATGGTCGTTAGATCCTTAGATGTACAAAAGGACCCCTTCCATCCGCTGGAAGAGGGGGAGGAAATGTTAGGTCCTGAAGTACCTTACCTTAGTGCCATTGGAGCACTTCTATATTTGGCTAACTGTACGCGTCCCGATATAGCATTCTCAGTTAATCTTCTAGCCAAATATAGTGTGTCACACTCTGCTTCCTGTTATACTTGGGAGCGAGGACGCGAGCGGGTCTGCATGGGTTAGAGCGGTAAAACTCGAACCCAATAAGCGTCTATGAATTTAAACCATTTGCAGGATCTTGCAATGCATTCAGAACAACAGAGATAACTACAAAATTTAAGCCAATGTCCAACTAAGAAGTACACAAAAATATTAAGGGCCCAAGCATGGCCAATACAGCAGAGTTCTACAATTGGGTCCAAGCCCTACAAATTGACATAAAATGAAATTTAAGCCGCAACAAATGAATCTCAGCAATTAGTCCGCAACGGGGAGAACTCCAGGATCAGCGGGTCAGTCTCCTCGATCAGCTCGTCTACCATCTAACCTGTCTAGTGACCTGACATACATTCAAAAAACAAAGAATGTATGTCAGCAAGGGTCCTGGCAAGTAATGGTTAGAAGGGGACCCTTGGCAAGATATATAAAAGATTATATATGGTAGTTTCAAGCAGTTATAAAGATTTACACTAACATGCAATTCTATTATAAAAATGAAACTTGGCAGTTCAATAATGTAACAGCAGTTCTGTAAGTTAACATTCTTTTCAAGTTGTTAAACTATGTGTGCAAGTCCGTGACTAAGGCCCCCGTCGTTAGACGGCTAGTAAGTGAATTCACCTTCAAGTGCCCCCGAAGGTGACCTGTTTACTACCGGCTAGTGCCCGGGAACCCAACCCCATCCACGTATACTTCCTGGACCATGAGCCAGGATGCTAAACCGTCATATACTAGAACACGAGCCAGACTAGTCACATGTGACCCTACTGGAACACGAGCCAGACTAGTCACATGTGACCGACGAGAATAGCCAACTATGAGCCAACGTCATGCATGTCTATGAGCCAACGGCATGTATTTATCTGTGAGTTGCCAAACCGGCTATCATGTTTATTCAAGTTATCTGTTTCCTGTCTGTTCAGTCCATGTTATAGCAAGGATGTTCATTTTCTTAACAGTGTCCACACCCATGCACACGAGTTTAAGTTTAGTTTTTCACATAAGTGCGTTTTAGTGTCAATGTGTGAGCAATTTAGTGTACAAGATGTCACAATTTAAGTTTTAGAAAGTGGCACGAAAAAACATATTATAAACTGCACACTTGCCTGTTTCCGGTGTTTTTGGTGTCGATGGGACCGTACGGAAGGCGCGGACGTTTTTCTGCGTCATACGGTTCCGATATCAGATTAAATGAAAATAACTTATTTAATCAATTAACCTATTTATTCAATCAAGAGGGGCACTGTTCTTATATGAGTTACTGTTCAGGGGGTACTGTTCATTGACACTGTTCATATATGTCCTGTCCAAACTTTATAACAATTGCTATCATTATACAATAACAATGTTCATTGTTCATAAGAGGTATATATGTTACTGAAACCTACTAACATCATATGAAAATCTAAATATATATAGTTACTAACATGGGGTACTGTTCACATTATGATATACTGCACTTATCTTATTAGAATACACTATAGTTTATATAGAATAAACAGCTCACACTAATCTTATGTTCTGATATATTACCCTAACTTGCTAATATAATATTAAAACTAATATAATATAAGACTAACCTACTTACTAACAACATACTAACCTCTAAGTTACGTGCTCATCTCTTTTGTTGCAGGTGAAGGAGTGGTGTGCGGCAACTTGCTGGGCGGTGAGAGGTGACCTACGACGTGGCTCAGGTGCGCATGCGGCGTCGGGAGTTGAAGCGCCGGATGTTGGCAACTGGGCATGCGAGATCCTGGAGGTGAAGAGAAGAGAGGTCGATGGTGGCGCTCGGAGGGGAGGAACGCCGGAGGGGAGGGGTGCGGTGGTTCTGCAGGCGGAGTGTAGATGGTCGGATGCGGGTTGTTGCAGGTGGCGGTGTCGGGAGTGGGGGGTGTTCGGCGTTGGGAGGTGTTGCGGGAGCGGAGATGGTGTTGTCGGAGGCTTGGAGAGGGAGGTGGCCGGCGTGAAGGGTGGCAGGGGCTTGCGGGCGGCACGTGGAGGTAGTTGGACGCCGGAGGTCACTATAGCGGAGGTGGGCGCCGGTGAGAGGGTGGTCGACGGGTTTTGTAAGGGTGGGGACGGCGGGAGTTCGGGGTAGGGCCGTAGGGCGCTGGACGTCTGTGGAGATCGGTCAGAAAAGGAAGAGGGGAGGTGGTGCGGCTGTCGGATGTGGGTGGATGTCGTAGAAGTCGGACACGGGTTCATGGGAGGTGGAGGAAGCGCTCGGAGATGGACGGGGCGCCGACGGTTTTGCTGTCGCTGGAGGAAGGGTGGTAGGGTTTTGGACGTGGGGAGCCTTGGGTTTAGAGGATAGGAGAGATAGAGAGGGTAGGGTAGGATTGTATGAGTTTTAGAGAGAGGGGGTACTAGGGTTTAAAAAGTAGCAGGGTTAGGGTTGTATGGTTTCTATTTTTTTTATAGGAGAAAGGCTTATAACATGCGGCCTTGGCTGTACTAGGGTATGGGTTGCTGCCTTAGTGTTTTAAATAAAACTTGGGTTCTATTCTTAGGGTCTGGGTTTAGTACGAAAACCTGGGGTTTTCTTAGCATAGGCTAGTGTGTATAGGGTTGTTGCAGGGTTAGACATGTGAGAGCCGAGAGAGAGAGAGAGAGAGAGAGAGAGAGAGAGAGAGAGAGAGAGAGACTGTGTGATGTGCGTGTGTGTTGCGTGAGCTGTCCTAGGGTGATTAGGGTTATGTAAGAAATTAGGAATGAAAAAAATGGAAAGAAGTTAAAATAAAAAGATTTGTTCTAAAAATGGGATTGATTAGGGGAAAATTAATATCAAGGTTAATTAAGAAAGTTTTTGAAATTTAAACAATTTGTTTTTAATAATAATTATTAGGGAGTAAGTAGCTAAGTTATTTTAGGCAAGTTTGAAAGATGATAATAACTAAGGGAATAATGGGTTTTAATGAGGGGAATATATTTCTAAATTAGTTATAATTTAATTAGGATTTAAAAGGGAAAGTTTTTAAATAAATTTGAAATTGAATTTTTTTGATAACATTTGAATTTTAAAACTTTTGAATTTTAAAACTCAAAACATTAATAACACTATTAATAAGTTAACTGACAAGTATATTAATGAGATCCATATATCAAAGTACTTTAATGAAAGACTTATATAAATGGAACTCAGCTCTAGTGTATCCAAAAATACCGATCGTTATATAGTGCATCGTCCACAATGCGCCGCTGGAACGGAGTTAAGCAGCTTCTGCGCTACCTCCAAGGGTCGATTGACCTGGGATAATATTTCCCTAAAGGTGAATCTCCCACTTTAATTGGTTATGCAGATGCAGGTTACAGGTCTCACACCGAGAAATCACAAACTGGTTTTGTGTTCACCTACGGTGGTATAGTCATCTCCTAGAAATCTGTGAAGCAAACCACTACAGTTATCTCTTCCAACCATTCTGAGCTCCTCACGATCCATGAAGCAAGCAAAGAATGTGTATGGCTTCGTTCAGTCATTCATCACATCTTAGTGACTACCGGCCTGAAGACTGGTGACCTTGAGCCAACCACGATATTTGAGAACAATGTAGCCTGCATAGCTCAACTACAGACTGATTTTATCAAAGGCGACGAGACGAAGCACATATCTCCTAAGTTCTTCTCGACGCATGACCTACAGAAGGAGAAGCAAGTCGAAGTACAGTAGATCAGCCTTGTAATAATTTAGCTGATTTGTTCATTAAGGCTCTGCCTAGATGTATTTTTGTAAAGCTTGTAAAAGGAATCGGGATGAGCCAGCCGAGAGACCTACAAGCTTGAGGCTTGTACGGTTCAGGGGGAGTAACATGTGGGTTGTACTCTTTTTTCTTAAGACTGTTGGTTTTTCCCACCGAGTTTTCCACAGCTAAAGTTTTAACGAGGCAAACACATTTACTTTGGATCCAGAAGTATCCACCCTATTAGCATCATGAATCCTGAAGCATTCATATGCTAAGTCCAAGGTGATGGATGTATAAGGGGGAGTGTTATGAATGAGGGAGACTTATGGTCTCTCTCTCCCTCATTTATCCACCATAAACACCCCGACTAACATGTAGTAGGGTGAACCTTTGGCCTTCTAGAGACTTATGGTCTCCCCTCTATTCTTATGAATTCAATAAAATGGGACCATGGACTATTAACATTAAGGACGTTGTGAATTATAAAAAAAAGTTTAAGTGGCATGTGAACGAGGCAATTTCGTATGTTCACATAGCAACGCCAATTAAAACTTTTAAATTATGCAAAAAGGACACTTGATAATTTAGAATTAACCCCTAGCGGATCTCGCAATAACCGCCGGCTCTTGTTCTCGATAAAACTTGTTAAAATCGGCCCGTGGTACTTACTAGCTTCATCAATTCAGCTGACAAGAAACGGGACAGTGAGATGAGATCAGGAAGGATAAAAAGATGACGCCGCTTCAAATCTCTTCGCTTCCCAACGATAAATTCTTCGCCCCCGTCTCCTCCTCTTTCCCCATGGCTCTCCAACCCGAATCCGAATCCGCAACCCTCCTCCCAATCCACCTTCCGCCTCCCGCGGCACCCGGACCCGACTCCGACTCGGACGAGGAGCGCGCCTACGAGCCCAGCGAGAAGATCGCCATCTCGGGCGACGACGCGTCCGACCCCGAGTCCGACTCCGGCGACGCCCCGCCCTTCTCGTGGAGGAAGCTCTGGCTGTTCACTGGCCCGGGGTTCTTGATGAGCATCGGGTTCTTGGATCCGGGAAATCTTGAGGGAGATCTGCAGGCGGGGGCGATCGCGGGTTACTCGCTGCTGTGGCTGCTGATGTGGGCGACGGCTATGGGGCTCTTGATACAGATGCTGTCGGCGAGGCTCGGGGTGGCGACGGGGAAGCACCTGGCGGAGGTATGTAGGGACGAGTACCCGACGTGGGCGCGGCTGGCGCTGTGGTCCATGGCGGAGGTGGCGTTGATCGGGGCGGACATTCAGGAGGTGATTGGGAGCGCGATCGCCATTAAGATCTTGAGTGGAGGCGTGATGCCGCTCTGGGCAGGGGTTGTGATTACTGCGCTTGATTGGTAAGTGTGGTCCTCTTTGACTTATCAGTGCTTTGATGAATCTTATTTGGAATTTGGGGCTTTGAAAAGATTGGATTTTTGTCATATTTGATCTGCTTTTGAGGTTATTTGGCGGGAGCTGTTCTGTTTTTTATTCTTAGAGGTTGGTAGAAGTTTGGATTTTTTGGAGTTTCTGATTGTTTTTGTGACTTTTAAGCTTGATTGGGTAGCAATACTTGGATTTAAAATAAAAATGATGTGTTAACAGAGTCCATTTCTCTTCTGTTTACTAGTGATTGGTTTATCCTTGGGATTGTTATTGCTAAAGTTGGGAATGCTTTTGCGAAGTTGAAGCTGAATGAGCTTGTAGTTTGCTGTGAAACCTGCTGGGATATAGAAAGACAGATTATGTAACGTGTCCTTGGCAATAGTTTTCCGAATGATTCAAGTTAGCATTTAGCAATGTTTATGTTTTTTCCCTTTGTCTTTTATCATTACTAAAATAAACATCAGCATATGAAATTCGTTGGCATAACTTTTTGAAATAGCTTGTCATTTATATTTTCTTAAAAAAATGTAGTCGACATATTTTTATATGATAGAGGTTTTATCTGGGATAGTGATAGCATGTTGAAAGAAAAGCTTCAAATTTTTTGAGTTCTCTAGACGATGATCTTTGTTATTTGTCCTTCTCATATAAATCCTATTTTACTTTGCAAATAGTAATTTTATGTACATACCCTTTTGTCAGCTTTATGTTTTTGTTCCTTGAGAACTATGGGGTCAGGAAATTAGAAGCCATGTTTGCCGTTCTGATTGCAACAATGGCCATTTCATTTGCTTGGATGTTTGGTGAAACCAAGCCTGACGGGAAGGAGCTTCTAATAGGTACGTCTCTTCTGTTGAGTGATCTTGATATAGTGCTTACTTGTTAGATCCTTACGTTAACTAATTGCTCTGATATTTTTTTTATAAAAAAACCTCTGCAGGTTTATTGGTTCCAAAAATAGGGTCAAAAACCATACGGCAAGCTGTAGGTGTTGTGGGTTGCGTCATTATGCCCCATAATGTGTTCCTACATTCGGCTCTTGTACAATCCAGAAAGGTCGACAATACCAAGAAAAGCCGCGTTCGAGAAGCGCTATATTATTATTCTATAGAATCCACTGTCGCCCTTATCATTTCCTTTGGAATAAATTTATGTGTCACGACTGTTTTTGCAAAAGGGTTTTATGGTTCTAAACAAGCTGATAGCATAGGTCTGGAGAATGCCGGGCAGTTTTTACAAGACAAGTATGGAGGAGGGGTATTTCCAATTCTCTATATATGGGGGATTGGGTTATTAGCAGCAGGACAGAGTAGCACAATCACCGGCACCTATGCTGGTCAATTTATCATGGGAGGATTCCTCAACCTTCGGTTGAAGAAGTGGATCAGAGCATTAATCACCAGAAGCTTTGCAATTGTGCCAACTATGGTTGTTGCCCTTTTCTTTGACACTTCTGATGAGACATTGGATGTCTTAAATGAGTGGTTAAATGTGCTGCAATCAGTTCAAATACCCTTTGCACTTATCCCTCTCCTCACACTGGTATCAAAGGAGCACGTGATGGGTGTTTTCAGAATTGGCAAGAAAATCAAGGTAAGTTGTGGAACATTCTCCCTGATCCAAATAATTGTTCATGTATTTTTTTTTCCTGCTTTGTTCTCTTTTTTACTTAATGTTATGAATGTTTTTTGCTTGAGTCATAATTCTTCTCCCGTGCTATTATCTTTGGTAGCTCCCCTTTGTTGAGCTATATGAAATTGATAACTTAAGGCTAATGATCCACATTCTGATCTCCCGATTTCTGTTGCACTAGTTGCATGAACTATATGAATTGTTTTCCTAGCTCAATCAACTAAATCATCTGGTCTTCACCATAATACTGACATAGCTACTGTAAATGAGCAATCACATCCATTTTAGTTTCTCAAAGGGAAAAGTTTTTTTTCTGTCATGAAGTCATTAGTTTGACTAACCCGACTTATATCCTGTATTTAGTCCATTTGATGTTCTCTTTTCTAGTGTAGATGTGGAAATTTGTGAGACCTTCATACTTTAATACATTTCCCCCCTGGGTTGATTTTTTTCGTTCCACTTGATCTCTGAATTAATTTTTATATCAAAGAATTGCCTATATAGAAAGGTAGGACCTTCTTGGAGTCAAAGTGGCACTCCTGCTTGTTCTAATACATTCATTTTTGGTCTTTGGAAATTTCATCCTTAAACCATGATATAGGTTATATACTCTTGCAATTGGCAGGTTGAAGACACAGGTGAATGGGTAAAATCCACTTCACCCCTATGTGGACGACAAAGTATTCCATCAGGAATGTGCATCCCTGCATTTTTTGCAGATCTGTATCAACATATATAGTTGTGATGCTTTAATATTAAAATGGTATTTCTTACAGACACTTCAAACACGGAGTCATGTCGTGTTGGAGACAATACTTCTATTTGAATATACTTTTAAATATTGCTTTGGTGTTTCCATGTCATGCCTTTCCCGTGTCGGTGTGTCCGTATCCATTGAATATGGTGCATGAGCCTTAGTCAGCACGTCTCTTTACTAATTGACCAACAGGTTTTTAAAGGTTCAACGACGTTCCTTCTCTTGCTCATTGTAACCTTGGCTGGTAGATATGAATTCTACACTAACATATCGAGGACATACATCTTTGGTGGACGCCAGAGGAGTTTAATCATCTTTAACATACTGCATAGCATATCTGACCGAACTTTGTTCTGGGTTTTAATGGTAATTTTGTAAATGCTATGTCTCTTTAGAATTAAACTTCATACTAAATCTCTCTGATTTTAAAAAGCCATATTTGTTATTAAGTTTGATCTGTACATTTGTCTTGAATTTTCTTGAATCAATACCATTTTATCTACTTACCAACAACAACAAAATACCATTTTATCTGAGCAAACGTGCTGGAGCATGTCATAGGTTCGAGTCCTGCTTTTGCCAAGCTACAGCCCAATGTCCAGAAAAAATGTATTAAATGGAAAACCTGAATCAGCCACACAGAACAATAAGTTAATTTTTGTAAAGAACATGAAGTGGAATTTGGTACCATATACTTGCCATTTTCCTGATGATTGGATCAATAGTTGAGATATGAAATGCAGACATTCATTTTTATCTTGCGCGGGTCTTTAGGCTTGTTTGATTATTTCGGCAATCCATCTGTACTGGATTAGGGACAGTTCTGATCGATATCCATTTATGTTGTCTATCAGAACGGCAAGCAATAAAATTAATGATTATGAAACCTAGTACTACAGAAATGAAGTGTATGAGTACCTAAACTTAAGTAGGAATGTCATGGATTGAAGTTAGCAGTGAGTTTGTGCCTAGCCTTAAATAAATGCTTTCGCCAATGGTAAAACAACTGAATCGAATGTAACTCAAAGGTTGTTGTTGTGAGAAAAAGTTGGAATCTCTTGGTCCTCAAAGGGAGTCCTTGTGAAGTAGTGATAAATGTTGTCAAGGTCTGCAGAAATATGGTAAGATGAAGAGGTAGAGTATTTGCAAAATGAAACCCTAATTGGTGGAAGGCACATAGAATAGTGATGGGTTACAGTCATTGGTAGACTAAATGGAAAAGAAGTATTGCAAAGCCAACCTGGAATTGATGATAAATGGGTAGTTGATCATGGTTGATATTCTAGGTTACATAACATATACAGTATATGAGTAGATTACCAGAGTGGACTAGCTTAGCTACGCAAAAGGATTTAAGGGTAAATCCTCTCGATTCAAAAGTTGGATTTGGTCATACAAATTGTAACATAAAGCCATTACCTTGATGTACATCATCTAAAATGCCTGAATGTAAAAGGACTAAGTTATATTGGAGATCTCTTGCACGCGTCTTGGGCTTTTCAAGAATGAAGAGATTTTAATATAAAGAAACACCATCTCTGAAAAGTATAAAGAAATCGTTTGAAAAAGATTTAGTGTTTGAAGCATCTAAAACTTCTTTATTCCATATGTCTTTGATTTAAAATGGAAATGTTTTGGAATTTAAATGGTATGGATACTTCTGAATAGATTCTCTTCTTTTCATGGAATCAAATCATTTTCCTGTAGAGCCGGGTAATTATCATGCTTTTGTGCTTTTATATCCAGAATCCCAGATAGAATATTATACGAAACACAATCAAATCAAACTCGGCTTGATACCAACTTATCCTATTTCTCGTTCAGGTCAGATTATAATGGTCCTGTGTGTTTGTATTCCGGTTGTATTTTATCCTATATAAATTCAAGATCGGCTCCATGCCAAACCTATCATATTTCTTCTTCAAAGTCCAATCGTCATAGTTCTCTGTGTATTTGTACAGTTTATCCTACTAAATTCAAAATCAGCTTCATGTCAGTCTATCCTATCTCTTCTCCGAATTACATCTTTATACTGTTGTCTACTCATATCCTGGCAACATTTATCCTAACTAATGTCATATTCAGCTTCATGCAAGCATATCCTATTTGCTCCCAATGTTAGCCATCCGCGTCTATGTTGCATATGTGTTCTGAACACCCATTATTGACTACCGTTGTGATTTTGCAGTTTGCACAGCTTAGCATAAGTGTGCATACTTGCCATTGTGTTAAGTCTAAGTGGCTTAACATAAGTTCACATGAAGCACCTAGTGCAGTCATATGAAGCGTAGGTTGTTAGATTAAAATTACCCTACCATAGAGTATAACTGGGAGCATCTTACACTTGACAAAATTATATTAGCTGCTGGTATTCTTTTTTGGCTTCTTATATAGCTAAGTCTGTTTGGATCTCAGGTAAATAGATCAACCCCCCCCCCCCCCCCCCCCCAAAAAAAAAAAAAAAACCACCACCACCACCACCACAAAAAAAACCAAAAAAAAGCCCCCCAAATTCCTGAAATCCCTGTGGAAGAATACTTGCATTGGAAGTGATCGAGCAGAAATGAAATGAATATCAGCTACTTGAAAGATCTAAACTTTCACCTTACAGTCCTTTTGTGGCTTGGTAAATGGAAGCAAGTAATTATTCATCTTAAACTTCTTTTCTCGTTTCCTTTGGAACCGCCTACTGATTTGTGGATGGTTATGCTATTATATTTTCATGTTGTTTGAATTAATTTTTTCCCTTTTCTTTTCGGTCTTCCTTTGGCGTCGTCGTCTTATATTCTGCACTCATGTCTGTTGCAGGTCGTTACATGGATTGTTGCTACCTTATTGATAATCATCAATGCGTACCTTTTATTGGATTTCATCTCTGCTGAAGTACGAGGACTATTGTATGGTTTAATGGTAGGGGTTACCATAGTTTTATACGCGATATTTGTTCTCTACCTCATTCTGCGTGATGGAGAATTGCCTAATCAACTGGCTTCGGCGGTGCACAAGAGTTTTTCATGAGAGTTAGAAACTGAAGAGACCGCATTTTGGCCTAAATTATCCAGGGATTTGGAGACAACACTGTACAGTAAAACTTTAAGAACACGCAGAAGACAATGCGATATCATTCTTTTCCCAGGACCAGGCAAATCTGTCAAGTGTGCACACTAGCTGTTTTGAGGATGCATGAGAAAGAAATCGAAGCCATTGATGAAGATCATCTGCTGCATTTTTACACATTTAAGGTCCTGATGTTTATGGGGAAGGTTTTTGATGGCAAATGTTTGTTACAATTGAGACTTACACAGGCTGCCCGAGGATTGTTACGCCGCAGTGCTGCAATGTCGTTGTATCGCTGTATGGAACTAGATGGTAAATGCAGTCGGCATTATACTTCAATTGCCATACTTACGCTCAAAAAGTAACATTGGTTTGAACCAGCTGATTCCCATATGATGTTGCGCCGCATTATACTTCAATTACCATACTTACGGTCAAAAAGTAACATTGGTTTGAACTAGCTGCTTCCCATAAGATGTTGAGTCATTTGTTAGATTATAAAAATATTTCACATAACTCTTGTCACAACTTTAGTGTTTTGATGTAATGGTTAAGGAATTCAACTTGGTATCAGAGCCATCTAGGTTCAAATCTCACTTCTAGCTTTCGGCCCATTAAAAAAAACGGGCCATCAACATGTGTGAGCGTGTTAGATTATAAAAATGTTTCATTTGATTCTCATCAGTCATCGCAACTCTATCCGTCATCACAACTCTGGAATTTTGATGTGGTACAAAGGAATTCAACACCATTTAATCCCATTTATTCTTCCTTATTTTCTCCTTTGGAATCTACAGATGGATATATATCGTCCGCAAGTGCTTGCCTTGACAAATATTTTGTTGCTGATTGCAGATATTTCTCAAATCTTTCATCCAATTCGCTTATCCTATCCAACAAATGCTTCTGAACCCAACGACACCAAGTTGATAACCACGGATTGTACCACCTTCAGCTGTTAGCTCCTCTTGCAACCATAAACTCTCTTGCTCGGGGTTGAAAGGTGTCCAAGAAGCTTTCAAGGTTTCATACGTTATGCAACCGCACTTTGTTGTTGTCGGAACTTAGTTTTTGTTAGTTAAACAAGAGCAAATAATACGCATTACAATACACATTACCTTGATGTTCATCGAATATGTCCCCTTTTGCTCCTTGGTCCATGTCACTTTTGGAGTGGTGGGAACCACATATGAGTCTTGAAGAAATATTCCATACTCAAGGTCTTGGCTTCCAAATGTATCTCCATTTTTTTCTCCAAATAGAATTATTTGTTCCATCGAAAAAGGGTGGAGAAATGAAGCTTTCACTGTGTGCCATTCTTGTTGATGCTATCTTTCTAACCTACGTTGTAATACCACGTGTTGGATTCTGTTGGCAAGCTAAACACTATAGGAGGGGGTGATTAGTATTTCTAAAAATTCAAGTACAAATATAAAAATTACACCATCTTATTTTTGCCTAAGTTGAGAAAATTACCTCCTCAAGAATTTAATCAACGCAGAGTGATACTTGCAAATAAATGAAGAATAAAGCACAACGGAATGATAATTGCGAATGCAAGTAATAGAGGAAGACAAACAATAATCACAAACATACAAGAAATATCATGGGTCATCCATCCTGGGCTACTACAGTCCCCAACCTCTTGTTGGGATTTTCCACTAACCAACTCTCTTAATCAAGAGAGCAAATGCCTCCAATGAGGGCTTCTACAATATACACCTAATCTCTCTTGCTAGGGTTTATAAGTACAACAAATACCTCTCTCCAAGGGGCCCTCCAAGAGGCCTTTTACAACAACCCAAAATATAACAAACTAACTCACCAACTTGCCACCACACTTGTGATATTACAAACCTATCTGGTTGTTGGATGAAGTATACAACTGTTTCTCCTATAGCCAAAGTAGATGAAGCTTTTGTGTAAAGTGACATTGGCTATGGAAAACAAACTTTTGATCTCAAAAGAAACGAAGATTAAAACTTTGAGAAATCAAATAAAAACTTGATTAGAATCTCAGGAATTCAAGATGAAGCTTGAGGAGATTCTTAATCTATTGCCCAAAGCGCTTAAAGCTTTTGAAAGCAAAGACAAATTTTACTGTTACTGAAATTTTTGAGAGCTTGAAGAAGATTTTAAAGCTTATAAAACTCAAAATAATATGCAATATTTGTGCCAAAAATTCTCAGGTAAGTCCCCTTAAATAGCCCTCAAAATCCCGTTGAAAATTATGTACAAAAACGCCCTTACAACGGAAAAATCGACAGCTTTCCGTAAAAGTCGGGTCTGTGTTTTTTCCAGCTAGTAGTCGACTCCCGTATTATCAGTAGTCGACTCCCATAAGACTACGGTCGACTCACAGCTTAACTGCGGTCGACTTCTTCGGGGTCCAGAGAGCAAAGCTCTTCTCCCAATCAAAATAGTTGATTCTCATCAAGAGATATCTGATTGTTATTGTGATACATGGTTTCAAGCTATCAAAACTACATGAAATCATTTCAAAACTATTTTAAAACTATTTTTCTTTGTTTCAACGACTTTGAAAAGTTTTAACACATTATTTGATGTGTGTGTGCGCGTGCGTGCAAATTCATTTAATGGCTTTAACATTCTAAGACAAGGTATAAAATAAAATACATCACTCACTCAATCTAGAGATCTTGATGCATTTCCTTATGTTTGAGCTCCTTGTCTTGAAGTCTTGCACTTTCTCGTGAGTCTTTGACTTGGTCTATTTACTTTGATTATGAACTCCAAGTCCATTGACTCCTCATCAAGCTTTGGCGTTAATCTTCTCATAGTCTTTGAGTTTAACCGTTGTTGACTTTAGAACCTACACTCACAAATCATCTCAAAAATAATTAACAATACTAATTGCTTACTTAATCACCAAAACCAACTTAGGGGAGCTGCAATAACCAACAGTTAGATGATGTAGACGCATTCATTCTTACCTTACATCATCTTGTAGAAGACCTAGGATTATTTAAAATCAATTTTTAAAACTCCCAAAAATATTTTTGAAAATGTTTTGAAAAGATTTAAAATATTTTTTGAAGTCATTTGAGCTATTTTTCCATGTATCATATAAATAACCGACTACTATTTATATAGTAGCCAACTACTTTTTATAAGAAAAACAAGCTTTTTCTCTGTTGCTCAAAATAGCCGACTAATTTCATAGATAGTCGACTATTGTTATGGAGATAGTTGACTACCGATAGAACAACAGCCAACTTTGACCCCAATGTCTGGAAAAACACATTTCCATGTTTTACAGAAAGCTGTCGATTTTTCCGTTGGGAGGGCATTTTAGGGAATAGTTTTCAATGGTTTTTGGCCATATAAATTGCTCGAGATGGCTACATTTATTAAGAATGTTATTGATCATTTTTTCTTGCATTTTAAAGGCATTTACTCCAAGTTTTTTGGAAATTTCTCTCTTTCTATTGAAAAGAGTTAAGCTTTGAATCTTCATCAAAGAGAGCTTTTCTTCCAAGTGTCAAGCTCATTCATGCACTAGGTTTTCACTTATCATAGCCTTCAATGCATATAGTAAGATCATCTACAAGGCTTACGTAAGAGTGTATTTGTTTACATTTTGTTGTAACCTAGCTCTCTGGTTGTGAGAGCAAATCAGAGGGTTTACTCCAAATTGGAGGGTTTACTCCAACCAAGGAGGGTTTACTCCTGTGTATCCCGATTTAGAGATTGTAAATCTTGTTTGAGTTTTGGTACCCGGTTTGGGTGGAATTAGTAGAAATCCATAGCTCGGGTAATAAGGGTGTGAATGGAGTAGGCGTAGTTGAACCAGGATGCATCTTGTGTTTGCAACTACCATTGTTTCTTTATTTTGTGTGATGAAATTATATTTCTGCATTTACTTAATTATTTATAATTAGAATTTTTAATTTCCAATACACTATACACACCATCTAGTGTGTTGCTTAGTGTTTAGGTATCCTAACAGATCCATCCCATAAGATCAGCGAAGGTCAGAGACCACTGTTTGCAGATCTCAAACTTCACGTCGGACTCGTCCCGAAAGCCCCAGGTGCCATTTTGGCAATGTCACCAGGACAAACATCCACCGCCATGTTGGGCTCGGTTGAAGCGAGCCAGGAAAGCCCTGTTGGACTCATCAAATAATCACAATCCAGAAAAGAGGCAAATGCAAACACCAAGATTTATCTTGGTTCAAATTCATGTGATCATACGTCAGGTCCCCTACTCCATGTAGAGATTTTCGATCCACTATTACCCCTTGATCCTCGCAAGCAAACAACATACAAAGATGTCAGCACTCCATGTATTGTAAACTTGTACAATCTCTTCAACAAGATATTCGGCCAACAAAGAGAAAAATTAAGAAACAATATTGTTAGGGTTGAATTCTGCTGATATTTGTTGGCATTAGTGGCACAATAGATGGAGAGTTCTGCTTGAGGAATCAGAAGTGTTTTTGAGCAGATTGAGCTGTATTGTTGAACATAATGTCGTTCAACAAAATGTTCAACATTCGGGATCTGGATTTCTGGTTGTATGCAGAAACGCTGGTTTGGTCCGCAGAACTATCATGCGGATTCAGATCTGATTTGTTACCTAGAATATCGGGGATTCCTGTATATGGTTGTGGTATACCTGCATGAGAGATATTTGGAAAGCCCTTCCTTAATCGGTTGCTAAATTGAAGGATTGTTGGGTTGAAATAGAAAGTGAATATCTCGCAGATTTGTTAGTTGGGAAGATTGATTGTTGTTGATTGCTGCAAATCTATTCTGGTATCTTCAACCTATTCTGGTATATTCTATTGGAAATATATTTGGAAGCTATTATTCTATCGGTTTTATTGTTGATTCGGTTGGAGAGAATCTCGCCCACAAATCAGTTTAATGCTAAAGGATTTTGCGAAACCAATTGCCCAAGTGGTTTGGATTCTTGATAGCTGTCGTATCTGCACCGGTGGTTCACGGTTCCTTCTCTATCAATTCGGCAATTGAGGGGGTGCGGAAGATATATAACGTGGGTACGGTTTTGCGGCAAGGGAGGGACTTTTGACGAAAGTTTTGAAGAACTCCGGGAGGAGGCCGACGGCTACGCACGTAGGATCAAGGGGGTTGATCTAGTCGGTTGTGCAAGGGGAGCTTGCGGGCAAGGGGAGCTTGCCGAGAATACTCCATGGGTTGGTAGAGACCACCCATCACGGTTTGTATTGAGGGGGAGGTTGTTCCTCCTAATAGAATCGCGATAATTAGTGATTGTACTCATTGATTATTTTAGTGGAGTATTCTGATTTTCTGGGCGGGGCCCCGCAGATGTAGGTGTGCGCACCGAACTGCGTTACCAAGTCTCTTGTGTCATCTTGGTGTTCATGCTTTATCTTTGTGTTTTATTTGTCGTGCTTAAGTACTGAACTAACAATTGGTATCAGAGCAGGTCACCCGTGTTTCTTTGTTAACAAAGAAGTTGTGATCTTGGATTTCAGTACTTGAATCATGGCTACACGAGAAGGTGCCTCCGTTGTTCGTCCCCCACTCCTCACCGGTACAAACTACACTTACTGGAAGTCTCGAATGCGTGTATTCATCAAGTCCATTGATGAGAAGGCCTGGATCGCTATCGTTGAAGGATGGACACCGCCGATCGAAATTGACAAAGATGGCAAAGAACACCTCAAGCCGGCAAGAGACTGGAGTCGGATTGAAGAACATGCGGCCTTGTGCAATTCTAAAGCAACTAATGCTATTTTTTCGGCTGTAGATGAAGAGCAGTTCAAGCTGATCTCCACATGTGAGTATGCCAAAGAAGCATGGGATATTCTCCAGAATGTTCATGAAGGAACAAGTACCGTAAAAGCTTCCAAACTCCAGATGCTAGCTTCTCATTTTGAAAATCTAAAGATGTATAACAACGAGACTGTTGCCGAATTCAATGGGAGGTTGAGAGATATAGCCAATCAGGCCTTCCAACTTGGGAAGAAATATTCACAAAAGAAGTTAGTTGAGAAAACCTTGAGATCTCTTCCAGACATATTTTTGGCCAAAGTTGCAGCCATTGAGGAGGCCAGAAATACGTCCACCATGAGACTGGATGAACTCATGGGATCTCTTCAAACCTATGAAATGAACCTGAAGCAGAATCAGAGGGACAAATGGATTGAAAATGAGTCTGAGTTAGATGATGATGTTGCCTTGCTGACCAATAATTTCAGTAGAATGATGAAAGAGATAAGCAACAAGGGTCAAAACTTCAGATCTGGTAACAATGCGGGACGTGCAAATCTTCCCTCTGCAGGCAAGAACAAAGGCAAAGGGATACAGTGCAGAGAATGTGAGGGTTTTGGTCACATACAAGCCGAATGTGCCAATACCCTCAAGAAGCAGAAAGAGAAATCTTTATCAAGTACCTGGAGTGAAGATGATTCTGATGGGAGTGTTAAAAATGAAGACATCATCAGTAATTACATTGCCCTCGCAGCCTCTCAGAAGAAAGGACTTGATTACAACAAACTAGCCAATGTCAGACAGAATGTTGCAACATTATGTTCAACATCATGTTCAACATCATGTACAACATCTACAATCGAATCAGATTCTGAAGCTGATAGCGATGGGAAAGTTAGTGACGATGATATCCGTACAACATACCAGATGATGTTTGAGAAGTGGATGCAAATCTGCAATATCAACAAAGTCCTGAAGGAGGAGAATGAAAGACTGAAGAAAGAGAAGGATGAGATCAAAATCGAATGTCTGAAAGCTGAGGAAAACTGTAGAGAATTGGAAAGCAACTTTAGAAATGTTCTTCTCAGGGCAGAAAAAGCTGAATGCATATTGGAGAAGTGGAATTCTGGAAAAACAAAGCTGGATGATATCTTGAATATGGGTAAGACTTCGGGAGATCGCACCGGAGTGGGATACAATAGAGGAGCTTTTGATGATGTGTCTGCTGAAAGAAGAAGTCAAGTTAGCAAAGAACTTGAAAGAATGGATCAGCACAAGGGCCATGATCAGAAGAAGAGAGAGATTAGAGGTATAAAAGGTGCTCGTTCTGTATGCAGTTACTGCAAGTTCATTGGCCATACTGAGAGAAACTGCTACAGTCGCATGCGACATTGGTCAGAAGGAAGAAATGTTAGACATCCTGATATGAAGATGAAGAAGCAATGGGTCAAGAAGTCTGAATTATACAGCAAGAACACTACAGCTTCAGAGAGAACACTTCATGTTGTGACTAATGTTGTAACATTAGATACAACACAGAACAATGTTGCTGCAGATGTTATGACACCAGACTCGATATCTCCCCTCGACAATCACGGTGAGCAACCTGAGCCAAAGTCTCATGAATCTTCCTCCAGAATTATCAGAGTGCTATCTCGTCGCTTTGCTCACTGCTCCTCCTCCACCGGTGCCATTGGATCTTCGCATGTACCCTCTCCTGCACAGCAATCCACCTCTGCTTCATCTTCTGCGGCCTCATCATCTAGACCGGTTGACTTCCCTAAAGTTCGTTCACTTCTTAGCCGGTTTCATCGCATCCACGTCTCCAAATTTTGACATGCAGACCACCGAAGCTCCTCTGTCAACACCGCCGATGTTTTTCTTCTCTCCAACTTCTTTTCGGCCCCTCAGAGCTCGACTCAGATGTGAGGTATAGTGTTCTTTCTCTTATTCCGATGTGCCTGAGAATTTATTTGCTATTAAGAGAGACAGATGAGCCTCTAGATGTGCCTCGGTTGAGTTTTTCTTCTGAATTTTCTTTTGGAGTTGTGAGGCTAGCTGAAAGGGGGAGAATGTGGCTGTATTTTCTGAGGTGATCACTGCTCTGGTTGTTCTAGTAAGGGGGAGAATGTGTTTTGGATTATTGTGGCTCAAAGGGGGAGAATGTGTGTTTGGTTGGTGCTCGCTTTGGGTTGTGCCACATAATGCCAAAGGGGGAGATTGTTAGGGTTGAATTCTGCTGATATTTGTTGGCATTAGTGGCACAATAGATGGAGAGTTCTGCTTGAGGAATCAGAAGTGTTTTTGAGCAGATTGATCTGTATTGTTGAACATAATGTCGTTCAACAAAATGTTCAACATTCGGGATCTGGATTTCTGGTTGTATGCAGAAACGCTGGTTTGGTCTGCATAACTATCTTGCGGATTCAGATCTGATTTGTTACCTAGAATATCGGGGATTCCTGTGTATGGTTGTGGTATACCTGCATGAGAGATATTTGGAAAGCCCTTCCTAAATCGGTTGCTAAATTGAAGGGTTGTTGGGTTGAAATAGAAAGTGAACATCTCGTAGATTTGTTAGTTGGGAAGATTGATTGCTGTTGATTGCTGCAAATCTATTCTGATACCTTCAACCTATTCTGGGATATTCTATTGGTAATATATATGGAAGCTATTATTCTATCGGTTTTGTTGTTGATTCGGTTGGAGAGAATCTCGCCCGCAAATCAGTTTAATGCTAGAGGATTTTGCGAAACCAATTGCCCAATTGGTTTGGATTCTTGATAGCTGCCGTATCTGCACCGGTGGTTCACGGTTCCTTCTCTATCAATTCGGCAATTGAGGGGGTGCGGAAGATATATAACGTGGGTACGGTTTTGCGGCAAGGGAGGGACTTTGGACGAAAGTTTTGAAGAACTCCGGGAGGAGGCCGACGGCTACGCACGTAGGATCAAGGGAGTTGATCTAGTCGGTTGTGCAAGGGGAGCTTGCGGGCAAGGGGAGCTTGCCGAGAATACTCCATGGGTTGGTAGAGACCACCCATCACGGTTTGTATTGAGGGGGAGGTTGTTCCTCCTAATAGAATCGCGATAATTAGTGATTGTACTCATTGATTATTTTAGTGGAGTATTCTGATTTTCTGGGCGTGGCCCCGCAGATGTAGGTGTGCGCACCGAACTGCGTTACCAAGTCTCTTGTGTCACCTTGGTGTTTATGTTTCATCTTTGTGTTTTATTTGTCGTGCTTAAGTACTGAACTAACAATTGGTATCAGAGCAGGTCACCCGTGTTTCTTTGTTAACAAAGAAGTTGTGATCTTGGATTTCAGTACTTGAATCATGGCTACACGAGAAGGTGCCTCCGTTGTTCGTCCCCCACTCCTCACCGGTACAAACTACACTTACTGGAAGTCTCGAATGCGTGTATTCATCAAGTCCATTGATGAGAAGGCCTGGATCGCTATCGTTGAAGGATGGACACCGCCGATCGAAATTGACAAAGATGGCAAAGAACACCTCAAGCCGGCAAGAGACTGGAGTCGGATTGAAGAACATGCGGCCTTGTGCAATTCTAAAGCAACTAATGCTATTTTTTCGGCTGTAGATGAAGAGCAGTTCAAGCTGATCTCCACATGTGAGTATGCCAAAGAAGCATGGGATATTCTCCAGAATGTTCATGAAGGAACAAGTACCGTAAAAGCTTCCAAACTCCAGATGCTAGCTTCTCATTTTGAAAATCTAAAGATGTATAACAACGAGACTGTTGCCGAATTCAATGGGAGGTTGAGAGATATAGCCAATCAGGCCTTCCAACTTGGGAAGAAATATTCACAAAAGAAGTTAGTTGAGAAAACCTTGAGATCTCTTCCAGACATATTTTTGGCCAAAGTTGCAGCCATTGAGGAGGCCAGAAATACGTCCACCATGAGACTGGATGAACTCATGGGATCTCTTCAAACCTATGAAATGAACCTGAAGCAGAATCAGAGGGACAA
The DNA here is from genome assembly GCA_030789695.1 of Scilla litardierei. Classification (NCBI taxonomy): domain Eukaryota; kingdom Viridiplantae; phylum Streptophyta; class Magnoliopsida; order Asparagales; family Asparagaceae; genus Scilla; species Scilla litardierei. Next base: position 41,979,387 of record CM061141.1, read on the forward strand.
ATGGATTGAAAATGAGTCTGAGTTAGATGATGATGTTGCCTTGCTGACCAATAATTTCAGTAGAATGATGAAAGAGATAAGCAACAAGGGTCAAAACTTCAGATCTGGTAACAATGCGGGACGTGAAAATCTTCCCTCTGCATGCAAGAACAAAGGCAAAGGGATACAGTGCAGAGAATGTGAGGGTTTTGGTCACATACAAGCCGAATGTGCCAATACCCTCAAGAAGCAGAAAGAGAAATCTTTATCAAGTATCTGGAGTGAAGATGATTCTGATGGGAGTGTTAAAAATGAAGACATCATCAGTAATTACATTGCCCTCGCAGCCTCTCAGAAGAAAGGACTTGATTACAACAAACTAGCCAATGTCAGACAGAATGTTGCAACATTATGTTCAACATCATGTTCAACATCATGTACAACATCTACAATCAAATCAGATTCTGAAGCTGATAGCGATGGGAAAGTTAGTGACGATGATATCCGTACAACATACCAGATGATGTTTGAGAAGTGGATGCAAATCTGCAATATCAACAAAGTCCTGAAGGAGGAGAATGAAAGACTGAAGAAAGAGAAGGATGAGATCAAAATCGAATGTCTGAAAGCTGAGGAAAACTGTAGAGAATTGGAAAGCAACTTTAGAAATGTTCTTCTCAGGGCAGAAAAAGCTGAATGCATATTGGAGAAGTGGAATTCTGGAAAAACAAAGCTGGATGATATCTTGAATATGGGTAAGACTTCGGGAGATCGCACCGGAGTGGGATACAATAGAGGAGCTTTTGATGATGTGTCTGCTGAAAGAAGAAGTCAAGTTAGCAAAGAACTTGAAAGAATGGATCAGCACAAGGGCCATGATCAGAAGAAGAGACAGATTAGAGGTATAAAAGGTGCTCGTTCTGTATGCAGTTACTGCAAGTTCATTGGCCATACTGAGAGAAACTGCTACAGTCGCATGCGACATTGGTCAGAAGGAAGAAATGTTAGACATCCTGATATGAAGATGAAGAAGCAATGGGTCAAGAAGTCTGAATTATACAGCAAGAACACTACAGCTTCAGAGAGAACACTTCATGTTGTGACTAATGTTGTAACATTAGATATAACACAGAACAATGTTGCTGCAGACGTTATGACACCAGACTCGATATCTCCCCTCGACAATCACGGTGAGCAACCTGAGCCAAAGTCTCATGAATCTTCCTCCAGAATTATCAGAGTGCTATCTCGCCGCTTTGCTCACTGCTCCTCCTCCACCGGTGCCATTGGATCTTCGCCTGTACCCTCTCCTGCACAGCAATCCACCTCTGCTTCATCTTCTGCGGCCTCATCATCTAGACCGGTTGACTTCCCTAAAGTTCGTTCACTTCTTAGCCGGTTTCATCGCATCCACGTCTCCAAATTTTGACATGCAGACCACCGAAGCTCCTCTGTCAACACCGCCGATGTTTTTCTTCTCTCCAACTTCTTTTCGGCCCTTCAGAGCTCGACTCAGATGTGAGGTATAGTGTTCTTTCTCTTATTCCGATGTGCCTGAGAATTTATTTGCTATTAAGAGAGACAGATGAGCCTCTAGATGTGCCTCGGTTGAGTTTTTCTTCTGAATTTTCTTTTGGAGTTGTGAGGCTAGCTGAAAGGGGGAGAATGTGGCTGTATTTTCTGAGGTGATCACTGCTCTGGTTGTTCTAGTAAGGGGGAGAATGTGTTTTGGATTATTGTGGCTCAAAGGGGGAGAATGTGTGTTTGGTTGGTGCTCGCTTTGGGTTGTGCCACATAATGCCAAAGGGGGAGATTGTTAGGGTTGAATTCTGCTGATATTTGTTGGCATTAGTGGCACAATAGATGGAGAGTTCTGCTTGAAGAATCAGAAGTGTTTTTGAGCAGATTGATCTGTATTGTTGAACATAATGTCGTTCAACAAAATGTTCAACATTCGGGATCTGGATTTCTGGTTGTATGCAGAAACGCTGGTTTGGTCTGCAGAACTATCTTGCGGATTCAGATCTGATTTGTTACCTAGAATATCGGGGATTCCTGTGTATGGTTGTGGTATACCTGCATGAGAGATATTTGGAAAGCCCTTCCTAAATCGGTTGCTAAATTGAAGGGTTGTTGGGTTGAAATAGAAAGTGAATATCTCGTAGATTTGTTAGTTGGGAAGATTGATTGCTGTTGATTGCTGCAAATCTATTCTGGTATCTTCAACCTATTCTGGTATATTCTATTGGAAATATATTTGGAAGCTATTATTCTATCGGTTTTATTGTTGATTCGGTTGGAGAGAATCTCGCCCACAAATCAGTTTAATGCTAGAGGATTTTGCGAAACCAATTGCCCAAGTGGTTTGGATTCTTGATAGCTGCCGTATCTGCACCGGTGGTTCACGGTTCCTTCTCTATCAATTCGGCAATTGAGGGGGTGCGGAAGATATATAACGTGGGTACGGTTTTGCGGCAAGGGAGGGACTTTTGACGAAAGTTTTGAAGAACTCCGGGAGGAGGCCGATGGCTACGCACGTAGGATCAAGGGGGTTGATCTAGTCGGTTGTGCAAGGGGAGCTTGCGGGCAAGGGGAGCTTGCCGAGAATACTCCATGGGTTGGTAGAGACCACCCATCACGGTTTGTATTGAGGGGGAGGTTGTTCCTCCTAATAGAATCGCGATAATTAGTGATTGTACTCATTGATTATTTTAGTGGAGTATTCTGATTTTCTGGGCGGGGCCCCGCAGATGTAGGTGTGCGCACCGAACTGCGTTACCAAGTCTCTTGTGTCATCTTGGTGTTCATGCTTTATCTTTGTGTTTTATTTGTCGTGCTTAAGTACTGTCACCTATGTCCTTGATGATGTAAGAGTTGAATCACAAGGAATGTAAAGGTATCTCCAAGGTTTCTTGGTGAGAAATGTGGTAGAAACACTCTTGAAGAAGGACTTTACATTGAGCAAGAATTTCTACAGAGTAACCCCAAAGAAAATCTGAAAAACATCCTCTCTTTTAGAGTGAGAAAGTGAAGTTAAGAATGAGAGAGATAGAGAATAATTTTCGTGTGAAATGACAGAGAGATTATGGTCTATTTATAGGCCAAAAGGAACCCCAAATAACTGTCTAATAACTACCCAAAACGGTTCATAAAACGGAACTGTCAGTCCAAAAATTAGTCGACTAAGAAGGCCATTAGTCGACTATGTCGAAAATGAACTGTGATTTGACCGTTGTAACTGAAATTAGTCGAATACAACTATAAAATGGTCAGAATTATAGCCGTTTGAGAAATTTATAATTGACTCTGGTCAACTAGGCAGTTTATTAGTCGACTAGAAATGTAACTAACAAAACGGTTAAAAATATGACTGTTAGAATAACTAGCTTTAGTCGACTAAGGGAATCTGTTAGTCGACTAGGAACAAAAATTATGAAATTGTACGAAAAATGATCCTATCAATTAAGGAATAAGGTTGACTAAGAAATTTTGACTTTTTGAAATTTGAGTGAAATAAATTAGTCGACTAGGAGAAATTGTTAGTCGACTAAAAAGGTCTAAGACTTGGTCGTTTAAGGAATTCCTAAATTGCTAAGATAGACTATCATGAAGGCTTTCACAAGCTAAGTAAATGCAAGAAGAAAAAATAAAGATTACATTATTTATAGCAAGATATGAATATTCAACTTTGTGTTAGAAGAGGATTGGAGAGGATTAACCATGGCAAATAGCCATGGTACTATATTTATAAAACTCTCATGTTGAGGTGGGAGTCCAAGGGCCTCCCCACTAACTTAGTGGGGAGTAATGGAGAGTGATGAGGGGAGGGAGGCCAAAGGCCTCCCTCAACTCACAACACTCCCCCTCATCTCTCCATTACCTTGGGTTAAGCATATGAATACTTCAGGATTCAGTATGCCAATGGGGTGGATACTTCTGGATCCAGAGCCACTATGGTTGCCTCGTTAAAACCTTAGCTGTGGAAAACCCAGTGGGAAAAACCAGCAGCTTAAGGGAAACGTGTACAACTATCGAGGGACTCCCCCTGATATGTACAAGCTTCAGGCTTGCAGATCTCCTATGTATCTATACAATCATCTCCTATTCGTCTATACATCCATCATGTTCTAAAAGAAAATACAATTATCACTCATCTACACAAGTTTCACTCATCTAGCGGCTATTGGAAGGCAGCGTCGCTCTAGAGTGTAATGCTCTTCGAAGTTGGTAGATGACTCAACTAAAGTATTCTTTGAATCAGTCTTCAGTGTGTCTGCAAGGTACTGCTAGACCTGGCTGAGCGTTTTCAATACTTGCTTCTTGGATGATGAGCTTCTCAGAAGATGTAGACATTGGATGATGATGTGTATATATTTAGGAGGTGGCTGGCCTATTGTGTTTCAGTCATCGCGATGATCTTTAAACCTGTATATGCAATATATATTCCTTGACCCTTGGAAGTTGCGCAAAAGCAGCTTATCCTTGGTCTAGTGTTGCTCTCCAGGACAACACTGTATCTGGTTAACAACTTTACTGGAGACGTTCTATCAAAGATACGTGCAGTTGGCCAGATAATACACTAGAGCTAGGCTCTTCGAGACCTAAGATGTCCTCCCCCTCTTTCAGCTACTGAAAGGTGTCATAAATAAGTATCCATTTTTAATAGGTTGCAAAAGGACATCATTCTTCATAAACTCCAGGTGTATGAAGAATATGAAAGTGTTCCACCACGAAGGTGTTTAATATGTAAGCCGAGACATCTTCGGCATGATTAATAATAGTTCATATTCAGGATGATTAATGTCATCTTCAGGATGATAGTTCATCTTCAGGATGATAGTTCATCTTCAGGATGATTAATGTCATCTTCAGGATGATGGTTCATCTCCAGGATGATAGTTCATCTTCAGGATGATTAATGTCATCTTCAGGATGATAGTTCATCTTCAGGCTGATTATTGCCATCTTCAGGATGATTAATGTCATCGTCAGGATGATCGTTATACCTAGGTTTTTCATTTCCAAGGTACGCTTTAAAGCTATCTGAAATCTCAATGGTCTCTGCTGGAGATCCTATTAGCTTTAAGTCGACCATATGTAAGGCAAATATAACAAATCCTGTCAACGATCTTTCGAAAAAGATACAAGGGCAGAATATTGCTTAAGATCAACTAATGATCTTTGTAGCCTTTATGGAGAAGACGTTTCTACGTTTCTCTTTCATCTCTGGGGGTAGAGTATACCCTTCTGGAAGTTTTATTTAGATCTATATATCTATATTGCCGTATATATATGCAGTCACAACGTCCATGAGCTGCATGTATTGGCTTTTGCAGAGAAGTGTAGGCATCGTAGGAAAATGATCACATTTCCTTGATTTCAATTTCTTTATGAAATTCGAATTATATTCCACAGGTTTTTACACATTTAGGTGTATGTACTACTGGTCCAAAGATTTTGCTTTTCAAGAGTGAGTCCAGCTCTACTCTTATTGCCTCGTCCCACTTTGGCCATTCTATGCGTTTACGCTATAGAAAAGTGGGTAGACGTCATCGTCGTATTCAGCGACGTGAATGGCAATAGCGAAAGTAAAACTGTCGTCGACGACTGTGCTATATCTATCCAGTACCTCTCCAGTACGTACGTAATATAATGATGTTTCTCCTATTGTTTCCTCTGCAGGGGAAATTAGGAGGGGAGATGTTGCTGGTCTGAGCTCAGCATCCCGTGGTTGGATCATTTTTTTATATCCAGGAATCTTCCTATTATAAGAAATTTTTTATTTTGAACCTGGACGGCGTCCTCTTTTCAAATGAGGTACAGCCAATTCTGCTGCCGGTGGATTGCATCCATCTTTGGGAATGTCAATCCTAGCTGGCGTGTTGGCAGCAGGGACGTGTAAATGAACAATCTTCTGGTTGTCCGCAATTTTATCCGTCAATTGATGTACTTTAGTCTGAATGTGAAGGATCTTCTGGATCTCAACGTCACACAGAAAAAGTATGCGGATCATAACGAGATGAGGACTTATGTGTCCCATGATATGGTCTCAGAAGCTTCAGGCTTCTTTAGACTGCGTGCCTATTACAATGAGACTTTACTCATCAAATTCACATTTATCAAGACTTGGTGGTAAACCATAAGGAAGCGGCATCAGCAATAAGATATGGCCACAAGCGGGTCGTATCGTGATAAGCAATGCGGAGTGCAGCTTGTTGGTCCCTAAATATCAACAGGCAACTGGAATCTAACAATGGACGTGAAATCCATTGGAGTCTCTTTACCAGAGAATCTGATAACCCATTCTGAGTATGAACATGCTACAGGATGTTCAATTTCAATGCCAGTTGCTTGGCAGAAGCCTTGAATGATATGAGTAGTGAATTCACCCTCATTATTAGCTTTGAGAAAGCTATGTTGCGAGTGAATATGAAGGCACACAGAAGACCATCTAGTAGATGCATATATCAGTACAGTAATGAAGTACCGAAAATGGTCCATTTGCGGGGTGAATAGGCCCGCAAAAGGTCACCATGTATTCTCTCAATGAAGCCAGGAGACTCTAAACCCACTTTCAGGAGGGAAGGTCTCTCTCTAAGTTTTCCCTTATGGCAAAGGGGGACAAAGAAACTCAACCTTTTGAAGAATCTTCAGGTTCTCCAATGGATTCATTTGATGATGCGTCCATCATCGCTGACCCTAGATGACTAAGTCCATTTTGCCAGAGTTAAAAACTATGGCAATGAAAGGCACTTCTGGTGCTCAGTCAAGTTGGCTTTCTATAGGATGAATATCTGTAATTATAGGGGCCCGACGAGGGTCCAATGAAATCGTAAGTAGCTGGGCTTCTGGCCATCCTCTTTACGAGTTACATATTGATATTCAATATTTATTATCCACAGTTTTCAAGTTATGTTCGTTTAAACGAAATATCCTTGAAACTTGGAAAATTCATATATGTTTAAGGGGAGAAGTTTGCATCTTATAGTCTCGTTGTATGTGGGAGCAATATTAATGCTACACCAGTGCAACGAGGCACTGTCCATAATATTAAATACTTCATCTATAAGCAAAACGAAATTTTATTTAAGTCAATGAAAAAGACAAAAAAGTTCGTACTTAAGCAAATTAAAGATGAAGCAACATTGAATTTTAAATGCATAGATAAAAGATGAAGCTTAATCGAGCAGGTCGTCGTTCTCGAAGTCTTTTGCAGTGAACATCGTTGGTGGCTGAACAGCCGCCAAGTTTGTTTCAGGCAGAGACTTCTGGCTCGCCTGATATAGTGCCTGGAGGTGGCGAGGAGTGCGGCAGATTCTGGACCAATGGCCAGTCATGCCGCATCTATGGTATTTATCCTCCCAGTTCTTCTTAGGAAGTGACACTTGATCAGTGTTCTTTTGCTTCCATGTGAAGTTACTCTTTCCTGTATTGTTGTTATTGGACGGGGGTGCTGCTCCTCGTCCATTCTTCATCACAGCTTTTCCTTTGTTATTATTAGCCTTCTTCTTATTTTTCCACTTCTGGGTAGAAATGTGGTGGGCTTCAGGGATAGGTGCAGTGCCAGCTGGACGTAAATTATGAGGGGCTAGCAGTAAATCTTGATTCTGTTCTGCCCTAAGTAGGCATGAGATCAGATCAGAGAATTTCGTGAAGTTGCGTTCACGATACTGCTGCATGAGGATTGTATCTTTCTCGTGAAACGAGGTAAATGTCTTGTCCAACATGCGGTGTTCTGTCACTTCTTCACCGCACAACTTCAGGCGTGAGGTGATATTATGAAGTGCAGAGTTATACTCAGCGACGGACTTATAGTCCTGAAGTCTGAGGTTTTCCCACTCATAACTGGCACGCAGTAATATTACATCAATTTGATGTTTATAAAATGCCTCCAGCGCTGTCCACAGCTCCATTAGTTCCTCTACCGTTAGTTATTTGGCCTTTAAGGTCCGATCTATATGTCTCCTAATATAGATAATGGCTTTCGCCTTATCCACATCAGAGATGGTGGTAGGAGTTCTGCTAGATGATTGTTCAGCTTCTGGGGCCTTACTAGCAGAAGCAAGCTTCTGGGGCCTTACTAGCAGAAGCATCGGTCGCTGCTGGGACCGATGAAGGAGCCAAAATTGAGCCAAGGAGGGCCATCGAACGCAAGTGGAACTTCAGGTCCACTCGCCAACTCAGGTAATTATTTACTGCAGCATCAAGAATTTCGATATCGACGCTTGCCAATTTTAACATTTATCTATGCAATTTAAAATAAGCATGAATTAATTAAAGTGTAAATTCATGCATAAACAATAAAATAAGTAAAATGTGGGGATCGGCCAGATACCCAAAGACATACAATGTCCAAAGTCCGAATATACAGTCCATAAATAAAAGAAAAATACAACTTGGAAACCCAGAAGGGTCCCTAATTTTCGCATCCGTCTTCATTTATCGGTACACCGGTCTTTGGCATTAATACATTTAATCCTCACTTACAAATTCTCTCAAAAAGAAAATAAAATTGCAAGGAATTTAAAAAGGGTATCAAAATGGCCGATCCCAAAAATCACATTTTAGCTTATATTAACAACCACGCAGTTTATAATATGCTACAGGCACAAAATAAGCAACCACACAGTTTATATAACACATGCATATATAATATGGAAAAAGAGACTAAAAAATATAATAATCTCTAGGACCACGGGAAGACGTCATACACCGTTAGGTTAGTTGACTAACGGCAGAGCGGTCGCAGGATCCTTAAGATAATTATATTTTTTTTAAAAAAATCCTAATATTCCATAAATTAATAATAATGCGAGAGTGTTATAATATTAGCAATTTGAAAGACTGTGCGACAGGCCCATAACAAAGAATTAAAATAAATTAATAGTTTGAATGGGGCTGCAGGCCCATAAATATTAATCATTTTAATATATTCTTAATAGTTGGGCTGCAGGCCCATTTGCCAAAATTTAACAAATTAATTATTGCAATTGAATTAATTTGGCTTCAGGCCCAATAAGTCAAATTAAAATATTTAATATTTGGGCTTCAGGCCCAGTTTCAAAATTCTAATTGACACATTTAAAATTGCAATTGGATTTACTGGGCTTCAGGCCCAATATTGGTAGACAAAAAGTTATAATAAAGCCAAATGGGGCTGCAGGCCCAACAAACTGGCTACCTTATTTGTTTCTGTGGGTCGGCGCCGGGGAAGGGCCCCCCGTCTGGGAGGGACGGCACACAGTCCCCGCAACAAAAGAGTCACGGTATCGAACCCCGACAAATTCAACAAAATTTTATTTTCCTTTATGAATATTTAACGAATAAAGGAATCCTTCAAATAAATGTATTACACTAATGAGACATGTATGTCGTAATAGCCCAGCGGTTGAAAGAAATTCAAGGGATCTTGGGATCCCAGGGTCAAAACCCGACAGTCTCACAAAGAAGAAAATTTTTTTTTGTTTAATTTCAGTATCGGAATGCATTTAAATACATTAATGAGATAGTGTTTACAAAAGCAAAACGTATCTCAGCGGTAATCCATTAGGAGCCAGTCCAAACAGTTGCGGGTTTAAGTCCCGGTCACGCCGCGTTTAACATTTTTTTTAATTAAACCTTTAAAAAAAATTTCTGCAGCGAAAAAGCACGACGCAAAACAGCGTCTCGCCTAAAAGAAAACGCGAAAAACTAACTTTTGAATCAATGAATTTTCTATGAAATCATTCATTAAAAAAATATTCTAAAATATCATAGAATCAAATCCAAACAATCCTAGATCAAGTTTTTGAAGTGAAACATATTTAGTTGGCATGAAAGCGAGTTTGTTGCTAAAAGACGAATCTTTCCTTCTCAATTTATTCCGGCCAACAAACAATACTCAATATCTCAAATTCATTTTTTTAATGCCCATCGTTATCATTGCTAGTGACTATTTGGATTCAACAAAAGATAAAAACGATTTCAATGGTAAAATAGTAAAAGATTTCACAATGTCAACTACAAACGTAAATTGAAGGAGCATTGTAAGGAGCCGAGGGGTTTTTGTTTTGTTTTGTTTTTTTATATTAAAGATAATACAATAGCAACAGATTTAAAATGCCTCTAGATGAAGCATTAAAAACATAGCTAAATTAAAAATTTGTTTGTAGCTATCTACGGGATTGATAGATATTACCTCTAGATTAAAAATCTAGGGAAGATCGTAAAGATTAAGATCCGTAGATAGTGCCGCTCCCGATACGCTCCAAAGAGAAATCCCCGCAAAACTTCGCCGCAACGGATTATCGCAACAACAGATTCCTTCGCGCGTAGGGGTTTGATTTTTGGAAGGGAACGAGAAGAAAAAGCTCAAAATAGAGCGTAGGTGCTGATAACGTGTTAGAAGAGGATTGGAGAGGATTAACCATGGCAAATAGCTATGGTACTATATTTATAAAACTCTCATGTTGAGGTGGGAGTCCAAGGGCCTCCCCACTAACTTAGTGGGGAGTAATGGAGAGTGATGAGGGGAGGGAGGCCAAAGGCCTCCCTCAACTCACAACACTTTGAGCTTTGTCTTGCTTGTAATGCTTCTTGCAGTATATGTGACGTCTTGAATGATTGTCTTATCTGAATGAGAATTTGAACTTTATAATATGCAAAGATAAGTTAGTACACACAAATTATAATAAATATGTGTTTGTATCATCAAAACTTTATGGAGAGAGAAAAACAAATGTTATTTTCTGACATTTCCCCCTTTTTGATGATTACAAACATTGATATGAAAGTAGAAAAAAATCAATGCTCCCCCTAAATATATGCTTCACACTCAAAGACATACAACATGTTAAATAAATTGAATGAAGTCATGTATTTAAGTTATTTGAAACCAAGGTCATGTTATTAATACTTTATGTTAAAATCATGTGACTTTAATTTTTGATGGTATTGAAGTTAAAGTATTGAAGTATTGAATTTATTAATATTTTCCCCATTGTAACAATTTGTATTTAGTGATTTCTCCCCCTTTGAAATAATTAAAAAGATGGGTAAAACAATTAGAGAAATATGACGAAAAACTGAATTAGTCGACTAATGAAGAGTGCTAGTCGACTAATAAACTGTGTACAAATTTCAAAAAAATCAAATGAGCATACTGAACTAAAAAGCAACTTTCATTAATAACTAAAACTAGTACATACAAAAGACTAAAATACAAAAAGTAAGTCCAAATATGCAAGTCAAACATAACATGCCACCGATCTATCGAAGTCAATGTTATTGATACTAGCGAATTCTCATCGGTTTCCTCGCCCTCATTGATGGGTGCCAGTGGTTGAAGATCCATGCGTAAGGGCACCGATCTATCGAAGTCAATGTTATTGATACTAGAGAATTCTCTCTCAAAATCAACTTCGAAATGTCGTAGAATATAAGTGATGGTGCATGGAAGATATATGTGATGGGCATCGATTTCGCCAAAGTAGAGAGAAGAACATACTCCCAATTGACCTTTAAACCCCCCATGATTTCATAAATCAATGTCCTAGCTTGTCACTAACATAATTGATAGATCTATACTTAGGGACAAGATTGTAGGTGAGAATTTTGAGCATGAGTCATGGAGTTGGATTCAAATTTACGGCACTCATGCCAACGTGAAAGTTGGGACTCAACCTACAAAGGACATTTTGGTTTGTCATGTGAAAGGCTAGGTCTTCGATATGGGAATCTGGTTTCCCTAAAATCCGAGAGATTGACCTATTGGTAAGATGGATTTAGATACCCTTTACGGTAGGGTTGGTAAAAATGTTGCCACATTCTCGAGTGACTTCTGTATTTATGTAAAATTCTTTGAAAGGCTTAGGTAGTATGGGACGCTATCGGCTAAGCTCCATATACTAAGGAGAGAAACGATGGATAGGAGAGGTAGGATGTCAAAACTAAGAATCATGGAATAACTAAAATCTACAAAGAGTTCAGGGTGGAAGGGAAGAGAGGACATGGCATCTAACTTGGCCCTTGCTTCTTGAGTGTTGAAGACTATGGGACGACGATCGGTGGGTTTTGATCGTCTCTGGTGGCTAGAGTATGCCATCGTGGAATGTGGTTTGTAGAGAGGATCGTTTGTAGTACCGAGATTTGGGTTTTTTGCATGGTGAATGAAGGATTAACCCATCCCTTTAAATAGAGTTAAATGTGAGGGAAATTCGAATTTGAAAGTTCAAAACTGAATTAAAACCATATTAAACGTCATTTAACTTTCCTATGGTGGTTGGTAAAATGGATTAGTGTGAAAAACCATGGAAGAAATGTTTGGAAATTGCAATTTTTTGGAAAACTGCACCTGACTAGTCGACTAGTCAGTTTCGTTAGTCGACTAACGCGATTCGGCCAATTTTCTGCATTTGAAAGATGCATGAACTATGGATTTTTCCCACTTTTCTTAGTCAAAATCTAACTGCTACAGTAACCTAAATGTACCCTCTATGTGTACTTGTGATTGGAAAAGACTAAAGATGTTGACTATATAGGACAAAGTACATTGTACTTTTTGTGGGAAAATTTGAAATTGAATTGGACTTATTGAATGAAGTGTCTTATCAAATCTCTATAGTACACCGAACAAAGCATAATATCTTTAAAATATAAAAAAAAATTATACAAACATGTATACGTCCGAGTCAACTTATTAGTCGACTAGGAGATATTGTTGACCGTCTAATAAAAATATAAAATAATTCAGAAATATTCATAAAAATTATATAATAACAATCATGTTATTTTAGATAGTTTTCTTCATAGAATATAGAAATTTAGATTCACTAATTATTCCTAATTCTCTTCTAAGTCTTAAAAAGTTTCTTCTTTTAATGGCTTAGTTAATATATTGGCGATGTTATGTTCAGTTGCTATATATTTTAATATAATATCTCCTTTCTGAACATGGTCATCTAGAAAGTGATGATGTATATCTATGTGTTTAGTACGTGCATGATGAACTGACGTTTTAGATAAGTTAATTGCACTAGTGTTATCACACATAATTGGACATGTGTTACACTTAATGTCATAATCTCAAATAGTTTGTTTCATCCATAAGATTTATGCACATGTTAGTCCTGCGATAATATATTCTGCCTCAGTTGTAGATAATGAAACCGAATTTTGCTTTTTGCTAAACCATGAAACTAAAGCTTGACCAAGAAAGTGACAAGTGCCACTCATGCTTTTATGGTCAGATTTGCAACAAACAAAATCTACATCATTATATAATATTAAATCATATGTGTTTGTTTTAGAATAAAATAAACCAAATTCAGATGTGTGTTTAATATATATAGTTATTCTTTTCCCTGTAGTTAGATGTGAAACCTTAGGATCTGATTGATATTTAGCACACAAACATACTGAAAACATAATACCTGGTCCAGTACTAGCTGTAAGATAAAGTAGTAATCCGATCATACCTCGATATAAGCGTTGATCAACACTTTTATCATTTATATCGTTGTCAAGAGATGACGTACCCATCGGAGTACATTTTCCTACAGAATTCTTTAATCCAAAATGTTAGCTGAGTTCTTTTGTGTATTTACATTGATGAATAAAGATTCCTTCCTTCATTTGTTTAATTTGTAGTCCAAGGAAATAAGTAAGTTCACCCATGTGACTCATCTAAAACTCATTCTGCATAGCCTTAGAAAATTCTTGACATAAAAAATCATTAGTGATCTAAAAATTATATCATCAACATATATTTGTATGCTCATAATATCAGATTCTATGTGCCTTGTAAACAAAGTGGAGTCTACCTTAACAACGGAATATCCAGACTTTATTAGAAAACTCTTACGTCTTTCATACCAAGCACGTGGTGCTTGTTTTAGACCATATAAAGCTTTCTTTAACTTGAAAACATGATCTTCTAAAGTTTCATGTTAAAAACCTGGATGTTGTTCTACATAAACTTCTTCCTAAATAAAACCATTTAAGAATGCACTTTTAACGTCCATTTGACATAAGTAAAATTTTTTATAGCACGCATAAGATAATAACATTCTAATATATTCTAAACGTGCAACTGGTGCGTAAGTCTCATTATAATCTATTTCTTCTTCCTGCGACTAACTTAACTTTGTTCCTAACTACTTGTCCAGATTCATCTAGCTTATTCTTAAGTACCCATTTTGTTCCTATAACTGGATGATTTTATGGTCTTGGAACTAATTCCCATACATTATTTCTCTTGACTTGATTTAGTTCTTCCTGCATTGCAATAATCCATGAACTATCCTTACAAGCTTCTTTTACATTCTTTAGTTCAATGGATGATATAAAGGCACAATGTGTCATTTGTCCAATTTGTGATCTAGTTCTTACACCATCTGATATGTCTCCAATAACTAATTCATGTGGATGTTTGAAAACTTCTACAATGCCTTAGGAAGTTCGATATTTTCTAATATTGATTCAATAGAGGGATTAGTTGCATCATCATTATTAACATCTAATTTAATATTTTCAAGTGAATTTGATAAGGGTATTGATTCATAATTTTCTATAAGTGTACTAGATGTGTAATTTTCATCAAATGTCACATGAAGAGATTCTTCAATACTCAAAGTTATTTTATTATATACTCTATATGCTTTGTTACTAGTAGAATAACCTACAAATTAATATTCTTTCATATGACTTAGAATCAAATTTATGTAGTGCATCTCTGGTGTTTAAAATAAAACATTTACATCCAAAAACATGAAAATAAGATACACGTGGAATACGATCGAAAAATAATTCAAAAAGGTTTTATTTAGTATAGGTCTTACTAAAATCCTATTTAAAATATAATATGCAGTGGCAACTGCTTCTGTCCAAAAATATTTAGGTAAATTACTATCACATAATATAGTCCTAGCGCATTCTTGTAAAATTCTATTTTTTCTTTCAACTACACCATTTTGTGGAGCAGCTCTTGGAAAGAAAAAATTATGTGTTATGCCATTATCATTACAAAATTTTGTGAAAGATTCATTTTCAAATTATCCTCCATGATCACTATGAATGGTGATAATGGTTGAAGATTTTAATTTCTGAATTTTTCTACAAAATATTAAAAATTCTTTAAATGCGTCATTTTTGTGTTTCAAGAATAAAACCCATGTATATCTAGAATAATTATCAATAATAACAAATGCATATCTACTTCCATTTAAAGAAGATATTCTAGAAGGATAAAAAAATCCAAGTGTAGGAGTTTAAGTGGTCGTTTTGTTGAAATAGCATCGTTTAATTTAAAAGATGTGGTTCGGGGTGTTTTCTCACCACTGAATCGTTGACCGGAGGGTAGGAGGTCAACGTGGTCAAGGGGAACACGTGGGACCTCCGGGATCGGTTGAAGGCGTGGTCGCTCAGTGAGGGACGCACGGATCCTCGCGTCGGCTTGCCGAAGGGTAACATGGGCAAAGAGACGACCTCCTGGTGGTGGAGATGAGCAGACTCGGGGACGAGGATGCTCGGCTTCGGCTGGGAAGATGCTGAGGGGTAGCCTCGGCGTCGCTGGATCTGCTCGACCTGAATAGACGAGGAAGCTTGTCAGGGGGGTCGGACCTTGGTTCCGACCAATTCCCCTACGATGCCTAAGTCAGAACGGATTTGAAGGGAGCTCGGTGGGATCGGTATAGCTCACGGGGAGGCCGATACGCGAGTCCTCGAACCGAGATATGGAGAGGAAATGTAAAGTGGAAGACAATGTCGTGTGAGTAGAATACCTCCGGGTTTCGGTATCCAAGAAGTGGCCCTTTGGTACGCCGCCCCTCGAGTCCTTTTATAGGAGTCCTCCCACATTCGCTCCCCCTCAACGTCCCCTCCTTCGGCCCCATGATCCGGCTCTTTGATGGCATCTTCATGGGTCATGAAGGTGGGCGTAATGGGGCCCATTAATGGTGATTAAGGGGGTGCACTTTTAGGGGAGCGGTTAGCTCCTACTAATCGTGGGCTGATGGGGGCATCTGCTTCGATCGAGACCGACCTGACTCCAAGTCTTCGTGGGGGACTCGTCGTTGGGCCCGCTCTCCTTCAGGGCCGCTTGCTTATGATGTGGGCTTGGGTCACCCGATCTTGGGCCATCTCAAAATGGTCGTATCAATTGCCTGCATCGCTCGGGCCATTCGGATTCTGCCGGTTCGGTTCGGGCGATGTGACTTGTGTGGATTTTGACGGGTGCGTCAGTCGAGGCAGTGTCATTAAATGGAATCCATCATGACGCTTCCTCATTGGACTTCTCCCGTCCTTGGGAGTGGAACTCGAAGTGCCGCCGGTCGTCAGATAGTGTCACGCGTCCTCCGCCAAACGGCCCAGATTCTGAGATTGTTCCTCGTATAAAGACGCTGCCCTTTCGGATTTGATCTTTGCGCTTTTCGATCAGACCTTATTCTTGCGAGTGCTGGTGAATTCTCCTTCGTCTTTCTCCCTCCGGTCTCCCTTCAAGGTAATCCCATTTTCTTTCTTCTGCCGCACTCGATCTGTCCCATGGCTACACTTAGGATATGAGGTTTCGCTCCTGGGTCCAGGGTTCCCCTGGGTCCGAAGTATGGCAGCCCTCCAACCTCGGGTCCCGGTAACCCCCCGGCTCTCCGTCTGGCTCCTGACAAGAGGAAGGGCTTGCTGTTTGAAGATTCATCCCGTAGTGATGACGCTCAAGCAGCAGAGAGGTTCGATGTTCCTCCGGTGATCCTTAGGTCATCGTCCACCATCCCTTTCTCGACGGCCGAGGAGATCAGGGCGAAGTACTTATGTCACCCGTACGATGTTCGGGTCCCTTTTGGTGACAAAAGGATCTGCTTTCCAGGGAGTCGCGAGGCCGGTGTGTACGTCGAGATGTTTCGCATGGGGCTCCGCTTCCCCCTCCACCCTTTTATCATCCAGGTCATGGAGTTCTTGATGGTGGCCTTGTGTCAGCTGACCCCTTATTCGATTGCGGCACTGGTCGGGTTTGTCATGATCTGCAGCGTGTACGGCTTGGAGCCGACCTTGCCTCTCTTCTTCTATTATTTTCGGGTTCAGTCGGTCGGCTGAGGATCATGGCAGCACATCCCCGCCCAAGCGGGGAGAGAGTGTTTGCTAGGTCTACCCCGTTGGGTGGGCGACTGGAGCTTAGATTACGTCTTTGTCATTTCCCTCGGGGATGCGGTGATCCTTACAGGTTGGGGAGCATTGTGTCAGTATGACCTGATGGTGTCCCTCTCCGAGGCCGACTAGGCGGCGGTCAGATTGTTTTCGTCTTTGTCCCTAGTGGAGAGGTTGGTCTGGCCCTTGCTGGATGACCTTCTCCTTAAGAACGTTATGTGGTCCCCCGGTAGGTGCTTTTTTATTTCTGCTCCACCATTTTGCTTACCCTGATCTTCTTTCTTTCCACAGAAATGAAGGGTCGGGAGTTCAGCCGCGACGTCGGCAAGCTCATTCATCGGGGTGCTAGCAGCGGGCGCGGAAATCCTTCCAGCCACGCGCCTCGTCGAACGGTGGAGGATGATCTCTGCAAGGTAGATCCTATGGTGGGGAGGCTGGAGCCGGAAATCACCGCCACACCGCCAGCTCAGGTCGTCGTTGAATCCCCTGTGGGGGAGAATGTGGCAGCCCTCCTGGTTCCGTCCGTGTCAAAGGGGACGACGGAGGTGCCAGCCAGGGATCTCGGACCCCAGCTGGGGGTCGTGGCAGAGAAAGGAAACGCCCCTTCCAGAGTTTGGGGGGCCTGAAGAGGAGAAGAGGAGGAGGACCGTGGAGGTCTGGCTCGCGACGGTGCCCGAGACGTCGATCATCTCGAGGGCAACCCTCCCACTGGCTGGGGTGGCTGCCTCCACTAGCCTGGCCAAGCCGTCTTCTGTTAGTGCTGGAGGCGCCCTGTTGATGCTTGAGGCTGCCCCGGAGGTCCCGCCCGAGGAGTTGGTCTTCGTCGATCGAGGCGTGGCCACCCAGTTGGCACAGGGCTCCGTCCTTCCGAGGGACCGCTCCCTCTTGGAGAGCCAATCACTTGGCGGACTCCCGGGTCTGGCAGCTCCAGCAGGTTGATCTTTCTGTTGCATTCGACTCCGCTTCGCAGCATCCCTGGCTCACACCTTCTATCTTGCATGTTTTCGCAATGGCCGTGGAGACACAGCACTGCGCGGCACAGGCGATCGGTCTCGAGGAGTCCTTGGCGCGGGAGCGTCTGAGGGCTAGGGAGGCCGAGGTGGCGGCTGAAGAAGCCTGCATGGAAGCTTGTCGCTTGCAGCATCGAGTGGATGAGCCCACCTCCGAGGTGGAGGACTTGAGGGAGGTCCTGGCGGCCACTCAGAGGTCTGCCCAAGAGGTGGAAGAGGCGTTCTGCCGGGAGAGAAACGAGCTCTGGGCCGAGCTGGGGGCCCTGTAGCAAGCGCACCCTGCCCGGCTCGTCGAGGAGGTGGAGAGGGGTTACGAGGGGGTCTCAGGCCGAGGATCACAGAAGCCCTCAAGGAGGCATTCGAGTCCTATGAAGACCTCCTGGCCCTAGGATCGTGAGAGCCTTTCGAGACTACTTTCAAAGGTTTAAGGAGCAGGTCCGGCTGGCGCTTCCCCGTCCTCTGCCAGGTCCCGAGGAGCCCGCTCGATCGGAGCAAGGCGAGGCTCCGGATGACGCCTCCTCCCGGGCCCCAGCGCCATAGGCAACATTCCCCCGCTCTTGTTCCCTCCTTTGTAAAAAGGAACATTTTTGAAAGTAATAAATAGTTTGTTTTGCGGGCCTTTTTACCTTTCTACACTTTCCCATGTTTTCGTCAAGCGTTTTTCTGGACTGTCCCCCTTTATTGCCCCCATCTCGCCGTTCATGCCAAGGCAGACCACGGGCTTGAACCACGGGGGGTTCTCTTTCCACTGGTTGAGTCATTGTCCTGAGGAGGGAGTGGCCCTCGGCCTCGTGGATAACTGTAGTGATTATATGGCCCGGGGGTAGCTCTCATCCTCTTAGAGCGATTGTAGCGGTCGGATTAATGAAGAAGAGTGGCCTTTTGAGGTTAACGTTCTCTGGTCCTCCCAAGGCGTTCCTTCGTAGGTTCCTCATCCCCAGCTGAGTATATGGGCCGGGGAGTGTCACATCGATTCGCCTGATGGCTGGTCTGACGAGTCGGTGCCAAGGAAGTGTTTTAAGCCGACCAGATGTTCAGCCCACCAAGGGCTTGCCTTCGGTCTTAAGGTCGAGTGGGTGATCGCCCTACTGAGGGTCTTGCCTTCAGCCTTACAGACAGCCATGTGATCGGCCTGCTGAGGGAGTCGCCCCCAGCCTTATGGTCGAGCGAGTCGGTTGGCTTGCTGGGGGAGCTACCCCAGGCTTATGGTAGATCGATGGACCGGTCTGCTAGGGGAGTTGCCCCAGCCTTACGGAAAGTCGAGTTGGTCCACCCGCTGGTGGGGCTACCCCCAGGCTTACGGTAGATCGATGGACCGGCCTTCTGGGGGAGTTGCCCCCAGCCTTACGGACAGTCGGGTCGGTCCACCCGCTGGGGGAGCTACCCCAAGGCTTAGGTAGATCGATGGACCGGCCTGCTGGGGGGAGTTGCCCCAGCCTTATGGACAGTCGGGTCGGTCCACCCACTGGGGGAGCTATCCCCAGGCTTACGGTAGATCGATGGACCGGCCTGCTGGGGGAGTTGCCCCAGGCTTACGGACAGTCGGGTCGGTTTACCTGCTGGGGGAGCTACTCCCAGGCTTACGATAGATAGATCGATCGGCCTGCTGGAGGAATGCCCCCAGCCTTACGGACGACCCTTGTGATTAACCTACTGGGGGAGTCGCCCCCAGCCTTACAGTTGACCCTTGTGATCGGCCTGCTGGGAGAGTCGCCCCCAGCCTTACAGTCGATCTTTTTGATCGGCGCGCTGGGGGAGTCGCCCACATCCTTACGACCGATCGTTATGATTGACCCGCTGGGGGAGTCGCCCCCATCCTTACGGTCGATTGTTATAATCGACCCACTGGGGGAGTTGCCCCCAGCCTTACGGTCGATTGCTGAGTCTGATACGATGGGAAGGAGCATGCTTGCTTCAATGAGGAATAGCTTTTCATTCTTTGAATCCGAGAGTACATTCGAAAGGAAATAAGCAGGGAAGATAAAGGCGAGCTAATCTCGCCTGGGGGAGGAGCTGCGGCTGATTGTCCTGCCCTCTCACTCAATGATGTGTAGAGTGGCCTGGACGACATTCACCTTCTTTCCTTTGTCCATCTGTCTGGACGTCCCCTCTTCAGGGTTGCCATTGGATCGTCGACAAAGTTCTTTAGGTGACCGCGGCTGACCAGTTTCTCTATGTCCCTCTTCAGGTACCAGCAGTCGTCGGTGTCATGGCCGTTGTCTTTGTAGTACTTGCAGTATTTCTCCTCGTCCCTTCCACCTTTCTTCATTTTCGGGGGTGGCCTACCAAAGAGAACCTCTTTCTGAGCTTGCGTTAGGATGACGTCCGGAGTGGCGTTCTGCCTGGGGGGTCGTGCCTCCTCCTTGCTCTACTTTCCTTTTGCCTTCTTCTCCTGTCGATGTTCGTCCGGCTCGCGGCGCTCGCTTTCGTCTCGCTTGGAGCCCCCGCCTGACCCCCGTAGGGAGACCCCCTTCCTCCGCTGCCAACGCCTCCTCCGTCAGCATGTAATGCTCTGCCTGTGCTATTACCTCAGCGAGGTCCCTCGGGGGCTCGTTGTGCAGCGACTTCTTTAGGCCCCTGTGTCGGAGCCCTTTCTTCATGGCCGTTTTCACGACCATCTCGGGACAGCTCTCCACATTCAGTCTCTCGGTGTTAAAGCGACGCATGTAGCTTCTCAGGGATTCACTGGGGCTCTGCACCATATTGAACAGAAGCTCCAAGTCCGGCTTTATCTGCCAGCTGGCCATAAACTGCTTGCAGAATTTCTGGGAGAGGTCCTTAAAGTTGTTGATGGAGCGGTTGGGGAGGCTATGGTACCATTTCCGGGCGGATTTTCAGATAATGGAGTAGAAACCTCGACAGAGCAGGGCGTCGTTGGCTCCTTGGAATGCCATAACCCCTTCGTAGTCCATCACATGGTCTTCTGGGTCCCCCGTACAGTCGTACTTTTCTAAAGTCGGCACTTTGAATCTGGATGGTACTCGTGCGTCGGTAATGATCATGGCTAACGGGCAGCAGTCGTCCTTGGAGGCCCCAGGACCTCCCCATGCTTCGGCATGAGGGCCGAGGCCGAGGCAGGCTGATGGGGGTTCGAGGGGAGTCTGCTCAGAGCCCATCCGAACCAGGGATAGGAGTTAGTCGTCGAGCACTTTTCCTCTCGCGACGGTTCCCCCAGCTCCTATGCCTCCTCCGACAGGGGCTCTCGCTCTGATTCGGTTGGTCTTCGATGGTTCGACGGTCGGGTGATCGTCGGTGTATCGAATGTGGTCGTTGAGACAAGGCTGTGGTTGACTCGTCTTTAGCCCGCTCGGGCCCTCCGTCCACCTCATCCTGGAGTGAGGTGGGTGTGAGGGATCGCATCGGGACAAAGTTTGGAAGGTGAACCGTCGCTCTGGGTTGGCAACCTCGCCACCGTGGTCGGTGACCACGGCCGAGCGCAGAGGTTGGCTGAGCCCCCGCTGATCGGGGATGGCAGCTGACCCTTCTTCCGGGAGACATGGGCCGCCCGCGAGCTGTTGAATCGCCGCGGCCAATGTTCGGAGGTGGCCATTGGTCTCCTATGCGAAGAGGCGGAGCTACTCCTAAGTCACCGAGCGCGAGTCACTGGTGCCCCCAGAGGTGCGGCTGTGATGGTTCTCGGGTGGGATGTAGTCGCCTTCCTCATGGATGAGGGGCATGCGTCCAATGTCGTTGCAAGCTGGCTCCATTTCAGTGATGTGGTTATTCGACGTGGGTGTTTATTTGCTTTCCACAGATGGCGCCAGATGTTTTGTGGTGTTTTCTTACCACTGAATCGTTGACTAGAGGATGGGAGGTCAACGTGGTCAAGGGGGACACGTAGGACCTCCAGGATCGATTGAAGGCATGGTCGCTCAGTGAGGGACGTGTAGATCCTCGTGTCGGCTTGCCGAAGGGTAGCCTCGACAAAGCGACAACCTCCTGGTGGTGGAGATGAGCAGACTCAGGGACGAGGACGCTCGGCTTTGGCTAGTAGACGCTGAGGGTTAGCCTCGACGTCGCTGGATCTGCTCGACCTGAATAGATGAGGAAGCTCGTCAATGGTCAGAACTTGGTTCCTACCAAGTCCCCTCCGATGCCTAAGTCAGAATGGATCTGAAGGGAGCTCGGCGGGATCGGTATGGCTCACAGGAAGGCTGATACGCTTGTCCTAGGACCGAGCTATGGAGAGGAAATGTAAAGTGGAAGACAAAGTCGTATGGGTAGAATACCTCCGGGTTTCGGTATCCAAGAAGTGGCCCTTTGGTATGCCGCCCCTCGAGTCCTTTTATAGGAGTCCTCCCACGTTCGCTCCCCATCAACGTCCCATCCTTCTGACCCCATGATCCACCTCTTTGATGGCGTCTTTATGGGTCATGAAGGTGGGCGTAATGGGGCCCCTTAATGGTGATTAAGGGGGCGTGCTTTTTAGGAGAGCGGTTAGCTCTTGCTAATCGTGGGCTGATGGGGGCGTCTGCTTCGATCGAGACCGACCCGACTCCAAGTCTTCATGGGGGCCTCGTCGTTGGGCCCGCTCTCCTTCAGGGCCGCCTGCTTACGATGTGTGGGTCACCCGATCTTGGGCCATCTCAAAATGGTCGTATCAAGATGATTTGTGCATTTTGCCTTGTTGACATGCATCACAAAATTGTGTATGATTAAAAGAAATATTTGGTATTCATGAAACTAATTTGTGCTTTGAAATACATGTAATATATTTGAAATTAGTGTATCCAAAACGTTTGTGCCATAAAAGTGTATTATCTGTGGATGCTAATAAATAATGATTATGTGTAGTAAGTTTCATGCTTAGAATATATATATTATTCATACGATTACCTTGAAATAATATATTAGACATATTAAAATTATATATGTTTCGCGCATTTTTTTCTAAAATTATTTTAAATCTTTATCGCGTACTTGACTAATGGATAGAAGGTTATTAATACAACCCCTAAAATGAGCCGGGGGTAGGCATGCTGACCAATGGGCCCAAAATCGTGTCGGGGCCTGGCCCAAAAGGGGGCTCAGGGGTGGGTCGGAGTATAGCAGCCCAAGATCGCCATCTGACAGGCGGTTGACCCCACTCAAAGGGGGAAACTCTCCTCAGATCACGCCCGCCTTGATCACCATTGAAGCTGCCATTACATTCACCTTGATCGCCATTCAAGGGACCATCAATGCAGGCGGACACGAGGGGAGGAATAGTAAACACCATGAAGGCGTTGACATGCGGGACTTGTTGGGAGCAACGATCTAGGGAGCTTGGTTTGATGATGACAAACATGTCGTTATATCTAACGTGTGTGCTTAGTGTGTTTCAGGCTTGGCGAAACAATATACTTTCACTATTTGACGGAATTGCTATTCGTATAGCATATTAGGAGAAAGGGAGTGTGTGCACAAAGAAGTTTGACTTGGTCAATATAATAGGAGATGAAATCTATTTGAGATTTGGTCAAATCAATTAGGGAGATGTGTTGCTACCCATTTCCTATTCAAACTTCAATTCAATCCCAATACAAATTTTCCATCCCTTAACTCTAGGGATTCTCTTTGATCTTTATTGATTCCCTCCTAGTCCTATATAAACCATCCTCAAAGCAACCCTACGAGGGCGCGGCAACAAAAATTAGGAGATATCAGCCAAAATCAAATTAGGGGATAGGAGAAGAAATTTTTAAGGAGAAAGGTCGTGCCTAATCCCATATAACCGAAATTTATTTTGGCAGCCTTTGTTTTCTCTTTCCCCAAGAACAGAGAATTGCATCTTCAATGCAAGTACAAAGAGAGAGGCATTATTTGTTTTAAAATCCAAGAGCCTTCAAAAATCTCCAAGCCCCATCAAAAGAGAGTGCTGCACATTCGTGAAGGCCAGCATTTTCGAAAATCAAAGAGGTATCTTTTTTTTGCAGGTCCATGTACTGAGGAGCTTGTGCATCTCATTTGCTTGTGCATCCGAAGCACATAATCAAGAGGACTACCGCACAAATCAAAGGACCGAAATCATCCAAGGGCCAGATCGAATATTTCCAAGAGCACACAAATCATATTGTGTTGCAAACAAAGGAAGGCCAGAATTATTTGTTAATCTGCAAACGCCAAGCCTGCACAAACAATGCTCATCATCAATTGGTGACAGCAGATTCTTTTGTCAAGGGCCGGCCTGTACAAACAATTCCCAACCGAAGTTCTTGAGAGAACCGGGTGCAACTGTCAACAAAGCTAAATATTGGGCATAAGTACCCGAGTTCTTGCTGACTGAAGGAATTAAGGGCCAACAAGCTTGCTGCTATGAAGAACACATTATTGCCGTGAGTTTCAAGGATCAAACAAATTGGTGGGAGGCAACGTGCACAAAATTGAAGGGACAGGCCGAACTGTTCAAAGGGAAGTAGCAATAAAAAAAATTAATACTCATGTTTCTTCTCCACTAACTTTGGTTCTAAGCTTTAATCACAATTTTTACATGCCTTCCAATATTCCCAAGAGCCAATCTCATTTCACAAATTCCTAGGGAAATCAAAGAGACCGAATTTTGTGTGGAGTTGTTTCTTTTGTTTGCATCTTAAAAAAAAATCTCTCAGGGCCGAAATAATTCCTTGTGGTATTTTTGTGTGCAACTTCTTTTAAAGTACAAGGGCCGAAATTTTTTAACCCTCTTCTCTTCATCAAAATTAGGAGAGAGAGAGTGGGTTTTTGTTTTTTTTATTTGCTTTATCACACATGATTCTATAGGGTCAGCTGGCACAAAATTGTTTCTGAGAACATATCGTTGTTGTGCTTTGATAAGTTTTTAATACAGTAACTCTTTAAGACAAAAGAGCATCAGCGGACCGCAAGATAAGGAGGAGACCAGAGACACGCATCATTGAATTTTCTTTGAGAAATCGTGAATAGCCAACTGCCGCAACTTTCAGTTTTTGGAAAGGCGCAAGTTTCATAGTGAGGGAGGCAAATTATCGAGGGGACATCAGAGACTACTACTTGTCAGACGAGATCTGACCAGTGCTTATTGACGAGGACATCGTCGCTACACAAACTGAGATTTCTAAACTCTATTTATTATTATTTTGTGTAGTTGTGTTAGATCCTCGTAGGGGAAACTTTACCTATCTCTGTGGACTATTTTGGGACTTGTCTAGTTGGGACTAGACAAGTGGGGCCCAGCTAGTTTGGGACTAGCTGGTAGAAAGCTTTGCTAGGATTGATAGTGAGAGGAAACACTGTGTGTGTGGTACTGAGAGTCTGGCGAGTGTAGAGGCGTAGAGGGTGCTCTGAGCGTGCTCTAACTTGTGACTTTGTACATATTGCACTATTCAATCTAGTATTAGCTTTGGGGGCTGGAGTAGGTCGTTGGGACGACCGAACCAGGGTAAATCTGCTGTGTACTCTGTGTCTGCTTTTCATTACTCTCGTTGTGCTTTTAACTGCGTGTGATTTCTCGTGGGTTGCACGAGAATTTTTTTATTAGCCTATTCACCCCCCCTCTAGGCTAGGATCCAGATCCAACAGGACTCCTATAAGAGACCCGAGTAACAGAACGCAAAGGGACCGAATTTTGGATACTTGACACCCAGGTATACCAAATCCTCACAGACATTCTGCCACCTCATATTTCTCATCCATAGCTCGGCTGAGAACTCGAGCTTGGTCTCTCCGTGAACAAAGTTCAATTCCACCGAGCATTTGTCATACCATGTCTGGCTTAAGCATCGGAGGGGATTTGATCGGAACCAAGGTCCGACCCCCCTGACGAGCTCTTCGTTTTACAGATCGAGGAAGATGTCATCTCGCCGAAGCTTCCCTTTGGCGTCCCATCGCCCGGATCCGAACACCCTCGTCCTAAAACTTGTTCATCTTCGAGGTAAACTTGACGGGCCTTCCCAACCGCCAAGGGGCACGCCCCCAACTGCGCTCAACCGTGGTCGTAAACCATGATGGGAGAAGCCCCAATCGAGAGTGGCGGTTCACCTTGCCGAACCTTTCTCCTGCGCGGTCTCAGACCCATACTTCCCTTAAAAATGAGGGGGCACAAAGAACCGAATGTACTGGGGATGAGCCAACTGTGGCCTCGTCCAAACGATCCCAATCGACCCGGGGCGGTTGTCCGGCCACGGTGGACCGATGGGGGCGGAGCAGGAGCCCGCGTCGAAAGAGGCAGAGGAGTCGAGAGGAACGTCGCCGAAGGGGGAACGCTTGGCAGCCAACACCGATTCCCAGCCGGGACAGCCGCAAAGGCAGTCCCTCCCACGCCTCCGCCAGTCTACCCAAACCGTGTAACGGTCGGTATTGAATAATATGTATTTTGCATGTATTCTATCTTTTGTCTTGTGATCTTCTGTATCTTATACGTATTCGTATTACATACGTCGTTTAATTAGCTTTATATACTTATATACGCATTTTAATTAGCTACAATTGAATATAAATCTATTATTATATGATTTCATTATATAATTATTTCAAATTCAAATTCAAATTTCCCTTCCATATTTAGATATGAGACTTTTTCCCCTATGTTAAATGACAATAAAACTCTAATTTAATTACAATAATTTCATTGTTCTTTCCATTTCTTCTAAGCTTTAAACCCTTCCATTTTTACACCAAAACCCTAACCCAAAGCAATTAGCCGCCACATTTTTTTTTGTTCTCCTTTTATATTTTCGTATGCATGCAACCATATCCAAGCTTTCAACTCACAGACCCTACAAATAATCAAAACCAACCCCTAAGATGACGTGCGTTTATATTTCATATATTCACACACGTCTTCCTTTGTGTTTTTCCGCTACTTTCCACCGTCTTGTATTCGTTTTCTCGTGTTTTCGTGTTTTCTTTCACTTTTCCGTGTTTTTGTATGTTTGCAGGAGTTTACTGGCGTAGGGGACATAAAACGACGATATCATGAGTCCCCGGAGCAACAGAAGGAGTCACGCGTGATCCAGGGGGGTAAAACGACGAAGATCGCATCTTTCAGCCCCCCACCCGATCGGTTGGACACAGCCAACCGATCGGGTGATGCATGCGTGCACGACCCGGTTAGCCACTGAAGCAACAATGGTATCAACCGACTGGGTCGTCGACCGGTTCAACCGACTGATCTCTCTGGAAACTGGAGCTGAAACTCAACCGATCGGGTGATCTTCACCCGATCGGTTCACCTGTAGCCGTTTCCCCAAAGAAGACGACCCGGAGAGCTCACCCGACCGTCAGCAGACCGTGCCAAAACGTCCGAAGTTACTGTATTTTGGGCAACAATTCCAACCGATCGGTTGATTTATCAACCGATCGGTTCACCCGACGACGATCAAGATCCAAACGACGAGCAGCTTCCATCAACCGACCGTGTCGTCTGACCGGGTGAAGTCTCGAAGATGGCTGCCGAAGTTCACAACAGGTCACCCGATCGGGTGATTCTTCACCCGATCAGGTGATGTCGTTTTCTATATATACAGAACCTAGGTTTCCAGATTCGAGAGTTGTTATTTTTTGCTTTTTTTGCTCTCTTGACGGCTGTAATTTTCTAGATGTTTGTAAGTTGTCTGATCTTTACCAAACTTTAATATGGTGTTATTTGCATTGCTCTTACTACTTTTCAATCACCTGATCATGTTTTTAACGGTCGATTTTGATTTAGATTGCTTTTTACCTAATATGTGTGAGTAGTTCCCAAATCTGGGATTTCGGTGGAATCCCCTTCTTGGGTTCTCCCCGATGCGTCCATAGGATTAGGAAATCGATAGGGATTAGGAATCTAACGGTTACGCGGGGTGTTTTATTGTCATCGATGGGAAAAAGACCGCCTTAGACCGTTGGGCCAAGGGGAAATAAACTTGGCGGTTGACTCCCTAGGCATAGCTCACGCCCTTAGCGTAGACGTCGAATCCTAGCGCGCGGGAGCGGCAGGATGAGATGTTGGGAGTTATCGTTGCGATCTTAGTGCTCCTGGAGTCTGTCAGTGTTAATGGACATGGGAATGCTCACTGACCGAACCTGGGAAGTCCGGCGTATCATCCTGGGCACCGACCGGAATATCGGGCCCATGGGACGCTGGTACCACTCTTAGAGGTAACGTCTCACCATTAGACCTTAATTCTGATCGTTATCCTATCCGTAGGCCGTATCGGTGAGAATCACACGATATGGTGGAAACCGAAGTCCCGGTTTTTCCCTTTATATTGTTTACCCCTCGCTTTCTATTTTCCGTGACAACCCATCATCCGATTCGGGCTAGCTCGCCAATGGGGTGAATTTGGTCCTTCTTGACACAAGCACAACCACGCCTCCCTGAGTTCGACCCCCAAGCCACACTACAACACCATGCACTTGTGGTTATAAATATTTAAATCTCACGCCCCCAATCATATATTGCACACATCTGACATGCCAAAACGCGGGGGACGTCAAGCTTTATGGCACCGTTACCGGGGAGGCAACGTGCTTGTTATTCTAGGATCTCATAAACCCTTGAGTCTAGCTCACATCTCTATCTCGCGATAATTTTCGCATTCTTCTTTTTCCATTTCTATTTTATTTTCTTATTTTTATTTTTTATTTTTATCGGTTTCTTTCCCACTTTTCGCTTCACGGGTGTTTGTTGTTTTTAATGCGCAGGAGTTCAAGAAGTCTCGACGACTTGATTCCCGTTGATCCGGAGATAAACGCCACCCTAAGGCGTTTAGCCACAGAGAAGCGAAGAAGAGAAGAGCCTGAAACCATGGGGAGAACACCCCACCTCACAAGTCCCTGCTGGAGTACTCGATGCCATCCATCGAGTCCACCTCCGCTATCCGTCCTCCTGCTATTACGGCGCAAAGCTTCGAGCTTAAGCTGTCTTTGGTGACATGGATCCAGTAGGATCAATTCTCGGGGGCACCCATGGAGAGCCCCATCGAACATTTGGACTCGTT
Source organism: Scilla litardierei (assembly GCA_030789695.1). Classification (NCBI taxonomy): domain Eukaryota; kingdom Viridiplantae; phylum Streptophyta; class Magnoliopsida; order Asparagales; family Asparagaceae; genus Scilla; species Scilla litardierei. The sequence goes on from CM061141.1 coordinate 42,008,407, forward strand.
CTTGGAGAAATGTGACACCTTCTGGATAAATGGTGTCACAACCGAGTCGATCCGTCTGAAGCTATTCCCCTTCTCTCTGTAAGATAAGGCCAAGCTGTGGCTTAGGGGGAAGGACCCAAATACGTTCAACACTTGGGAGAAGCTTTCAAACGCTTTTCTGATGAAGATCTTTCCTCCGGAGAAGACCATGAAGCTGAGGAGTGAGATCTCCTCCTTCTCCCAGGCCAACCACGAGTCCTTGCATGAAGCTTGGACGAGATATAAGAAAATGCAGCAAATATGCCCTCATCATAAGCTTCCGAAATGGCAGATAATTAATCTGTTCTACAACGGATTGAGGGATGACTTGAAATCTTCCATGGACTCCGTGGATGGAGGGTCCTTCATGTCCAAGAGTGAAGAAGATGCCGGACAAATTCTAGAAAATATGGCATCAAACAATGAGCGGTGGTGTGACGAGAGATCCACACCTAGATCTGGGGGTATCCACAGGTCGAGGACGTCGACAAATTATCCAGTAAGTTTAACTTACTGTCGACCCAGATCTCCACATTGATGGTAGGAGCCGGTGGTGCCAGTACACAACATATTGCGGCGGTGGAAGCCGAAGTCTATGGAGAATTCGACGGTGGTGACATCTCACCACCGTTGGACCAAGCGAGTGCACTGTTCTACAATCCTACGGGAAATGCGCCGTATCCACCACGGACTAGATCTAACCAGGCCTACTCTCTGAACAACCGGAACCACCCCAACCTTAGCTACCGGGCACCGTATCAACAGTCGCCGCCTCAGCAGCAGCAACAACAGATATATCAGCCTGCTAGGCCACAGCAGCAGTAGTTTCAGCAGCAGCAGTTTCAGCAGCAGTAGCCTCCACAACAATATCAGCAATATGCTCCCAGGAATCAGCAACCAGTTCAGCAGCAGCAGCAATATGGCCAACAGAGGGCCATCTCTCCGGTTGAGTCCCTTTTGACTCAATATATCACCAACCAGGAGAAGATAAATTTGAAACTGGAAATGGGACACCGGGCTCTCACGGACAAAGTAATCCAGCTGGGTTTACAAGTGGCGAACCTTTCAAGGTCGTAAAACTTATTGCCGCCACAACCGAAGGTGAACCCGAGGGGAGCAAACCAAACTTTGGCACTCACGCACGAGCATGTGAATGTGTCTGTTATCGTGTTGAGGAGCGGAACGCAAATCCCCACAAGAGTGCCCCGAAAGGAACCGGAAGCACCATTGGTCGTGGAGCGACCAATTAAAAAATTGAATGACGCCGGTGCTTCGTCGCCAAAGCGAACAACTCCGGAGGGAGTTCCTGACAAGGAAAAGAAGAAAAACGAGGAAGGGAGCCTCAAAGTGTTGAAGCCCGTTGTGCCTTTTTCACAACGGCTAGCCCAAGCCAAGATAGATGAAAAGTATGGAAAATTCTTTGCCATGGTCAAGGATCTAAGCTTGCAAATCCCCTTCATCGAAGCTATCGAGACGATTCCCTCCTACGCCAAATTTCTAAAGGACTTAGTGACAAGATGGTCCAGAAAGGAGAAGGTCGTATTGACGGTGGAATGCAGCGCTCTCATTCAGAGAGCAAATCCACCTAAGCTTAAAGACTCGGGGAGTTTCTTTATCCCTTGTGCGATCGGGGAAGTAAATATCCATCGTGCGCTCGTCGATCTTGGAGCGAGCGTCAGTTTGATGCCCCTGTCGCTGTATAAGAGGATAGGAATGGGTGATTTGGAGCCCACCGGAATGACCATACAGCTTGCAGACTGATCGGTCAAGTATCCGGTGGGGGTTGTAGATGACCTCCCTGTCAACGTAAGTGGGGTGCATGTGCCTGTGGACTTCGTTGTCATGGACATGCCTGAAGATGCATACACCCCCATCATTCTTGAACGGCCTTTCATGGCCACTGCCGACGTTTTGATAGATGTGAAGAATGGGAAGCTTTCCCTTAACGTCGGCAACGAGAAAGTCGAATTTGACTTGGGGTTGTCAATGAAGCACACCGATCCCCCGGATGATCCAAGATGCAATGTGCTGGAGTTAGAAGAAGAGAGAGCTGTGGAGGAAAGCTCCTGGGAAATTCTTTCGAGAAATGCCCCCGATAGCATGGAGGACTCAGAAGAACGTGACGGCCCGAAGAATGATGATGCTGCTAGGAAAGCGGATGCAGCACACACGATCCCGCCCGGATTTCAGAAGGCTCCTCCAACGAGGAGGAAAGGGAAAGAGCCCATGGGGCTCACCGGTGACGAGATCCGAATCCTGAAACGCGTGGCGGTGGACGCCAACATGAGGGAAAATACCCCGGATCCTGTCAACAAAGGGATGGTCGTCGAGCAAGTTTTCTTCTCACCGCCGACGACACCGAAGGCCGCCAACTCTGAAGCTAAAGAGATGCCGACCTTAGGGCATCACCCCCGTCCGCCTTGAGTATCATCCACGGGCGTCGAGCAAATGACGTTAAACAAAAGCGCTTCATGGGAGGCAACCCATGCTCTAAACTTTTATCTTCGTTTTTAGGATTTTTATCACCTTTATCTTTTCTATTTTAATAATTAAATTCAGCCGCGAGATCATCCGTCGAGGAACTTAGGCCATTCGTGAATTTTTGCAGGAAACAAGCCCTCACCCGATCGGGTGGTTATTCAACCGATCGGGTGAGACGTATCAGACGATGGCCGTATCTGCTCTCCTTGCGAACCGGTCGGGTGAAGCTAAGCGTGACCGGGTGGCAGACCGTGTGAGCTGAGCAGAAGTCTCGGGAATTTTTCGGAAATGATCAACCGATCGGGTGAAGCAAGGCATGGTCGTGTGACGGACCAGGTGAGCTGTACTAAACTTTCAGGAAAAATTTTGAAGCGGCGAACCGATCGGTTAAGTTCCTAACCGATCGGGTCGCCTGTAGCCAACTTTCAGCAAAAATTTCGACCTAAAAGTCAACCGATCGGGTGATATTTCACCCGATCGGTTTGACTTAAACTCTATATAAGCCCGACCCCCTCGCCCGTTCATCTCCCTCGCCTGACCCCGATTACCTCTCAACCGATTGGACTTCCTCTCCCTCGCCCGACCTCGTTCCTCACTCAACCGACCGCAACCCCTCCCAATCGATCTCTCCCCTCTCTTTTTCCATCTCTCCATCGATCTTTCCCCCTTTCTCTTTGATTTCACCCCCACACAAACCCTAATTTCCGCCCTAACACCGTCATTTTTGAAAGTTTGCTGAAAGTAGTTGACGCGGCTTCACACTTCTCCCCGTTGCGTAGCATTGGGACATCTATGAGCAAGGATCATCATCTCATTTGGGTAACTTCGCCCCTTAACTTAATTTCATATTTTGCCCTAGAATTTTGATTTGCTTGATTTTGTTAGTGTGCATTCATCGCATTTCGCATTCTCCCACATACACACACTCTAACATGGCCAAAGATAAGGATAAGGGTAAGGCCATCATACGAGAGGAGGGGTCATCTCGCAATAGACGCAAAACTACACGTCCACCACACCCACGCCCTCCTCCTACACAGCCTGCACAGCCCCCACCCCAACCCCAACCTATTGTCCCAGTTGAGGACCCACTGATGGGCCCGCATGGCTACCACTTTAGGAACCAGGAAAACAAAGACTTTTACCATAGGCTTGATGCTCGGGGGCATCTATCGACCAAGTTTGCCCACACCCAATCGTTTATCGATCTCGGTGTATTCACTGAGGTCGAGACCCTCTTCGCAAACTTAGGTTGGTTGGCTTTCCTAAACGCCTCGGCGGTGTCCTACCCCTCCCTCACACTCGAATTCTTATCCACACTTGTCCGTGAGTCGGGGTCGATGGTCATCTTTAGGGTCTGCAATAGAACCATTCGCACCCACCTAGACACCATCAATGACATCTTCGGTTTCCCCATCCTGGGGAACGACGCTATACGTTCTTAAGGGTATCCCCCGAGTTTGACGTCAATCTGTTCTGGTTCCGCCTCACCCTGCACCCTCGCTACCCCCGAGGTAAGGCCAAGGCCTCCTCCATCATTCACCCCGTTTTCTGTCTGGCCCACCGTATCATTTCTTGCACGTTTTTCCCCAGGGATGAGTCAGGCACCGTGACCATCCCTGATCTCTTCATTCTGTGGGCCATGACCTTTTTCTTTATCCGCGGGGATGACGGGATTTCTTTTAGGGCCCCTACCATTCCCGTCCATGCCGACTAATGGCTTATACAAAAGCTTATTGAGATTAGCCGAGCCGGCAAGGGCAAGCTTTGTTGCGGGGGCCTTATCACGATCATAGCTTCTGCTCCTGGGTATAATATTGTCATCCCCCGAGATCTTCCCGCTGCCGCAGGACCCTCACGTCTAGACCTCGACGTCATGCGGCATATTCATATGATTAAGCCCCGCCCCGATGGCCGTTTCACCTTCCACTACGGCCACCCCCCAGCTCCCTACACCATTCTGCCCAACCCCGCTCGCATGATCATCCATCTTGTGGTAGACTGGACCTTCCTGCCTGATCCTGAGTTTCTTGGGGGTTGCGTCTTCCATTCATCCCGGGCGCACCTAGACCACCTTCCCCTGCCGCCCACTTAGGCGAGCAGGACATCCCTGTGCACCGTGATGACCATGGGGCTGGTCCTAGTCATGTCATCCCAGCTTCCGTCCCGATCCCCACTGTCGCCACCTCTCCAGTCTGCACTACCACCTCCTCCTCCTTCCATCGAGCCACTTCCGCTCGTCTCGCTCTTGAGACTGAGCTGGCTTCGCTCCACGCTGTCGTCTAGTCCTCCACCTCCTCGGTCCCACCCCCTTCGATTTTCTCTCACCCACGTTTCCTCACACTTGAGAGGAACGTGGCCGCCATCCTCCTCCTTCTCACTCACGTCCACAGACCACCCCCTCCCACACCTCACCCCTCACCCCCACCTTCACCGCCTCGATGATTTTCACCTCCCCCATCACATTCTTCACCTCCACCATCACCACCTAGGTGACCATCCCCTCCTATCACTACTTCCATCCCCGCTACCTCATCTACTCCCACCGTTTCCATTCCCTTAAATATCGCCCCCTCAGCTCCACTACCCTCCACTTCCGTCACTCCATACGTGCAACGTAAGAAATTGCAAGTGCGTTCCCGATCACTTCCCCCACCATCCTCACCTACCCTCGTACCTCCTTCATCCTCGCCTACCCCCATACCTCCACCACCCACCACCACCTTGGTCGCCATTTCACTCCCACTCACCGTCATTACCTCCACACCACCCATCGTCCACACTTCCTCCACACCCACTGATCCCTCACCTCGACCACTTTCTCCGCTTCTCCGCACACCTGTCACTTCACCCACCCACACCGCATCCCCCACTTCTTCCGCCGAGGATGATGAGGTTGTTTCCTCTTCTACTTTTTGATTTCATTTTTGTTTTATTGACGTCCCCCTTGCTCATCTCTGCATTTTCATGATCACATCATTTCGCTAGCCTTGTCACGTCTAGTTTGGGAGATGTCAAATCTTTCTGTTCGCTGTCGTGTATCGTTTTTCTTTGTGTGTTTGTTTATTTTTCGTGTTGAGTGATTTTCTTTTTTATTTTCTGTTTATATGTCGTGTGTTGTGATTTTTATTTTTATTCTTATTTTCAGTTTCGTTTGTGCGATTTTCTTGTCTTTCGTGTCTTTTTGTGTCGGTGCGCATTCCCCCCCATTTTCATTGCTCTCCCGTATTTACTTTTATTGCATTGAGGGCAATGCAAGCTTCATCTTGGGGGAGTCGCACTTTGTGCGTCATTTGCGTCTTTTTCTTCGTTTTTTTGAGTCGTTTTTCTCCGTCTTTCTCTTTTTCTTTTTCTTTTCTTCTTTTTTTATCTCTTTCTTCTTGAGATGAACCCTATGATGAATTGCCACAAAAATCACACACACACCTAGCATGGCTTCGATAATCACATTCACTAACCCTAGGAAGTCGAGTCCTCTTGCATTTCATGCATCGTGGGTCCATTTTGCTTTTTTGTGAGTCGTGTGTCGTGACTAGTGTTTGGTGTGCTTCTACTTTGTGATTGAGTTTTATATACCTGTCCAGGAATGACCCCTAGATTATCATGCTTCGATTTGAATATGCGGTATTTGCCTATCTTATCTGCTTCTGTATGCATGAATATACATATTGTATGCTTCATTTCGCATGTGTCGGGATTCCACAGTTAGGACCGGGATAACCCATTTTAGCCTATGCTCTGATCAGCGAAATATCTCCCTTGCCCAAGTGTTTAGAATCCGACTTCTTTTTATTTTTACTTTGTGCAAATCCCCTCGTCGTGTACCGTTCTCCCACTTGGGAAAGTAAACATGTTTATATCCCAATATCCAAAAATCCAAAAAAAGAGAAAAAAAAGGGGGAAAAATATGTATAGCCAAAAAACTAAAAAAATACAAATACCCAAAACCCAAAAATTACAGTGTGAATATTTTTCCTATCTACCGAGAATAAAGGGAAGGCGAGAGTTTGCACCGAGTGTTCTACTCCACATCATCTCAACCCCCATCGTTTTCGAAAACACTTGGCTTAGGAACTTTTTAGCTATTATCTAGGCTATAGTGTGGTGATTTCCTTAACCCTAGTTGTGGAGTCCCTGACGCATGATATGTTTCGATTCTTACTCTATTCTAATGCATGCTTGAGCTATATATTCACCGCTTAATTCAAATCGAATCGATATTTGGGTCATTTCTTGGATTTGTGTATATGGAGCTTACTGCACGATGTAAATAGTGACACCGACTGCTAGCACACGACCACACTCACTCGCGCTTCACCGCGTGGACCCACGGCACTTGTCTGGACTCGTATTCCTTGGTTTAGTGATGTGATTTGGCGTTTGCTTGCTTGGTGTGACGTTTTTGATTTTGTTGGCCCTGACGGGCGATTTAGGATTTAGAGTCCTCTCTTTCTCTTTTCTCTCTATTTTTTTCCCTCCGAGCTCCTAATCTCACTCGTCTTCCTCGAGGACATGGAAGGGTTCAGCTTGAGGGATTTTGACGTGCGTTTATATTTCATATATTCACGCACGTCTTCTTTTGTGTTTTTCCATTATTTTCAGCCGTCTTGTATTCGTTTTCTCGTGTTTTCTTGTTTTCTTTCACTTTTTCGTGTTTTTGTATGTTTACAGGAGTTTACCGGCGTAGGGGACATAAAATGACGATATCATGAATCCCCAGAGCAACGGGAGGAGTCACGCGTGATACAGGGGTCAACCGACGAAGATCACATCTTTCAGCCCCCCACCCGATCGGTTGGATGCAACCGATCGGGTGATGCACGCGTGCACGACCCGGTCAGCCGCTGAAGCAACAAAGGTATCAACCGACCGGGTCGCCGACCAGTTCAACCGACTGATCTCTCTGGAAACTGGAGCGAAAACTCAACCGATCGGGTGATCTTCATCCGATCGGTTCATCTGTAGCCGTTTCCCCAAAGAAGACGACCCGGAGAGCTCACCCGACCGTCAGCAGACCGTGCCAAAACGTCCGAAGTTACTGTCTTTTGGGCAACAATTCCAACCGATCGGTTGATTTATCAACTGATCAGTTCACCCGACGACGATCAAGATCCAAACGACGAGCAGCTTCCATCAACCGACCGTGTCGTCTGACCGGGTGAAGTCTTGAAGATGGCTGCCGAAGTTCGCAGCAGGTCACCCGATCAGGTGATGTCGTTTTCTATATATACAGAACCTAGGTTTCCAGATTCGAGAGTTGTTATTTTTTGCTGTTTTTTCTCTCTCTTGACGGCTGTAATTTTCTAGATATTTGTAAGTTGTCTGATCTTTACCAAACTTTAATATAGTGTTATTTGCATTGCTCTTACTGCTTTTCAATTGCCTGATCATGTTTTTAACGGTCGATTTTGATTTAGATTGCTCTCTACCTAATATGTGTGAGTAGTTCCCAAATCTGGGATTTCGGTGGAAACCCCTTCTTGGGTTCTCCCCGATGCGTCCATAGGACTAGGAAATCGATAGGGATTAGGAATCTAACAGTTACACGGGGTGTTTTATTGTCATCGGTGGGAAAAGGACCGCCTTTAACCGTTGGGCCAAGGGGGAATAAACTTGGCGGTTGACTCCCTAGCCATAGCTCACGCCCTTAGCGTAGACGTCGAATCCTAGCGTGCGGGAGCGGCAGGATGAGATGTTGGTAGTTATCGTTGCGAGCTTAGTGCTCCCGGAGTCGATCAGTGTTAATGGACCTGGGAATGCCCACTGACCGAACCCGGGAAGTCCGTCGTATCATCCTGGGCACCGACCGGAATATCAGGCCCATGGGACGCTGGTACCACTCTTAGAGGCAACGTCTCACCATTAGACCCTAATTTCGATCGTTATCCTACCCGTAGGCCGTATCGGCGAGAATCGCACGATATGGTGGAAACCGAAGTCCCGGGTTTTCCCTTTATATTGTTTACCCCTCGCTTTCTATTTTCCGTGACAACCCATCATCCAATTCGGGCTAGCTCGCCCATGGGGTGAATTTGGTCCTTCTTGACACAAGCACAACCACGCCTCCCTGAGTTCGACCCCCAAGCCACACTACAACACCGTGCGCTTGCGGTTATAAATATTTAAATCTCACGCCCCCAATCATATATTGCACACATCTGACACGCCAAAACGCGGGGGACGTCATAAGACTCATCTAACAGCCACACAATCACATCCCTCTCCCGAAACCCTAGCCCCTAACCCTTCCACACGCGCAACCCCCGCTGTAGCACCCTTCACCCAGTGCCTCCCTTCCACGCCGGCGCCCCCCGGTGACCCACACGCAGCCAGGCCCTCACCGCTGAAACCACTCGCTGCACACCATCCGACTGCAGCCTTCGACCTTCGACTGTCGTGCCCAAGCCCGCATCTCCGAACCATCTCCCCTCAGCCACCTCCCTGCAACCCAGCCCAGCACCTCACCGCCCTCATCCTCTTCCCTTCGACCAACCTGCAACTCCTCTCTCCCCGCGCCCTCAGCCACCTCAACCTGTGACTCTCCTCCACCACTTCTCTCCGCCTGCAACAGTCCGAACGACCCCACTCCATACCGTCGTCCAGTCAGCAGCACCGGTGACCTCGCCTACAGTGACGCCGCACCACCATGCGCTCCTCCACGTGCCACCATCTCCAACCTGTAAGCACGCACGACACGAGGTAGGGTTAGTATCTGCACATTAGTTATTAAGTTAGTTGTTAAAGATCTGCATGTTAATATGTTAGTTATTAACGATATGCATGTTAATATGTTAGTTGTTAAAGATCTGTATGTTAGTTTTCAGTAAGTATGTTAGTATATAACAAATACGTTAGTAAATATATTATAACACAGTTAGTTTATAAATAATATTAGAAGAATATAAGGCATGTCAGCATGTTAGTATTATATGTAATGTTTGTATTATATAACAGTTAGTAATGATAACAAAATATTAGTTAGTAATATAAATAATGCTAGTATTAATATGAATACCAGCACAAACAACATGTTGGTTTTAATATAAATAATGTTAGTAATTAGATGTTTTGCTATTATGTTAATATTTACTATTATAAATCTGCATGTTAGTTCAGTTATTATAACAGTTAGTTTATTAGCATTGTTAGTATATATTGGTTCAGCATAATAACATGCTAGTTAAGATAATGTTAGTTTAATCTTAGTTAATAATATTAGTTTATAATATGAATTCTGTTAGTATGAATATATTACTATGTATTAGTAAAACATAACATAGTATGTAAGTTAGTTTTAATAGTTTAGCACTATATAAACTCGTACCATATTAAATGATTCTGTTAGCTTAAAAAGGTTAGCCCATACGCGAATCTATATGACACAGATAAATCGCGTCTTCCGTTGCGATCACCAGGACATCCACCATCGCCTCCAGGCAAGTATTTTATTGTAATTGAATGTTAGGACGAACTGCTTAATCTGATGCTAAAACTTTATCGGCAAAAGAATAACTTATTCTCGGCTTGTCATCAAATTGAACTAAACTGGATAGAGGGTATGACACAACCCTCGAGACATAAATAAGAACACATCGATTACAGATGGAAAGGAAACTAGTCGATGACTGGTTATGACACTTGGATGGGGTTGTTCCATTGTAGTAGGGTTCGTAGATGTAGCTTGACCACCTTACTGCTACCTTCATACCACACTAATGGAGGCAAGCATCTTGGCCATTTTCCAGGTTAGGGATGGCAAGAAGCGTCATTGTAAACTCCCGATGATAGGGTGCATCAAGAACATACTACCCACCCAGACATGGACTTACTACAAGCACAAATAACTGAAATACTCAACATGCAACTCCTTTTACTTTTGAACTGCAATTCATATGTTAACTTCAGCATGCTCATGTTTTACTTTATGCACTCATTATTCATAAATGTGTACTAATAATCTTTTGTTCTTCCCAAGTAAACTCCTTATTCTATTACTTTAAATAAATCTTGCCGAGCTATTCGCTGACATATATTTCAATATAATTGTGATATATATGTTAGGTTCAGAGTCTGATTACATTGAGGACACCGCTTCTAAGGATCTTATCTTGGAGGACGACCCTGCTGACCAGAGTTACGCGGATGCTGAGGTCCTCCCTACTGAAGAATAGAGAGAGAGAGAGAGAGCTGCTCTTAGTTTTTATTTTATTAGTTGTACTTGTTATCTTTCTGCTGTGTTTGATTTTCGTAGATTGTACGGCCATGCTAGGCCTAATTACTTTGTGTACTTGTTTTGAAAACTCTGGAATAAAAGTGAATTAAATATTTATGCTGCTCTGAGAATATTCGTATGCAAGAACCTGCCTATCTAAACACACGCTTATTGGGCTTAAGTCAAAGGAGAAAGAAATGAATAAAAGTACTTCTTCTTTGTTTTAAGCACACGCGGACCTGCTCGCATCCTCGCTCCCAAGTATAATGGAAAGTGTGATGTGACAGGTTTAAGTACTTCATCATCATCTGGTGGTACGATTTCTGACTCTCTGCATATTTGTGTTTTGAGTGCATATTGCATGACAGCATGCTTGTAGTATGAACATCGTGTCTTGGGGTTTAAACATTGACCTATGAAGGAAAAAAGAGTAGTTCTTTATCTAATTGCAATAATGATGGATATCAGAATAATGATCTTTGTAAATTATGATCAGATTTAGCTCCATTATGATCTTATAGTAGTATATTAGTCATAACACGTGCACATGTGCACGTGTACTGGGAAAAAATGGTCAGAAAGGGGCGAAGAATAAAAAGTGTGGGTGGGTGTGTGGGGAGGGTCCAAGGGCAAAAATGAAAATGTTCGAAAAGGGTGGAAAGAATAAAAAGTGTGGGTGTGTGTGTGGGGAGGGTCCAGGGGCAAAAATGCAAAAACCGGGGGCGTATGTGCAAAATTCCATACCATTTTGAGTTTTGGGTGGTTGTGTGCGGTGAGCAATTCTGAGTTTTGGGTGGTTGTGTGCGGTAACCCATGCACATGTGCACGTGGACTGGGAAAAAATGGTCGGAAAGTGTGGGGAAGAATAAAAAGTGTGGGTGGGTGTGTGGGGAGGATCCAGGGGCAAAAATGCAAAAATCGGGGTTGTATGTGCAAAATTCCACACCATTCTAAGTTTTGGGTGGTTGTGTGCGGTAAGCAATGCTCTCTTATCCCTCAAAATTTCATCTCTTATCCAATATCTCTTGTCCAAATTCTCTTATCCAATTTCTCTTGATAACATCCCTCTTTTGTAATATAGATACCACACATTAACAACAATATAAAGATGACACATAACAATATATGGATGGCACATCACATATGAACTATAATATAACACATTGCCGCACATATATGAGAATGTAACGATTGATCTCTTGGCACGCTTCGTAAGGAATAAGTTGGCATCGGGTTTTGGTGTATTTTCAACGCACTCAGAGTTAGTATTGCAAATCTTTGTAAATTATGGAACTGTATATTCATGACTCCCCAGGTTAACAGACCGTAAAGGCTTATCCTTACATTATTATGCTTTCTTAAATGATCAAGATACAACCATGTTGTATAGCTGTTTCTCATCTGTTCTTATTTATTTATCTTTTAACAGGATCTACCCAGTTTGGACAGAACGCAGGCTTGGGAGGCTTTGGTCCAAATCCAGATGGAAGCACATGGCAGCAAACACGACATACATTTGGAAGCAATACTTTTGGGACATCCAAAACCGTTGGTTCTTTTTGTGGCCTGGGCAAGGCTCAGTTTGGTGCCACGACTTCAGCATTTTCTACTTCAACCGACCAACATTTGGATTGACAAACAACCCAACATCCAGTGCCACAAACTCCCCAGCATTTGGATCTTTAACTTCAGTATTTGGTAGTATTAGTATGGCATTTGAGGTTTCAAGCAGTGGGACTAGTAGTAGTTTAGGAAATGCCTTTTGTCTTTGGAAAACCAAGCACTCCAAAATTTGGTTTCACTTGCACCCCTTCATTTAGATCATTTACCCCTCTCTCTCGGTACATCAACACAGTCTTTGGGTCCCCCTCAATCCACATCTGGTTGTGTGATAGTGGGAACTAGTTTATCATCATTCGGCACTTAGAGCTCCTCACTGGTGAGTTAACACTGTAGATACGACAGTTTCCATCTAGAAATGATATGATCTTATTTTGCATGTTTTATCGCATATTTTCATGACACATTTCACCCTCCAAATCTCTATTTTATACGCTTTTACGCTATTATTTGGAACAATATGACTTTCGGAGCGTTTATGCCCATTTCAGGGATTTGGAGCGATATTGGAGCAATTTGGAGTCAATAAGACGATCGGCGATATGAGAGCACCAAGAAGACTCATGACGACATGCTTGAGGTGCCAAAGAAGAAGACTAGAGGGAGAGAAAGAGAAAGGATCATCCAAGGAGCGACCGAGTCAGTTTCCCAGGCGACTCTGCCCGAGCAGCATCAGCTGCTCGGTCGAGCTGACACACAATTCTCGTAGAGGAAACAGATACACCCTACTCGACCGAGTAGGGTTTCTACTCGACCCGAGTCGTCGATTTCCAGAGCGACTACTTTGAGCTTCTTCCCAAGGCACTGTAGCTCGACCGAGTACAAAGGCCACTCGGTCGAGTAAGGCGAATGCCCAGATTTTCAGACAGCCTCTTACTCTTTTGAAATCTGCTATCATTCCAGGGAGCAAATTATTTTTCTCATATTTTTTATGGATAGTAGACTTCATGACAGTTCAATGCCGTCAAGAATGTGTCAATCGGAGGTCAGATAAAATCTTGAAAATTTCTGCAAGTTGACGCTGCAGTGCTGAAATCTGTACTCGATCGAGTAGCCACCTACTCGACCGAGCAGACCCTACTCGACCCGAGCAGACAGAGCAGTGTTTTTGGAGGAATTTCTTCCATATTGCTGACTCGATCGAGTAGGGGGCTACTCGACCGAGTCAACTGGGGCCCAGAATTTAAGTTGCGGCCAGAATTGATCTTGGGCACAAATTTCAGAGGGGTTTTGGGTTATTTGCTAGGGTTTTGAGGGGACTATATATATGAATTGTAGCTGTCATTAGAGGGGGCCTTTTGAGAGTTTTTAAAGAGTTCTAAGAAGTTTTGGAGACGATCTTTTGGGAGTTGGGCTATGCCATAGGCCCCTCTCTTGTATCAAGATAAATATTTTTTTCTCATTAATTCTATCGTTAATTCTTGGTGATTTCTTATTGTTTATCTTTCTTTGATGTATGCAATGAAATTTTCTTGTGTTCTATTATCTATTACTATGATCCATGAGTTTTTCCATCTAGGGCTAAGGGATTAGCCCATGGATTTTAGGATTTAGATGCAAAGTTAGGATTTTTATGATGCATTGGTAGAAAAGGGGCCGGCTTTGGTTGATCTAGCAAAGTTTTTAGGAGATCTTGCACTGAGAGCGTGCCCACAGTCGGTGGAATCATTTTGCTTAAGGAGTATCCTAGGAACTTAATTAGGGCGTTAGTGAATTCAATTAGGGCACGTGCTGCCTATCGCGAGAGCGGGGCGAATCACACGTGCCTTGACGGAATCTACCGACGAACTATAGTACCAATTGATGCTTACCGTAATTGTGTCAATGGGGGCCATCAAAGTACATCTCAACTCTAATCCACGAGAGTGGCGTGCGCCGAGATCATTCCGTCCACGAGAGTGGCGTGAATATTATCGATTCTTAATGCACGTGTCGTGTGCGCCTACGGGTTAATGCGATACGTTAGATTCATGGTCCTAAGAACCATGAATTCCACATCTTGGATGCCACAATCCCTATAAAACCAATGCAACGTAAGAGTCTTAACCATGCATCGACGTCTGACGATCCTATTGGTGAGTCCTAAAGCCCTAGTCCTTTATTCCTTTCTTTGTGGAGTTCCTTGTTTGCGACGTTGAGTGACACGACTTTCGTATCCATCACCATCACGACACTCCATAATCCATATCCACCAATAAATCCGCAAGTCTAACTCAACCTAGGAGTAGATAGTTAGTATAGCATCGCTTCCCCGTGTTCGATACCCTCTTGCCACTATACCATGCGCTTGCGGTTAAACGACATCATTTCGGAGTTAATTCCGGGCCGATGAAGAAACTTGCACTGGAAGGAGTTTAAAAAGCATATGAAACCTTGGACCTTATCTGTTTGCCTAATATCTATGGTTATTAGGAGAGGCGTAAATATCTTATGTTTCCAGGTGCTCAGAAAGAGGCGTTCGCTTTTGGTAGTCAAGGATTCCAACAGATAACGCATGGCGGCCAACAAGGAGGAACTAGGGTGGCGAAGCACAGACCAACTACTGCCGAGGATTTAGGGAGAGCGGCCAAAATCCTTCTGCAGTCTATATCAGCAATGCCAGTGTGCGAACATAGAAGTCATGAGGAACTTAGGTGGGATGATCATAAGCATGGAGATAAAGGTAAAAACCAGGGATGTAGATTACCCGATGTTGTCTCTTACAGTGTTCACTGTGAAAATCATTATAAACGCATTGCAACAGTCACTTCTTTATCTACAACATAGGCGTTTCAGATTAGGAATGAGAATTGGCATGCCCAAAGCCCAATTGAGCGCAAAATTGGGCATGCCAATTCACATTAATGAAGGATTTTTACATTAAGATGGGTATGGGGCATGCCAATTCGTATGAACATTACCGTTTTGTCAGTGTTAGTTGCAAAGCATGTAGTCTTTGGTAAGTGTCATTTTCCCCCATATTAGCTATCTTTTTGTGCGTGTGACTAAATTCCTATGTTTCATGTTTTATGTCAGGTGCTCACCGTTCATTGCATCTTCACCGATCTCTTTTAACTCTACTTCATCCACTTCACTTGGTATCTCATTGTTCCCAACATCATCCACTCTCTCTTTTACTTCCCCTTCTTCCACATCTCTTGGGGTTTCTAGCACCATTGGAGGCGGGTCGAATAATCCTATGTTCATCGGATCCAATGCACCTGGTTCAAGCCCGTCAACGGCTGTCTCTGGCACTCAGCTATCTTCGTTATCATGGTTCTCCTCTCCTAGCCATCGTCCATCCTTTTTATCACAGTTCTCGACTCCATCCATTGGGCAGACACCGTCTCCACTTGGACAATCTGTTGCAGGGCTTGAAAAGAGCTCCAGTTTCGCCCCGAATGTATCCGGCACAACAACTGGGATTGGGTTAAATAATCCAGCATCTTCAATGCTTCCTCTGGACAATCCAAGGGATTTTAGTCAAACAATTGTAAGTCAACCGTGAGACTCTATGATACCCGTTATTTTATCGCATAGCTACTTCAAAAGTTCCATTATTTCATATCATGCAATACGAGATTACGTGTTTGCTATTTATGTTGTTTTCATAGATATTTTTTTGTGAGACGACTGACATATTGGTCATATTTTGCAGCCTTCTTTCATACCTACTGTTCGGCCAGCTACCCCTGTTCAACCGCCATTTTACTTTTCGACACAACCAGGTAACACTGAGTTATGCTTACATGGTTATCTTTCGCTTCATTTCCAGCTAAAGGTTTGAGAGTCATTATTGACATTCATCTTCTTTTTGCCATTGCAGCACCTTCAACATGCTCTTGTGGCACATCAAGTGTCTTCGGACATGAAACCTATCGGCAAGTGTAAGTACTAACATGTCACTTCCAACTGCATATATAAACATACAGCAAATGACGTTGCATATGGAACAGTATCGAGAAAATTGGAAATTATGGAAATTATTGTTATTGTATTAGCGAGAGGCAAGAAATTGAGTTTTATGATGCTGCAAAACCAATTGCCCTGTATGTAACATGTCTGAACAGTATATCATTTAGGTGACCCTAACACTTCATATCCATCTAGAAGTTATCCGTTGCTACCAGAAATAAATTTCTGGCAATGATAGTCCCAACGTGTTGTGCCTTCATTTCAGTTCAGTATGGGATTTCAAGCATGCCTGTAAGTCTTATATACACACCAGCAATTTATTTTTATCTGCATTAGCTAACTGATTCATTAATGATGGTTGGCAATTTGCCACCTGAAATATTGTGCTACTGTCATCTGATATGATTGTTGCTGCCTAACAGGTTTCCGAGAAGCCCACATCAACCAGAATATCCAATTTATCAACACCTAGACACTCGTCTCAGAGAAGGATTAGTTTGCCATTAAGAAAATATAATGCTAAAACTGACAGTCTAAAGGTGAGATTTTTTTTACAGGCAGACAATTATGGCAGTTTAGAAAGTTTAAATATCACAAATTGTGAAGTAAATTCTCATTGTGATTTTCCTATTTCCTACAGGTACCATTCTTTGTGGACGATGGAATGCAGGCATCATCGGAGGCCGATCTCTTCATACCAAGAGAGAATCCAAGATCACTGGTCGTTTGGCCAACTGAACAGTGGCCCTCAATAGATGGCACTGAGAAGCAGCCTATACTGAAGCACATGCATAACTCGACCAATGGAAATGGTAACATTTATAGTTTTCTCTATGTGCTTTAGATAATAACTGTATCGGTAATTGTTTTCCCATTTGATGATTGAAAAAGATTATATTTCCATCTGCTTTAGTTTTTATTCATCGCTGCTTGCATAATGTTCCAAATCACTAATTTCTTGAGTTTTGACGTTATTAAGCAGCAACATCAGCTGGAAATGACTGTCCCAAGGAGCAACATAACCGTCCGCTATCACCACCCAAATCTGATACTCAAACCCTGAATGAAGTTCTCACTGGCCAATTTCAGAAGCAAGAATATCCGTCATCCATCAAAATTTCTGGACATATGGCCGGTGATGCTGACATAGCTGATATCGAAGCCCTGAGGCCAAAGCTCCGCCATTGTGATTACTACACTGAGCCCCGAATCCATGAGCTAGCTGCCAAGGAGAGGGCAGTGCCGGGCTTCTGCTGCCACGTGAAGGACTTCGTTGTGGGGAGACACGGCTATGAATGTATTAAGTTTTATGGAGAGACTGACGTGAGAGGGCTTGATCTTGAGTCGGTCATTCAGTTCAATAACCGGGAGGTGCTCGTGTACAAGGATGGGAGCAGCAAACCTCCTTTCGGGCATGGCCTCAACAAGCCAGCGGAGATAACACTTCTTAATATCAAGTGCATCGACAAGAAGACAGGAGCGCATTACACCGAGGGTCTCATGGCCGAGAGGTACAAAGAGATGCTGATGAAGAAGGCCGAGAAGCAGGGGGCCGAGTTTGTGTCATATGATGCTGCCAAATGGTTGTGTAAGTTCATGGTCAGATTCTTTTAGTTCCTAAGATATGGTTCTGGCATCTCATGCCCATTTCTGTTTCAATATGCGTTCATGTCGATGTTTTGGGTTTGTTTACGGGTGTTTTTTCCACCCGCAACCCGATAGTAGGGAGTGTGCGGGGTCAACGCGGTCAAAGGGGACACGCGGGACCCCCGAGTTGTCGTGGTAGCCACGTGAGACGGAGATGACCCGGGTGGTCGGTCGATGGCGCGTTCGCTTGAGCGGGAAGGCGCCATTCCGATCTCTGGCGGGCCGAGAGGTAGCCTCGGCAGGATGGCAACTTCCGTGATCGGTAGAAGGCGGGGTCGCTCGGTGAAGGACGCGCGGATCTTCGCGTCGGCTAGCCGAGGGGTGGCCTCGGCAAAGCGACGATCTTCTATTGGTGGAGACGAACGGGCTCGGGGACGAGGGCGCTCGGCTCCGGCTGTGATGACGCTGAGGGGTAGCCTCGGCGCCGCAGGATCTCCTGAACCTGAATGGACGAAGGAGCTCGTCAGGGGGGTCGGACCTTGGTTCCAACCGAATCCCCTCCGATGCCAAAGTCAGATCTAGTCTGAGGGATGCTCGGTGGGATCGGGCTCGGTTCACGGAGAGACCAAGCCCCGATCCTCGAGCCGAGCTATGGAGAAGAAATATGTAAAGGCGGAAGAAGGTGTCAGAGGGAGTTTGTGATACCTCCGTTGTAGATCGTGAAGATCCCCCCTCCGTGGTGACGTCGTCCCCCTCTTCATATAGGGGAGTCCCCTAGTAATGGGCCATGAGGAGACATCATGGGCGTTGTTGATGAGGGCGTGCTAATGGAGAATGTTGACCCCAATAATCGCCACGCTTTATGGAGAGATGAATGCCATGAAGGCGGGCCATGATTGGCGAGTTTATTGCCATGAAGATGGTTGCCATGTTTGGCGAGCCATAATGGCTGGAGTGATGGCCATTTAAGTCGGGCCATTATTGGCGAGGGTGATGGCACTTGGCGGTTGCCATATTTGGTGAATGTTTCCTCGATTTGGGCCCCGATTTCCTCCACCATGGTAGTGGGCAGTCTCTTGGGCCTTCGTCTTTGGTGGAGAAGCGTGGCCCGCCCGTGAGATCCTTGGGCCGAGGCCCCAAGGTCGTAGTAGTCCGGTTGACCAGTCGTAATTGACTTGGCTCTTCCGGGCCCGGTCAAAATAGTCCTATCAACAGCCCCCATCTTCTGAGCTCTACCATTGTTGAGGTGGAGGTCGGGAGATGTAGTATAATGGGGAAGAAGTCGCACTCTCTGCAAAACTTTGGTCCATCTTGCGGAGTTGGCTAGGGACGATAGATCGTCAGTCCGAGATTCGTTCGGTTGCGAGGGGAGTTGCCCCTCGACTTACGGCCGACGAAGGAGTGGGCCGGCAGGCTGGAGGAGTTGCCCACAGCACTGAGATTGAGCGCGTCCGTTCGGTGGCGAGGGGAGTTGCCCCTCGGCTTACGGCCGACGAAGAAGATTCGTTCGGTGGCGATGGGAGTTGCCCCTCGGCTTACGGCCGACGAAGGAGATTCGTTCGGTGGCGAGGGGAGTTGCCCCTCGGCTTACGGCCGACGAAGGAGATTCGTTCGGTGGCGATGGGAGTTGCCCCTCGGCTTACGGCCGACAAAGGAGATTCGTTCGGTGGCGAGGGGAGTTGCCCCTCGGCTTACGGCTGACGAAGGAGATTCGTTCAGTGGCGATGGGATTTACCCCTCGGCTTACGGCCGACGAAGTAGATTCGTTCGGTGGCGAGGGGAGTTGCCTCGCGGCTTACGGCCGACGAAGGAGATTCGTTCGGTGGCGAGGGGAGTTGCCCCTCGGCTTACGACCGACGAAGGAGATTCGTTTGGTGGCGAGGGGAGTTGCCCCTCGGCTTACGGCCGACGAAGGAGTGAGTCGGATAACCGAGGGAGTTTCCCCCTGCCCTTCGACCGATCAGTTCGTTCGGTTGCGAGGGGAGTTGTCCCTCGACTTACGGCCGACGAAGGAGGTGAGGACCTTGTGAAGTCCTTCGAAGATTCCATGGTGGCGCTCCGCCACTACTTCGTCCGGATCGGGTGGATGCGGGAGCAGTTCGGCCGCCCGGTCGGGGCAATTCGTCTAGCGGTAGCTTTGGCGGCCCTTCGGAAGGGCTACTCGGATATCCGAACGGAGTCCAAACGAGCAGCTGGGCCGGATTGGCTGGTGAAGTCCGACAACTCGGCAAGTGGGGGCCCAGGAGCACAGTCGGAGGAGCTGTATGGACGCTCAAACTTGGACGACTGCGGTTCGGTCAGATCGGCTCGGCCAGGATGAGGATGACTTTGTGAGTTTGACAAGGTGGCTCGGAAGCTTGGAAAGGTGGTCCGACTCGTCTGGTCGGACTGGTCGGCCTCCTCTGGGGTCGGCCTCGGCCTCGGCCTGAACTGGTCGGTCTCGGTCAGAAGAGCTGCTTGTTTGCTCGAACTCAGACGGTGGTGCTTCGGCCTGGCTTGCGAAGAGAGCTCGGCATGGCGGGCATCTCAGCTTTGAGCTTGGATTATGCTGGATCAATGGGTGCCTGGACTTGAAACCTTCCCTCACATCTTGAGGTGGTGAACATCTCTCAAATACTTGGCAAGACGGTCAGACTCGTCTGGTCGGCCTCCTCCTAGGTCGGTTGAACTGGTGTGGTTGGCCTCCTCTTGGATGGGTCGGCCTCGTCTAGACACAGCTCCAGTTCCATTTCCAACTTCAGCTCCAGCTCCGGCTCTAGCTTTTGTCTGGATCGCATCTCCCGCTCCAGCTCCAGCTCTGTTTTCAGCTTTTGTCTGGATCCTAGCTTCCGCTCCAGCTCCAGCTCCGGTGCCGTTGGTCGCAGTGCGGTTTTGGTTGTTGAGCTCTCCTTTAATGGGGCCAGGGTGTGCAGATTGATCGTTGGCGAATGTCTGAGGAGTGCTCCGAGAGACAGGAGCTTTGATTGTCTTCTGGAGAACTTTCATGAGGTCGGGCAGCTCGGATCCACCTCTGTGAGCTTCGAAGGCGGAGGTAGAACTGGTCCTCCTGTGTACGTTATCCTTTCCCCCATATCTCGGGTCCGCCTAGGGAGATGGCGAACTCGAGTCGCCAGAAATCATTCGTCGGCGCAGGTTAGCTTGGTGAGGGATGGCAAATACTGTTGATGCTTGATAGAGGGAGAGATGGGTCGGAGGCTCGGAAGATCCAGCCTCGTCGCTGAGTTTGGTCAGCCTTAATGGGTTAATCGATGTTGGATGGAGCTCGGCTTATTCGTGGAGAGGTAGGCTCAAATTCAGGTCGGATGAAGCGTCGATCTCCGCAATCCAGTAGGTGGTCGGGCACAGCGGGGGCGGCATCGATCACCAGGCATTGATCTCAGCACATGCAATTCCTCAATCGAGTCGGCTGGGGCTTGGATCCGCGTCTCCGGTGCTCGTATGTCCTTGCTGGAGCTCTTTTGGGTCGAGTGAAGCTTTGACCAGTGGAGCTCGGCAACAAGGTCCTTCACGGCATGGTGGAGTATCTCAACCCATTTCGATTTTTGGCATCGATTGTCGGATTGATGTCTTCGATAAGGAGAAGGTCGGATGTGCCGTCACCAACCTAGGGGAGGTCGACCGGGCTTTTTCCGATCAGAGTTGATGAAGTTCCGATCTGGAGTTGAGTCAGTCAGATGGGTTGGCCTGTCGGGTCCCTGTGACGGGGCCGAGATGATGGATGCCAAGCGCAAAGAGGCCCTTCGAGGCAAAGCCGAGCTTCAAAACCGAGCACCCAGTAGAAACCAATCTGGAGGGAGATAGGCCAGCATGTGCTTCCTTTGTCGTTGGTCAACACGGTGTACAACATGGTGATGTTGTCGTGGAAAATGGAGGAGGCAGACTGTAGGAATATGGTGCCCTCGAGGCCATTTATTCCTGTGTGAATAGCACAAACATCTTGTTCGAAATAACAGTAAGCTGTTTGGTAATAATTTATCTAAGCTATATTGTAATGTAGTCAACATTAGATATAAACTTAGGTAAAGTCCTGAGACTTTATGCAAGGTCAAACGGGTATCGAGATGAGTATCTCAATCATGGAGAAACGTTTGACCGTCTGTAGCATAAGTCTAAAATGGTTCGTGGTCGTAGATGTTCCGAGACAAGGATATCGAAACATCGGATAGACCATTGTGTCTTAGTCTTCACCGTTTAGCGGTGGCGATGATCTCATGATCGCTTGACTTGGCGAAGTCGAAGACGAGACACAGGTGCTCATTAGAATGAGTTCACTGAACGATCCACTAGAGTTATCACATGGTTATATTGACCAATCTGTCAGTGATAACTCTGAGTGATGATAGGATAGTTGGTCTTTTGACTTGAGGTCATTTTGACGGACCTGTGCGTGAACGGTGCCACTTAGATCAATTGACCTAGCTTCGAGGCAAGGCCTGTCGAAAGGTCTTTTGATTGGGTGTCACTTGAAACGTACGAGGCGAGTAATGACCAAGAGAGGATTCGTCTCTCCCGGTCAATGGGAGTTAGTGTCGTAGAGTTAGTTCGGTCTTTAGTAAAAACTCTGCGCAGAGTATGTTGGAAGAAGTCCAACATTAGTTGACTAAAGATCGATAGAAACTAACCGGAGTCAAGTTATTGGGGTTGACAGTTTGACCGTACCCCAGACTTGATCCGAACGACATATTTAAGACGAAGAGACTATAACTACGGAATTCATCACGGAAACAGTCAGGTGGTCCCGACAATATTCATGTCAATGAGTCAACCACATAATGATGATTCCTGAAGCAGGGACGGCAACCACTGCTCGTGGTCACTGCCGTATAGGGCTTCGAGCCCAACCTGTTGTAAGGGTCAGGCTGTAGGGTCTCACACAGAGTGCAATGCTTCGTCTAGTAATAGGTAAAAAATAGTTAGGGAGAATATTTGCATTTGATGCAAAAGAAGAGATAATTGCATTTGATGCAATATGATAATTTAAGCTTAGATAGGGACTGTTTTGCATTTGATGCAAAAGCAATTAAATGTGTATTAAATTGTTTAATACAATATTTAATAAGATAAACGCAAGGAAAAAGTTCACGGGTAAGACGGGAATGTCCCGGTCTAGACCCAGGTTCGAACGGCGTCCAAATCGGACGCCGGATGCTCAAGTTAGAGCCAAAACAGCCAAACAGATCAGACCGGGTCAGACCAGGCTGACCCAGACCAGACCAAGTCTGGCCTGGGTGCCTGGCCAGACCTGGCTGAGCCAGGAACCCAGGCAGCCAGGCCTGGGCACAGGCCCAGGCGCTGGGCGCCTGGGCCTGCGCCCAGGCGGACCTGGGCGCCTGGGAGCCTAGGCACCCTGGGCGCCTGGGCGCCCAGGCGTACTGGGCTGGGCGCCTTGGGCGCCCGGCCCAGGCGCCCGCCAGGCGCCCGCCTGGCGCCTGGCGCCAGGCTGGCGCCTGGGCGCCAGGCGCCTGGGCGCCAGGCGCCTGGGTGCCCGGGCCCAGACTTGGGCGCCCGTGCCCAAGTCTGGGTTTTGGGCGCCCAGTCAGACTTGTGGGTCCCACCTCTGGGTGTGGAACCCTAGGTTTAATGGGCAGTTTTTGACGGCTCGTTTTTGTGAAAAACTAGCCTAGGGCTGATCTTTGGACACTCAATTGGAGGGTCAAACGAACTCCGATTGACGAACGGTTTTTTCCTATGCGTTCACCGTTGAATGCTTGTCGTATTGATAGGTTGTATCGATCTTGAAGCTCAACGGTGAGTGAGTTAAAATTCACGGAAGTTTGCAC
The DNA here is from genome assembly GCA_030789695.1 of Scilla litardierei. Lineage (NCBI taxonomy): Eukaryota > Viridiplantae > Streptophyta > Magnoliopsida > Asparagales > Asparagaceae > Scilla > Scilla litardierei. Next base: position 42,031,999 of record CM061141.1, read on the forward strand.
CTTTTGAAGTGCAAACTAACTTGATTTTAAATTAACTCTATTTTAGTCCCACATCGGATTTTGAGAAAAGGGGAGAGTCCGCCGCCTATATAAATAGGGGTCTCCCCCCTTTCTCAAATCTCGTCCCAAGCTCTAGATCTGAGCGGCTCTCGTAAATGTTGGAGCACGCTCGGATCTAAGCTTAAATAAATATTTCTCTATCTCCCTAAATTTCTGCCTTACTCCTGCGGGCTCTAGCAAAGCTACAAAGGAGTTCGGATTCTGAATCTGAAATCTTGGCGGAGGTTTCACTCGCGTGAAACTTTCTTCGGCGGTTGGTTGGCTCGGCGGCACCGGGATTGATCGCCTCGGGATGCGGAGCGGTTCGAGGAGCGGTTCGGGGAGCGGTTCAGAGGAGCGGCTCGGGGTGGGACGGGAGCAGCTCGGAAGACGGCGCGGAACATCTCGCCTGCTCCAGGGCTGAGATTCCGGGTATGTGGTTTAAGTATTTTTTAGCATTAGTTTAGTTTAATCGCAGTAGGCTAGATCCTTCTTGGGATGGTCAGACCCATCCCAAGTCGGCATAGATCTTGGCATAGGGTCTTGGACCTTAGGGCCAAGTTAAAATTGTTTTAACTTGCATGTTAATTTAGATTAACTGTTTTTCTTCCGCTGCTTTTGATTTTCCTGTCTATGTTCCGTCCGACTTAGGACGGGACTAGAGTTTTTATGCCCTAAGGGAACGCCCAATTCCCCAACAGTGGTATCAGAGCTTGTTGAGCTTGAGTACGGGTTCTCGGGTTATGAGCTGACCCGAAGTAATCGCTCTTACTGTACCAAGTCCTGAAAAGATGGAGATCTTTGATAGGTTGGCGTTGTCGAGAGGCATGCCGTAAAACAAGTTCTGAGGTATCTTGAGACGGGTCTAGGGTGCCATGGATGATGGGCCTTAACAGCGTCGCAATGATATCAGAGTGATCCCCAACAGTGGTATCAGAGCCAGGTTTGCGTAGCGATCTAGCCTGCGATTATTTTAAACTATTAAATGCTTTTAAATGCTTTTCAAAAGTTTTTAAAGTTATGAGATAATATTTTAAAAATGTTTTAGATGTTCAAAAATTCTTTTTGATAAATTTTGAACATGAAAATTTTTTTTTAAAATGACATTTTAAAATTTATGTGATAATTTTTAAAACCAATTTTAAATCTTTTAAAATTTATGCGATAAGTTTAAATTGCCTAAAAGTTTTATTTGATAAAATTTTAAGCTTGAAAGTTTTTTAAAAATGATGTTTTAATTTTATGAGATAATTTTAAAACTGATTTTAAGGATTAAAATTTTTTATGCGGTAAATTTTTTTTTAGCATGCAAATTTATGATTTTAAAATTAAGTTTTTATGAGATAAAAATAAAATAATTTCAAAATCATATTTTAAATTTAATTGTTAAATTTATGTTTGCATGCAAAAATTGTTTATGCGATAAACTTAGTTTATTTAATTGTTAAATAGTTGTGCACTATCTTTATGCGATAAATTAGTGTAGTTTTAATGGCTTGTTAATCTTGTCCCTTCTTTGATAACACAAGACAACCTCTTAGGTTAGCCATTAAAAATGATTAAAATTTATTACTTGAATTTTAATGACATGCTATGCTTTGATAAATCATTAACAACAATATTAAAGACCTAATTCCTGATTAGGGTAGTCCTTTAAATGAATTTTCAAATTCTAATTGTTATAATTAATTTTCATTAAAGGACTTCGCTTCTAGCGTTGTTAATAATTTATTAAAATCCTAATAACGATTAGGGTAGCACGTAAACCTTATAGTTGATAAGGACTTAATAAAAGTTATTAAACAAATCCTAAAAATTTTGAATTTAAGGATTCAACTAGTTGATAGGATTAATTAGTTGTTAATAAAAGCTGTTTAGTCTATGGCATACATACAAAAATGACAAGCTTCATTCAATGGACCATGATCCAGTCAATGTGCTTGGCTAAGAGTTCTGGGTCAACCCTTGCTAGTCCAAGGGGTAGTGATCCTGGCTTAGTCAATTCCCTGGCTGAGTTCCGCTGGACCGCAATGTCGCGAATCATGATTGTATGACACCCTGGACTATATCTAAGTCAAATACGTTAATGGTCTTTTTCAAGATTAGCCGTAGCCCTCCTTGTTTTAGGGGTTAGCAACTATAGGGCCCGTGTTATAGTTGTTGAGATACACTCAAGCTGTGACATGGCACCCTGTAGAAACCAACTCCTTAAATACATAAGATGAAATCTTGACTAACCCTAACCGTCGTCTCGTACCCCGAGCGCTGGCGTAAGTTAAGTCAACGATGTAGTCTGCCTAGATGTAGTCTAAGACCTGACCCAAACCGACGTGTCGTGCATACACCGAGCTGAGGGGTAAGTCAGGCTAGACATGAAAACAAGGGTCCGACTAGACTAGACATTGTGATTTGGATGAGCACACTCATGATCACGAATGGCTAGGGGCAAAAACCGATTAAGAGAGTCATATCCGATATGATCGATGAAGAGTCATCTTCCGATCGCAGAGTCAATCAACTTGTTGAGCTACACTCAAGGTTGTTTAGACTCAAGGTGATTAGAACTCTTACCCATTAATTTTAATTCGATTAAATCGTTCGTTATTAAGCTTTAAAACGTTCGTAAAATTAGTGGGAGGATATAGATAGATAAAAGCCAATCTACCTATATTTAATATTGAACATATGCTAAAACTAGGGCAAGACTATGTTTACCGAAAGAATCAATTGATAATATTGGAATTAGTTAACTGGTCAATAAGTTGATTAATTGAATATCAAGTTAAATTCTAATTGATGTAATTAAACTATATTCTCATTGACATTAAATGACCTTGTAAAACAGACTTAAGAAATATGATTTCATTAAGTTCTGGGTTCAACAAATAAATTAAAGCTACATGTCACTCGTCTCTATATGAGGCAGCTTGAACATATAGGACATCCAAAGTATGTTTCTCCCTACAACTTGTCGAGCTACCCTCAAGGTTGTATGGACAAACAATTTTGATCCGCAAAGTTCGAAAATTTGATCAAACCGTTTGAGTCGAATACGAGTGCATGAGCGGTGCAAGACTATGTATCCCAACCGGATCTTGAGACAAGCAACTTCTTGAGCTACACTCAAGATTGCAAAGCTCAAGCGTTTGGATACATAAGTTGCTTGCATAGCTATTTATTTATGTTGATATCTAAATGTGATTTAGAAAAGGAAGAAGGCACTTCGGAAAGTCCAATGAGAAAGTTAGTTTAATTTATCATTAGTAGAGGCATAAGTAGGAGGAAATGAAAACGTGACATATTTTGATGTCACATTTCGGAATAAGTTGTTATACAAAAGACGTTTAACACATTTTGACGAATGTCGTCACATTGCTTCTGAAGTAATGTTTTGTGTTAAGTAATTTGTAAATAACTATATATATATTAAATGTTAATATATAAATACACAAGATAATAGCAAACTTATATGGTAAAATTAGACTAGGCCGTATCAAGAGATTAAGCTTCACAAGTCACATAAAGAGGGGTCTGACCTCTCGTATTATGTAGTCTACGGACACTTGTGAGTCTTAGCCTCTTTGATACAATGGCCGAAACCCATCTGTGAGACAGTGGGAGAATGAGTTGTCGAACTCAGTCTCGTACATACTGATGTACCCGAGTCTATTTTTTAACAAAATAAGTTATTCGTATATTTTACTAAAACACGTGTTCTTGATGAAACGCAAGTCTAATAAAATAAAGAACGAAATGACTAAAGTATTTAAACTGATTCGATTAGATCGAATGGTCAAATACTTAGCCAAATAAAATCTTGTGTAATTAAAAGAAAATGTGATTTTCTCTCAGATCAAGTCTGTTAACACATCGGTGTGTTAATAAATATGAATCACACTTAATTAGATTTAGTGTGATCCATTGTAAGTGACTCTGAGTTAAGTCCCCCCTCTGGGTTAAGTCCCAGATAGTAATGCCTAGGTTTTGATAAAGTTCTATGAGAACATTATCAATAAGATACTCATTAAATCAATCATGAGGAAGTTGTATATTTACTCGAATTTCGTAAGACGAAAAGTCGAGTTAAGACATCATAACTGATAATGACTTAGTCAACTTCCGGGATGAAATTCAGAGTAGTAACTCCGATTTAAAACTTGATGCAATCAGAATAGGTCCGTGTGCGTAAATAAATTTGAGAATTTAGTTTACGTACCCAAAGAAAATGTTTCCTCACTTACTGCAAGTAAATCTTTAAGTTGAAAGATTGGTGCAGAAAAGAATATAGTGAAGTACGATCATGTTGGACGAGAACGGTTTTCATCCTAATTTCTTTAAAACGGATTAGTTGAAACCGTCTCGCCAGCAGATGTGTACAGATCTACTCGGACCAAGCTCGATGTAAAACACTCAAGTTGACCATGAAAATTTACGCATTCACTTATAAGTTCGTTTTTCTAAATATGATTTAGACAGACCAACTTATATGAATTAGCCAGATAGTTTTCAAGGTCAGTGGGAGCGTGTAAATTACATGCGAGACATCAAAGAGATGGAACATATATTTTGATTAAGTAATCAAAGAGTTTGATACTTTATCAGAAATGGATATGAACCATTTGTAATGACCAATAACTAATTTGAAATTATTATCGTAAGATACGATGAACTGGATAAGATCCAGGGAAATAAAGTAAAATATTATGGATTCCGACAGACCAAATGAATTATTTGAATGAGATTCAAATGGATGGTCTGACATGAACATAGAAACCCCTTAAGTCTATAGAGTAGACGGTTTTAGCAGATCCACTCACGAAGGCTCTATCACATGAAGTCGGGAAAACTTATGTGTAAAAACGATATAAGATACCGAGATAAATGGGCCTGAGTGCAAGTGGGAGATGTAGGAATATGGTGCCCTCGAGGCCATTTATTCCTGTGTGAATAGCACAAACATCTTGTTCGAAATAACAGTAAGCTGTTTGGTAATAATTTATCTAAGCTATATTGTAATGTAGTCAACATTAGATATAAACTTAGGTAAAGTCCTGAGACTTTATGCAAGGTCAAACGGGTATCGAGATGAGTATCTCAATCATGGAGAAACGTTTGACCGTCTGTAGCATAAGTCTAAAATGGTTCGTGGTCGTAGATGTTCCGAGACAAGGATATCGAAACATCGGATAGACCATTGTGTCTTAGTCTTCACCGTTTAGCGGTGGCGATGATCTCATGATTGCTTGACTTGGCGAAGTCGAAGACGAGACACAGGTGCTCATTAGAATGAGTTCACTGAACGATCCACTAGAGTTATCACATGGTTATATTGACCAATCTGTCAGTGATAACTCTGAGTGATGATAGGATAGTTGGTCTTTTGACTTGAGGTCATTTTGACGGACCTGTGCGTGAACGGTGCCACTTAGATCAATTGACCTAGCTTCGAGGCAAGGCCTGTCGAAAGGTCTTTTGATTGGGTGTCACTTGAAACGTACGAGGCGAGTAATGACCAAGAGAGGATTCGTCTTTCCCGGTCAATGGGAGTTAGTGTCGTAGAGTTAGTTCGGTCTTTAGTAAAAACTCTGCGCAGAGTATGTTGGAAGAAGTCCAACATTAGTTGACTAAAGATCGATAGAAACTAACCGGAGTCAAGTTATTGGGGTTGACAGTTTGACCGTACCCCAGACTTGATCCGAACGACATATTTAAGACGAAGAGACTATAACTACGGAATTCATCACGGAAACAGTCAGGTGGTCCCGACAATACTCATGTCAATGAGTCAACCACATAATGATGATTCCTGAAGCAGGGACGGCAACCACTGCTCGTGGTCACTGCCGTATAGGGCTTCGAGCCCAACCTGTTGTAAGGGTCAGGCTGTAGGGTCTCACACAGAGTGCAATGCTTCGTCTAATAATAGGTAGAAAATAGTTAGGGAGAATATTTGCATTTGATGCAAAAGAAGAGATAATTGCATTTGATGCAATATGATAATTTAAGCTTAGATAGGGACTATTTTGCATTTGATGCAAAAGCAATTAAATGTGTATTAAATTGTTTAATACAATATTTAATAAGATAAACGCAAGGAAAAAGTTCACGGGTAAGACGGGAATGTCCCGGTCTAGACCCAGGTTCGAACGGCGTCCAAATCGGACGCCGGATGCTCAAGTTAGAGCCAAAACAGCCAAACAGATCAGACCGGGTCAGACCAGGCTGACCCAGACCAGACCAAGTCTGGCCTGGGTGCCTGGCCAGACCTGGCTGAGCCAGGAACCCAGGCAGCCAGGCCTGGGCACAGGCCCAGGCGCTGGGCGCCTGGGCCTGCGCCCAGGCGGGCCTGGGCGCCTGTGAGCCTAGGCGCCCTGGGCGCCTGGGCGCCCAGGCGTACTGGGCTGGGCGCCTTGGGCGCCCGGCCCAGGCGCCCGCCAGGCGCCCGCCTGGCGCCTGGCGCCAGGCTGGCGCCTGGGCGCCAGGCGCCTGGGTGCCCGGGCCCAGACTTGGGCGCCCGTGCCCAAGTCTGGGTTTTGGGCGCCCAGTCAGACTTGTGGGTCCCACCTCTGGGTGTGGAACCCTAGGTTTAATGGGCAGTTTTTGACGGCTCGTTTTTGTGAAAAACTAGCCTAGGGCTGATCTTTGGACACTCAATTGGAGGGTCAAACGAACTCCGATTGACGAACGGTTTTTTCCTATGCGTTCACCGTTGAATGCTTGTCGTATTGATAGGTTGTATCGATCTTGAAGCTCAACGGTGAGTGAGTTAAAATTCACGGAAGTTTGCACCTTTTGAAGTGCAAACTAACTTGATTTTAAATTAACTCTATTTTAGTCCCACATCGGATTTTGAGAAAAGGGGAGAGTCCGCCGCCTATATAAATAGGGGTCTCCCCCCTTTCTCAAATCTCGTCCCAAGCTCTAGATCTGAGCGGCTCTCGTAAATGTTGGAGCACGCTCGGATCTAAGCTTAAATAAATATTTCTCTATCTCCCTAAATTTCTGCCTTACTCCTGCGGGCTCTAGCAAAGCTACAAAGGAGTTCGGATTCTGAATCTGAAATCTTGGCGGAGGTTTCACTCGAGTGAAACTTTCTTCGGCGGTTGGTTGGCTCGGCGGCACCGGGATTGATCGCCTCGGGATGCGGAGCGGTTCGAGGAGCGGTTCGGGGAGCGGTTCAGAGGAGCGGCTCGGGGTGGGACGGGAGCAGCTCGGAAGACGGCGCGGAACATCTCGCCTGCTCCAGGGCTGAGATTCCGGGTATGTGGTTTAAGTATTTTTTAGCATTAGTTTAGTTTAATCGCAGTAGGCTAGATCCTTCTTGGGATGGTCAGACCCATCCCAAGTCGGCATAGATCTTGGCATAGGGTCTTGGACCTTAGGGCCAAGTTAAAATTGTTTTAACTTGCATGTTAATTTAGATTAACTGTTTTTCTTCCGCTGCTTTTGATTTTCCTGTCTATGTTCCGTCCGACTTAGGACGGGACTAGAGTTTTTATGCCCTAAGGGAACGCCCAATTCCCCAACACAGACCTCGTGGTAATGGCCATTGAGCATCCGCTGGTCACTGGAGGAGCTCAACAGGTGGACCTGGCTCGATAGTCCTTTCCGCCTAGCCAATCAAGGGCCATTACATCAGAGATCAGTTAGAAAACCGTAAAGAATATGGGGATTTGAAATAAGGGACTTATCTGGAAAACCACAACAATGATCTTTATTTTGAGCTTGGTGATGCTTACTGATTCGACGAAGGCGTCGACCACTCCGATGAGAAGAAGGAATTGTATGCTGTCCTTTGGCTCTCTTGAAGCAGAGGTAGTGGTTAGGGGCCCACGCATAGATCAAATGCCGGCGGGTGCCCAGACCCAGCGTTGGATCCCAGGAGGTGGTGCATAGGAGCACCGTCGGGATGTTGTCCCCCGCAAAATCCAGCTCCTCGATCATCATATTCGGGTCGAGCTCCAAGCAGGCGGTGACCGTGTGGCAGCTAGCTTCACCGTCGCTGAGAATCTCGCCTTTGGCTGTCGTCTCGGAGCTGATGACCTGGGTCGTCGCGTCAAACTTCATTGCGGCGTGGGATGGTCTCAAAACTTGATCTTGACTAATGAAAGAGGGAAGGCAGCCCTCGGTTTCGAAGCTTTCTGACGTTGATCGGCTTCGATCGGCGTCGAACATCGAAAGTCCTGATCTCTCCCTCGCCGCGGACTCTGATGCGGCGGTCGATGCAGCGGCTGGCCGAGCCCCGGGATGTTCTGCCAGATTCCTCCACCGGGGGCTACAGCAGCGGCCATCGCCTTCTTGCGTTTGTTGGCGGATCGGCATCCGGGAGCTTCTGTGTCTTCTCCGATGGGCCGGGGGTCAGATGCAGGGAGATTCGGTTGCTCAGGTACGATCGAAGTCAGGCGCAGGATGCTTTGGGCTCCTGAACGAGGCGCCGCTCTCGGCCGAACCAACGGAACGGGCTGAGAAGGATAGATTGCTAGGAAGGATCCCCGATGGAGCCCTGGCGCCATGACCGAAGATTGCATTCTTCCTAGGAATGGCGAGATTCAGCGGCTTGGGTTCCCTCGGCGACCCTTTACGTTGACCGGTTGGGGAGTTGCCCCCAACCGGGCGTTTGCAGGCTCAATCGGAGATAGGTCATGGATGCATCGGTCGATCGTTCCGGCAGGCCCGACCTCACACCCCCATGCTCGATCCGAGTCATCGGAAGTTCGGCGGCTCTGAACTCACGCCTGGATGCTTCGTTCTTGGTTGGACGGAGAGATCGTGGCTGATCTGCGATGGGATCCTCCGGCGGCTGCATCAAGAGTTGGATCGTGAATCCCCTGCTCTTGAGAAACCCAAGCAATCTTGAGGAAATCGGAAATCCAAGCAATCTTGAGGAAATCTAAGTATTTTTGGTGATTTAACCAAATGATCAACAATTCCAATAGGCTCCAAATGAAGAGCTGAATTGTGTTGATCATCGAGAGCTGGACGCACTGAATACCTCCCTCCCTTTTGTCCAAATAGAAGTAATTTTAGGCCTTTGAACAGTGGAGTTAGCAGAAGAGCGGATCTGAGCCCCAACTCCTTTGAATTGGCTAAAGGGAACATGATCAGCGGCTATGATCGGCCCTTCGCTTTACCCGGGGGTGACGGGGCACGTCCTTAGGCCCAAGCAAGCGTCCTTCTGATTTCCTTTCTCGGAATTGGGGCAGATATTGGTTGGCTGGGGATGACCTGGTTCCCCCCAAACCTCGCGTGCCTAGGCTGTTCGATTATTTGATTAGCGGAAATGAGTCTTCGTCAGTGTGGTTGATGACGTGGATGTTGACTCGTTCCCACAGACGGCGCCAGATGTTTACGGGTGTTTTTTCCACCCGCAAACTGATAGTATGGAGGGTGTGGGGTCAACGCGGTCAAAGGGGACACACGGGACCCCCGAGTTGTCGTGGTAGCCACGTGAGACGGAGATGACCCGGGTGGTCGGTCGATGGCGCGTTCGCTTGAGCGGGAAGGCGCCGTTCCGATCTCCGGCGGGCCGAGGGGTAGCCTCGGTAGGATGGCAACTTCTGTGATCGGTAGAAGGCAGGGTCGCTCGGTGAAGGACGCGCGGATCTTCGCATCGGCTAGCCGAGGGGTGGCCTCGGCAGAGCGACGATCTTCTAGTGGTGGAGACGAACGGGCTCGGGGACGAGGGCGCTCAGCTCCGGCTGTGATGACGCTGAGGGGTAGCCTCGACGCCGCAGGATCTCCTGGACCTGAATGGACGAAGGAGCTCGTCAGGGGGGTCGGACCTTGGTTTCGACCGAATCCCCTCCGATGCCAAAGTCAGATCTAGTCTGTCGGTTCACGGAGAGACCAAGCCCCGATCCTCGAGCCGAGCTATGGAGGAGAAATATGTAAAGGCGGAAGAAGGTGTCAGAGGGATTTTGTGATACCTCCGTTGTAGATCGTGAAGATCCCCCCTCCGTGGTGACGTCGCCCCCCTCTTCATATAGGGGAGTCCCCTAGTAATGGGCCATGATGAGACATCATGGGCGTTGTTGATGAGGGCGTGCTAATGGGGAATGTTGACCTCAATAATCGCCACGCTTTATGGAGAGATGAATGCCATGAAGGCGGGCCATGATTGGCGAGTTTATTGCCATGAAGGCGGTTGCCATGTTTGGCGAGCCATGATGGCTGGAGTGATGGCCATTTAAGTCGGGCCATTATTGGCGAGGGTGATGGCACTTGGCGGTTGCCATATTTGGTGAATGTTTCCTCGATTTGGGCCCCGATTTCCTCCACCATGGTAGTGGGCAGTCTCTTGGGCCTTCGTCTTTGGTGGAGAAGCGCGGCCCGCCCGTGAGATCCTTGGGCCGAGGCCCCAAGGTCGTAGTAGTCCGGTTGACCAGTCGTAGTTGACTTAGCTCTTCCGGGCCCGGTCAAAATAGTCCTATCAACATGGTTTTTTTTCCTCTTATGGTGCATTTTATATCAGAACAAATAGATTTTAAAAGAAGTTGTTATTGATGTAGATGACTGTTTTATGGAGAAAAGCATTTGAAATGTGATAAAATTTGGTGACATTTCAAGTTTTAAATTCTTCACTTTGCTGAATGTATGTTATATTCTAGCAAAAGTTAAAAGTCTATTTCTTTAGAATCATTAAGATAGGAAGCAAGGAACGCAAGCTTTCAGAATAAGCTCTAGGTTCATATACATAGCTTCTCACAAACACTTCTAAAAGCACAGAACACAAAACTAGTCACCAAAAACCAAAAAGCTCATGAGACCAACATGCAATGGTCTAATTCGTGTTCACTCCCTGGAGATTTAATGGATGAATCGGATATCTCGCGATGAGATCCCAGCCGCGGGTGGCATTGTTGAATCCATATAGGCCATTCTGTCTTGCTTCTAGCTTGCAGCCCGTCGCGCACCTCAAATGATCTCTAGGATACGAGTACAAGACGAATCTGAAGTATTCGCCCTCCCATCTGAAGTGTGCATAACATGTCCCAGGCTTCTCCAGGTCTTGGTTGCTCGGCATTTTGATCTTGACGCTCTCATCGTATGTCACACTGAACGTTCGGTACCAATCTGCCACTGCTGGCCCCCGGCAGTGTACTGTCAGCAGTGCAGTGCCGCCAGCCATCGCCAGCTTGTTGTGGAATTTGATTTCATCGGAAGCAGCCCACCCGGCGGCTGCTAACAGGACTGCAACTGCGACGAGAAATCCAAAGATTTTCATGTAGAACATAGAAGTTTCTCCAAAAGTCACACCTGGATGCTCCCATTTTTCTCATATTTATAGCCTTAACATAAGTCAGTTACTGCACCAGCTGTATTAAGTGTCTTTAAAGGAAAGAGGTTCAGTTTCAGTGCTTGTTATTTGAATGCATGCATCAGTGGGAGTTAATTGAGACTGTTAGCATTCTCAGATCAATTGCTACACAATTTAATTCAATGAAACTTACCGTGAGCTAGACAAGCAACCAAAGTGAACAATCCTTTTCTTTATTACACATTAAATTGATTTGATTTGCATAACCTTCGGACATGAACTGAGCAGATCAAATCAAAATGAACCACCAGTGATCAACTCAACATGGGTCAAACTAACAAAACATCTCACATATCCATTATATTCAAATACACAAGTAGGCCAATATGCAACGAAGTTTGTAGAAAAAGTTTGCTACACACAAAGTGACTCGAAATAACATTTTGAATTTAATAAACGTAGAATAACACGTTAATCGATTCACATTAAGCAGTTTACATGTAAGATGGATTAATATCAAATAAATTGCAGATGTGAGATAGACAAGCCAATATGAGGCATATGCCAACATATAAGCAACGAGACACTATGTCATGTTATCATATACATGTAGTTATTTCAAACAACATCAAGTATCCTTGAGCTTTAAAACATACATTTTTTAAATATTTTTAAATATTTATTTTTATTTTTAATGTTATTTATTTATTTATTTATTTATTTTAATTTTTAATTTTTAATTTTTAATTTTTAATTTTTAATTTTTAATTTTTAATTTTTAATTTTTACTTTTTACTTTTTAATTTTAATTTATTTAGTTTTTTAGTTTTTTAGTTTTTAGTTTTTTTATTTTTATTATTTATTTATTTATTTATTTTTATTTTTTATTTTTTATTTTTTTTATATATATTTATGTTTATTTTTTCTCCTGTATGGAGTTGGGTGCATGTTAGCCCAGCTATCGTGCGCTTGTAGAGCTTTTCGTTTTTTTTCTCGATTAGGGTTTCGATTTTGGGCGCGGCCGGCATGGGGAGAGGGGAGCAGCCGAAGGCCGAAGGAAGGGACAGATCTGGGGAAGAGGAGGATGCGCTGAAAAGAAGCAAAAAATGAAGTTGCGATCGAATGGAGGGAGTCCGTCGATGAAGAGATCATTCAAGGAGGTCTGCGATGGAGATGGATGAGGAGATGTTGGTGGATGATGAGGTGTCGGGATCGGTAGAAAATATTAAGGTTGAGGTGGATGGCGAGTAGGATAAGGTGTCACTTTCACCGGAGTTTAAGGAGATGCTCAGGCGATGATTTTCGAAAGCCTTGATTGTGAAGCTGCTGGGGAGGAATGTATCCATCAGGATGCTTGAAGCGAAAGCCAGAGATCTATGGAAGCCTAAGGGGGTTCTAGAGTTTTTGAGTTGGGAGAGGGCTTTGTCTTGGTAAGATTCATTTGCGATGAGGATCTAGTCTTTGTTATGGAGGAAGGGACTTGGCTCATTTTTGGGCATTATCTGACGGTGCGATATTGGGTTCCAGATTCTCACCGTCGGCAGCTGAGATTGGGCAGATGGCAGTTTGGGTGAGGTTTCCTTCGCTTCCAGTTGAGTATTATGACCACAACGTGCTGACGGTGTTGGGGAATGGTGTGGGGAAAGCTCTAAAGTTTGATTCGCATACTCGATTGGTGAAGAAGGCAAGATTTGCCCGCATTTGTGTGGAAGTTGATTTAAATAAATCTTTGAAATCCCAGATTTTCTTTGAGGGGCGTTGGCAGAAGGTTCAATATGAGGGGTTGTGGATCATCTGTTTCAAGTGTGGCAGAGCGGGTCACAGGGATCCTTGTATTTTTCCAGTCGGAGGAAGGGAAGGACAAGAAGAAGTAGGATCCGGTGGAGTCGGAGTCGGGATCGAAACCGGAGAGTGGAAAATTTGAAGATGGTCCTTCGGAAGCTTTTGGGCCATGGCTGATGCCTAAGGATAGACGGGTGCGCCGTATTCAGATTCCATTGAAGGGGAAGAACGAGGAGGTAAGGGGTTTTGATCGGAGGAAGGGGTCGAGATTTTCTTCGCTTGCGGAGGAGAAGATTGATGATACTGTTGAGGAAAGGGGGAGGGATGGGGAGGTTGATCCTAAGGAAACATCTGCCAAGTCATTACAAATTGTTTCGAGAATTCCAATTGAAGGGAGGCCCAATCAGATTTCGGAGAATGATAAAAACAAGAATATTACGACCCAGCAAGTGAGATATGGGGCCCAGAAGGGTATTTTTGGGGGTAATCAGTTTGAGGGCCGAAAGTATTGGGCTGGGATGAAGCATGGTGGGCCGTTGAATTTTTTGGCTCAGAATAATTCACTTGGGTCGAGCTCGAGCGCTGATTTGCTTTTGCCGTCCGCGGGTAAGCGTGGGCCGCTTAAAGATATTTCAAATGTGATCGGAGGAAGGGGTAACCAACGCCCCCGGGGGTTCACCGTAGTTGGTCACCCTTGGGGGAAGACTCCCCGACCCCCCATCTGCGTGGCAGGGGCCCCTGGCCCCTGTTTTGCTAGGCGAGGTTGCGCGACCCTCGCCTGGGCACTGCAGGGTTACGCGGCTCGCGACGGCCCACAGCAGGGCCATGCGGGGCCCTAGCGCCTGTCGCGTGGCCCCGCCGGCCTATCAGAGGGCCGACACACCCTCCTCGGTCGTCTCAGATCCCTGCCAACCCATTTGGAGGGGGTTTGGCCCCATCCCCTCCACTCCGGATTCCCTCGTCGTTGTTCCCGCGATGGTTTCGTTGTTTGTTGAGATTTTGGTAAACATCGTTGCCATCTTTGCTTCATGGGCCCTTTGTTGTTGGATTTTGGGGTCGGAATCTTCAAGGATCTCTTCCACGATCTCTCCTTGACTTTTCGTCCCCTTTATTTTCTCTTTTTCTGCCATTAGGGTTTGAAAAATTGGCTGATTTCACCAATTTCCGCCATCATCGCTCGTAGATCTCCTTGTATTTCATCTTGCGTGTGAGCGACGTCCTTGAACCCTACGTTGATTCTTTCGTTCGTGTTAATTCCTTGTTGAACTCCTCGCAAAACCCTTGAATCTTCTCATCCACGGAATCGGCCTTCGATCTCGTGCTCGCCGCCATTAGATCTCACCGCTCTGATACCAATTTGATGCGACCTACTCGCACAAACAAGTAAAACAGCGAATATTTGTGGGAAAATATGGAAAGGTGGAATTTTTGATTGAGTTTTCACGAAGAATAATACGATAATGGATCTCTTTAAAGAGGAGACCCTCTCTCCTAGCTTTAGATGCACGGACTAAACCCTAAACACCATCGAAATTGCGCCTAAATGTTCTTCACAAAATAAGCATCCAAAACTCATGGCGGCTAGACCTAGAATATAAAATAAAGGGAAAATTCCAGATCTGCGCTGAAAGACCAAAATACTCCTCGGGGGGTTAAGTCGTGTCCCCACGTCTCCTCCGCCTGGCGTAACTTACTAACCCAACCAGTGGCGCGTCCTGCACGATCACATCGTGCGTGGGGCCATCCCTGTCACGTGGTGGGTCCTCCTGAGGATGCGGAACATCCGCATCAGACTAGTATTTATATAACAATGCATTTATAATAATATTTTTAGAATTTTAATGAATTTTTCGAATTTTTAAAATATAATCCAGAGTTTCAATAAAATTTTAAATTTTTAATAATTTTAGAATTTTTAATATATATATATATATATATATATATATATATATATATATATATATATATATATATATATATATATATATCGTATATAGTTCAAATTCACACATTTTATTGTAAGGAGCGTGGTTCGGTCAAAACATAGTTTGGTCGAAACCGACCAAAATTGTCCGAAACCGAGTTCCAATAGCAGTTCTGTATCAGTCTCCTTCGAAACCAAAATGAAACGGTCGAAAATAAGTGGTTAAACATCCTTCCTTGATGCCTACATGTTTGTTGCTTGGTCTTTTTAAAACATTGGTACTTTGCACTTGTGAATTTACCATTTAGGTTCCATTAAATGTATTTTTGGCATCCGGGAGAGGGAAAATGAAGCATAAAGCCAATGGAAATGAATTCTAGGTTTGAAAGAAGAATATGGGGGAAGGAAAACGAATCAGAATATATTTTAAATTAAAAGATGTAGGAGTTATCAAACCTCAAATACATTATTTGTGTGAGTCATGTCAATGTCAACCTGCATGGCACTAAAAGTTATCAATAATAATTAAAATGGATGATGACTCAAAACACATTTAATTCCTAAAAATCATTTAAGTAGCGTATCATTTTTTGCATTACTTAACATCTTTAACGTTTATTTTTTGATCACTTAGCACTCTTGATTGATCAACTTTTTCTTTAAATGATCAAAATATCGTTTACTCCTCTTTTTCGTCCTATTCTTTCTTCTCCTTCCTGCAATTGTTATTGCTTCTTCTTTTTGTTCTTTTTCTTCTTTGTCTTCTTTCCTCCCCTTGCCATGTTCCAATTTTTGTTACTTCGCCCCCTTTCTTGTGGTTGGTATTGTTTTCTTCTTCTTTCCGATATAACTTTTTTCCTCGTCCTTTCTTCTTCCTCTCTTACTATTTTTGTTGCTATTGTTATTATTATTTTCTCTTTGTTGTTGCTATTGCTTTTTCTATCTCTTCACTCTCTCTTCGTTCTCTTTCAAGGTTAAAAAGAAAGAAAACACATCGGTGAGGAGGAAATGGTGAAGAGAAAGATAGTTTTTTTCTCCTTTTTCAAGCCCCAAAAAGAAAAAACAACGGATATCCTTTGTAAAAATCATCGTCGCCTGAAAAATAAAAGAAGAAACAACAACAATAATAGCTAGTGAGATAAAGAGAATTTTGGTACTTCAGCGATAAAAAAACAGTACATAATAAGAAAACAGTAGGGTACTTCAGCGATTTTGAGTCAATACCCCTAATTATTATCCTAATGCAAAGAGATGAGAATAGAATTAGAAATATGTCTTCATGGTAGTTGAATCTAAATGGCATCGAGAAATCATATATAAGAAGAATGTTAACAATGAGGATAAAAAAAATTGAACCATCAAGTTGCGTTCATACTATGGAAACCAATGAAAGTAGCTTTCTATGATCATACCTTGGAGACAACCTGAAATATGGTTTTTATATAGAAGTGCAATTGGTCTTCTTCTTGAAAGGAGTCCTATGCATTAGGGGTGAGCATATTACTATTCAAACTGTTTGAACCGCCTATTTTTGAGCAGTTCAATTCAGGTTTCAGTTGCGGAATGGTTCAGTTCTGGTTGGATTCATCTGTTAACCGTTTGGCTTTTCTTTAATTTTTCTCCTCTTGGTGACCCAACCCACCAGCCCAGAGAGCCCCAACCAACTTGTCCATTTATCGTAATCTATCTTATTCTCTTAATACTCGTCTCTCTGCCTTAGCTCTAAAAGTAATCCCCCAGACTACATCTTTATCACAGCCAGTGTGTCTGCCCTCTGTCCACCTGTCGTGGTTGCTTTACCACTTGGTCCTTCAGCCTTTTAATGCCCATTAGCCCCATCGTCTCCTCCCTCACTTAGTAATCATGGGGCTTGCGGATTGGCACTACTTGATATCTTGTTTTTGCATGGTCACCATCCAATCCTTAGATCCATCGTCTCATTGAATGATCTCTCAAACCACTTATACCTCAGCGTATCTGGCTTAAGCAAACATTCCAACATCATTCCTTTAGAATTCATTAAAACCTTTGATTTCGTTATAATTCATGTCGTCAACCTTTTGTTCCTCATCCTTGTCGCCATGCCCATTGTTGTGGTAGCAGCATTAACATAGGTGCCAATGGAGCGGTCGTGTAACTTTAGTGAGCCATGGGCTGGGCCGATATTTGATCGGTTGGAAAACTGGTGGTTCCATAGTCGAGTCCGGTGGCGTAATTGGCATGATGCTTATTTTTTTGGTGATTTATATAGAACATATAAACCCAAATCTTTAATGGCCTCGAGGCACAATCCAAACGATATCAAACCGCTTTTCTGTGTTTTCTATATGTATGAGTTGTGTGTCACTGATTCCTCGTCATCGCCTAGTTGGCGCTTATTTGTCACATGAGGTGGCATTCTCTAGAGAGTTCCTAAGGTTACTCTTGTAAATATTGTATCTAGAATGTTCTTGGACATTCATGTGTATTCTTAAAGAGGGAATTTAGTGTAGAATAATGAAGAATGTTTTAAAGACTCTTCCTTAGCAATTGGATCATGAAAGACTCTAGAAACCTAATCTCCATTATTGATTGTAATTGGCCTCACCTATAAATAGAGGTAAGGGGAGGCCATTTGTAACGGTCGCTTTTCGATCGTGTGTTTTTCAGCGCGTACTTTCTTTTTCATACGCGTATTTATTGTGACTTCTTCTTGTATCCCAAACGCGCGAAGTTATATATCGTTGTGAACCTCAGAGAGAGTAGTTAATTGTGGAATTTTTTTATGAACGTCATTTCACCGGTCATTCTTCCACAAATCAGCTTTGAATGAAGAGGTGTCTTAACTTTTAGACTTCGACGTTAGACCTTTTATTTTTGGTATCGTTTTCTGTGAACCTAGCACGTGACCGATCATCGTATGATTGTAGTTGCCTATTATTGGGCACATGTGTGTTATCATATAAATATACTCTGTTCCGGGAAATTTTTGAGTATAATTGGGGGGATATGTATCCTTTGTGCTCGTTTTTGATTGCAATGCGTACTCTATATGTGTGAATGTTGGGCCATCAAAATGTGTATGCATCGGTAAATTTGCATACATGATCTTGATTTAACGCAACTACGGGTGTTTACAAGTGTTTTCTCACCGTTGACTCGTTGACCCACAAGTAGATGGTCAACGTGGTCAAGGGACCGGTGGGGATCCCTTGGTTACGCCGAGCGTGTGTGCCCTCGACGTAGTTAGGTGATTGATCGGCGGCAGAGCAAACGCTTTAGGAGAGCGTTGGTCTTCGGTCGGCATGGAGATGAGGGGAAGCCTCGGTTCCAGGTCGGGTGCTTGGCCTCGGCAGGACGAGCGTCGAGGGGAAGCCTCGGCGCCTTGAATGCTCATTGGTCTTGATTGGCGACGGCTTCCACTAGCAGTGAGTGGGTCCGTTCCTTGCCGAGTCGTAGCCTCAGCATCTCGGTTCAGCTCCTTCCTAGACAGACGAGAAAACCTCGTCAGGGGGGCCGGACCTTGGTTCCGGCCAAGTCCCCTCCGATGCCTAAGTCAGAATTGATCTGTGTGATGCTCGATGGGATCGGTACGGCTTAAGAGGAAGCTAGCGCATGTATCCTCAGACCAAGCTGTGGCAGAGGGGATAAATAGAGAAAAGCAAGGTCTAGTTAATGGGATACATCAGTTGTTGGTGCCAAGGATTCCATCCCTTTCCCGGTTGCCCCTGTTATCCTTTTATAGGGTTTGGCCCACGATTGCTCCCAATCCACGTCCCATGACCACCTCCATCAAGGGGCCTACGTGCGTCATGTGGGAGTTGATTAATGGGCTCCTTAATGGTCATTAAGGAGTCGCGCTTTCAGGGGATGGTTATCTTCTAGAGAGCGTGAGCTGATCGTGCATCTTACGGGCCGGGGCCGGTCCGACTTCAAACTCTTCCGTGGGCCTTGTCAGACGGGCCTAATCCCCTTCGTGGGCTTCCTGTTCTAATCTTGGGGCTTGTGTCTCTTGTTCCTGGGCTTCTCCAAAATAGTCGTATCAATTGCCCCCATCATCCGAGCCGTTCGGATTCTGCCGGTTCAGTTCGAGGATGTGACTCTTAAGGGGTTTGACAGGTGTGTCAGTCGAGGCCAATTAATTAAATGGTGGCCATCATGACATGGCCCGATTAGACTTCTCTCGACGCTAGATTCGAAGTGCCGTCGGCCTCCAGATGCTGCCACGTGCTCCCATGCGATCGTCCTCGCAACGAGATGGATAGTTTCAAGGGGACGATATAAAAGGGGGTCGTCGTCCATCGGACTAGGGTTTTGCTTTTCCGATCATCACCCTCCTTCTTCCTTTCTTTCTTCATCAAACCAGGTCTTGCTCAAGCTCTGCCTCATGTCGTCCTCTTCTGCCACTGGTTCGGGTCACCATGAAGACATCGCTGATCCTGGCCTGACTCGCGGATCCAACATGGTGGTGTGCCATCATGGGGGAGGGCTTTCTGGGGTGCCTCCTGAAGTACTGGAGCGGCCCTCGTCCGTTTGCACCACCTCAATTGGGGATCTGCGTACCGGATATCTTCTTCCCCAGTGTTCCGCCCGGGCTCCTGAAATCGACGAGCGGATCTGCTTCCCTGGTCCTCTGGAAATCGGGGTGTACGAAAAGGGTTTTTGATTCGGGCTCCGGTTCCCTCTCCACCCCTTCATCGTCGAGTTCCTGCGAGCTTACAGGGTGGCCTTGTGCCAATTCTGCCCCAACGCCATTGGGTGAATTGTTGGGTTCGTCGTTCTCTGTATGCTGAAGGGGGTTCCTCGACATGCTCATCAAATTGTGACACGTCCAAGCATACCTCCGATCCATAATCGTACATGCACTGCAAAAGGTACGACATGTCAAAAATATCTGAATCAAAGTAAATATCAAATGGAATACATGATTCAAAAATGGGATGTGTAAAAATATCTCCCTGAGTTGGAGCAGTAAGCTCTGTGGGATAGTCCTCGACGTCAGTGAAAGGATGAGGTGGCTGCGGGAGCTCTAATGGAGGAGGGTAGTGCTCGGTATCCTCATGAATGGCTGTGTCCTCGTCCCAATACATGACCTCCTCGACGATAAGTTCTGGCTTTGTGTGTAAGGCCTCCTCAAAAGCATGCTCTGGCTCTGCATATGGGGCCTCCTCATCAATATGCTCTGGCTCGATAGTGTGCTATTTTGCCTTCTCTTCAACTATCATTGCAGGCTCTCTCTGAAATGGTGATGCTGGCTACTCATGTGTGTCAACTTGTGTGGATGTATCATGTGGAGGGGAATGCCCACAAGCAATCCAAAAATATAGTCTATCCCCCTCAAGACTGACATGGATGTCCTCCTCAATTGTTCCTGCAGCTGAAACACAGTTCATAACAAAATCTGCAAATCGTAGCTCAAATGCATCACCTACTGTAATGCTCTCTGAACCGGCGAACTTCACTGACTCCAAGAGGCCCTCCAATAATCTCTGAAATGTGTCCTCCTCTGGCTACGCATATGACTCAATTTTTGCTTCCTCCACTGCCTCTTCGTCCATCCATTCTTTATATGCAATAGTTGTATCGTAGGATGTGGGATCGACGATGGCACATTCTGTCTCTGATAATATGACTGGCGGTGTTTCTTGCCCATAATATTAAGAAGCAGAACTGATATCTTTGGAAATCTCTGCAACCTTAAGCATGAGCGCATTCATTTTAAGTTCCCTCTTCGCCCATTCCAATTGAAGGTTGCTCTTATCAAGCCTGGCTTGCATTTCAACCTGGTGTGCATGCATATCATCAAAATAATATTCTCCAATCTGAGCATTCAGATCAAAATAGTATTCTCCCATCTGAGCACTCTGATCAAAATCTGTGGTCCACATAGTATACTCCTTAACATCTGATCAACAAAGATAAATACCTAGAGAAAAAATATCAGTGGCACAAAAGAATATAGAAATGATAATAATGGTGGTGGGGTGAAAATTTCCTTTTGTTAAAAAAGTTTTTTCTCGTAGTCTAATCAACCTAATTGTGACAAATTGGCACCCAACGGGAAACATCTCCCCGGTAACGGCGCCAAAAACTTGATCGGCCTCGGATATACACCCGGAGAACTATTGTAGTTTTACCGCAAGCGCACGGTCAAGTGGCGAGCGGGTATCGAACACGAGGAGGTGGTGTTGGTTCCAATCTATCCTAGGTCGGTTTGACTACGAATGTTTTATTGGTAGATGTGGTTATGATGTAATGTAATTGAAATGGTGATGGATGTCGGTGTCTGTGATAGAGAAGTTGGATAAATATCGATTCAAATTTGATATAATAAAAGCATCTATGGCTAGGAAATCCTCACTACGGATCGTCATACATCATTGTTAATAGTGAATCACAATATTACTAGACTTATGTTGAGGTGAACTAGTCGTAACTGAATATAGAACCAAGCTCACGATCTTGCGCTATTACCGGTCTATAGCAACCTAGATTAGGGCCCACTATCGTGCAAACCCTAACCTAAGCCACTAGCATGAAATTCGACATCATCGTCCAATCGCATCTCGAGCCCACTCTCGTGCAAACTCGAGCTACGATCTAGGTTATGATAGTTCGTATTCGTCCAATCTCTTGCAAATCAAATCTAGTGAATCTCGATTATAAATCTAAATCGAATACCTAGGCCTTCCCATCGATCAGAGCCCAATCTCTTGCAAACCCCAATCGGTGGAAATTCCTATCTATCCGTAATAAATCAATCACAACCTAACCTCCTAGCAATTCTAGCAACTTAGAAATTCATTCATCAGAAATCTGAAATTAGATCTATAAGGTTCATCCCCATGCCCTAGAACAATGAATCTACTCAAGCATAGCAATAACGATATAGGAACCAATAAAAACCATTGCTTGCATATAAAAGGATATCAAAACAAAAATTCAAATAATAAGAACAAAGATACTTAGCTTTGATGAAGAATTTCAATCCCAATACAAGCTTTTAGATCCAAGAGGGGGTCTAGGGCATGGCCTAACCTCTAAAAAAGACTCTAAGAAAACATAATGGAACCTCCCCCTCTAATGATGGCTAGAAACCTCTTATATAGCCCACAAAACCCTAGCAAATAACCCCTAAAACCCCTCGATCTGGGCGTAACTTAAGTTTTGGGCAGGCAGCGACTCGACCGAGTGGAAAGCTCACTCGACCGAGTGAGAATTCCTACAGAAACTCAACAGCACTCTGTCAAAACTATCAAAAACTGGCCACTCGGCCGAGTGGAAAAGCTCACCCGGCCGAGTGAAAGTGTCACTCGCCCGAGTGACACTGATATGCGAATTCAGCACTATAGCATCAACTTGCAGAAATTCTCTACATTTCATCCGGCCTTCGATTGGTGCATTCTTGGTGGCGTTGGAACCGTCATGAAGTTTACTATCCATAAAAAATATGATAAAAATACTTTGCCCAATGGAATGATAGAAGATTTCAAAAGATTAGGAGGCTGTCTGAAAATCTGGGCGCTCGTGTCATCGGCATCACTCGGCCGAGTGGGATTCTTCACTCGGGCGAGTGGAATTCTCTATTCGGCCGAGTAGGGTCGTCTATTATTCTCTCAAAATTCCAGAGATCTTGCCTTGATTTTTTCAGAAATTCTGACTCTCTCGGGCGAGTGGAGTTCTCTACTCGGCCGAGTGGAATTCACCACTCGGCCGAGTGCATTGTGGCACTCAGGTATGCAGATGTCTTTGTATCAGTCGTACTCGGCCGAATACGCTTCTTCACTCAGTCGAGTGGGCTGTATTATGATGTGTCCATATTTTACATCATTTTCATATCATATTTCCATCGCATTGCATGTCATCCCCGCGTCCAAATCCCACTTTTTACTGCGATTTTGGTATTTCTGACGATATTTTCGAGTCATCCATTTTGAGGTCGAGCAACATACGACGCGGGCCGAACCACTACCTGAGCAACTCCGACTCGGGCCGAGTCACCTACTCGGCCGACACTTCCTGGGGCTTTTTTGGAAGATTTTTTGAACACGCGATGCGCGCGATTTGGGGCTGCAGAAGCTAGCGACTACGGGCTTAGCGTGGAGCAGTTCATTCAGAGATTTTTTTTGGGATTTTTTAGAGAGCTCCGGCAATCGGTTTTTGTACGAATTTTGGGATTTATTTCTGAAGTAAACTTCTGGATCGATTATTGAAGATTAGCGTTTATTTTTCTTTTCTGGATCTGTTCTTCGTTCATTCTCGCTGTAAGTTTATTTCAGCCCTAATCTCTCAATTGTTAAGATGTTTTCTTCCGCGAAATTGATATTTTTGTGCGCTCCGATCATCATGAGTGAGTAGATCTATTCTAGGGTTGATGGGTGAACCCTAGGATTTTAGGGGGGAAATGTAGATCTGGATCCCAATGTCGAATTGGGGATTTAGGGTTGTATTCTGATAGATCATACCGAATCCGTAGATAACCGGTACTGAGATCGTGCCCACAGTCTGTGGAATCGATGTGCTTAATGGGTATCTAGGGATTCGAATAGGGAAATCGAAGGATCCAATCAAGGCACGTGACCACGCCCGGCTCGTGCCCTGAAGGGATCCGTCGACGAACTATAACGCTACGTTGACGGCTACCGCCATTGCATCAACGAGAGCCACCGAAATACCCCGCAATTCTAACCCACGAGAGTGGTACGAATTGGGGGAATTAATTTCCTAACCCCAATGCAATGAGGGGATCATATCTAACATCAACCCCAACGATCCTAGCGACGACCCCTAAAGCCCTAGTTCTTTTTATTATATTACACAACAAAAACTATCAACCCAATTCATTCTCACTCTGACCGCTACATTACTTCTAGATTTAGAAATAGACTGAGATTACCACGAACATTATCACCGTCCCTGTGGGATTCGACTATCTTTTATACTATAACTTGACACCGTCCGCTGCGGATTGAACCCGAAGTCGTAGCCTAGGAGCCATATAACGCCTGGCGATCGTGACACCGCCAGGTGGATCCTAGGTATAGATTGCGGGCCTGTCAAGTTTTTGGCGCCGTTGTCGGGGACGGCAATAGTGTCTTTATCTCAGTTTGTTTTTATATTGAGAAGTTTGCCAGCACTCTTACCATCTCTTGCCTACCCATCATTTTTATTCTCTTTAATTATTTCGGTGCTACTGACAGTATTTTTCTGAGCTTTGTTGAAGCATGAACACCCGTTTCAAGGGGTCTACCTGAGAATTATTGTTCGATCCTGAGATCGAAAAGATAGCCAGAGCCTTGAGAGCTTCTAACAGAAGTTCATCTCCATCATCTCAGATGGGATAGAATCCTCCTCCTCCTCCACGCACCGGGTCCATCAGGGACCATATGAAACCGACCTTTGGGAATAATTCCTCGGTTCTTAGACCGCAGCTGATGGCGGTAGCCTTCGAGCTTAAGACGGGGTTGATCAATCTTATGCAGCAGGATCCCTTCCATGGGCATCCTCATGAGAACCACAACCATCACATTGACTCCTTCTTGGCCAAGTGCGATACATTCAAGGCGAAGGACGTCAGTGATGATGCAGTGAAGCCGCGGCTGTTCTCGTTCACCTTAAGGGACAAGGCCTCCTACTGGCTCCGAGCTCATCCTCCCAACCACTTCACTACCTGGGAGAAGCTCGCACTCGCATTCGTGGATAAGTTTTATCCACCATCGAAGACGGTCCGGATCCGTGGGGCCATATCCAATTTCAAGCAGCTCCCCCCAGGAGTCGCTTTACGAGGCTTGGAAGAGGTTTAAAGACCTCCAACATCAGTGCCCCCACCATGGAATCCAGCCTTGGGATTTAGTGCAGAGCTTCTATAACAGGCTCCAACCTAGCACTAAAATGATTATTGATGCTGCGACGCAGGGCGCCTTATTGGATAGGTCTCATGAGGAGGCTATTGATCTTTTGGAGCACATGGCTGCCAACACTCAGCAGTGGGGTGATGAGAGGACCGTGATCACCCGGACCCCTGAGGTCAAGGTTGCTAGTCACCTGGACTCCCACATAGAGAACCTGTGCAAGCAGGTGGCACATATTGAGCAGCGCCTGGACTCCCTCCCAGCGACACCCAGCACCTCCTACCATCCTGCTGAGGAGTACGTAGATCCAGGGTATATCCCCGCTGAGGGTCATTATGAGGGGGCTGAGACATCCGAGACTGTTCAGTACGTCCAGGGAGAAGGACGGAACCAGTGGCAGCATCCGGCTGCCAGGAATCACCCAGGTTTCTCATATAGAAATCCAAGCGGAGGGCTGCAACCTCCGCAGTTTCAGAGGCCACCTCATCCCCAGTAGCAGCAGCAGCAGAGCCAGCAGCAAGGCGGCTTTAGGCCAGCTGGGCCCTATAGGCCACCGGGATATCAATACAACCGGCGACCTCAGCAAAATTTTGCGCCGAATCCTCCAAAGTCAAATCTTGAATCTATCCTGGAGACCTTTATCAGCGGCCAGATTCGGTTCAACCAAAATACGTCGAACCAATTTAAGAGTATCAACTCTTTGCTCGATGAACTGAGAGGGTAGATGTCTCAGTTACTGAAGAACCAAGGAAGACTACCCTCCCAGCCAGAGACCAGCCCCAGAACTCAAGCAAAAGCCGTGGTTTTAGTGACCACGTGAGGAGGACGAGTGACCAACCCAGTTATGGTCCCGGTACTTAGCAAAGAGAGGACCACCATTGAAGAAGTTGCTAATGACAGTGCCAGAGTTGAGGCCACTGAAGGGCCAATCGCTATTGAAGAGAAGACGGATACACCTCCTGTCATGCCTGCTACTACGCCTACACCCGCTGATGCATCTAAGGGCAAAGCCTCCAGGCCTCCTCCTCCGTACCCTCAGAGGCTTGCCCAAGCCAAATTGGAGAAGAAGTACTCCAAGTTTATGGAGTTACTGAAGGGGATTCAGCTGAATATCCCATTCATTGATGCCATCACAGAGATCCCGGTTTATGCTAAATTTCTAAAGGATCTCATCACGGGGAAGCGAAGGCCGGAAGAAATCAAGCTGTTGGAGGATTCCACCTCCATTATCAAGAACCACCTCCCTCAGAAGCTGCCGGATCCGGGGAGCTTCACCGTGCCATGCTCCATCGAAGGAATGCCAATCAGTAGAGCGCTAATTGATCTAGGTGCTAGCATCAGCCTGATGCCCCTTTCTATCTTCAGAAGACTCCAGACAGGAAGCGAGGTGGAACCTACTAGCATGTCAATCCAGCTCGCCGATCACTCTATCACCCATCCAGTAGAGATAGCGAGGGACGTCAGCCTCCAGATACCTTCAGGACTATGTGTCCCAGTTGATTTTGTCATCATGGACATGCCGGAGGGAGGAAGCTCTCAACTAATACTCGGTCGCCCCTTCATGGCGACAGCCGGGGTGCTTATAGACGTCCGAGAAGGGACCCTTTCCCTCAATGTGGGAAATATTGAAGCTGAGTTCCGGCCGCAAAAGCCGATCAAGGAGCGTGCCCACGTGGAAGGGGCTAGTGATCTGGAGCTTCTGGAGGAGGAAGTGATTGAAGACTTTTCTGCTGAAGGGGTCGTGAAGGACCTGGTCAAGGCAAGCATCGACGACGACGGCGACCCAACCTACAACAAAGCAGTCGCCACGTACATCCAAGTATTGGATGAGGAGTTTCAACACCGTTCAACAAGTCATCTAGCATCGGAGGTCACATCTTTCATGGAGGAGAGTGTTGGAGTAAGCAGAAGTCAAACACCGCCGAATTGCACCAACCCAAAGGATGGCGTACGACCACCACGCGTGCTAAGCGAGAATTGATACATCATAGGGAGTCGAGCTCATGACTGAAAACGAGCGCTTATTGGGAGGCAACCCAATTCCGTAGATTTTGAAATTTCTTTCCCATTTTCTTATTTTTCTATTTTTATTTCGTGTTTTTAGGTAAAATCGCAAAAATTACAAAAATTTGACGAGTTTGTGTTTCACGCAGGACGGGCCATCGGGGGCATGCATATGGACATTATAAACGGAAGAAAGCCAAAGGAAAGTACCGAAGTTGAAGATTTGAGAAGGAAACGAAAGGGAAAAGAAGGCAAAAGGAGCTACAGGAAACTCGGACCGAGCAGCTCTGCTGCTCGGTCGAGTCAAGCAGATACGGAAACGCAAGCTCGGCCCAAGTGGTTATTGGCTCGGCCCGAGCAGGATATGACTCAGCCCGAGCAACGTCCTGCTCGGTCAAGTTTTACAGGCTAAAGAACTTGGGGAGAAAGCATCGCTCTGCCAACCCAGGCAGAGTATTATTGACTTGGCCCGAGCAGGATATGACTCGGCCCGAGTAACATCCTGCTCGGTCGAGTTTTACAGGGTGCTGAAGTTAGGGAGAAAACGACACTTTGTCGACCCGGGCAGAACATTATAGACTCGGCCCGAGCAGCACTCAACTCGGAGGGAGTATTTCTATCGAAAATGTTGAATTGACTCGGTCGAGTAGCCTAGCTGCTCGGACCGAGTCGCGTCGTTTTATTTAAAATTTTCTTCACTTCGACTCGGCCGAGCAGCCTAGCTGCTTGGCCCGAGTCGGGTCGGACCCAATACCCATCGCCTGACTTCTTATTACGCGGTTAAAATCTTTTTCACCCTCAAAATTTTTACTAAGCACCCGAAATCCCCCCCGAGTCTCTCCCATAACCCTACTCGTTCGCCCTAACCCCCGCCGCCTTTCACCTCCGTCTCCGCCGCCGGCTCCACCGTCTTCGCCGTCGCTCGCCGGTAAACACCCCCCTCTCTCCTCTCCTTCCCCTATCTATATCCATCCCCCTCCTCCTTCCCCCCCCCCCCCCCCCCCCCGCCACCCTTCGCAATGGTGGATACCGTCGACGGCGCCGCCATCTGCAAACCCCTCCATCAGAACCCCCCTCTCCCCTGCTCCCTCTCCCATCGTCACCCTCCCCTGAACCCCCCCTCATCGCCCTACTAAGGCGACGGCACCGTTGATGGCTCCACCGCCACCGACGGCGCCAATCACCTCCTCCCTCCGATAAACCACCCCCACCTACCGCCCGCCTATTCTCTCCCCGCCCACCCCCTACGGCCAAAATCCACCCCGAGTTCCCCCTCTCATGAGCGCACAACCCAGGTCGAGCAGTAGTCTGCTCGGCCCGAGTCACAGTGAATTCTCAATATTCCCATTTCTATTCGATTTTTTGACGTTTTGATGGTTTCATTTGGCAGATTCTCTGTTCTTACGGCAGTTGCAGCAGGGTGGACTAGCTTGGGGGATCTTCAGCGCTCCCCCTCACTCGCAACTACAGTACACTCGTTCCCTCATCTATTTTCATACCGTAGATTCTGCTTACAAGCGCCACCATGGTTTGCACACGTGGATCGATCACACCCCTCGCTCGCGGGAAGAGACCGTCTTCTGGCGCGTCCTCTTCCCGTCCGCTGCGACGTGCACGCACCACTTCCACTGCCACACCCCCTGTCACATCCACCATCCCTGCCACTGTCACCACTACTGTCGCTACTGTCCCCTCCACCAGTGCTCCCATTCCATCATCTTATATCCCCTCCACCACCTCTGTCGCATCGCTACCACCCTCCTCATCCCCTAGCGATGACCCCACCATGCACATCCCTAACCACGACATCACTTTCCGAGATAGCGCACACAGATTGCGCTATGCTAGGCTACACCAGCGCCGTCTTATCCCCACAATTTTTGTTCATGTGCCAGCCCTTACGTCCCTGGGCATTCTCCAAGGCTTCCACCACCTTTACTAGGCGATCGGTTTCGACCGACTCCTCGGAGTTCATGCCCCACATACACCCGCCTAGCCCTCGAGGGTCTTAGCTCCCTCACTTTCACCGACGCAGGTGACGGTATTGCAGGGTTTACTGGGACCCTTAGGGCACAAAAACTCTAGTCATGTCCTAAGTCGGACGGAACATAGACAGAAATGCAGCGGGAAAAATTTTATGTTAATCTAATTAACATGCAACCCTAAGGAACCAGACCCTATTAGCCAGGATCTCTGCCAACTTGGGGTGGATCTGACCACCCCAAGAGGGATCTAACTACAGCGAATAATTAAATGAAAAACTTAAACACATACCCGGAATCTCAGCCCTGGGGCAGGCGAGATGTTCCGCACCGTCTTTCGAGCTGCTCCCGTCCCACGCCGAGCCGCTCCTTGAACCGCTCCCCGAACTTCTCCTCGAACCGCTCCGCATCCCGAGGCGATCAATCCCCGTGTCGCCGAGCCACCCACCGCCGAAGAAAGTTTCACGCGAGTGAAACCTCCGCCTAGATTTCGGATCTGAATCCGAACTCCTTTGCGGCTTTGCTAGAGCCCTCAGGAGCAAGGCAGAAATTTATAGGGAGAGGAGAAATATTAATTTAGCTTAGATCCGAGCGTGCTCCAACATTTACGAGAGCCGCTCAGATCTAGAGCTTGGGACGAGTTTTGAGGAGGAGAGCAGACCCCTATTTATATAGGCGGTGGACTCTCCCCTTCTCTCAAAATCCGATGTGGGACTATTAATTTGGGATTAATTAAATCAAGTTAGTTTGCCTTTCACAAAGGGAAAACTTTCTCGAATTTTAACTCCATCACCGTTGAGCTTCAATTTTAACCTACCAAATCAAAGAGGGTTCAACGGTGAACGCGTAGGAAAAAACGGCTCGTCAATCCGAGTCCGTTTGACCCTTCAAACAATTGTCCAAAGTTAGCCAAAAGTCATGCTTCTCTTAGAAACGTAGCCGTCAAGAAAATCCCAGGTTTCAAAAAACCCTAACCAGAAAATTCGGGCTTGGTGGGCCTCCATTTTCGCTGGTTTCAGCCCAACAGTTTGGGCTGACTTGTTTTGGCTATAACTTGTGCATTTGGACTCCGTTTTTGACGCGGTTTGAACCTGCGTTTAGAGCGGGACGATCCCGTCATCTAGGTAACCTTTTCAACGCGTTTATTTAATTAAATATAGTCTTAAACAATTTAAGACACATTTAATCTCTTTTGCATCATATGCAAATTAGTCCCTATCTAGACTTAAATTTTCATTTGCATCAAATACAAATGATCCGAGGGCATATTCCTCTACATCTCCCACTTGCACTCGGGATCATTTATCTCGAATGCAGGAGATGATTGCAAACATCTTTTGCAATATTTTATCCCTTGCATCAAATGCAAATTATTCTCCCTAACTAATTTCTACCTATTACTAGACGAAGGTCACACTCTGTGTGAGACCCTACAGCCTGACCCTTACAACAGGTTGGGCTCGAAGCCCTATACAGCAGTGACCACGAGCAGTGGTTGCTGTCCCTACTTCAGGAATCATCATTATATGGTTGACTCATTGACATGAGTATTGTCGGGACCACCCTGACTGTTTCTGTGATGAATTCCGCAGTTATAGTCTCTTCGTCTTAACTATGTCGTGTAGATCAAGTCTAGGGTACGGTCAAACTGTCAACCCCAATAACTTGACTCCGGTTAGTTTCTATCGATCTTTAGTCAAATAATATTGGACTTCTTCCAACATACTCTGGCCAGAGTTTTTACTAAAGACCGAACTAACCCTACGACACTAACTCCCATTGACCGGGAGAGACGAATCCTCTCTTGGTCATTACTCTCCTCATACGTTTCAAGTGTAACCCAATCAAAGACCTTTCGACAGGCCTTACCTCGAAGCTAGGTCATTTGATCTAAGTGGCACCGTTCACGCACAGGTTCGTCAAAATGACCTCAAGTCAAAAGACCAAATAGCCTATCATCACTAAGAGTTATAATTGACAGATCGGTCAATGTAACCATATGATAACTCTTGTGGATCGTTCAGTGAACTCATTCTCTAATGAGCACCTGTGTCTCGTCTCCGACTTCGCTAAGTCAAGCGATCATGAGATCATCACCACCGCTGAACGGTGAAGACTAAGACACAATGGTCTATCCGATGTTTCGATATCCTTGTCTCGAAACATCTACGACCACGAACCCTTTTAGACTTATGCTACAGACGGTCAAACATTTCTCCATGATCGAGATACTCATCTCGATACCTGTTTGACTTTGCATAAAGTCTCAGGACTTTACCTAAGTTAATATCTAATGTTAACTACATTATAACATAAATTAGATAAATTATTACCAAACAGCTTACTGTTATTTCGAACAAGATGTTTGTGCTATTCACACACAGAGATAGATTGCCTCGAAGGTATCTTCTCTCAACATCTCCCACTTGTACTCAGGCCCATTTATCTCGGTATCTAATACCGTTTTTACACATAAGTTTTCCCGACTTCATGTGGTAGAGCCTTCGTGAGTGGATCTGCTAAAACCGTCAACACTATAGACTTAAGGGGTTTCTATGTTCATGTTAGACCAACCATTTAAATCTCATTCAAATAATTCATTTGGTCTTTCGGAATCCATAATAATATTATTTCTTGGATCTCATCCAGTTCATCGTACCTTATGATAATCATTTAAATTAGTTACTGGTCATTTCAAATGGCTCATATCTATTTCTGATAAAGTATCCACCTTTTGATTACTTTGTCAAAATATATGTTCCATTTCTTTGATACCTCGCATGTAATTTATACGCTCCCACTGACCTTGAAAACTTCCTGGTTAATTCATATAAGTTGGTCCGTCTAAATCATATTTAGAAAAACGAACTTATAAGTGAATGTTCCAATTTTTCATGGTCAACTTGAGCGTTTACATCGAGCTTGGTCCGAGTAGATTCGTACACATCTGCTGGCGAGACGGTTTCAACATAATCCGTTTATAGGAATTAATATGAAACCCGTTCTCGACCAACATGATTGCACTTCACTACTTTCTTTTCTGCACCAATCTTTCAACTTAAAGATTTACTTGCAGAAAGTGAGGAAACATTTTCCTTGGGCACGTAAACTAAATTCCAAAATTTATTTACGCACACGGACCAATTCTGATTGCATCAAGTTATAAATCGGAGATACTACTGCGAATTATCATCCAGGAAGTTGACTAAGTCATCATCAGTTATGATGTCTAACTCGACTCTTCGTCTCACGAAATTCGAGTAATTATACAACTTCCTAATGATTGATTTAATGAATATATTATTGATAATGTCCTCATAGAACATTATCAAAACCTAGGCATTACTATCTGGGACTTAACCCAGAGGGAGGACTTAACTCAGAGTCACTTGTTATGGATCGCACCGAGTCTAACTAAGTGTGATTCATACCTTTTAACACACTGATGTGTTAACAGACTTGACCTGAGAGAAAATCACATTTTCTTTTAATTATGCAAGATTTTATGTAGCTAAGTATTTAACCATTCGATCTAATCAAATCAGTTTAAATACTTTTGTCTTTTCGTTCTTTATTTTTTCAGACTTGTGTTTCATCAAGAACACGTGTCTTAATAAAATATACGAATAACTTAATTTGGTTAATCTAGACTCGGGTACATCAGTATGTACCAGACTGAGTTCGACAACTCATTCTCCCACTGTCTCACAGATGGGTTTCGGCCATTATATCTAAGAGGATAAGACTCACAAGTGTCCGTAGACTTCATAATACGAGAAGTCAGACCCCTCTTTATGTGACTTGTGAAGCTTAGTCTCTCGATACGGCCTAGTCTACTTTGCCATGTAAGTTTGCTACTATCTTGTGTATTTATATATATTAACATTTAATACATATATTATCATTATACAATTTACTCATTGCTTCAAAAGCAATGTGACGACATTCGTCAAAATGTGTTAAACTTCTGTATAACAATAATCATGAAATCGTGACATCAGAGTATGTCACATTTTTATTTCCTCCTACTTATGCATTTACTAATGATAAATTAAACTATTTAACTCGATTGACTTTCCGGTGTGCATTCTTCCTTTTCTAAATCACATTTAGATATTTAAATGGCCCAACATAAATGAATAGCTATGCAAGCGACTCATGTATCCAAACGCCTGAGAGTTGCAATCTTGAGTGTAGCTCAAGAAGTTGCTTGTCTCAAGATCCGGTTGGGATACATAGTCTTGCACCACTCATGCACTCGTATTCGACTCAAACGGTTTGATCGAATTCTCGAACTTTGCGGATCAGAATTGTTTGTCCATACAACCTTGAAGGTAGCTCGACAAGTTGTAGGGAGAAACATACTTCGAATATACTATATGTTCAAGCTGCCTCATATAGAGACGAGTGACATATTGCGTGAATTTATTTGTTGGACCCAGAACTTAATGAAATCATATTTCTTAAGTCTGTTCTTTAGAAGGTCATTTTAATGTCAACGAGAGTATAGTTTAATCTTATCAATTAGAATTTAACTTGATATTCAATTAATCAACCTATTTGACCAATTAACTAATTCTATTAAAATTATATTTTGATTCCTTCGGTAAACATAGTCTTGCCCTAGTTTAGCATATGTTCAATATTAAATATAGGTAGAATGGCTTTTATCTATCTATATCCTCCCACTATTTATACGATCATTTCAAAGCTTAATAACGAACGATTTAATCAAATTAAAATATTTAAAAATTAGTGAAAGAGGGATCCAATCATCCTGAACCTCACAACCTTGAGGAGACTCAACAAGTTGATTGGTTCCATGATTGGTAAACTAACTCTTAGTCAATCACATCACATGTGACTCCCTATCCTTTTTTTACCCACAGTCACTTATGATCTTGAGGAGACTCAACAAATCATAATGACTGGTCTAGTCAGACCCTTGATTTCGTGTCCAGATTTGACTTAGATCGATGCTCGAGGAGACCCGACGTATCGATTTGGGTCAAGTCTAGACTACATCACATGTATGTTGGAGTTTGTTCCTTAAAGATAAACATGTCATAGCTTGAGGAGACTCAACAACTATAATTGTCTTCTTTGAGTTACCAAGCTCCAACATCAATGAGGGATACGGATTAATCTTTAATAAGATTTATAACGCATTGACTAGATATAGTCCAGGGTGTCATACAATCATGATTCGCGACATTGCGGTCCAGCGGAACACAGCCAGGGAATTGACTAAGCCAGGATCACTACCCCTTAGACTAGTAAGGGTTGATCCAGAACTCTTAGCCAGGCACATTGACTGGATCATGGTCCATTGAATGAAGCTTGTCATTTTTGTATGTGTGCCATAGACTAAACAGCTTTTATTAACAACTAATTAATCCTATCAACTAGTTGCATCCTTAAATTCAAAATTTTAGGATTTGTTTAATAACTTTTATTAAGTCATTATCAACTATAAAGTTCGCGTGCTATCCTAATCGTTATTAGGATTTTAATAAATTATTAACCAACGCTAAAAGCGAAGTCCTTTAATGATTTAATAATAACAATTAAAATTAAAAATTCATTAAAAGGACTAACCTAATCAGGAATTAGGTCTTGAAGCATTGTTAATGTTTTATTAAAACATAGCATGTCATTAAAATTCAATTAGTAAATTTTAATCATTACTTAATGGCTAACCTAAAGGGTTGTCTTGTGTTATCAAATAAGGGACAAGAAGACATAGCCATTAAAAATTACACTAATTTTAACGCATAAAAGTGTACAACTATTTAACAATTAAATAGACTAAAGTTTATCGCATAAACAATTTTAGCATGCATACTTAAATTTAACATTTAAATTTAAAAAATACGATTTTTAAAACATTTTATTTTATCTCATAAAGTAAAAGCTTGTTTAAAAATCATAACATTTGCATGCTACTTTAAAATATTTATCGCATAAAAATTTTAAACTTTTAAAATCGGTTTTTAAAAATATCTTATAAATTTAAAACATCATTTAAAAATTCCATGTTTAAAATTTATCACATAAAATTGTAAACAACATTTTAAACTTATCGCATAAAGTTTTAAAGCTTTAAAACAATTTTAAAATTTATCACATAAATTTAAAAATTCCATTTTAAAACTTTCACGTTTAAAATTTATCATAAAAAATTTTTAAACAAAAAAAAATTTAAATTTATCGCATAAATTTAAAGAAAACATTTTTCTGTAAAAGCATTCAAATAATAAATTCGCAGTCCTAGATCATCATACAGAGAAGGCTATGATACCAATGCAGGGTTTACTGGGACCCTTAGGGCACAAAAACTCTAGTCCTGTCCTAAGTCGGACGGAACATAGACAGAAATGCAGCGGGAAAATTTTTATGTTAATCTAATTAACATGCAACCCTAAGGAACCAGACCCTATTAGCCAGGATCTCTGCCAACTTGGGGTGGATCTGACCACCCCAAGAGGGATCTAACTACAGCGAATAATTAAATGAAAAACTTAAACACATACCCGGAATCTCAGCCCTGGGGCAGGCGAGATGTTCCGCACCGTCTTCCGAGCTGCTCCCGTCCCACGCCGAGCCGCTCCTTGAACCGCTCCCCGAACTGCTCCTCGAACCGCTCCGCATCCCGAGGCGATCAATCCCCATGTCGCCGAGCCACCCACCGCCGAAGAAAGTTTCACGCGAGTGAAACCTCCGCCTAGATTTCGGATCTGAATCCGAACTCCTTTGCAGCT
Source organism: Scilla litardierei (assembly GCA_030789695.1). Lineage (NCBI taxonomy): Eukaryota > Viridiplantae > Streptophyta > Magnoliopsida > Asparagales > Asparagaceae > Scilla > Scilla litardierei. Next base: position 42,067,578 of record CM061141.1, read on the forward strand.
TTGCTAGAGCCCTCAGGAGCAAGGCAGAAATTTATAGGGAGAGGATAAATATTAATTTAGCTTAGATCCGAGCGTGCTCCAACATTTACGAGAGCCGCTCAGATCTAGAGCTTGGGACGAGTTTTGAGGAGGAGAGCAGACCCCTATTTATATAGGCGGTGGACTCTCCCCTTGTCTCAAAATCCGATGTGGGACTATTAATTTGGGATTAATTAAATCAAGTTAGTTTGCCTTTCACAAAGGGCAAACTTTCTCGAATTTTAACTCCATCACCGTTGAGCTTCAATGTTGGTACAACCTACCAAATCAAAGAGGGTTCAACGGTGAACGCGTAGGAAAAAACGGCCCGTCAATCCGAGTCCGTTTGACCCTTCAAACAATTGTCCAAAGTTAGCCAAAAGTCATGCTTCTCTTAGAAACGTAGCTGTCAAGAAAATCCCATGTTTCAAAAAACCCTAAGCAGAAAATTCGGGCTTGGTGGGCCTCCATTTTCGCTGGTTTCAGCCCAACAGTTTGGGCTGACTTGTTTTGGCTATAACTTGTGCATTTGGACTCCGTTTTTGACGCGGTTTGAACCTGCGTTTAGAGCGGGACGATCCCGTCATCTAGGTAACCTTTTCAACGCATTTATTTAATTAAATATAGTCTTAAACAATTTAAGACACATTTAATCTCTTTTGCATCATATGCAAATTAGTCCCTATCTAGACTTAAATTTTCATTTGCATCAAATACAAATGATCCGAGGGCATATTCCTCTACAGGCATTACTTTTCGGCTCCTGGATCACGACTACATGGTCACTTTCGCTATGATCCGGGACTATTTGCACTTCCCTGCCGTCCCTGACCCTAGGGCAGCTTTTTCCCCTACCCACGACCTAGATGACTTTCACGCTCGCACCTTTTGGCAGCGTATTTCTGGACTGCCCGAGTACCGCCCTAGCTGGGTGAAGGCATCGTACATTGTGCACCCGTGCCTTTGCTACGCCCAGAGGCACCTAGCGTGCACACTATTTTGCAGACCTGAGGTTGGGACTATGTCCCTCCCAGAGCTTACCCGTCTTTGGGGTATGACCCAACCTCGTAAATTCCACCCGGATGGATCCGTGGGACCATTCATGCTGTCTGACGCTGCTTCCTGGTTGTGTCAGAGACTCTACCAGACAGCCACCTCATACCATGCCACAGATATTTGCTGCGGTTTTTTCTTTACCATCTTCGCTAGGATGCTAGGTATCCCCCTCCCCGATGACTTGCACCGCCCTCCTGGCCCGACACGCCTTACCACTGGCGTGCTCGAGCATATGCAGGTTCTCCGCCCTTACGGTGCTCGTCACTGGCGTTACCTTGTAGGCACCGGCCACGACACCCATATGATCCTTCCAGCCCCTCACCTGATGCATATTCCTGCTGTCCAGCTTGACTGGCTTATTCCTCAGGTTTTCCCACTCCCTCACATTCACGACCTCGAGCCCCCTAGAGCATCGGTCGAGGCTGTCGTCGATGACCCCGGCCCCCGCTCCTCTGAGTTCGAGCTCCTCGATATAGCCGCCCTGGTTGCCGGTCTCCCTGTTCCTCCTGCTCACACATCTTTAGGAGCAGCCTCCACCACCCCTGTTTCCTCAGTTTCTACGGTCATTGAGTCGTCGAGGACTGTCCTCACTTCCTGCCCCGACACTCATATCACTTCTTCCGCTGTATCTGTGCCTGAGAGCACATACCTACCTTTCTCTGACGACGTGGTAGATTTAGATGCTCCTCACTCGACCCTGTCCCCACCCTCCCCCCTCTCTCGGAGCTTATAGCTTCAGCTCCTCTGACTGCCACCACATCCTCCTCCCCTTTTGCTGTTTTCACTGAGTCTGTCTCGACGGCTGTCCACACTTCTGTGTCGACGACAGCTCCTTCTTTCGCCACCACCGATATTCTGACGAGTTCACCCTCGCCCACATTCCACGCTCGGTCCAGTGCCTCGACTGCATCGGCCCGCGTATCACGAGTTGTGACCTACCGACATGCCACCCGTGCCCCCCGAGCCTCGATCCTCAGACTCTCGCTTGACCGCTCTAGAGGAGTTGACATCCCGCCTACAGCGGGATTTCGACGACTTTCGCCACGAGTCTAGGACACAGAGATCTAGGGTAGAGTCGGATCTTACATCCATTCTCGACCTGTTGAGACACCGTGGCCTGCCTACAGTGATACTTGCTCACCCTCCTCCGCCTAGGCCCGACACTGTGGCTCACTCTGCACAGCTCAGTTCTTCACTCCCACAGGTTTCTGCAGAGCCTGTTTCCACCACCCTAGAGACGTCAGCCACAGTAGATCCTCTCACAGCCATGGTCCAGTACACTTCTGATCCTTCCTCCTCCACCATAGACCTCTCCTGCAGCCTTCCCCACGTGTCCCAGTCTGACCTGCCGCCACCCGCCACCCCGGGCCCACAGCAGAGGGACCCATCACCACCCCCAGAGGGTGGTGCCTCTGCTTGATATAGTCCTATCCAGTTTTGCCCTCCCCCCATTTATGTGTGCCCATCTGTCTCTTCGGGGCCCTACTTTCACACATCTTGGGGGAGGGTACACACCCATGCATTTGCATTGCATCATACCACATTTTTATTTTATTTTTAATTCCATTTTTCTCTCTCTTTTATTTGCATAGTTTTTATTTTATTATCCCACTCGCCCCACCCCTCAGCAACATCTCCCTCTCACGAGTGATTTCTTAGCAGTGAGGACACTGCTAGGTTTAGCTTGGGGGATGAGCGCTCCCGCTTTATTTTTATTTTTATTTTTATTTTCTATTTTTCCATTTTCCTCCCTTATTTTCAGTTTTTATTTCATTTTTTCGCCACTTTACCGCCCCATTTTATTTCTCTCATTTTGCATCATATCTTCTGCTTATCCCCATGCATGCATTTTCTTTTTATCTATTTCTACTTTTTCTCTGTTTCTCTTTATGTCTGCTGAGAATGGTCTAAATGATGATATCTCTCTAGGCTTTATTAGTTTCTAGCGATGCTTATCTCTTTGGCATGCTATTAGGATTAATTTCAGCTTTATTGTCCATATGCATGTATTTCTTTTTGATGATCTGTCTGATTTAATACCTGATATGAATTGAAATCAATTGCATGAATTAGTATCTAGTATGATTTATGTTGGGAAACACACCCAGGTTCACGCATCACTGAACACTCGGAGCACCTGTTTTTATTTCTTATTCACTTCTGTTTGCATGCATGTTGACATTGTGATTATTACCGCATGCTATTTTCAGTATTCATTTAGAGAAATGAAATACCCATGCTATATATGAGTTTAGTTAGAGTTTTATTTTATCGAACTGATGTGCACCCTCTTATGAGTGAACCGAGTGTCATATTATCTTCCTTCTCCACATATCTATTTTTTCTCTACATATCAGTTGGTTACACCCCTATAGCTACTTTACCGCATCTCACTTCCCATGTATAAAAATAAAAAGTATAGCTTCTTATTCAAAAAAAAGGAAAAAAAGAAAAAGAAAAAGAAAAAAGAGAAGAAAAAAAGGGGAAGAAAAGAAAAATGAATAAATACCGTTTTGTGTTATTTCACTAAGAAGTTATATCTCATTCTGAAAAAAATTTAAATTCCATATCATTTTCATTGATGCGATGCCTCAAGCTAAGCTTGGGGGGGGAAACCAACTGATCATATGAGTGAGCTTGACATTAGAGTGGAGACGGTGCACGTCGGGGAGATTTAATAAAACCCAAACTTTACGAATTACTTTAGTTTTGGGGATTTTTCACGTATCAATTTGAATATCTGAATGGCATGATCTTTGTATTCTCTATTGCATGTTGCGTGAATCTTTTGTGCTCCTTGTGTATCTATGATTGAAAGGGCGTTGTCAACTACTTTATACTAGACTCTAGGGATTGCATGAGATTGATAGGATTTGACGGTGTTATTTCAGTAGATCCATATTCTTTGCCTGCATTGCATGACATATGATATTTAAAGTTTGAAATTACCAATAGCATGCATGTTTAGCGCTCAGAGCATCGTGATAGACTTTTTAGGCCTGAGATCTGACCGATCATCCTTAGCACTTCTATCTTATTTCTCTCTTTTTGTTTTTCACTTCTTTTTATTTTCATTTCCTTATTTTCATTTTGTTTTCCTCCCGGCGAACCGATTATTCATCTTCCTCGAGGACGAGTAAGAGGTAAGCTTGAGGGAGTTTGATGTGTCCATATTTTACATCATTTTCATATCATATTTCCATCGCATTGCATGTCATCCCCACGTCCAAATCCCACTTTTTACTGCGATTTTGGTATTTCTGACGATATTTCGAGTTTCGCAGTATATTTTGAGTTTTCATGGATTTTGGAGCGATTTGGACCCCCGCCTGGGCATGGACACATCCGACGTGCTCATGAGCCTGATGGCAGGGCTCTGGAGGAATTCGCCGTGTTCTCGGAGCTGTTGGAGGAGAGAAGGAGGATAAGAAGGAGAAAGGAGCAGAGAGAGAGAGAGAGAGAGAGAGAGAGAGTGTGTGTGTGTGTGTGTGTTGCTGCAGCATAGAGCTTTCCCAGAAAATGCTCGGCCCGAGCAGCTTACTGCTCGAGCCGTGCCCTGCCATATTAGAAATGTAGCAGATACGGGCTGACTCGGGCCGAGCAGATCATCTGCTCGGCCGAGCAGATCATCTGCTCGGCCAAGCAGCCGCAGATAGCACGCCCCGAGTAGGCCCCCGAGCACACCCCGAGCAGCCGACCGAGTCATCCATTCTGAGGTCGAGCAACATACGACGCGGACCGAACCACTACCCGAGCAGCTCCGACTCGGGCCGAGTCACCTACTCGGCCGACACTTCCTGGGGCATTTTTGTAAGATTTTTTGAATGTGCGATGCGCACGATTTGGGGCAGCTGAAGCTCGCGACTGCGGGCTTAGCGTGGAGCAGTTCATTCAGAGTTTTTTTGGGGATTTTTTAGAGAGCTCCGGCGATTGGTTTTTGTACGAATTTTGGGATTTATTTCTGTAGTAAACTTCTGGATCGATTATTGAAGATTAGCATTTATTGTTCTTTTCTGGATCTGTTCTTCGTTCGTTCTCGCTGTAAGTTTATTTCAGCCATAATCTTAATTGTTAAGATTTTTTCTTCCGCGAAATCGATATTTTTGTGCGCTCCGATCATCATGAGTGAGTAGATCTATTCTAGGGTTGATGGGTGAACCCTAGGATTTTAGGGGGAAAATGTAGATCTGGATCCCAATGTCGAATTGGGGATTTAGGGTTGTATTCCGGTAGATCCTACCGAATCCGTAGATAACTGGTACTGAGATCGTGCCCACAGTCTGTGGAATCGATGTGCTTAAGGGGTATCTAGGGATTCGAATAGGGAAATCGACGGATCCAATCAAGGCACGTGACCACACCCGGCTCGTGCCCTGAAGGGATCCGTCGACGAACTATAATGCTACGTTAACGGCTACCGCCATTGCGTCAACGAGAGCCACCGAAATACCCCGCAATTCTAACCCACGAGAGTGGTACGAATTGGGGGAATTAATTTCCTAACCCTAATGCAATGAGGGGATCCTATCTAACATCAACCCCCAACGATCCTAGCGGGACCCCTAAAGCCCTAGTTCTTTTTATTATATTAAACAACAACAATTATCAACCCAATTCATTCTCACTCTGACCGCTACATTACTTCTAGATTTAGAAATAGACTGAGATTACCACGGACACTATCACCGTCACTGTGGGATTCGACTATCTTTTATACTATAACTCGACACCGTCCGCTTGCGGATTGAACCCGAAGTCGTAGCTGGTGGGCTCCGAAAGGTGCTTCTCTCAAGCGCAAGAGTCCGTTCAAGTAGTAAAATCTGGGAGTCCAGATGTCGAATCCTCGGGAGAATCTGTTGAAACCACAAGTCCAAATCAAATAGAGTAACTACGAATAAAATCTAAACACTTTAATAGTGATGGTGAAGGTGGTATGAAAAGTGTGGTGATGGAATTGTTACGTGCGATCAATGCAAACAACGAACTCTACTTCGTGAAAAATAGATATAAAAAGCATGTACATGGCATGAGTTCATTAGGATCAGCGAATCGTAAGCTTTGGTTGATCAAGTATAACACAACGAAACCTCCTTTTGGGAGCGAATCGTCGGAAGATATCCTTTTGGGAGTTAACGCATCAATTCTAATAGAATATCGCTAAAGTTGTAAACGTCTATACGAAGTATGAAGCTCTCTTTTGGAGAGATCAAATCTCACCCTTGTGGGGTGATCATCTACTAGAACAATTCTTTTGGAATACGAAATAGTAGATTTAAGAGCGACGATTAAAACTTTAGCAAATATAGCGATTAAGCGCAATTATACAACCAAAGAATACGATTCACATCACCTAATTAATCCATACCATGCACATAAAATATTTAGCTACTCATGGTGCAGAAATACACAATTTTCAGATTCAAATTCATAAGTTTCATAGCAAAATACGGAAGTTTAGAGGCAAAATACAAGCTAAAACACCCAAATACAAGCTAAAGTTGAAGAGAATATCACCAAATCTCTCTTAAAAGTCTTCAAAACTCTCTGGAAATTAGAAACTAGGCTCTGGAATTTTACAGAATTTTTTCAGAAGAAATTACGGCTCCTAAGTGCTCCAATACGCCAATTATACGCCCAAAAACCCTAGAATACGCTTAAATAATAAGATTGCGGGTTTATTGGGCTTAACGGGTTCAAACCCACACAGTAATCGCACCCGGATCAATCTGGGCCGTAGATCTCGAGCGGGCCAATTTGTAGCCGTTGATCAAAGCGGGATCGAGCTAGGGGCTGACACGTGGCCTTCAAAAATCACGCAAAAACCCGCATCCGCTTCGAACTCGGATCCGCGTTCATCTGTGCCGTTGGATCACACTTGGGCGGTCGCGATGACTCCGCGTAGCCGCTCCGTTTCGCTTCAGGCGGGAGTGTTCTCTGCCGTTCGATCGACATCAGACCGTCCTCATGCAGCCACGTCGCCCGCTTTCGCTGTGCATCGCTCCACAGCTTCGGGGTAAACCGCGACCGTTGGATCGTGATCGTGGGGTTCGCGTTCGGCCACGTCTTCGCCCCGCTGAGCGTCGCTTCGGGCCGTTGGATGAAGCGTGAACGGAGGCGATGATGCCACGTCGCCCGCCAATTTCGACGACGAATACGCAGCTCGGAGCGACGCTCAGCCGTTGGATTCGTGCGGAGACGAGCGGATGGACGCCACGTGTTGCGCCGTGATTCGTGCGGCGACCGTATAAACGTATTTCTTTGCGTATTTTTCCCATTAATTGGTATTCTGCATTCAAAAATACACAGTAATTAGCAAAGATCTCAGAAAAATACAAATAAATAGTCGTTGGAATCGTGAGATCGAGACCAAGCTAAGAAAAATATAAAATGTGTAGAATTGTATCGTTAAATACTGTTTTGTGCTCAAATAGTGTGTTTTCTCTAATAAATAAATGTGTAGAAAATACGTATGTACTAGAGACCAATATAGCATCACATGAGCACAAAATAGGGCTAAATGGGGGGTCAAATACGCAATAGTGAACCCAAATCACACCCCCCAACTAGCGTTTTGCTAGTCTCTAGCAAAAAGAGCGATTAAAAATACGCCTAGATCACCTTATCAGATCTCAAATTAATCATCACCATACTACAACGACAAAGGATATATCCAAACACTAATATCAATATTTCAAACTCATCAATTAATGGTACTTGTGGGTTTTCAAAAAAATGAAAGTCAAGCATCTCAAATGGTTATAAAATAGACTCAAATTCACTATCAATTACTTCATAGCTCATAGTACACAAAATCAATGGCCCACACCGTTCAATCAAATATTTTAACTTGGAGCGTAGATGGTTCATGCAAAGCAAGCATCAAAAGTAGGATGGTATCAAGACATACACACGTCAATCTCTATTCATAGGAACTCACACCACGTCTTGCGTTTTCTTTAAGCTTTGGAAGTTTTCTTGCCTCGCTAATCATGCACAATTATTCTCCATTTTCTTTCGCTTTTTTCCATAGTTCCGCGTAACGCGCATCAAGCAACATTCGCGGAAAAGTATATAACTTGAATCGCTCCATCAAATAATTGAGGTTCCGGTCAATGGCTCCCAAATCAGACGATCATAGGGCATTAGGCCAAGAAGGACCCCTCGGACTGTACTACTCAAGCCAACCAAGTTATTTCTTTAATAGCACATTTATTCATTTTTTCTTCCTCATTCATCTCATTTTTTTCTTCTTTGGTGCGTGCATAAACAACTTGGCAAGATAACTTCCTATTCTTTAATTGTTCACAAGAATGGGTATCCTAATCATTTCCAATGACGTGGTATGTTTTTCTACCCAAAATCACACCAAGCATGCTAATGGCAATGAATACGAGATAAAGAACAGTGCTCCAGTTAATTTATGAATTATTGGTGCATGAACTTTGGTGTGTTCCAATGAAAGCATACCACTTGCAAATCCATAATTTCTAGATTCATTAAGTCATCAATTAATCTTGCCATTGAGATGTATAAAAAGAAACTCACCACAAGCACTCAAATTTATGTAAAATGAGATTGAAATATTGAACAATAGTGGTGGGGGAAAATAAGTCATGAGTGTACGGTGGCGAATAAATATCGAGAAATTTCATCACATAGGGGTCATTTCTAGGTAAAGATAGACTTTGGTGATATTTCTTAACTCAATATTTTTTTTTTCAATGCAAAAAGGGAACTAAAAAAATAAAATCCTAAAAGAAAAATAAAAATAAAAATAAAATCCTAAAAGAAAAAGAAAAAGCAAATAAAAAAAATAAAAATAAAAATCCTAAAAGTTATTTCCCTCCCCCCAACTTAAAATAGATATTGTCCTCAATGTTAGGAAGAGGGAATCATGGAAAGAACACACCTGATTAGTTCCCACCCGAAGGTGGGTCTGTGAGATCCATGGTGCTCGCTTCCTTGGTCCAAGGCTCGTGAAAATGTTTCAATCTCTGGCCATTCACCTTGAACTCGCTTCCATCTTTTTCATTTAGTAAGAGCACAGCGCCATGTGGGAAAACTTCTTTGACGACGAAAGGTCCATACCACCTAGAGCGAAGCTTCCCAGGAAAGATGTGTAGCCTGGAATTGTATAGGAGTACTTTTTGGCCTGGGGTGAACTCCCTCCTCAAAATCATCATGTCGTGGACGGATTTCATCATCTCTTTTGAAATTTTAGCGTTGTTGTACGCATTTCTCCTCAACTCCTCCAGCTCCAACAATTGCAACCTGCGAGAAGAAAAAGAGACATCAGTATCAAAATTCATTTTCTTTATAGCCCAATAAGATCTATGCTCTATCTCAACAGGTAAGTGACAAGACTTCCCAAATACAAGGCGATAAGGTGACATCCCCAAAATTGTTTTGTAGGCCGTCCTGTAGGCCCACAACGCTTCAGGTAAGCGCAAACTCCAGTCTTTTCTTGATGGATTCACCGTTTTTTGTAGAATTCCTTTGATCTCTCTATTTGCCAACTCTGCTTGGCCATTGGTTTGGGGGTGATACGGAGTGGAAACTTTATGTGTGACCCCAAACCTCTTCATTAAAGTAGCGAACATGCGGTTGCAAAAATGAGACCCTCCATCACTAATCAAGGCCTTTGGCACTCCAAACCTAGAGAAAATGTTCTCTTTAAGGAACTTAAGCACAACGGAAGTGTCGTTCGACCTGCAAGGAATAGCTTCCACTCATTTAGAAACATAATCAATACAAACCAAAATATAAGCATATCCAAATGAAGGTGGGAAAGGTCCCATGAAGTCTATGCCCCAACAATCAAATATTTCAATCTCTAAAATGGGGTTCAGATGCATCATGTTACGTTTAGTAATTCCCCCTAATTGTTGGCATGCAGCACAAGTCTTGCAATAATGAAATGTGTCTTTAAACATAGATGGCCAATAAAAGCCACATTGCGAGATTTTTGCCACAGTTTTGTTCGCTGAAAAGTGTCCACCACACACTCCATCATGGCAAAATTGTATCACACTGGTTATTTCATGATCAGGAATGCATCTCCTAACAATTTGGTCACTACAATATTTATATAAGTACGGATCATCAAAGAAGAAATATTTTACCTCGTACTTGAACCGTTTAAAGTCTTGAAGAGACCAAGTGTCAGGGGTCTTACCAGTTACCAGATAATTAACGATATCAGCATACCATGGAGAGGTGGAGACGCTAAAAAGATGCTCGTCAGGGAAGGAGTCCTTCAAAGGCACATCTGCTGAATCAAGGCCTACTGTCAAACGTGATAAATGGTCAGCTACTAGATTCTCCACGCCTTTCTTGTCCTTGATTGTGACATTGAACTCCTGCAACAATAAAATCCATCGTATCAATCGAGGCTTAGCATCTTTTTTAGATAATAAATATTTTAAAGCAGAGTGACCAGTATATATCAAAATTGGTGATCCTAAAATATAGCTCCTGAAATTTTCCAACGCAAAGACTACTGCCAGCAACTCCTTCTCTGTTGTTGTATAATTCCTTTGAGCGTCATTTAATGTCTTGCTGGCGTAGTAAATCACTACTGGAACTTTGTCTTTTCTTTGGCCTAGGACTGCACCAACTGCGTAATTGCTTGCATCACACATTATTTCAAATGGTAGGGACCAGTCTGGCACCTGCAAAATAGGAGCAGAAATCAGCAACTTCTTTAAAGTTTCAAAAGAAAGTTGACACTCAGGTGTCCAAATAAAGTCCACATTTAAAGTAAGTAAGTTGCAAAGAGGGCGAGATATAGCGCTAAAATCTTTGATGAACCGACTATAAAATCCTGCATGTCCCAAAAATGATCTGATGTCCTTCACGCATTTAGGACTTGGTAGCTTCTCAATTACCGCTACCTTGGCTCTGTCTACCTGTATACCATCTTTAGAAACCAGGTGGCCTAGGACAAGTCCCTCTGTGGTCATAAAATGACACTTCTCCCAATTCAATAGGAGGTTCTTTTCAATGCACCTGTCAAGAACAAGAGCCAAGTTAGCCAAACAATCATGGAAAGAGCTACCATATACTGAAAAATCATCCATAAATACCTCAACGATTTTCTCAACCATATCATCAAAAATACTGAGCATGCATCGCTGAAAAATAGCTGGAGTATTACATAAACCAAACGGCATTCTTTTAAATGCAAAAGTACCAAAGGGGCAGGTAAAAGTGGTCTTTTCCTGGTCCTCAGGTGCAATCTCAATCTGATAATAACCTGAATAACCGTCTAGAAAGCAATAATATTCATGTCCAGCTACCCTCTCTAAAATTTGGTCAAGAAATGGAAGAGGGAAATGATCGTTTCTAGTTCTAGAATTCAACTTCCTATAGTCTATGCACTAGGGGTGGCAATTTTCGGCCCGGCACGATAGCCCGGCACGGGCCCGGCACGATAAGGCCGTGCTTGGGCCAACAATTTTGGCCCGAAATCCTTATCGGACCGGGCCGGCCCGGCCCGGTTCATTTTCGGACCGGACCCGGGCCAAGCTTTTCAGCCCATGGGCGGCACGGCACGGCACGAAAAGCATTTGATAGCCCCACTTCAATTTGACCATACACTGGTCTAAAGCGAATTTCAGTAATGTGCATTCATTTATGGTGTTGAGTCCAATGTCATGACTTTTATCAGATCAAGGTCCAAATATCATAAATTTTAACAACTTTCCGCCAGCGCCAACTTTGATGTCTTCGGATTTTGGGGGTCGATCTCAGTTTCCGAGAAGAGACAAAGAACCACCAAACATGTTACTTCATCTTGCCAAATAAATGAAAACAATGTAGGACACATCACCTTATGCAACCCACTTAATCCTCTTCTTTCGTGCTCCATTTCGATGCATCTTTAAGCATATGAGACAAGTTTGTGTTTAAAAATATGATAAAATATTGTCACGATACATAATTCATTCAACCCTATCGGACCGGGCCGGGCAGCCCGAATTTTTATCGGACCGTGCACGGGCCTCTCCGGAATGGCCCGAAGTCTTATCGGGCTGGGCCGGTCCAGTCCTTTAAGAAAACCGGACCGGTCCGACACGACCCGATAAGACCGGGCCGGCCCGAATTGCCACGCCTACTATGCACATCCTCCAACCTGTGGTGGCTCTAACTGGGATAAGCTCATTATTCTCATTTTTAACCACGGTGAGGCCAGACTTTTTAGGAACAACCTGTGTAGGGCTAACCCACTTGCTGTCAGAAATAGGATAAATAATGCCTGCATCCAATAATTTTAAAACCTCGCCTTTTACCACTTCTTTTAATGTTGGATTTAACCTATGTTGCATTTCTCTAGTGGGTTTGGCGTCATCCTCTAAATAAATGTGATGCATGCATACAATAGGGCTTATACCTTTAATGTCAGCAATGGACCAACCAATAGCACCTCTATGTTTCCTCAGCACATCAAGTAAAGAGCTTTCCTGTTCTAAAGTAAGTTTAGAAGATATTACCACAGGGAAGCTGTTTTCATCTCCAAGAAAAGCGTACTTAAGGTAGTCAGGAAGTGGCTTCAACTCTGGCTTTGGATCCTCCACCTCAGATGAAATTTGAATTGATGCATTAGGTGGCAAAGCCTCAAACCTAGGCTCCCATACCGCATTGAGCTCCTTCACGTTCTCCTGCACAAAAGACATGTCATCAGAATCACCAATAAAAGTCTCAACAATAGAAGCATCATTACAAAATTCAGAACAAATATAATCATCCACCAACGAATCAATCATATGCACCCTCTCAATCTCATCATCCACATGTGGCAACTTGCAAGTATTAAAAATATTCAAGTCCAAAGTCATGTTGCTAAAAGTTAGTTTCAGTTGACCATCTCTACAATTTATTAAAGCATTGCATGTAGCTAGGAATGGTCTACCTAGGATGATAGGAGTAGCATTGGCAGTTTGGGGTCCCTGGATGTCTAGAACTATAAAGTCCGCGGGGTAGTAAAATTTGTCCACCTGAACGAGGACATCCTCAATGCATCCCTTTGGAACTTTAATAGACCTATCAGCTAGTTGCAATATAACAGATGTAGGCTTTAGCTGTCCTAACCCAAGCTGCACAAAAATAGGATATGGCAATATATTGACACTAGATCCTAAATCCAATAAAGCATTTCCAATTTTCTTAGTGCCAATGGTGCAAGTGATGGTGGGTGATCCAGGGTCTCTAAATTTAGGTGGTGTATTTTGTTGCACAATAGAGCTAACCTGTTCAGTCAAGAATGCTTTCTTTTTCACATTTAACTTTCTTTTAACAGTGCACAAATCTTTCAGAAATTTAGCATAAGCAGGTATTTGATTAATAGCATCAAGCAATGGAATATTGATCTGGCACTTCTGAAAAATTTCACGAATCTCAGTTTGATACTTATCTTTGCTTTTCTGAAGTAGCCGATGAGGGTAGGGTGCTGCAGGTACATATGCTGCGGGCTCCTTCTCTTTAATGACGCTTTTGCTCACACCCACATCCGTGCTCTCTTCCTGCACCTCCTTTTGTTCTTTGATTCCCTCCTCTTGGATCTGAATTTCCTCTTCCTGCTCAGCTTGTTTGCTCGGTGGATCGGGCTTCTGAATCTCTTTTCCACTCCTCAAAGTGGACACCGCTTGGCAAGGCTTCATATTATTTCCTGCAGAAGAAGAAGAGCCCATATTAGGATTTGGAATTGACTGAGATGGGAGCTTACCTTTTTCTAATGTCGCTGTAAGCCTCGCCAAGCTCTCGCTCATCTGCTGATTCTGAGTCTACTGAGCCTGAAATTGAGCCTGCTGCTGCTGCATCTGAGCTTGTTGCAATTGGATAAGTTGCTGAAGCGCATCGCCAAATGGTTGTATCTGCTGTTGTTGCACTGGCTCATGGTCCCTCCTCTGGTTCCCACCTTGATAGTTGTTGTTGTTGTATTGAGGTTGTCGGAACGGAGGGGGAGCCTGCTGCTGCTGAGTCTGTTGATTGGGGCCCCAGTTCAAGTTTGGATTGTTGCGCCACCCCTTGTTGGAATTGAAGTTCTGGTAGTTCGAAGAAACTTGATTCACCCCAGTAGGATTTCCTAGCATGCTCTTCAAGGCTGGAAGTGTGGGGCATGCACTGGTGTCATGGCCACTGACGTCGCAAAGTGCGCAAATCTGCTCTATCTCAACGGCCTTGGCCTCTTTCAAATTCATTGCATGAAGCTTGTTTGAGATCATGGCCTCCATCTTTGCCTCCAACGCATCATCTTGCTTTAAATTATAAACCACTCCTCGCGTAGGCTGGGATGGTGCAGAATGGCCTCCTCTCTCGTAGTCTGAAGTGGTGTCCCATGTCTGCGCATTTTCTGCTATCTCCTCCAGGTACGTCCAAGCTTCGTCTTGCTCTTTATCAAAGAATCCTCCATTGCACATCATTTCTACAAATTGCTTCATTTGCGGCTGCAGTCCATCATAGAAGAAGCCAATAATCCTGCTTTTGTCGAAGCCATTGTGCGGACATGCGAGCAGCAACTCATTGAACCTTTCAAATGCCTGGTAGAATGTTTCCTCGCTTTTCTGGGCAAAGTTCATAATCTGCCGCTTCAGTCCCTGTGTCCTGTGAATAGGAAAAAACTTCTTTAGAAATTCAGCCTGCAAATCAATCCATGTAGTAATAGAGCGTGATGGCAATGCATTCAACCAATTCTTAGCTTTGTCTTTCAACGAAAATGGGAAGAGTTTAAGATATATCGTATCCTCGCTAGTTTTCCCATCAAAACATGTCAAGCAAACCTCCTCAAATCCTTTAATATGAAGATATGGATTTTCCTTGTCTAACCCATGAAAGGTGGGCAAGAGTTGGATCACCCCAGGTTTAAAATTGAAAGAATTTGCATCGTTAGGTAAAACAAAGCATGAAGCAGTGCTAGTCCTAGTGGGTCGAAGTAAATCTTTTAAAGTCCTAGGCACTCCAGGTTGCACATTATTCTCGTTATTGTTGCTAAAATTTTCATCCATATTATTATTAGCCATATCAAAACGTCGAGTCAACCTCTGTGTCCTAGGAGTCCTATGCCACATAAACTAGCACAAATATATTTTTTTTTATGAAAGCAAACAAAAGTTTATATACAATAAAGTGGAAAGATCTCACCGAAGGTCCTCTGAATGAGATAAACCGTAGTAACAAACCGTTCTCCCCGGCAACGGCGCCAAAAACTTGGTGGGCTCCGAAAGGTGCTTCTCTCAAGCGCAAGAGTCTGTTCAAGTAGTAAAATCTGGGAGTCCAGATGTCGAATCCTCGGGAGAATCTGTTGAAACCACAAGTCCAAATCAAATAGAGTAACTACGAATAAAATCTAAACACTTTAATAGTGATGGTGAAGGTGGTATGAAAAGTGTGATGATGGAATTGTTACGTGCGATCAATGCAAACAACGAACTCTACATCGTGAAAAATAGATATAAAAAGCATGTACATGGCATGGGTTCATTAGGATCAGCGAATCGTAATCTTTGGTTGATCAAGTATAACACAACGAAACCTCCTTTTGGGAGCGAATCGTCGGAAGATATCCTTTTGGGAGTTAACGCATCAATTCTAATAGAATATCGCTAAAGTTGTAAACGTCTATACGAAGTATGAAGCTCTCTTTTGGAGAGATCAAATCTCACCCTTGTGGGGTGATCATCTACTAGAACAATTCTTTTGGAATACGAAATAGTAGATTTAAGAGCGACGATTAAAACTTTAGCAAATATAGCGATTAAGCGCAATTATACAACCAAAGAATACGATTCACATCACCTAATTAATCCATACCATGCACATAAAATATTTAGCTACTCATGGTGCAGAAATACACAATTTTCAGATTCAAATTCATAAGTTTCATAGCAAAATACGGAAGTTTAGAGGCAAAATACAAGGTAAAACACCCAAATACAAGCTAAAGTTGAAGAGAATATCACCAAATCTCTCTGAAAAGTCTTCAAAACTCTCTGGAAATTAGAAACTAGGCTCTGGAATTTTACAGAATTTTTTCAGAAGAAATTACGGCTCCTAAGTGCTCCAATACGCCAATTATATGCCCAAAAACCCTAGAATACGCTTAAATAATAAGATTGCGGGTTTATTGGGCTTAACGGGTTCAAACCCGCACAGTAATCGCACCCGGATCAATCTGGGCCGTAGATCTCGAGCGGGCCAATTTGTAGCCGTTGATCAAAGCGGGATCGAGCTGGGGGCTGACACGTGGCCTTCAAAAATCACGCAAAAACCCGCATCCGCTTCGAACTCGGATCCGCGTTCATCTGTGCCGTTGGATCACACTTGGGCGGTCGCGATGACTCCGCGTAGCCGCTCCGTTTCGCTTCAGGCGGGAGTGTTCTCCGCCGTTCGATCGACATCGGACCGTCCTCATGCAGCCACGTCGCCCGCTTTCGCTGTGCATCGCTCCGCAGCTTCGGGGTAAACCGCGACCGTTGGATCGTGATCGTGGGGTTCGCGTTCGGCCACGTCTTCGCCCCGTTGAGCGTCGCTTCGGGCCGTTGGATGAAGCGTGGACGGAGGCGATGATGCCACGTCGCCCGCCAATTTCGACGACGAATACGCAGCTCGGAGCGACGCTCAGCCGTTGGATTCGTGCGGAGACGAGCGGATGGACGCCACGTGTTGCGCCGTGATTCGTGCGGCGACCGTATAAACGTATTTCTTTGCGTATTTTTCCCATTAATTGGTATTCTGCATTCAAAAATACACAGTAATTAGCAAAGATCTCAGAAAAATACAAATAAATAGTCGTTGGAATCGTGAGATCGAGACCAATCTAAGAAAAATATAAAATGTGTAGAATTGCATCGTTAAATACTGTTTTGTACTCAAATAGTGTGTTTTCTCTAATAAATAAATGTGTAGAAAATACGTATGTACTAGAGACCAATATAGCATCACATGAGCACAAAATAGGGCTAAATGGGGGGTCAAATACGCAATATTGAACCCAAATCAGTAGCCTAGGAGCCATATCACGCCTGGCGATCGTGACACCGTCAGGTGGATCCTAGGTGTAGATTGCGGGCATGTCATGTTACTCGGCCGAGTGGCCTGTTTCTGGAGTTAACTCTTCTCCTCCTCGCCTCTTCGTCGATTCTATCGATTTCATTCTTCTTCCACTCGTCCTCCAGCACCGTTAGCTTCTTAATAGTGCCATGGGCGACGCTCCGGTACATGTGCAAGTCCTTTAAGCTTATTTTCGCTCCCGATTACTCCATATCTCCGGAAATCTGACAAAAAAAGAAATAGTGAAAAGTAATGCAATATCGTCGAATACTCGTGAAAATCGCGTTATGAACAATCGAAATGACGTGAAAACATGCAGAAAAAGGTGTAAAATATGGACCGATCACCTGGTGACGACCGGATTGAAGTCTGGGTTCGAGGACAACACTGCTTGCATAGCTCAGCTACGAGGTAGCTACATCAAAGGCGACAGAACGAATCATATTTCCCCCAAATTCTTCTGGACACGCGAGCTACAGAGAGATGGCGTGATCGACATTAGACAAGTACAATCATGTGCCAACCTGGCAGACTTGTTCACTAAAGTCCTTCCTACTTCTACCTTTTGGAAGTTTGTACAGAAAATTGGGATGAGGTGCTGTCACGCCCTGCTTCCCAAGTATGGAAGGCGAGACGTGAAGAGATCCGGAGCTGTGAAGCTACAGTCTGATAAGCTTCTGGTAGTTAAATCCATTAGCAGGTTCTTTGCATTACGACGAAACAACAACAATAATATAGAAAGATAGACAATTGAAAATTTCCAACATTCAACATCCACAGATTTTATTCCAAACATACAGATATAGTCATAAAGAAATACAGAGTTCTGAAAAAGAAGGCATAAGCATGGCCGAAACTAAAACAAGTAATGGTGCTACGCACCGAACAACCTAACAGCAGCTACCAAGAAAAAAATACCAACTAAGAAATAGTCACCAGCTGAACTAGGGTGGGACCGGTATCCACGAACTGGACGTCAGCAACTAGTCGTCCTCAACAACTAACTCAGGCTCAAAACCTGATATGTGACACCCAAAGAGAAAAGGCCACATGTCAGCAAAAATCTCCAAAAGGGAAAGGGATACTTTTGTGCAAGGAAACGTAAAGTAAAAGAATGCAACTAGCAGTTCTAAAATGAGATGACGTGGCATAATAATTCAATGAATGCAGCAGTTAGAATGAGATGACATGGCATATTATTTCAATGAATGCAGCAGTTAAAAAAGAACATGATACTTGCAATGCATGACACGTCGTAGCGAAAGCTACTAAACAATATTCACGATTTCACGATTAACTTGTATTCACGATGTGCACATGGTTTCCATCTTTTGGCTGAAGTGGCTGTACGGGCACATTTCTACGCTCAAGTGACCGTTTAACCCTACCCCTCCACGTGTATATGGACTTGTGCCCATCTTCTGGATCACGAGCCAAAAAGTGTGCTTGGCATCGGGTTGTGCCTGCAACGCAGGTGCCTGGCCTCAATCATTATGTAGGAGTCAAAATCCTACTTGCTGCAGCTTACATTTCAATAGTAGCTTGCGCTACACAATCACGATCAACATTCAATGTATGAAATGACATGACAATTTGCAACATGATAGTATAAAAGCAGTTGAATGCACGCGTACCATTTATCAAAATTAAACATGACATGTGAGATGCATAAATCATGGCAAGGGTGTCGGATTTAGCTTCGTTGTCAAGCTAGATCAAGTATGGGTGACGGATCTAGCTTCGTTGTCAAGCTAGATCAAATATGGCGTTTAGGCGACTATCATTTCTCCGCCTAATCTCTTTTACGCAAAAAATCATAGAATGGCCTAAACATGGCCTAACAAATTACTGTGCAAGTTTCACTTGCCTGAAATAACGTGCTACAAGTCACACGATCAAAGAGTCCAGGTCTGCCTGCGTGCTCAATCACCAATAACCAATCCAACCTACAGACCCGTATTCATTATCTTCAATTAGTGATTTAACCAACACAATAAAGATCACGTCTTTTATCTTGTTTAGCATGCGATGTTTGGGTTCCTACAGTTCAGAGTTTACCCTAACACGACGCGAGAGCTACACTGACGTAGGATAGCAATGTCAGGGGGTTGAATTCCTGTACCGTGCAAGGTATGGTGACATCTACGGCTTGCAGCGATGATGGTTACCACTAGGGGAAGTAGCATGGCACAGGGATGGCCGCGGGAGGTGGATGAACAACAGTGGTAGCGATCAAGAGGATCTGGGCCTGCTGTCAAGTTGCGCGCGGCAATGGCACGGGGAGATGCGACCTAGGGCTCATCAAGAGGAAGGGGGGCTGTTTGGGTTGCCGAGACGGTGGTGCGACATACTTTGTGAAGGGGAAGGGCTGATGTGCGGCTTGCGCATGGAGGAGCGGCAGATTTGATGAAGGGGGAGCCGAATCTGTTAAAGGAGGGGGGTTGCGGCATGTTCAAGGGTGAAGGGCAGTTTGGCGTGGAGGGGTTTTGTGCGGCAATGGAGGCCGAATCTGCCGTGGGTTTAATGGGGCTAATCGACAGTATGAAGGGGGAGGAAGGGCTGGAGTCGTCGAGGCATGGGGATGCGGCAGCTAGGAGGTGGTGGCCGGCGCTTTCAGGTGATGGGAGGCCAGAGTTTGACAGTTTTCAGAGGGTGAATGGTTGTCGTTTAGGGGCGCCGGCAATGGGAAGGGCCGGAGTTTGGCCTGAGCTGGCCAAAGGTGGGTCGTTGCGGCTTGGGGAGGCCGCGGGCTGGGCAGTTTGGGAAGGAGGGATGCCGTAGGATTTTGGGGGATGACCGGAAGAAAGGGGGTGCGTGCGACAGCTCTTGGTGAGGGGGGGAGAGGGGGGATAGAGAGGAGAGAGAGGGGGTCGGTGGGGGTGGCCGACGACGAGGTTGGCCGGGGCAAAGGTGAGAGAGGGCGGCCGTGCATGAGTCTGAAATGTTGATGGCGGCTGCGAGATGAGAAGAACCCTAGGCTATGAAAGTTAATTGCTAGGAGAGGGTTTTGCTATTTGGGGTTGAAAGGAGGTATACTTAGGGATGATTGGAGAGAGAGGGTGTGAGAGGGGGAGAGTAGAATTAATGTGCTAATAGCTAGGAGACAATACCAACATGTGATACGTATGATAACTTAGGGATTTGATTTAATTAGATTTAATTAGTGTTTGAATCTTGAATTAGTCTAGGCTTATTATAGGTTGTAGATGATTAGTGTGAAAGGTCGGTCTAACAGTGTCCGAAAATTATAAGAAAAATATCGGAACGACCGTGTCGACGAGAGATTCGATACTACGATGATCGATCACAAGATAGGTCAACGAAAAACGGAAATAAAAAAATAAAAAGATCAAACGTCAAAGTCTAAAGTTATGACACCCCTTCAAACAAAGCTGTTTTACGGGAGAATGAGCCGTGAAATGACGGTCACAAATAATTTCACAAATAAGTACTCTCTCTCAAAGGGTCACAAAGACATATCACATCGCATGTTTGGAATACAAGAAGAGGCAACTAAAAATACGCGTACGAAAGGAAAGTATGCGCACGAATAAGGTACGATCGAAAAGCGACCGTAACAGGTGCCTACAAGATCTGAAAGCCTGAGTGCTTGTACAGATCAGGGGGAGTTAGAGAGTGTGCATGCTTTTTCCTTAACTATGGGTTTCCCACGCGGTTTTCCATAGCTAAAGGTTTTAACAAGTCAAACCTCACCAACTCAGGATCCTTAAGTATCCACCCATATGAGACTTCTACTACACTCAGAATCCTGAAGTATTCTTGAGTAGAGTCCACATCTATGGCTGGATAAAGGGGAATGATGTGAAGGGATAATACAGAGTTTGTTAGTCGGTTGGGATTACGGCTTATCTTATAGATACAACCGTATCTAATGTATCTTATATGTATACGCTCCTCTACAGACTATAAATAAAGAGCTGTGAGTTCTTCCCAGAGGTTGATGTAATGCCCTACCAGCTACTGCACAAGTACTAGAGGGGGGGTGAATAGTACTTTAAAATAATAAGGAGTATAATTCCAAATTAAATTGCAATCAACTACCAAATCAATTTGCGGAAGCTTAAATTGAACGACGACAACGAAATTGACAATGCTAACAAACGATGTTAATGGGTTCGGATCCACCCAAGTCTCCCCGACTTGTTCCCGGTGATCCTACGTCCCAACCACCCGGATCCCCTCCGGATACTTGAGTTAGAAACCCTAACTCAAGATTTCCACTATGAATATCTTGTGAAAAACCTTCACAAGATCAAATCATACATGCAATGGCAAAGTGAATCCCACAACCCGGGATCACAAACTTCTCTCACAACCGAGAGAACCAATAAGCAATATAAAAGAGTTTATATGAAATAAACAAGCTTACCACAAAATCCTATACCTTGAGTTTTTCTTACCCAATAGGTGGAATGAAGGATTTGAGGAAGATGAAGTTACCAAACCCTAGCACCAAGGAAATGAGCAGCAATGGGTGCCTAGGGATGATTTGGAAACTTGAATCAAGCAATAGCTTGAAGAGCTCACCAAGAACAAGCTTCTCTCTAGATCTAGAAATGAGAGAGAATGGGTTTCTTGTGAGGAAGAGAGCTTTAGATTTGAGGGAGAATAGCTATCTCTTTAGAACTCAATGAATCTCTTAATGGCAGCTCTTTTTCTGATAGAAATGACCTAGGTTCGTATTTATAGGGTCCCATAAAAACAAGTTAGGTCAATCTCCAACGGAAAGAAATCTGTGAGAATTAGTCGGTCAAAGAACACTCACTGACCGACTAGTTCATCAACTAGTCGGTCAGCCAAACAACGTGGACCGACTAAGAGTAGATCTGAGAAGAAAGAGAATTTCAGACCTAGACATCTAGTCGGTCCAAGAACACTGTCTGACCGACTAGTTTCACAACTAGTCGGTCATCCAATGAACGTAGACCGACTAAGAGGCAAAATAACTTAGTCTGAAGGCAAGTTGACTTAGTCGGTCTAAGAACAAAAGTTGACCGACTAGATTGTCAACTAGTCGGTCATCAAACGTTCTTAGACCGACTAACGGTAAACAGTAGCTTAGGAGAAATTTAGAGTGAACAGTAAGTCACAACTAGTCGGTCAAAGAAGCATCACTGACCGACTAGTTCACAAACTAGTCGGTCGGTGAGTCAACGTAGACCGACTAACTGTAAACAGTAAAGTCCAAGAAATTAAGGAATCAAACTAGTCGGTCCAAGAACAGTTGCCGACCGACTAGATCACCATCTAGTCGGTCAGTACTTGTTCTTGTACCAACTAACATGCACAACAAAGTCCGAATCGAAGCGCGACGCTTCGAGGAAGTTAGAATGAACTTGTGCAAGAATCCTAGAGCTACGAAATGAGCGTAATGAAGATAGAAACGTAAGATATACTCAAGGCTTAACATTCTATCAATCGAAACTAAAAGACTATAAATAAAACCTTAATAAACGGTCTTTGAGAGCTTCGATTGAATCTTCATAACTTCCAAAGCGCTGCAGGAGCTTCAACGAAGCTTTAGGTTTGAATACGAGCTTTTGGAAGTGTTGAGATGTCGCTTTGAATATTCTCGTGAAATTGGCGACGATCTCTAATACTGCGCTCACAAAATGTTAGTTCATGAATTATTTATGTTTGCTCATCATCAAAACCAAATCCGGGGAGTCCAATATTCAACAGTTGATTCGTAACATTTTAGTATATATTTCAATTATTACATGTATGCTGTGAATTACAAAATCCATAATAGAACCCGCATTCTTGAAAGAGGACTATACATACCGTAATTATGCGGTGAATGGAATGATGAGTTCTTATTTTTACAAAAACAAGTCACATCAGTTTGCCTTTTCACGCGATCTCTATTATTTTTGAGTGATGCTCTATACACCCCTATCCATAGGGGTGTATGTAACCGTCTATGCCAAATTTGGAAATACTATGGTTTCATTTGTCATTGGAATTCCTTTTTTTCTATTTTAAAGGAAAACTAGTCATAACCAGTGTCCGCGGGCACGTGTCATTTAAGATTTTCCCCCGCGAAATCTTTGTTCCCCAAAAAATTATTTCCACAACCAATATTTAGCGGCATGTGCACCTTCGGCATGGATGCCTTTGGCATGAAACAACAAATACAGCGCGAGCGCTTTTGGCGCGAAACAACAAATTCGGCGTCGGCGCCTTCGGCGCGTAACAACGCGAGAGCGCCTTTGTTGCGGAACAACAAATTCGGCGCGGAACAACAAATTAGCGTAAGAAATTTAGCGGAACAACAAATTAGGTGCGGAACAACGCGCGGGCGCCTTCGACGCCGAACAATAAATTCGGCACGGACGCCTTTGGCGCGGAACAACAAATTGGCGTAAAAAAATAGAACCCGCAATCTTGGATGAGGACTATATATACCGTAATTATGCGGTGAATGGAACGATGAGTTCTTATTTTTACAAAAACAAGTCACATCAGTTTGGTGAATGGAATGAGGAGTTCTTATTTTTACAAAAACAAGTCACATCAGTTTACCTTTTCACGCGATCTCTATTATTTTTGAGTGATGCTCTATACACCTCTATTCATAGGGGTGTATGTAAACTTCTATGCCAAATTTGGAAATACTATGATTTCATTTGTCATTAAAATTCCTCTTTTTTCTATTTTAAGGAAAATTGGGCACTAATATCTATAAACACCCATACTTATAGGGGGTGTATTTAGCACATACTTTATTTTTGTCCCCCCCCAAACCCCAAAAATGCCGTGTATATAGTCCTCCTCTTCTTTGGAAATAGAAGACGGCGGCTTGAACCCAGCTCGTGGGTTGGCATTCCCGGCCCACAGTCTTCATTCATTTGACTCACCGTCAGAAACCCTAAACCCGCTGACCGCGCTGCCGGGCCGTCGCCTCCATCTCTTTTATCCTCACATTCACTCTTTGCGCCGTCGGAGACTAAAAACAAAAGAAAAACATGCAGGCGACGGCGTCCGCTCACCGCCTCCACCTCCCATCTCCGTTCACATCCCAATCTCGCACACTCCGAACCTCCGTCAACTTACGCGGTAAGCGCACTGCCTCCACTACTGTGCGCATGTCCCTCCGCGACGACGGTCCCACTGTCGCCGTCGTGGGGGTGACCGGCGCAGTCGGTCAGGAGTTCCTCCAGGTCCTCTCCGACCGAGACTTCCCGTATCGCTCCATCAAGATGCTCGCAAGCAGCCGGTCAGCCGGTAAAAAGCTCACCTTTGAGGACCGGGAGTACACGGTCGAAGAGCTCAGGCCCGAGAGCTTCGACGGAGTTGACATCGCCCTGTTCAGCGCCGGTGGGTCCATTAGCAAGGAGATGGGTCCCATCGCCGTTGAAAGAGGGGCTATAGTCGTCGACAATAGCTCGGCTTTTCGAATGGATCCCAACGTGCCGCTCGTGATACCGGAGGTGAATTCGGAGGCTATGGCGCATATTAAGCTGACTGGGAGATTGGGGAAGGGGGCGCTGATTGCGAACCCTAATTGCTCGACGATTATTTGTTTGATGGCGGCTACTCCTCTCCATCGGCAGGCTAAAGTAATTGATTTTTGTTTGCAGAAAGTTTTGATCTTGAATTCCGGTAGTTAGTTTCTGTAGTAAATTTCCATCATTTTAACTTTTTGATGGCTAAATGTTACTGACTTTTGCTTAGTGGTGATTTAATCCTATTATTAGTATGAATGCCAGAAATTTGGTCGAAAAGTATGATTTTTTTGAAGAAGATTTTTACTTTCCTTTCTGCTTTAAAATAAGACTAAATAAGGCCAAAAATTTGTCAAATAAGGGTGCTTGTATAGTTGTATTAACGGGTACTTGAAACAGCTGTTTTGATTGTGAGTAACTTCAGTGAAATTTGCATTGGCTGGGAGTTGCTCTGATTGCGTTTGTTGCCTTGCTGAAATTTGTGAAATCACGTTAAAAGTTGTCCACAAAGAAGAAACTTGTGTTGAAACTTTGTAATCTGCGTATAATTTGGGTTTCTAAAAAAATTGGGCAAATTACACTAACGTGGCCTAAATTTTGGGGGTGCTTTCCTATAAATACCTAGTGGTCAAATCGGTACATGAAAATACGAGAAAGGATTTTCTTTCGAGTTACTACCTTACGACGTTATTTGCCTTCTATATGCATGACCAAGATACAGTTACTTGCATGACCAAAATACTGTCCATCTACAATAATTGTTCCATTCTCTTATTAATGAGTTATGTAAGAAAGTTGTAACCCAGATTGTGTCCGAAAGAGGGGAAAGGAGAAGTGCAAAGATAAAAGCTAAAAATTTGAACACACAAATATCTTTTTCTTTGATTCATCGGAAAGCAGAAAGGAAGCATAGACCTCAACATCGGGAGGGAGGACACATGGGTTATGGAAACACGAGGACTTCCCAGGAGGTCATCCATCCTAGTACTGCTCTCGCCCCCCGAAGGCTTAATTTCGAAGTTTAGATGGAACCTGAAGAAGACGGGGAATTCTACGGAGCCCAACACACAAGTATCTAATTCAATGCAACTCTTGTCCAAACCCCTAATTCTTTTGAAGAGTTGAAGACAATTGAAGATCAGTCTCAATTCTTTTGCTTTCTCACTAATTTGGTTAAAAATTTGGGTTTTTTGTTTTATTTTGTGTAGCATCACATCAGTGCAATTAATTTTTACCCAATCCTCTTCTATATCTAAATCTCCTCTACTTATCTCTTGATTGAGCAACTTTATGAGGACATAACTTCCCAAATGCTTGTGACGCCCCAATTAAGAAAATTCTAAAGAATGGAACGGTAGGAATTAGGTGCAATATGTAAATTAGAGTTTGGATTCAAAATTATGGAAGAAGAAGGAGAAGAGATGAGGATGATCAGAGTTAAAGTGGGGGAATGTATAGTTAATTATAGGGTAGTCCTAATATGGCACTCATCAACATCTAATACCCACACAGAAACTTAGAAAATCTTTCAAATTTTTGTTGCACATTCGTTTGATAACTAGCAAACGAAATACATACATTCTTCTTTACCGTTAACCTTGAAAATATATTTTCTCCTCCTAAAAGATAGTTTTTGTATTGTTTTAGATTTTTTTCTTATGTCAATCCTTATATTTCCCGTAATTTATATTTGGAGCTTATTTTCCTATTTCGTCTTAACTTATCTTCTTAACCATTCCCTCCCAATCTAATTGTGGAGGAGGTAAAGGGAATTTTTTAATATGCATCTCATTCTTTCTAGCATTTCCTCATCAGCATTTAATTTGTCCAATGCCACTATAATAGAACACAATCACTTAATCTACTAACTTTCAGTATAAACTATAATGAAAAAAACCGAAAAAGTCCCAATTTTGATCTTGAAACAAAATAAAAAAGTTATGGATATGAAGCTTACATGAAACAAATAACATTTAGTACACACATAAAAAATACACACACATCCTTTACAAGCCAAAAACGTACTCTTTTGAAATAGCAACATCCATTACACCATAAAAATGCTAAACTACATGGCAAATAAAGGAAAAAGATTTGGCAGGGAAAGCTTCAAAAAGGAAAAAAATGTAATTGAAAGAAGGGAAAATAAGCCTTTTAAAATAAATTTGTGGCAAAATTGGAATTAATGTAAAGAAAAACAATATAATTTAAAGTGATTAAACAAATATTTTAAGGTGAGAAAATAAATTGTTACGGTTAAAGATAGGAAAGAATATAAATAGTTATTATTTTAGTAGTTATCAAACAGTGTAAGAAAATTTTGAAAGGATTTTGTGATATTCTAGGCATTAGATGCCAACAAATGCCCTGTGGGCACGCGTTATCATTAGCCTTAGCATAAGAGTAAAATGGTCCAAGAAATATCACGTTTAAGTTATGTGACACTCGGAATTAGGCTGTTATATGGCTGTGATAGAAGGTAGTAAGCTGAAAGTGCCTCCAAAATTCATGGTATTTTTGTGTACTAATTTCATCATGAGTGCATTTATGTGAAAATGTTCCCAAAGTCGAGGGTATCTTAGTGTAATCCCCCCCCCCCAAAAAAAAACCCAAAAAAAAAGAAACAGAAAATTTCGTCGCTGCCACACTACCATTGTTTGAACTAAAATTTCAGTCCACACATGTTCTGGAGTACAGTGTCTCTAAGTGTTTGCAGTTTATTCTCGTTTCCTATAAACTTCAAGTTGCCAGCTATTTGATCCTGTGGCTTGTTTTGTAACTTACTTAGAACTGATATTAACTATTGCATACAAGTTCTCAGTTTGCCTTTCTTTCCCCTTTGTGAAGGTTGTGCGGATGGTTGTTAGTACCTATCAGGCAGCTAGTGGTGCAGGTGCTGCAGCAATGGAAGAGCTCGAACTGCAGACTCGTGAGGTGTCTCTTGAATGTTGTCCTTTTTCTTTATCTGTTTACCTTAACATCAGCTTACCTCTCTGAGTTGATATTTTTCTGTGGCTTATAGGTATTGGATGGGAAAGAACCTACTTGTAAAATCTTTAATCAACAGGTGCTTTCTATTAGTGTATATTCTTTACCAAAAAATATCATGTATTGGTAGTCTTACACTACGTATAAAGTAGTCTTGACACCTGGTTTGACTTGTTAATCCATTTTATGCAGTACGCATTTAATTTGTTCTCACATAATGCACCAGTTCTCTCAAACGGGTACAATGAGGAGGAGATGAAATTAGTGAAGGAGACGAGAAAAATTTGGGTAATTACTTTCGGATAGTATTATTTTCTTTTACACCCCTTTACTCATTCACATGCTTTCTTTTCCGATGTGCAAGTTTAATCAATCTGATATCTGTTACCAATCGTTCTGTGGTAGAATGACAATGATGTTAAAGTGACTGCAACTTGCATAAGAGTTCCAGTGATGCGTGCACATGCTGAAAGTGTGAATCTACAATTTGAGAAGCCACTCGATGAGGTAAGGCCAAGAAGAGTATACTATGTTGGTAATACTGAGTTTCAAAGGAAATATTTATCTTGGTCATTTTAACGTCGTTATTTATTTATGAATTGCTTAGATTCCCCCCTCCCCAAGAAATTCTGAAAGACGACATTGTTAAATCAGGGTTCAGAACATAGATATATATGATCCATGAGCTTATAAAATCATGTTGCTGTTTCTTCTTTGGCATCAATTGGTGGTGGTTGTTGTTTTTCACATTTCTAACTGACTAACTTGACGGTTCTGTTTGTACGTACGTCAGACATATATATGATGTTAACTTGGTTTTCTAGTAATTATGCAGTATATTTTACATAGTGGTTGCTTCATTTACCACAGTTTACAACCTTGTTTGTTTCTGTTGCTTGCAATTGGGTTTTGGAAATGTCTTATTATGTGAACTTCATTGTTATTTTCCAACTTTTTTTTGTGTGTGGGGGGTTTTGTTTTGTTTGTTTTGTTTTGTTTGGGGGGGGGGGGGGGGGGGGGGGGGGGTTCATGAACATAGTTTTCAGCATGCTGGTATTATCTGAAAATGCTCTTGATAATTAGGCGTAGTTGTAGTTGTATTTGTATTTGTCACTTTATTCGAACATTTAAGAAATTCTTTGTAACATATGCATATTTGCATATAAAACTACAGTCACATTATACATCTGCTTAGATATACTGTTTGCCCATTATGGGGCCATCATCACATAATTGCATGTGCATACGTCATTGGCCAGAATGTTTGAGAGCATGTGATAAAAGCACCGAAATAGATGTCATTATATATGGTTATGATTCTATTGAATCATGCATCACGAGGCGCTAAATTTGGTGCATCCATTAACGCAGTGCAGTAGTATTTTCTGCACCCGAGATCACATAGCAATGACATGTGCACTATTCAGTGTCAAGGAACACTATTTGACCAAACAGTAAACTCGGTATAACTATATCTGTCATTACTTTAGGAAAATCTTTCTTCACATGCCTTTCTATTTGATTACTTAGGTAATGCTGAAAAAGCTAGCAAATGAAATGGGTGAACTAAGTTTATTTGATTCAATTTTTCATCAGTTTAGCATAGTTAAGTAGTTAATCTTCCAACAAGTTTCATGTTTTTATTTCTCGCTATACTATGACAGCAACACCGATGTTTACCACAACCACCACAACCACCACAAAATCTTTATCTTAATCTCTGGGTCTCTGCCTACATGATTCACTTGTTTCATTAAATATAATCCTATTACTTCTCCTAACTGGTTTGTTTAGGGACCTCTATTGCTTTTATTGGCCTGATCGTTAATTCATTTTACAATAACTTCAGTTTATAAATCTGTTACTTATTTCAACATTAACTATGTGCTCATTCCACTGACTATGGTTGTTTGTTTGTTTGGACAAAACAAATACAAGGAAAACTAACAGAGAACCATAAGCATCTGGTTGTGTGGTTATTTTAATTGGTATGTTCCCCCTTTTTATCTGTATCGAGCCCGTCAATTAACCTCAAAGAAGCTTAATTCATGGGGGTTTTCTTCAATTTTTTAACTGACTGCTGTTACTGCTCTCATATCTTTGCAAATTTAATTTGATGCCTCCCTACTTTTGTGAAAAATCACATCTTCTACTGAGAGGTATTCTGCATTAATCCAAATTTTGTTGATGGTCATGTTTCTTAGCTGAGCGCTAGAGCTGCTCTTATTGTAGACCTATAATTAGTTAATTACTGGCTCATTAGATGCGTTAATGTCACATTTATCTAACGGCTTTTTTGATACCAATAGTGGTATTTGTATCGTTCTATGCTGATACCAATAGTGGTATTTGTATCGTTCTATGCTGTTTGCAGGTTTATAACTTTTGTGAGTGCTTTTGGTATCCACAACCTGGTTATGTGTTGAGTGTTAATTCAATTTTGAACCCTCTGGGGAACTCCATATCTTGTTCTGCGAGTATGTTTTAGTGTGTAGCAGTATGTCCAGCTTTGTTGATTGTTTTGTTTTACTATGAGATTCTGACTTAAACTGTTCCAATGAGAATTTAAGTGTGCTAAAGAATAAAGAAGACAAGCATATAATTCTTGTTTTTATTTTTAAACATGGAAATAAGAAGCACACATCTTCTGAATGTTAATGAAATTGAAAGGAATGGAGTAATATCTGCAACTTTCCAATTACATGCCAGAGTATTGTACTGTAACTGAAGTCAGGAATGAGCAATACCTAATGCTTTAACAATTGTATAGAGTTTCTTTGGACTCATTATCACATCCTCCTAAATGTGTGCTTGGTTAACCAAGCCTAAAATCTTAGTTTCCATATTACAGGGCATGGGCTTCTCCCAAGTTAATACTGCAGCCAGTACCAGACATGTATTTTACAGATTTGGTAGAGGAGTGAAATACTTCATGTATACTGCTTCTCACGTTTGCATGAACTTGTTTTCTGTTTTAACAATTTTGAATAATCGTTGCTCCTATGATTTCAAAGGCCATTTAGCGATGTGGTCTCACAGTCAGTCATTTAGAAGCATTCATTTTTATGCTTTTATCACTGTAGTTGTCTTGGATGTTTTTGTTAACAAGGTTAGGTGCCTTGGACATTATTAATCATATAAAAATATCAATTTCAGCTTCTATTTCATGTGAAACATCTCTGTATAATGATATGATTTAGTGAAAATACATGTTCATTTATAATCTCAACTGATTTTTTAATCCAATTTGTAACCTTCTTCTTGTTTCATGATCTTAATTTCAGAGGAGGCAAATTTGTACATGACATTCTCTGACTTCAGTTAGTGTATTTATTGTATAGGATACCGCAAGGCAAATCCTTAAGGAAGCTGCTGGGGTGGTTGTTATTGATGATAGGGCAGCTAATCTCTTCCCTACGCCACTGGAGGTTAACCATCACTCTCTGCTCCAAAAGAAAAATATAGATGATGATGGAAACTCTACATTCCTCAATTTGTTGAAAGGCGGCGACTTGTAAGTTCTAACCAACAATTTTCTATAAACTGCAGGTATCCAACAAAGATGATGTTGCTGTGGGTCGGATACGTCAGGATTTATCTCAAGATGGGAACTATGGGTATGATAAGCCATATCACTATAAAGCTTTACTATTTTATCTCTTCATATACTCCTCCCATTTCTTGGGAAATTTTGGGGCTGGCTCCTTGGTTGCATGAGTTTAACTTGCATGACCAAGCATGTAGACCTTCGTAGGCACCAGCTCTCTGACACATGTGACATGGCCGTATCTTAGTACAACATATTCTAGGAATTCATCACCAGCAAAGTTTTATACCTCTTTGGCAACCACTCACAAAATTTGGTTAATTTCATCATTGTCGAATTTACTTGCACTCCTAGTACTGTAGGAAAAATTATAGATAAGAATGAGTACGTGATTGGTGTATGAGAAGACGTGGGTATGAGAAGATGTGGGTATGAGAAGAAGGTTATATGCTGAGAAGGTGCACTTTCCCTTTTCTACCTAAAAAGCACGGGAAGCTGAAAAGTTAAATATTTTCAGTACCACAAAATACGTCGCCTTATCAGTCCAGGTATATTTCATTTAAGTACTGAATGTTGGGCAATTTTCATGTACTTCCCTATTCCAAATCTATAAGTAAATCCTTCCATGTTGCTGAGATTGATACATTCATAATTGCCATGAGGTTAGAATGCATAATGTCATTTATAATCCTTACTCTGTCACAACTCACAAGTGACATGTTGATGTCATGAAAAGGGTTACTTGATGTGATTGTCCATAGACTTTTCTAACTTAATGAAGATATCGATGTGTCAGTCTCAAGGCCCAATAGCAGATGTTCACGTGGGTTCTGGAAAAAATTGTATCATGTGCAAATGGCCTCAGACTCGAGGGTTTTGATGAAATTAACCTTTAACTCTTGAAAATTAGTTTCTTGTATCAAGAATCTGAACTTGTTCTCCATCTGAAAGATAGAAGCACTCTGTTCTTGCGGAACATGAAGCCTAATAGTAATAGTTTGTTATAGGTTGGACATATTTGTCTGCGGAGATCAGATACGCAAAGGGGCTGCACTGAATGCTGTACAGATTGCAGAGAAGTTGCTATAGTCTACGAGGATCATTCTGTAAGCTGTTTGATGCTTTTTGTACTTGGGTTTTGATGTTTTATAGAGATGACTGAGCGCGGGTGTATTTCCTGCTTTTGATTAAGGCAAATTTGATGCCCCATTGTTTCTATCTGTTGTTAGGATATTTGTGCCGAGTGCATATTAAGGAATATGTTATTTGTGTCACATGCACATTAGTGAATATGATAATTTTGCCAAGTGCATATTATTTTCATTTGTTTAGTAATGCACTTGTTAATTTTTCATTTATGTTGAAGTCATGATGAATGTAATGAAAATGATTACTTATGCAGTCTGGTTAAATTGGTGACTGGACAGATACTTTATGCAAAAGTGATGGGGACTGAACATTGGAAACTAGATCTAGGAATTTGTTTGTGATGTGAATTTTGAGAATAATTAGGAATCTAATGGACTATGGTTTGATAGAGAGGGATAAATATAAAGATTTGGATTACTTTTGGGTTTCAGGTATCACAAGTAGGTACCACACACATGCACATATTCACAAACTTCTCGCATACATGCAGATTTTAAGAAATTTAGGGTCCCTTACGAACCATTTAGGGTGTCAACTCCTCCTTATTCATCAACCCTTAAAAAATTTCTGAGTACAAGAGTATGGCCACGTGCTCAACCTGTGCAACTAAAATAATATAAAAATAAAAGATAACAGTATAGATCCAAAAGCCCAATAAGTCTCTGTGACAACACGTCACTTAAAACACTTAAAATAAACCTAAAAGACTAAAATGAAGCTCTTTTTTAGGATCTTCGGTATAAGCATGGTCTTTTTCAGCTTCAAATAATAGTAATCCTTGATGCACCTTTACAAATTTTCACTGCTTAGATAGCTCGGCATCGAGTTTTGAAAAAGCGTGAAATCAAAAAGCCCGAATGAAAATCAGGGAAGAGTATTTCAAATACATATATAAAATAGCTAAAATGAACGCAAAACCTATTGATTGATGGGTAGATGTATATTGGAAATCAGAATTCCATTGATTGTGGCATCTGAACCAGAATTTTTATGATGGATTCGTCTTATGGAGTGACTTAGCATGCATATTTATATCAAACCTTGGTCCAAGACCAACATGTAACTCGGGCTCGGGCTCGGGCTCGGGCTCATGCTCAAGCTTAGGGTTTCATTCTGGTTCTAATATTGAGGCATCCTATGTTGTCAATTCTAGTTTTGTGGGTTCTAACTCAAATTGTGGCTTCAACTTATGAAGCTTGGCACAATTCATGCAAACCCATCTTTCTTCCTTGGAAAAGCTTGTTGATTATCTTGTCAATTTTACCTTTAGTTTCAGCATTTGAATTTTGATCATGTCAGAAGCGAATGACCCTCAATGAGATACAGATATTACAGCTTGATTTTCATTAATGACCAATGGATACAACCTTGATCATACGTAAACCACCAACATTGAGCTTCACAAACAAACTTCTGTTAGCACACCAATGCCTCTCTGTCTGTCAAGTTGTCAGAAAATGTTCATTCCAACATAAAGTTTCACCTTTCATAATCATTACGATCAGGGTATCTTCAAAAAATGTAGCAAATTATGAATTGATTATATTATGAAAATCGTCTCGGATGATGATATTGTTGGAAATAATAGGCTCTTAAAAGCATTTGTTTCATTTCCACTATTCTTTTTAGTCCCACATTGCTTGGGCAATTTGACTTGGATGAGTTTATTAGGGGAGTTGTAGAGACTTGGGCTGTGCCCCAAGGGGTACGACACTTTTGTGAAGGGGAAAGGACCTACATAGTCATGGGTCCACCACACGCGCGTGTCGCCGTCCGCCGGCCGGCTGTGACGTGCGTCGCCCGCCTGCCGTGTCGTGATGCGCACGCCTTTCCTTTTTTGGACGGCGTGCCTTTCCTTTCTTGGATCTAGCCCCTTTATGTCTCAGATTTAAACCCTCTAATGGCTATTTAATTGCAGCATTCATGTGAGGCTGTTAATATTCAAACGGCTATATTTTCCTTTATTGCAGCTGTTTCTACAACATTCAAACGCGGCTTTATTGCTGCTGTTTCTACAGCATTCAAACGCGGCATTTATCCTTTTGCCAGTTTGAATTCTTCAACAGTCTTTTAGCTTTCTATAAATAGCCGTGCTTTTTGCTCTTGCAGAACACGAAAAAACTCTCACACCTTAAAAATCTCGTCTCACGAATGCATGGGTTTCTGTGTGAAAACTCCACTGTTTCTGTTCGTGAGTGGACGCGTTCAGAAGCTGTTGCTGTGTTAACCTTGGAGAGCAATCGACGATAGCGATTACTACCGAGGTCGCGTCGTAATTGCTTTCAAATTGTTAGATCAAGAGTGAAGTACTATGGCAGGAAAAGCGAAATCACAAACAAAAACCGAGAAGGAAAACAGAGAGCCGAGACTGCGAAGAGCAGAGTCGGAAATACTTAGCAGATGAAAATGAAAGCTGTGGCGTGGGATGACCACTGCATTGAAAGCAATTAATGCACGACCTCGATGGTAATCACTGTCACCGGTTGCTCACCAAGGTTAACACAACAGCAGCTTCTGAACGTGAAATTGCTGATGTGGTCTTTGCAATATGTAATGCAGGCATTGGAAATAGGCAGTGATCTTCCAACTAGGCAGGCATCACCTTACAAAATGTTTGCTGCTATGTTCATTGGAAATAGCCGTGCTTTCATTTTGTTAGATCAAGAGTGAAGTACTATGTTAGGAAAAGCGAAATCACAGACAAAAATCGTGAAGGAAAACAGAGAACTGAGACTGCGAAAAAGAGCAGAGTCGGAAATACTTAGCAGATGAAAATGAAAGCTGTGGCGTGGATGACCACTGCCTTGAAAGCAATTACGGTGCGATCTCGGTGGTAATTGCTGTCGCCGGTTGCTCCCCAAGGTTAATACAGCAACAGCTTATGAACTCGTCCACTCGCGGACAGAAACAGTGGAGTTTGCACACATGAACCGAGGAATCCGTGAGAGAAATTTTAAGAAGGCATGAGAGTTTTTTCGTGTTCTGTAATAGCAAAAGACACGACTATTTATATGAAGCTAAAAGACTTTTGAAGAATTCAAACGGGCAAAAGGATAAATGCCGCGTTTGAATGCTGTAGAAACATCATCAATATAAACCGCGTTT
Organism: Scilla litardierei; assembly: GCA_030789695.1. Taxonomy (NCBI): domain Eukaryota; kingdom Viridiplantae; phylum Streptophyta; class Magnoliopsida; order Asparagales; family Asparagaceae; genus Scilla; species Scilla litardierei. Next base: position 42,102,957 of record CM061141.1, read on the forward strand.
GAATGCTGTAGAAACAACCACAATAAAAGAAAATATAGACATTTGAATATTAACAGCCTTGCATGAATGCTGCAATTAAATAGCCATTAGAGGGTTTAAATCTGAGACATAAATGGGCTAGATCCAAAAAAGGAAAGGCACGCCAACCAAAAAAGGAAAGGCGCGCGCGTCACGACACGGCAGGCGGGCGAGTGGTGCACGCACGTCACGGACGGCGGACGGACGGCGGCGCGTGCGTGTGCTGGACCCATGACCATGTAGGTCATCTCCCTTCACAAAAGTGTCGTATCCCTTGGGACACAGCCCAAGTCTTCACAACTCCCCTAATAAACTCCTCCAAGGCAAATTGCCCAAGCAATGTGAGACTAAAAAGAATAGTGTGAATGGAACAAAGGCTTTTGAGAGCCTATTATTTTCAACAATCCACCACTAATGACTCGAGAAAAGAAACAAAGAACCCTGGGCAATGAAAGGATATATACTTAAGTATCAATGTCTTTCGATTGAATTGATACGTAGTGAAGTGAGGCAACAATTTATTTCCTAATGAGTAAATTTTTCTTAAACTCGTTAGAGTTCGGTTGAGACCCCACAACACGTATTGAATCTTGAGTATGTGCAAACTCCGCGATACAAATCAAGCGCTTTAAGGCCATGCGCACACCTTGGGTCTCATGAGTACTCTAGAAAGACTGCCCTTGTCTGTCATAAAAGGCAGCCAAACCTTCACACTCACGTAGGTGGTTCATCAAGTGCTTCTCTATAGCACCATCACAAAGGATATGGAACCATTAAGAGCATATTGCTCAACATCTCAACAGATAATGAGTCTATCAAGTGCTTCTCTATAGCACCACTAAAACTGGTTATGGATTTATCTCAAAGTGAATCCACCAGGTGCTTCTCAGTAGCACCACCAAAACTTGGCTATGGGTTTAAAAACACTACCACATGTCATAGGGATGGAAATGTAGTGTATGTTAAGAATCATATGGCTTTGTTAGACCACACTGGGTATCAACATATTATCTTAACTCATGGACTTTAGCCCGATCCCCCTCGACGAATCAAGAACCACTTTCCTTGGCAACCCCCTGGTTAGTGGATCTGCAAGATTTCTTTCGAACCTCACATATTCCAAAGAAATTACTCTATTTTTCAGGAGTTGTTTAACCACGTGTCTGATGCGTATGCGTCTTTTCTTCCCGTTATGAACACTGTTTGTAGTAATTCCAATGGCTGCTTGAGAATCACAATGAAGGGAAACTGCCGCAGATTCCCCCCCACAATGGCACGTCTGCTAATAAGTTCCGTAACCATTCAGCTTCTTGCCCTGCCAACTCAAAAGCAATGAATTCAGATTCCATGGTGGATCGTGCTATACATGTCTGTTTCGAAGACTTACATGATATAGCGCATCCACCCAAACCCAAAGTAAAAACAAAACCACTAGTTGAACTACTTTCATCATTACCTGAAACCCAGTTTGCATCACAAAATCCTTCTAAAACAGCAAGAAATCTGCTAAAATGTAAACACCAATCAATTGTTCCTTTCAGGTATTTTAGCAAACGATGAAGAGCGTTTCAATGTTCATTAGTAGGGTTATGTGTATAACGAATTAGCCTACTAACTGCATATGCTATATCAAGTCTAGTATAGTTCACGAGGAACATCACTCTGCCTATGATTTTAGCATATTCAGATTGGGAAACACTCGTCCAAATTCATTTTCAGATGTATGCTAGGGTCATAGGGAGTTCTAGGAGGCACAACATCAAAACAGTTGAACTTTTTCAGCACTTTTTCAACGTAATGAGATTGACTCAAGGAGATGCCACTGGAGTTTCTAATAACTCTAACTCCTAAAATAACATCAGTTTCTTCTAGGTCTTTCATCTCAAATTGTGATGACAAGAAATTCTTGGTATCTTTCACAACGTCCAGATTGTTCTCAAAGATTAACATGTCATCTACATATATGCATATAATCACACAATCTCATCCTATTAGTTTAGAATAAACACATGAATCAGAGGTATTCACAATATAGCCATTTCTTACTAAAGTGCTATTAAACTTCTCATACCATTGCTTAGGTGCTTGCTTTAGACCATATAGAGATTTTCTAAGTTTGCATACCTTACTCTCTTGACCAACAATCACAAATCCCTCGGGTTGGGACATGTAGATTTCTTTCTCTAGGTCACCATTTAAAAAGGCTGTCTTGACATACATTTGATGTACAACTAACTCATGAAATGCAGCTAAGACAATTAGAATCCTTATCGTAGCAATCTTGGTCACAAGAGAATAAGTATCAAAATAGTCTAAGTCTTTCGTTTAGATAAAACCCCTAATCACAAGTCTAGCTTTGAACTTTTCTATTGAACTATCATGTCTCATCTTTTGCTTAAAAATCCATTTACTACTAATGGGTCTACTACCTTTAGGTAAATCAGACAATTCCCAAGTTTGGTTAGAAACAATAGAATCAAGCTCGCTTTTAATAGCATCTTTTCAAAAACTAGCATCAATGGATCTCATTGCCTCATCATAAGTTTTTGGGTCTTCATCATGAAGGCAGACACAAGCTCATCACTAATCAAACCTATACATGCACTTTCTGATATGAAAGCAGTAATGAAGTTCGGTCCAAAGTTGGTTTCAGTTCTTTGCCTCTTACTCCTTCTAGGTTCATTAATAATAGTATTAGTTAAAGTAGGACTATTTGTATGAATATCATCAGATAAGGATGAAGGAGTGGGCATAGATACATCGGTAGGCATAAGAGGCATGAATTCCTTTTTCAAAGGAAAAACATGCTCAAAAAACTCTGCATCTCTAGACTCAGAAATAGAATGATCTTTTAAAGACATGAATCTATAGGCATCACTATGATAAGCATAACCATTGAACACGGTATCATAGGTCTTAGGTCCAATGTTAGACTTCTTAAAGTCAGGTAGACCTACTTTAGCCAAACACCCCCACACTCTAAGAAAATTCAGATTGGGAGTAAATCTTTTCCACATCTCATAAGGTGTCTTGTCGAGTTCCTTATGGGGTACACAGTTAAGAACATGACAGGAAAAGCGAAATCACAGACGAGTGATAATAGGCTCTCAAAAGCCGTTGTTTCATTCCCACTATTCTTTTTAGTTTCACATTGCTTGGGCAATTTGTCTTGGAGGATTTTATTGGGGGAGTTGTAGAGACTTGGGCTGTGCCCCAAGGGGTACAACACTTTTGTGAATGAGAGATGACCTACATGGTCATGGGTCCACATGCGCACCGTCGGCCGGCCGGCCATGACATGCGTGCATGCGCCGCCCGCCCGTCGTGTCGTGACGTGCGCACCTTTTCTTTTTTGGACGGTGTGCCTTTCCTTTTTTGGATCCAGTCCTTCTATGTCTTAGATTTAAACCCTCTAATGGCTATTTAATTGCAGCATTCATGCGAGACTGTTAATATTCAAACGGCTATATTTCTTTTTATTGCAGCTGTTTCTACAGCATTCAAACGCGGCTTTTATTGCTGCTGTTTCTACAGCATCCAAACATGGTATTTATCCTTTTGTCCATTTGAATTCTTCACCAGTCTTTTAGCTTCTTATAAATAGCCGTGCCTTTTGCTCTTGCAGAACACGAAAAAACTCTCATACCTTAAAAATTTCCTCTCACGAATTCTTGGGTTCCTGTGGGTAAACTCCACTGTTTTTGTCCGCGAGTGGACGCGTTTATAAGCTGCTGCTGTGTTAACCTTGGGGAGTAACCAGCGACAACGATTACCACCGAGGTCGCGTCATAATTGCTTTCAAGCTAGTGGTCATCCCATGCCACAGTTTTCATTTTCATCTGCTAAGTATTTTCGACTCTGCCCTTCTTCGCAGTCTTAGTTCTCTGTTTTCCTTCTCGGTTTTTGTCTGTGATTTCGCTTTTCCTGCCATAGTACTTCACTCTTGATCTAACAGATAAAAGCCTTTAAAGTATCGTTTTCTTATAATGTCCCTTAAAATTTTCACAAAAACTTTGAAATCAGCTAACAAAAGCTCTAACAAAATCAGCTTTAGAATAAGGGCTGGTTCAAGTCTTGGTTCGGTTTGGCTCAACCTGAGCTGATTGAGTCAGTTCAGTCAACTTGGGTTCGGCTCGAAAAACATGGAGCAGGTCAAGCATGCTGAAATGGCTTCTGGAAAGCAGCTCAAATTTGGATCAGATCCTCTAAAACACTTCATATTCACATCGATCCGAATCCCAAAGCGATCAATTGCAACAAAAATCGATGAATCAAAAACGGCGGGAGCTGAAGATGACAATGGAAAGGATACAGAAGACTATGCCAGTGCTGCTAGTGGTGGCGTCATTCGATGATGAAAATTACGACTGTGCTCGAGATCGAGATCGACAATGAGGTCTGTTGGGTTGAAGTTGATGTTTGCACGAGAGATCACCGACGACATGGGAAACTGTGATAGAGATCTTCTACGGTGACGATTAAAGTGTCAGGGGATGATGGCAATACCATAGACGAAGATGGAGATGTAGATCACAAGATGAAGGAAGAAATAAAAGCAGACGGTGGTGATATCATCTGTTGTGGCTCTGGATGAAGGCGACAGTAAAGTTGGTTGGCTTCGACGGCAGCCATGATGGTTGATATGTGCACATCTTAAGTATCTTAGTTGAGGTCGGTTAGCTATTTTTACGAAAGCCTGCCTTTCCGACTCAATATATTGCCCTTTGGGACCAGGATCTGATGAGAAGTGAGAGAGGGGACACCAAACATAGGTGCGTACCATTGCCCCAATCCAATGAACTATGTCATACATGGAATAACCCATGGAGGTTGGGACATAAAGAAAGCTGGTTTTGCTTTTGCTTTCTTCGAGCTACCAAACTCTTTCGTTAGTCTCTCGAGGGTCCAGTTCCCTCATTCTTGCTTTACTTCCCCTTTGGGGCATGAAAAGATGACTACGACTTAAGTAAGGGAGAGGACAACCCCTGTTTCTGGTTGGACTTTAATGAGTGAGTGCTATTCCCATTCCTGACCAAATTCCTGACTTTGGTCTGACCTGACCGGACATTCTCTTAATCTCCGACCAGTTTGCCTGCTCACTAGAAGAGTAAAGCAAGAGCAGCTAGTTTCGGAGGAAGAGGACACTAGGGGCTCTTCGGCTTCACTTGTCGGAGACTGAACTACCTAACCTTAGCTCGCTTACTTGCAGATCAAGGAAACAATCGGTCATTTCCACTTGCTCTCAGCATAGAAGGAAGAAGATTAAAAAATAAACTTACATAACAAACAAATCGTCGAACTCCCTACTTATAGGAGGCCCAGGAAACAAGGTTATATTCGGCTTGCAGGGCTCGGATAGCTGCTGCTCTTTGAAAGAGGAGTTCCGACGTTGAGTAGATGCGCACGCTATCTGACAACCTATTCTAATTCTAGACCACCAAAACTATCAAACAACTGGCACGCTTCCCATTGAGCGAGCTCCATCCTCACGTTGCCATTTAGTCAGTCCTCGCTCGGGATTAAGGGTTCTCACGTTTACATGCAGTGCCGACGAGCACACCAATATTCGAGCATGAGTTAGAGGGCCCAACTATGTGAGGGCTTCCTCTGGTTGTCTTTCCTCAGGTAGCAGCATTTCAGAATTCATGAGAATGAGAAAAATTGTAATGCAAATCACCGTGTAATAATATCTAGTAATCATTAGGCTATGCCACTCATGAAGGTAGAACACGCGAAAGAAATAACATTATCTAATAAGGTCGACTGAGATGCTAGAACAAGCTCTCCAACGGGGTGATATGGAATATGTGTAGGCTTTGGAAAGAGAGGATCTGAAATGGATGGGCCATGGATATCGAACTAACAAGGAAGCTAGGCGGGCGCTCTATCTGGTACTTTTGCTCGAGCACACTGTCTGCGTATGTATGTGTATGTATATGGATCAACTGAATATTCTTCTTCGAAGATACTAACAATGCTTTGGCCAAATAGATTCTGTTGAGTAAACAAGCTTCAACATATTCTATTTAACCTCTATCTGCCCGTGCCTCTGCCTCTGGCGCCTCTTCGACTGGATTAATTGGTTCTTAATTTGGGTATATGGAAAGAAGGTCGTCAGTCAGTCAATAGTAAGGATTTGTTTGCCACTGGACGATCGAAAGTGGAACTCTGGCTAGCTAAACTGATATATCACTGTGGTTGGTGATAAAATAAAAAAGCCAAATTGAAACATTGTGGAACAATCACTACTTCGTGGGATGATCTATGTGCGCGCTTTGACGCTCATTTTGAAGCATGCTTTCCTTTTTTTAATTCCAGTGGGTCTTTAGCTACACGTTCCGAGGTTGGCCGTCTTCGTCTTATTCCATCCGGCTACGTTTTTTGACTGCAAGGTTCTTCTCAGTAGCATCACCCTCTCCTTACCGGACCAGCCGAGCTTGCAGTTGAGTTGCTTGTTTCCTCACATCTAGATCTAGTTGTTGAGCCCCTTTATGTAAATAAATACTAAACTTGGCGCAAACAAATATGTGCAGGGAACCCCCGTCTTTTTCGTTGTCGAGCCGATCTCACCTCCTTTCCTTAGCGTACTTTCTCAATATCATGGAATGTGTTCTATTGAGAAAGTAAACTCAACGAAACAAACAAGCAGTTCAGGGTGCTCGTAGATCAGGACGCCGTTGCTATTGGCTTTCGTCCCTATCCTAAGAAGGAAACCGAAGGAGAGAGTCCGGAGCAGAGTTAGCTGCTATCAAGGAGTCAGGGGACATAGATTAGAGCCCAAGGGGGTTATGGAAAATGGGAGGCTCAACAACTACGTTTAGGACATAAATCAATTAAAGAAAGCAGTTGTGTGTTAGAACAAGCAACTGATTTCTTTTAGACTTTCGGGTGGAGGTCTGGAGCCAGAGCCAGCTTTGCAGTATAGTTACGGCATGTTGACTAGACATGCATGCATCAACAGCCAAGTTTGGGCGAGGTTTACCTGCGATCGGCAGGTGATCTGTCCTCCTCTGCCTCATTTCATGCATTCTTTCTTCCATTTACGTTGATTCGACGTTCCGAGGTCGCGTTTTATTTTGGAGAAACACCCGCGGAAGGTTCCTGCTATAATAAGCAGTTCTTTTTCATTTCTAATACTCCTACGGATTTGCTGTCCAGAATGCTATTTTGGGTAAGGGTGGTGGATGGGGTATCGGTCTTGGTTTCATTGGTAGTCTCAATCCAGCTTATAGTGACAGCTCATACTGACAGCATTAATCTAGGGACAATAATGGAGATCCTGACAACATCTTAGACAGTCAATGGTCGTTGACACAAAACGTGAATCTTGACATCCCCACTTTTGACATCTCAGATCGACATGAGTGGAGTCTCGGCTAGAACAAGCTGTTACATCCTCCTACTCGGTTTGCCTCTCCGGATCTGAGGGTGGTGTGAGAGTGGAACCAACATTGTCTTTTAGTCACTGACACACAGAAAGTGACTCAACATACGAGCTGACAAGAACAGTAGCATCAATATTTTGAATCCGCATCCACATCATCGACTGAATCATAGAAGAAGGGAGGAACCGCTCTGGGCGATAAGAATCCATTAAGGACGGGACAAATGTCAATCCGACGTTTGCCTCTTTGGATGAGCGGCTGCTTGCGAGAGCGGAGATGGAAGGGATGAGAGTCGAGTTGACGCTCGATACTTCCCTTTTCAAGCAAGCTCTCTTTCCTACATTAACCCAATGAAGATGCAGTGCAATTCAGTCAGAGGAGAGGAGAACGACTAATTGGAGAAGCGCCTGGGTCATCTCGATAGCCGTGAGTTGGTCCGCGGTGCAGCTCTTTGCTGCGAGCATGCAACGCTATAAAGAAGGGATAAGGTTTGGCTACACGCCTCAATTCACTACTCCCTGGGACTGACTACTAACTAATAGGGCACTAGCAGAACACAAATAAAAAAATATATTGAGCTGGCATGTGGAGAGTTTGCTACAGAGACAATAGACACCTCCCCTACCTAACCCAAAGAGAGAAGCTTAACGGTAATCAGTGAGTGATGAATGCGGCCTTCCTACTAGAAAGAAGATGTGTAAAATCTTTTGTTACGGATGACCCTGGAACCGGTTCTTCCATGTTAAATGTTCCGACTGCTATTAGTGGGCATATCTCATTGGAATCGAGAAAGAAAGTCCACATTTTGTAACCACACTCCGACCTTACGAAATGGTGTTTGTTGTAGTCTCTTTATTGTGGAATAACTATTTGTAAGGAACCTTGGAAAGAACTCTATAGTTAGGGCGGTACGGTTTCCCCAAGGAAGGGACATGTCAGATTAGTTTTGTGTTGGAGTGGAACTTTGCTTTTCTTTAGTTCGGTCTTGCTTTGCTTCCCGTAGGTCTCAGAGCTCCGCTTCATAGCGTCAATTTGAAAGTTCAGACTGACTTTCTGTACTGAGAGATTGCCAACGGTGAATCTAATCATTCTAAACTAGTTTCACCAGCATCCACAACTGGTCCCAATGACTTAGAAACCGTAACTCGTGGCTATGCCTCTGTAACTTATGATATTGAGATTATCGGTAAGCCAGATGCTTCGCGAACCATCGGTACATTTCGTTGCACTTAAATCACCCTCGTTAAGAGGCGCACTTGGATACCATTGATGTCCAATAGCTTTTATAGTAATGGTTGGATCTACTACTACCTCGTCCATTGAGTATAACAGAGCAAACGATGGTATAGCAATGAACATCAGGATGATACTTGGAAAGATGGTCCGAATAATCTCTATATTAGTTTCATGAACAATCCTTTGTCGGATTGGATTAGTTTGCTCGTGGAAATGCCATAAAGCGGGAACCAAGATCCGTGATACGAAAACTAAAATCAGAATGAGAAAGAAAAAGATATCGTGATGTAAGTCAATGATTCCTTGCCTAATAGATGTTGCTGCGTCTTGAGATCATAATTGACTTGGTTCTGCAGCATCACAAGGAGCGATTGTGAGGAATCGCCATTCTTATGTCTTGAATAACTCTGCCATTATTTTTCTGTTAATTATGCGACTGCTTTGCTCCCGAAAAGATCAAAGAGACTGATAGAGATGTCGGCATTGTATTTTCCAACAAAACCAGGGGAGAATGGAATGCAATGTCGATAACTTTCGCATGAGCAGTAGACTAAACACACACCCAATCTCGAAGAAAAGAAAACGACGAAGCTGGCGCGATGGAATCCCTATAGCACCGTAGCTACAGCCTGCCTTAGGTCGGTACTGGAAGTTCTGAAAGCACATGACTCTCTAGGAAATTTCGACATATGCGAGGACCTCTTCGAGTCTCAGAATCAGAGCCTCACTCAGATACATCTGCTTCAAAGGTAGTGGATGTAGACAAAGTTGCCGGTAGAAATGATGGGTTGGTTAAGTCGATCAACTGTCATGTGACGAAGAGGACATCGACGAAGAGAGCCTCAGGGACTGCATGGAAAAAGCAAGCAGAGACAACTGCCTGAGCTGAACACCAGCCCTACCTCCTTGATCTTCTTTCCTCTTTCCAGGCCGGCATTGGGAAGTGAGAACTCTGTTTATATATACTACCTAATTGGTATCCAAGAATGGTGGAACAAGCAAGTCATCTTTTTTTATCACCGAAAAGCAAAACATGTATGCGAGCCGGTCCCGAGGAAGAGTCTCTTTCATTATAAGGTCCGGCATCGCAGCTAATCCTGATTGATCCTACAAAGAAAGAGCACAACGATGGAAGATCTTATCCGTCTTGATCTGTCGTCTACCGCCTTTAATTGATCTTTCTCACAGTTTGGATAGTATGCACCATCCATCTCTTATTGTTGCACGCGCTTTGATGTAAAATATCTTCTGGCTTTTGATGAGGTTTCATTTCATTCTTGCTTAGTACTCGTAGTAATGGGAGATCCTGTCTTCTTCTAAGCGGCTGAAGCACGAGTTTTGTTGTGCTCTTTCTGACTTTTTTGGTTTTTGCTTTCCATTTTCTTTGGGGGGGTTCAAAGCAAGGTTTGAGGTTTCGGCCGATACCCTTGGGTATCGGCCGTATCGTTTCGGTATCGGTGGGTAACGAGACCGAAACTAGGTGTCAGTTTTGGTATCGTCCAATACTGAATGGTATCGGTCCATTTCGGTCGATACCGACCAATACCGTTCCGTATCGGTCGAAGACGGAGGAAGAAGAATGTGTAATTAAATAAAAATTCTCTAAAAACCCCAAAAATGAGATTGACACGCAATTACATTTGTCTAAACATATTACGCATTATTTACAAGTTTGCCTATTGTAAATAACGAGATAGTTTTTAGCTAAATGGTTAACGTAAACATCATATTTTTAACTAATATTGTTCATAATTATATTATACGTTGCAAAATATCTTTATTAGTTTGTCATTATCTTATTAGTAACAAATTTTAACTAATATTGTTAGTTACATATAACTTACAATTTTTGAAACTACTGATACGGACGAACCGAAACTCACTTCCGGAACCGTCGAAACGGGCGATACCGAAACCGAAACCTAAATTTCCGGGAGAGCGAAACCGAGACCGAAACCGAGACCTCAAACCTTGGTTCAAAGAGGTTAACTGGGAAGGAGGAGCATATGTTATAAGGGGCTTTATAGCTTTGACTCAATGTCCCCACTCTTTGGCGATTGAAGGTTGAAAGCACCAATGGTCATACTTAATTCATGATCTTGTTGTATGCCCACGACCATTGGCCATGTGTCAACTCCTTCCCATCTTTCTCTAGCAAAGTGATCGATTAGACGGAACTGCTCGATTAGGCGGAACTGCTGAAGCTAGTTAATATAGTTGATGTTCACACATGCATTATAATACTCAACTGCATCACAGCTCTTCGAGAGTCCGGTTCTCCTTGCTTTATCTGTGTACGACCACTCATTCTAATGCCGTTCCACTTTTTAGAATTTCGGTATCCCCCCTGAAGGCACATATTGGGCGCTCACCCTCTCACACCCTTTGTCATGCAATTGAGGGCTGCTTTGACGCACGTCCCGTTGACCGAGATTCCCCGAGAGCCATTATCTATCTCTTACTACAACCATCCGGGCGGAGCCGTAGATCACATCACATGCTGATTCCGAGTATGAAAATGGCTTGCCTAACCATGCCTCCGAGGTTTTTGCTAATAAAATCGATAAGAAGAAGATTGGAGCTCAGCTTGGTCACTCTGATTAGTTAGATCTTCCACTTGATCAACTTCTTCGTATTTTTATTATTGTATTGAACACGCATCGTCAACCAGCGAGTGGAGTTTACGAAATGAGCAGGTAAGCTTTACAATACGCGAGCGTACTACGACGGTCAATTCTTTTTTTTCAATAATAGAACAATAAAGCCTTCCTGTACAGCTCCTAACCCGCACTCACCTACTCATAAGCACCTTATCCGCTAGAACTGAACCCACTAAAAGACCCATTCCCGCTTGACGAAAGGTGGCAAGGAAATACCCATTCATTCACGACGACCTACCCCACATGAGGAAAGCAACCCCGACCTTCCTCTCTCCCCTTTCCTCCAGGTCGCCCCAAGTTTAGGTTCGTTGATGGGATCCCTAAGGTCATGGCACATTTTATTGCGCCAAGGTTTGATGAAGCTGGGGGACACGGAGAGGACTCGTCTTGGGTAAGTTTCTTGATCCTAGGATTCGAAATCAACAAAAGAGACCGGAGGAAGGCAAGCAATTCTCATAATTCGAAATTGGGGCTATATAAACCGATGTTTCACACTCCTCATTGGTATGATTGGATTTTTCAGCCGAAGGGCTTTTGCTTCTCGATCATAGTCTCGTTTGATTAAATGAAGCTTACGATTCTGTTAGTGAGAAGCTCAGTTCTGCTTTAAGCCCGACAAGTGGGCAAGAGAACCAGGGTTGATGTGGCTAGCCCCAAAGCAGGCAAGCAAGAGAGGTATGTGCAAGCAAGAGAGGTATGCGCGGAAGGAAGTGCTTCCAGTCGATTGAAGCTGAAAAGACTCCCCTCCCCCAAAGACATTCCCCTCGGCCCGTCATTCAGTTTCTTTGGATGGAGATATTAGGATGGAGATATGGATACAGATTTGGATGCCTTAGTGGATTCAGATCCTTGATTTGATTACGCTGATTCGTATGCCTATTTTGTTGATTTTGATTTCTTACTTAATGGGTCACTTCTTCTATTCGACGATTCTTTAAGGTTCACAAATTATTTCTTTTTATGCGGTTCGGGAGGGCTTCGTTTCCCAGGACTGGCTATTCCTGGTTAAAGTTAAGTCAATTAGAAAGCTCTGATCGATGGATGGATGATGGATCTGATTTGGTGGTGATGGAGCCATTGTTGATGATGATGGTGTAGGTGTTGACTTGAAGCTAGGTCGACGAAGGTGGATTTGACATCGTGGATGAATGAGATGGGGTTGTGTGTGGATCTAGGGAGAAGGTGGACAATAATTTTCAGATATTTGATGATTTTTCATTCTTTAAATTTTGATCTGATTTTTTTTCTAAATTTCTTAAAGCGAAGTTGGGACCTTGGGTGGATGCTAAAGTTGGATTTTTTTGATCCGATTATTATTTTCATCTTTTGAGCAATCCTTTTTATCAAAAAAATCTCTAAAAAAAATCTAGAAGTAAAAAAAATCTGGAAGTGGTACTGGCAGCCGATAAGGTTTGAAGGAGTTTTTTCTAAGGGTAAAAGCTAAGGGTTTTGGAAGGTGTCAGCTAAAAACTTTTTTAGATCTAATGAGAAGATGAGATTTTTTGGATAGGTTATTTCGTATCTATTCGCTCTGATGCAAATTCATGTGGAGCGGAAGGTAGATCTAGGGTTTGTTTGTGGTGAAATTTTAAAATAAATATGGATCTAATGGATGTAGGAAAGAGCAAACTTATGGTTTAATATAGGAAGGGGATAAATCTAAGGATTCGCATAACTTTCGGGCCTTACACCTATGTTTCTCACATACTCATTCAAAAACACCTCACATGCATGGGCATTTTAAAAAATCTCAGGCTCAAACGAACAATCTAGGTTTTTTCTCAAAACTTAATCCAGACTCATTCGTTAAATTCTCAAAAAGTTCTAACCACAAGATTGTTTATGGCCGTAGTTCACATACCCAACATGTGCAACTAAAATAAAGCAAAAGTACAAGATAACAATGAAATAGCTTCAAAAAGTCCAATGTGCCTACGTGTACAACACATGTCCCTTATTAAAATATTTAAAATAAGCTTAAAAACTAAAACAAAACTCTTGTCTTTGCTTGATCATTGGCGTAATCATGATTCTTCGGGTTCGAAGTAACTCACTGATGACTTGGATCAAAAAGTTCATAGAAAGAAATGATAAGGCAAAATCTCGCCTTTAGTTGTAGTCTTGAAGATATCAAATTCTACTTGGCATTAGCCAGAAATTTTTATCTTTTCCATCAACACGACACCTGCTTTCAATTTATAACACACTTTTAAAATGCAATAAAATACACGTGACATCTTATTGCGGTTATCCTAAACCAATTTTTTGAAGTGAAATACATTAATTAGGGAAATTGTGTTTATTATGAAATCTATATGTTCTTTTTCTATGACAATTCGTTTTTATTTGATAGTAGTATGTGCAACTACCTTAGTATGCCTCATGACGATGGTAACATTTGTGCCGTGTAGGGCTGGAAGCAGTTGAGTGTTATCGATTTTGTGACCCCGACCCAAGGGTGTGACCCCCTTGTATGAACCCCCTTCCCCCCTAAAAAAAAAAAAAATTCAAAAAAAAAAAAAATACTGCCGAAGAAAGAAACTGTTATATGAATTGGACTGAGGCTTGAGACCGAGACTACATGGAGGGATAAATTATTTTATTCAAAACCAAAATCACTTGAAATCAAATCCAATCCTTAAATCATAGGTAATGTTGTAGAAGTTCGATTGAAGTTGATGTGAAGCACTAGACTGATATGCATGATTTTCTCGTTTGAGAGGCAATACGAGTTCCTGACCGCTTTGCCCATTACACAGTTGTAACAAGTTAAATGTTTTCATCTAGTTCTTGATTGAAAATAAACAATGCGATTTATATTTTACCTTGTATATCCATATCTTCTGACCATGATTTGTGCCGAACCATACCTGGTGGCCTTGACATGTTCTTAACCTTATGATTGACCAAACTCGACCTAGCTTGATCTATGTTTGGAATCAGGCCGAATATATACCCCTAATCACATCCTTCCTGCAAATATTGTATTATTACAATATGCAGTGCACACAAAGTACTAATGATTTTTTTCTCCTCACGCGTGATACAATTATTCATATCAGCTGCATAGGTCGAAATAATTTCAATTTGGTGGAAGATATGGACATGAGAGGGGGATAGCGGTTTTCATCTCTGGTTCGGAAAGGAACTTAGGGGCTGAAACATCTGGCATACATTGGGTTGAATTGGGCAATCTCTCCGTTGTCGGTCGCAGTCTGTCGTCTGGATATATTCCATTGTATTCTGTATGGTCTAATGCAGTCCCAACCTCCTCTTTATTATTGGATTCCTATTAGCCTATCGCTTTACGGACATGATAAATGGGGAATCAAACATCTTCTTTACATATGATGCATACTTTCTTTCTTTATCAGATCGTGCTTCTTTATGTTTGATGAAAACGAATTCGGTTTCTGATCAGAGACGGATATTGATCAGATATTAGTGAAAAATAAGTAAAACTTTTATTTGTAGTAGGATTCGGATATGTTGCATAGCTAAGAGGTATCTATATTTGTATCCATATTTTAAATGGGGAGGAGGAGAAAGAGAGGAGATCCTCTTCATCCACATTTGAGAGCCATTATTTAGTCCCATAAAGCTTTCTGGTGAGAGGACTAGGAATCCAATGAGCCAACACATCAATGTTTATACGCATCCCTGGTTATTTTTGTGTGCTCCAGTTAGCCATGTAAAAGTGCCAGGTTAGGGCCTGATTTCAAGGTGCTAAGATGTGTTAAGATGAGCTTCTGTTCTCAGCCCCCATCACAAAATCTGGCAGAACCTGCTAAGATATGTTAAGCTACAGGCTGGCTGGTCCATACCAAATTCTAGTGGGAGCCCCTTCAGCTCAGCCTTCTCCATTTCGGCACAGCTTTATTTGCTTTTACATAGGATGCCATTGCCAGCTACCTCTCTATATCATCATGCCCAGTGTGTTCATTTGGATGGTTGCCTTTTCATAGACTAATTTCATTTTGTTATGAATGAGGGAGGCCTTTGGCCTCCCCTCCTTCATTACCCATTCATTAGGCCCCCATTACTTAGAGTAATGGGGACCCTTGGTCTCCTAGAGGTTTTTGGCCTCCCCACTATGAGATATATAAATAGAGCACCATGGCTCTTAGCTATGGTGACTTATTCTTAGCAATGAAATTCTCTCTCTCTCTCTCTTGAGTTCACTATCATACAACACGTTATCAGCACGTGTCTTCTCCAAATTTTGAGCCACTAAAATTATTCCAAATCCCCTCTAAATCAAACTCCAACGCGAAGGAATCTAATTGTTGTTGTGGCGATCCGTTGCGGTTTTTTGTTGCTGCATTTCCTAGGCGTTCTGAAGCGGGGAATTCTATCTACGGATTTTATATCACGACCGTCCCTAGATCTTTGATCTAGAGGTAAATCTTATCGATCCCGTAGATAATTACAAACAAATAATTTAATATGACACGATTGAATTTTACAAAAATAGAGTGTCCTGGTAACACTGGCCCATACTGTAATCTACAAATATTTTACGAATCCAAGACAAAAATAAAAGACATGCTTTGCTTCTGATGGTCTCGAAATTTCATTTGTTCATTTCCTGATCATGACTAACCCGAACATAAACTGCCTACTTATTTTGTCACACTTAAGTTGTACGCAGTGGAAAGCTTGGGAAGTTACTCATACGAGTATAGACATTGCCCTCAGTAAGCATTGCCGAAATGCTTCAAATAAGGTCATCAGATTCAGGAACTTCATCACTATCAGGCCTATTATATATGTACCATTACTTGCCATTTAAACATGCTATAATTCTCATCCAATGAGATTACATGGGTCAAATGGGATTTGTGGCAAGATGACCAGGCAAAGGGTCAGGACATCAGATTACAGACTAATGATGAAGATATCCAAACAAACACTCCCCAAATTAGTACTTCCAACAGGATCTACAAAGGATTGATCGAATATACAAAGAAACGATCTAATTGCCAAAACAAACACGATTTCTGTTGGGTCTCCCCATGAAATGCTGGAAAGCCATATAATAATGTAAAATTCCACTGGGATTCATGCCAAAAACAACCATTTAACATTGATAGTTTTGTTGTTGGGCCTGCGGCCCACTTGTGCCTATCAATAACTAAATAAATTAATTGGGCCTACATCCCCAATTACTTATCGGTTATTATTTTTGCCCACTAAATAATGGCCTGAAGCCAATTACTTAAAGGGACTATCCTCTATGTTAAATCACAAATAATTTCTATAGTCCATGTTGACAACTTTATTTAAACATCGCTTTTGCAAATTATTATCTATGGTGTACTAGGATTCTATTTTTCAAAATATAATTATCTTAAAGATCCTGAGACCGCTCTGCCGTTAGTCAACTAACCTAACGGTTTATGACGTTTCCACGTGGTCTACAAGATATTTATATTTTCTAGTTTCCCTTACCATATGTTTTGCTTGAGATATATGCGTGGTTGTTTACTTTTATGCCCGTAGCATATTTAGAACTGCGTGGATGTTTAAATCAGTAAAAATGTGTTTTTCGGGATCGGCCATTGTATACCTATTTACTTTCCTTGCACTTTTATTTTCTTTTGAGAGAATTTGTAAGTGAGGAAATTTGTATTTTAATGCCAAAGCTCGATACAACAGCACATAGAATTGATGAAAACTCCTTCAATGGATCATGATGTCGATCAATGTGCTTGACTAAGTTTGCTGGACCAACCTAGCTTGACTGGGTAACAAGTGGTCCTGGCTTAGTCAATTCCCTGGCCGCGTCCGCTGGACCGCAAGGAGTCGATTCATGACTGTGTAAGCCAAAGCTCGATGCAACAGCATATGAAGACGGAGATATAGGGACCCAGTTCAGTTTGGGTTTCCAAAGTTGTATTTTTTTTTCTATTATGGACTTTAAACGAACTTTGGACTGTGTACTATTTTGGGTATCTGGTCGATCCCCGCATTTTTACTTGTTTATTTCTTTATGCATGAATTTTTGAATTTTAATTAATTCATGCTCATTTTAAAATACGTAGATAAATGGCAAAATTGGCAACCGTCGATTTCGAGGTCCTCGATTCTGCAGGGACAAATTACCTGAGTTGGCGAGTGGACCTGAAGTTCCACTTGCGTTCAATGGCCCTCCTTGAGTCCATTTTGGCTCCTTCCTCGGCCCCAGCAGCGGTCGAAGATTCTGCTACAGCTAGCAGCAGCCCCACAACCACTGTATCCGATGTAGATAAGGCGAAAGCCATAATCTACATTAGGAAGCATATAGATCGGACCTTAAAGGCCGAATACTTAACGGTTGATGACCCGAAGGACCTGTGGACAGCACTGGAAGCACGGTATAAACATCAAATTGATGTTATATTACCCCGTGCCAGTTATGAGTGGGAAAACCTCAGACTTCAGGACTATAAGTCCGTCGCTGAGTATAATTCTGCACTTCATAACATCACCTCACGCCTGAAGTTGTGCGGTGAAGAAGTGACAGAACAGCGCATGTTGGAAAAAACATTTACCTCGTTTCACGAGAAAGATGCAATCCTCATGCAGCAGTATCGTGAACGCAACTTCACGAAATTCTCCGATCTGATCTCATGCCTACTTAGGGCAGAGCAGAATCGAGACTTACTGCTTGCAACTCATAACTTGCGTCCAGCTGGCACTGCCCCTATCCCTGAAGCCCACCACGTTTCTCCCCAGAAGTGGAAAAACAAGAGGAAGGCTAAAAACACTAAAGGGAAAGCTATAATGAAGCAACCAAGAGGTGCAGCTCCACAGACAAACAAAAACAACAAGGGAAAAAGAAACTTCACTTGGAAGCGAAAGAACACCGAGCAAGTGTCACTTCCAAAGAAGAACTGGGAGGACAAATGCCATAGATGCGGCATGACTGGCCATTGGTCCAGAAACTGCCGCACTCCTCGCCACCTCCAGGATCTATACCAGGCGAGCCAGAAGTCTCTACCTGAAACAAACTTGGCGGCTGTTCAGCCACCAACAATGTTTACTGCAAAAGACTTCGAGAACGACGACCTTCTCGATTGAGCACCATTATTTATATATGCTTTTTAGAATTCAATGTATCTTCATCTTTATTTGCTTAAGTACGAACTTTTATTTTCGAATGAATGTTTACATTTTCGCTCAAATAAATTTTCGTTTTTGCTTATATAGATGATGTCTGAGTGCCTAGTGGACAGTGCCTCAACGCACACAATCCTTCGCGATCATTGCTATTTTAATAGCTTAAATAAATATGACGGTCCTGTTATCACAATTTCAGGACTGTCCCAAATAATCGAAGGATCTGGTGAAGCAATTATATTGCTCCCATATAACACAAGACTTCAAATAAAAAATGCATTATTCTCTCCTAAATCAAATAGGAATCTCGTAAGTTTCAAGGATTTCCGTTTAAACGGATATCACTTAGAAACCAGAGATGAAAATACGGTAGAATATCTGTATGTAACTCGTCAGAAAGATGACCAGAAGATCATCTGCGAACGATTCAAGGGACTCCCGTCGGGTCTTTACCAAACATACATTCAACCAATAGAAGCCAATATGACTGAGCACCAGACGTGCCAATCACTGCCAGAGTTCCAACTCTGGCACAATAGACTTGGTCACCCTGGAACAGCAATGATGCGCCGCATCATCACTGAATCCCGTGGACACAAATTGAAGAACATGAAGATTCTTCAAAAGGGTGAATTTCCATGTCTCCCTTGTTTTAAGGGAAAACTAATAACGAGACCATCCCTCCTGAAAGTGGGATTAGAGTCTCCTGGCTTCCTTGAGAGAATTCATGGTGACATTTGCGGGCCTATTCACCCCGCAAGTGGCCCATTTCGGTACTTCATGGTACTGATTGATGCATCAACCAAATGGTCTTATGTGTGCCTCTTGTCCACCCGCAACCTAGCTTTTCCAAAGCTATTGGCACAAATAATAAGGTTGCGTGCTCATTTCCCCGATAACCAAATCAAGAAACTACGTCTTGATAATGCGGGAGAATTTACTTCACAAGTCTTCGAAGACTATTGCCGGGCAACGTGTATTGAAGTTGAACATCCTGTAGCACATGTTCACACCCAAAACGGATTAGCTGAGTCCCTTATAAAGAGACTCCAATGGATTGCACGTCCATTGCTTATGCAATCCCAGTTGCCTGTGGATGCTTGGGGGCATGCTATTTTACATGCCGCATCACTTATTAGGATAAGACCCTCTGGAGGTCATACTTTATCCCCGATGCAACTAGCATATGGCGCACCTCCGGATATCTCTCATTTGAGAGTGTTTGGTTGTGCGGTATATGTCCCAATAGCACCACCGCAGAGGACCAAAATGGGTCCTCAGCGTCGTCTAGGTATATATATTGGGTTTGATTCGCCCTCTATTATCAGATACCTTGAACCCCTGACGGGTGACGCATTCAAGGCACGTTTTGCAGACTGTGAATTTAATGAGAAATTTTTTCCAAAACTGGGCACACAGTCTAAGAAGCCAGAAGCTTCTGAGACCATTAGTTGGGACCAGAAGTCTTTGTCCCTATATGATCCGCGTACTAATCTGTGTGAAGATGAGAGCCTGAAGATCCTTCACATCCAGAATACAGTACATCTTTTACCGGATAAATTCACGGACAACCAGAAGATTGTCCGTTCACACGTCCCTGCTGCCAATACGCCAGCTAGGATTGACATCACCATAGATGGATGCAGCCCACCGGCAGCAGAATTGGTTGTACCTCAAATGAAAAGAGGACGCCCACCAGGTTCAAAAGATAAAGTTCCTCGAAAGAGGAAGACTCCTGGCGATACTAAGATTATCCCTCCACAGGATGCTGAGCTCAGACCAGCTACTTCTCCCCTCCTGATTTCCCCAGCAGAGGAAACAATAGGAGAAACATCATTAAATTTTGTACGTACTGGAGAAGTACTGGACAGAAATAGCATAGTCGTCGTCGACGATTTTGCGTTCGATATTGCCGTTCACGTCACTGAATATGACGATGACGTCGAACCACGATCTCTAGCGGAAAGTAAACGCAGAGATGATTGGCCAAAGTGGGACGAGGCAATAAGAGTAGAGCTGGACTCACTCTTGAAACGCAAAGTCTTTGGACCAGTAGTCCAAACACCAGTAGGTGTAAAACCTGTGGGATATAAGTGGGTTT
Source organism: Scilla litardierei (assembly GCA_030789695.1). Classification (NCBI taxonomy): domain Eukaryota; kingdom Viridiplantae; phylum Streptophyta; class Magnoliopsida; order Asparagales; family Asparagaceae; genus Scilla; species Scilla litardierei. The sequence continues at coordinate 42,123,458 of CM061141.1, forward strand.
TCATAAGAAAAAGAGATGAAAATAATGTGATCGTTCGCTATAAGGCACGCCTTGTAGCCCAGGGATTTTCCCAAAGACCGGGGATTGATTACGAAGATACGTATTCCCCGGTCATGGATTCGATCACCTTCCGATTTTTAATCAGCCTAACTTCTCTGGAAAGCCTAGAAATGCAGCTCATGGACGTTGTGACTGCATATCTATATGGCGATATAGATAAAAATATCTATATGAGGCTTCCTGATGGGTTTAATCTACCCCCAGAGATGAAAGAGATACCTCGGGACGTATTCTCTGTAAGGCTACATAGATCATTATATGGTCTAAAACAATCGGGCAAGATGTGGTATAACAGACTAAGTGATTTTCTTGCACAGCAAGGATTCACGAATAACGAAGTCTGCCCGTGTATCTTTATCAAAAGAACGGGAACAGGATTTGTCATCATAGCTGTATATGTAGATGACTTAAATCTCATAGGATCTCCTGCAGAGATCAAAGAGATATCTGAAAGCCTTAAACATACTTTTGAAATGAAAAACCTAGGCAAAACAAAGTATTGTCTTGGCTTACAGATAGAACACCTAAGAGGTGGAATCCTATTACACCAATCTAATTATACAAAGAAACTTCTACGCAAGTTTCATATGGATAAATGTCATCCTTTAGGTACTCCTATGGTCGTAAGATCACTAGATGTACATAAGGACCCCTTCCGGCCACTGGAAGAGGGGGAGGAGATACTGGGTCCTGAAGTACCCTACCTCAGTGCCATTGGAGCACTTCTATATCTGGCTAACTGTACGCGTCCCGATATAGCGTTTACATTTAATCTACTAGCCAGACACAGTGCTGCGCCCACAAAGCGCCACTGGAACGGAGTAAAGCATCTTCTGCGATACCTTCAGGGTTCCATTGATCTTGGACTTTACTACCAGAGAGGTGCCTCCCCCAAATTGTTTGGTTATGCTGATGCAGGTTATCTCTCTGATCCGCACACGGCAAAATCTCAAACAGGTTTTGTATTTACCTACAGAGGTACTGCTATCTCTTGGAGATCGGTAAAACAAACCACTACCGCTACATCTTCCAACCATGCAGAGCTCATCGCGATCCATGAGGCGAGCAGAGAATGTTTTTGGCTACGCTCCGTCGTCCAACACATCCTCCAATCCACTGGCCTGAAGACCAGTGATCTGGAGCCTACTGCCCTATTCGAAGACAACGCCGCATGCATTGCTCAGCTTCAGAAGGGCTACATCAAAGGCGACAGGACAAAACACATTTTTCCCAAGTTTTTCTGGACGCACGAGCAGAAGAACGACAAGCAGATTGAAGTTCGACAGATCCAGTCATGCAACAACTTAGCTGATCTTTTTACTAAGGCATTGCCTAAATGTACTTTTGTAAAGCTTGTAAAGAACATTGGTATGCGACAGTTGAAAGACCTGCAAGCCTGAAGCTTGTACGGATCAGGGGGAGTAACATGTGGGTTGCACTCTTTTTCCTTAAGCTGTTGGGTTTTCCCACTGAGTTTTCCACAGCTAAGGTTTTAACGAGGCAAACACACTTACTCTGGATCCAGAAGTATCCACCCATTGCCTCAGTAGCTGAGACCGAAGTGATGAATGTGTAAGGGGGAGTGTTATGAATGAGGGAGGCCTTTGGCCTCCCCTCCTTCATTACCCATTCATTAGGCCCCCATTACTTAGAGTAATGGGGACCCTTGGTCTCCTAGAGGCTTTTGGCCTCCCCACTATGAGATATATAAATAGAGCACCATGGCTCTTAGCATGGTGACTTATTCTTAGCAATGAAATTCTCTCTCTCTCTCTCTCTCTCTCTCTCTTGAGTTCACTATCATACAACACATTTGAAGTTTTCCTTTCTTTCTTTTTCACCCCAGATAACAAAAAAGGTTCGCGCACGTGTGCACATCCGTAGGCCATCGAAGATGCAATTGTTCCGATGTTGGCCGACACGTGTGGTTCCATGGGGTTGTGCTCATGATGGCCGACACGTGTGGTTCCATGGGGTTGTGCTCATGAGATTGAGATCAGATCCGTATCAGATCATCTTCAATAATTCATTTCATCTGGGTGTGGTGCAAGTGATGGTGATGCAGACTGTAGTCCGTGCTTTTACTAGCTTCCCTTCCACTCTGCCAGCAACTAAACAGTGATCAAATTATGTGGGTCATTTTGATCATCAAATTATGAGTTTTCCTGAAATTTTCCCCTGAATCAATACTCTTCTGAATATGGAGTCTGACTTCAAAAAAAGTAGTGATGTTGCACTGTCATTACAGTCGGCAGACAAAATGAATAGATTGAATGCTACACATTCATGACCGCTTGTGCTTCAAGACTTGACGATGAAAAGCATCTCTCATATGTCACATGATACACATTATTTTCATGCATGCATTATTCGTTGGATGGATGGAATTCCTACTACAAATATTGATCCGAAGCAAAGAGATGGACCTTGAGTGGGTAGATAAAATGAGATAAAGATAAAATGATCCTGAGCAAGATGCACCGACATTATCATCCATATCTATCTAAATATATAGCATAACGTAGGTTTAAAAATTTTATATTAACCATGGTTGTTACTTGTTAGGAGTTTAAAATACCTTACTTGTCATTTTCCCCTTGTTTTGAAAAGAAAGATGGTAAAAACAGATGTAACAACCATAATAACGGTCATTTCATACAAAAAGAAGAAAAAAACATTAATGGAAAAGGAGACAGAGGATATTTTGGTCAGTTTTAAAAAATTGATGGTTCAAGTGATGTTAAGTGACATAAAAATAACATTAAGGCACTTGAATAATTTTCGAGTACCAGCCAAAATTTCGATTGGACTTATATGGGCATACTTTTGGTCAAATGTTTCACTGCGACCCACTCTGATCTAATCCAGCGGTTTGCTGTGTGTCAAGTTTGACCACAGTGAAAACTACTTGAAGGGAGAGCCATGTTGACTGTTTTAGGGTCCCCCCATCAGGGCTCAGGGCTGATTCCCAAAGCAATGCATCCATGTTCATCGTTTGGCATTTGCTGCTGCTGCTCAGTCTCCAAAAATCCAAAGGAAACTACACAAGAGAAAGAATCTCTCTATAGACTGTGTGGTCACTGCGATTTTAGTCCAATGGCTTGGTTTGTGTGAGAGATTATACAAAATTGCTTGTTTTTGTTGAGGGGACCTCTCCACAGACTGCAGCTTTCATTTGCTCAATGTTTGCAATATTACTTCATATGTACATGGTGATTTGTTCATAATGATATTTGATTTGGTCTTATAACTTGCCCCTTCTTCTATCTATGCAGCTAGTCTAGTGCCTACCTATGCAGCTAACCTACATCTCTTTTTCCTCCAGCCCTAGTATCCTAAGCCCACATGGCTGAGCTTAGGGGCGCTTTTACTTGCACAGACCCTAGAGAGAGAATCAACAAAAACAAGCACAATGTGTGATGTTGAAGACTGGAAGCATCCTAGGCTGCAGACATAGACAACTGTAGAGATATCGATAATATCCATGCATGTGCATGTGCATAAAGATACCACACATTCATTCTCATTTTAGGAAAAGATTGAAAAATAAGGAGAGTACTGTGGACTGTGAAGGGACTGGGTCTAGATCAGATTGCAGGGACTGGGTCTAATTCATCTCCAACATCACTTGATCCCTCCGGTTATAAATAGACTAGAAACCCATGCACAAAGTGCACTGCACGGAAAAAAAAAAAAACCACACGAACAGGATGCGGTGCACACACACAAACATAAAGGAGCGAGAAGTGTGGGTGGACATGCCAGTATCGTCAGGAGTAAAAGGTGCAAAAGGCAAACATGTAAATAAGTGGCTTGGGGGGTGTTTTTTTGGGTTTGAGGGGAATGCCAACCATGTAAATAAGTGGCTTGGGGGTTTTTTTAGAGAGGGCTTGTATGTTCACCTAGGACAATCCTAGGTGGACATCCCTCATTTGTAATATAGATTTTGTCCATATGCAATGTGTACGTGATACTGTTAATGCACTTTAAGGTATTTTGATGGTGCATCATCATCATCCTCCTCGTTATCCGGGGAAAAAAAAATTAGGGATTGTTTCCTGGACTCGATAAAAGAATGTCGGATTGTGATCACGTCGGATCGTGATATTGAATACCTTTTTTCCACACATTACCATCTAAAGTTCTCTCTTCTGCGAAACCAATATAATTCGTATCATTTTTATCACCTCCACATTAATATCTTTCGATTGATCTCAACATTCATATGTTATATATTTTAACGAACGCATCAAAAAAATCTTCGGAGTATATGACCAAATTATCCCACGTAATGTTCTCTTTTCTTATCCTTTATATAAATAATACAGATCTTCACTCAGATATCCTTATTTCTTACTGTTGCTGGGTAAATCCGTCACTGAAGAATAGGATGCTGCCGAGGATGCCTCCGGTGAAGTGGCACTCCGTTAGCCGATGGGTGGGACCCGAGGAGAGGCGATCCCGAGTCAGGGAGAGCTAGATCCGAGCTGTTGGGTTGGATCCCGACCTAACTCTGGGCTATCTTCGTAGGTCTGCAACACAGGAAAGATCGTCAGGGGGTCGGATCTGTGTTTCGACCCAAATTCCCTCCGATACTTAAGTCAGTGGATGACTAGGAAAGGCTCGGGTATCTAGGTCCGACCTATTGGAAGGTCGTCTGATCACCGTCTCGCCGAACTATGGAGAAAATGTGAAATGGAATTAGATAACTAAGTGTCAGAGTACCTGAGTGTAGGACTTTAAAGATCCCCCTTCTCCCGTTGCATCCTAGAGTTCTTATAGATGAGCCATTTGTAACCTCCACTCCCCAGGATACCAGAAAAGTACGAATCCGTCCCAGGTACTCCCAGAGTAGCGAGTGTGAAAAAAAGAGAAGGAAAGAGAGTGTACAAGAAAGAACACGCATGCCACTGCACATGTGCTGGGAAGTACACGTAATGCTCCAACACAGAAACAACACAAAGAACAAAAACAAAAGTACAAAGTCCAACATCTTATATTATTAATATAGAAGTACATCTTTACATAACTCATCTCAGTACAGAGTACAAAGGTGGAAGTAAAAAAAGAGATCTCCCCACAAACCGACAAAATACAAAAGTGCCCACAATGTAAAGACCGTCTATCCCTTGCAATACTAACAACACACACTAGATTGGGGGGAGGGTGAATAATGTACTGATAATAAATTGTGTAATTAAAAATAAACTTACAAATGCGGAATTTAAATGCAAGAGGAGAATAATTCACACAATCAATGCACACTAAAACACAAGATTTTACCCTGATTCCCCAACCTTGGGTACGTCCCGCCACACCAAGTATTCACTATGAATATCACAAAGAGAGCAAATACAATCTCACATAGAGATACCTTACACATAGGATTTGGATTCTCACACAGAGATATCCTTGCTCTCACACAGAGAGTACTCAACCAACCCTACACAAGGGTTAACCTCTCACAAAGAGAGGAACTAGCTCTCACAAAGAAAGCTAGGGTTTCAACTTACACAAAGATGAAATAAATACTCTTACATATGCCTTGAGATGAACTTACTCAATATAAAGAAGAAGGCATGGAAGAGGATCTCCAAGGGATGAGATGAACTTGTTTGTCCTTGGATGATTTTCCTTGAGATTGACTTCAAAACATGAAGAGGAATGAGCTCATGAGAAGGAAAATGAGAGATTAGGAGTGGCTTATTGATTAACTAAGATATTCAATGTTAACCAAGAGTTGTAATAGAACTAAGCCCTTTTCTATATATAGGAAGCCCAAAGAAACCCATAAAACCCAAGGAAAAAGCCAAGAGAGAAAAGCTGCAACGACTATAATCTGGGATTTTACGGTAACGACCGGTGACTGCATAAGGATAGACAGTTGACTGATTAACGGCTATAATATTCACAATGGCTATAATCTGAGCTAGGACAGGCGACTGTAGAAGAATACACATGCGCATGTACAATGTGCAGTCGCCTGTAAAGACTTCGTCATGCGACTGTCACATGGGGTTGACAGGAGCTGAGAAAATGCAACTTATGCACTTGTGCATTTAGACGACTGACGAGCAAAGTCCAGGTGCCTGAATAATGACAGGCGACTGTAAACTCTACATCAGTCGACTGATACACAAGAAGGAGAGATGCTGAGAAATGACAAGGTACACACTTTGGTACACAGACGACTGAAGAACAATATTCAGGCGCCTAAAGAAAGACATGCGCCTGTCAAATGAACTGCGATCATCTGCTCCAAAAGCTCAAGAAAGAGTCAATAAATATTTGACTTGAGCTGTGCACACCAGTCGCCTGTAGAAGGCCGGTGATGTGTCATAATATTCCACATTTTATTTATATGCTTACACGTTAAAATGCTCGCTTTAATCCCGATTTTATACGCTTTTACGCTAATGACTGGAACCATATGACTTTAAGAGCGTTTGTTTGCATTTTAGGGAATATCGAGCGATTCGAAGTATATTGGAGAAGTGACCACGGACATCGACACCGGAGCACCAGCGGCGCCGCATTTGACAACTCAAAGCTGTTGGGGAGCAAAGTGGGAGCAAGAAAGAAAAGGCAAAGAAGAAGAGAATACATGAGAGGAGAAAAAAGAGATGCATAGAGGTGAATTCCAGGTCGCTCGGTCGAGCGCTCCGTGTGCTCGATCGAGCTACGATACAATGAAGGATCAACAATGCTGCGAGGGGCTGCTCGGCCGAGAGACCCAACTCGCTCAACCAAGCGGCACCCAATGCTCGACCAAGCCAGACATCAGAGAGCTCCTAATTTTTGCATTGCTACTCTCTGGAAAGTTCACGTCTAATTCACTCGGTCGAGCGGCATTCATTCCTACCGAGCGACACAGATTCATCTAAGGGAGCGCTCGGTCGAGCGGCTTCATCGCTCGACCGAGCGACCCCTCCTCCGTGCAGCCAGCTGGAAGCGCCAAGATGGCGATCGGTCGAGCGCTAGGGCACGCTCGACCGAGTGCCATGTCGGAAAACTACTTTTAGGGCATTTTAGGGGTTTTCTTGGGAGGCTATATATAGAAGTATTGAGACACCATTTGGAGGGGGCCGTTTTAGCTTAGTTTTTTCTTCCCCTCAGCTGTTCTTGGAGGTTTGGACTCCATCTTCGGAGGTTAGGCTATGCATCATCCCCCTCCTTGCTAGTTTTGTATTGAATCTTCTATTAGTTGAGTATTTTCCTTAATTCTCTTTTGTTGTCTTTCTTATATGTTTTGCTGTTTGAATCTTTGAATGTCTCCCTTTTATCTGTTTCTAATGTTGATTTCCATTGTTCCTATCTATTTCCCCATAATTGAGTAGATCTATTGCTAGGATTAAGGATGAACCATATGATTCTAGGGTTAGGATGTTGGGTTACCCTTAGTTGGCAATTAGGGTTGTCCAATGTTAGTTTGAGCAAGGGTTTTGGGGATTAGCCTCAGGATTGGAGTATCGCGAAGGCGGCTCCGTATCCTAGGGAGAATCCCCACAAATCCGATTTGGGCTTAGGGGCCGTTTTTAGGCTTGAGATTACGAGAGTGACTCGAGAGCTAGGGGCGACCACCAATCCTCGATCCGCTAGTCGGTGACTACGAGAGTAGCCCGATTGCTACTTGGTATCCAAGCACGAAAGTCCTAGCGGGGATTCCCGACACCCTAGTGATATTTCCCTCATTCGTTCTCTTTGTTGTGCTTGTTTTCTTTTGTGTTTTGATGTGCATTGCTGACAGCGACGCCCTCGGTTTCCACATCCACCACCATTACGACACTTCATAATCCATCTCCACCTAATAAAACACAATTCGAAGCCCAAGTCAGTTTAGGATAGATAGGTAGTGTGACAACCGTCTCCCTGTGGATATGATACCCGCTCGCCACTGTTTACACCGCGCGCTTGCAGTAAGACGACATTCGATCACCGTCCCGATTGCGAGAGCAAAGGGACAGCCGAACAGCCGGCCAGGTGCCTGGAATCACCTAGTTGTCTGTCGTGCCTTCAGCAGTCGCCTGTTGGAGAGCCAGCGACCCTAATTGAGTCATTTGGCATGGTGAACATATTGGGTTAGATTCTATGATAATCCTAAGGCTCACTAAGATGGATAAATGCATATGCATGAGAGTATGACCATCTATCAAGGCATTACAATAATCCTATGACTCAAAAAGAGAAAAGCAATGAAATGAAATTACATGGATTACATTTGCTTCTCTTAGAGTCTAATCTTCAACCTTGATGCTCACATCATCTTCCAAGCTATGGCAACTCTTGATGAGCTTCCCTTCATCAAGTCCCAAGCTTTGGCTATGCTCCCCTTGATGCACATCCTTACACCAAGCTATTAGTCTCCAGAAATGATATTCTTCATTTGATTAAACATGAGACTAAAACATGAGAGTCATTAGCAACAACATAATGTTGAGATCATCATCAAAATAATATTGGTCTAAAACACCAATACCACACACACACACACACACACACACACCCCCCCCCCCCCCCGCACTCCCTAAACTACCCCTGGAAGTCCAATTGTACATGGTCGTCCGAGGTTGGCTCCATATATACCTTCGAACTGGGAGTAAACTCTTGAGTCAGGTCTTCTCTGGTTGTATTGCTCCTAAACCTGGAAAATGTAAATGTGACACGTCAACGCGTGACCTAGTAGGAAAGTCTAACTAGGCTAGATAGGGTCCAGTCTCGGATTCGATCTACCTATTAAGGTCTGTCTACCAGGGAATGATAACAGGTCTGGTATATAAAGTAAAGTTGAACATCGCAGACATGTAAAAGAGCGTGTTGAATCATTGGGCCGACACTAGAGATGACTAAGGCCCACGGGGACCACCAGAGAAGTCCGATATCGACTCGGTCAAAGCCCATTGGCCAGTCGACCATTGCATTTCCCTCACTCGAACGTGTGATTAAAGACGGGCTCGTAATTCACGGGAACGTGTCCAACATTCACTCCTATTAAATGAGGAAGATAGTGGACCCATAATGGGTGCCCGTTATCTCCCTAACGTCAATAAAGGGACCGAGGATGCCTATAAAGAGAAAAAGGGTTCCAATTCCAAGGTACGAGATCTAAGACATAGAACTCTACTTTCTCAGTTGATATTCCTTACATTATAGAGCTTGCAACGACAGATCTGAGGCGACCCTTCATGGGTCGATCTCAGCTGCTCCAAGATCCCTCTCATCCTTAAGTTCACATACTAACTTAAGCATCGGAGGGGATTTGAGTCGGAACCAAGATCCGACCCCCCTAATGTGTCTCTGTGATGTAGATCAACGAGTCTCCATCTCCCGCGAGGGTTGCTTCTGAGCTCCCCAACCTCGAGCGATCGACGTTCTAGCTGATCGAGTGTCGATCGAGCACCACATCGTCATCCTCCTCCATCAATCGACCTAGGTTCTTCCAACCTAGGGTCCCACTTCACCTGCTGAAGAGACTCCGACTCAGCACGAAGAGCCCACGTTAGCTTGACAACTGTCTCGGTCATTTTTGGCCTTAACAGTTTAGTGTCACTTGTCGGAAAGTTAACTAGCTTGACATCCTAAAGCCAACGAAAAGCTATGTCAGTTGTACCCATCAATACTGGACCGATCGAAGGTCCGAAGGAGAAGCAAAAAGCGAACGACGTCCAGGTGGAGAACGCCACAGATTCCACCTCACCGTCGAAGCGCCCTGAAGGGACCACCAAGGAGCCTAGAGTGAACCGGAAGGAATTCACCGAAATCTCAGAACGGGTCGACAAGAGCCTCGGTGTTTTGGCCACTTTGATACGCCAAAGCATGGGGAGTCCATCGCTTTTAAATGAGCAATTACTGCCTTCGAATGCAATCTTGACGCGGACTAGGGGCGCAACCTTATTCAGAGATCAAGGAGATCCGAGGGCAGACCGGCTAAAAATCGGCTCATACAACGCAATCCCTATGTCTTACCAATACGGTGGAACGGGGATGGACAATCGTGCATTCGGTCTCCAGGGGGCCCATCCCTCCAAATACAAAGAAGCGACCTGCAACATCATGGATCAGGTAATTTACGGGGCTCCCCCAGTTATAACCCTCTTAATCTTGCAGGTGGAGGGATGAGGTCCCGAACCGATCTTCAGGAGTTAATTCCGGGCGCGGAGAGGGGAGATCTCTACTCATCCAATCCGCACTTCGGCGAACTCCGCTGAAGGAGAATATCACTTCTGCTCCTCCTCTTCCGAAATTCAAGCTTCCTACCCTACCAGCTTATGATGGCAGAGGCGACCCGTGGTCGCACATCCATAAATATCTAAACGTGATGCTGCTCCACGGGGCTGATGAGCCATACCTTTGTCAAGCCTTCCATGCAACCCCATTCAAAAAGGCAGAGGGCTGGTATGAAGGTTTACCTGAGGGCTGTATCGAGTCATTCGAAGAATTGCGGATATGTTTTGCAAACAATTCGTCGCTGGTCGACGCCTTAAGAAGAAGTCCTCCCACCTCTTCTCGCTCAAACAGAATGAGAACGAGTCGATTCGAGCCTTCATCCAGAGATTCAACGACGAAAGGCTCGATGTAGAAGAGACGCCGGACGTGACTGTCATAGCAGCGCTCACTCAAGCAGTCTGGAACAAGCACCTGCGAAGGGCCCTCCACTAGTTCCCCATAACAACCTCGCTGAAATGTTCAACATAATGGATCGGTTCATCATCTTCGAAGAAGCGGAGGAAGTGGCTGGAACTAATGGGAAAGGCACTCCCGCTTGCAGCGGAGACACCAGGCGAGAGAAACCAATGCAAGGAACCCCTCGCTAAGAGTCTCGAGACAAGAGACCCAGAGAGAGGAGACCCCGAAGCAAGGAGCACCCTACCCACGCGAAGCTAAGCGCACCCAAGGCAGAGGTCCTTGCTTACGCCCAGCGGGAAGAGCTGGTCCATGAATCAGCCAAGAAGGGCAAATACGAGAAGGGGGGCGACCTCAAATTCTGCAAATATCACAACGACTATGTGCACGATCGTAACGACGGTTGGACCCTTAAAAAAGATATTGATGCACTAGTTAAGCGAGGGCACACTAAAACCCCGACTAACGATCAACCTAGCAAGGAGGGATCCTCAAAGCAGAAGGGCAAGATGACAAGGTTATCTGTCACCAAGGTGGTCGATTAACAAGCCATCCGAGCTCAGAAGCGAATAAAATGGCGAGAGCAACTCCGAAGAAATCCAAAAACACCTGTACGCCTTTTATTTCTATCATTCCTCTCAATAAAGCATGTCTTTTCATCAAGTAAAGTTTCACTTCTTTCTTAAAATTAAACCTTCATGAATTTTACAAAAGCTATCCCATCAAACCCCACACCTAAAGGATCCGATCCTTGGGGAATCCTGGGTAAGCTGAATTCATATTTGATGAATCCCGTGCGAATTACACTGGTACGTCGTCAGCCGTTAGTCAAAGGGGCCACCCCTCTGCCACTGAACGACCCTCCTCACCTGTCGTCAGCCATAAGTTGAAGGGCCACCCCTTTGCCACTGAATGACTCTCCTAAAGTGTCGTCAGTCGTAAGTCGAAGGGGCCACCCCTTCGCTACTGAACGACTCTCCTAAAGTGTCGTTAGCCGTAAGTCGAAGGGGCCATCGCTTCGCCACTGAACGAACCTCTTGAACTGTCGTCAGCCGTAAGTAGAAGGGCCACCCCTTCGCCACTGAATGACTCTCCTAAAGTGTCGTCAGTCGTAAGTCGAAGGAGCCATCCCTTCGCCACTGAACGACCCACCTAACCTGTCGTCAATCGTAAGTCGAAGGGCCATCCCTTCGCCACTGAACGACTCTCCTAAAGTGTCGTCAGTCTTAAGTCGAAGGGGACACCCCTTCGCCACTCAGTCATAAGTCGAAGGGGACACTCCTTCGCCACTGAACGACCCACCTGACCTGTCGTTAGCCGTAAGTCGAAGGGACATCCCTTCACCACTAAACGACTCTCCTAAAGTGTCGTCATTCGTAAGTCGAAGGGGCCACCTTTTGCCACTGAACGACCCTCCTGACCTGTCGTCAGCAGTAAGTCGAAGGGCCACCCCTTCACCACTGAATGACTCTCCTAAAGTGTTATCAGTCGTAAGTCGAATGGGCCACCCATTCACTACTGAACGACCCTCTTGACCTGTCGCCAGCCGTAAGTCGAAGGGCCACCCCTTTGCCACTGAACGACTCTCCTAAAGTGTCGTAAGTCGTAAGTCGAAGGAGCCACCCCTTCGCCACTGAACGACCCTCCTGACATGTCGACAGCCGTAAGTCGAAGGGCCACCCCTTCGCCACTGGACGACTCTCCTAAAGTGTCGTCAGTCGTAAGTCGAAGGGGCCACCCTGTAACGACCTGAAATTCCATCACTTCGATTTACCCGTTTTTACGTATTTTAAAAATTAATTTTACTTTATAAATGGTCGTAAAGAGTTTTATAACAAAACTGATTTCAAAAATTCGTATAAAAATATTTTAGAGCACTAGACTTATCATATTGTATTTCAGCATTTTCAGATTTCCGCAGATGCCCAAAACATTCCTGTTAAAATTCATCTCCCAAAATTACCGTTTTGATTCGACGAATTTATTTTCTATTCAAACGTCTTCAAAACGTTTTCAAACTTCTACAGTATCATCCTATTATCATTTAGGGCTTCCCACATTAATTTCAGAATTTTTGGATATCGTTTCAGCCTAGAACCCGCAAACCCGCTTCCTAAACGTTTTGGCCTAAAACCTGTATTTCCGTAGCTCAAATCCCAAAACGGATCTTATATTCGCGATCCTCGCACCGATACGATCCCGTGGGTATGTTTTCGTAATTTTTCGGAGTCGTTTGTGAAAACGTGTTTGTATTCCTCCGCTTGTGCTAATTACATTCACTAATTACAATTTTACAATTACTAACTACTATTATCTAATTACTCCTACCCCTAATCAACCCACCGAAATATTGGTTGGATCTGAAATCACTTCAGATCCGACATCTCCCCCCTCCCCTCTTTAATCCATTGTCCCCTCACCCTTAATCACAAGTTTGCCATTGATAAGCCCTATTTAAACCCCCAAACTTCACAAAAATAAAGACACAGTAACTCTATCTCTCTCTCTCTCCCCGTGTTATTTAAAAACCCAGGCTTACGAAATTTTTCCTCTCTCCCGCTCCTCTCTCTCTCGCACCCCGGCCCTCCGGCTACTCCGACCGCCGCCACCAAAGCATCGCCGGCCCGCCGCCGCTTCCTCCGCCCCGTGCCGCCACCGCCATCCGCCGCCGCGCCCTCCGAGCAACGCCCGAACGCCGACGGCAGCCCCGAGCCCGACGCCGAGCTCCGCCATCCGCCGCCGCCGCTCCAGCTCCCCGCCTTCGCCGTCGCCGCCGTCGTCCCCGCCGAGCACGCCGCCGCCTCCTCGCTCGCCGATCGCCGGAGGAACGGCCCCCGCCGACGAGTAAGCGTCGACTGCGTGATGCTGCGTGAGTTTGCCTCAGGGGCAAACTTGTAAATACGTATTTATTTCGTATTTTAAATTTTATTAATTAATTATAATAGGGTTTAATGGTTATAAATCCATAAGTAAATATACAGGGGCCAGAAAAATGTGAAACCAACTCTGGAAAATCAGAAACGATATTTCGGATCCAATGGCGCTAGTCTCACTGCGAGCAGACGTCTAATTTTTTCAAAATAAATTTTTGAACTTGAAAATTAAATACGTATAAAACATTCTAAAATTCGTAGCCGCTGTTTTTCACTTACAAAAATATGTGATAAAATTATACGTGATAATAGACTTCGAGACGGTCGTTTTGACTCTCACTCATGTAATTCCGACTTGTATTGCTCCCGTGAGAAATTACGGAAAATACGCGTCACTTAGGTATTTTAGGGGTTTTAAGCTATTTTTAAGTTTCTAAAAATTATAAAAAAAATACAGAAGCTTCTGAAAATTCTCCCCTCTTGCAGTAAAATCAAAATAATTATTTTAGCCTCGTATAAAAATTTTGAATAAATTCCGACACCGTCTAAATGAGTTTTAAAAATCAAAACGACCAATTAATTAGATAATATTTAGTGTGGTCGTTAACTGATATCTGCTTGTGTTTGCAGGTGCCAATCCTTATGCTCTAACTCCATCCTCGTCTTACTGCGACGATCCCAATAGCGTAAGTCACAATGGATTCTAGATTTAGAAAAGTAGATATTGTCCTCGTACGAACTTTTAAACCAACAACTTTTGTGTGCCTTGTTTGTTGGACTTGTCTTTATCCTCTAACTTGCTAGCATCCACCTTACTCTGCTTAAAGAAAGTCAACCAGTGAACCTAGTTTAACTATCGTCGTAAACAAGGAACTGATGACACCAGGTGGCACATCTTGTGGAATGTTTTATGGAATATCTCGTGGAATGTTTTGTGAAATATCTCGTGGAATATCTCGTTAAATTGCTAAAGGAATATCTCGTAAGAAAGCATGTAGTCGATACACACGACACTGGGGTTTGTGGTAACTCATTGTAGAGAAAGTGTGGGAGCTATGACCGGAGTCACTCTCTCTCGTCTCGTCTCGTCTCGTTTTCAAAGTATGTTGTGGTTGACGCCCAGGATTTGCTCCCCGTGGCAATGGAGATGACCCATGGTTGCATATTATACTTTCCTACATGAGTCACGTAGTTAATTTTGCACAGTCACCGTACTTTACTTGTCACGCTATGAGCTACAGTAGCAGTCTGTTACACTTGCACTCCCATGTACAGATGTTCTCTCTTTTCAGTGTTGTTTACTTTTACCACTCAGTTGCTCAGTTACTTTACTTTCACACTTGTACAGACACTGCACCGTACCTTACTTTACTTTCACTTTTCCATACTTGTACACTGCTTCTTTTCTTTATTTAGAATTGTTGTGACTTACCTTCGGTTCCACTTGTGGTACCGGCAGACGATGACCTGATCGAGGAGATTGCCCCAGAGTACGAGGAGCCTGTATACGACCCAGAAGCTGCAGAGTTTTAGTTGTTTTGTGCTTGAGTGTGTGTTGTGAGATGTATCTCCTTTCTGTATTTCCTTTCCGTACTTTTCCTTTCATGTATTCTGGTGAGAGAGTGCTGGTTGTTGTTGTACTTTAATTTGTGGACTGTAGTAACGTTGAATGCTGGTTTGAGTGTTGTTGGCACATCTCTGCGTTGTGGCTATGCTGAATTCACTGGTAAACTGCGGAACCTGCGAGTAAATCAAATAAGTAACGGGCCCCCCGAGAGCGGGTCGTTACACACCCCTTCGCCACTGAACGAACCTTCTGACCTATCGTCAGCCGTAAGTCGAAGGGGCCACGTATTCGCCACTAAACGACCCTCCTGACATGTCGTCAGCCGTAAGTCGAAGGGCCATCCCTTCTCCACTGAACGAATATCCTAAAGTTTCGTAAGTCGTAAGTCGAAGGGACCACTCCTTTGCCACTGAACGATCATCCTGACCTGTCATCAGCCGTAAGTTGAAGGGCCACCCCTTCGCCACTAAACGACTCTCCTAAAGTGTCGTCAGTCGTAAGTCGAAGGGGCCACCCTTTCACCACTGAACGAGCATCTTGTCCTGTCATCAGCCGTAAGTCGAATGGCCACCTTTTCGCCACTGAATGGCTCTCCCAAAACGTCGTCATCCATAAGTCGAAGAGCCACTCCTTCGCTAACTGAATGACTCTCCTAAAGCATTGTCAGTAGTAAGTCGAGGAAATCGCTCCCTTACCATGGGACGTAGTGGTCCACTTCTAACAGGGTACGCTGGCTTACCCTCGATCACCATGAAGCAGCATCTAACCCATCGAGGGGCCGTCAGGCGTCACGACCACCACATGGCGTAAGCGAAAACAAACAAAGAGATGCAACGACAAACAAGGATAAACAGGCCAATTCTTCTGGCACTCATATTGCAAAACATTGTTTTCGTTTTAACATGGTTCACCCACTCTGGGCTACTCCAGTCCCCAATATCATTGTTGGAATTTTTCACTAATCAACTCTCTCCAATGAGAGCACTTATCTCACAATAGAGGGCTACAAACAACATACACCTAGCATGTCTTATTAGGGTTTCTAAGTACACAAATACATCTCTCTAAGAGGACCTTAAAGATGCTTTTTACGACAACCTGAAACAAACAATCAACTCACCAACTTACCACCACACTTGTGGTATTACAGACCTTTCTTATTGGATGAAGTATACAACTCTTTCTCATATAGCCAAAGTAGATGACGCTTGTGTATTTTGTTAATGGCTATGGAAAGCTTTTGATCTCAAATGAAATGAAGATTAAAACTTAAAGAGATCAAAGAAAACTTGATTATAATCATAGAAATACAAGATGAAGCTTGAGGAGATTCTTAATCAAACGTGCTCAAAAGCTTTTGAAATTAAAAAACGAATTTTTGGGCAGCTAAAATTTTTGAGAGCTTGAAGAAGATTTTAAAGCTTATGCAATATTGGTGCCAAAAATTCTCAGCCAAATCGCCTTAAATAGCTCTCAAAATCAAGTTGAAAATCATGTACCAAAAAGCCATTATAACAGAAAAATTGAAAGCTTTCCGAAAAAATCGGGGCTGTGTTTTTTCCAACGGTAGTTGATTGGGATTGAATATTGCATATTTAACCCCTGATTTACCCCTATTTTGTGCTTATATGATGCTTAATTGGTCTATAATACGTTCGTATTTTGTATATCATCATTTATTAGAGAAATCATCTTATTTGAGCATAAAACAGCAGTAAACTGAGTATTTCTGCACTTTTTATATTTTTCATGGCTTGGTCTCGATCTCACGATTCTAACGACTATTTATTTGTATTTTTCTGAGATCTGTGCGAATTACTGTGTATTTTTGAATGCAGAATACCAATTTAATGAAGAAATACGTTCAAAATACGAGAAATACGGTCACTGACCAATCGGCGCTTGCCACGTGGTGGCAATCCACAAGCCCCCGCTCTATCCGACGACACAGACGCTTGGGGCGACTGGAATTGCTTGGACCGTTGGATACGGATCCAACGGATAGGAGCGACCCCGAAGGCGGATCGAAAAGCGCAAGCTCTTGGCCACGCGTCACTATCTCATGGGTTCTCCGCTTCGAATCGACGGTTTGGATTCAAAGACGAAGGCGGATACAGCTGATTCTAAAGCGAGCGACGCGGCGTGTTGAGCACCGTTGGATTGAGATCCAACGGACTGGATCGAGGCGGATTCGAACGCGAAGAGCGGTCGGAGCGGTCGAGATCTGACTGTTGATCTCTAATCAAACGGCCACCGTACTTCCAATGCGAAGCGATGCAATGCGGAGCGGAGGAGATCGCGTCCGTTCGATCTCTCGATCGAACAGTCCATATTCATCCCGAGGAGGACTCGATGCGGATGCGGGCGCCGAGCAATCAAACAGGCGGAGCGCGAATCCTGGAGCACACGTGGCGCCCATTCGTTAGATCCCGCCTTGATGAACGGTCGAGAAATGCGCCGGCTGATGGATCGGGTATGGGTGTGATTTTGAAGCGGGTTTTGGCCCGTTAACCCCCTTAAACCAGCAATGCTATTATTTATGCGTATTCTAGGGGTTTTGGGGGTATTCTGGCGTATTTTGGGGCTTTTGGAGAGGCTACTGTGCGTATTTCTCCAGGGAAAAATTCTGATAAATTCCAGAGGCTATTCTTATTATTTCCAGGGAGTTTTGGTGTCTATTTTGGAGATTTGGTGATAAATTCTTGAACTTATACCCCGTATTTGGTGCTTTTTCATTGTATTTCGATACTTGAATGATGTATTCATCTATGAAATCTGATTTTTCTTGCACCATGATTAGCTAATCTCCTTGTGCTTTGGTTGTGATGTAATTAAGAGATGTAATCGCTAAATTTCATGTCTTTAGCCTTATTATCATGTTAAAATTGCTCGTAACGTTGATTTCTACATCGTATTTGTTGGGTATTCTTCATTGTCGATATCTTTGATATTCCCTATGGCTAGGCCCTGATAAGGCTAGCTACTTTATGTTCTCTAATCAGGACATATCGTTGCGCTTATCGTTTAATGAAATCAATGTTGCTAGTGATACGTATACGGCTATTTCGACTAGTTTTTATCGATTCATCTTCCGACGTATTCACGCCTTGACCGGGTGAAGCGTTGTGTGATATTAAAAGACATGATATTTTCAGTGATTATAGACTCCTAATGAAGTCACAACTGTAGCACATTTATCTCGTTTAGGGCGCCGTAATCATTGATTTTGATATCTTTTCGCCCTATTTGAATTGTATAATTGCGTATTTTATCAATTTCTATATATATCTTGTTTGGGTATGTTATGCGGAGATGTGTGCATGAATCGAATCTGATCTTTGTGGACTTATTCGTGATGCGTGTTTATTTTCCTTAAGAAATTGACGTTATACATGATTGATTCTTTGGCACATTTTTATACGCTTGATCGCCATATTTCCCGACGTTCTCGTGCCCTGACCGGACGAAACGTTGAGTTATAGAAAAGGTATTAACAATCATTGATTGCGCACACCCTAACGAAATCATACCGGAGTCACCGTAAATATCGTAGGATTTTCTTTGTTATTCTAAACTCTTGATCCTATATCTTTATATTTTTAGGTGGTTGGTTATTATCGTTTTAGTACTCTTTACAAACTGAAATTCGTGGTTTTACAGGTTAGTTGTCCCGTGGATTCGATACCTGGACTCATCAGGATATTACTTGTTCGATCTCCTGCACTTGGGAGTAACGCTCGCATCATTTGAGACGAGGCAAGTTATTGGCGCCGTTGCCCGGGATAACGGTACTTGCGAAGCTACAATTTCAGTTCGTTTGGAGGAACATTCGACGAGATCCTTCCATCTTATAGTTTAGGATTTTTATTAGGTTTTTATTTTGTTTTCCCTTTATTTAAAAAATTTCGAAAAAATGGAGTATATGTAACACATGAATTTTTATCGCACAAACACTTGGCATGATGCAGAGTACAATAATGCACACAAACATAGGATGGAGAAGCTCAAGATCGTTAGATTTAATCAGACTGATTGTGAAACTTTCTTTCAGGCCTGGAGGAGGTTCACAGACATAATATCGAGCTATCCGCAGCATCGGTACACAAAGAAAGAGCTTATGGAGTCCTTCCTAGGTGGACTACAACCACAGCTGCAGGAATTTTTGGGAGTCATGACACCGACAGAGGCGTGGAAATACATGGAGTCTTTACAAGAGAATGAAGAAATCAGGAAAGAGACTTCAGAGTGCGATTCAACGTAGCCTTCAAGCCTTGATCAAGGGGAGCAAAGCGTAGACGTACCATTGCAATCCTTGAAAGAGGAAGTTTACTTGCTTATTCAGACACAGGAGGCTACATCCCATCAATTCCAAGAGAATTTCCTTGCTCGGAGTCAGCCGATTCAGAAATCCATTGAAAATCTTACTCTGATTGCCACCTGCTTAGAAGAAAATAAGTCTTTTGAAATTCAATTTCCAGAATCTAATGTGAGTTTATTTTCTATTGCAGGTATACCGAGCGAGCCATGTCACGATGATGACACGAATAAAAATATCGACATGGCTGGAAGCGTGTGCAAAAGAGAGGACACGCTAGCAATTTTGGATAAACAGAAGGAGGCAATAGCGGGGGACATGTGTTCAGAGATTATCGATATGGAGCCTGAACCACTTTTCCCCCCAGTTTTTTCCCAAAATCATTTACCCCTCTCCCCAATGATTGGGCATCATACCGAGAGTAGTGCATATCTTTCAGGAAGTAGTCATCAACTTGCTTTATTTAACTTTACTTACTTTGATGACTATATTTGGAATATGTTTGTGGCGAAGAATTTTAAACTAATTTGGACTGACATAACTCATCTCTTGCAGAACATTGGTAAACAAGTTATAGAGATGCTTGGAGTTGTGTTGCTGGGGTCCAATTTAGCTAAAGGATGAAGATTACTCGTCGAGGAGCGCAAGGATCAAATTGAACAAATTTCTCCACCATTAAAGATTCGGGATCAGCCATTTGACCACGGTGTGTTCTTTCCAGTAGCGTAGATTTTTATATGCTTTCTAGGATGCTTGATTTGAATAAACTCGTACCCTTTTCAACATTGAGGACAATGTCCATCTTTAGTTGGGGTGTGTATGAGACCTTAGGATTTTTTTTCAAAAACAAGGCATAAGAAAAGAATAAACCATCAATCTCATCATTTATAACTCCTTCACATTCCACAAAGACGGAAGATTATACATTGATTGAGTTCTAAAAATTGTTTATGGCTTGAATTCATTATTTTTCTCTTCATGGAATTACTGTTAATATGCTATTCATGAAAATTTTCAATTGCCATGATTAATATCTTGAAATAGTTTGAATTTATTTCATGCATGCTAATGTGATGAAAAAAGCTTAAGTATACACGATTTATTAGAAAAGTTTTCAAGTTGAAGAGGAATTTGGCCTTTGTTATTAATGTTTTGTTCGAAGAATGGGTGTTGAGTTGCTTACGAAAAAACAGAAAAAAGGAGAAAAAAAATGAAGAAATAGCAAAAAAATGAATGAATAAGTATGTCAATAAATAAATAACTTGGTTGGCTCGAGTAGTACAGTCCGAGGGGTCCTTTTTGGCCTAATTCCATATTATCGTCTGATTTAGGAGCCATTGACCGGAAACTCACTCATTTGGTAGAGCGATCAAAGTTATACATTTTACCGCAAATGTTGCTTTATGCGCATTACGTGGAATTAATAAAAGAAAAGAAATGGTGAATTATCTAAGCAACTAAAGATACCCATGATTTGAATGATTGTTTTGATAGGCCAATTCCTTGGAAACAAGGAAACTAGAATATAACGACATGTTATACTTTCGTTTGCGCAAAACGATGCTTGCATGTTATTTATTCAAATTAAATTAGAGAAAATATCATGTGATTGATCTTGTTCATGTATTGTGTATATTGATGGTCTAAATCATATTGGAAAGCGTATTATTGAACCATGCCATAAGCAATTGATAGAATTTATTTTTTTACTAATCATCCGAATTAATCGCTCTTTTTACTCGGGACTAGCAAATCGCTAGTTGGGGGTGTGATTCGGGTTGAATATTGCATATTTAACCCCTCATTTAGTCCTATTTTGTGCTTATATAATGTTTAATTAGTCTCTAATACGTTCGTATTTTGTTTATCATCATTTATTAGAGAAATCACATTATTTGAGCACAAAACAGTAGTAAACTGAGTATTTCTGCACTTTTTATATTTTTCATGGCTTGGTCTCGATCTCACGATTCTAACTACTATTTATTTGTTATTTTCTGATATCTGTGCTAATTACTGTGTATTTTTGAATGCAGAATACCAATTTAATGAAGAAATACGTTCAAAATACGAGAAATACGGTCACTGACCAATCGGCGATTGCCACGTGGCGGCAATCCGCAAGCCCCAGCTCCATCCGATGACACAGACACTTGGGGCGACTGGAATTGCTTGGACCATTGGATACAGATCCAACGGATAGGAGCGACCCCGAAGGCGGATCGAAAAGCGCCAGCTCTTGGCCACGAGTCACTATCTCATGGGTTCTCCGCTTCGAATCGACGGTTGGGATTCAAAGACGAAGGCGGATACAGCGCCGTTGGATTGAGATCCAACGGACTGGATCGAGGCGGATTCGAACGCGAAGAGCGGGCGGAGCGGTCGAGATCTGACTGTTGATCTCTAATCGAACGGCCACCGTATTTCCAATGCGAAGCGATGCAATGCGGAGCGGAGGAGATCGCGTCCGTTCGATCTCTCGATTGAACGGTCCATATTCATCCCGAGGAGGACTCGATGCGGATGCGGGCACCGAGCAATCAAACGGGCGGAGCGCGAATCCTGGAGCACACGTGGCGCCCATTCGTTAGATCCCGCCTTGATGAATGGTCGAGAAATGCACCGGCTGATGGATCGGGTATGGGTGTGATTTTGAAGCGGGTTTTGGCCCGTTAACCCCCTTAAACCCGCAATGCTATTATTTATGCATATTCTAGGGGTTTTGGGGGTATTCTGGCGTATTTTGGAGCTTTTGGAGAGGCTACTGTGCGTATTTCTCCAGGGAAAAATTCTGGTAAATTCCAGAGGCTATTCTTCTTATTTCCAGGGAGTTTTGGTATCTATCTTGGAGATTTGGTGATAAATTCTTGAACTTATACCCCGTATTTGGTGCTTTTTCAATGTTTTTCGATACTTGAACGATGTATTCATCTATGAAATCTGATTTTTCTTGCACCATGATTAGCTAATCTCCTTGTGCTTTGGTTGTGATGTAATTAGGAGTATGTAATCGCTAAATTTCATGTCTTTAGCCTTATTATCATGTTAAAATTGCTCGTAATGTTGATTTCTACATCGTATTTGTTGGGTATTCTTCATTGTCGATATCTTTGATGTTCCCTATGGCTAGGCCCTGACAAGGCTAGCTAAATTATGTTCTCTAATCAGGACATATTATTGCACTTATCGTTTAATGAAATCAATGTTGCTAGTGATGCGTATACGGCTATTTTGACTAGTTTTTATCGATTCATCTTCCGACGTCTTCACGTCTTGACCGGGTGAAGCGTTGTGTGATATTAAAAGACATGATATTTTCAGCGATTATATACTCCTAATGAAGTCACAACCGTAGCACATTCGTCTCGTTTAGGTGCCGTAATCATTGATTTTGATATCTTTTCGCCCTATTTGAATTGTATAATTGCGTATTTTGTCTATATATATATATATATATATATATATATATATATATATATATATATATATATATATCTTGTTTGGGTATGTTATGCGGAGATGTGTGCATGCTTGAATCGAATCTGATCTTTGCGAACTTATTCGTGATGCGTGTTTATTTTCCTTAAGAAATCGACGTTATACGTGATTGATTCTTTGGCACATTTTTATACGCTTGATCGCCATATTTTCCAACGTTCTCGTGCCCTGACCGGACAAAACGTTGAGTTATAGAAAAGGTATTAACAATCATTGATTGCGCACACCCTAACGAAATCATACCAGAGTCACCGTAAATATCGTAGGATTTTCTTTTGTTATTCTAAACTCTTGATCCTATATCTTTATATTTTTAGGTGGTTGGTTATTATCGTTTTAGTACTCTTTACAAATTGAAGTTCGTGGTTTTGCAGGTCAGTTGTCCCGTGGATTCGATACCTAAACTCATCAGGATATTACTTGTTCGATCTCCTGCACTTGAGAGTAACGCTCGCATCATTTGAGACGAGGCAAGTTTTTCAACTCACGTATTGTCGGTATTCGACTCCTCATATATCTGCAATCGACTCTCAGCAGAGCTGTAGTAGACTCTCAACAGAGCTGTACAGTCGACTCTCATCAGGAACAGAGGGAAGCTTGTTTTCCCTTCAGAAAATAGTCAACTCTTATGATAAAATAGTGGACTACAATTCTGATATATTCAAAAGTTAAAGAAAAATATCCACAAAATAGCTCTAATCTTTTTGAAAACTTTTCTAAATAGTTTGAGTGATTTAAAACGTTATTAGACTTGTGTGTGTGCAAGCTTCAGCTATTGACTTTAACAGCAAGCTTCAGCTATTGACTTTAACATTCTAAGAAAAGCTGAAATGAAATAAAACTAGTCATAACCCATGCCCGCGGGCACGGCTCATTTAAGATTTTCTCCCGCGAAATCTTTGTTCTATAAAAAATTATTCGGCACGAAAAAGCAACTTAGCGTAAAAAAATTTAGCGGGCGCCTTCGGCCCTAATAATGTGGATGCATCGTGATCGTTGTTGATGACTGGCCCTAGGATTCAAAAACAGTTGTGTTTTATAGAATATTTTTTTCTTCGAACATTTTTTGGGTACTCAAAGAAGGATACGTAGCATTGCTCGAATAAACCTTTGAACAATTTCAAGTATCTCGGTGATTTGCGGTTTATTTAGCAACCATTGTGTTGAAAAATAATTTACAGGTTGCAAGTTTGAAGCCCAGTGCTTGCCATTTAGTTTCCCGTTCGCAATTTCAACAGTAATGTCATGGAGTTAATTTGACATGAAGCTGTGCAGTTGAAATTGTCTACAGTAACAACAAAAAAAGAGTTCAAAAAAAATTAACGCCGAATGCGCCCGTTCCGCCCATTGGTCAACTGCGTTTTTCCATACAAATTTCAAAAAATTGAGTGTTCCAACCAAATGGATTTCTACTTAAAACTTTCTCAAAACGCATCTCAACCTTTCATTTCGCAAGATCAAATCCCAACCACTCTTTATCTTGTCTTAGTCAGCCAAATGATTCAAAAACAATTGTCAAATGTAATATAGATATATCACTCACTCAATCTAATGATCTTGATGTGTTTGGCCTTATGATTTGAGCTCCTTGTCTTGAAGTCTTGCACTTTCTTATGAGTCTTTGACTTGGGCCATTGATCTTGATTATGAACTCCCAAGTCCATTAACTCCTCATCAAGCTTTGGTTTTTTCTTTTCATTTATTCCAAGCTCGAGTTGACCTTTGTTGACTTTAAAACATATACTCATAAATCATCTTAAAACATAATTAGTAACACTTATTGTCTGCTTAATCATCAAGCCCAACTTAGGGGTGAGGCAATAACCAATAGAGTGGACATGCGGCTGGATGTAGGGTATGAGATACCTAAACCAGTGCAAATTTATTGTCTTTGCGCTTGTCAATCTTTGTGTTTGTTTGTATAGTGGCATTTACTTCTGCTACTTATTTCTATTGTTGCAATTTATTATTGTTGATTAAGAATTAATTAGGTAACACTAGTTTAATTCTAAGGTAGAATTTTCTAAATGTTATGAATAGGCCCATGAGGCCCATTGGGTATCCGGCCCATCATTAAAAGCTATATATATGAGGGTAGGAGGGCTCTTAACCCCTTACACCTATTACTCTACTTTTCCATTCACAACACGTTATCAGCACGATCACGCTCGTTGGAAAAGGCGACGACGCTCAAGGAAGGAGATCCATCAAACGCTCAGTTTTAAGAAAATCGTATTCTTCTCAACGGGGAGCGAAAAGGGCATCCTTCATCAACCGTCGTCTAGATTTCCTTGTCGAATCTAGAGGTGAATCCTCAAAACTTTTAGATCTAAACTTTCTTTTTCAATAGATTTGCATGTTTTAAGATCAAATAGTTTGAAAACACGGTAAAAATCATATTTTTATTTAGATCGGCATGCCTATAAACAATAAAAATCGTATTTTTAAATATCTGAATGTCTGAAAAATCCGTTTTACCCACCCACTTGATCCATATACCGCACGACCAAAGGGCGCAACGGCGGCGCCTTACCAGCGCCGCCGGCGGCATCAAAACCACGGCCTTGCAGCCGCGGCCTGCAGCCGCGGCCCGCCGCCGCCATGACGGCCGCGCCCCTTGGCACGGCCAGCCGTCACGGGCCCCCTAGGGTTTTCTGAAACCCTAACCCCTAACAGGCCAATTTTTTAGGGGATGCTTAACCCTAGTGGGTTGTTTTCATGGCCCAAAAGCCTGAAAATTAGCCCACTTACACATAATTTTTCTTTTTTATTTTTGGCCTTAAAAGCCCAAATAATTAAAGAAAGTTTAATTTTGTGGTAGTGTTAAAGCGAAAAAATAAAATATAAATAAAATGGATCAAGGTTAAAAGTTTTCAAAATAATTTTTAGCACGTCACTCCCTTTTAGATTATTTATTAATCTTTATATGCCTGTGATATAATTCTCTGCGTGGTTGTATATTTTTAATATAATATATGCGTGGATGTGCTATTAGACTATGATTTTAGGGATCAGCCAGGTTTCCGACATCTTTACTTTTCTGCAATTTTTTCTTTTTGAGAGAAATTTGTAAGTGGGGTTATACATGTAAAAAGAAGCTGAAGGACCACCAAAAGGAGCTGAAGGCGTTTGCATAAAGAAGAAGAAAAGGGGGCTTCTTTTTGAAGTTCCTGAGTTGTCTTTACTTTTTCATGCACTTTTTGGATTAATGGGATGTAATTTCAGACTCTCTTTTTCTGTTGGTGTCGGCTGGCTGATCCGAATAGTTCTAATTTTAGTTTCATTGCCTTTACATTAAATGCGTGGATGTTTACTTTAATAGTTACATAACCCATGCTATTTTAATGTTGAAATGGAAAAATGCATGTGTGGATGTTTATTTTTCTTTAAATAATTCATGCAATGTAAATGTCGATAAAAATGCATGCGTGGATGTTTATTTTTCTTTAAATAATTCATGATATCTAATATGTTGCAAGATCGCATGCGTGGATGTTTCCTTTAAATAGTTAAATAATCTATGCTATCTTTTGTCTATGTTGCTAGATTGTTTTAAATGGCCAGACTTGCGAATGTCGATTTTTCGGTCCTGAAGGCCGATGGGTCGAACTACTTGAGTTGGCAGTTGGACCTGAAGTTCCACCTGCGTTCTCATGGGTTCAGTCTAACACCCACTGAAAAGGCAACAACAAGTACTGCCATAGCTGAAAAGGATGCTTCTAAAGAAGCCCCTCACACAAAAGAAGTTTTCGATATACTTAAGACGAAAGCCATTATTTATATCAGGAAACATTTAGACTCGACCCTGAAGGACGAGTACTTTACTGTGGAGTATCCTTATGAACCGTGGGACGCACTTGAGGAGAGGTACAGACATCAGAGGGATGTCATACTCCCTCGTGTGTAGTACGAGTGGACTCACCTCCGCATACATGATTACAAATCCGTGGCGGAGTACAACTCAGCACTCTTCCGTATCACCTCACGCCTGAAGTTGTGTGGTGAGAATGTGACCGAGAAAATGTTGCTGGAGAAGACGTTCACGTCTTTTCACGAGAAGGACATGATCCTCATGCAACAGTACCGTGAGAGAAAGTTCACTAAGTACTCTGATCTACTTTCATGCCTCCTAATGGCTGAACAGAACAGAGATTTGTTGGTTGTCACTCACAACCTGTGCACTCCTGGCTCCGCTCCACCGTCACCTCCTACAGAGGCACACTTCCAGTCTTCCCAGAAGAAGAAGATAGACAAGAAGGCTAAGTTCCATAAATGGAAAGAACAAAAGCATCAGAAAAAGGCCACTCCTCAAGCTCCTCCCTAGAACCAGAAGTTCGTGGCAAAAAAGCAAACGTGGACGCCCAACAAAGTTGGTACTCCCAAGAAAGACTGAGAGGATAAGTGCTCTAAATGCAGAATGACTGGCCACTGGTCCAGAATCTGTCGCACCCAGAAACACCCACAGGACATCTACCAGGTAAGTCTCAAGCCTCACGCTGAGACAAACCTGGTAGAAAGCGCAGCGTTACCAGAGACCACATGGAATCCAGAAGATTTCATGGGAGACGACACTCTTTAGTCATGGACTATAAACAATTTTATTTGCTAGCAATGTATCTTCCCTTTTTATGCAATGTATCTTGTTTTTATTCCATGTCGAACTTTTAAGCAACTTAATATAAATAGAAGTAGTTTCTTTTTCGTATTATTCATTGCTTGAATGTCTTTCTTATATAGATATGGAATCCATATGCCTAGTGGACAGTGCATCAACGCACTCAATCCTTCAAAACATAGACTACTTTACGAGCATAAGTAGCTATTCTGGTCCATTGAGAACAATCTCAGGACCAGCTGATATAATCGAAGGATCAGGGGAAGCAATCATATTGCTCCCCTGTCACACACTCATCAAACTTAGAAATGCGTTATACTCCCCTAGATCAATTCAAAACCTCCTAAGCTTTAAAGATATCCGTTTAAACGGGTATCATTTAGAGACGGTCGAGGAAAATGAAAAAGAATACTTGCACGTAACGTCTCTTACAAATGGTACAAAAACCATTGTGGAACGTTTCAAGGGACTCCCCTCGGGACTCTACCAAACAAGTATTCAATCTCCAGAAACATTAATAACGGAGCACCTGCAGTGCCCCCAAACGCCAGAATTCCAACTTTGGCATGGTAGACTTGGACACCCGGGATCTGTTATGATGTACCGCATCATAAAAAGCTCAAGGGATATAGATTTGAAGCACCTGAAGATTCTCCAAAAAGGCAAATTCCCATGTCTACCTTGTTACAAGGGTAAACTAATTACGAAACCATCTCCACTGAAAGTGGACTTGGAGTCTCCAAGTTTTCTGGAAAGAATCTACATAGACATTTGTCGGCCTATACACCCGTCAAGTGGTCTGTTCAGGTACTTTATGGTCTTGATAGACGCATCTACTAAGTGGTCACATGTGTGTCTACTGTCCTCCCGTAACTTAGCACTGTCTAAGCTTTTAGCTCAGATAATCAGGTTGCGGGCCCACTTCTCCGACTACCAGATAAAGAAACTTTGTCTGGACAATGCGGGAGAGTTTACATCACAAGTCTTCCTAGACTATTGCCAAGCACAGGGCATTAAAGTCGAACATCCTGTAGCGCATGTTCACACCCAAAACGGGTTAGTAGAATATCTAATTAAGAGACTGCAATGGATTGCTCGTCCATTATTATTTCAATCCCAGTTGCCAGTGAATGCTCTACATCCTTAATAAAATTAAGACCTTCTGGAGGTCAGTCATCTTCTCCTATGCAACTAGCACTTGGAGCCCCACCAATTCTCACAGTTGAGAATATTTGATTATGCAGTATACGTCCCCATAGCACCACCACAAAGGACAAAGATGGGTCCACAACGTCGCCTAGGCATTTATGTTGGGTTTGACACACCCTCCATAATAAGATTCCTAGAACCCCTTACGGGAGACGTTTTCAAGGCACGTCTAGAAGACTGTGAATTTGATGAAACATCATTCCCAAGACTAGGCTCACAAACCAAGAAGTCCGAAGCTTCAGATTGTATCACTTGGAATACAAAGACATTAAGTCACTTTGATCCGCCCACAAGCCAATGTGAGGAGTAGGTCCTGAAGATTCTCCATATCTAAAACACTGTCCATCTCTTGCCAGACAAATTTAATGACAACCAGAAGATTGTGAGATCACACGTCCCTGCTGCTAACACTCCAGTTAGGATTGACATATCGCAAAATGGATGCAATCCGCCTGCAGCAGAAATGGTTGGACCTCTCAAAAAGAGAGGGTGACCACCGGGATCCAAGGACCAAGTCCCTCGAAATAGTAGGACCCTTGGCAATGGTGAAACAATACCACCACAGGATGCTACTTGACGTGCGTTTATATTTCATATCTCCACGCACGTTTTCTTTCGTGTTTTTCCGTTATTTTTCACCGTCTCGTATCCGTTTTCTCGTATTTTCTTGTTTTCTTTCATTTCTTCGTGTTTTTACGTATTTGCAGGAGTTTGCCAACGTAGGGGACGTTTTGTAATGCCCTGAAAGCTACTGCACAAGTACTAGAGGGGGGGTGAATAGTACTTTAAAAATAACAAGGAGTATAATTCCTAATTATCGTGCAAACTACTACCAACAAATGCGGAAGCTAAAATATGACAACAACAAATATTCAATGCTAACAATTGATATGATGGGTTCGGATCCACCCAAGTCTCCCCGACTTGTACCCGGTGATCCTACGTCCCAGAACACCCGGATCCCCTCCGGATACTAAGGTTAGAAACCCTAACCCTAGATTTCCACTATGAATACCTTGTGAAAAACCTTCACAAGATCAAATCATACAATCAATAGCAATAGTGAATCCCACAACCCGGGATCACAACCTTCTCTCACAACCGAGAGAAACAATAGCAATAAAAGAGTTTATATGAAATAAACAACAACTTACCACAAACCCTATACCTTGAGTATTCTTACCAAATAAGGGCAAGGAGGGATTTGAAGAAGAAGAAGTCACCAAGACCTAGCACCACCAATATGAGCAGCAATGGGTGCCTAGGAATGAATAGGAGACTTGAATCAAGCAATAGCTTGGATGGCTCAACAAGAACAAAGTTCTCTCAAGATGGATTCTAGATCTCAAATGAGGGAGAGAAAGATTTCTTGTGAGGAAGAGAGCTTTGGAAATGAGTTTTAATCTCTAACTCTTTCAATCTGAATAAGTCTCTCAATAGCAGCTCTAACCTTGAGAGAAATGACCAAGCTTCGTATTTATAGGGTCCCACAAAATCGAGCTAGGTCATCTCCCAACGGTTGGAAATCTGGGGCAATTAGTCGGTCAAAGAACAACCACTGACCGACTAGTTCATCAACTAGTCGGTCGGTGAAACAACATGAACCGACTAAAGGATGAACAGTGAACAGATGAGATTTCAGACCTAGAAAACTAGTCGGTCCAAGAAGACTTTCCGACCGACTAGTTTCTCAACTAGTCGGTCGGTCAGTTAACTTAGACCGACTAAGAGTCAAAAACTATTAGTCTGAATACAACTTGATTTAGTCGGTCCAAGAACAAATGTTGACCGACTAGATCATCAACTAGTCGGTCACCAAACGTTCTTAGACCGACTAACGATAAACAGTAACTAGGTGAAAAATTGGCATGTACAGTAAAGCTCAACTAGTCGGTCTAAGAAGCATCACTGACCGACTAGTTCACCAACTAGTCGGTCGGTGAGTCAACTAATACCGACTAACTGTAAACAGTAAAGAGCTTAGAATTTGGGAGACAAACTAGTCGGTCCAAGAAGCTTTGCCGACCGACTAGATCACCATCTAGTCGGTCAGTTCTTCTTCTTGAACCAACTAACATGCACAAGAAGTCGCGAATCGAAGCGCGAAGCTTCGGGAAAGTTTGTATGGACTTCTACTAAGATCCTAGAGCTAAGATAGGAGCGTTATGAAGATATAAATCGTAAGACCTACTCAAGGCTTAACATTCTACGATAGAAGCTTAAAGACTATAAATAAAACTTGACGATACCGTCTTCAATAGCTTCAATCGAATCTTCATGACTTCTAAAATGGTCCAAAAGCTTCAACGAAGCTTTAGGCATATGAATACGTGCTTTGAGAAGTCTTGAGACGTCGCTTTGGATGTTCACGTGAATTTGGCGACAATCTCCATAACTGCGCTCACAAAGTGTTAGTTCACTATTTATTTATGTTTGCTCATCATCCAAAACCAAATCCGGGGAGTCCAATACTCAACATTCTCCCCCTTTTTGGTGATGACAAACCAACATAAATAATAATAAAAAATAATGATTCAAATGTAAAATACTTACTCCCCCTGCATTGATGACACGTTAATTCCAAATTGAATAAATATAATACGCATCAAGCAGAAGTGAGAAATATAAAACATGATCCAAGTATTGAAATTTAGGATCGTAATCCATTTTTATATATCTTCACTCCCCCTGAATCTAACATGATAAATTAGATTCATGAACAATAGAGTTAAATTTTCATTTTGCCCTTGTCATTATTACTATCTCTCCCCCTTTGGCATTATCCAAAAAGAGTGGGGGGGCATACAACGACAACAACAAGGCTAAAGAAAAATCCAACATCGGGAGTTGAAGAATACGACGATGGTCCAAAAGACACCAAGAAACAAAAATACACGAAGAAAATCAAGGTGTGCCAAATTGACCATTATCCAAAAGCGAAAAACGAAATCATCACAATACCTAATAAAATACACTTATTGAGTAAAGGAACGTGCTCTCCAATCTCAACATTTTGGTTAAATTAGTGCATGGAAAACAATTCTATGTTTTCATAGAAATAAATTCTTTTTAACCAAGTCATTATCGTCGAGCGATGAAATCGAATATCATAGACATTAAAACGAATATAAAATGTGCACAACGAAGTAAAAGAGAACGACGATGTATATATATATATGAAGCAACATGAGTACAACCAAAAGATACATCGACTCCATATCATCAAAGACACAAAGAACATCGACTACATCAAAATGTCACATAGTATATCAACATCAAAAACTCACAATCCATCATCGACATCAACAGCATCAACATACATCCAAAAATGATACAACATCGACATCAAACATCAACACATCCAAAAACATCAGAAAACACCACCAACCCTGTCCTAACCCAAAACTCTCTCTAAAAGATGAATCATCCAAGGAGCATCGGAGAGTCCTCCAAACAGACTCTCAAGAAGTAGTGGTAGGATCAGCAGTCTCCGGAGGTCCAGTCGAAGGAGTGGACTCAGGCTCTGCTGGGAGGAGTGGAGTGTCAACTGAAGGAATCGTCGGGGCAGGAGTGGAAACAGCAACAGCAGGCTCAACGGCAGAGGTATCAACAGGAACGTCAACAGGAGCAGACGTCTCTGGAGCAGCAGTAGACACGTCCACTGGAGCAGAAGACTCTGGAGGACCTGAAGAAGTGGCAGCTCCAGCAACAGATGTGGTAGCAGCAGCAGGAGTGGCCTCAGCGCCACGAGCAAGAGAATCAACGAGCTCATCGATATCCTCATCATCCATCTCCTCATCCTCAGAAACAGGAGGAGGGACCTCAACACCAATAACACGAGCAATACGACACAGAATCTCCTCGGAACGAGCATACCGAGACTCGAGACGACGAACTGAACGAGCGAGATCATCAAGTGTGGTGGGAGGTCTAGGAGTGGCAGCTGCAGAAGATGTGCCCTGAGAAGCTGAAGGAGTCGTCCTCTGCACGTGACGGAGTGCCGCAAGAGATTTCTTTACGGCCGTCGCGTTCAGGGGAGGACCAAGTGGACGCTCATCGTCAGGAGGCAAAGGCACGTGGAAATGACGAAACACCAAAGTCAGCAGACAAGGATAAGGGATATGCGCAGATTTAGTGGACTTGCGAATACACTCGAAAGAGTCCATCTTATCGAGTATAATGCGAGCCCAATTAATCTCGCAACCCAAGAAAAGAGCGTAAATCAACTTGAGGAAGGGCTGGGATGGCAGAGATGATGAGCCGTACTTGGGAAGCAAGCACGACTTCAGGATTAGATTGAGCACCCAAGCATTCGGTTTGAATGACTTCGATGGGACACCAATGAAAGCAGGAGGGATCACATGGAAGATATCGGCGAGAACGGACTGATCCAACGAAGAGATATCATCAACAGAAATGTCTGAAGGGAGGAGACCAGACGACGAACAACCAAGCAACTCCCCCAAGATTTCTGCCGTGAGGACTATAGGAGTCCCCAAGACAGTAGTCTCGATGGAGTGGGTCTCACCGTACTGTCCCCGGGTACGGTTCGCATAGAAAAGTTTGACCAGGCGAGGATAGGGTCGAGGGTTCGCCTTAGGGTCAAAGCGAAGGTAGTCTAAGAGTCCACTATAGGAAAGAAGATCTGCTAAGCCAAGGAAATCGGAGAATTTAACGAAATGCTCCAATAACAGCGGGCAATGTTCGATACGCGTGTATGCCGCTAGACACAAAGGGTCATCACGACACAACGATATATCGACACCACCTGCTGGCATCGGGGCCTTTCCCTTAGGCTGTCGAGTCCTAGGATGAGGTGGAGTAGTGGGTTCCTGACGACTAGGCTCATCCTCGGGTCTAAACTCAGTGTCAGAATCAGATGGAGTAGCGGGGGTATGGAGTGTAGGCTTCCTAGACTGAGAGCGTCTACTGGGTTTGGCGGTCGCCGTCCTCTGCTTCTTCAGAGGAGGCGAAGACGATGAAGGTTGGGTTGGTTTTGGTCGGCGTTTGGGTTTCGAAGGATTCCTAGGGTGTGGCTCTATGGACATAGGAGATGCACCGGAGGGAGTGATCGGGATTCTCGTTCTTGCCATAAGTCGTGACAAAACGAGATCAAGCAACGCAGGAGAAAGATCAAACAACCCTAAGTATAAACCCTATAGCCGAAATCAACAAACCCTAGGAAGTAAGAAAACGACCTAGAATAGAACCCTAGATGCTGAAAACAAGTCCTAGGAGGAGGAGATGTTACCCTAGGAGGCAGATCGACGGCGGAGATCGACGGAAAGCGACGATCGGACGGCGGAATCGACGGAGGAAGACGAAGGGTCTATCGGGGGTCGGGGGTTTTAGCTGGAGAGGAACGAAAGAAACCGACTAATGAGGAGAATAGTCGGTTGAAAATGAGTATAAATCGATCGGAAAGCGAAAAGACACAGCTGTCCCTGAGCACTTAGTCGGTCACAGTTCAAGCACTGACCGACTAGATGACGATCTAGTCGGTCGGTCAATGAGCTTGAACCGACTAAGTCGAAACAGGGGCCAGACAAAGTTTTTAGGGCTAGAGTTAGTCGGTCTAAGTTCAAGTACTGACCGACTAGTTTTCATTCTAGTCGGTCGGTAAGTGAACGTGGACCGACTAAATGAAGTCAGTAGCAAAGAAAACTTATAAGCTTGAGCTAGTCGGTTTGAGTTCAGTAGCAGACCGACTAGATATGCATCTAGTCGGTTTGTTGATGAACTGAGACCGACTAGATGAGTCCAAAAATAGATAAATGAGTTTTCTCCTAAATGCACTTGGACGAAACATCGTTCAACTCTCAAAAATCATCAAACTACCCCATTAAACATCGAAAAACTTAAACACGACGTTCAAGAGTAAATTCGAGCATAAATTCCAAAAATTCACAAAAATCCCGAAAGAATCCAATAAGTCTAGCATGAACAAATATAGCGAAATAGAATAGCATGCAAGATTATTGAATAAAAATGAATCCTATATCTCGGATTCACCCATAATCCCCAATTCTCGACGCAACCGCACAAAGGAGTCCTCCTTTAGGGGTTTCGTGAAAATATCGGCGATTTGCTTCTGGGTTTCAACGTACACTAATATGATGTCCTTTTTAGCAACATGATCATCTAAGAAATGGTGTCGGACATCTATGTGTTTAGAACGGGAATGGTGCACCGGATTCTTTGAAAGACAAATGGCACTTTGGTTGTCCACCATGATAGGGCTAGTATCACAATGTATACCAAAATCCTTAAGTGTGTGTCTCATCCAAAGAACCTGGGCACATGCAGCACCGGCGGCAATGTATTCCGCCTCGGTGGTTGAAAGTGATACGGAATTTTGCTTCTTGGAAAACCAAGAGACAAGAGAATTTCCTATAAAATGGCAAGTGCCACTAGTACTCTTCCTGTCGGATTTGCATCCCGCATAATCAGCGTCACTATATGAGACTAACTCATACGTGTTAGATTTTGGATAAAGTAATCCAAAGTCTAATGTGTAACTTAAATAGCGAAAAATACGTTTTACCGCTACTAAGTGAGAATCCTTAGGTTGAGACTGATAACGAGCACAAATACATACGGCAAACATAATATCAGGCCTACTTGCGGTAAGATAAAGTAAACTACCTATCATACCTCGATATAGACGAATGTCTATATCTTTTCCGCCCGTATCTTTATCAAGATGCGTAGTAGTGCTCATTGGAGTCTTTTTCCCGGAGGCACTCTCCATTCCAAATCGCTTTAGCAACTCCACCGTGTACTTCGTTTGGTGGATGAAGATTCCATCGTTCATTTGGCGAATTTGGAGACCTAAGAAATATTTGAGCTCACCCATGTGGCTCATCTCAAATTGTTCCTTCATAACATTAGAAAACTCTTCGCAAAGAGCGAAGTTAGTAGCACCGAAAATGATATCATCAACATAAATTTGAACTAAAAGTATATCATTATTCGAATGCTTAACAAAAAGTGTAGAATCGGCTTCTCCCATTTTAAAGTTCAAATCCAAAAGAAAATTCTTTAGGCGATCATACCAAGCTCGAGGAGCTTGTCTCAAACCGTAAAGTGCTTTCTTTAGTTTAAAAACATGATTTGGAAATTTTTCATTAATAAAGCCCGGAGGTTGAGAAACATAAACTTCCTCAACGACATCTCCGTTTAAAAATGCACTTTTTACATCCATTTGAAATAGTTTGAAATTTTTATGGCATGCAAAAGATAACAATAATCTAATAGATTCTAATCTAGCTACCGGAGCGAAGGATTCTTCGAAATCGATACCTTCCTCTTGTCGATAGCCTTGAGCTACTAACCGAGCCTTGTTCCGGACGACGATTTGGTTCTCGTCGGTTTTGTTCTTGAAGATCCACTTCGTTCCTATAACGGTGTGGTTCTTCGAAGGCAATGGAACAAGCTCCCATACCTCATTCCTCTCGAATTGAATGAGTTCCTCCTCCATGGCAAGGATCCAAGCACTATCTTCGCACGCTTCATTTATATTCTTTGGCTCAATCGAGGAGACAAAGGCACAATTGGCGAAGTGGTGGACTTGCGATCTCGTCTTGACTCTATCATGAATATTGCCAATGACTTGCTCATGGGGATGGTCACGAACGGTATGAAGCCGTTTGGGAATTCCTTGATCACTAGGAACATTCTCAACAACTTCATTAGTCGGGTTAGTATCAATAGAATCAATAGAATCACATAAAACATCCATTGAATCATCATCATTTGAAATTCTAGAAGGAATAAAATTTTCATTAAAAGAGACATGTAGTGATTCCTCGATCGTCGAGGATCTTTTGTTGTATAT
Source organism: Scilla litardierei (assembly GCA_030789695.1). Lineage (NCBI taxonomy): Eukaryota > Viridiplantae > Streptophyta > Magnoliopsida > Asparagales > Asparagaceae > Scilla > Scilla litardierei. Next base: position 42,160,052 of record CM061141.1, read on the forward strand.
CCGGTAGGCTTTGCTACGTGAGGAATACCCAACAAATATCCCCTCATCCGATCTCGGATCAAACTTGTCCAAATTTTCATAAGTGTTTTTAATAAAACATTTCGCACCAAAAACACGAAAATGTTTAACTTGAGGCAATCTACCAAACAACAATTCATAACAAGTTTGTTTGGTGCCGGGCCTCAAAAGTATTCTATTAAACACATAGCAAGCGGTGTGTACCGCTTCCGCCCAAAATTGATGGCCAAGTTGGCTATCATCGAGCATTGTGCGAGCACACTCCACAAGCGTTCTATTCTTTCTCTCAACAACACCATTTTGAGGGGGTGCACGAGGGAAGGAAAACGTGTGTGTAATTCCAAGATCATCACAAAAATTTGAGAAAGACTCATTCTCAAATTCACCTCCATGATCACTACGAATAGTGACAATGGTGGTTCCGATGAGATTTTGTACTTTCTTCACAAATGTTGTGAAGTTTTCAAAAGCTTCATTTTTATTACATAAGAAAAATACCCATGTAAATCTCGAAAAATCATCTACGATGACAAGCCCATATCTAGCATTTCCTAAAGAAGCAACTCTAGTTGGCCCAAATAAATCTAGATGTAATAGCTCTAGAGGCCGTTTAGTAGAAATGCTTTTCTTAGGTTTAAATGAAGATTTAGGAAGCTTGCCTCGTTGACATGAGTCACAAAAACTTTTCTTTTCAAAAACAAGCTTAGGAAAACCTTTAATGGAATTTAATTTTGAAAGCTTAAAAAGTGTTCCAAAGTTCACATGACCAAAGCGTCGATGCCATAAGTGTTGTTCACTTGTGTTGGCAACGAGACATTGTTCATATGACTTAGGAAAATCCAAAATATAAATATCTTTATGGTGTGTGCCGGAAAATAATAAATCATTATTAACATTATTAAAAATGTGACACAATCCTTTCGCAAATCTAACTTTGTAACCTTTGTCACAAAGTTGGCTTATTGAAATAAGATTGTGGTTTAAACCATTAACAAGATAGACATCACTAATTAAAGGTTTAGATGGGTTACCCACTTTACCAACACCGACGATGGTTCCGCTCTCGTTGCCTCCAAAGATTACCCGGTTCCCATTAGCAATGGGCACCACTCCGGAAAGCAATTGAGCATCGCCCGTCATGTGTTTTGAACACCCGCTATCGAGTATCCACCCATCCTTGGAGCCAAATTTGACTTTGTAGCTCCGTTTGTTTTTCTTGAGTACCTAAAGATGATTATATCATTTCATGGTACCCAAGATCATTGGGTCCTCAAAGGTTAGACCTTTGGAAGCCAAGTCCAATTGGACTTAGACTTCCCAATATAATTAATATTATCCACTACATTCAAAAAATAATCATTCATGTAGATTTGTTTTTCATCCATACTTGTGTCCTTTGGGCTCCAAATTGAGAATATTTTGGGAGCCTTAATCCTATTGGGAGCATGCATGCTTTGTTGATTTCTACGTGATGCATGTCGTGGATAGGTAAAAGGAACATGATGAAATGGTGCATGTGGATAATTGTTCATATGACGATGTGGGTGAACATATGCATGTGAGGGAACACGTGCGTGAGGGTGTCTCACATGTTGTGCACGTGCCCGTGAATGTGTAGCATAGAAATCATCATATGAGTGAGCCGGTGGAGTAGGACGTGTGTTCCTACGTGGCATAGTATTGGTGTACATGTAGGCATGGCCCTTCTTTGGAGGTCCACCCAAAGTGGGTTTCTTTCCGAAAGAGGGTGTGGACGAGGTGGAAGCACCATTGGTAGATGAACTACCAATAGAGTGTTTGCTACCACTCGTCGAAGCACCGGAAGTTGGCCTAACAAAAGTAGTGGCCGATTTGGATGGAGTTCCCATCATATACCCCAAACCAATGTGGTGATTGGCCGGAAGTAAGTCACTTAGGATTTTATCCAAATGGTCCTTACCTTTATTGAATTTATTAATTCGGCCTAATGTGTTCTCATATTTCTCGGTGAGAGAACGCATAGAAGCATCCAAAGTGGATACTTGCGATATGAGCACATAAACACGAGATTTAAGATTCTCATTCTCAATACTCAAAGTCGAGTTTTGAGAAGTCAAATCCGCTATCTTGTGTTCCTCCGGATCCTCAATGCTAACATGTTCAAGTTGAGTCTTGAGATTAACAATCTCATTCTTCAACCCTTCAACAACGGTGTCGTTGTTGGTGATGATAGTTTTAGGTGAGGTTTGGATGCTAACTAGCTCATCTTTAGTCTTATTATATCGTTCAACTAATTTAGCATATCTATTCCATATTTGCTCATTAGCTAGTCTAAGGTCATCCATAGTTACCTCATCGCTTTCATCCTCGCTATCATCGGAGGCGGGTTCTTGAACATTTTCCTCGTTAGCCATGAAACATACGTGCGCTTGCTCCACTTTCACATCATCCGACTCCCCGCTTGAAGAGTCATCTTCGGAATCGGTGAAACCGACAAATCCTTTCTTGTAGCCTTTCTTATACTTCTTCGATTTGTCGTACTTCGGCGCCTTCCACTTTTCCTTTTGCTTGTTTTGTGGACAATCCGCTTTGATGTGTCCTGGCTTATTGCATTTAAAGCACAAAGGAGGAGAGGCGTTAGTAGAAGTAAATTTAGATTTACCTTTGAAGTTACCTTTTCGGAAGAAGCGATTGAACTTCTTTGCCATGAGGGCAATGGATTCCATGTCCATTTCGTCTTCCGAGTCCTCGTCATCGGTAGAGGTGGATGGAGCCGCCTTGAACGCAATCGCCTTTTTCTTAGGCGCGTCTTGGTTCAAGTAAGACTTCATCTTCTCTTGTAACTTCACCTTGCTATCCTTGCGTACCTCGTATGACATTAAAGTACCCATTAATTGAACCACTGTATACTTGTTCATATCGTTACCTTCCTCGATGGCGAAGGTACGCTTTTCCCAACTAGAAGGAAGTCCTTCTATAAGCTTCGAACATTTCTCCTTTTGGGTGTAGGTTTTACCGAGAGCCTCTAACTCGTTTATGATGTCGACGAAGCGAGCATAATACTCCTTCATCTTCTCACCCTGTAGCATATGAAACATCTCGTAATCTTTATTAACTACTACGAGTTTAGAGTCCCTTACCCTACTCGTCCCTTCATGTAAGATGAGGAGGGAGTTCCAAATTTGATATGCACTCTTACATGTGCATATCTTATTGAAGTCCTCGGGCTCCAATGCGCATTGCAAGGCGTTCATTGCCTTGGCATTGCTTACCTCCGCGGCGACCTCCGCGGGAGTCCACTTCTCGAAATCTTCTTCGGTGGGCTCGACATACTCCTTCATTGTGGTCCTCCATAGTGAAGCACTCCGGAGGAAAGTTTCCATCCGACATTTCCAGTACCCGTAGTTGGTACCGTTGAAGAATGGAGGCCTCGTTGAGGAATGTCCTTCCATTACCGAAGAAGCTCCTTCACGGTTCTTGAAGGTGCTATAATCTGGAGGTGGACGCACGGTCTTGTTGTCGTTGGCAGACATAGCTTAGTATCTGGCTCTGATACCAAATGTAATGCCCTGAAAGCTACTGCACAAGTACTAGAGGGGGGTGAATAGTACTTTAAAAATAACAAGGAGTATAATTCCTAATTATCGTGCAAACTACTACCAACAAATGCGGAAGCTAAAATATGACAACAACAAATATTCAATGCTAACAATTGATATGATGGGTTCGGATCCACCCAAGTCTCCCCGACTTGTACCTGGTGATCCTACGTCCCAGAACACCCGGATCCCCTCCGGATACTAAGGTTAGAAACCCTAACCCTAGATTTCCACTATGAATACCTTGTGAAAAACCTTCACAAGATCAAATCATACAATCAATAGCAATAGTGAATCCCACAACCCGGGATCACAACCTTCTCTCACAACCGAGAGAAACAATAGCAATAAAAGAGTTTATATGAAATAAACAACAACTTACCACAAACCCTATACCTTGAGTATTCTTACCAAATAAGGGCAAGGAGGGATTTGAAGAAGAAGAAGTCACCAAGACCTAGCACCACCAATATGAGCAGCAATGGGTGTCTAGGAATGAATAGGAGACTTGAATCAAGCAATAGCTTGGATGGCTCAACAAGAACAAAGTTCTCTCAAGATGGATTCTAGATCTCAAATGAGGGAGAGAAAGATTTCTTGTGAGGAAGAGAGCTTTGGAAATGAGTTTTAATCTCTAACTCTTTCAATCTGAATAAGTCTCTCAATAGCAGCTCTAACCTTGAGAGAAATGACCAAGCTTCGTATTTATAGGGTCCCACAAAATCGAGCTAGGTCATCTCCCAACGGTTGGAAATCTGGGGCAATTAGTCGGTCAAAGAACAACCACTGACCGACTAGTTCATCAACTAGTCGGTCGGTAAAACAACATGAACCGACTAAAGGATGAACAGTGAACAGATGAGATTTCAGACCTAGAAAACTAGTCGGTCCAAGAAGACTTTCCGACCGACTAGTTTCTCAACTAGTCGGTCGGTCAGTTAACTTAGACCGACTAAGAGTCAAAAACTATTAGTCTGAATACAACTTGATTTAGTCGGTCCAAGAACAAATGTTGACCGACTAGATCATCAACTAGTCGGTCACCAAACGTTCTTAGACCGACTAACGATAAACAATAACTAGGTGAAAAATTGGCATGTACAGTAAAGCTCAACTAGTCGGTCTAAGAAGCATCACTGACCGACTAGTTCACCAACTAGTCGGTCGGTGAGTCAACTAATACCGACTAACTGTAAACAGTAAAGAGCTTAGAATTTGGGAGACAAACTAGTCGGTCTAAGAAGCTTTGCTGACCGACTAGATCACCATCTAGTCGGTCAGTTCTTCTTCTTGAACCAACTAACATGCACAAGAAGTCGTGAATCGAAGCGCGAAGCTTCGGGAAAGTTTGTATGGACTTCTACTAAGATCCTAGAGCTAAGATAGGAGCGTTATGAAGATATAAATCATAAGACCTACTCAAGGCTTAACATTCTACGATAGAAGCTTAAAGACTATAAATAAAACTTGACGATACCGTCTTCAATAGCTTCAATCGAATCTTTATGACTTCTAAAATGGTCCAAAAGCTTCAACGAAGCTTTAGGCATATGAATACGTGCTTTGAGAAGTCTTGAGACGTCGCTTTGGATGTTCACATGAATTTGGCGACAATCTCCATAACTGCGCTCACAAAGTGTTAGTTCACTATTTATTTATGTTTGCTCATCATCCAAAACCAAATCCAGGGAGTCCAATACTCAACACATTTAACGACGATATCATAAGTCCCCGGAGCAGCGGGAGGAGTCACACGTGATCCAGGGGGCCAAACGACGAAGATCTCTATCTTTCAACCCCTACCCGATCGGTTGGACACAACCAACCGATCGGGTGATGCACGCGTGCATGACCCTGTCAGCTGCTGAAGCAACGAAAGTGTCAACCGACCGGGTCACCGACCGGTTCAACCGACTGTTCTCTCTGGAAATTGGAGCTTAAACTTAACCGATCGGGTGATCTTCACCCGATCGGTTCACCTGTAGCTGTTTCCCCGAAGAAGATGACCCGGAGAGCTCACCCGACGGTCGGTCGACCGTGCCAAAATATCGCAAGTCTCTGTCTTTTTGGGCAACAATTCCAACCGATCGGTTGATTTGTAAACCGATCGGTTCACCCGACGACGATCAAGATCCAAACGACGAGCAGCTTCCATCAACCGACCGTGTCGCCTGACCGGGTGAAATTTTGAAGATTGCTGCCGAAGTTCGCAGCAGGTCACCCGATCGGGTGATTCTTCACCCGATTGGGTGATGTCGTTTTCTATAAATACAGACCTTAGGTTTCCAGAAACGGGAGTTGTTATTTTTTGCAGTTTTTTCTCTCTTGACGGTTGTAATTTTTTGGATGTTTGTAAGTTGCCTGATCTTTACAAAACTTTAATATAGTGTTAATTGCATTACTTTTACTACTTTTCAATCGCTTGATCATGCTTTTAACGGTCGATTTCGATTTAGATTGCTTTTTAGTAAATATGTGTGAGTAGTTCCCAAATCTGGGATAATGGTGTAAACCCCTTCGTGGGTTCTCCCCGATGCGTCCATAGGACTAGAAAATCGATAGGGAATAGGAATCTATCGGTTACGCGGGGTGTTTCATTGTCATCGGCAGGAAAAAGACCGCCTTTGACTGTTGGGCCAAGGGGGAATAAACTTGGCGGTTGACTCCCTAGCCATAGCTCATGCCCTTAGCGTAGACGTCGAATCCTAGCGCGCGGGAGCGACAGGATGAGACGTTGGGAGTTATCGTTGCGAGCTTAGTGCTCCCGGAGTCGGTCCGTGTTAATGGACATGGGAATGCCCACTGACCGAACCCGGGTAGTCTGGCGTATCATCCTGAGCACTGACCGGAATATCGGGCCCATGGGACGCCGGTATCACTCTTAGAGGCAACGTCTCACCATTAGACCCTAGTTCCGATCGTTTTCCTACCCGTAGGCCGTGTTGGGGAGAATCGCACGATAGGGTGGAAACCGAAGTCCCGGGTTTCCCTTTATATTGTTTATCCCTAGCATTCTATCTTTCTTGACAACCCATCTACTGATTCGGGCTAGCTCACCAATGGGGTGAATCCGGTCCTTTCTGACACAAGCACAACCACGCCTCCATGAGTTCGACCCCCAAGCCACTCTACAACACCGTACGCTTGCGGTTATAAATATTTAAATCTCACACCCCCGATCATATATTTCACACATCTGACACGCAGCGGGGGGACGTCAAGCTTTATGGTGCCGTTGCCGGGGAGGCAACATGCTTGTTATTTCAGGATCTCATGAACCCTTGAGTCTAGCTCTCATCTCTATCTCGCGATAATTTTCGCATTCTTCTTTTTCGTTTTTATTTTCTTATTTTTTGTTTTATAATTTATCTGTTTCTTTCCCACTTTTCGCTTCATGAGTGTTTGTTGCTTTTCATGCGCAGGAGTTCAAGGAGTCTCGACGACTTGATTCCTGTTGATCCGGAGATAAACGTCACCCTAAGGCGTTTGGCCGCAGAGAAGCGAAGAAGAGAAGAGCCCGCAGACATGGGGGAGAACACCCCACCTCACAAGTCCATGCTGGAGTACTCGATGCCGTCCATCGAGTCCACCTCCGCCATCCGTCCTCCTGCTATTACGGCGCAAAGCTTCGAGCTTAAGCCGTCTTTGGTGACGTGGATCCAGCAGTATCAATTCTCGGGGGCACCCATGGAGAGCCCCATCGAACATTTGGACTCCTTGGAGAAGTGTGACACATTCCGGATAAATGGTGTCACGACTGAGGCGATCCTCTGAAGCTATTCCCCTTCTCTCTACGAGATAAGGCCAAGCCGTGGCTTAGGGGGAAGGACCCGAATATGTTCAACACTTGGGAGAAGCTTTCAAACGCTTTTCTGACGAAATTCTTTCCTCAGGGGAAGACCATGAAGCTGAGGAGTGAGATCTCCTCCTTCTCCCAAGCCAGCCACGAGTCCCTGCATGAAGCTTGGACAAGATTTAATGAGATGCAGCGAAGATGCCCTCATCACGAGCTTCCCAAGTGGCAGATAATCAATCTGTTCTACAACGGATTGAGGGACGACTTGAAGTCTTCAATAGACGCCGCGGCTGGGGGGGGTCCTTCATGTCCAGGAGTGAGGAAGATGCCGAGAACATTCTAGAAAATATGGCATCAAACAATGAGCGGTGGTGTGACGAGAGAGCCACACCTAGATCTGGGGGTATCCACAGGGTCGAGGACGTCGACAAATTATCCAGCAAGTTCGACTTGCTGTCGACCCAGATCTCCGCGCTAATGGCAGGAGCCGGTGGTGCCGGTACACAACATATTGCGGCAGTGGAATCCGAAGTCATGGGAGACTTCGAGGGTGGTGACATCTCACCACCGTTGGAACAAGCGAGCGCACTATTCTACAATCCTACGGGAAATGCACCGTATCCACCACGGACTAGCTCCAATCCGGCCTACTCTCCAAATAACCGGAACCACCCCAACCTTAGCTACCGGGCGCCGTATCAACAGCCGCCTCCTCAGCAACAACAGCAGCTAATATATCAACCGGCTAGGCCTCAGCAGTAGCAGTTTCAACAGCAGCAGCCTTCACAACAGTATCAGTAATATGCTCCAAGGAATCAGCAACCCATTCAGCAGCAACAGTAATATGGCCAGCAAAGGGCCATCTCTCCGATTGAGTCCCTCTTGACTCAATACATCACCAACCAGGAGAAGATAAATTTGAAGCTGGAGATGGGGCAGAGAGCTCTCACTGATCAGGTAACCCAGCTGGGGTTACAAGTGGCGAACCTTCAGAGACCGCAGAATCTATTGCCGCCACAACCTGAAGTGAACCCGAGGGGAGCAAATCAGACTTTGGCACTCACGCACGAGAATGCGAATGTGTCCGCTATCGTATTGAGAAGCGGGACACAAATCCCAACAAGAGTGCCTCCCGAAGAACCGGAAGCATCGTTGGTCGAAGAACGACCAATTGAAAAATTGAATGACGACAGTGCTTCGTCGCCAAAGCAAACGACTCCTGAGGGAGTCCCTGAAGAGGAGAAGAAGAAAACCGAGGAAGGGAGCCTCAAAGTGTTCAAGCCCGTTGTGCCTTTTCCGCAACGGCTAGCCAAAGCTAAGATAGACGAAAATTATGGCAAATTCTTTGCCATGGTCAAGGATCTAAGCTTGCAAATCCCCTTCCTTGAAGCTATCGAGACTATCCCCTCCTACGCAAAATTTCTAAAGGATTTGGTGACAAGAGGGTCGAGAAAGGAGAAGGTCGTAATGACGGCGGAATACAGCGCTCTCATTCAGAGAGCAAATCCGCTAAAGCTTAAAGACCAGGGGAGCTTCTCTATCCCTTGTGCGATCGGGGAGGTAAAGATCCATCGCGCGCTCGTCGATCTCGGAGCGAGCATCAGTTTAATGCCCTTGTCGCTATATAAGAGGATAGGGATGGGCGATTTGGAGCCCACCGGTATGACCCTACAGCTTGCAGATCGTTCGGTCAAATATCTGGTGGGTGTTGTAGATGACCTCCCTGTCAACGTAAGAGGGTGCATGTGTCGGTGGAATTTGTAGTCATGGACATGCCTGAAGATGCGCACACCCCCATTATCCTTGGACGACCTTTCATGGCCACTGCTGGCGTTTTAATTGATGTGAAGAATGGGAAGCTTTCCCTTAACGTCGGCAACAAAAAAGTCGAGTTTGACTTGGGGTTGTCAATGAAGCACCCCGATCCCCCAGATGATCCAAGGTGCAATATGCTGGAGTTAGAAGAAGAGAGAGCTATGGAAGCAAGCTCCTGGGAGATTCTTTCAAGAAATCCACCCGATAGCTTGGGGGACTTAGAAGAACCAGTCGGCCTGAAAAAATATGACGTTGCTAGGAAAGCGGATGCGGCACACACGGTCCCACCCGGATTTCAAAATGCTCCTCCGACGAGGAGGAAAGGGAAAGAGCCCATGGGGCTCACCGGAGAAGAGATTCGGATCCTGAAACGAGTGGCGGTAGATGCCAATATAAGGGAGAAGCCCCCGGATCCCGTCAACAAGGGGAGGGTTGTCGAGCAAGTTTTCTTGTCACCATCGACGATACCGAAGGCCGCCAACTCTGAATCTGAAGCGATGCCGACTTTAGGGCATCACCCCCGTCCACCTTGAATATCATCAACGGGCGTCGAGCAAACGACGCTAAACAAAAGCGCTTCATGGGAGGCAACCCATGCTCTAAACTCTTATCTTTGTTTTTAGGTTTTTTATTATCTTTATTTTTTCTATTTTAATAATTAAATTCAGCAGCGGGATCATCTGTCGAGAGACTTAGGCCATTCGTGAATTTTTGCAGGAAACAAGCCCTCACCCGATCGGGTGATTACTCAACCGATCGGGTGATTACTCAACCGATCGGGTAAGACGTATCAGACAATGGCCGTATCTGAGCTCCGACGAACTGGTCGGGTGAAGCAAAGCTGAGACCGGGTGGCTGACCGTGTGATCTGTGCAGAAGTCTCGGGAATTTTGGGGAATTGATCAACCGGTCGGTTGATACAAAGCGTGGTCGGGTGACTGACCAGGTGAGCTGTACAAACTCTCGGGAAAAAGTGTGAAGCGGCCACCCGATCGGTTGAGTTCTCAACCGATCGGGTCACCTGTAGCCTCTTTTCGGCAAATTTCTTCGACCTAATAGTCAACCGATCGGGTGACATTTCACCCGATCGGTTCGACTTAAACCCTATATAAACCCAGCGCCCCCACCCGTTCATCTCCCTCGCCCGATCTCGTTTCTCTCTCGCCGTTTCAACTTCCCCTCCCTCGACCGACCTCGTTTCTCCTTCAACCGGTCACACAACCCTCTCAATCGATCCATCAACTCACTTTCTCCATCTCTCCATCGATCTCTCTCCCTCTCTCTTCGATTTCACCCGCATCAAGCCATAATTTTCGCCCAACCCCCCATTTTCGATATTTGCTGAAACGAGTTGCCGCGGCTTCACACTTCATCCCATTGCATAGCGTTGGGACATCTACGAGCAAGGATCCTCGTCTCGCTTGGGTAACTTCGCTCCTCAGCTCAATTTCATATTTTGCCCTAGAAGTTTTTACTTGCTCAATCGCTTGTGTGTGTACATTCATCATATTCTTTTGCAGTCACTCACGCACGCACACACACACACACACATGGCTCGGGACCAAGACAGGGGTAAGGCTATCATGCGAGAGGGAGAGTCGTCTCGCAAGAGACGCAAGACCTCACGTCCACCACACACGCCCTCCTCTTGCACAGCCTGCACAACCCCAACCCCAACCTATGATCCCAGTTGAGGACCCACTGATGGGCCCGCATGGCTACCGCTTCAGGAACCAGGAGCATAAAGACTTTTACCATAGACTTGATGCTCGGGGGCATCTTTCGACCAAATTCACCCACACCCAAATGCTTATCGATCTCGGTGTATTCACCGAGGTCGAGACCTTCTTCGCGAATTTAGGTTGGTTAGCTTTCCTGAACGCTAGCGCCGTGTCCTACCCCGCACTCACACTCAAATTTTTATCCACACTTGTCTGTGAGTCGGGGTCGGTCGTCATATTTCGGGTCCGCAATAGAACCATTCGCATCCATCTGGATACCATCAATGGCATTTTTGGTTTCCCCATCCTGGGGAACGACGCTATCCGCCCCTCCAGGTATCCCCCGAATTTGACGTCAATCAGTTCTGGTTCCGCCTCACCCTTCACCCTGACTATCCCCGAGGTAAGGCCAAGGCCTCCTCCATCATTCACCCCATCTTCTGTCTGGCCCACCGAATCATTTCTTCCACGTTCTTCCCCAGGGATGAGTCAGGTACCGTGACCATCCCTGATCTCTTCATTCTCTGGGCCATGACCTTTCCCTTCGTTCGGGGTGATGACAAGATTTCTTTTAGGGCCCCTACCGTTCCCGTCCATGCCGGTGCTTGGCTTATCTCCAAGCTTCTAGAGATTAGCCGTGCCAGCAAGGGCAAGCTTTGTTACGGGGGCCTTATCACGATCATAGCTTCTGCTCCCCGATTTAACTTTGTCATCCCCCGAGATCTTCCCACTGCCGCAGGACCGTCACGTCGAGATCTCGACATCCTACGGCATATTCACATGATTAAGCCCCGCCCCGATGGCCGCTTCACCTTCAATTACGGTCACCCCCATCTCCCTATACCATTCTGCCCAACCCCGCTCGCATGACTATTGCTTTGGCGGCAGATTGGACATTTCCTCCCGATCCCGAGTTTATGGAGGGGCTCCGTCTTCCATTCATTCCCCAGGGCGCTCCGAGACCACCTTCCCCTGTCACCCACTTAGGCGTGCAGGATATCCCTACGTCCCAGGGAGACCCCGGGGCTGGCCCTAGTCATGCCACCCAGGCTTCACTTCCCACCACCACTGTCGCCACCCATCCGGTCCGTACTACCACCACCTCCTCCTTTCGTCGAGCCACTTCCGCTCGTCTCGCTCTAGAGACTGAGCTGGCTTCGCTTCGCGCTGTCGTCTCGTCCTCCACCTCCACGGACCCACCCCCTTTGATTTTCTCTCACCCATGCTTCCTCGCACTTGAGAGGGACGTGGTCACCATCCTCCGCATCCTCACTCACGTCCACGGACCTCCTCCACCCTCACCACCACCTTCACCCCCTCGACGATTTTCACCTCCCCCATCACATTCTTCACCTCCACCATCACACCCTACGCGACCATCCCCTCCTATCACTACTTCCATCCCCACTACCTCATCTACTCCCGCGGTTTCCATTCCCTCCACTGTCACCCCCACAGCTCCACTTCCCTCCCCTTCTGTCACCCCATACGTGCGCCGCAAGAAATAGCAGGTGCGCTCTCGATCACTTCCCCCACCATCCTCACCTACCCCCGTACCTCCACCACCCACCACCACATTGGTCGCCATTTCACTCACACCCACCGTTCCATCACCCCGACCACTTTCTCCACTTCTCCGCACACTAGTCACCTCACCCCACCCACACTGCATCCCCCACTTCTTCCACCGAGGAGGACGAGGATGATTCATCTCCTGCTTTTTGATTTCACTTTGTTTTTTTTGACCCCCCTTGCATATCTCTGCATTTTCACGATCACATCATATCGCTAGCACTGTCACGTCTAGCTTGGGGGAAGTCAATTTTTATGTGTGCTGTCGTGTGATGTTTTTCTTGTTGTGTTTATTTTATATGTTATGTCATGTGATTTTCTATTTTCTTTATTTTTATTTTTCTGTTTATGTGTCGTGTGGTGTGATTTTTATTTTTATTCTTCTTTTCAGTTTCGTCTGTGTGATTTTCTTGTCTTTCGTGTCTTTTTGTGTCTGTGCGTATTCCCCCCCATATTCATTGCTCTCCCGTATTTAATTCTATTGTATTGAGGTCAATGCAAGTTTCGGCTTGGGGGAGTCGCACTTCGTGCGTCATTTGTCTCTTTTTCTTCGTTATCTGAGTCGTTTTCCATCGTGTTTTTCTTTTTCTTTTCTTCTTTTTATCTCTTTCTCCTAGAGATGAACCCAATGATGAATCACCACAAAAATCACACACACACCTAGCATGGATTCGATAATCACATTCACTAACCTTAGGAAGTTGAGTCCTCTTACATTTCATGCATCGTAGGTCCACTTAGCCTTATTGTGAGTCGTGTGTCGTGACTAGAGTTTGGTGTGCTTCTACTTTATGATTGTGTTTTATATACCTGTCAAGGAATGACCCCTAGACTATCATGCTTCGATTTGAATATGTGGTATTTGCCTTTCTTATATGTTTCTGTATGCGTGAATATACATATGTCGTATGCTTCATTTCGCATGTGTCGGAACTCCACAGTTAGGACTAGGATAGCCCTCTTTAGCCTATGCTCTGATTAGCGAGACATTTTCCTTGCCCAAGTGTTTAGAATCCGATTCCTTTTTTATTTTACTTGGTGCAAATCCCCTCGTCATATACCGTTCACCCACTTAGGAGAGTACACACGTGTATATATCTCACAATCCAAAAATCCAAAAAAAAGAGAGAAAAGAAAAGAAAAAAAATAAAAAAATAAAAAAAAGAGAAAAAAATATGTATAGCCAAAAAGCCAAAAAAATACAAATACCCAAAACCCAAAAAAAGTGTGTGAATATTTTTCCTATCTACCGAAAATAAAGGGAAGGCAAGAATTTGCACCGAGTGTTCTACTCCACATCATCTCAACTCCCATCACTTTCGAAAACACTTGGAATAGGGAGTTTCTAGCTATTACCTAGGCGATAGTGTGGTGATGCCCGAGTCCCTAGCTGTGGAGTCCCTGACACATGATGCGTTTCTATTCTCATACTCTTCTCATGCATGCTTGAGCTATATATTCACCGCCATTTCTAAATCGAATCGATATTTGGGTCATTTCTTGGATTTGTGTATATGGGGTTTATACCACAATGTAGATAGCAACACCGTCTGCTACCACATGACCATGCTCACTCACGCTTCACCGCGTGGGCCCACGGCACTTGTCTGGACTCGTATTCCTAGATTTAGTGATGTGATTTGGCGTTTGCTTGCTTGGTGTGTCGTTTTTGATTTTGTTGGCCCTGACTGGCGATTTAGGATTTAGAGTTCTCTTTTTCTCTCTTTCTCTCTATTTTCTCCCTCCGAGCTCATACTCTCACTCGTCTTCCTCGAGGACGAGGAAGGGTTCAGCTTGGGGGATTTTGACGTGCGTTTATATTTCATATCTTCACGCACGTTTTCTTTCGTGTTTTTCCGTTATTTTCCGCAATCTCGTACCCGTTTTCTCGTATTTTCTTGTTTTCTTTCACTTCTCTGTGTTTTTACGTATTTGCAGGAGTTTGCCAGTGTAGGGGACGTTTAACGACGATATCATAAGTCCCCGGAGCAGCGGGAGGAGTCACGCGTGATCCAGGGGGCCAAACGACGAATATCTCTATCTTTCAGCCCCCACCCGATCGGTTGGACACAACCAACCGATCGGGCGATGCACGCGTGCACGACTCGGTCAGCCGCTGAAGCAACGAAAGTGTCAACCGACCGGGTCGTCGACCGGTTCAACCGACTGTTCTCTCTGGAAATTGGAGCTGAAACTCAACCGATCGGGTGATCTTCACCCGATCGGTTCACCTGTAGCCGTTTCCTCGAAGAAGATGACCCGGAGAGCTCACCCGACGGCCGACCGACCGTGCCAGAATATCGCAAGTCTCTGTCTTTTTGGGCAACAATTCCAACCGATCGGTTGATTTGTCAACCGATCGGTTCACCCGACGACGATCAAGATCCAAACGACGAGTAGCTTCCATCAACCGACCGTGTCGCCTGACCGGGTGGAATTTTGAAGATTGCTGCCGAAGTTCACAGCAGGTCACCCGATCGGGTGATTCTTCACCCGATCGGGTGATGTCGTTTTCTAAAAATACAGACCCTAGGTTTCCAGAAACGGGAGTTGTTATTTTTTGCAGTTTTTTCTCTCTCTTGACGGCTGTAATTTTTTGGATGTTTGTAAGTTGCCTGATCTTTACAAAACTTTAATATAGTGTTAATTGCATTGCTCTTACTACTTTTCAATCGCCTGATCATGCTTTTAACGGTCGATTTTGATTTAGATTGCTTTTTAGTAAATATGTGTGAGTAGTTCCCAAATCTGGGATTTTGGTGGAAACCCCTTCGTGGGTTCTCCCCGATGCGTCCATAGGACTAGGAAATCGATAGGGATTAGGAATCTATCGGTTATGCGGAGTGTTTCATTGTCATCGGCGGGAAAAAGACCGCCTTTGACCGTTGGGCCAAGGGGGAATAAACTTGGCGGTTGACTCCCTAGCCATAGCTCACGCCCTTAGCGTAGACGTTGAATCCTAGCGCACGGGAGCTTCAGGATGAGACGTTGGGAGTTATCGTTACGAGCTTAGTGCTCCCAGAGTCGGTCAGTGTTAATGGACATAGGAATGCCCACTGACCGAACCCGGGTAGTCCGGTGTATCATCCTGGGCACCGACCGGAATATCGGGCCCATGGGACGCCGATATCACTCTTAGAGGCAACGTCTCACCATTAGACCCTAGTTCCGATCGTTTTCCTACACGTAGGCCGTGATGGGGAGAATCGCACGATAGGGTGGAACCGAAGTCCCGGGTTTCCCTTTATATTGTTTATCCCTAGCATTCTATCTTTCGTGACAACCCATCTACTGATTCGGGCTAGCTCACCCATGGGGTGAATCCGGTCCTTTTTGACACAAGCACAACCACGCCTCCCTGAGTTCGACCCCCAAGCCACTCTACAACATCGTGCGCTTACGGTTATAAATATTTAAATCTCACTCCCCTATCATATATTGCACACATCTGACACGCAGCAAAGCGGGGGACGTCACTACTATAAGCTCTGCTCCCCCATCTCTCCCAAACTCTCAAACAGAGGAAAAACATGGAGAAAATGAAGTTTTGATACACTATGTACGAACTGGGGAGTATTGGTATAGAAAGAGCACAACCATAGATGACACATTTGCGTGTAATATTTCCATCAACGTCGCGTACTGCTACGATGATATTGAAACACGCTCTCTGACAGAATGTCAAAGTAGAGATGATTGGCCAAAGTGGAAAGCGGTAATAGGAGCGGAGTTGGATTCACTCACAAAACGTAAGGTCTTTGGACCTATTGTCCAGACACCAAAAGGTGTAAAACCTATGGGTTATAAATGGGTATTTGTTAGGAAAAGAAATGAACACAATGAGATCGTTCGCTACAAAGAAACACTTGTAGTGCAGGGGTTTACCCAACGTCCAGGGGTGGATTTTGAAGCCACATATTCCCCGGTCATGGACACGATCACCTTCCGATTCCACATTGGCTTGACAGCTCAAGAGGGTTTAGATATGCAGCTTATGGACGTCGTGACTGCATACCTATATGGCAATTTAGACTGAGACATCTATATGAGATTGCCTGACGGTTATTCTTTGCCTGCAGCACTAAAAGAGAGACAATGTGACATCTACCCAGAAAAACTGCAAAAAACATCATATGGTCTAAAACAATCCGGAAGGATGTGGTATAATAGACTGAGCGACTTCCTTACAAAACAAGGATTTACAAATGACCCAGTCTGTCCTTGCATCTTTATAAGAGCAAAGGCAACATGATTTGTCATTATAGCCGTCTATATGGATGACTTAAACCTTATCGGATCTCCTGAAGAGATCACCGAGATTTCTAGAAGCTTGACAGAAACCTTCGAGGTGAAAGACCTCGGAAAGTCAAAATTCTGTTTAGGTCTTCAAATAGAGCATTTTAACGATGGAATCCTGTTACATCAATTAACTTACACATCGAACTTGTTGAAAAAGTTCCAAATGGATAAGTGCCACCCCCTCAGTACCCCATGGTCGTCAGATCATTGGATGTGCATAAAGTCCCCTTCCGGCCGCTAGAAGAGGGGGAGGAAGTACTAGGCCCTGAAGTGCCTTATCTAATTGCTATCGGTGCACTCCTTTACTTGGCCAACTGCACTCGCCCTGACATAGCATTTGCAGTCAACCTACTAGCCAGATGTAGTGCTGCACCTACACAACGGCACTGGGCCGGAGTTAAGCATCTTCTGCGCTACCTCCAAGGGTCCATAGACCTAGGTCTATTCTACAGGAAAGGGGCAACAAAAAGTTTAGTTGGTTATACTGATGCAGGCTACAGGTCCGATCCTCATACGGAGAAGTCTCAGACCGGATACATGTTTACCTATAGCGGCACAACCATATCCTGGAGATCTGTGAAGCAGACCATGACGACCGTCTCATCCACTCACTCAGAACTTCTAGCGATCCATGAAGCAAGTAAAGAGAGCTTATGGCTACGCTCTATAATCTAGCACATTCTCACCTCCACTGGCCTGATGACCGGCGTTATTGCGCCTACACCACTTCATGAAGACAATGCAGCATGTATAGCCCAGCTACAAGACGGCTACAGCAAAGGCAACAAGACGAAGCATATCTCTCCCAAGTTTTTCTGGACACATGGCCTTCAGAAGCAAAAGCAGATTGAGGTACAGAAGATCCAATCATGTAATAACTTGGCGGATTTGCTTGCCAAATCCCTGCCTATTAGTATCTTTGAGAAACTTGTATATGGGGTTGTGATGAGGAGCGTGAGGAAATGTAAACTGGGTCAGGATGAGAGGACTATGAATGTATAGATACATAGGAGACTAATGTATATATTCATAGGAAATCTGCAAACCTGAAGCTTGGTCAGATGAGGGGGAGTCAACTGCAGGGTTGTACTCTTTTCCCTTGGCTATTGATTTTTTCCCACAGGATTTAGCATAGTCAAGGTTTTGACGAGTCAACCTCATTCACTCTGGATCCTGAAGTATCCACCCCTAGACACATCCGTAAAACATGGAAAGTTATGAATAAACTGTTCTTTATTTAACAAGACAGTTATCCTAACTCAGATCCTGAAGAATCCACCTCTTATTCAATGTTGGTTGGATAAGGGAAAGTGTTATGAATAGGCCCATGGGGCCCATTGGGTATCCGGCCCATCATTGAAAGCTATATATATGAGGGTAGGGGGCTCTTAACCCCTTACACCTATTACTCTACTTTTCCCTTCACAACACTAAATAATTTTATATTACACAGAACATTATTCACATCATCTAGTGCTCTACTTGTCATCTCATGTTCCAACAACAACCACCCTGAAAAAATTTCGTACTTTTTCAAAATCGTGACAGTTAGCACATGAATTTTTACTGTGCTGACAACACACAAACACACACAAACACACACAAGAGAAAACAGGAAATATGGTGTCACATGAGAAATTTTCTCTCATATGGTGGCCAAAAAGAACGCTTTGTGTATAATTTTTGGATGATCAAAACTGTATCCTCAAATGTAGATAAATAAAAATCTTGTAAATCACATGTTATTTGCATATGCATCAGATCTTTGAAAGTTTTATGGTTTTTACGATAATATAACTTTTTTTTTCACCTTCTAAATTAAAGACAAAAAATTCATGGTTCACCAAATTTGTGGTATGTTTGGTTTTTAGACTATGAAGATCAACTTGAGGGGGTACCGATCTTCCTAAAAATACGCGAAGAGTGGTTTTATAATGATTAATGCAAATAAGGGATTTTAACAATAGGATAGGAACATCTTTAGAATTTAAAGGTACATTAATCTATTATACAAAACAGGTAAGAATTTGAATTAATTTGCTTACCTTACGACCTTTCCTCAAAAAACAAAATTGTTACTGTAATCAAAACTGGAAAATACAATGAACGCGCGCAAAATTTCCAAATATCTTTCTTTTATTCCCCTAAAATCCCTATTATGCCAATCAAAAATTTAGTTCTAAGATCTAAAAATAAATGGAAGGCATGTATGTATTGCTATATCAGTCTTTGTATTTTAGTAAGTATGAATTTGGATACTGATGTCGTTCAAATAACTCCATATCCAGCAAAAATTAAAATAGAAATCAAATAACTGAATAATGTATACATGCCGTTTCCACACTAACATACATATACATTATTATTTTTATTTTTTAAAATTTTTTTTGGATATGTTCTACACCTCATGGATGACCATCATACCAAAAATTAATTGAATTCAATACTACTTGCTCCAAGGTATATCCATTGCGGATTTAACGGTTTCAACACAATAGAACTTTTTCCAATGAATGTATCATGTGCCAAACCTGCTTATGGTTTCCCCATGTTTAAGGTTTTAAGGGTTTAGAATGTGTGCAACAATTTTGAACAATTTTGTTTTTAATTTTTTAAAGGACTTCGGGGCTGAAAGGACAGAAAATTTAATGCGCTGTCAACCCATACCCATTATCCTCATCAAATAACAATATATTAGAAATTATCCGTGCACACAGTGCACGGAGAAAAAAAAACCCCATAAAGAGGATGCGATGAACGCGTGGAACCGAAAAGGAGTGAGAAATACGGGCGTGCGTACCGGTATCATCGGGGGGCAAAAAGTACAAAGCCAGGGGGTCAAAACACAAAAAACCATAGGGTGGCAAACACGTAAATAAGTGGATTTTTTTTGTTTTTTTGGGATGAATGGCAAACATGTAATTGAGTGGTGTTGGGGTTTTTTGAGGGGATGGCAAACATGTAATTAAATGGGGTAGAGGGTGTAATTTAGGTGATGTGGACGATGAGGTGGAGGGGGGTGATTGGACATTTGTCCTAGTCACACTTTCTCCTCCGCCTAGGAAAAATGCATCAAATTTAATATAGATAATCAATATTTTGCATAATTTAATGCCATGTCTTTGTTTATCTTTTTCATTGAAAAAAATAGGGTTTTGCTAGCTGCACCGCATAGTATGCATGCAGTGTCCTATTTTTTTTGCTTTGTTGGGTAAAAACTTCATATCAATGTGCCTTAACAGGACACTGATTTGACACTTATGCTTAAAAAAGGAAATAAATAAAGTACACCGCATATCCTGTGGTGCACTTAGCATTTAAAAAAAATAAAAGTAAAAACAAATCAAATTAACCAAACCAGTTTACAACCTACTTGTTATTTTGTCATTATATATACATCAAATTAAATTTAAAAAAAATCACCTAACAAATATCATGTCGACATATATAACTCTCTCTTTGCATGTGCATACGGGTGCGTACCTCTCTCACGTGACTTGCATGATAGCACCAACACATACCTCAAAGGACACCACACGCTTGTTTGACGTGTGGTGGATTCACACGCTCCCACGCAAGAATCGTTTCTTTATACATTTGAAAGCGATATTTCATGTGCTAAACAGGTCTTGATCCCACGCCTCCCAAGGGGGAGGGGGAATGCCATTTGAGCAATCGTTTTCATACAAAGGGGGTAAAGATGCAAAATAAAAAAAAATTTGACCGGCGATATTTCTGTGGGTTGGTGTCCGTGTTAAGCGTGGTTGATATCGTTGAAAAGCTTATGAACATTAGAATCCATTAATATCTATTTTGTGACCTTTCTTTGATATTTTCATCAAGTAGATCCCGCCTTATTCGAAAGGCCAAAAATTTGATGTGAAAAAGTTAAAGAAAGACCACAAAATTGGTATCAATGGATCTGTTGGATCCTGTGAATGGCAAACAACACTAGAAGGGGGGGTTGAATAGTGTTGTATAAAGATAAAACTTTTTCGTTCTTTAATCAATCAACACAAAACAAAACCTTCTAATGTTGCCTAAGAAACCAAGTAGAGTGATCTACGCTTGGTTCTTAATCAACTTAATTAATCTTCAAAACAAGTCAGAGATAAAACTCTTCTGGTAGTCGACTCCCTAAGAACAGTAGTCGACTCCCAGAGGGATATTATGCACAGCTCAGTTAAGCGAATACTTAATGAAGATATAAACGATTACACGGAAGTACAATAGAGAAGTAGATACAGAAATTGATCTTGCAATATATTATGAATGAGTTACAAATGTAATATTCAATGAATCAAGATAAACAAAGTAGAGATAAACAATCACAGAGAGAATCAAACGCAAACACAAGGATTTTTATCCTGGTTCCCCACAACCCTGGGTACGTCCAGTCCCCGACCAATCCGGTACGAGATTTCCACTATTGCCTTAGCAATACAAACACCTAGCCTTCACTAGGATTTCCGACCACCTAGACTTGTCTAGGATTTTACCCTTGCCTCACAACCCAAGGACTTTACCTTGCCTCACAATCCGAGGACTTTTCACAAACACCTTGCCTACAACAAGGATTTACAATCACCCTTATCACCAAGGGACTTCAAGTAAAATCAAATCCAATACACCACAATGAATTAGTGGAGATCGGTTTTTACACCCAATAATTCTATAGCCAAGATTAAATATGCAATTGTGCTTAACGTGGCTAAAAGAATTTTAAATCGTCCGTAGATCACACAAAGAATATGAGTTTATTCACTGTGATCTAGAATCTAGATGTGTTCTTAGATCACACAAAGAATATGAAATTATTCGATGTGATCTAGAATCTAGATGTTTCAAAAATCCTTTGAGAATATAAAAAATCAAAGAGAAGGATTTTGAAAACCAATTTGCAATAGCCAAATAATAATAATGATCTAAAAAAATTGTAAAATAATATAAGCAATAAGATCAGAAATTGAAAAACCGATTTGGCTATGAAGAACTTTGAGAGCGATGAGAACGATGAGATCTTTTGAGAGAATAAGAATTTTGCTCAAGAGTAAATTGGTGAGAAAAATGTTCTCAAATGGTCTCTATTTATAGAGCCAAAGGAGAATTCAAAATAATTCAAATCAAGTTTGACTTCAGCCCAAAAAATCAAGCAAAGAATAAATGAGAGAGTGAATCAAGGAATTCTGGTCGCACAGCTGGTAGTCGACTCCCTAACTTTGGTAGTCGACTCCCAGAGTGTCTCAGAGAAAATCTGCTACTACTGGTAGTCGACTCCCTAACTTAGGTAGTCGACTACCAGACTATCTTTTCTGGTAGAAGACAGAAATCAGTGTAGTGAACTACAGGGTGTTTGTAGTTGACTACAAATTGAAACTTAGCTTCTATGAAAAGAATGCTCTCAAATAAGTTTAAAATGAGTTTTAAAAACATTTTAGAAAATCATTTTGTGTGTGTGCAAATTCTTCTTGGCTTTGACATAATCCTAAGAAAATGAAAACCAACTCACACACTAGACTCTATGAAGAACTTGAAGCCATGGTTGAGCTTGCGCTAGTTGCATATGCTTCCGCTTGAATTTGAGCTCCTCTTTAGCTTTAGCTTGAGCACATTCTTTGAGCTTCATCTTTGAACTCTTCTTGTGCTTGAGCTTTGAAGTTGCGAGCTAAATTCATCTTCATCTTCTATGTGTGTGGTTGAAGTTCTTCTTCTCGGAGTATGTTTCGATCTTCAATTAGCTTATTGCACAATCTACACACTTAAGTTGTATGATTAGTAATTTAATAACATTTGGTGTGATCATCAACAAAACAAACCACTTGGGGTGGGACTAGATTCCCATCAGGATCTACTTTTTATAAGCTTTCCAATGGTATCAACGACACATCAAACAGACACCAAACCACAGAAATATCACCGGTCAAAGTTTGATTGGGTTTTGCACGCACCATGATATACATCATGCAGTGTATATAGCACATCTCAATATGTTTGGACTAGATTGGTTTGATCCGTACCCCAACCGAATTTCCATGTTTCGGTAGAGTCGTTCGAACCAGGGCCAACTCAAATAAAATTCGAGGGTGGAGGTGCGGTATCCTAAACCAAATCAAATGGGTCCAGCCTGACGCTTGAAAGTAGTTACTGGCGTGATAACAAATGACAGGTGTAGGCAATGAGGGTGAAAACGAGTAGTGGGCGTCGCGTCGGCGGGGGGACCCACGTTGGAGTTGGGGGGTACATACATACATATATATTTCAGTAGATCCACAATGTAAGGATAAGTAAATAACTTTCATCTCCAATAACACAACTGTTTCTTTGGCATGGTAGTTGTGCGTTTCCTCCCCAATCATAAGGTCACGAGTTCGATTCCTAAAAACGTCTGATTTTAGCGATATTGTCTACTTAACTTTCAGATTTTTAGATAAAATAACAACTTAACTTTTAGATTTTTAGATAAAATAGCATTAAAATTTGTCTGCAAAATTTTTAGATTTTTGTTTGAAGCTATGCTAGTTTTTTTCTTCATTTTTTAATAATAGCATAGCAGAGGAAAACGTCTAAACAAAAATATAACTTAGTTTAAACTTAAATTCTCACACAGATATTTTGTAAAACAAGAGAATTGTCTGATCACATAAGTAAACGTTGTGATATCTAATTAGAGTTTTTAAATTATAATGTTTAATTTAGTATACCTAAAATGTTTAGTTACCAAACACGCTTATCTCATTTCCTTAAATTTAAAAGATTAATTAATTCTTGGCAAGTTTCAATGATTATATTTTTAAATTTTTATTTTTATTTTGGAAATTAAGAATGTAATCAGCGTCAGTTTCTCGTTCATATATTCGTTAATATGCAAAAGATTTTGTGTTTAATAAATGCATAGGAAAATTTGATGCTTATTTAAAGTAATTTGGTTTGAATCTTTGTAACTTATTTTCGTTCTCAAGCAATTATCACTTGTTTTAGTATTTGGCTTTCTTACTCGATCCCTCACACATATGTTGTATTTGGGCCTGAGCAATGAATTTCATATCTGTTACGACCTAAAAATCGTGACACTTTGACCTCCATCCAAGCCCGCCATATAGCCAGCTCGCCCTTCTATCCCAACCTCGTAGGTTAATCACTTGTTCCCCCTAGCCCGCTCGTCGCCCATCAACCCTGAAGTCCGCCTCGACTAGTGGGAAGGGCGCACTTTGCCTCGAACCACTTCCCTTTGAGCCTGCCAGGCGTACAACCGGGCCGCTCGTCATCTACCGAGAGCGACCAAGTTACTCATGTGCGGCCTCGCTCCTCAGACGCACCTCGGCGACCCTTTGGCACACCAGACACGACAAACAACCTAGTACAAGGACGCCACTGACACTTCTGCCGCTCGACAACCTGACAAAGCGCCCCTTGGCCGCTGCGCCCCCTGACCATTGGTGCTTTCGGCTCTGACACCCTGACAAAAGCACCCCTGGCCGTTGCGCCGTTTGACAAAAGCATGGCTGACATGCCAGATTCCGACATCCCCGTCCGAAGCTTTTGCTGACAGATAGGCCAGCTCAGCATGCCAAGTCAGCGCGCCAGGTCAGCCACACACAACTACCCCCGTCAGGTATAAATACCCCCTTACCCCCATCGAGGAAAGGGGTTGGAAAATTAACTTTGAATCTTATTGCTCACACACAAGAGCAAATGTCTTCTATATCTTTGCTCTTCCTCAACTGATAGCTCGTCACGTAAGGTCGACTCACTCTTAGTCCGACCTGCATGCCTAGCCCCCGCTTTAAGTCCTATTACTAACTTAGGCATCGGAGATGCTAAGGGTTGGACCCCAACCCGGCCTTTCTGACGAGCTGCTCCTTGTGCAGGCCAGTCCATCGTCACAGGTTGCGCTCAGCTCCTGCCTCCGGTAGTGCGGTCGTGGAGCAAAGTCCTTGGGGAATTGACTCCATGGTGAGCATTTGTAGTGCATCCGTTCTCGTCACTACCCTCATTACCTGTTAAACAGCCTACCCTAATCACCTCCAAATCATAACCACAGTGCCCTTGGTTTCCTCTAATACAAATTCATTGTAAGCGGGCTTTACCTCGCAACAATTGGCGCCGTCTGTGGGAAAGAAGGGTCACACACATGTCTAACTCCATACCCATCAACCGGAACACTGACCACAGCAAAGATCACATGGACCAAGAATCACATTCTCACCCAAGGACTCCAGCGAATAATCCACCCCCCCCGAGGTGGAGGTCGAGACTGTCCAGGCCTCGACCCGTGCTGTACAGCAGAGCTTCGAGGCCTTCACTAAGATGATGGAAGGCTTCGCGGCGACCAGGACCAAAGCACCCCTCGGCCCCTCTGAGCCCCCGAACGTGAGGCGAAATCTTCATCCTCAGTTCGATGAAGAAGTGGGGCAGAGAGGGCTCGCCGAGGAGATAGCGGCCCAACAAAGGCTTTTGGACGAAGAGATGGAGGTCGCGCGGCTGCGCAGGCGCTAGGAGGAAGCGGCTGCACAGGCGCTGGGAGGAAGCGACTGCTGCTCAGAGACGCCTAGATGAAGCAACCGATGCTGCCCAGCAAGCCCGCCTCGACGAGGAAGCCGCTCGTCGCCAGCTCCGTTTCATCATTGCGGAGCGCGAGAGGCTCCGGCAGGAGAACGAGGAGAACCGGGAGATCTCAGAGATGTCGACCTCAGGCCAACGATGCAGGAACATGCGTAGCCTGTCACCCGTCAGGACCTCGCCTCGAGGGAGGAGCCCTCCGCGACGACCCATCTCCTCGCCAGGGCGGAGGGACCGTCACCACCGAGGTCGGGACCAAAGACGCACCCCAGATCGCTTCGTTGAGGAAGCCATCCGTCAGCAACTTCGATTCCTTGCCACTGAGCGCGAGAGGTTTCAGAGGAAGAATCGGGAGCAT
This sequence comes from Scilla litardierei, assembly GCA_030789695.1. Lineage (NCBI taxonomy): Eukaryota > Viridiplantae > Streptophyta > Magnoliopsida > Asparagales > Asparagaceae > Scilla > Scilla litardierei. Next base: position 42,185,768 of record CM061141.1, read on the forward strand.
TGAGAGATCAAGGAGGTGTCGACTTCGGGCCAGCGGTACATGAACGCCCGCACTCTGCCCTCAGCCGAATCTCCGCCACGCGGAAGGAGTCCTCCTCGACGACCACCACCTCCCTCCTCGGGGCGTGATGACCATCAACAACCAAGGCGGGACCGAAGTCGAACCCCAGAGAGGCGGAGGAAGCGCACGCCCGAGCGCCCCGCTTACCTAGAGGAGGCCACGCCGCTGGTGCGATGGGTAACTTCGGCTCCGAGACCTGCAAGGTTTAAGGCCCCCAACCTAGCGACCTACAATGGGAGAGGCGACCCCCTCTCGCACGTGCAGCAGTACCGAGGGGCGATGGAGATGCAGGACGTAGACGACGCATTCCTTTGTAGGGGTTTCCAGCAGAGTCTACGGGATGCGGCCCTAGAATGGTACCACAGCTTGCCTGCGAGATCCATCGAGAGCTTTGGCAAGTTATCTCACAAATTTTGCCAGCAATTCTGGGCCGGGCGCACGAGGAAGAAGCCGACGGACTACCTCTGCACAATAGTCCAGGAGGAAGGGGAGATGATTGGAAAGTACCTACGCTGCTTCCAGGACGAGAAGCGGGGTGTGGTGGCTTGCGGCGACGAAGTGCACATGCTGGCCTTCAAGGCAGGACTGAGGAACCGAAGCCTCTATAAATCTTTGCTCTGAGACCCGCCTGCTGACTATGCGCTAGTCGCTTAGGCGGAAAGGTACATGCTAAGCGAGGAGGCCCTCGACGCAAAGAAACAGGCCGCTCAGGCAGGGACGTCCCAAGGCGAGCCCCGGTCCTATCCCAGGCCGAGGCAAGAAGACAGACCCCGGGGCCGCGACCAGCATGCTCAGCCAAGAAGCGACCCAGTGGGGCGTCGCCCGCAAGATCGCCCATGCCCTGTACGAGAATTCGCCCCTGCCAGAGAACCCGTGCGGGCGATCCCGAGGTTGGAGGGACCCCCTGCGGGCCCAATACACGCAGCTTAATACCCCAATGATAGAGTTGTTGGCAGCGGCGACAAGGGCCGGGCTCCTACCTGACCCACCTAGAGAATTGAAGTGGGACCCGGTGAGGCGAGATTTCCAGAAGTATTGTCGATACCACCGAGACCACGGTCATGTTACCGACGATTGTTTCACCCTTAAGAGGGAGATCGAGCGGCTGATCCAAGAGGGTCACCTTGGGGCTTCATCGAGGGCAGAAGGCCGATCCGAGAAGAGAGAGCTCCGCGAGGAGCACGAAGGCCGGACCCACCCCCAAGCAATGAACGGGAGAAGCCTCGCGCTGCCAAGGGCGGTCATACGCATATATGTGATATGCGGCAGACCGTCCTTAGGGGGAGTGTCGTCATCAAGCTAGAAGGCGTATGCGCGGCAGGTGATGGCGGCGGACCTCAGCGGAGGTGCAAATCGGAGAAGGGTAGCTCGACCTCCCATTACTTTCACGGATGAAGACCTGGAGGGAGTCGAGCTACCGCATGACGATGCCATCGTCATCGAAGCTCAGATCGGGACGACCATTATCAGCCGCCTCCTGATCGACACCGGAAGCTCCTGCGACATTTTGTTCATGTCGACGGTTGAGAAGATGGGGCTGAAGCAGGCGGACTTAAGGCCTTGCACGGGACCCATCGTCGGCTTCACTGGCCACTCGGTTCCCATTGCCGGGGTGATCACCTTGCCGGTATTGCTCGGAGAAGAGCCAAGGGTCATCACGTGCATGACACAGTTTGTGATCGTCGACATTGCGTCGGCGTACAACGGGATCATAGGGCGACCTTATATGATGGCCATTGAAGCGCTCTCCAACCTGCTCCATCAGATGGTCAAATTCCAGACTCAGCAAGGGGTGGAGCTGGTGCGAGGGAGGCAGAATCTATCCCGAAGCTTCTACGTGGGGTCGACCAAGCATAAGAGCCCGGAACAGGCCTTATCGGTCGACCTCCTCGATGAGAGAGAGGACTATTGCGACCAACGACCAACTCCTACAGAGGAGGTCGAAGAAGTACCCGTGGCAGCTGAGGAGGGCAAGACTGTCTCTATTGATACGAAGCTCCTGGCCTCTCTGAGGGCAGACCTCATCAACCTCCTCAAAGAGAACGTGGACATATTTGCATAGTCCCCCTCGGACATGCCTGGAATTGATCCAGCAGTGATTTCCCACAAGCTGAATGTAGACCCGGAATCTCGCCCGGTCCGGCAAAAGAAGAGGAGCGCTGGAGGAGAGAAGATGAGGGCAGCCGATGAAGAACTGGAGCGACTCCTTCAGGCCAAGTTCATCAGGCCGGTGAGCTATCCGGAGTGGCTTGCCAATGTTGTCTCGGTAAATAAGGCCAATGGGAAGTGGCGCATGTGCGTCAACTTCACGGATCTCAATAAGGTGTGCCCGAAGGACAGCTTTCAGCTACCGAGGATTGGCCACCTAGTCGACCAAGCGTCTGGTTACGAGCTGCTGAGTTTTATGGATGCATTTTTGGGCTACAACCAGATCCCGATGGCGAAGGAGGATGAGGAGAAAACGTCCTTCATCACCGATAGGGGCATCTTCTGTTACACGAAGATGCCCTTCGGACTAAGGAACGCCGGGGCAACCTACCAGCGGATTGTGGACAGGATATTCAGCTCGTAGGTCGAGCGAAATCTGGAGGTCTACATCGATGAAATGCTGGTTAAGAGCAAGAAAGCACCGGACCACCTCGTCGACCAGCATGAGACGTTTCAAAATGTGTGCCAATACGACCTGAGGCTGAACCCGGCGAAGTGCATCTTCGGCGTGCAATCGGGGAAATTCCTTGGCTTCATGATAACGAAGCGAGGAATTGAAGCAAACCCCAACAAGGTGTCGACCCTTGATCAGTATGGCGGAGCCTTGAACCATCCGGGACTTGCAGCGGCTGAACGGCAGGATCGCAATGCTGGGGAGGTTCCTATCGAAGTCCGCGGAGAGATTGATCCCATTCTTCAGAGTCCTGCGAATGGCCCTCGGCGCAGCTAAAATTGATAGAAAAGTGATCCAATGGGATGACGCCTGAGCACGAGCGTTCACGGAGCTGAGAGCTTACCTGCAGAGCCCACCGCTACTCGCTAAGCCCGAGGAGGGAGAACAGCTGGGGTTGTACCTGGCCACCAATGAAGAGGCCGTCAGCTCAGTTTTAATCAAGGAGGAGAAGGGCGTGCAGCGGTCGGTCTACTATGCGAATCGGATTCTTCGAGAGGCAGAGACTCATTACAGCCCCCTCGAGAAGGTCGCATACTGTCTAGTTACAACGTCGAGAAATCTCCAACCGTACTTCCAGGCCCACCCCATCGCTGTCCACACCAACCTACCCCTTAAGAAGAACCTGAAGAGGTTAGAACTGTCGGACAGGATGCTCAATTGGAGCATCGAGCTCAACAAGTTTGATATAGTATACAAAGCTCGGACGGAGATCAAGGGCCATGCAGTGGCAGACTTCGTGGTGGAGTGCACAGTGGAGGACCTTCCAGGCGAGGTGCCGGGTGCACCGCCGGCAACTGCATCTCAAAAGGCGATGGGAGTAGCCGAACCATCGAGCCCCGTCCAAGAAGAAATGAGTAGATTGTGGACCGTTCACGTCGACGGTTCGGCCACAGGATCCGGGACGGGGGCATGCATCGTCATTCAAACACCCGACGGATGCCTGCTGGAATACGCCCTGCGCTTTGACTTCCCGGCAACCAACAATGTCGCGGAGTACGAGCCATGGTCAACGGGTTGAAGCTCTGCCGAGCTATGGGGGCGACGAACATGCTGTTGCTTAGTGATTCACGACTCGTCGTCTAACAGGTCCAAGGGAGCTTCGAGGCCCGTGAGGAGGTGATGAAGCGCTACCTTAAGCGCATCCATACTGAGCTCCAGATATTCAAGAAGCGGAGGTCCAGCACCTACCTCGTTTCAACAACCTCCGAGCTGACGCCTTGTCAAAGCTGGCCTCCTCCTCCCCGACCGAGATTGGAAAGGCCATCTACGTCGAGAATCTGCTGACGCTCACTATTGAAGAAGAAGAATTAATGTGTGTCGGCCAGACGAAGACGTGTATGACCCCAATAATGAAATACTTGGAGACGGGGGCCCTGTCTGATGAGCGGTGACAGGCCATGAAGGTCAAGAGGCGGGCCTTGTCGTTTGTGCTCTTCGACGGATTATTATACCGTCGGCGCCGCACGAGCTTCGACGTCCTACCTAACCTGAAGTGTTCGGGACCGGAGCAAGCTGAACAGGTCATCCGCGAAGTGCACGAGGGCTTCTATAAAAACCACTACGACAGGTGCACTATCGCCTACAAGATAGTGCGCCAGGGGTACTACTGGCCAACTATGATCCACGACACGGCCATGTATGTCAAGAAGTGCGAGGCATGCCAGAAGTTCGGCAGACACATGGCAGTGCCTCCGGACAACCTGGTGCCTATCTTAAGCCCGATCCCGTTCGCCAAGTGGGGGCTCGACATCCTAGGACCCTTTCCAAAGGCCTCCGAGGGGAGGAAATACCTGGTCGTCGCCAGGGACTACTTCACCAAATGGGACAAGGCCGAGCCTTTGGCGCGCATCGCATGGACGGACATGAAGGGCTTCATTTGGAAGTCCGTGATCTGTCGCTTTGGGATACCTCGTTCCATAGTGACGGATAACGGAAGGCAATTAGATTGCGAGGGCTTCCGAGATTTCTGCTCAGGTTGGGGGATTAAGCTTCATTTCGCATCCGTTGCCCACCCTCAGTGCAATGGGATGGCATAGGCAGCGAACAAATGCATACTGGGCCCCCTGAAGAAGAAGGTCGATGACGCTCTCGGAACGTGGGTGGACAAGCTACCGGGCATTCTCTGGTCATATCGCACAACCCACAAAGCCTCGACCAGAGAAAGCACGTTCATGCTGGCATTTGGGTCAGAAGCAGTCGTTCCCATGGAGGTTGGAGAGGAGAATCTTCGTCTTCGATACTTCAACGAAGATATCAATGTGGAGGGCCTCGGCCTCAGCCTCGAGCTCGTCGACGAAGTAAGAGATCGGGCTCGGACGAACCTCGTCCGACACAACCAAAGGATGGCCCGGCACTACAACTCCCGAGTGAAGAAACAGAGTTTCGGGATCGGCGACTTAGTCCTTAGAGATGCCACCTTCATGCCCGTGACCGCTCGTCGAGGGAAGCTGGCAGCAAAATGGGAGGGGCCCTACGAAATCATAGACATCGTCGGGCCGACCACATATATCTTGGCAACCCTGGACGGAGGCGAGCTAGCTCATCCGTGGAACACAGAGCACCTACTGAAATACTATCAGTAATTGTGAGCTTTTAATAAAATAGTCTTGTTTCTGCACACTTTCAAATTTTGCCATCTCCACTTGAAAAATTTCAGTTTAACGCACAATACTCTGGGGCAGGATCCGTCCTCGCCACCCAAACCGGAGAAGGGCACTGGCCGAGCTACGCGCTCGCTTCCCCCATCAAGTAAAGACTCCGGGGCAAGCCTAAAAAGCTTCGCCATCCAAACTGGAGAAAAAGGGCACGGGCCGAGCTATGGCTCCCTCCCCCCTGCGAAGACTCTGGGGCAGGATCCGTCCTCGCCACCCAAACCAGAGAAGGACACGGGCTGAGCTACGCGCTCGCTCCCCCCTCAAGTAAAGACTCCAGGGCAAGACTCAAAAGCTTCGCTACCCAAACTGTAGAAAAAGGGCACGGGCCGAGCTACGGCTCCCTCCCACTGCGAAGACTCTGGGGCAGGATCCGTCCTCGCCACCCAAACCGGAGAAGGGCACGGGCCGAGCAACGTGCTCGCTCCCCCCTCAAGTAAAGACTCCAAGGCAAGCCTAAAAAGCTTCGCCACCCAAACTGGAGAAAAAGGGCACTGGCCGAGCTACGGCTCCATCCCCTTACGAAGACTCCAGTGCAGGATCCGTCCTTACCACCCAAACCGGAGAAGGGCACGGGCCGAGCTACTCGCTTGCTTCCCCCTCAAGTAAAGACTCCGGGGAAAGCCTAAAAAGCTTCGCAACCCAAACTGGAGAAAAAGGGCACGGGCCGAGTTACGGCTCCCTCCCTCCTGCGAATACTCCGGGGCAGGATCCGTCCTCGCCACCCAAACCGGAGAAGGGCATGGGCCGAGCTACACGCTCGCTCCCCCCTCAAGTAAAGACTCCGGGGCAAGCCTAAAAAGCTTCACCACCCAAACTGGAGAGGAAAAATGCGGGGGAGGTTTTGGCCCATCTGTATCCGCGATCTTGAAGACCTCCGGGGCGGCTCGTCAGCTCGCCACCCAAACTGGAGAGGAAAAATGCAGGGGAGGCTTTGGCCCATCTGTACCCGCGATCTTGATGACCTCCGGGGCGGCTCATCAGCTCGCCACCCAAACTGGAGAGGAAAATGCGGGGGAGGCTTTGGCCTATCTGTACACGCGATCTTGAAGACCTCTGGGGCGGCTCGTCAGCTCGCCACCCAAACTGGAGAGGAAAAATGCGGGGGAGGCTTTGGCCCATTTGTACCCGCGATCTTAAAGACCTCAGGGGTGGCTCGTCAGCTCGCCACCCAAATTGGAGAGGAAAAATGTGGGGGAGGCTTTGGCCCATCTGTACCTGCGATCTTGAAGACCTCCGGGACGACTCGTCAGCTCGCCACCTAAACTGGAAGGAAAAATGCGAGGGATGCTTTGGCCCATCTGTACCCGCGATCTTGAAGACCTCCGGGGCAGATCGTCAGCTCGCCACCCAAACTGGAGAGGAAAAATGCGGGGGAGGCTTTGGTCCATCTGTACCCACGACCTGGAAGATCTTGTAAGGATCACCTTACCCTTGCAATACTAACAACAACACACTAGAGGGGGAGGGGGTGAATAGTGTAATGAAAATAAAATTGTCCAATTAAAATTAAAATTGCAAATGTGGAATAATAAATGTAAGAGGAGATAATTGACACAATCAATCCAAACGCAAACACAAGATTTTACACTGGTTCCCCAAAACTTGGGTACGTCCAGCCACACCAATATTCACAAGGACCCAACCAACCCTCCACAAGGGTCAAACTCCCACTAGAGACTTACTAACTCCCACTCAGAGAATTAGGGTTAGCCCTACACAAGGACACCAAACTCCCACTAAGAGAGTTACTCCCACAAAGAGAGTTATTCCTGCAAAGAGAATATCCTAATCCCACAAAGAGAGATAAACTCCCACAAAGAGAGAAAGACTAATTCCCACAAAGAGAATTAGTGTTACAAGAATCACCAAGTAAAATAAATACGCTTACCTATGCCTTGAGATGCTTACTCATATATGAATGTAAGGCATGGAAGAGGATCTCCAAGTGTTGAGATTGGCTTGAAAGCACTTAGATGATTTCCCTTGAGCTGGACTTCAATGCATGAAGAGGAATGAGAGCTCAAAGAGGGAAATGAGAGAGTTTGAGAGTGGCTTATTGATCTCTTATGATTTTCAATAGCATCAACAAGTTCTCAAGAAATCAGCACACCCATATGTATAGGAACCCTATATCAACCCTCAAAACCCAAGACAACAGCCAAAGCACAAGACTGCAACGGCTAGAAACTGGGTGAAAAAGACACCGACAGTCGACTGAAGATTAAAAGACAGTCGACTGATCAACGGCTAGAAAATATCCAACGGCTATAATCTGAGCTAGGACAGTCGACTAATGAAGTGGATACAGTCGACTACGAACAGGACAAGCGCCTGTAAAACCTTCAGCAGGCGACTGCTAAAGGGGATGGAATAAAACAGAGAGGTGCACTCTTTCTCCAGATAAGCATACATGCGACTGATGTCAATAATACAGTCGACTGTAAAATAGTCAAGCGATTATAAAACCTTCATCAGTCGACTGCTGTAGGAGATGGAGAAAAACAGAGAGAAGCAGTAAATGCACTTACGCTACTCAGACGACTGTTGACCAATTCACAAGCGACTGTAAATATATTGGCGACAGTAAACTGAGCATCAGTCGACTGTTTCGAAAAGCTCAAGTAGAGTCAATAGAAATGTTGACTTGAGCAGTGCATATCAGTCGACTGTAGAAGGATCGACAGGCGACTGGAAATCACCCAGTCGACTGTAAATCCTTCAGCAGGCGACTGATAGAAAGCCAGAGACTCCAAATGGGTCTTTGGTCAAGATGAACCTATTAGGTTGGATTCTATGATAATCCTAAGGCTCACTAAGATGGCTAAATGCATATGCATGAATGAGTAGACCATCTATCAAGGCATTACATTAACCTAGACTCAAATGAGAGAGAAAGCAATAAAGGAAATATTACATGGATTACATTGCTTTCCGTAGAGTCTATGTCTTCAATCTTGATACCTTGATGCTCTCCATCATCTCCAAGCTTTGGCACCCCTTGAGTCCAAGCTTTGGCCCTTCTCCACTTGATGTCCATCCTTGCACCAAGTGGTTAGTCTCCAAGAAAGATATTCTTAAAATGAAACTATGAGACTAAAACAAGAGAGTCATTAGCAACAACATAATGTTATGATCATCATCAAAATAAGATTGGTATGAAATACCAATACTCAACAATCTCCCTCTTTTTGATGATGACACACATTATGTAAAACACAAAGAAATAAAGCACAATGCTAATGAGCTCCCCCTACTTATATGCACCAATTGCACAATGAAATACACAATAGTAAAACTCATTATACCAAATAAAGTCATGGTGACATATAATAGGCATGGATTATATAAACCAATTGCAATAGACAATGTCATGCAAACATGAATGGTTTATACAATCCCATATATCTCTCCCCATAGATATATCTCTCCCCAAATGCATATGTATGAAATGCAAGAGTTACATTTACATAATGCATATATCTTTCCCCCTTGACATCGTCAAAAGGTGGACATCAAAAATATCCCACTTTGTCATCTTAACCAAAGATGTAACAATATGCAAGATATAAGGAGATGTATGATACCAAATTGAAAATTTTAGTGGGTATCAATTACTATCCCATGCTCCCCCTAGATCATAGAAATGGTCAAATATTGACCTCTAGATCTAATACCAATTGTAAAGTAGAAGATAAACCCAAATGCATATGTATAGACAAATGCATATGTATTGACCTCTAGATCTAATACAATCTCTAACAATTGAGGTAATACCAATTATAGACAAAGAATCTTGGAAATATAATCCCCTTTACCAATTGATATACAAATATTGGAGCCATGGGCCTAAGGTGTATCAAATCAATAGATATGAAAAAAATTAAGCTTCAATGATGCACAATGATATTGTCAAAAGGGATATAACATGAAACAAGTTGGCAATATCAATGGGTTAAGACCAAGACCATAATAACCAATTGTAAATAATGATTTTTATCAATAAACCCAAAATGAGAGTTAAAATATGTTTTAAAGATATTTTAAACATATTACATATTATAACTCCCCCATTGTCATACATATGGATCAACAAATGCATGTATGCCAATGTCTTCCCCAAGGTCACATTTTCATGAAAATAAGTTTGAAAACATTTTCAAAATCATGAAACACACACAAACAATGGGTATGCTAAAAAAATAAATATTTAAGTACAATACTCATTCAATATGCATATGTGTCAGGAACTGAAACATTAGGAAACCAAACCCAAGATGAGTTTGATTTCCTAATGTAATCACATGAGGTGATCACATCCCTAACTAGAGAGTTGATGTAACTATCCCTCTCTTGCACACTAATCTTAGTGGGAATCCATAAACTCAAGGATTTCCTAGGCAAGGGTTTTGCCTTTGCAAGAGGGATGGATGTGGCATGCTTAGGTGTAGAAACGAATTTCTTGGTACGCAAAGAATGAGGATTTTGCTTTTTAGCAAAAAATGAAGGGTCTTCATTCTTCCTCATCACCTTGTGATCTACATGTTTCTTGTTGATGTTATTGTTGTACAAGAAAGCATGGTGATTTTTCTTATGTGCTTTAGCAATATTTCTTATATTTACACCGTAAGAGGAATTAGAGGTGTCATCACATTTTGAATATACCACAAACCTCCTCTATGATTTGCCGGATATTGTTTTTCAAGCAAATCGTGGAGTGAATCCCTAGAATACACAAAGTTTTTGAGCTTACGGGATTCCTCTTCACATTTCAATGTAAGTTGTTGAATGAGAGTTTCTAAGCTAAGGTTTTGAGCAACAAGATTATCATTGGTTAAGCTCAATTCCTTAACTTGAGAGAGAAGTGTGTCTCTCTCACTAGTGTCACAAACATGCAAAGCATCATGATTATATACACTAGTAGATTCAAAAGCATGCACCCTACTCATAGCATTCTTAAATTTAGCTTTCAATTTACCATATGCGTTGATGCACTTGCTTGCCAAGTTAGAGGCCACATTGAAGCGGTATTCGAGCTCCTCGTAGGATAGCTTTTCCTCCTCAACTCCCTCATCGCTTTCCTCCTTGACTTCCTCATCACTTTCCTCCTCGCTTGGGCTTGACGAAAACTCTTCCCCATTAGCCATGAAGCACATTTCTTCTTTGGAGTTGAGCCACGCCTCTATCTCTTCATCGCTTGAGCTAGAGGAGATTGATAAATAATCATCAAAAGCTGCGAAACACTTGTGATCGTGCTCCTTGTCATCATCTTCTTCTTCATATGATGTGTCCTCATCGGAATCATCAAATGTACCGATAAGTCCCTTCTTTTGGTTCTTGAACTCGGACTTGACTTTCCAATTCTTCTTCCATTCCCCTTATAGGTATCTTTGGTGGGTTTGGAAGGACATTCGGTAGAAAGATGACCTTTTCCTTTACAATTGAAACAAATAGAATTGTTAGATTGGGAGGCAAACTTTGACGAAGATTTACCTTGTATGTCCTTGAGGAAAGCCTTGAAATTCTTGAATGCTTGGCAAGCTCGATGTAATCATCACTGCCAACATCTTCTTCTTCTTCTTCACTCGGAGCTTCCCGTTGGAACTTCTTTCTCCACTTGAATGACTCCTTCTCGACATGGAGTGCAACTCTCTTTTTCTTCTCGAGCTTGGTTGGTTGAACCTCTTCCTTATATTGAAGTAACACTTCATGAGAAATATCCAATGTATGCCAAATTCTGTTGGTCGATTTGCACATGGAGATACGGTCGAACTCATTCGGAGTGAGGGCGCAATGGAATGCATACATAGCCCTTGCATTGACTCTGATCGAGTCCTTCTCCACCTTAGTTTTAGAAGCCGCGGGTGAAGTAGGCTCCTCAAATGGCAACTCCGTGATGTCCCAAAGGTCTTGACCCTTCATGTAGATCATCATCCTGATCTTCCAACTAGGATAGTTGGTTCCGTTGAAGAGAGGGGGTCGATCGGTAGACAGACCTTCTTCATGAGATGTGGATGAAGCGTTGAATGCCATCGTTGCAGTATGCTATAATCTCGCTCTGATACCAATTGTAAGGATCGCATTTCCCTTGCAATACTAACAACAACACACTAGAGGGGGTGAATAGTGTAATGACAATAAAATTGTCCAATTAAAATTAAACTTGCAAAGGCAGAATAATAAATGCAAGAGGAGATAATAGACACAATCAATCCAAACGCAAACACAAGATTTTACACTGGTTCCCTAAAACTTGGGTACATCCAGCCACACCAATATTTACTATATTCCCACAAAGAGAAGTGAATACAAATCCCACAAAGAGATACTTCACCAAGAGGATTTTGCCCTACACAAGGACCCAACCAACCCTCCACAAGGGTCAAACTCCAACCTAGAGAATTACTAACTCCCATTCAGAGAATTAGGGTTAGCCCTACACAAGGACACCAAACTCCCACTAAGAGAGTTGCTCTCACAAAGAGAGTTATTCCCGCAAAGAGAATATCATAATCCCTCAAAGAGATAAACTCCCACAAAGAGAGAAATACTAATTCCCACAGAGAGAATAGTGTTACAAGAATCACCAAGTAAAATAAATACTCTTACCTATACCTTGAGATGCTTACTCATAGATGAATGCAAGGCATGGAAGAGGATCTCCAAGTGTTGAGATTGGCTTGAAAGCACTTGGATGATTTCCCTTGAGCTGGACTTCAATGCATGAAGAGGAATGAGAGCTTAAAGAGGGAAATGAGAGAGTTTGAGAGTGGCTTATTGATCTCTTATGATTTTCAATAGCATCAACAAGTTCTCAAGAAATTAGCACACCCATATATATAAGAACCCTATATCAACCCTCAAAACCCAAGACAACAGCCAAAAGCACAAGACTGCACCGGCTAGAAACTGGGCGAAAACGACACTGACAGTCAACTGAAGATCAAAAGACAGGCGAATGATCAACGACTAGAAAATATCCAACGGCTATAATCTGAGCCAGGACAGTCAACTGATGAAGTCGATACAGTCGACTATGAATAAGACAAGCGTCTGTAAAACTTTCAGCAGGCGACTGCTGCAGGGGATGGAATAAAACAGAGAGCTGCACTTTTTCTCCAGATAAGCATACAGGTGACCGATGTCAATAATACAGTCGATTGTAAAATAGTCAGGCGACTGTAAAACCTTCATCAGTCGACTGCTGCAGGAGATGGAGAAAAACAGAGAGAAGCAGTAAATGCACTTACGCTACTCAGACGACTGTTGACCAATTCACAGGCGACTGTAAACTGAGCATCAGTCGACTGTTGCGAAAAGCTCAAGTAGAGTCAATAGAAATGTTGACTTGAGCAGTGCATATTAGTCGATTGTATAAGGATCGACAGGCGGCTGGAAATCACCCAGTCGACTGTAAATCCTTCAACAGGCGACTGATAGAAAGCCAGAGACTCCAAATAAATCTTTGGTCAAGATGAACCTATTAGGTTGGATTCTATGATAATCCTAAGGCTCACTAAGATGGCTAAATGCATATGCATGAATGAGTAGACCATCTATCAAGGCATTACATTAACCTAGACTCAAATGAGAGAGAAAGCAATAAAGGAAATATTACATGGATTATATTGCTTTCCTTAGAGTCTATGTCTTCAATCTTGATGCCTTGATGCTCTCCATCATCTCCAAACTTTGGCACCCCTTGAGTCCAAGCTTTGGCCCTTCTCCACTTGATGTCCATTCTTGCACCAAGTGTTTAGTCTCCAAGAAAGATATTCTTGAAATGAAACTATGAGACTAAAATAAGAGAGTCATTAACAACAACATAATATTGTGATCATCATCAAAATAAGATTGGTATGAAACACCAATACTCAACAATCTCCCTCTTTTTGATGATGACACACATTATGTAAAACACAAAGAAATAAAGCACAATGCTAATGAGCTCCACCTACTTATATGCACCAATTGCACAATGAGATACACAATAGTAAAAACTCATTATACTAACTGATAGCTCGTCACGTAAGGTCGACTCACTCTTAGTCCGACCTGCGTGCCTAGTGTTGGATATTGGACTCCCCGGATTTGGTTTTGGATGATGAACAAACATAAATATATCGTGAACTAACAATATGTGAGCGCAGTTATGGAGATTGTCGCCAAATTCATATGAACATCCAAAGCGACATCTCGAGACTTCTCAAAGCACGTGATCGTATGCCTAAAGCTTCGTTGAAGCTTCTGGACCATTTTAGAAGTCATGAAGATTCGATTGAAGCTATTGAAGACGGTATCGTCTAGTTTTATTTATAGTCTTTAAGCTTCTTTCGTAGAATGTTAAGCCTTGAGTAGGTCTTACGATTTATATCTTCATAACGCTCCTATCTTAGCTCTAGGATCTTAGTAGAAGTCCATACAAACTTTCCCGAAGCTTCGCGCTTCGATTCGCGACTTCTTGTGCATGTTAGTTGGTTCAAGAAGAAGAACTGACCGACTATATGGTGATCTAGTCGGTCGGCAAAGATTCTTGGACCGATTAGTTTTTGTCAGTCAATTCTAAGCTCTTTACTGTTTACAGTTAGTTGGTCTAAGTTGACTCACCGACCGACTAGTTTGTGAACTAGTCGGTCAGTGATGCTTCTGTGACCGACTAGTTGAGCTTTCCCTGTACATGCACATTTGAGCCTGAGCTACTGTTTATCATTAGTCGGTCTGTGTTCATTGATCGACCGACTAGTTGATGAACCAGTCGGTCAACTTTCCTTCTTGGACCGACTAGTTTAGCTTTACTGTACATGCCAATTTTCACCTAACTTACTGTTTATCGTTAGTCGGTCTATGCTCATTTGGCGACCGACTAGTTGGTGAATTAGTCGGTCAACATTTGTTCTTGGACCGACTAAATCAATTTGTGCTCAGACTTCAGTTTTATCTCTTAGTCGGTCTCAGTTAAGTAACCGACCGACTAGTTGTGAAACTAGTCGGTCAGCTACTCTTCTTGAACCGACTAGTTCCTTTTGTCTGTGCTTCAACCTTTTGGCTGTTCTTCCATTAGTCGGTCTACGTTAAATGACCGACCGACTAGTTGATGAACTAGTCGGTCGGTGGTTGTTCTTTGACCGACTAGTTGGGTTCAGAAAAGAGCCGTTGGAGCATTTAATGACTCGATTTTCTTTCTCTCTCTCCTCTATCCTATATATACTTGATGGGCTGCATTCATTGCAGTCAAGGCTGATATTATTGCAAGTTTAGAGATCAAGAGAAATCATTCCAAGCTCATTCAAAGCTCTTTCATTCCATTCAATAATCTCTCCTCACTCTTACTTCCAAAGAGAGATTCATTGAGTGTGAAGCCTTCCAAGCCAAGTGCTTGATTCTAGGTCACCAACATCCCCATAGCTCTCCATCGCTGATCTACATCTTGGAGCTAGGGTTTGGTGCCACTTCTTCTTCCTCAAAATCATCCTTGCCCTAATTCGTAAGCATTACTCAAGGCATAGGTATTTTGTCGGTAAGAAGTTTCTATTTCATTTACTTTCATATTGTAAGTTTCACTCTCGGTTGTGAGAGTGTGGTTGTGATCCCGGGTTGTGGGAGTCACAAATTACTTTGTGTATGATTTGACTTGTGAAGGTTTTTCACAAGTATTTCATAGTGGAAATCTTGAGTTAGGGTTTCTAACTCAAGTATCCGGAGGGGATCCGGGTGGTTGGGACGTAGGATCACCGGGAACAAGTCGGGGAGACTTGGGTGGATCCGAACCCAGTAATATCGTTGTTTGCGATTGTTTCTTTGTTGTCTAACATTTACATTTTCCGCATTGTTTGGTAGAGTTTGCAAGTAATTAGGAATTAGCCTCTTAATTATTTTAAAGTACTATTCACCCCCCCTCTAGTACTAGTGCAGTAGCTTAGCAGGGCATTACACCCAGCCCCCGTTTTAAGTCCTATTACTAACTTAGGCATCGGAGAGGCTAATGGCTGGACCCCAACCCGGCCTTTCTGACGAGCTGCTCCTTGTGCAGGCCAGCCCGTCGTTACAGGTTGCGCTCAGCTCCTGCCTCCGACAGTGCGGTCGTGGAGCAAAGTCCTTGTGGAATCGACTCCGTGGTGAGACTTTGTAGTGTGTCCGGCCTCGTCACTACCCTTATTACCTGTTAAACAGCATATCCTAATCACATCCAAATCATAACCACCGTGCCCTTGGTTCCTTCTAATACAAATTCATTGTAAGCGGGTTTTATCCCGCAACAATATCTACTTTGTTCACTTCTACTTAAACATAATGGTAAAACACCTCCTATCTCTATTTGAATTCGTCGACTTGAACACCATCACTTGAGAGCCGTTTAGATCTCCAAATCCGAACATCTGAAAATAAAAATATATGTGTGATGAATCAAATAGTGTGTTGTATTCATAAATAAATTTACGTGGTAAGAATAAACACTCTATTTCTATTTTTGGTCTTTGCTGTTGGACGCAGAAGCTGTACACGGCTGCACGTGGGACCCACTGACATTTCGGTCTACGAATTACCGTTCAAGATGGCCCCCACACAAAACCGTTTGGGTGAAACTTTGGGGGCAACACAGCTCTACGCCTCATCACTGCGAATCTCTGCTGGGAAAGGCTTCGTCGATATTACAGACTAAAATTTAACAAATTAATCAAACGACCACAAGCTTGCTATTATTATCGTTATTTTTAAAACCCTTTAATTATCACGCCCCGTCTCCTTTCCGTCAATTGAACCTTCCCCTTCAAATTGCCATCGGAACCTTCCATAAACGGCGCCGTACATCTCCCGTTTATCTTGTACCAGAGCTTGCGGTCACATGCGGTGACCACACCCCGCCTCCTGTTTATCCAACAAATAACAGTCTTTCTCACTCTCACTCTCATCCCAACACTCCTCCCTCTCGTCGCGCCCCAAACTTTCTTTTCATTTTTTAACATCTCTCTCTACTTCCCAAACATTGTATTTCGGCCCACGCGATTTAACGAACGAGCCCATGATGGAGAAAAAGCAAGGGTTTTTCTCGGCGGTAGCTCGTGGCCTTTCGCCGGCGCGGTCGCGGTCGCGGTCGCAGAGCCCAGTGCGGAGCCCATCGCCGATGGCGGGGCTCTTCCCTCGACGTTGGAAGGGTCAGCGGACCCAGCAGCGTAGTGTTAGCGGGTTATTGGATCCTCCGGTACCAAGATCCGGTAACTTGGCCCCGTTGATGGAGGGCCCGGATCCGGGCGAGAGCGGCGATGGCCGCGATCCGAGAAGGGAGCGCAACTGGTTCTCGCTGTCGAGGACGCCGTCTGTGTCTGGATCGGGGTTCAGCCGGTCGGACCTCAGGGTGCTGCTGGGGGTCATGGGGGCTCCGCTGGCACCGATACACGTCAGCTATGGGGAACCGCCGCCGCATCTTAGCATTAAAGATACTCCCATTGTGAGCTCTCTCCCTCTCGCTCTCGCAGAATTTTCGATGGTTAAGTGTTTGGGAAAATCCCCGAATGGGCTTAGTTAAGGTTTAATTTTAGATGATTTGGGGTATTTTAAATTATTGAAGGGGTCGGTTTTATGCGTGGATTCTGTAAGTTTTAATGCGTGATAGGTTTCTTGCGTTTCCTGGATGTTGAATTGATTCGATGTAGTAGCATATATTATTGTTATTATTTCTATAGTTTTCTTCATCCTCGAAAGTATTTTGGAACCCATTTCATTGCTTGTTCATCTAAGGGTTTGATGAGCATTTTTTAATTACTTATTATTATTTTTCACATTGGAATTTCTGCCAGCATTGGTAATCGATTAAACCATGGATTTGGAAGGGTTTAATCCGAATTGAAGTTGCCAAAAAATAATAATATTTTGGATATGATTAAATACGAGTTTACTGATACTCATGTTTATGTTTGGATAAATTGTCTACTGACTCGTGTTTTTCTAGTGAATAATTTTGATTGGAATAACCATAAAATAGGTTTAAAATAACTAAATTTTAGTACCAGTTATCCAAATATTAAAAATAAATAAAATTTACTCTAATTTGGATAAATTCATTAATCCTTAGTTCCCAAAGTGGAGTTTGCTTTCACCCTTAACCCGTTGCAAAAGGCCCCCTAAAGATTCAGGGAAGATGGGCCGTCTCCTATATATAATTTCTTCATTTCCACAAGATTTAGGTGTTGATTTGTCCCACTTTTTTGTAATATTCTGTCTGTTATAAAAAAATGATGTGTTTCTTTTATAATTGGGGTTTGCATTATATGATTTAATCCTTTGGGTGGCATTGGATCCTCATATTTAGATATTATTCAGTCCTGGAGATTTGTCAAGGTTGGCTGCTTCCTTTTATATATAATTTTATTTTGTTTTTATCATGGCAATTTAGATTTTTATTTTAAAGTGTTGCATAACTGGACTGGAAATAGTTCTCTTCGTTGTTGCTAAGATATTGAAGGACATGCTTTCTTCAATCTCAGAATTTCCCTTTTGATTTCACGCTGCAGGAGACCTCTTCTGCTCAGTACATACTTCAGCAGTACACAGCAGCATCAGGAGGACTGAAGCTCCAGAGCTCAATCAGGAACTCCTATGCAATGGGAAAGGTGAAGATGGTGACATCGGAGTTCGAGACGGCTACAAAGGTCGTGAAGAACCGGCATGGCACGCGAGCCGCGGAGTCCGGAGGGTTCGTCCTCTGGCAGATGGCACCTGAGATGTGGTATGTTGAGCTTGCTGTCGGCGGCAGCAAGGTCCATGCTGGCTGCAATGGCAAGCTCGTTTGGCGACATACCCCGTGGCTTGGTGCCCACGCTGCTAAGGGCCCTGTTAGGCCCCTCCGCCGAGCACTTCAGGTGTGTGTGGGTTCTCGATTCACGAACAAATTTTTTTATATATGTTTGATTCTCGATTAGTTTGGTTATGATCTCACCCGTAACAATGAAGCATGTCTCAATTGATGTTCCAATTCTTAGTATTATGTTTATTTAAAAATGTTGCAGTCGTATTCTTTCTTACAGTTTCGTTGGCTTCTATAAATATAATTGCTACTTTTCAAAAGAGAGTGTTAATGATTGATCAACTTGTTTAAAAAGGAGAAATAAAATGTAGATCCTATCTGAGATCAACCTTGGGGAAGCTTTGATCACGATCAAGCATATCTTGACTGCTTTGGTGTTTCCTTTTATCATATTGTGAGTTTTTCTTTCCAATTGTTAGGGTGAGCTTTATTTAAACATGCTGCCTTTATGTTGTTCTCTCTGTTTCATTCAACAGTCTTTGGAAATTGGATATAGTGTTTGCTCAATACTAAAAATTGAGTCTTCTAATAGGCTCAACTACTTTAAAAGGTTAAAAATTATAGATATATACCATTAGGGGTCTACCTCATGAATGTTACTTTTTCGAGGATCCTATTAAGGAATGCTTGTTATCTGCAAAAGCTTTTTAACATTTTTTTTTTTTTTGGGCGAATTGATATGTGAATTCCTTGTCTAAAGCGTGTATTATGATTTTCTGAGCAGGGTCTTGATCCATTGACCACGGCAAGCATGTTTGCTAATGCGCGGTGTATTGGAGAGAAGAAGATCGATGGGGAGGACTGCTTCATCCTGAAGCTTTGTGCTGATCCACAGACGCTGAAGGCAAGGAGTGAAGGGCCAGCTGAGATCATAAGGCACGTCCTCTTTGGCTATTTCAGCCAGAGGACTGGGCTTCTTGTCCATATGGAGGACTCCCACCTGACTCGAATCCAGTCAAATGCCGGTGGTGATGCTGTATACTGGGAGACCACCATCAACTCCTTCCTTGATGATTACCGTCCGGTTGAGGGTGTGATGATTGCGCATTCTGGTCGCTCTGTTGTCACCCTATTCAGATTTGGGGAGGCGGCTATGAGCCATAGTAAGACCAGGATGGAGGAGGCCTGGACTATCGAGGAGGTGGCGTTCAACGTGCCTGGCCTTTCGTTGGATTGCTTCATCCCTCCGGCTGATATCAAATGTGGATCCATAAGTGAAACCATTGAGCTGCCTCAAGCCGATAGGGGAAAAGCCACAATGATGGGGAGTCATAGGGCTAAGGTTGCAGCTCTTGAGAAGCCGGATAATCGACTGGATGATAACATCTTATGGAGGGTGGAAGTCTGATTTTTAGGGTTTATATAGGATTAGAAGTGAATTCAATTGTCCATACTCATAGTTCTTTTATTACTTACCTGGCTAACTGATCATGCCATGTTGATTAGCAGAAACCGAAACCGGGTGGGGATTTGGAGTTCCGTAACCAGGGCGTTGTCATCTGTATATAAGAGCATAGATTTTCACGATGGGGTCTCTTACTTTCTCTCAGGCCTCCGTGAATCCTTATACTCTAAATGCAGATAAAAGGTTTGGTGGGTTGGATTGATTTGGTTTTATTACTTTGAAAAGGGATGGAGTGGGGGTTTCTTCTTCGTTTTTGTTACAGGGTTGCTGCCTTCCATGCCCAAGGGAAAGGGATCGTGGCGCCAACAAGTGCTTCGATTCGCCAATGCTAATACTCCTGCCGGCAGCAACTAAAGGGGTTTGCTGCCAGCTTGTGTGACTGACTGCTAATGTTTCATTTTAAGGCTTTTTTGAGTTCTCAAGTTTGTGTGTGCTTTTCTTAGGCTAGAGATGATGTAACTTTGAATTGGTGCAAGGAGTTGAGAGCTGTGACATCTCCTCTTACCTGCTGTAACTGAATATGCTGCTCTTTCTTTGTACAAATATGAAATATCTTCAGTTGCCTTTTCTCTTTTGATCTTATATTTTCTTGTTGTTGGATGACAGTACATCAATTGCCAGTTGCACACCACCTTTAAAGCCTGTGAGTATGAACTGGATGCAATTAGGGGGGAGGTGCCCTCTTTTTCGTTTTCTATATGCCCCCATCATGAACAGAACTTTATTGACTGCTCCAACTTTGCTAGCAATTTTCTTTGAACTTGTGTGTGTGTGTGTGTGGGGAAACATCATTGCAGCAAGCAGCTAAAAGATGAGAAAATGCTCCCATGTGGTGGCATCTTGCCAAAAGTCAGTACCTTCTCTCTTTTACCATTGTTGCCAGTGGAAGTGGGGCTTCAAGTATGAGGGATTTGAATCCGAGAATGGTACGATACAGATAAGATTTAGACATAGAATCCAATGTTATGCCCATTGACAGGTCATTTACAGATGTAAAATTTGGAAAATTCTGTCATATCAGAATTACATACTACTCCATGAATAAAATATATCCTTCTCTCCCCGACAACGAATTCTTGGAATAAAAAGCCGGGCATGTATCACGATCTTTGATCATATGCATTCTAACTTCTCTTAAATATAAGAAAAAAAAAGTTCACAAATGCACAAATCAAACACATGCATGTCTCTCAACTAATGCAACTAGAAATCCAGAGTTAAATCATTTGGTGGCAATTTTGACATTGGACGTGCTTAAATTGGGCAAGAGAATTTCCATGGACACCAAAAAGCCAATATGATTTGAGGCTGAGGGTGGGCTTGGATCAAATGAGCCATATTGAACCCACGTGCAATTGATGGGGGGGACCTAAAATACACAGTTGGACCTAAAATACACAGTTCACCCACTTGCGTTTTTTTTTGTGTGCTTATTCTTAGTTGGTGAGTGTGTGTAGGGCCCTATATTGACCTAGACTTGTTTGCACATCAACAGAACAAAGAAAGAGAGCATACACCATAATAAATCACTGTGACTGGGAAAGGGGTCAATTTCCAGGGTTGAGCCATGGCTGAATGATGGGACAAAGGAAATCTTTGGGGGAACCAGGATGATCTGAGTTGGTTTGATGCTGTGTACCATTTGATGTCAAGGGGCTTGATGCTTGTGTCCCCTCACTGTCTATCTTGAGATGATGACAGTTCAACAGCTCACATGGAGAGCGTCAGCATCTCTCATGCACACTCGCACGCTCTTCTTGCTCACATGCATGCGCACACAATATTTGTTGCCCTGTATCAATCAATCCATTTCCATCATTGTTAAACGCCGGTCCTAATTCCCCTTTCAAAGCATCATGTAATTTTAGATTTTGCTTTTACCTGGCCTTTTGATCTTGAAACTTAAGTGCCGAGGGAGAAGTCCACCTGAAACTTCCTTTCATCGACACTAAATCGTTTACATGAACACACAATATGGAATTTGTTAGGAATGTCTCGCATCCTTTCGGTTTGAAAGTAGTGATTGCTGCAAGGAATCTCGCGCGGGGCGGACCAAGCCGTTGGACGCCTAGGTCGGACACTGAAGCAAGCATTCCCGCAACAGGTTGAGTCCGGTCAGATTAGTTTCTCCGGGCGAGAGGTGAAACTTCCTTTGTTAGTGTCTGAAACAGACAAAAGCTCGTCAGCCTCACCGGAAGGGTTGGGCCCTCCTATTAGACTCTGATGCTCAAGTTAGATTCAAGCGGGAAGAAGGTGGCCCTGTGGAAAGTGAGGGTGCTTAGGATAGCAATTGGGCGTTGTGAAATCCCAATAGGCCGTACCTTGCGGAGTAGGCTTCCACTTGCTTATATTGAAGCCAATATCCAAAGAGGGCCTGCCACATGGACGGCTATAGACTCCTAGCCGCGGCCAACTTCCACAGGTTAGGGGCATATGTCAGCCGACTTTTGTCCGTCAAAATTGTATGTGGCCGACTGTGTCTGCAAATAAGACAGGTCTTAGGTGTCAAGCTATCCCTGGAGAGAGAGATGGCTGGTGGATTGCTTGAGATTGCGTCACGTGGATGATCGTGGGCTCTTTGGGCTGTGTGATTGTCTAGAGGATGCAATAGAAACGGACTGCAAACCCTAAGGTTGGGTCGTCCTTCTGAAGAGCCCGTCAGGTAAGTTCGGGAGGTCCCCACTGGAGGGGTCCATCCGATCTTGTTGGCCCGGGGCTCGTTGCGAGCGAGCCTGGGCAAGAGCCGGTATCTATAGTAGTTTTGGCATAACAAAGACATACAAGTCAGATTTAGTAAGATGGATATGCAGTTAAGGATGTACTCACTGCTCATGACTCAAATAGGATGAAATATTCGTTTGAACCAACCAATATCGACGGCAAGACTATTTGCTAGAACCACCCCATTTACAGGCATACAGTAATAGCTGAACGACTCTGCAACTTAGTTTCTGCTGGTTTCAAATGGAATATATACCTCTGCACTGTTGAACGATTTGGTGATGGCATAGAACTCTGCTGGCAAATCCCTCGCCATCAAAGCTTATTCGTTCGCCATAGGTTCTCTCATCTTTTCCTCCATATTCTCAATGATATGCACAAAGAATCCGAACACTGAACTATCTCGTTATCCTCAACGTCATAGCTTATGGTAATAGACTGATATCAAGATGAATTTGATTCTGAATTTTGAGAAGCTAACTTCTTTCTCGCACAAAGTATCCATGCAACAAGACCAAGTGGCTTAAAATAACATCAACAATCAATAGAGTCTCACAAAGATCATGTAGGCATATGCTTCATAAGAAAGACGCGTTGTGATATCTATTAACAAAAGCCATCTAAAAAGCACTAACTGACTGTTGCTGTGTCAAGAATCTCGCAGGTTCAGATTGGGCCTCGGAGGCGAGTATTCACGCAACAAATGAGCCCGGTCAGGTTGGGTTCGTCGGGCTAAAAGGCGAGATCCTTCGTTGCTACCTGAAACAAATAGAACACATGTCAGAGGAACCGGAGGGGTGGCCCTCCGATTCGCCTCCGCTGCTTAACTTAGCGTCAAGCGGAGGAGGGTGGGAGGGTGGTTGGAGGTAGCCGTCTCTAGGGTTTAAGAGATGTGGAAAATTAAGGTTTCGGGATAGAGAGATTTCGGGTCTCCGATCGGGCGTAACAGGCAAAGATGGTTTTTGCGCCATTTATAGGGTTGATGGATGGATGTCTTGGCCACGTCAGGTGGATCCCATCACGTCCCTTTGTAACAAAACCGTCAAGGGTCCCATCGGGACGTGGGGGTGGTCGTCGTAACTATCCCGCAACAAAGGCGACTGCGCGTTGCCTGACAAAGAGAGTGCACATCATCCCTGATAAAGCTGATCGCGCGCTGTCTGATGAGACATGCCGCACGGTTTTCCTGATAAAGCTAGTCGTTACATACGTGAGGCGGGCCCATTGGTAACAGTTTGGAGAGAAAAGAGACGCACTGATTCGCGGGACACGCGTTGCGCTGAAGCTTCATAGATCGACAACCATCAGTGTGTATCGATGTAGAGGGGCAGGAGAAGCGGTTTCAGATTCCGAATCCCATCCAGATTAAATTCCAAACCCGTTAGTTATATATGTGTTTTGGCTAGGGTTTTGATGCAATTCTGGTGTGATTCTTGAGCGAATTTTTTGTAAAGTTTATGGTTACATGTAGAAGGTAGAATATATAGAGGGAAAATTGATGGTCGTGTGTGGGTTGTTTGAGAGCCAGAAGCCATTATTTTTCTCTGATTTCTTAGCGAGTTTGGATATTCTCTTGAACCAAATGCCATAAATTGTAATCCAAAGATATGTACAGTTAGTGATCTTTCCAACTGGACGTACACCAAGTTTTGGATGGAACCGGTATATATCTTGGTACGTGATTATATTTTATATGTACAGTTAGTGATCTTTCCAACTGGACGTACACCAAGTTTTGGATGGAACCGGTATATATCTTGGTACGTGATTATATTTTGTTTTGCGTTATTTTCATATATATTGCTTTGTTGCAGGTTTTGTAGAGAACGTCGTTTGCTTTGTTTGTTGCTTCGAACGGTCTTGAAATTTCTCGAGACGATTGCTTTCTCGATAAGCCTATTAAAAGGGCATATGAGCCAAGAGAGATGATCTCAATCATTCCCAACATTCGTTGATGGAAATTTTATGTGGTGCTTGTTTGAAATTTTTATTGGCATACTTAGCTACATGAAAGTTTATGAAACAATGGCTTGGGTGTTGGTGTACATTCATTCTACATGAAGTGTTACTAATGTATTTCTCTATTATTAACAATTCATGGGAGATTGTATTAATTGTTGTGAAGGAGAAACATGTTTGGAGAAGGTTGAGATCTAGGAAGCTCCTAGCCTCCTTTATGTAGTATTCATATTGGTTACTCATGTGGGTGTATACCCAATAGGCCCAATGGGTCCTGTTACGAGGTGGAACTCGCGTACAATGAATTTGTATTAATGGGAACCAAGGGCACGGTGGTTATGTGGAGAAGGGGGTTTAGGTAGGCTATTTGACAAGCGATTAGTGGGGTGAAGAAGTCGATCTCGACGCCAGTGACGGTCGCGGGGCTGAACCTCGCCGGATGCGGCTGGACAAGGTTGAACGGCAGGGGGGTGACGCCGACTGGTGTTGATAGGCGAGCTCTCCTGCAACACGAACAACTCGTCAGAAGGGCTGGGTTGGGGGTTCAACCCTTAGCCCCTCCGATGCCTAAGTCAGTGATAGGGCTTAAAATGGGGGGCTGGCCACGCCGGTCGGACTAACGGTGTGTCGACCGCGCGTGGCGAGCTATAGGTGGGAGAACAAAGATATGGAAGACCTTTGCACTCGTGTGTGAATAGTTAAAATGAGAGAGAATTCTGCAGCAACCTCCTTTTCGTAAGAGGAGGGGGGGTATTTATACCTGACAGATGATGACTTGGCACGCTGAGCTGGCTCGGTTGTCAGCGGAAGCTTCGGACAAGGACATCGGGAACAGGAGTTTCTGACCTGCCTCTGTCAGGCGGCGCAACGGCCAAGAGGTGCTTTTGTCAGGATGTCAGGGCCGAAAGCACCAACCGCCGGTCAGGTCAGCCGCCTGGGGGTGCTTTGTCAGGCGGTCGGGTGACGTGTGTGTCAGTTGTGCCTTTGTCCCAGGCTGTTTGTCGTTAGCGTCGAACTAAAGGTCTGGCTCATTTTAGGCGCCGCGGTTCGCGGGAATCGGACGGGCCGTTCCGGTCGGGGGTAGTCCGGCCCGACCACGCCCGTCCGTAGGCCTGGCCTTGATACCCAAGCGTCCCCAAGCGCGCTACCCCGAGGGGCCGGGCGGCCGCGGTTGTTCGCCTCGGCCGGCTACAGTTGCTCGCCTCGGCCGTTTCGGGGGGGGGGGGGCGCCGTAAGGCGTGCCTATCTCCATGATGGCCCGGGTCCTCGGGGCGGCGGCCCTGATTGTTAAAGGGTGAGCTAAAGGGGTATGTTAGCGGATCCGGGCGGGAGTCGGGCTATTATGATCTTTAGGTCGTAACAATTGCCCCCGGCCTTCGAGTCTGAGGCGGCAGCCCGACTCGGCTCGGAGGGCGAATCATATCCAACATTCCGGACCCTCAATGTGGGCCTTGGACCCACAGGG
Organism: Scilla litardierei; assembly: GCA_030789695.1. Taxonomy (NCBI): domain Eukaryota; kingdom Viridiplantae; phylum Streptophyta; class Magnoliopsida; order Asparagales; family Asparagaceae; genus Scilla; species Scilla litardierei. Next base: position 42,211,493 of record CM061141.1, read on the forward strand.
TTGTGACGGCGGCGGCTTCGGAACTCCCGCTTCAGTGGTCATCATTACGATTTGAAGAAAAAAGGGGGGAGAGGAAAACGAAGCGTCTCTGCGACTGAGTTTGCGACACGTGGATGAGGTGACTCTCACGCCAGTCGAGGCGTCGGGGATGTCTCGATGGGCGCCGCGTGGCGAAAGTTTGACGGCCGAGATGGCCCGGGGGCCCCCTGTACCGCCTAAAATGGTCTGGGAGGCGGTCGGCGGGAATTTTTTGTCTTTCTCCGATTCTCCTCCGGCGCTCGATTTTTCTATTTGGAGCTTACTGGCTAACCTGTCCCTTCTGTCGTCGGCCGTCTTCTTTCGATCGTCTTCCAGGTTCAAGGGAGCAACAGGTAACAACAATCAATTTCCTTCCTTTCCGATCAATGGCTTCTCGATTCGAGATTGGGGGGAGTAGCCGGGTGGGGGAGGAAGAGTCGACGTTGTAACGACTGCTTTTCATGTATCTGGATTTTATATATTATAATATATGTTTTGGTGGATTTTCTCCTCTTGTGTGGTTTTCGTCTCCGTAGTTTTCATTTTCGATCGATTCGTCGTATTTTCTCGCTTCTTCCTTAGGATTGTCGATTTCGAAGTGTGTCGCTCGTGACGGACTTCATAACGGTCGTATCTAACTATTAGATCAAGCCTAGGAGTCTTAGGAATCGATCCCGGGGCCCCGCGCTCCGTATCGGTACTTTTCTGTGCTCATTAGCCGGTGTAAGAAGGGCCACCGACCGACTAGATGACGATCCAGTCGGTCGGCAATCCTTCTTGGACCGACTAGTTTGCTTTCTAAATTTCTCAGGAGTTACTGTTTACTCTTAGTCGGTCTAAGAACGTTCATCGACCGACTAGTTGCCAAACTAGTCGGTCAGTACTTGTTCATGGACCGACTAACTCTAGAATCCTAATTTCACCTGCAGCTACTGTTTACACTTAGTCGGTCTGCGTTGGTCGACCGACCGACTAGTTGTCAAACTAGTCGGTCAGTGGTTGTTCTTTGACCGACTAACTAGTGCTGTAAACCCTAGTTTTGCCCTAGCCGCCAGCCTAGCCTATAAATACCCAACCCAAACGTTTTCTTCCCCTCCAACTCGACCCTAAACCCTAAAATCGCCCCCATTGATCCCCCACCTTCCTCCAAGCTCCATTTCTCCATTCCAAGCCCTAGAATCATCATCCAATCCATCCATTCACTCCATCTACCCCTCATCTTCCCCAAATCTCCATCAAAACCCATCAAAATACCCAAATCCCCCAAAACCCTAGTTTCCCCAAACTTCTCCAATCTCTTCCAGATTTGATCCTAGGGTTCCCCGGAGTGTTCCTTCCGTCTCCTCTCGGTAAGAAATCGATCTACCGTTGTTTTCTTAACTTATCTATATCTTTATGAAACCCTAATTAATTTCATGTGTTTGGTGTTTGTTTCCCCCTAAACAGCGATTTCCTCGTAGATAGCATCCGTGTGACGAGGTTGATCGTCATCCCCGGTGCTAGGCAAGTGAAACTTGCCACTTAGGGTTTAGGCCATGTTTTAGGCCATTTGCATGTTGTAGGCGTAAAAGAGGCTAGGCGACGAAATGAAACTCGCCTAGGCGCAAATTGGGGAATTAGCTTGACAACGAAGCTAATTCCGACTATTAGCATGTTGCACAATTACCATGTCATGTTTACTTTCAATTAACGGTACGCGAATATGTTCATGTCATTGCATTTTGCCTGTCACGTTTAATTTAAATTAACGGTACGCAAACATCTGTTCATGTCTTTGCCTAGTGATTATTCATCGTGATTGCGTAGCGCACGCTACAATATTATATTCCTGGCTCGTGTTCCAGAAGCGAGCTTAGTGAGTTGGAAACCCCAACGCTCGACACATATGGGTGGGGTAAGAGATAAGCGGCCTGAGCCCCGAGTTGGCCTGATCCGCCACTCCGGCCAGCAGGTGGACTCTCTAGTGCACAAGTGATTAATAGTGATAGAGATAAGCGGCCTGAGCCACGAGCTGGCGAGCAGGTGGACTCTCTATGCACTAAGTGTTTACCCGTGACAAGTGATTAATAGTGGTAGAGATAAGCGGCCTGAGCCACGAGCTGGCCAGCAGGTGGACTCTCTATGCACTAAGTGATAAGTGATAAGTGATAAGTGTTAAATGATAAGTGATTAGTGATTTGGTAGCTTTTGCTACATTGTGCATGCTTGCTTCTCTTTTTAAACTGTTGCATCATGCTTAACTGTCATGTCATTACTTAATACTATAACTGCTAGGTTGCTAGATGCCTCACTTTCAGTTTCCTTGCCCAAGTCTTTTAGACTTGCTGACATGTGCCCCTTTACTCTTTTGGGTGACACATGTTAGATCCTGAGCCCGAGTACCTCGTTGAGGACGAGGTGTTTGCTGACGCCGAGCCCGAGCTTGTGTTTGACGGGGAGTACGTGGACACTGGGGACCAGTCCTAGTGTCTCCGTTGCGTATTATTTTGTTAGACAGTTGTTTGTTATTGGTGTGTGGCACCCATACCTTGTTATGTTGTTGCTTTTGTTGGCCTTGTTCTGGGCCTTTAGACTCTTTTCTTTTAGCCTGGTGGCTTTTCTGGATGTTGAACATATTTGTGATGTTGGACAATATTTGTGAGATGTGAATTTTATTTCAGTCTCTCCTTGTGTTATTATTGCTATTCTGTTGTGATTACAGGGACCTGTTTATGTATTGTGGACGCTTATCGGGTTTGGGGCTTCACAGCTCCACTCTCGTGCGGACCTTTTCACGTCTCGCCTCCATTTTAGGGAAGCGGGTCGTGACAGGTTTTAGTGGTGGCCCATGCAGGTCCTTCTGTAACTGCGATTTTTGGAATAGCGATAATAATATTAGAATGTCCAATAAATTGAGTTCGACGTCCGAGTCATAAGCTATGAGTCTAATCTGATTTGTTTTCCGTGTCACTAGATGGCAGGAAGACGTTTCACCCGTGGTGGGGGCAGTGGTGCGCTCCCTCATGATGAGGAGCCTGAGCGGGAACCCACCAGCGGTGAGATGATGCGGATGATGATCCAGATGATGCAAGTGCAGCAGGGCGTGCTTTTGCAAGTCCAGAATGCTCCACCTGCTCGAGCTGCCCGGGCTCTTCCGGATGCCCCTCGCTCTGAGCCAGGAGCGAAGCAATTTCGGGAGCTGGGTCCCGCATATTTTGATGGTTCTGAGGGTCCTCTGGCGGCCGATGAGTGGATTCGGAACGTCGAGGACAATCTGAAGATGGCCAAGATCACCCCGGCTGGATGGGTTGATTTGGCGAAGAGGCAGCTGAAGGATAACGCCAGGAATTGGTGGGATGCTGAAGAGAAGTTGTTGGTGGAGCCGATAGCTTGGGCTACCTTCAAAGCCAGATTTGAGGGTGAGTTCTTCCCGAAGGCTGCCAAGGAGGAGATGCTGCAGCGTTTTATCGATCTGAAGCAGGGGAACTCGTCGGTGGACATGTACCACCAGGAGTTCATGAGGCTTAGTCGGTTTGCGCCGAAGATGGTGCAGGACGCTGAGGAGAGAGCTCAGAGGTTCCTGCAGGGGCTTGCTTCGGAGCTCCAGAGCTTTGTGACCTCCTCTGACCGGGAATCTTATCAGAAGGTTCTAGTAGCTGCCAAGAGGCAGGAGCTGCTCGTGAACCAGAGGAGAGGATCTGTGGTTGGTGCTGGGAAGAGGCCTGTGGAACAGGCGAGAGCTGTGGTTAGGCCTGGATTCAGGCCGAACCAGCCTGTTCATTTTAAGAGGCCAGTAGGGCCTGCTCGGAGGACTTGCCATTTTTGTGGCAAGGAGGGCCATGTCAAGGAATCGTGTAGGAGGTTCTTGGGGCAATGTATCGCCTGCGGAGATCCTGCCCATGCTCTCAGGGAGTGCCCGAGGTTGAAGCAGCCTTGGAAGGCACCTATTGCTGCCCAGCCGTTGCAGCAGCGAGCGTCTGTTCCTGCTGGACGTGGAGCAGCTCTTGTTCCGCAGAGGCAGGCTTTTCAGCAGGCTGCTCCGCCGAGGAGGCAGGCTTTTCTGATGACCGCTGCGGAGAGCGAAGCTGTGGATGAGGTTATCGCAGGTAATCCTCATTCTAGCTATTACTTTCTTATTTGGTCTTGATTGCTAGATTATGTTGTTTGCTTGAACTAGGTTGTTTGCTAGATTAGGGTTTGATTGTTAATTGCTTGATTAGGTGTGATTTTGGTGTGCACATTTCCTGCACGAGTCCTCTTTGACTCTGGTGCATCGATGTGCATTATTTCTCGGAGCTTCGTGGAGAGGCATTCCTTGTCGACGTCCCCTCTCCCCAAGAGTTGGAATATCGTTACAGGGAATGGCGTGGTCTCGGTGCATCGTGGTTGCAATTCTTGCTCGTTGGTGGTCTGTGGACATGAGCTTTTCGCTGATTTCATTGTCCACGACATCATCAACTATGATGCAGTTCTTGGGATGGATTGGCTAGCGAGCTTCTATGCTACGATCGACTGCAGGAGAAAGAAGGTGGTGTTCGAGATTCCCAGACATCCAGTATTTGAGTTCAGTCGTGGTAGCAGTTCGCTTGGTCCTGTCAGATTTCGGGCCAGGCCGGTGGAGGCTGTGGCTATGCAGATGGAGCTGGAGTGGCCAGCTGTGGTGCGAGATTTTGGCGACGTCTTCCCCGAGGAGATGTCTGGTTTGCCGCCTGATCGAGCTTTGGAATTTTCTATCGATCTTGTTCCAGGTGCGCAGCCGATTTCGAAGGCGCCGTATCGTATGGCACCTGCAGAGTTGGAAGAGTTACGGAAGCAGTTGGATGAGCTTTTGCAGAAGGGTTATATTAATCCTAGTGTGTCTCCGTGGGGAGCACCGGTGTTGTTGGTTAAGAAGAAGGATGGTTCGCGTCGCATGTGCGTGGACTATCGGGAGTTGAATGCGGTGACCATTAAGAATAAATACCCGTTGCCTCGCATCGATGATATCTTCGATCAGCTTGGAGGTTCGAGGGTGTTTTCTAAATTGGATTTGAGGAGTGGTTACCATCAGTTGAAGGTTCAGAAGGGAGATGTTCCGAAGACAGCGTTTAGGACGAAGTATGGACACTATGAGTTCGTGGTTATGCCATTTGGCGTAACTAACGCGCCCGCAGTTTTCATGAATCTGATGAACCTGATTTTCTACGACTTTTTGGATAAGTTTGTCGTTATCTTTATTGACGACATTCTGATCTATTCAAAGTCAGAGGAAGAGCATGCCTCGCACTTGAGGACGGTGTTGGAGATTTTGAGGAAGCATCGGTTGTATGCTAAGTTTTCGAAGTGCGAGTTTTGGCTGGATCGAGTTGCTTTTCTGGGGCATGTGGTGTCTGGAGGTGGTATTTCTGTGGATCCCGAGAAGATTAGGGCCATCAGGGAGTGGCCTGTTCCGTCGTCGGCGTCTGAGATTCGGAGTTTTCTTGGGCTTGCTGGTTATTATCGGCGATTCATTAAGGACTTTTCTCGTATTGCTGAGCCGATGACCAGGTTGACGCGGAAGGAGGTTGCTTTTGTTTGGTCGGGTGATTGTGAGAGTGCTTTTGGTATTCTGAAGGAGAGGTTGACGACTGCCCCTATTCTTGTTGTGCCTGATCGCAGCGGTGGATTTGAGATCTTTTGCGATGCTTCTGGCAAGGGTCTCGGTTGTGTGTTGCATCAGCATGGGCATGTTGTGGCGTATGCGTCTCGTCAGCTTAAGGTTCATGAGAAGAATTATCCGACGCATGATTTGGAGTTGGCTGCCGTTGTGTTTGCTCTTAAGATTTGGAGGCACTTCTTGCTGAGTGAGAAAGTGAAGATTTTCACCGATCACAAAAGCTTGAAGTATATTTTCACTCAGAAGGAGCTCAACATGCGACAGCGTCGATGGTTGGAGCTTATGGCGGATTATGATATTGATTTGCAGTATCACCCTGGCAAGGTGAATGTGGTTCCAGATGCTTTGAGTAGGCTGCCAGCGGTGATGATTTTGACCTCGCAGTGGAGATTGCAGCAGGATTTTTGCGAGTCTGGAGTGGAAATTGTTCTTCCTGGGGAGGCTTCTACGTTGATGTACATGCAGGTACAGTCGACGATCGTGGATCGGATTAAGGCTGGCCAGGCTGAGGATCCGAAGCTGGTGAGGATTCGGGTGCAGGTGGAAGCCGGTCTGCGGACTGACTTTTTGATTCATGAGGATGGCTCGCTGAGGTTCGGAGCCAGGCTGTGTGTGCCAGCTGGGGATATCAGAGAGGAATTGATGGTGGAGGCACACAGTTCGCCATATTCTGTGCATCCTGGTGGCACCAAGATGTACCAGGATCTTCGTCTGAATTATTGGTGGCATGGTATGAAGAGGAGCGTGGCTCGGAGTGTAGCCAAGTGCTTGGTTTGCCAGCAAGTGAAGGCGGAGCATCAGCGTTCGGCCGGGTTGCTACAACCGCTTCCGATTCCGGAGTGGAAGTGGCAACACATCACTATGGATTTCGTGACTGGACTACCTCGGAGTCCGAAGCAGAATGACGCGATTTGGGTGATCGTAGATCGATTGACCAAATCTGCGCACTTTATTCCGTTCCGAGTGGGACAGTCCACTGAGGCGCTAGCGAGGAGATATATGGAGGTAAAATTCTTTTTACTCTCCGTTTTATTTCCTTTTCTTAGTTTGGATAGTGATGTAACGTGAATCGTGCAGGAGGTTGTGCGACTTCACGGAGTCCCCGTGAGTATCGTGTCTGACAGAGACACGAGGTTCACATCTCAGTTCTGACAGAGTTTGCAGAAGAGCTTGGGTACGCGTCTGAGTTTCAGCACGGCGTACCATCCGCAGACGGATGGCCAGTCCGAGAGGACGATTCAGATTTTGGAAGACATGCTGAGGGCGTGCATGTTGGATTTCAAGGGTTCGTGGGAGGACCATCTACACTTGGTGGAGTTCTCTTACAACAACAGCTTCCAGGCGAGTATTGGCATGGCGCCTTTCGCCGCTCTTTATGGGAGGAAATGTCGATCGCCATTGAGTTGGGATGACGTTGGTGATCGGGAGTTGTTGGGACCTGAGATGATCGTGGAGGCCGTGGATATCGTCAGGAATATTCGGGAGAGGTTGAGAATTGCTCAGGACCGTTTTAAGCATTGGGCGGATGCTAAACGTCGTCCTTTGGAGTTTCAGCCGGGTGACCATGTGTTCTTGAAGGTTTCCCCGAATCGTGGTGTGATTCGTTTTGGGAAGCGTGGAAAGTTGAGCCCGCGATACATTGGACCGTTTGACGTTTTGGAGAGGGTTGGCGAGGTAGCTTATCGCTTGGCCTTGCCGCCGTCTTTGGAAGGAGTTCACAATGTTTTCCATGTGTCGCAGCTTCGTCGATACATTAGCGATCCGTCTCATGCGGTGGATTTTTCGGAGATTACCGTTCGCCCCGATATGACGTATGACCAGCATCCCGTGCAGATTCTGGACAGGCGTCAGAAATCGCTTCGGAACAAGATTGTCAATCTTGTGAGGGTGATGTGGCGACACGGCTCGCCTGGAGAGTCTACTTGGGAGAATGAGGATGAGATGCGAGAGCGTTTTCCACTTTTGTTTCCGGACTCGTGAGTTTTGGAAATTCCGAGGACGGAATTTTTCTTAAGTTGGGGAGGATGTAACGACTGCTTTTCATGTATCTGGATTTTATATATTATAATATATGTTTTGGTGGATTTTCTCCTCTTGTGTGGTTTTCGTCTCCGTAGTTTTCATTTTCGATCGATTCGTCGTATTTTCTCGCTTCTTCCTTAGGATTGTCGATTTCGAAGTGTGTCGCTCGTGACGGACTTCATAACGGTCGTATCTAACTATTAGATCAAGCCTAGGAGTCTTAGGAATCGATCCCGGGGCCCCGCGCTCCGTATCGGTACTTTTCTGTGCTCATTAGCCGATGTAAGAAGGGCCACCGACCGACTAGATGACGATCCAGTCGGTCGGCAATCCTTCTTGGACCGACTAGTTTGCTTTCTAAATTTCTCAGGAGTTACTGTTTACTCTTAGTCGGTCTAAGAACGTTCATCGACCGACTAGTTGCCAAACTAGTCGGTCAGTACTTGTTCATGGACCGACTAACTCTAGAATCCTAATTTCACCTGCAGCTACTGTTTACACTTAGTCGGTCTGCGTTGGTCGACTGACCGACTAGTTGTCAAACTAGTCGGTCAGTGGTTGTTCTTTGACCGACTAACTAGTGCTGTAAACCCTAGTTTTGCCCTAGCCGCCAGCCTAGCCTATAAATACCCAACCCAAACGTTTTCTTCCCCTCCAACTCGACCCTAAACCCTAAAATCGCCCCCATTGATCCCCCACCTTCCTCCAAGCTCCATTTCTCCATTCCAAGCCCTAGAATCATCATCCAATCCATCCATTCACTCCATCTACCCCTCATCTTCCCCAAATCTCCATCAAAACCCATCAAAATACCCAAATCCCCCAAAACCCTAGTTTCCCCAAACTTCTCCAATCTCTTCCAGATTTGATCCTAGGGTTCCCCGGAGTGTTCCTTCCGTCTCCTCTCGGTAAGAAATCGATCTACCGTTGTTTTCTTAACTTATCTATATCTTTATGAAACCCTAATTAATTTCATGTGTTTGGTGTTTGTTTCCCCCTAAACAGCGATTTCCTCGTAGATAGCATCCGTGTGACGAGGTTGATCGTCATCCCCGGTGCTAGGCAAGTGAAACTTGCCACTTAGGGTTTAGGCCATGTTTTAGGCCATTTGCATGTTGTAGGCGTAAAAGAGGCTAGGCGACGAAATGAAACTCGCCTAGGCGCAAATTGGGGAATTAGCTTGACAACGAAGCTAATTCCGACTATTAGCATGTTGCACAATTACCATGTCATGTTTACTTTCAATTAACGGTACGCGAATATGTTCATGTCATTGCATTTTGCCTGTCACGTTTAATTTAAATTAACGGTACGCAAACATCTGTTCATGTCTTTGCCTAGTGATTATTCATCGTGATTGCGTAGCGCACGCTACAATATTATATTCCTGGCTCGTGTTCCAGAAGCGAGCTTAGTGAGTTGGAAACCCCAACGCTCGACACATATGGGTGGGGTAAGAGATAAGCGGCCTGAGCCCCGAGTTGGCCTGATCCGCCACTCCGGCCAGCAGGTGGACTCTCTAGTGCACAAGTGATTAATAGTGATAGAGATAAGCGGCCTGAGCCACGAGCTGGCCAGCAGGTGGACTCTCTATGCACTAAGTGTTTACCAGTGACAAGTGATTAATAGTGGTAGAGATAAGCGGCCTGAGCCACGAGCTGGCCAGCAGGTGGACTCTCTATGCACTAAGTGATAAGTGATAAGTGATAAGTGATAAGTGATAAGTGATAAGTGTTAAATGATAAGTGATTAGTGATTTGGTAGCTTTTGCTACATTGTGCATGCTTGCTTCTCTTTTTAAACTGTTGCATCATGCTTAACTGTCATGTCATTACTTAATACTATAACTGCTAGGTTGCTAGATGCCTCACTTTCAGTTTCCTTACCCAAGTCTTTTAGACTTGCTGACATGTGCCCCTTTACTCTTTTGGGTGACACATGTTAGATCCTGAGCCCGAGTACCTCGTTGAGGACGAGGTGTTTGCTGACGCCGAGCCCGAGCTTGTGTTTGACGGGGAGTACGTGGACACTGGGGACCAGTCCTAGTGTCTCCGTTGCGTATTATTTTGTTAGACAGTTGTTTGTTATTGGTGCGTGGCACCCATACCTTGTTATGTTGTTGCTTTTGTTGGCCTTGTTCTGGGCCTTTAGACTCTTTTCTTTTAGCCTGGTGGCTTTTCTGGATGTTGAACATATTTGTGATGTTGGACAATATTTGTGAGATGTGAATTTTATTTCAGTCTCTCCTTGTGTTATTATTGCTATTCTGTTGTGGTTACAGGGACCTGTTTATGTATTGTGGACGCTTATCGGGTTTGGGGCTTCACAGCTCCACTCTCGTGCGGACCTTTTCACGTCTCGCCTCCATTTTAGGGAAGCGGGTCGTGACAGACGTGCGAGGGGGCGTCGCAGCCGGGGGTGCAGCGGATCAGGGAAAGATGGTCATGGTTATCCGTTGCACCGAGAGACATTGAGTCCTCCCGACGCAGGTTGGATAGGATCAACATCCGGGAGATTCGCGTGCGGTTTGTGCGACCACCCTATGAGGTGCGGGTTCCCGGGTCGGGGGAAGCGGTGAGCTCACCGGGGAATGATGAGGTCGGGGTCTATGTCCGGTCCTTTGAGTTGGGGCTCCGCTTTCCGATCCACCCGTATTTGTTTCATTTGCTGAATTTCCTGGAGCTGCCGATATTCGCCTTAGCGCCCCGTTCCTGGGGCCTGTTAGTGGGGTTTGTCGTTTTGTGTCTCGCTTGCTCCTTGAGTCCCTCCTTGGCGTTGTTTCAGCATTTCTTCGTGGTTCAGAAGTGGGGGGTGTATCATCGCGTTTGCGCCAGGAGAGGGCGAGAACTCATCCTTGAGGTGCCTGATGATGTCGGCGATTGGATGAGGGAGTTCGTCTTCGTGACGGTGCCAAGTGACGTGGCGCTGACGTCGAATTGGGGGGCGCGGAATCCCTTCGTGAATGAAGGGGTGGAGCTGACTGGGGAGGATATTGCCAAAGCTCAGATTTTGAGGGAGCTGCCCGAGGCGTGTCGTCATTGGGCGAGTCTAACGCAAAGCAGTCGGCTCGCCCAGGACTTTTGGGCCCTAGGTATCTTTGACGTTTTGTTAACTTTGGGCTAGGCTCGCCCTGATGGTCTTTCTTTTCCTTTCAGGCGAAGACCCGATGAGGGAGCCGGAGGTGGTGTCTGGTTCGGCCGGTGCCCCGACCTCGGGGGGTACTGATCCTCACGGGAAAGGCAAGGGGGCGGATAGTGAGGCGGGATCCCCGGACCGTGGGGGCGGGGCCCCCGGGGGGAGAGATTGCACCCAGGACGGACGTCAGTCGGACGAGACCGCTCCGCCGGTGGGTCCAGCGAGGATCGTCCCGAGGGCGTGCCCGAGGGAGGGGCCCGACCCTCCGTCCCCCCGCGGGTATCCGAGGTGGTTGCGCCCCGCCGGGCGCATGTGGTTCAGAAGTGGCCATACGGGATCCTTTTGCGGGAAATGGGGGCGTCGTCGAGTCAAGCCTGTAAGGGCGCTCTCATTCGTTTTAAGAGGACCCGAGAAGAGGTCGAGGTGTACCCTGATGACCATCTCCACAAGTTTCCCTTTCGAGTCAGCCGCGACGAGTCGATATTCGAAGATGCGGGAGTGGCGGCGCGGCTCGCCGAGTATTGCGGGTTGCCGCGCGATCGTGAGTCGTTGACTCGCGTGGGGGCGGAGCGGCTGTGTGGCTCGGCTATATGGCACGTCGTACAGGTAAGCTGGTTTTCTTTACTCGCACGCCGGCCTTGTGTGCCCGTGTCTCACTGATTCAAGGTTTAAGCAGATGCTTACGAACGTGCTAGCCCTGCGGGGCCGTCCCGCCATGGTCGCCACCCGGGTGGCCCTGCGTGAAGCGAAGGAGAACCTTGGCGAGGTCAAGGAGAAGCTGAGGGACACGGAGGCGGAGCTGGAGAGGGTTAGGGCGGCCTGCGGCGTGGAGAAGGGGCGGGCTGCGTACTTTGATTTGTCCAAAGCGGCGGTCGAGAAGCAGCTTCAAGAAATAACGCGAGAGAGGGATGATATTCGGGTGAAATATACCTCGGAAGTTGCCAGCAAGGAGTCTGTGATCGGGTTGCAGAGGCAGCAGATTGAGGACCTAAAGGTCGCTCTGGCGGCCGAGAAGAGGGAGAAGGGTCTAGCGGTGCGGCGACTGGAGGATAAGCGGGACGCTGAGGGCAAGCTGGTCGAAGCCGCTATCCGCCGGTATCATGACGAGCATGTTGTGCCGATGCTGCAGGAGGCTAAGGAGGCGGCGATTCGGCAAGTGGTCAAGGATGTGAGGGAGCAGTCGGTCGAGAAGCGGCGCCGCTAGAAGCGTGGGTTCGGGGAGGGCCGTAACTTCTCGTGATGGGGTTATGAGCAATGTGTTGTTGTAGTGGGTGGAGAGTCAAAGGTTCCATGTAAGGGTTAGCGGTTTGAGTAAATAAATTTTGATTGTTTTGTGCCAAACTGTATCCGTGTAAGGTTAGCCCGTAGAATATACGATTTGTGGGGATGTGATTGCCCCCAACTTCGCTCTGCCGGGGATTCCGGTAGAGGGGAGTTGAGATGAGTCACGGTCTCTGTTCGTTTGCTTGGGCGCCCGTGCCAAGTGTTGGAATTGAGATGGGTTCCCGTGACGGCCGGGCCGAAGGAGAGCGGAAATGGCAATGATGCGAGGGAAGCTCCTGCTTTGGCCGTACTGACGGGTGTTAGACCAAATATTGGGTCCAACTCTGAGGGTGTTTTGGCCGGACTGATGGAGGACGGACCAAATCTTGGATCTGGCGTTGGTTCCATGATTTGGCCGGACTGTCGGAGGCCGGATCTAATCTTGGATCTGGCGTTGGTTCCATGATTTGGCCGGACTGTCGGAGGCCGGATCCAATCTTGGGTATGGCGTTGGTTCCATGATTTGGCCGGACTGTCGGAGGCCGGACCAAATCTTGGCTCTAGCGGCGATATCGTGGGGTAATTTCAAAAGAGGGTAATCATTTCGTAGGGATTTGGGCGGGATTTGTTGGCGGTCGTCTGACTTGACGTCATCCTGGCGAATCGACGGCGGGCGGGAACCGAGGTGGCCCGACCACTGTGGTTACGACACGTGGCGCAACTGACGGTTTTGACGGGACGCGAAGCGGCAGAACACGTGGGTTGGTGATGGACAGGACCCAGATTGGTGACGCGTGTCGTTGGTTCGACGGTCACGATGCCGATGTTTTACGGGACCGCTTTAGAGATATATAGCCTGTGGGGGGGTAAAAAAGGTTGAATGTCGAGGAGCTAGGGTTTGTAAGAGGTTTAAGAATCCTTTCCAGAGCCGTTCTCGTAGGAGCGGTCGGCGGAGCAAAGCGAGAGTCCGAGGCGACAGCACCCGTTAGGTAAGACGCCCATTTGACTAATGTCTTCCACGATGTCTCCAATTCTGGGTCAGGGTTCTGGGGGAGTTGGGGAGGGAAGTTCAGCCGCGGAGACCGGAGGGGTGCCCGTCGAGATTGCGGGAGTGAAGTCGGTGCTGAGGAAATCCATTGGGGAGATCTTCGCGAAGTACGTCAGGCCGCCATACTCGGTTCGTGAACCGGAGCCGCAGGAAAGGGTGTGTTTTGCGGGGGACCGGGAGGTTGGAGTGTACGTCTCTTCATTTGAGCAGGGTTTGCGCTTTCCCCCTCATCCGTTCGTGCTGGAAGTGTTGAACTTCCTGGAACTGCCGCTGTATCGTCTGATGCCCAATGCCATCAGTGCCATTGTGGGGTTCCTAGTGCTGTGTGTAAGCAATCATGTTAATCCGTCCCTGTCCTTATTTCGCCACTTCTTCTTGGTCAAGAGGTATGGATCGTGCTACTATTTATCCGCGAAGAGGACGCATCCGCTCATCAAAGGGTTGCCTGGCAAAATTAAATTGTGGCGCCAACAGTATGTGTTTGTGGAGGTGCCGGAGGAAGTGCTGATAAGGGCTGATTGGGCCGAGCTGAATCCCGAGGCGAGAGAGGTGGTGGAATTGGGGGACGAGGAGAAGTTGGTGGCCCAGACTTTAATGGCTATACCAGCAGAGGGCTGAAATTATCGGATGTTATCTCGGCCTGAGATGATAACGGCCTATATATGGCCCGAAGGTACAGAAGATTTGGGTGTTCCTGCGCCTGATATGCTTACGCTGAACTTTCTCTCTTTGGCAGGTGGCACGATGAGTCTATCCCTTGAGGAAATGATGCGGAGGGCCGCGGATCAGGCGGGGCGATCGACGACGAGAGGTGGCCCTAAGAGGGCGCGAGCGGAAGGAGGGGCCGGGAGCTCGACTAGGGTGCCGGCGTCAACGAAGAGGAGGAAGAGGTCGACAGGGGATGGCGCGGCGGACCCCATCATCGACCTGGAGGGCGACGAAGAAGGGTCGACAGGGGGAGGGGGGGAACTGCCCCGAACGACTTCGCCTAGCCCCGTGGCGCCGGCAGGGGGTGAGGGGGCGGATCCCAGCGGTCAGTCGCATGGGGTCGAGGCGTCGAGCGGCCCGACCGGATCAGGAGGATGGGACCATTGGCCTTATGGTTGTCCCATGTTTGGTCTCGAGAGGCCGACAACCGACCCCCACTTTGAGGCCGCCCTGGCCAAGTTTAAGGCCAAGAGGGCCGATGTCGAGGGCTGTCCCGACGGGGCGCTTCATCGAGCGCGGTACAAAGTGGCGAACAATGAGTCCGTGTTTGAGGATGGTAGCGTGGCGGCGAGGCTGGCGGAAAACATCTTCCTGCCTCGCGACAAGGTGGCGCTGGAAGCGGTGGAGCCTGAGGGTCTGTGCGGGACCGCAGTGATGCATGTCGTCCAGGTATGTTATGTAAGACGGGTGATGTCTTTCGGCGGGTTTTAGCTTTCGCCCTAAATGGGTCTATTTTTTGGTGTTTCTTTACGCAGATCCTCAACTTGATGCTCGGGCTGATGCGGCACGTGCCGGCCATACACAAGGCCGAAGGCGCCGTGGCTAGGATGGTCGCCGAGGTCGCTGCCGTTCGTAAGAGAGCCGGCGAGGACCTGGAGAAGGAGAGGGAGCGGGGCGACCGATATGAGGCTGAAGTTGAGCGCCTGAAGACCGTCGTGACCGAGGCTGGAGAGAGAGCGAAGGAGCTGGAGGGGGCCCTTCGGAGGGAGGAGGCTCGTGTGGAGGATTTTGCTGCGCGTGCCAAGGCCGCCGAAGAGGAGTTGGCCCGTAGGGTCGAGGAATTCCGGACGTATCAGGAGACAACCGTCGTCCCCGCCCTTACAAATTCGATGGTCGAGGGCATAAGGAAGGGCCGCGTGGAGGGGTGGGATGACTGCCTTGCGCGGATGAAGGAGAAGGCGGCTGGCCTGGTCCCGCCAATAGAGGTCGATCTTGACGGGCTCGTCGCAAGCGGCGGCGGGGAGGGGGATGGAGACGAGAAGGGTGAGGAGCAAGAGGACGAGGATGGTGACGAGCCAGAGGGCGGCGGGGCGGCTGGGGATTCTATGGAGGGAGAGGGCATCGTGATTGGTGGGGGCGCCAAGTAGTTTTGTGTAGGCCCCCCCCCTTGTGTATGTTTAAAAATGAAAGTAGGGATTCGCATGACTCGCCCCCGCCTCTTTTGGGCTTTCCGCCTGTGTATGCATAAATTTACTTCTTAGATTTACGCCTTGGTGCGGCCGTTTCTATGTTGGCGTAGGCTGAATCGTGTCGAGTCCCTTTATTTCGCGTATGGCGCCCGAGAGATTTGACAGCGGGGTCGCCTCCCTTTGCGTAGGTTGTTCGGGTTTAGGTCTATTCGAGTTATGACCAGCGGTAAACCGGGACTTGTCTTTGGCCTTTTCATCGGCTACGATCGAAAATTTAATAAAACGGGGGCTTTCTATAGGCGTAACGTTGAATTGGCACGAAGGCGTAACATTGTATCGGCCCATAGGCGTAACATCGTATCGGCCCGTAGGCGTAACATTGTAGGCGTGACCGTGTGTCGATCTAGGTAAGTGGACGTTCTTTTCGCAGTTGATCCGCCTCTCTGGCGTCGCGCCCCTGACAAGGTGGGGTGGCGGGATTCAGAGAGTTCCCCCTTGGCGTAGGGGTGATGATCGCGTCGGAGCCCGGCAGTGGCTTTGGCCCTCGTTCCCAGAATTGGGGGGGAGAGGGAGTCCTTGGTGGTTGTTCTATCCCATGGGGCCCTGTTGCTCCCCTCGATTGGAGGCTCCGCGTGGTAGGCGCGAAGGGATGCGGGTTGTATCCCCTCCGTGCGTCCCCCCGGTGTTAACGGTTCAGGGGAGGCCGATGAGTGGAAGGGGTGGCGCTGGCGGCTGCCGGGGGGGTCCTGTGAGGTGATTTGGCAGGTCCGTCCCATCCATCGGGTTACCAGCCAGCCGCTCCTGCGTACCCCGGGAGCTCGTGGAGAGGCATGGTGTGCCCACGGAGCGCCCGGTCTCCTGCCTTAAGTTGTCCAAAAGAAGGAGGGGAGCAGCAGGCTGGGTAGCCGTTGTGTAAGCAGGATATCCGGTTGGTGGATCGTCTATCTTTGCGGTCGGCGAAGCTTGCGTCTTCTGCGCATTTCAAGGGAGGGAGGGTGGTAAAAATGACGAGTTTTTCTCCGCATCCTTTCCTTTGCCTTTCTCCCCCTCTTCCATGAAGCTGAGGAGAGGGGGGATTTATAATGGTGAGCGTCTGCGCTCATTTATTCTTCCTTGATGGGTGATGTGACCCCGATGGGTGACAGGTGATGTGACCCCTCAGGCATGCCTGGCATTTGTCATTGGCGCTCGTCCCGAGGGTCCTGCTTGAGTTGGACAAGTCGTTTCGGGCGTCGGCTTTATGGGGGTCTAGCGTTACTCCTCGGGGATGGCTTTTCGTAGGGGTGGCCTTAATTCGCGGACCGCGAGTAGGTTCCCGAGGTTTGAGGAGAAGGGTGACGGGCCCTTTCGGGGGAGGGAGGGCATCGGTCCGTTTCCTACCCCGCCTATGGCGCTCTGGTTTGGGTGGCTAAGCTCAGTGAACTTGCCCCGGAGGTCTTCTTGGGGGGGGAGCGAGTGTGCAGCTCGGCCCGTGCCCCTCCGGTTTGGGTGGCGAGGACTGGTCCTGCCCCGGAGTCTTTTAGAGGGGGGGTATAGGGCCGTCGCCTCCCTGCAGCCTCTATAGTCGGACGGGTATTGGGACGTCGCCTACCCCGCATATGGCGCTCCGGTTTGGGTGGCCAAGCTCAGTGAACTTGCCCCGGAGGTCTTCTTGGTGTAATGCCCTACCAGCTACTGCACAAGTACTAGAGGGGGGGTGAATAGTACTTTAAAATAATAAGGAGTATAATTCCAAATTAAATTGCAATCAACTACCAAATCAATTTGCGGAAGCTTAAATTGAACGACGACAACGAAATTGACAATGCTAACAAACGATGTTAATGGGTTCGGATCCACCCAAGTCTCCCCGACTTGTTCCCGGTGATCCTACGTCCCAACCACCCGGATCCCCTCCGGATACTTGAGTTAGAAACCCTAACTCAAGATTTCCACTATGAATATCTTGTGAAAAACCTTCACAAGATCAAATCATACATGCAATGGCAAAGTGAATCCCACAACCCGGGATCACAAACTTCTCTCACAACCGAGAGAACCAATAAGCAATATAAAAGAGTTTATATGAAATAAACAAGCTTACCACAAAATCCTATACCTTGAGTTTTTCTTACCCAATAGGTGGAATGAAGGATTTGAGGAAGATGAAGTTACCAAACCCTAGCACCAAGGAAATGAGCAGCAAAGGGTGCCTAGGGATGATTTGGAAACTTGAATCAAGCAATAGCTTGAAGAGCTCACCAAGAACAAGCTTCTCTCTAGATCTAGAAATGAGAGAGAATGGGTTTCTTGTGAGGAAGAGAGCTTTAGATTTGAGGGAGAATAGCTATCTCTTTAGAACTCAATGAATCTCTTAATGGCAGCTCTATTGAAGATAGAAATGACCTAGGTTCGTATTTATAGGGTCCCATAAAAACAAGTTAGGTCATTCACCAACGGATAGAAATCTGTGAGACTTAGTCGGTCAAAGAACAGTCACTGACCGACTAGATCATCAACTAGTCGGTCAGTCACAAAGCATGGACCGACTAAGAGCAGATCTGAGAAGAGATAGAATTTCAGACCTAGAAAACTAGTCGGTCCAAGAAGACTATCTGACCGACTAGTTTCACAACTAGTCGGTCATCCAATGAACGTAGACCGACTAAGAGGCAAAACAACTTAGTCTGAAGGCAAGTTGACTTAGTCGGTCCAAGAACAAAAGTTGACCGACTAGATTGTCAACTAGTCGGTCACCAAACGTTCTTAGACCGACTAACGGTAAACAGTAGCTTAGGAGAAATTTAGAGTGAACAGTAAGTCACAACTAGTCGGTCAAAGAAGCATCACTGACCGACTAGTTCACAAACTAGTCGGTCGGTGAGTCAACGTAGACCGACTAACTGTAAACAGTAAAGTCCAAGAAATTAAGGAATCAAACTAGTCGGTCCAAGAACAGTTGCCGACCGACTAGATCACCATCTAGTCGGTCAGTACTTGTTCTTGTACCAACTAACATGCACAACAAAGTCCGAATCGAAGCGCGACGCTTCGAGGAAGATAGAATGAATTTGTGCAAGAATCCTAGAGCTACGAAATGAGCGTAATGAAGATAGAAACGTAAGATATACTCAAGGCTTAACATTCTATCAATCGAAACTAAAAGACTATAAATAAAACCTTAATAAACGGTCTTTGAGAGCTTCGATTGAATCTTTATAACTTCCAAAGCGCTACAGGAGCTTCAACGAAGCTTTAGGCTTGAATACGAGCTTTTGGAAGTGTTGAGATGTCGCTTTGAATATTCTCGTGAAATTGGCGACGATCTCCAATACTGCGCTCACAAATTGTTAGTTCATGAATTATTTATGTTTGCTCATCATCAAAACCAAATCCGGGGAGTCCAATATTCAACATTCTCCCCCTTTTTGGTGATGACAAACCAACATAAATAATAATCAAAAATAATAATTCAAATGTAAAATACTTACTCCCCCTGCATTGATGACACGTTAATTCCCAAATGAATATATATGAATTGCATCAATCAGACGAGTAAGATATATAATGAGAATTGATTTTTGAAATATCGGATTTTGAAAATCCTTATATGTATCTTAACTCCCCCTGAATCTAACATATCAAACTAGATTCTTGGAAATTGAGTTAAATTTTTCATTTGCGCTATTTATTATCATTATCTCTCCCCCTTTGGCATTATCCCAAAAATGGGGGGCGTACAACGACAACAATTAGGAAATGTAAAATCCAACATCGGGAGTCGTAGACAAAGACGATGGAGCTAATTGACACCAAAGGAAAAAAGATTAAATCAAATCAAAATGTGCCAATTGTCCATTATCACAAAGTGAAAATCAAAATCATCAAAAATACCAAATAATTATTCATTTCTTGAATAAAGAAACATACTCTTCAATATTCAATATTCTTGGTTAAATTTGTGCATGGAAAACAATTCTATACAATTATAGAATTTAAATCTATTTAACCAAGTTTTCATGCGTCGAGCGACGAAATCTCATTTCAAATACATTCAACGAATATTAAAATTTTGCACGACGAATAAAAGACAAAGTGAATGACGATGAACATATATATATGCAGAGACAACATGAGTATATCCAAAAAAAATATCACATCGAATATATGAGATACATCATATCAAGCGCTACATATCATCAAAAAGAAATACATCAACATCATCGATACAATATACCCATCAAAAGGAAATACACCATCATCATCATCATTCTCATCAAAATAAATACAGCAGCAGCGACGACATCCAAAACATAATAACCCTCATACCCTATCCTAATCCATAATACTCTCGCTAAGATATATCATCCAAAGCGTATATGGAGAGTCCTCGGAACAATGATCACGAGGAGGATCTGCACGGAGAGTCCTCGGAACAATGCGTCCGTGGGTCCAGTCGACAGAGTGGACTCAGGATCTGCAGGGAGAAGATGCGTCTCAACAGATGGAATCGTCGGGGCAGGAGTCGAGATCACAGGAACAGGCTCTATAGCAGCAAGGGTCTCGACAGCAGAAGAGACAACAGGAATATCAGCAGGCTCATCAACAGGGTCAACAGCAGGCTCTGAAGACTGAAGTGCTGAAGCAGAAGGCTCTGGAGCACCGGAAGAGGTGCCAACTCCAGGAGCAGAAGTGGAAACACCAGCAGCAGCAGCAGTGGCCTCATCGCCACGGGCAAAAGAAGTGACAAGCTCGTCAAGCTCCTCATCGTCCATCTCCTCGGCCTCAGACACCGAAGGAGGAAGCTCAATCCCCATCATACGAGCCATACGACATACGACCTCCTCAGTACGAGCCAAACGGGAGTCGTGCTGACGAAGTAGACGTACGACATCGTCCAAAGTAGCAGGGGAAGAGGAGGCTGCAGCGGCTGACGGAGTAGACTGAGAAGCAGATGCGGTAGACCTCTGCACGTGACGAAGTGCCGCTAAAGATTTCTTCACGGCCGTCGCGTTCAGAGGCGTACCCAAAGGACGCTCATCGTCAGGTGGGAGAGGAACGCGAAAATGACGGAATACGAGTGTCAATAAGCAGGGGTATGGAATGTGCACAGACTTATTGGTCTTGCGTATACACTCGAAAGAATCCATCTTATCGAGTATCACGCGAGCCCAATTTATCTCGCACCCCAAGAAAAGAGCGTATATGAGCTTCAAAAACGGCTGAGAGGGAAGTGAAGAGGATCCATATTTCGGAAGAAGACATGATTTCAAAATCAGGTTAAGAACCCACGCATTCGGCTTAAAGGATTTCGAAGGAACACCAATGAATGCGGAGGGGATAACCTGGAAAATATCTGCAAGAATAGACTGATCCAAGGAAGAAATGTCGTCTACAGAAATGTCCGAGGGGAGGAGACCACACGATGCACAACCAAGGATCTCCCCCAAGATTTCTGCCGTGAGAACTATAGGAGTTCCCAAGACAGTCGTCTCAATGGAGTGGCTGGCGTCGTACTGGCCTCGAATACGGTTGGCATAGAACAATTTCACGAGGCGAGGGTACGGTTTGGGATTGGCCTTGGGGTCGTATCGGAGATAATCTAGAAGGCCACTATAAGACAGAAGATCAGCAAGGCCGAGGAAATCAGAGAACTGAACGTAATGCTCTAACAACAGTGGACAGTGTTCTATACGGTTGTACGCGGCGAGACACTGAGGGTCATCGCGGCACAACGATATGTCTACACCGCCAACTGGCATAGGAGCTTTACCCTTGGCCTTACGGGTCTTCGGAGGTGGGGTAGGTTCCCTAGTAGGCTCATCCTCAGGGATAAAATCAGTATCGGAATCGGAATCGGGAGGAGTAGCCGGAGTATGAAGAATAGGCTTTTTGGTCTTGGATTTGCGGGGCTTGACGGTGGCAGTCCTAGGCTTCTTAAGAGGAGGCGACGAAGGAGAGGCTTGGGTAGACTTGGCACGACGCTTAGGCTTCGGGGGATTCCTAGGGTCGGAAGGCCCTACGGTCATAGGAGAGGCACCGGAAGAGGTGATCGGAATACGAGTCTTAGCCATAGTTCTAAGAGCACAAGCAATCGAAGATTAGGTCACTAACAACCTAGAGATCACAAGCAAACAACCCTAGAGATCAAGAAAATTCGAAAATCACAAGCCCTAGGTTAGAAATTGAAACCCTAGGACCTAGAGCTTGAAATCAAGGAGAGACAACCCTAGAATAGGAAATCGACCTAGGAGAGGGAGGGAGATACCTAGGAGGTGGAGTCGACGGCGGCGGACGGCGGCGATCGACGGAGAAACGGCCGGAAGACGAAGGGTTTCGAGTTGAGGGTTTTGGGTTTTCGGGCTGGAGCAAGTGAGAAGACCGACTAAATGAGAATTTAGTCGGACGAGATCGAGTATAAGTCGGTCGGGATGTGAAAAGACACAGCTGCCCTAACACACTTAGTCGGTCACAGTTCAAGTACTGACCGACTAGATTACGATCTAGTCGGTCGGTTAATGAGCTTGAACCGACTAAGTCGAAACAGTAGCTCAGATGAATTTCTAGGGCAAGAATTAGTCGGTCGCAGTATATTCACTGACCGACTAGTTTTCAATCTAGTCGGTCGGAAAGTATACTATGACCGACTAACGATAGAAAAAGATAGGAGATGGATATTTGCATGATCTAGTCGGTCTGAGTTCATTTGCTGACCGACTAGATGAGCATCTAGTCGGTTGACAAGTGAACTGAAACCGACTAGAAGAGTCCAAAAGTAGAAATTTGATTTCTCTTCACAAACCACTTGGATGATACATCCAAACTCACTCATTAGTCATCTAAATTACCCCATAAAACGTCGAAATCTTAAATACGACATTGAAATACGAATTCGAGCAATAAATTCAAATAATTCACATAAAATTCCCAAAAATTCAATTAATCTAGCATGAATGAAATATCGCGAAATATATTAGCATGCAAGATGATTGAATTAAAATATGAATCCTATATCTCGGATTCACCCATAATCCCCAATTCTCGACGCAACCGCACAAAGGAGTCCTCCTTTAGGGGTTTCGTGAAAATATCGGCGATTTGCTTTTGGGTTTCAACGTACACTAAAATGATGTCCTTTTTAGCAACATGATCATCTAAGAAATGGTGGCGGACATCTATGTGTTTCGATCGGGAATGGTGCACCGGATTCTTTGAAAGACATATAGCACTTTGGTTATCCACCATGATAGGGCTAGTATCACAATGAATACCAAAATCCTTCAATGTGTGTCTCATCCAAAGAACCTGGGCACAAGCGGCACCGGCGGCAATATATTCCGCCTCGGTGGTTGAAAGTGAAACCGAATTTTGCTTCTTGGAAAACCAAGAGACAAGAGAATTTCCTAGAAAATGGCAAGTGCCACTAGTACTTTTCCTGTCGGATTTGCATCCCGCATAATCAGCGTCACTGTATGAGACTAACTCATACGTGCTAGATCTCGGATAAAGTAATCCAAAATCTAAAGTGTAACTTAGATAGCGAAAAATACGTTTTACCGCTACTAAGTGAGAATCCTTAGGTTGAGACTGATAACGAGCACATATACATACGGCAAACATAATATCGGGCCTACTTGCGGTAAGATAAAGCAAACTACCTATCATACCTCGATATAGACGAATGTCTACATCCTTACCGCCCGTATCCTTGTCAAGATGCGTAGTCGTGCTCATCGGAGTCTTTTTCCCGGAGGCATTCTCCATTCCAAATCGCTTTAGCAACTCCACCGTGTACTTCGTTTGGTGGATGAAGATTGCATCGTTCATTTGGCGAATTTGGAGACCTAAGAAATATTTGAGTTCGCCCATGTGGCTCATCTCAAATTGTTCCTTCATAACATTAGAAAACTCTTCGCAAAGAGTGAAGTTAGTAGCACCGAAAATGATATCATCAACATAAATTTGAACTAATAAAATATCATTGTTCGCATGCTTAATAAAAAGTGTTGAATCGGCTTCGCCCATTTTAAAATTCAAATCCAAAAGAAAATTCTTTAGGCGATCATACCAAGTTCGAGGAGCTTGTCTCAAACCATAAAGAGCTTTCTTTAGTTTAAAAACGTGATTTGGAAATTTGTCATTTATGAAGCCCGGAGGTTGAGAAACGTAAACTTCCTCAACGACGTCTCCGTTTAAAAACGCACTTTTAACATCCATTTGAAATAATTTAAAATTCTTATGGCATGCAAAAGACAAAAGTAATCTAATTGATTCTAATCTAGCTACCGGAGCGAAAGATTCTTCGAAATTGATACCTTCCTCTTGACGATAGCCTTGAGCTACTAACCGAGCTTTGTTCCGAACGACGACTTGGTTTTCGTCGGTCTTGTTCTTGAAGATCCACTTTGTCCCTATGACGGTGTGGTTCTTCGATGGCAATGGAACAAGCTCCCAAACTTCATTCCTCTCGAATTGAATGAGCTCCTCCTCCATGGCTAAGATCCAAGCGCTATCTTCACATGCTTCATTAATATTCTTTGGCTCTATCGATGAGGCAAAGGCACAATTTGCGAAGTGGTGAACTTGCGATCTCATCTTGACACTATCATAGATATTGCCAATGACTTGCTCATGGGGATGGTCACGAACCGAATGAAGCCGTTTGGGAATACCTTGATCACTTGGAACATTCTCAACAACTTCATTAGTTGGGTTAGTCTCAATAGAATCAATAGAATCATTAGACTTAGAATTTTCAAACGAATCACATAAAACATCCATAGAATCATTATCATTTGAAATTCTAGTTGGAACAAATCCTTCATTAAATGAGACATGAAGCGACTCCTCGATCGTTGAGGTTCGTTTGTTGAATATCCGGTAGGCTTTGCTACGCGTAGAGTATCCAACAAAGATCCCCTCATCGGATCTTGGATCGAATTTGTCCAAACTACCATATGTGTTCTTAATAAAACATTTCGAACCGAAAACACGAAAATGTTTAACTTGAGGCAACCTACCAAACAACAATTCATAACAAGTTTGTTTAGTGCCGGGCCTCAAAAGTATTCTATTAAACACATAGCAAGCGGTGTGTACCGCTTCCGCCCAAAATTGATGGCCAAGTTGGCTATCATCAAGCATAGTGCGAGCACACTCCACTAGCGTCCTATTCTTTCTCTCAACTACACCATTTTGAGGTGGTGCACGAGGGAAAGAGAAGGTGTGAGTAATACCAACTTCATCACAAAATGTCTCAAAAGACTCATTCTCAAATTCACCTCCATGATCACTACGAATAGTGACAATGGTGGTTCCTAAGAGATTTTGTACTTTCTTAACAAAAATTGTGAAGTTTTCAAAAGCTTCATTTTTATTGCACAATGAAAATACCCAAGTAAATCTTGAATAGTCATCTACGATGACAAGTCCATACCTTGCATTTCCTAAGGAAGCTACTCTAGTTGGCCCAAATAAATCTAGATGTAATAGCTCTCGTGGCCTTTTAGTAGAGATGCTTTTCTTAGGTTTAAATGAAGATTTAGGAAGCTTGCCGCGTTGACAACAATCACAAAAACTTTTCTTTTCAAAAACTAGCTTCGGAAAACCTTTAATAGAATTCAATTTTGAAAGCTTATATAGTGTTCCAAAGTTCACATGTCCAAAGCGTCGATGCCATAAGTGTTGTTCACTTGTGTTGGCAACGAGACATTGTTCATATGACTTAGGAAGATCCAAAATATAAATGTCTTTACGACGAGTTCCGGAAAATAATAATTTTTCATTATCCTTTCTTAAAATATGACACAATCCTTTCGCAAAGCTAACTTTGTAACCTTTGTCACAAAGTTGGCTTATTGAAATAAGATTATGATTTAAACCACTAACAAGATAAACATCACTAATTAATGGTTTAGAGGGGTTACCGACTTTACCAACACCTATGATGGTTCCCCTCTCGTTGCCTCCAAATACGACGCGGTTTCCATTCGCAATGGGAACCACTCCGGAGAGCAATCGAGCGTCACCCGTCATGTGTTTTGAACACCCGCTATCGAGTATCCAATTCCCTTTGGAGCTAAATTTAAATTTGTTGCTCCTTTCCTTTTTCTTTTCCTTGAGTACCTAAAGATAGAAACTTTCATATCATGGTACCCAAGGTCATTGGGTCCAAGGGATTAGACCTTTGGAAGCCAAGTCCAAGTGGACTTAGACTTCCCCACATAATTCTTACTATGTACAACATCCGAAAAATAAGCATTCATGTACATTTGTTTTTCGTCCATGCTTGTGTCCGTTGGGCTCCAAATAGTAAATATTTTGGGAGCCATCATCCTATTGGGTGCATGCATGCGACGTTGATTTCTACGTGATGCATGTTGTGGATAGGCATATGGGACATGATGGAATGGTGCACGACGAGAATTATTCATATGATGCGGTGGGTGAACATATGCATGTGTGGGAACACGTGCGTGAGGGTGTCTCACATGGTGTGCGCGTGCCCGAGAATGTGTTGCATAAAAATCATCATATGTGTGAGATGGTGGAGTAGGACGTGTGTTCCTACGTGGCATGTTATTGGTGTACATGTAGGCATGCCCCTTCTTTGGAGGTCCACCCAAGGTGGGTTTCTTTCCAAAAGAGGGCGTGGACGAGGTGGAAGCACCATTGGTAGATGAACTACCAATAGAGTGTTTGCTACCACTCGTAGAGTCACCGGAAGTTGGCCTAACAAAAGTAGTGGCCGCTTTGGATGGACATCCCGTCGTATACCCCAAACCAATGTGGTGATTGGCCGGAAGTAAGTCACTTAGGATTTTATCCAAATGGTCCTTACCTTTGTTGAATTTGTTAATTCGGCCCAATGTGTTCTCATATTTCTCTTTGAGAGAACGCAAAGAAGTATCCAAAGTGGATATTTGCAAAGTGAGCACATAAACACGAGATTTAAGATTCTCGTTCTCAATACTCAAAGTCGAGTTTTGAGAAGTTAAATCCGCTATCTCATGTTCTTCCGCATCCTCGATGCTAACATGTTCAAGTTTAGATTTGAGATTAACAATCTCATTTCTTAACTCTTCAACAACGGTGTCGTTGTTGGTGATGATAGTCTTAGGCGATGTTTGAATGCTAGCTAGGTCATCTTTTACCTTAGTATATCTATTTACTAACTTAGTGTATTTTGACCAAAGTTGAGAGTTAGCATTTCTAAGATCATCCATCGTTACCTCATCGCTTTCGTCATTACTATCATCGGAAGAGGAGGATCCTTGATCGTTCTCCTCTCTTGCCATGAAGCACATATGTGCTTGCTCCACTTTCTCATCATCCGACTCTCCGCTTGAGGAATCCTCGGAGTCGGTGAATGTTGCTCCGACAAGTCCTTTCTTGTACCCCTTTTTGTATTTCTTGGACTTATCGAATTTTGGCGCCTTCCACTTCTCCTTGTGCTTATTGAGGGGACACTCCGCTTTCATGTGTCCCGGCTTATTACACTTGAAACACAAAGGAGAGGAAGAGGCGTTAGTAGAACCAAATTTAGCTTTGTTCTTGAAGTTACCTTTTCGGAAGAAACGGTTGAACTTCTTGGCCATGAGTGCCATGGACTCCAAGTCCAACTCGTTTTCCGAGTCTTCATCATCGGAAGATGTGGATGAAGCCGCCTTGAATGCAATCGCCTTTTTCTTAGGCGCATCTAGGTTCAAATATGACTTCATCTTTTCTTGTAGCTTCACCTTGCTATCTTTGCGTACCTCGTATGACATCAAAGTACCCATTAGTTGAACTACGGTATATTTGTTCATGTCATTACCTTCCTCGATGGCGAAGGTACGTTTTTCCCAAGAAGAGGGAAGTCCTTCAATAAGCTTTAAGCACTTCTCCTTTTGAGTGTAGATCTTGCCGAGGGCCTCTAACTCGTTTATTATGTCAACGAAGCGAGCGTAATATTCTTTCATCTTCTCGCCCTGTTGCATATGAAACATTTTGTAATCTTTGGTTACGACTACGAGTTTAGAGTCTCTTACCCGACTCGTCCCTTCATGTAGTATGAGGAGAGAGTTCCAAATTTGATATGCACTCTTACATGTGCATATCTTATTGAAGTCCTCGGGCTCCAATGCGCATTGCAAGGTGTTCATTGCCTTGGCATTGCTTACCTCCGCGGCGACCTCCGCGGTAGTCCATTTCTCAAAATCTTCTTCTTCGGGCTCGATGTACTCCTTCATTGTAGTCCTCCATAAAGATGCACTCCGGAGGAAAGTCTCCATCCGGCACTTCTAGTACCCGTAGTTGGTACCGTTGAAGAATGGAGGCCTCGTAGAGGAATGTACTTCCATCACCGATGACGCTCCTTCACGGTTCTTGAAGGTGTCATAGTTGGAGGGTGGAGGCACGGTCTTGTTGTCGTTGGCAGACATAGCTGTGTATCTGGCTCTGATACCAAATGTAATGCCCTACCAGCTACTGCACAAGTACTAGAGGGGGGGTGAATAGTACTTTAAAATAATAAGGAGTATAATTCCAAATTAAATTGCAATCAACTACCAAATCAATTTGCGGAAGCTTAAATTGAACGACGACAACGAAATTGACAATGCTAACAAACGATGTTAATGGGTTCGGATCCACCCAAGTCTCCCCGACTTGTTCCCGGTGATCCTACGTACCAACCACCCGGATCCCCTCCGGATACTTGAGTTAGAAACCCTAACTCAAGATTTCCACTATGAATATCTTGTGAAAAACCTTCACAAGATCAAATCATGCATGCAATGGCAAAGTGAATCCCACAACCCGGGATCACAAACTTCTCTCACAACCGAGAGAACCAATAAGCAATATAAAAGAGTTTATATGAAATAAACAAGCTTACCACAAAATCCTATACCTTGAGTTTTTCTTACCCAATAGGTGGAATGAAGGATTTGAGGAAGATGAAGTTACCAAACCCTAGCACCAAGGAAATGAGCAGCAAAGGGTGCCTAGGGATGAT
Source organism: Scilla litardierei (assembly GCA_030789695.1). Lineage (NCBI taxonomy): Eukaryota > Viridiplantae > Streptophyta > Magnoliopsida > Asparagales > Asparagaceae > Scilla > Scilla litardierei. The sequence continues at coordinate 42,239,686 of CM061141.1, forward strand.
TTAGAAACTTGAATCAAGCAATAGCTTGAAGAGCTCACCAAGAACAAGCTTCTCTCTAGATCTAGAAATGAGAGAGAATGGGTTTCTTGTGAGGAAGAGAGCTTTAGATTTGAGGGAGAATAGCTATCTCTTTAGAACTCAATGAATCTCTTAATGGCAGCTCTATTGAAGATAGAAATGACCTAGGTTCGTATTTATAGGGTCCCATAAAAACAAGTTAGGTCATTCACCAACGGATAGAAATCTGTGAGACTTAGTCGGTCAAAGAACAGTCACTGACCGACTAGATCATCAACTAGTCGGTCAGTCACAAAGCATGGACCGACTAAGAGCAGATCTGAGAAGAGATAGAATTTCAGACCTAGAAAACTAGTCGGTCCAAGAAGACTATCTGACCGACTAGTTTCACAACTAGTCGGTCATCCAATGAACGTAGACCGACTAAGAGGCAAAACAACTTAGTCTGAAGGCAAGTTGACTTAGTCGGTCCAAGAACAAAAGTTGACCGACTAGATTGTCAACTAGTCGGTCACCAAACGTTCTTAGACCGACTAACGGTAAACAGTAGCTTAGGAGAACTTTAGAGTGAACAGTAAGTCACAACTAGTCGGTCAAAGAAGCATCACTGACCGACTAGTTCACAAACTAGTCGGTCGGTGAGTCAACGTAGACCGACTAACTGTAAACAGTAAAGTCCAAGAAATTAAGGAATCAAACTAGTCGGTCCAAGAACAGTTGCCGACCGACTAGATCACCATCTAGTCGGTCAGTACTTGTTCTTGTACCAACTAACATGCACAACAAAGTCCGAATCGAAGCGCGACGCTTCGAGGAAGATAGAATGAATTTGTGCAAGAATCCTAGAGCTACGAAATGAGCGTAATGAAGATAGAAACGTAAGATATACTCAAGGCTTAACATTATATCAATCGAAACTAAAAGACTATAAATAAAACCTTAATAAACGGTCTTTGAGAGCTTCGATTGAATCTTCATAACTTCCAAAGCGCTGCAGGAGCTTCAACGAAGCTTTAGGCTTGAATACGAGCTTTTGGAAGTGTTGAGATGTCGCTTTGAATATTCTCGTGAAATTGGCGACGATCTCCAATACTGCGCTCACAAATTGTTAGTTCATGAATTATTTATGTTTGCTCATCATCAAAACCAAATCCGGGGAGTCCAATATTCAACACTTGGGGGGGAGCGAGTGTGCAGCTCGGCCCGTGCCCCTCTCCGGTTTGGGTGACGAGGACTGGTCCTGCCCCGAAGTCTTTTAGAGGGGGGTATAGGGCCGTCGCCTCCCCGCAGCCTCTATAGTCGGACGGGTATTGGGCCGTCGCCTACCCCGCATATGGCGCTCCGGTTTGGATGGCCAAGTTCAGCGAACTTGCCCCGGAGGTCTTCTTGGGGGGGAGCGAGTGTGCAGCTCGGCCCGTGCCCCTCTTCGGTTTGGGTGGCGAGGACTGGTCCTGCCCCGGAGTCTTTTAAAGGGGGGGTATAGGGCCGTCGCCTCCCCGCAGCCTCTATAGTCGGACGGGTATTGGGCCGTCGCCTACCCCGCATATGGCGCTCCGGTTTGGGTGGCCAAGCTCAGTGAACTTGCCCCGGAGGTCTTCTTGGGGGGGAGCGAGTGTGCAGCTCGGCCCGTGCCCCTCTCCGGTTTGGGTGGCGAGGACTGGTCCTGCCCCGGAGTCTTTTAGAGGGGGGGTATAGGGCCGTCGCCTCCCCGCAGCCTCTATAGTCGGTCGGGTATAGGGCCGTCGCCTACCCCGCATATGGCGCTCCGGTTTGGGTGGCCAAGTTCAGCGAACTTGCCCCGGAGGTCTTCTTGGGGGGGAGCGAGTGTGCAGCTCGGCCCGTGCCCCTCTCCGGTTTGGGTGGCGAGGACTGGTCCTGCCCCGGAGTCTTTTAGAGGGGGGGGTATAGGGCCGTCGCCTCCCCGCAGCCTCTATAGTCGGACGGGTATTGGGCCGTCGCCTACCCCGCATATGGCGCTCCGGTTTGGGTGGCCAAGCTCAGTGAACTTGCCCCGGAGGTCTTCTTGGGGGGGGAGCGAGTGTGCAGCTCGGCCCGTACCCCTCTCCGGTTTGGGTGGCGAGGACTGGTCCTGCCCCGGAGTCTTTTAGAGGGGGGGTATAGGGCCGTCGCCTCCCTGCAGCCTCTATAGTCGGACGGGTATTGGGCCGTCGCCTACCCCGCATATGGCGCTCCGGTTTGGGTGGCCAAGCTCAGTGAACTTGCCCCGGAGGTCTTCTTGGGGGGGAGCGAGTGTGCAGCTCGGCCCGTGCCCCTCTCCGGTTTGGGTGGCGAGGACTGGTCCTGTACCGGAGTCTTTTAGAGGGGGGGTATAGGGCCGTCGCCTCCCCGCAGCCTCTATAGTCGGACGGGTATTGGGCCGTCGCCTACCCCGCATATGGCGCTCCGGTTTGGGTGGCCAAGCTCAGTGAACTTGCCCCGAAGGTCTTCTTGGGGGGGGAGCGAGTGTGCAACTCGGCCCGTGCCCCTCTCCGGTTTGGGTGGCGAGGACTGGTCCTGCCCCGGAGTCTTTTAGAGGGGGGGTATAGGGCCGTCGCCTCCCCGCAGCCTCTATAGTCGGACGGGTATTGGGCCGTCGCCTACCCCGCATATGGCGCTCCGGTTTGGGTGGCCAAGTTCAGCGAACTTGCCCCGGAGGTCTTCTTGGGGGGGGAGCGAGTGTGCAGCTCGGCCCGTGCCCCTCTCCGGTTTGGGTGGCGAGGACTGGTCCTGCCCCGGAGTCTTTTAGAGGGGGGATATAGGGTCGTCGCCTCCCCGCAGCCTCTATAGTCGGACGGGTATTGGGCCGTCGCCTACCCCGCATATGGCGCTCCTGTTTGGGTGGCCAAGCTCTGTGAACTTGCCCCGGAGGTCTTCTTGGGGGGGAGCGAGTGTGCAGCTCGGCCCGTGCCCCTCTCCGGTTTGGGTGGCGAGGACTGGTCCTGCCCCGGAGTCTTTTAGAGGGGGGTATAGGGCCGTCGCCTCCCTGCAGCCTCTATAGTCGGACGGGTATTGGGCCGTCGCCTACCCCGCATATGGCGCTCCGGATTGGGTGGCCAAGCTCAGTGAACTTGCCCCGGAGGTCTTCTTGGGGGGGAGCGAGTGTGCAACTCGGCCCGTGCCCCTCTTCGGTTTGGGTGGCGAGGACTGGTCCTGCCCCGGAGTCTTTTAGAGGGGGGGTATAGGGCCGTCGCCTCCCCGCAGCCTCTATAGTCGGACGGGTATTGGGCCGTCGCCTACCCCGCATATGGCGCTCCGGTTTGGGTGGCCAAGTTCAGCGAACTTGCCCCGGAGGTCTTCTTGGGGGGGAGCGAGTGTGCAGCTCGGCCCGTGCCCCTCTCCGGTTTGGGTGGCGAGGACTGGTCCTGCCCCGGAGTCTTTTAGAGGGGGGGTATATGGCCATCGCCTCCCCGCAGCCTCTATAGTCGGACGGGTATTGGGCCGTCGCCTACCCCGCATATGGCGCTCCGGTTTGGGTGGCCAAGCTCAGTGAACTTGCCCCGGAGGTCTTCTTGGGGGGGAGCGAGTGTGCAGCTCGGCCCGTGCCCCTCTCCGGTTTGGGTGGCGAGAACTGGTCCTGCCCCGGAGTCTTTTAGAGGGGGGGTATAGGGCCGTCGCCTCCCCGCAGCCTCTATAGTCGGACGGGTATTGGGCCGTCGCCTACCCCGCATATGGCGCTCCGGTTTGGGTGGCCAAGCTCAGTGAACTTGCCCCGGAGGTCTTCTTGGGGGGGAGCGAGTGTGCAGCTCGGCCCGTGCCCCTCTCCGGTTTGGGTGGCGAGGACTGGTCCTGCCCCGGAGTATTTTAGAGGGGGGGTATAGGGCCGTCGCCTCCCCGCAGCCTCTATAGTCGGACGGGTATTGGGCCGTCGCCTACCCCGCATATGGCGCTCCGGTTTGGGTGGCCAAGCTCAGTGAACTTGCCCCGGAGGTCTTCTTGGGGGGAGAGCGAGTGTGCAGCTCGGCCCGTGCCCCTCTCCGGTTTGGGTGGCGAGGACTGGTCCTGCCCCGGAGTCTTTTAGAGGGGGGTATAGGGCCGTCGCCTCCCCGCAGCCTCTATAGTCGGACGGGTATTGGGCCGTCGCCTACCCCGCATATGTCGCTCCGGTTTGGGTGGCCAAGCTCAGTGAACTTGCCCCGGAGGTCTTCTTGGGGGGGAGCGAGTGTGCAGCTCGGCCCGTGCCCCTCTCCGGTTTGGGTGGCGAGGACTGGTCCTGCCCCGGAGTCTTTTAGAGGGGGGGTATAGGGCCGTCGCCTCCCCGCAGCCTTTATAGTCGGACGGGTATTGGGCCGTCGCCTACCCCGCATATGGCGCTCCGGTTTGGGTGGCCAAGCTCAGTGAACTTGCCCCGGAGGTCTTCTTGGGGGGGGAGCGAGTGTGCAGCTCGGCCCGTGCCCCTCTCCGGTTTGGGTGGCGAGGACTGGTCCTGCCCCGGAGTCTTTTAGAGGGGGGTATAGGGCCGTCGCCTCCCCGCAGCCTCTATAGTCGGACGGGTATTGGGCCGTCGCCTACCCCGCATATGGCGCTCCGGTTTGGGTGGCCAAGCTCAGTGAACTTGCCCCGGAGGTCTTCTTGGGGGGGAGCGAGTGTGCAGCTCGGTCCGTGCCCCTCTCCGGTTTGGGTGGCGAGGACTGGTCCTGCCCCGGAGTCTTTTAGAGGGGGGGTATAGGGCCGTCGCCTCCCCGCAGCCTCTATAGTCGGACGGGTATTGGGCCGTCGCCTACCCCGCATATGGCGCTCTGGTTTGGGTGGCCAAGCTCAGTGAACTTGCCCCGGAGGTCTTCTTGGGGGGGAGCGAGTGTGCAGCTCGGCCCGTGCCCCTCTCCGGTTTGGGTGGCGAGGACTGGTCCTGCCCCGGAGTCTTTTAGAGGGGGGTATAGGGCCGTCGCCTCCCTGCAGCCTCTATAGTCGGACGGGTATTGGGCCGTCGCCTACCCCGCATATGGCGCTCCGGATTGGGTGGCCAAGCTCAGTGAACTTGCCCCGGAGGTCTTCTTGGGGGGGAGCGAGTGTGCAACTCGGCCCGTGCCCCTCTTCGGTTTGGGTGGCGAGGACTGGTCCTGCCCCGGAGTCTTTTAGAGGGGGGGTATAGGGCCGTCGCCTCCCCGCAGCCTCTATAGTCGGACGGGTATTGGGCCGTCGCCTACCCCGCATATGGCGCTCCGGTTTGGGTGGCCAAGTTCAGCGAACTTGCCCCGGAGGTCTTCTTGGGGGGGAGCGAGTGTGCAGCTCGGCCCGTGCCCCTCTCCGGTTTGGGTGGCGAGGACTGGTCCTGCCCCGGAGTCTTTTAGAGGGGGGGTATATGGCCGTCGCCTCCCCGCAGCCTCTATAGTCGGACGGGTATTGGGCCGTCGCCTACCCCGCATATGGCGCTCCGGTTTGGGTGGCCAAGCTCAGTGAACTTGCCCCGGAGGTCTTCTTGGGGGGGAGCGAGTGTGCAGCTCGGCCCGTGCCCCTCTCCGGTTTGGGTGGCGAGAACTGGTCCTGCCCCGGAGTCTTTTAGAGGGGGGGTATAGGGCCGTCGCCTCCCCGCAGCCTCTATAGTCGGACGGGTATTGGGCCGTCGCCTACCCCGCATATGGCGCTCCGGTTTGGGTGGCCAAGCTCAGTGAACTTGCCCCGGAGGTCTTCTTGGGGGGGAGCGAGTGTGCAGCTCGGCCCGTGCCCCTCTCCGGTTTGGGTGGCGAGGACTGGTCCTGCCCCGGAGTATTTTAGAGGGGGGGTATAGGGCCGTCGCCTCCCCGCAGCCTCTATAGTCGGACGGGTATTGGGCCGTCGCCTACCCCGCATATGGCGCTCCGGTTTGGGTGGCCAAGCTCAGTGAACTTGCCCCGGAGGTCTTCTTGGGGGGAGAGCGAGTGTGCAGCTCGGCCCGTGCCCCTCTCCGGTTTGGGTGGCGAGGACTGGTCCTGCCCCGGAGTCTTTTAGAGGGGGGTATAGGGCCGTCGCCTCCCCGCAGCCTCTATAGTCGGACGGGTATTGGGCCGTCGCCTACCCCGCATATGTCGCTCCGGTTTGGGTGGCCAAGCTCAGTGAACTTGCCCCGGAGGTCTTCTTGGGGGGGAGCGAGTGTGCAGCTCGGCCCGTGCCCCTCTCCGGTTTGGGTGGCGAGGACTGGTCCTACCCCGGAGTCTTTTAGAGGGGGGGTATAGGGCCGTCGCCTCCCCGCAGCCTTTATAGTCGGACGGGTATTGGGCCGTCGCCTACCCCGCATATGGCGCTCCGGTTTGGGTGGCCAAGCTCAGTGAACTTGCCCCGGAGGTCTTCTTGGGGGGGGAGCGAGTGTGCAGCTCGGCCCGTGCCCCTCTCCGGTTTGGGTGGCGAGGACTGGTCCTGCCCCGGAGTCTTTTAGAGGGGGGTATAGGGCCGTCGCCTCCCCGCAGCCTCTATAGTCGGACGGGTATTGGGCCGTCGCCTACCCCGCATATGGCGCTCCGGTTTGGGTGGCCAAGCTCAGTGAACTTGCCCCGGAGGTCTTCTTGGGGGGGAGCGAGTGTGCAGCTCGGTCCGTGCCCCTCTCCGGTTTGGGTGGCGAGGACTGGTCCTGCCCCGGAGTCTTTTAGAGGGGGGGTATAGGGCCGTCGCCTCCCCGCAGCCTCTATAGTCGGACGGGTATTGGGCCGTCGCCTACCCCGCATATGGCGCTCCGGTTTGGGTGGCCAAGCTCAGTGAACTTGCCCCGGAGGTCTTCTTGGGGGGAGAGCGAGTGTGCAGCTCGGCCCGTGCCCCTCTCCGGTTTGGGTGGCGAGGACTGGTCCTGCCCCGGAGTCTTTTAGAGGGGGGTATAGGGCCGTCGCCTCCCCACAGCCTCTATAGTCGGACGGGTATTGGGCCGTCGCCTACCCCGCATATGTCGCTCCGGTTTGGGTGGCCAAGCTCAGTGAACTTGCCCCGGAGGTCTTCTTGGGGGGGAGCGAGTGTGCAGCTCGGCCCGTGCCCCTCTCCGGTTTGGGTGGCGAGGACTGGTCCTGCCCTGGAGTCTTTTAGATGGGGGGTATAGGGTCGTCGCCTCCCCGCAGCCTCTATAGTCGGACGGGTATTGGGCCGTCGCCTACCCCGCATATGGCGCTCCGGTTTGGGTGGCCAAGCTCAGTGAACTTGCCCCAGAGGTCTTCTTGGGGGGGGAGCGAGTGTGCAGCTCGGCCCGTGCCCCTCTCCGGTTTGGGTGGCGAGGACTGGTCCTGCCCCGGAGTCTTTTAGATGGGGGGTATATGGCCGTCGCCTCCCCGCAGCCTCTATAGTCGGACGGGTATTGGGCCGTCGCCTACCCCGCATATGGCGCTCCGGTTTGGGTGGCCAAGCTCAGTGAACTTGCCCCGGAGGTCTTCTTGGGGGGGGGGAGCGAGTGTGCAGCTCGGCCCGTGCCCCTCTCCGGTTTGGGTGGCGAGGACTGGTCCTGCCCCGGAGTCTTTTAGAGGGGGGGTATAGGGCCGTCGCCTCCCCGCAGCCTCTATAGTCGGACGGGTATTGGGCCGTCGCCTACCCCGCATATGGCGCTCCGGTTTGGGTGGCCAAGCTCAGTGAACTTGCCCCGGAGGTCTTCTTGGGGGGGAGCGAGTGTGCAACTCGGCCCGTGCCCCTCTCCGGTTTGGGTGGCGAGGACTGGTCCTGCCCCGGAGTCTTTTAGAGGGGGGTATAGGGTCGTCGCCTCCCCGCAGCCTCTATAGTCGGACGGGTATTGGGCCGTCACCTACCCCGCATATGGCGCTCCGGTTTGGGTGGCCAAGTTCAGCGAACTTGCCCCGGAGGTCTTCTTGGGGGGGAGCGAGTGTGCAGCTCGGCCCGTGCCCCTCTCCGGTTTGGGTGGCGAGGACTGGTCCTGCCCCGGAGTCTTTTAGAGGGGGGGTATAGGGCCGTCGCCTCCCCGCAGCCTCTATAGTCGGACGGGTATTGGGCCGTCGCCTACCCCGCATATGGCGCTCCGGTTTGGGTGGCCAAGCTCAGTGAACTTGCCCCGGAGGTCTTCTTGGGGGGGGAGCGAGTGTGCAGCTCGGCCCGTGCCCCTCTCCGGTTTGGGTGGCGAGGACTGGTCCTGCCCCGGAGTCTTTTAGAGGGGGGGTATAGGGCCGTCGCCTCCCCGCAGCCTCTATAGTCGGACGGGTATTGGGCCGTCGCCTACCCCGCATATGGCGCTCCGGTTTGGGTGGCCAAGCTCAGTGAACTTGCCCCGGAGGTCTTCTTGGGGGGAGCGAGTGTGCAGCTCGGCCCGTGCCCCTCTCCGGTTTGGGTGGCGAGGACTGGTCCTGCCCCGGAGTCTTTTAGAGGGGGGGTATAGGGCCGTCGCCTCCCCGCAGCCTCTATAGTCGGACGGGTATTGGGCCGTCGCCTACCCCGCATATGGCGCTCCGGTTTGGGTGGCCAAGCTCAGTGAACTTGCCCCGGAGGTCTTCTTGGGGGGAGAGCGAGTGTGCAGCTCGGCCCGTGCCCCTCTCCGGTTTGGGTGGCGAGGACTGGTCCTGCCCCGGAGTCTTTTAGAGGGGGGTATAGGGCCGTCGCCTCCCCACAGCCTCTATAGTCGGACGGGTATTGGGCCGTCGCGTACCCCGCATATGTCGCTCCGGTTTGGGTGGCCAAGCTCAGTGAACTTGCCCCGGAGGTCTTCTTGGGGGGGAGCGAGTGTGCAGCTCGGCCCGTGCCCCTCTCCGGTTTGGGTGGCGAGGACTGGTCCTGCCCTGGAGTCTTTTAGATGGGGGGTATAGGGCCGTCGCCTCCCCGCAGCCTCTATAGTCGGACGGGTATTGGGCCGTCGCCTACCCCGCATATGGCGCTCCGGTTTGGGTGGCCAAGCTCAATGAACTTGCCCCAGAGGTCTTCTTGGGGGGGAGCGAGTGTGCAGCTCGGCCCGTGCCCCTCTCCGGTTTGGGTGGCGAGGACTGGTCCTGCTCCGGAGTCTTTTAGATGGGGGGTATATGGCCGTCGCCTCCCCGCAGCCTCTATAGTCGGACGGGTATTGGGCCGTCGCCTACCCCGCATATGGCGCTCCGGTTTGGGTGTCCAAGCTCAGTGAACTTGCCCCGGAGGTCTTCTTGGGGGGGAGCGAGTGTGCAGCTCGGCCCGTGCCCCTCTCCGGTTTGGGTGGCGAGGACTGGTCCTGCCCCGGAGTCTTTTAGAGGGGGGGTATAGGGCCGTCGCCTCCCCGCAGCCTCTATAGTCGGACGGGTATTGGGCCGTCGCCTACCCCGCATATGGCGCTCCGGTTTGGGTGGCCAAGCTCAGTGAACTTGCCCCGGAGGTCTTCTTGGGGGGAGCGAGTGTGCAGCTCGGCCCGTGCCCCTCTCCGGTTTGGGTGGCGAGGACTGGTCCTGCCCCGGAGTCTTTTAGAGGGGGGGTATAGGGCCGTCGCCTCCCCGCAGCCTCTATAGTCGGACGGGTATTGGTCCGTCGCCTACCCCGCATATGGCGCTCCGGTTTGGGTGGCCAAGCTCAGTGAACTTGCCCCGGAGGTCTTCTTGGGGGGGAGCGAGTGTGCAGCTCGGCCCGTGCCCCTCTCCGGTTTGGGTGGCGAGGACTGGTCCTGCCCCGGAGTCTTTTAGAGGGGGGGTATAGGGCCGTCGCCTCCCTGCAGCCTCTATAGTCGGACGGGTATTGGGCCGTCGCCTACCCCGCATATGGCGCTCCGGTTTGGGTGGCCAAGCTCAGTGAACTTGCACCGGAGGTCTTCTTGGGGGGGAGCGAGTGTGCAGCTCGGCCCGTGCCCCTCTCCGGTTTGGGTGGCGAGGACTGGTCCTGCCCCGGAGTCTTTTAGAGGGTTGAACTGAAACTGTTATGTAGGAAAGGCGAAATTTGAAGATAAAAAGAAGGGAACATGGTACCTCGTTCAGGACTTACAGTTACCGGCTATGCCCCGGCCGGCGCACCGTGCCCCTTGGAGTGATTAGCCCGTCCTTCTCGGGGGGTGGTTTAGTTGGGCGCGTGGTCGATCCTGTTTCCCTCGGCCGTGGCATTGGCTGGGGCTAACTCTGGCCGGAGGGGGTCATAACTCCGCCTTGAGGAGTCGATCTTCAGGTTCACCTCTGGTCCTTTGTGCTTGGTCGACCCTACGTAGCAGCTCCTAGACAGCTTCTAGCTTCCCCGTGCGATCCTCACCCCTCGAGGGGTCTGGAACTTAACCATCTGATGGAGTAGGCTGGGGAGCGCTCCGATGGCCGACATGTAAGGTCGTCCAATGATCCCGTTGTACGCCGACATGATGTCGACCACCACGAACAACGTCATTCGGGTGACGACCTGTGGCTCTTCTCCGAGGGTTATCGGCAGGGTGATCACTCCCATGATGGGGGTCGAGTGACCGGTGAAACCGACGAGGGGTCCCGTACAGGGTCTCAGGTCCGTCGGCCTTAACCCCATCTTTTCGATCGTGGACATGAACAGGATGTCGCAAGAGCTCCCCGTGTCGATCAGGAGGCGGCTGACGATGGCCGTCCCGATCTGTGCTTCGATGACGATGGCATCGTCGTGTGGCAGCTCGATCCCCTCCAGATCCTCGTCGCTGAAAGTTATGGGTGGGTAGGCCATCCTTCTCCCTCTCCGGTCCCCTCCGAGACCCGCCGTCATTACTTGTCTCGCATACGCCTTCTTGCTTGACGACGATGCCCCACCTGAAGATGGGCCGCCGCATATCGTATTTATGCGCATGACGGGTTTCGGGGGGTGATGCTCTTCCCGCTCGTCGTTTGCCGGAGGGTCTGCCCTCCGTGCCCTTCGGTGGTTCCCCTCTTCCCGGTCAGGTCTCCGGGCTCCGACGAAGTCCCCCAAGTGGCCCGCCTGGATCAGCCGCTCGATTTCCCTTTTGAGGGTGAAGCAGTTGTCGGTGTCGTGGCCGTGGTCCCGGTGGTATCGACAGTATTTCTTGAAATCTCTCCGTGCGGGGTCCGACTTCATTTCTCGGGGCGGCTCCGGCAGCAGTCCGGCCCGTGTAGCCGCGGCCATTACCTCAATCAAGGAGGCGTTGAGTTGGGTGTAATGTGCCCGTAGGGGGCCTTCTTGTCTCGGGGCGACTCGAGGGAGCCCTTGGGCCGGAGCGAAATCGCGCGCCGGGCCAGGTCGGTCTTGCGGGCGGGGCCCGAGCGGTTCCCTCCTTGGTCGGGCCAGTTGGTCGCGGCCACGGTGCCCCTCTTCCTGCCTCGGCCGTGGGTGTGACCGGGGTTCGCCTTGGGGGGGTTTCGCCGGGGGGAATAAGGCCTTGGCGCCGAGAGTCTCCTCGGTCTGCGCGTGTCTCTCCGCCATAGCTACCAACGCTTCATAGTCGGTCGGCGGATCCCGGAGCAGTGATTTGTGGAGGCTCCAAGTCCGCAGCCCCGTCTTGAAGGCCAGCATAAGCACTTCATCGCCACACGTCACCACCGCCCGTCTTTCCTCCTGAAAACGGCGGAGGTATCTACCCGTCGTCTCTCCCTCCCCTTGGAATATCGTGCTGAGATAGTCTAAGGGCTTCTTTTTTGTTCGCCCGGCCCGAAACTCTTGGCAGAACTTATGGGATAGTTCGCCAAAGCTCCCTACGGACCTCGCGGGCAAGCCGAAGTACCAGTCCAGCGCGGTGTCCCTCAGGCTTTGGGAGAAATGTCGGCAAAGGAACGCCTCATCCACGTCCTGGGCTTCCATCGCCCCCCGGTATTGTTGCACGTGCGTGAGGGGGTCGCCCCTCCCATTGTACGTGGCCAAGTGAGGGGGTTTGAACCTTACGGGCCTGGGGGCGGAAGTGATCCACCGGGCGAGTGGCGTGGCCTCCTTCGGGTAGGTCGGGCGATCCGGCGCGTCCCCCCTCTGCCAATCGGGGGTCGGGCTTCGGTCGCGCCTCGGCCGCCGACGGTCCTCCGTCCCCGGGGAGTAGCCCGACGGTCTCCAGGCGGGGCTCCTTCCTTGGGCCGAGGATTCGACGGGTTGAGGGCTACGGTCCTCCCAGCGCCCACGCCTCCTGGCCAGCTCTCCTCGGGCCTCCATCCGTTCTTGATTCTCCCGAAGGAGTCTTTCACGCTCGGTGGCGAGGAAGCGTAGTTGCCGACAAACGGCTTCCTCACGCAGGGTATCGGAGGAATGGTGTTGGTGATGGGGGCCGCCCCCTCCAGGCGGGGACCTGTTCAGCAACGGGTCCCGCCCGTTCCCAGGCCGCCGGGCCGTCGTCGCCTCGTCCAGGAGTTCTCGGTTGCTCCTGTTCTCCATCCTCAGCCTCTCGCGCTCCGCGATGATGAAGCGAAGCTGGCGGTGGGCGGCCTCCTCTTCCAGGTAAGCCTGCCGGGTGGTCTCGGCCGCCTCGTCCAGACGCCTCTACGCGGCGGCCGCCTCCCCCAGGCGCCTCCACCGCTGCGCGACTTCTACCTCCTCTTCCAGGAGCCTTTGCTGGGCCGCGATCTCCTCAGCGAACCCCCTATGCTCCCCCTCCTCCTCGAACTGAGGGTGGAGGTTTCGCCTCACGTTCAGGGGCTCTGAGGGGCCGGCCGGAGGTCCCGTTCCAGCCGTCTGACATCCTCCCCTGGCCTGAACAACGGCCTCGAAGCTCTTCAGGACGGCGGGAACTGAAGTGTGTTCGATCTCGGAGCCCATCCCCAGAAGGGGGTCGGACGCCAGGGTGATTTGTAGGGAGAGCGGTTCCTGTCCCACGGGATCTTTGCCGTGGTCCGGGTTCCGCGAGATCGGTATGGAATCTAACATGGGTGTGACCCTTCGTTCCCACAGACGGCGCCAATTGTTACGAGGTGGAACTCGCGTACAATGAATTTGTATTAATGGGAACCAAGGGCACGGTGGTTATGTGGAGAAGGGGGTTTAGGTAGGCTATTTGACAAGCGATTAGTGGGGTGAAGAAGTCGATCTCGACGCCAGTGACGGTCGCGGGGCTGAACCTCACCGGATGCGGCTGGACAAGGTTGAACGGCAGGGGGGTGACGCCGACTGGTGTTGATAGGCGAGCTCTCCTGCAACACGAACAACTCGTCAGAAGGGCTGGGTTGGGGGTTCAACCCTTAGCCCCTCCGATGCCTAAGTCAGTGATAGGGCTTAAAATGGGGGGCTGGCCACGCCGGTCGGACTAACGGTGTGTCGATCGCGCGTGGCGAGCTATAGGTGGGAGAACAAAGATATGGAAGACCTTTGCACTCGTGTGTGAATAGTTAAAATGAGAGAGAATTCTGCAGCAACCTCCTTTTCGTAAGAGGAGGAGGGGTATTTATACCTGACAGATGATGACTTGGCACGCTGAGCTGGCTCGGTTGTCAGCGGAAGCTTCGGACAAGGACATCGGGAACAGGAGTTTCTGACCTGCCTCTGTCAGGCGGCGCAACGGCCAAGAGGTGCTTTTGTCGGGATGTCAGGGCCGAAAGCACCAACCGCCGGTCAGGTCAGCCGCCTGGGGGTGCTTTGTCAGGCGGTCGGGTGACGTGTGTGTCAGTTGTGCCTTTGTCCCAGGCTGTTTGTCGTTAGCGTCGAACTAAAGGTCTGCTCATTTTAGGCGCCGCGGTTCGCGGGAATCGGACGGGCCATTCCGGTCGGGGGTAGTCCGGCCCGACCACGCCCGTCCGTAGGCCTGGCCTTGATACCCAAGCGTCCCCAAGCGCGCTACCCCGAGGGGCCGGGCGGCCGCGGTTGTTCGCCTCGGCCGGCTACAGTTGCTCGCCTCGGCCGTTTCGGGGGGGGCGCCGTAAGGCGTGCCTATCTCTATAATGGCCCGGGTCCTCGGGGCGGCGGCCCTGATTGTTAAAGGGTGAGCTAAAGGGGTGTGTTAGCGGATCCGGGCGGGAGTCGGGCTATTATGATCTTTAGGTCGTAACAGGTCCTATTCATAACACTTCCCCTTATCCAACCAACGTGGTATACTTGACTTATGAATACTGAATGATTCATTAGTACTAATGAGTATATTAAAGGATGGATACTTCTTTTGAGTATTGGTATTTCATACCAATCTTATTTTGATGATGATCACAACATTATGATGTTGCCAATCATTCTTTTGTTTTAGTCTCACAGTTTCTGTTGCTAAACATTCTATTGCTAATCTTATGTTGTTGCGGCCCTCTGACCGCCCTCCCCCCCGCCTGAGTTCTCCGCCCGAAAGGGCGGTCTCTGACCGCCCCTTTTGCCCCCCCCCCCCCCCCGCCTGCAGCGGGGGGGGGGGGGTGGGGGGGTGGGGGGGCATCGGCGACCGCCTCCGGGCGGTTCGCCCCCCCGGCCTGCCATCGGCGGAAGAAAGGGGGCAGCGGCGGCGGCTAAACCCTAGCCACTGCCCTCTAAGCCCAAGTGGGGTTTTTAGGCCCACTCAAAAAAAGAGATCTGCGGGCCTGAAGCCCACAGGCCGGCTACGGGCTTCAGGCCCACAGGCCGACGTTTTTTAACAAAAAAGGGGGATTTCCCTGCGGGCCTGAAGCCCGCAGGCCGAATTCAAAAAAAAAATGAAATGAAATGTCAAAAGGGGGGCAAAAGCTAGTAATAAGCCTTAAAAGGCACTTTTCGGGCTAAAAATTAATTTTAACCAGGGCGTTTGAGGACCTATAAATTCGTGAAAAATCACGGTTTCTAATGGGACGATTATTAAACATTTAAGTGCTTAATGGGGACTTTTGGGGGATATTTGGGATGATTTTATAAGGAAAACCCATTTTCCTTCCTCAACGAAAATGTCTATTTTGGGCTCTTAATCAATTTGATTGATTAAACCCACTTACTTTACAACCCTTGCATCGTAATTTCTTTTACATGCTTTACATCTCTGGCAAATTATGTGGATATTATATGTGTGGTTGTGCATTATATTAAAACTTAATAATTAGGAAGATCCTGCGACCGCGCTGCCGTTAGTCACCTAACCTAACGGTGTATGACGTTGCCCAGTGGTCCAATAATTATTAAGTGATTAAAATATTTTATCCTCATGTGAATATAACTGTCTGCGATGTCTGTGAATGAAAATGTTGATGAGCACAATATTTCTGCATGAATTGCTAACTGTGGTTTTTGGATCGGCTGTTTAAGTCCCACAATTTATTTCCCGCACTTTTCTTTTATTTTTGAGAGAAATTGTAGTGAGGAATTTATGTAAATGTCAAAGAAAGAAGAACAACTTCCATGGAGACGGAGGCCACACTTGAAGCTGGAGATATCATATGGGACCCACGTGGTTTCCAAAGTTGTATTTTCATTTTAAAGCTGCAAATTTGTATAATTTGGACTATGGACTTTGGACTCTTTCTTGTGGGACTGGCCGATCCACACATTTATCTTTTCATTAAATATTGCCTCCGCATGAAAATGTTTTTTTGATTGAATATTAATTCATGCATGTTTGTGCTCTGCTAGATAAATGGCTAAAATTGCAAGCGTTGATTTCGAAGTGCTGGATGCATCCGGTAGAAACTATCTAAGCTGGTAGCTAGATGTAAAGTTTCACCTGCAGGCCAAGTCCCTCATCGCTGCTGTGACAGAAAAAGAAAATGTTAGCGATATAGAGAAGGCGCAAGCCATCATCTATATTCGCCGACATGTGGATAAGACCTTAAAGGCTGAGTACCTTACGGTCGAAGATCCACTTGAGCTATGGACCGCCCTTGAGGATAGGTATAAACAGCAGAGAGATGTTATACTCCTAAGGGCGAGATATGAGTGGGAGAACCTGAGACTGCAGGACTTCAAGTCCATTGCTGAGTACAACTCAGCACTCTTTAGCATCACCTCACGCCTGAAGTTGTGTGGTGAGAAAGTCTTAGAAGATCGCATGCTGGAAAAGACGTATACGTCTTTTCATGAAAAAGATGCGATACTCATGGAGCAATACCGTGAACGCAAGTTCACCAAGTATTCAGAGCTGCTGTCATGGCTTCTCATGGCCGAGCAAAATAGAGAGCTTCTTCTCGCCACTCACAATATGCGCCCTCCCGGCACTGCCCCCACCAGAAGCTCACCATACCTCTTCTTTCAAAAAGAAGAGGGACAATAAAAGAAAAGAAAGACCACAGAAAGGGGGACAAAAGAAAAGAGCCAAGGGCCCACCACAACAGCGAAAGAATGAAGGGAATCGCAAGTTCACCTGGCGCAGGAATGACAACAAGAAAAATGATGCACCCCTACCCAAGAGGGATTGGGAAGACCAGTGCCACAGCTGTGGCATGAAAGGCCACTGGTCCAGAGTGTGCAGGACCCCAGTGCATCTCCAGGAGCTTTATAAACAAAGCAAGAAAAAGAATGCAGAATCAAACCTGGTGGCTGCGAACAATGCAGTCAAGTTCACAGCAAAAGACTTCGAGTCAGATGATATGCTTGATTAGCATGCTACATTTATCTTAGCATTTTAGCATTTTATTGTAAGAACAATCTATTTTATGAGAGCTTTTATGTAATTTGAATTCTGTCGAATAAAATTTAGTTTTTCTGAATGCAAATGTTTACTCATCTTTTCAGATGGGATGCTCTCATGACTGCTTGGTAGACAGTGGGTCGACACATACGATCCTTCAGCACAAATGCTATTTCCATAGCATTACTCTGTATAAGAGCACTGTAAATACAATTTCAGGGCCATCAGACATAATTGAAGGTTCTGGGAATGTAACCTTGTTGCTTCCCAATGGAACAGAAATAAAAATTAAAGATGCACTTTACTCTCCGAACTCCAAGAGAAACTTACTAAGTTTCAAAGATATCCGTCTTAACGGACTCCACTTGGAAACAACAAATGTAAAAGAAAATGAATTATTGTATGTAACGTTTCAAAAAAATGGAGTTAAAACCATACTTGAACGTTTTGAGAGGCTTTCATCGGGCCTCTACCATACAAAAATTCGGAGAGAGGAAGCAAACCTGACGGAGCACCTGAAGTGCCCGACATCTGTCAAATTCTTACTTTGGCACGATAGACTTGGCCACCCCGGATCTGTGATGATGCATCGCATCTTATCATAATCCCACATGCATAACCTGAAAAACCAGAAGAGTCTTCAGAAGGGAGAATTCCCTTGCGTACCCTGCTTCAAGGGTAAATTAATAACAAGGCCATCACCACTTAAAGTGGATATCGAGTCTCCTAGCTTCCTCAAAAGAATACACGGAGACATATGTGGACCTATCCACCCCCTAGTGGGCCCTTTCGGTACTTTATGGTACTGATTGATGCATCTTCGAAATACTCGTATGTGTGTCTAATTTCAACCCGCAACTTAGCTTTTCCAAAGCTCTTGGCATAAATAATAAAGTTGCGGGCGCATTTTCCAGACAACCAAATTAAGAAAATACGTCTGGATAATGCGGGGGAATTTACCTCTTAGTCATTTCAAGAATATTGTCAGGCAACGGGAATAGAAATTGAACATCCAGTGCCGCATGTTCACACCCCGAACGGGTTAGCTGAGTCGCTAATTAAAAGACTCCAATGGATTGCACGTCCATTGCTAATGAAATCCCAGTTGCCGGTGGATGCATGGGGACATGCAATCTTGCATGCTGCATCACTAATAAAAATAAGACCCTCAGGAGGTCAGAGTCTATCTCCAATGCAACTTGCATATGGAACGCCGCCGAGCATTTCTCACTTGAGAATCTTCGGCTGAGCAGTTTATATCCCCATTGCACCACCCCAGAGGATCAAGATGGGCCCTCAACGCCGCCTAGGTATTTATGTAGGGTTTGACTCAGCCTCCATTATAAGATACCTAGAACCCCAAACGGGGGACGCTTTTAAGGCACGTCTTGAAGACTGCGACTTTGATGATACATATTTCCCCAAAATGGGCATAGACATTGAAAAGTCTAGCGCAAAGCAAATGTTAACGTGGGATACAAAAAGTGTCATGCCCCGCTTCCCTAATATGGAAGGCGAGACGTGAGGAGGTCCGCTCAGACGTGGAGCTGTGAAGCTGCAGTCTGATAAGCGTCTGTAAAAATTTCGAAAAGTAGCAGGTCCTTGCATTGCGACGAAACAACAATAATAATAAAGCAGATTAAAGAACATCCACCAACAACATCCAATAATTATTACAACATCACAGAATAGTCACAAAAGTACAAGTCTGAACAATAGGCCTAAAGCATGGCCAAACAAAACAACGAGAGATAGGTGCTACGCACCGAAACCTAACAACAACTAAGGAAAGGTAACAACTAAGGTGAGACTCCAAACGAGTCTAGGACTGGTCACCAGTGTCCTCGAATTCGGTCACAGCAGGGACCTCAAACTCAGCGTCAACGAACTGCTCGTCCCCTGCTACCTGCTCGGTCTCAAAGCCTGACATGTGACACCCAAAGAGAAAAGGGCACATGTCAGCAAAAGTCTCCCAAGGGAAGCAGAGAACTTTTGTGCAAGGATACAAATATAGAAAAACGACTAACAGTTCTAAACAATATGAATTGACATTTAAAGAATGCAACATGACATGATGCATGCATGTCGTAGCTAAAACTACGAAAACACTATTTCACGATTTTCACGAATCATTAACTTTTCACATTGTGCACAGAGTTTACGCCTTACAGCTGAAGTGGCTGTACGGGCACACTTCTACGCTGAGTGGTCGCTTAACCCTACCCCTCCACGTGTATCGAGCGTTGGTTTTCCAACAACACTGTGCTCGCTTCTGGATCACGAGCCAGGAAGTGTTTTTCATTTGGCGTAGGGGTGCACCTAGCCTCAATAGCAATAACATTTGTAGCGTGTGCTACTCAATCACGAAGAACATATGATGCAAGACATGACATGGCAATGAGCAGATAAATTGCGTACCGTTAATTGAAATTTAAAAATGGCATGGCAGCATAAATGAAAGCAGGTAAAGTGTCGGATCTAGTTTCGTTGTCAAACTAGATCAAATAGGGCGTCTAGGCGACTATCATTTCACCGTCTAGTCTCTTTTACACAATCTTACAAATTGGCCTAAAACACTGCCTAAATAATTACTGGCAAGTATCACTTGCCTGATTCCGGTGATATCGGTTGTCGTGGGTTTGTCTCGACGAGTATTACGTGTCGATATTTCCGGTTCTCTGTTTTGGTTAAAGAATTCACAGAATTAGATTTATCACGAGATAGTCAAAATACCAAATTAATCCTTAAAGTGGGTTCGTCTAATTTTATTGGGTTCTCTGGCTAAGGTGACGTTTATATTGTGTGACACTGACATGTTACGCCTCATTTTATTCAAATTTTATTAACCTAACATTATTACTAACAGTCTGAAATTAAATGACACTAACAAGTTAACATATTAATCTATCACTAACAACCTAGTAATACTAATCTTACCTTAAGCTAATGGTATGGTTAACATCCTAATTAATATTATCACCAACTTACACCTACCTCTTACATATAATAATACTCCCTTACACATATTAATAATACTATCTCTCTCTTTCTCTTTTAACCTATTCCTCCTATTAACTAAGGCTGTCTCCTCTTTATTTCTTCTGTCAACCTCTCTCTTCTCTTAATTAAACCTGTTCTCTTTCTTCTTATCTCTTTATTCTTTATTTAATAGGGCTACTACTTTCTGTCACTTCCACTCCCTTTCATCTACTGTCATTCTTTCTCATCTTCTTTTATTCTCTTTTTTTTGCTTTTGTTTAAAACTTGCAGCAAGAAAGGGAACTCACGGTGCAACAAGGGACGAGGGATCCACGGCGTGCGAGGGGAGGAGGGGACGCCGACACATGGCGGCTGCTCCGGCGGCCCAGGCGATGCGCGCGCGCGGATTCCGGCGGCCTCCGGGCGTTCTGCGGCGGCGCAATAGGGCCAGGCGGCGGCGCAGGGGGAGCTCCGGCATGCGGCGGCGGCTCCTGGCCGGCGGCGCGGCGCAAGGGACGGCGGTGCACTGCTGGGTGGCACGCGCAGCTCCCTAGGCGGAGGCGGGCTGAAGGTGAGGGCGATGGGGTGGTCGGCCACGGTGAGGGGAGGAGGAAGGAGGAGAAGAAGAAGGAGATCTGGGTTTTGTTGTTGTTTAATTCCAGAAATTGGTTTGATCTGAAGTTGGTGTATTTGAATCTGAAATTTGTTTGTGTTGATGCTTTCCTTTCTTTGTTTCAGATTTTGGGTTTGTTGGGAATTGATTTTTTTTGGGGGGAGAAATTGTTTGAAGAATTTGATGTTGTATTGAGTTGGGGAAGATGTTTGTGGGCTTGAGGAAATGGATTTGATGAAAAAAAGGTTTGCAAATTCTGTTTGAGATTTGGAGAAATTGTTTGCTGGCTTCTCGGTGATGGAATTGGGTTGTAGTTTCATTTGCAGGGAGGAGACGATGGTGGGTTATGAAGATGAGCAGGGGAGAAGATGTTGGTTTAAAAAGATTAGCAGGGAGACACACTTTTCCCATTTGTCAAACCTCATATTAATTAGATTGGGATAGGTGTCTCTAACTTTAGACTAATGAGGAAGGAGAGTGCTGTTTTGCTTCAACGAACTGAATGCCATGTTAGACTAATTGTGAGGGGGAAATGAATCTGATTTAATCAACGTGTGTGTTGTCGTTTAGGTAGGGGTTAAGATAATAACGTAATTAAGTAAGCTTTAATAGTAACCATTAAAGTATCAAGAAGTAATTAATAAACTAATTAAAGTAATTAGTGAAAATCTGAAACGATTAGTAAATTGTAATTCGCAAGGTAATTAAATTAAAGTGATTAGCAAGTCTTAATTAATAAGATAATTAAGTTAAGGAGATTTGTTAAACTTGATAGTAAATTAATATTTGACACTGTATAAACGAGAACAGGGACGCACTCGCGTCGACTTATAGCAGATAACGCACAGACGAAAAGATTATTCGGACGATAGAAGTAAAGTACTGATACGCACGATCTTAAAATACGTCTATAAAAATACTGGCCGTTACAAAAAGTCTGACCCACTACGATCCGGTAACAAAACAATGTGATGATGATATCCGAAAGATCTTACACATCCAGAGCACAGTTCATAGATTACCGGATTCGTTTACTGACAACCAGAAGATTGTCAGATCACACATCCCTGCTGCAAACACTCCAGCTAGGATTGACATCCCAAAGGATGGATGCAATCCACCAGCAGCAGAAGTGGCTGCACCTCAACAGAAAAGAGGCAGACCACCAGGCTCCAAGGATAAAAATCCAAGAAAAAGAAAAATATCCTGAAACCTAGGGACGATACCCCCACAGATAAACAAGCTCGTGTCCATACCCTCTCCCCTCCCGGAATCCACTGCAGAGGAAATGCCGGGAGAAACTGAAATATCATTGAATTATGTACGTACAAGGGAGGTATTGGACAGAAAGAGTACAGTCGTCGACGATGACTTCGCGTTTCACATTGCCATTCACGTCGCCGGAAGCGACGATGATTATGATCCACATTCCGTTGCTGAATGCAAACGTAGAAATGACTGGCCAAAGTGGAATCAGGCAATAGAAGCTGAGCTGGACTCGCTTCAGAAACGACAAGTCTTTGGGCAAATAGTCCAGACACCTACCGGTGTCAAACCTGTGGGATGCAAATAGGTATTCGTCAGAAAAAGAAACGAAAATAATGAGATCGCACGCTACAAAGTTAGACTTGTAGCACAAAAATTTTCCTAAAAACCGGGTATTGACTATGACGAAACATACTCTCCGGCCGTGGATGCGATCACTTTCAGATTCCTGATAAGCTTAACAGCAAAGGAATGCCTAGATATGCAGCTAATAGATGTTGTGACTGCATATCTATATGGCAATCTCACAAGGAGATATACATGAAACTTCCTGACGGCTTTTCTATGCATGCTGAACTAAAAGATAGACCTCGGGACGTCTCCTCTGTTAAGCTGCAAAGATCATTGTATGGTCTTAAACAATCAGGAAGAATGTGGTATAACAGACTCAGTGAATTCCTTGTTCAACAAGGATTCAACAACCATGAAGTCTGCCCTTGTATCTTTATAAGAACAAAGGGAAAAGGATTCGTAATAATTGTTGTCTACGTAGACGATCTAAATCTCATAGGATCTCTTGAAGAGATCACTGAGATATCTGTAAGTCTAACAAAAGAATTTGAAATGAAAGACCTAGGCAAAACGAAATTCTGCCTTAGCTTACGATTGAACATCTAAAAGATGGAATCCTATTACATCAAACCACATACACAAAAAAAATGTTGCAAAGATTCCATATGGACCAATGTCATCCACTAAGTACACCTATGGTGGTACGATCTCTGGATGCACATAAAGACCCCTTCCAGCCGCTGGAAGAGGGGGATGATATACTTGGTCCAGAAGTTCCTTATCTGAATGCCATCGGAGCACTATTATATCTGGCAAACTGCACGCGTCCTGACATAGCGTTCGCAGTAAATTTGCTAGCCAGATACAGTGGAGCGCCCACACAGCGCCACTGGACCAGGGTTAAGCACCTTCTGCGCTACCTCCAAGGTTCTACAGATTTGGGACTCTTCTACAAAAATGGAATATCCTCTACACTTGCAGGTTATGCTGATGCAGGCTACTTGTTGGATCCCCACAAAGCAAAGTCACAGACTGGGTACGTGTTTACATATGGAGGGACATCCATTTCCTGGAGATTCATCAAGCAAACCTTGACAACAACCTCATCCAATCACTCTGAGATCATTTCCATCCATGAAGCAAGCAGAGAATGCATATGGCTACGCTCAGTTGTCCACCACATCCTGTCTACGACCGGACTGAAGACTAGAGATCTCGAGCCTACTACAATGTTCGAGGACAATGCTGCTTGCATAGCTCAGTTACGAGGTGGCTTCATCAAAGGCGACAGAACGAAGCACATTTCACCAAAGTTCTTCTGGACGCACGAGCTACAGAGAGATGGCAAGATCGACATCCGACAAGTGCAATTATGTGACAATTTGGCAGATTTGTTCACTAAAGCCCTTCCTACTACCACTTTTAGGAAACTTATACATAGGATTGGAATGAGACGCCTAAGAGATCTGAAAGCTTGAGAGATTGTACAGATCAGGGGGAGTTAGGTAGAGTTTGTACTCTTTTTCCTTAACTATGGTTTTTCCCACTGGGTTTTCTATAGCTAAAGGTTTTAATGAGGTAAATCTCACCAACTCAGGATCTTGAAGTATCCACCTCATGTGAGACTCTTCTACGCTCCGAATCCTGAAGTATTCACGAGCAAAGTCCACACCTATGGCTGGATAAGAGGGAGTGTTGTGAACGGTTATTTACCGTGTTGGTTGAGATTCTGGGCTATCCTAGAGATATGCTCATATCTTTGTAGCCCATATTTGTATTCTCCCATATTGCCTATAAATAAAGAGTTGAGGACTCCTCCCTCAATAGTTGATTCATAACAATCTTATATATATTAAGACATGTTCATTTTTTACCTTTTCAATTTTTAAGTAAAGGCCAAGCGATGCCCAAACCTCTTTCAGTCTTTCTTCTCTCCAGATCTTTGTTGATTGCCAAAGTGAAGACCTCCACACAAACGCACAAACACACAAAAACAACCCAACCGATATTTGGGCTTTCTAAAGATGTGTGTTCTCGTTTTATGTCAGCCCAAAGGCTTTTCGGGCCGACGCTAACCCAACTTTTTCGCACTGTAAAAGTGTTACAAATTTATTGGAATCATTGTAAAAGGTAAGACAAGTAAATTTCCAAATTTTAATCTATTTAACCGAGCACAACTGATTTAGACACACACAAAAACTAAATAAAGTAAGGTTAATTAAATGCCTGAATAAATGAATCCTGGATTCGACCTGCTGACGCTCTGCTGTTATTATGTACATGTCACATAACCATCAAATTACAGGTTGACAACTAGCACAGGCCCGATCGACCGGCCAACTACCTCTCGGTCACGGGGCAAGCTGGCAATTTGCACCATCTTTATTCTAATTGGCAAAACGTCAAAGACGGAGGACAAGACTTGGTCCATTTTCTCCTGGTCCAGTCAAATGTGTGCGAGTCCTTTGGCTAGAAAAAGCATTGTGGAACAAAACGAATAATGTGTTGTGTCCCCCTCCACCTCTCTCTTTTCCACCCTTTTCCTCACCCCCTGAAGCCTTTATTCACGGGGAATACGCAGTGGTGGGGCCCAACAATCCTATCCAAATCTAACCCAACTTTGAATCATTCATAATCTGAATCCAAACTGTAGTAAGCAGTCAATGCATGTTCAGCAAATGGGCAATTCCCAGCATCATACTAAATCTTTCTGCAACCCAAACAAGAAAGAACAATGGAAGTAAGAAGTTACCATTAACACCCAAAAATGGCAGTCAACCCCTACGAACGAACAGACGATCAAAAGTTATGTTATGTACATCATCTCATGTAATTTTATTCTAACGCCCCCACATTCTCCCCCGCCCCGCTGTTGTGTTAGATATACCTATGGATACATATGCATTTGCCTTCTTGATTCACTTAACAGGCCGAAGGGGCGCCTCGGATTCATCAGAATTGAAGGAGAAGATATCGACGGGCGCGCTGGTGTAGTCGTAGCTGCTGCCGTCGGATCTTGGTGGCTTCCCTTGGCGGTGTTGATCGAGATAGATCACAATGACCGTGATGTCGTCGTGGAAGTGTCGCCTTATTCCTTTCTCTATCCTTTTAATGTCATCG
The DNA here is from genome assembly GCA_030789695.1 of Scilla litardierei. Taxonomy (NCBI): domain Eukaryota; kingdom Viridiplantae; phylum Streptophyta; class Magnoliopsida; order Asparagales; family Asparagaceae; genus Scilla; species Scilla litardierei. Next base: position 42,264,252 of record CM061141.1, read on the forward strand.
TACCTCAATTCCCTCTTCTTTGCAGCCTCGTTCAGGGCGGCTCTGACCAATCTCTTTGCGACTCCCTGCAAAATATTGGGGGGAAAGGGTTAATGAATGGGGAATTTAAAAAATCAAAGGGCTTAAGAAAGATGGAATGGAGTGGGGGCTTACTGCTCTAGGGCTTTTGAAGACTATCTCTACTGCAGCTTCATCGGTTAGTTGCTCCCAGAGGCCATCCGACGCGAATATCATGAAAAGGTCATGGGGTTTAAGCTTCTGCATCCGAATCGAGGGCTCTGCAGTCATGACGGCACGCTTTAATGGGACAGGGGCAACAAATTGCTGGAACAATGGGTCCCTACTGAAATCAGGTTTCTTCATGTAGACATCGCCGATGGACCTCGATACCTGATCAGCAAAAGGAGGAGGAAAAAAACAGACATAAAACTTTTAATCTTCAATATTTGAAGAGTTTCTTTCTTGGGGCAAAATTTATAAAGAAAAAAAGGTCATGAAAGATGCCCCGTACAATTAGAGACATACTTCACAGATGCATCCCTCAATAAAACCATGGTATGCCAATTAAATGAATGCAAATTGTTTAGTAGCTACAAATATTGGCGATCAACAATGTAAATTTGAGGGGATTCCTGTAATAAAATGACACGCTGCAACCCATGAAGGGGAGTGGGTAGGATTATTCTTAATGGATAGCTTACTTACATGTTAAAACTTCAACGTGTCTTTATGTCTATATAGAATACCAATGGCCTGTGACAAAACTGCTTCATGCAGAAGGGATGCGAAGCATTTGTTCTTGTAACTTGTGAACAGTGAACGCTATTCTATTTCAAACTTTTCATTTCTCAAAGTTAGCGTAAGGATACTTTCCAAATAGAAGCTGATGAAATAACATGACAAGTTAAATCACGACAAGAGGTTATGCACATTGGACAATCAGTAACATGGTAGTTCTCCACCTCACGGCTAAGAATGTTGATAACTGGACAGAGTAAGAACTTATTCTGAGAATCTATGAGAGATAGAAGTGATGTCTCTACAAACAGGACCCCGCACAAAAAGGCAAGACATGGCATAGTTTGAAGCTATAGAATATGGTAGTGGTTTCAACAATCATCCTGAGAAAGATTCGAGATTAGTGCTTGCAATAATAGTGCGAGGATAAGATTTCCGTATAACAAACAATGCTTCACCTTGCTGGACTTTCTTACTTTATTGCGCAGAATATAATCTTAAAAGGTCATACTGCAGGCCATGCCAACTTATGGAAAGAAGAATTTTAGATTGCATAATAGCCTCACATGGAACAATGTAGATATTATTCAAGTACAAAAAACAAATGCTATAAATTTAGAATATTTATCCTTCAAATGGAATACATATTTATCTAAAGCCAAAAGTTAAGTCTTGACATAAATCCAACGATCTAGTTAACAAAATATTCATATTTAATAAAGACAACAAGATTCCCAGTCATTACACAAACCAAACATAACGTAACATGTAAATATGGTTGTTGTCGTAATCATCTTAGCCTTCATCGTAAAAATTTAGGTTCGGCTTCATAGACTCAATAGAAAGAATGGCAGATCGTGATATCGTATACTCATTTTTCACGCATTACGATCTAAAACTTTCTCTTCTATCAAATAAGAATCTTTCATATCCCTATCACGACCATCCATTGATCTCAATATCATAGATTTTTTCTTTTGAATGTGTATCAATAGGTCTTCGGTGTTATGGTCAAACCATCTCGAGCGATGTTCTCTCATCTTATTCCCTATAGGAACCACACAAATTTTTGCTCAGATATCCTCATTTCCTCATTTCGTATCTTATTTTTTCTAGTATTTTCACACAACCATTGTAACATCCGTATCCCTTTCATACACAAACTTTGTACAAACCTAATATTTTGTATCATATAACAACATTGCTCCGATCGCCATCGTAGAAATATTTATCCTTTAACCATAACGTAACATTTCGATTACAAAACACTTTTGATGTGTCTTTACTTTAACCATACTGTTTTAATTTTATAATCATCATTTTTCCTAATCTCTACATCATTTTGGATAACGGATCTAAGATACTTAAAATATCTACTTGCTAATATACTTTCTCCATCCAGCTTCACTATGCTATATCTTCATGTGTCACTTTACAAAACTTGCATTCCAAATACTCAATCGTATTCCCGCTAAATCTGAAACCTTGAATCTCCAATATCTGTCTCTACAAATTTAACTTTGCATTTACATTATTTTGATCTCACTTACCAAAACAATATTATCAAATAATATACACCAAGTCATCTCATCAAATAAACCAAAAAGGATGAGAATTAAAACCAAGTCTTGATGTAACACAATGGTGATCGTAATGTTAATTATTATTCCATCATAACTCTTCACATTAGTGACTGCTCCTCAATACATGACTTGTTTTAGAGTAATACACTTTAGAGGGATCACTTTCTTCAGTAAGACCTACCATAAAAACTCTCTATCGTAGGCTTTCTTTGGGTCAATAAAGATCATATATGCAAATCTATTTCCATTTCTCTATATTGCTTTATAATCTATTTGATAAAATAGATTGCTTCTATTATTAAACAACTTGTCATGAAACCAAATTGATTTTGTGATATGAAGAAATTCTTTTTTTAACATAAACATAATCAATCTCTCCCACAATTTCATAGTTGACACATTAACTTGATTCAAAGCAACCTTATATATCATCAATATTTTTATATAAATGTACCAAAGTGCTACTCATCTACTTCTTTGCAATTCAATTGGTTTTCAAATTTTATTAAACAATTTGATCAACCATATAATAGCTACATCTCTTATGTTTTTGACATCTTAATAGAAATCACATCCAGTTCATATACTTTTTGTGGTTTCGTTTTCTTTTAAAGCTTCACTTATTTCTCTCTCGTACTCTGATTCTTCACATAAAACAATGATTTAGCTCTTCTAAAAAAGAATCTCATTATCTTCTATATCATATGTATAACTTTCACTAAAAAGTTTGTCAAAATACTCTCTCTAAATGCCTCTGATCTCCTCATCTTTGATCAAAAAATTTTAGTTTTCATCTTTAATGCGCTTAATTGTGCGCAAGTTGATTTACTTTTTCTTCCGCATTTGTGCTAGTTGATAGATATTCTCACACACACCTGTATCTAACTTCTTATAAGCATCAACATATGCCATACATTTAACCTCTTGGATATCTCTTTTAGCTTTCTTCTTGGCTAGTTTATATCTCTTTAAGATATCATCATCCCTACATCTCATAAGATTTCTATAGCTATCACATTTAGCTCTGACAACAACCTTTACTTTCTTATTTCGTTAAGATGTCTCCATATCTCCTTACCTGATGGTACAATACCTTTAAATACATAACAAAATTTGTGGCTATCATTCTTAATGCAATCCATCATCTTCTTCCACATAGCAAACATGTCCACTTTTGAACTTTCAATCAGCCTCCTTAAAAATCCTTTCTTTTGAATCTCTCTTCGGTATAAACCTTAAATTTCCACCAATTAATCCTAAGATCCATCTTAACTACGTGGTTCTTTTGTCACTTTGTAAGATGCACATCTAGTATCAAAATTTTATACTAAGTAGTTCACTCTCACCCGATACTATCTTACTATATTTGCAATATTTCTCATCTACCCTTCTAGTCAGAAAAAACATGTAAATGTGTTATGGGTTACTAATGGTATCCAAATCTAAAACCATTGAGAAATAAATATGAAGGACAGAAGAAAAACCACCACTAGCATATCCTAGTCATGGCCTATCAATGTATACAAAAGAACCCAAGTTCACTCCGTAAACAACTTCACATTAATCATTCATAACGGCATACATGTTAGATCATCTAGATTCCAATGATTTAAAACAAAACTCAGACAATTATTATCCCAGTAGAGCAAATATGACATTTTGACCCATTTAACATGGTTTTACTAGAAGGTTCATATCTTATGTTGGACTGGGTATTTAACAACAAACATATGCAAAAATTGAAAAGAATCAACATATTCGCTGAACTTTTCCAGATAAAGGCATCCCTATGATAAAACACGGCATCAAAATCCTTCGCATTCTAACACTATAATTAGATATCATGATCTGGTGTAGTATGAATACAACCCTCCACAGAAAAGCAGTAGAAATATACCAGAGGCTGATGAGATCAACAGTATGAGCATATTGATTAGTTTTTTCTTGAATATGAAAAAATAGGAAAAATATCAACCCAGGATGAGCATTGTTTTACCAAACTGTTCCACTACTTACTCACTCAGTAAGGAAACATGGTCAATAAGAGGGGAGAAGACTGAAAAAACAAAGGTGAATCGAAGACTAGCCAGTATGTATGCCCCAATCACTTATCGGTTTGATGATTCGATCCAATATATAATCTTCATAAAAGCTCAAGTCCTAGCACTCGCAGGTGGCCACTTGGGACGTCAATTACCTAAATTATTATAAATCTCATCACAAAGCAAAATTGGCCACGTTAGGGCTGGCCACCACCCACTGACGCAGCAGGAAAATATTCCCCTTTGTATGGGCCTGGCCACTATCCACTGAAGCAGCATGAAAATGATACTCACTTTTCCAAGGAAAGAGAAAGCAAATTCCACATACTGAAGGCATAACCAACCTAACAGCGATGAAACATTAAACCACCATGTGGCATGGACATCAGATTGGCTCTAAATATAACTAATTCAAATTCAATGGTGGACGCCTAAACGAGAAATTAAGGTGAACAAAAGGCTAGCATGGTGTGAACCTGTGAATGAAAAAAAATAGCTTAGCCGTTGAAGAACCCAACCAATCGATTTTCAATTATGATTAAAGCATGAAAACAATTTCTATCAACCACAAATCATGCGTATGTTTTCTATTTTAAAGCACCTACCATTTGTTGTATTAGATGAATCGTTGACATATGTAACAAATATTATAATCCCTGATAATTATGGTAGTTGATTTCTATGCATATAAGATTTCGTATAACCAATGGAAGTCATTAGCCATTCATAATAGTGAACAGTCAGCATTTGTCAGCAATAAGATAACTCTATCCTAATTCATTCCACACCATAATCCCCGTTGGACAGGAACCTCATCAATTTCTTATTCATGGTCATCAGCAGTATAACAAATACAGTTCATGCCCCTAAATATAAGGGCCTTGCAATGTAAAACAAATTCAAAACAGGAACAAACCAAAGCCATTTAAAAAAGAAAGCTATTGTCAAGAGTTTACTGTGATCTTCATATTCTAAAACCCAAATAAAGTAAGCTCTAGTGACCCCCAAGCGCTTCACTTGTTGATCCAAGTGTTGAAAGGTTCTATTAATATAGAACGGTTGAATTTCCAACAACAAAATGCATGATCAAATGATATAGAAACCACAAGAGTTAAGTTGTGTATCTATGTATTATCAAAGCATAAGGAAATTTCCCCCTATGATAGCAAATACTCATTTTCTCCAGAAAATCATCAATTCCTAAATAAAACCACAAACTGAATAAAAAAACTCCAGAAAAATATAGAATCCCAAAATGGAGAAATATAATAATCATCATCCAATTTCCGCCTGTCAGAAAATTGATAGTGCGTTCCAAAAAATTTATTAAAACCCCCCAAAACACACACAAAACAGAACAACGAATAAATTTCCTATAAAATTGTAAATTGGTTGACGCACCTGAATAATCCCTTTGATCCTCCAGACTCCTCTGGTATAAACAACAATATGAGAATCATCCGGATGATTCTCAGTGAGCTCCTTCCTAACTTCCTCCAACGCGACGTTGTGATCACTCGACAATCTCTCGGCAACGGCTCTCCCATCAGGCCCCTTTCGCCCAAGAACCGCTCTCGAATCCCCCAAATTCGCCACATAAATCGTATCCTCAGTGATCGCGCCCATCAAACAGCACGATCCCACCGAAGCAATCTGCGGCCTCGACCTCCACGAATGCTTCACCAAATGCAAAAACTCTTCTTCTGTCGCGTCGAACGCCTTCTTTATGACGTCCACCGATAATCCCCCTTGCTCCGATGCGAATTCTGCATAAAATCAAGCATGTATCACTTCCCATTTTTAAAAAAGAAGACAAAAAAGGAATTTTGATACGTGATTTAGTACTATGGGAAGGATTGATACTGTGAAGATGGGGGAAGAGGCGGCTGTTGACGAACCGAGAAGCCTCGGGTCCGCCATGCCCGTCGTAGACTCCGACGTAGGTCGCCGACGGAGATGTCAACACTTGACCTTGATCCTCCAGCGACGAATTCGCCTGAACGACGGCAATCGAGAAGTCGCCTGAAGCGTGGGGCTTCAGGTCGAGGTGCCACAAGAGGCCGTCGCCGGTGCCGAGGCGGCCGAAGCACCTCTCCAATGGACGGAAGCACGATCGAAGCATCATCTCGTCCTCCTCCTTTATCTGCTCTCGATCGATTTCAGTTGAATTGAGAGGCGGGGAAAAATTAGGGTTTTGATGGAGAGAAATTGGGGGAGTGCGCGGAGACAACGCGTTTAAAGAAAGAAGAAAGCGAGAACGCGGTTTTATTTTCGGTTTTTTTTTTCAATTTTGCCGAATGGGGTAGGGGATTTTTATAGGTAGACTATAGTAGCCGGTGATGACAGACTGCTGACGTGTTCATCACATCTCTCAACGGTATATAGTGAAAGCGGGGGAAGTTCATTTTGACCCGACCCGGACTCGATACTAGTTTCACGTCTGAAATTGGACCTCGACATAATTTTTTGCTTAAAAATAAAATTAATTAATATTAGAATTGTAAGAAGTAATCGACTAAACGATGGATACCATAGACATATATATTGATCACATGAGAGTTACAAAGCTATTGGAAATCAAGGGACACTCACTTAGTATTGTGTGTAATGGTGGATGTTAGTGGGTAGAGACCAAAGGTCTCCACCATTCAGAACACTCCCCCTCATCCATCCATTCTTATCATATAACTTCTTCAGGATCCAATACGCTAATGTTGGATGGATACTGCTGGATTCAGAGTTATCGTGTTTTGCTTTGTTAAAATCTTAGCTGTGGAAAACACAATGGGAAAAACCAACAGCTTAAGGAAAAAGAGTACAATACACAAATGACTCCCCCTGATCCGTACAAGCTTCACGCTTGTAGGTCTTTCAGCTGTCGCATCCCCGTATATTTTACAAGCTTTCTAAAAGTACATCTAGACAATGCCTTAGTAAATAGATCAGCTAAATTATTACAAGACTGAATATGTCATACTTCAATCTGCTTCTGCTCTTGTAACTCGTGCGTCCATAAGAACTTAGGAGAGAAGTGCTTTGTCATATCGCCCTTGAAGTAACCAGCTTGTAGTTGAGCTATACAAGCTGCATTATCTTCAAATAATATGGTTGGCTCAATGTCGTCCGTCTTCAGGCCGGTCGTCATCAGAATGTAATGAATGACTGAACGAAGCCAGACACATTCTCTGCTAGCTTCATGGATTGTCAGGAGCTCTGAGTTGTTGGATGAGACTGCTGTGGTGGTCTACTTCATAGATTTCCAGGAGATGGTCGTGCCACCGAAGGTAAACACAAAACCAGTCTGCGATTTCTCGGTGTGTGGATCAGACCTGTAACCTGCATCTGCATAACCACCAAAGTGGAAGATCCACCTTTCGGGAAGTATAATCCCAGGTCAATCGATCCTTGGAGGTATCCCAGATGCTGCTTTACTCCGTTCCAGTGGCGCTTTGTGGGCGCTGAACTGTATTGCGAACGCTATGTCGGGACACGTGCAGTTTGCCAGATATAGTAGTGCTCCAATGGCACTAAGATAAGGTACTTCAGAACCTAATGTTTCCTTCCCCTCTTCCAGCAACCGGAAAGGGTCCTTATGTACATCCAAAGATCTAACGATCATTGGTGTACTTAGAGGATGGCTCTTATCCATATGGAAATTTTTAAGTAATTTCCTTGTGTATGTGGATTGGTATAACAGGATTCCTCCGCTAAGGTGTTCTATCTGTAAGCCAAGACAATATTTAGTCTTGCCTAAGTCTTTCATTTCAAACGTTATTTTGAGGCTTGCAGATATATCATCAATCTCTGCAGGAGATTCGATGAGGTTTAAGTCGTACATAGACGGCTATTAATACGAACCATGTTCCCGTGGTTTTAAAGTAAATACACATGTAGACTTCATTATTGGTGAAACCATGTTGAACAAGGAATTCACTACGCAGACTTCATTATTGGTGAAACCATGTTGAACAAGGAATTCACTAAGTCTGTTATACCACATTATTCCCGATTGCTTAAGACCATATAATGATCTTTGAAGCTTAACAAAATAGACGTCCCGAGGTCTATCTTTTAATTCTGTTAGTATTTTGAAACCATTTGGAAGTTACATATAGATATATTTATCTATATTGCCATATAGATATGTAGTCACAACGTCCATGAGCTGCATTTCTAAGCCTTCCATTGATGTTAAGCTTATTCTGAATCGGAATGTGATCGCATCCATAACCGGGGAATATGTATCTTCATAATCTATCCCTGGTCATTGGAAAAATCCCTGAGCTACAAGCCGTGCTTTGTAGCGTATGATCTGATTATTCTCATTTTTTTCCTTACGAATACACACTTGTATCCCACAGTTTTTCCTCTTGGTGTCTGGACTACTGATCCAAAGACTTTGTGCTTCAAGAGTGAGTCCAGCTCTACTCCTATTGCTTCGTTCCACTTTGGCCAATCATCTATGAGTTTACATTCAGCTAGAGATCGTGGATCGATATCATCGTCGCATTGAGCGACGTGAACATCAATATCGAACGCAAAGTCGTCGTCGATGGCAGTGCTTTTTCTGTCTAGTACCTCCCCAGTACGTACGAAATTTAATGATATTTCTCCTGTATTGTCCTCTTTAGGGGACTGAAGGAGGGGAGAGGTTACTGATCTGAGCTCAGCATCCTGTGGTGGGATATTCTTTATTTTTTCAGGTAGTTTCCTCTTGCGAGGGAATTTATCCTTGGAGCCATGCGGTCGTCCTCTTTTTATTTGAGGTATGACCGATTCTGCTGCCGGTGGATTGCACCCATCTTTGGAGATATCAATCCTAGCTGGCGTATTGGCAGCATGGACGTGTGATCTGATAATCTTCTGATTATCAGTAAATTTGTCCGGTTTGTCCGGTAGTATATGTACTGTATTCTGAATATGAATAATCTTCAGGATCTCATCTTCACACAGATTAGTACGCGGATCATAATGAGACAAAGACTTAGTGTCCCAAGAAATGGTCTCTGAAGCTTCAGGCTTCTTCGTTTGTGAGCCTAGTTTGGGAAAATAATCAAACTCACAATCTTTAAGACGAGCCTTAAACGCATCACCTGTCAGGGGCTCAAGGTATCTAATAATGGAGGGTGAATCATATCCTACATAGATACCAAGACGGCGTTGAGGACCCATTTTAGTCCTCTGGATTTGCTATGGGAACATAGACTGCACAACCGAGTACTCTCAAGTGAGAAATATCGAGAGGTACACCAAATGCAAGTTGCATCGGCGATAAAATATGACCCCCAGATGGTTGTATTCTGATAAGCGAAGCGGCATGCAAATTGGCATGTCCTCATGCATCCATAGGCAGTTGTGATTGCATTAGCAATGGACGAGCAATCCATTGCAGTCTCTTTATAAGAGACTCAGCCAACCCATTCTGGGTGTGAACATGAGCTACTGGATGTTCAATTTCAATGCCAGTTGCTTGGCAATAGTCTTGAAAGACTTGTGAAGTGAATTCCCCAGCATTGTCCAGGCGTTAATATGATTATCTAGAAAATATGCCTACAACTTTATTATTTATGCCAATAGCTTTGGAAAAGCTAGGTTGCGGGTAGACAAAAGGCACACAAACGACCATTTTGAAGATGCATCTATAAGTACCATAAAGTACCTAAATGGACCACTTGATGGATGAATTGGCCCACAAATGTCCCCATGTATTCTCTCCAAGAAGCTAGGAGACTCAAACCCCATTTTCAGGTGGGATGGTCTCATGATTAGTTTATCCTTATAACAGGGGGATAAGGAAAAATCACCCTTTTGAAGAATCTTCAGGTTCTTCAAATTATAAAGACGGGATTGGGTAATGATGCAGTGCATCATTACCGATCCTCGGTGACCTAGCTAGTTTATAATGCCAGAAACTGAATTCTGGTGATGTAGAACACTGCTGGTGCTCTATCAGATTAGCTTCTATAGTTGGATGTATGTTTGATAAAGGCTCGATGTGAGTCCTTTAAAACGTTCTAGGATGGTTTTAATACCATCCTTTTGACGAGTAACATACAAATATTCAATATTATTAAAATCATCAGTTTCCAAGTGATATCCGTTTAAACGGATGTCCTTGAAACTTAGTTGATTTCTGTTTGATTTTGGAGAAAATAATGCATCTTTTATTATAAGTTGCGTTTGGTTTGGGAGAATAAAATTGCTTCATCTGATCCTTCTATTATATTATATAGTCCTGAAATTGTAGTGACGGGACCATGATAATTAATGATGTTATTAAAATAGCATTTGTCTCGAAGGATCGTGTGCATGGAGGCACTGTCCACTATGCATTCACACTTCATCTCTATCTCTAGAAAAGAATGTAAAAAGTTTTATGAGATGGAAAAAACTACATTCGATTCATTAATAGAAAGACATAATTTAAGATACATTATGTAGTAATGAAAAAGGCATCAAAGATAACTAAATCAACCTTAGTCAAAGAGGTCATTATTCTCGAAATCCTCGGTGGTGAACCGAGTAGGAGGCTGTATATCCACCAAATTTGTTTAAGCAGAAGGCTTCAGGCTTGCCATATACAAATCTTGTAGGTGGCGTTGAGTACGAAAGACCCTGGACCAATGTCCAGTCATGCCATATCTGTGACATTTGTCTTCCCAGTTTTTCTTGGGAGCAGACGTCTGGCCAGAGGTATTCCTCTTACGTATTCTTTTTCTTCCCTTCATTATTGTTGTTCTGGGGAGGAGCTCTGGTCTGCTTCTTCGCAGCTTTCCCCTTGTTGAATCTTCCTCTGTGCTTGTTCTTCATATTCTGGGAAGAAACTGTGTGAGCTTCAGAGAGAGGAGTAGAGCCAGCAGGGCGTAAGTTATGAGTGGCCAGTAAGAGGTCTCTATTCTGCTCTGCCATAAGAAGGCATGAGAGTAAATTAGAGTACCTCGTAAACTTGTGTTCACGATACTGTTGCATGAGAATAGCATCCTTCTCATGGAAGGATGTATACGTTTTCTCAAGCATGCGGGTTTCCAAGCTTGTTCACCACACAACTTCATGTGTGAGGTGATGTTATGGAGAGCTGAGTTATACTCAGCTACGGACTTGAAGTTCTAAAGTCGGAGATTTTCCCACTCATAACGTGAATCACATCTTTCTGATGTTTATATCTGTCCTTAAGTGCTGTCCACAGTTCATGACGGTCTTCCACTGTTAGATATTCGGCCTTTAGGGTCCGATCAATATGTCTCCTGATATAGATAATGGCTCTCACCTTCTCTATATCGGAGACTTGAATTGTGTGACTTAGGCCCTTTGAGCACATGTGGAAATTCAAGTTCAGCTGCCAGCTCAAGTAATTTTTTCCAGATGCATCGAGAACATCAAAATCGACCCTCGCAATCTTTGCCATTTATCTAAGCATGGAATAAGTATGAATTAAATATTTTTCAAAAAATTAAGACATGCATAGTAGTAAAATGAAAATAGTTATGTGGATCGGCCGGTCACCACCAAAAATAATAAAATTCCAAAGTCCATTATACAATTCGAAGTATGAGAAAATTAAAATTACAATTTGGAAACCCTTGGGGGTCTTAACATTAGCAATTTTACCTCCGTCTTCAAGCGAAGTATCTCCGGGCTTTGGCTTTTACATTTACTTCATCACTACATTTTCACTCAAAAGGAAAAAAATACGAGGAAAATAAATAGTGGTGACTAATAACAGCTGATCTAAAAACCACAACACAGTCTTACTAACATTCCACACAGTTTATATAAGTACTAGTCATAACACGTGCCCGCGGGCACGGTTCATTTAACATTTTCCCCGCGAAATCTTTTTTCGCCAAAAAATTATTTCCACAGCCAAAATTTAAAAGAACAACAAATTAGCGTAAAAATATTTAGCGACGCGGCGCCTTTGGCGCGGAACAACAAATTCGGCGCAGGCGCCTTCGACGCGGAATAACAAATTCGGCGTCGAAGAACAAATTTGGCGCCCGCGGCTTTGGCACGGAACAACAAATTAGTGTAAAAAAATTTAGCCACTTTGGCGCGGAACAACAAATTAGCGTAAAAAATTTAAGCGCGGGCGCTTTCGGCGCGGAACAACAAACCTCAGGGTATTTTTACACTAACTTGTTGTTCCGCTAAATTGTTTTACGCTAAATTTTTTATTTTGTTTAATTTAATGGATAATGCTTCTCCACAATCTTTCCCAATACACTTTTAATTTCAAATTTTAGGTTCCCAAGGCACTTTCCCCCAAATTTAATCTCCACAATTTTTCCCAAGGCACTTCTAATTTCAAAGTTAAGGTTCCCAAGGCACTTTCACCCCCCAATTTAATCTCCATAATCTTTCCCAAGACATTTCTAATTTCAAAGTTTTGGTTTCCAAGATATTTTTCCCAACAAAAATTAAGTTTTCCCACTAAAATTTTCATAAAATCCAATCTCAACCATTGATTTACCAAGATCAAATCTCCGCCACTCTTTATCTTGTCCTAGTCAGCCCTAGAATTCAAAAACAGTTGTCAAATGTATAATAGATGCAACATCACATGCATAAACAATATATTTTATTCAACATCGCAGGCAATTTTATTGGATAAATATATTGAATTTACGTTTATAGTTATTTGGACCACGGGAAAACGTCATTGCCCGTTAGGTTAAACTAACGACAGAGGGATCTCAGGATCCTTGTACTTATTAAAACGTAAATAAATATTTATTTTAATCTAACTAAAGATAAGGCGATAAATAATGAATTATACGTAGAAGTAAGAAAAAGATGAATAACTTTCCCCAAATAGGGTTAGTCATACTTAATATCATCCCCCTTATTTTCCTTGATTTTTCTGTCTTTTTCCAGAATTTTTTTCTGTTTTTTCCGAAATTTTCCAGGATTTCTGGAATTTTCAGTGGTTAATAGGGTATTTTCTAAATTAATAATAAATTGGCCTGCATGCCAGAGTCCCGCGGGCTGGCTGCAGGCCCGTTAGCAAAAAATACACAGTTTTTTATATTTTATTATTATTTTTCCTTTACTGGGTTTAAAGCCCATCAGTGGAGGACCATGCCTCTTCGCCCCCATTACCCTAGGGTTAGGTCTATAAAGAGAGAAGATGGGTGGGGAGGGGCAGCCGACAAAGGCGGCGGCCATAGGTTCAGCGGCCATCAGATCAAGACCCCTGTGACAGGGAAGGGGTGGGGGGAAATCGAGCGGTGCCCCTCGACAAGGGGGGTGAATCGGGCGGCGCCCCCTACGACAGGGGCGGAATATGAAATACAAGTAAGAAACATGAGATAATAATACAATCACAAACACACCAATTTTATCTTGGTTCACCCCTCCAGAGCTACGTCCAGTCCCTAAATCTCTGTTGGACTTGAATCCACTATTTAAACAAATAGTTACAACTTCTCACCTACAATGATGAATTTTTCCTTACCTCCATACAAGAGGACTTTTACAAACAACGTGCCTCCAACAAGGACTTTTCTTACCAATCCCAAGTGAGAATACTTATAATACTTTTGTAGATACAATTACTTATAACCTTTGAATGAAGCTGTTGTGTATAAGTATAGCTATAGGTGAATGATCTTGATCTCCAAAGAATACACGTGAAGCTCTAGGAAGATCAAGATGAATGGCCAAGTAAACATTGAAACTTTGGAATCATTTGGCCAAGTGGAGAGGGTTTTGTTTCTTAAAAGCTTTGGACGTTAGAAACTCTTTTTCTCTTAAAGATTTGATTAATAATGCATGCAATAACTCCAGCAACAAATCCCATTATATAGAAGAAATTTTGGGTCCAAGAAATTACCCGAAATGTCCTTCCAACGGATGGAAAAAATAGCTTTCCGTAAATCGCAGAGCGGTGTTTTCTGTCCGTTGGGCTGTCAGTAGTCGACTATAATACAAATGGTAGTCGATTATTAAAACAACTAATGTCGACTACGAAAACAACTGTAGTCGACTACTTTTAGGAACAAAGCATTTTTAATAGAAAGTTGTCGATTAATATTCAAAGAATAGTCGATTATTTTTGAAATACATGTATATATGCTCTAAAAACTTAGAAAAACATTTCCAAAATATTTTTAAATATTTAAAGCATTTTATGTGTGTTCCTACGTGTGTGTGAGCTTCAAGCAATGCCTCAACATTCTAAGACAAGAAAAAAATTACATCAAAAATAGAATATTACAAAGAAGTCCCTTGATGTATTTTCCATGCTTCAAGCACCTTGCCTAGCTTCCATAATATCTTGGCCTAGTTTAGCTCATCAATCATGTGAGTACTTCTTAGATTTGCTTTGAATTTCTGTACTCATGTGTTAGATGACATGTTTGCTTATCATCAAAACTATATGAGGTGACTCAATATGCAACACACTTCCTCAAAGCCTCTAAGCTTTTCTCTGTGATCTGTCCAAGTCTAAAATAAAACATTCTGGTTGAATCAATCTCCAATGAACTTTCAACTCTGATACTAAAATATCATATGATCATTATCCCCTTCAACAGATATAAATACTTGACCTTTTCACCTCTCATCACGAACGTTGAACCCTATGATATTTTCAGAGCTTTCTTCTCTATCGTAACCTAGTAACCCATGGAATCCAATGTTCCAAAAGAAACCAGCGACTTCATCAGCTGTGGAATATGACACATATTAATGAGTGTGCATGCTATGTCATCAAACATCCTGATCCTCACTGCACAACTCTAACATCTTTGTAGGTGTTATTGTTGCCCATAAGGTCAAATCTGCATGCCCGCATGCACCGTGTGCATGATGCACGAGTCTGCTGCATTGTGTGCACTTATGCGGGCCTCCCGCTTTGCTCGCGAACCACGCTCGTTGCGAGGCTGGGCTGTGCCTCTGTGCTTGCACTCGCTTTGTGCGTGCGGCGGCTCAACGGACCTCATCGGGCCTTTGGGCTCCAGAAAATTCAATCTTTGTGTTGGATCCACGTGCACCTCCCTAACACTTAGGCTAGGTACACAACGCCACCTACAATACGCAGAAACTGTGGCCAAACATTCCCAAGCCTAAATTCCACCGAGATGTCACCTAGGCCCAAAAACAAACACCTCGTGGGCACAAGAGAGAGTTGTCACCAATAACCAACCCTCTCAACGATCTTGCAAAAGAAATATGTAGGCATGAATATAATATGAAAGTAAGAGCAACACAAAAGAGACGGAGATTTACCCTGGTTCGGTTGCGAACAACCTACATCCAGCATCCAATGCACCCGGTTCCATTACTGATCAAGCAAGGCATACACCGACCCCATCTTCTTCTTCCTATGTAATGAGAGAATAGCTCCAAGCAACAAGACCTAACCCTAGATCTCTCACCAAGCTCACACACACTCAACCAAGTGGGAATCCTTGATAACAAAGCCCCTACAACATGTAGAGCTTCTCAAGGGACCAATCCCATGTCTAGCTAGATCATTCCTTGGTAATATTGCTCCTAGGAAAGCTACCCAAGGGACTCAAGATCTACAAGCTAGAGGAAGAAGCAAGACACTCACCATGGACCTCACATAAGAAGAAGCTCTCTTGACTTTCCAACAAAGCCCTAGCTTCCTTCTCCAATTTCAAGATCTAAGAACTCCCAAGAATGGTTGCAGGGCAGCCCTTGCTTTTGCTCTCGGCTCTCTGAAGCTGAGAGTGCCTCCCCCCTTTTTTGTTCGCTGGAAAATTGAAGCTTGCATCTCTTTTTCTCTGTCGGCAGACAAAAGAAAGGGAACGGCACTCAAGGCATTTTAATTCCCAACAACCCCTATAACATGGGGGGCTTAAGCTTCAATATGCAGTGAGGATATTTTGCAGCAACATTAAACAACAACACTCAACCCGGCTGAAAAATCTGTTGGATCCTGTGGATGGCAAACAACACTAGAAGGGGGGGTTGAATAGTTTTGTATAAAGATAAAACTTTTTCGTTCTTTAATCAATCAACACAAAACAAAACCTTCTAATGTTGCCTAAGAAACCAAGTAGAGTGATCTACGCTTGGTTCTTAATCAACTTAATTAATCTTCAAAACAAGTCAGAGATAAAACTCTTCTGGTAGTCGACTCCCTAAGAACAGTAGTCGACTCCCAGAGGGAAATTAAGCACAGCTCAGTTAAATAAATACTTAATGAAGATATATAAGATTTCACAGAAGTATAAGAGAGAAGCAGATACAGAAATTGATCTTGCAATATATTATGAATGAGTTACAAATGTAATACTCAATGAATTAAGATAAACAAAGTAGAGATAAACAATCACAGAGAGAATCAAACGCAAACACAAAGATTTTTATCCTGGTTCCCCACAACCCTGGGTACGTCCAGTCCCCGACCAATCCGGTACAAGATTTCCACTATTGCCTTAGCAATACAAATACCTAGCCTCAATCAGGATTTCCGACCACCTAGACTTGTCTAGGATTTTACCCTTGCCTCACAACCCGAGGACTATACCTTGCCTCACAATCCGAGGACTTTACCTTGCCTCACAATCCGAGGACTTTTCACAAACACCTTGCCTACAACAAGGATTTACAATTACCCTTATCACCAAGGCACTCCAAGTAAAATAAAATCCAATACACCACAATGAATTAGTGGAGATTGGTTTATACACCCAATAATTCTATAGCCAAGATTAAATTTGCAATTGTGCTTAACGTGGCTAAAAGAATTTTAAATCGTCCGTAGATCACACAAAGAATATGAGTTTATTCACTGTGATCTAGAATCTAGATGTGTTCTTAGATCACACAAAGAATATGAAATTATTCGATGTGATCTAGAATCTAGATGTTTCAAAAATCCTTTGAGAATATAAAAAAATCAAAGAGAATGATTTTGAAAAACCAATTTGCAATAGCCAAATAATAATGATGATCTTAAAAAGAATTGTAAAAGAATATAAGCAATAAGATCAGAAATTGAAAAACCGATTTGGCTATGAAGAACTTTGAGAGCGATGAGAACGATGAGATCTTTTGAGAGAATAAGAATTTTGCTCAAGAGTAAAATTGGTGAGAAAAATGTTCTCATAGGGTCTCTATTTATAGAGCCAAAGGAGAATTTAAAATAATTCAAATCAAGTTTGACTTCAGCCCAAAAATAAAGCAATGAATAAATGAGAGAGTGAATCAAGGAATTCTGGTTGCACAGCTGGTAGTCGACTCCCTAACTTTGGTAGTCGACTCCCAGAGTGTCTCAGAGAAAATCTGCTACTACTGGTAGTCGACTCCCTAACTTAGGTAGTCGACTACCAGACTATCTTTTCTGGTAGAAGACAGAAATCAGTGTAGTGAACTACTGGGTGTTTGTAGTTGACTACAAATTGAAACTTAGCTTCTATGAAAAGAATGCTCTCAAATAAGTTTAAAATGAGTTTTAAAAACATTTTAGAAAATCATTTTGTGTGTGTGCAAATTCTTCTTGGCTTTGACATAATCCTAAGAAAATGAAAACCAACTCACACACTAGACTCTATGAAGAACTTGAAGCCATGGTTGAGCTAGCGCTAGTTGCATATGCTTCCGCTTGAATTTGAGCTCCTCTTTAGCTTTAGCTTGAGCACATTCTTTGAGCTTCATCTTTGAACTCTTCTTGTGCTTGAGCTTTGAAGTTGCGAGCTAAATTCATCTTCATCTTCTATGTGTGTGGTTGAAGTTCTTCTTCTCGGAGTATGTTTCGAGCTTCAATTAGCTTATTGCACAACCTACACACTTAAGTTGTATGATTAGTAATTTAATAACATTTGGTGTGATCATCAACAAAACAAACCACTTGGGGTGGGACTAGATTCCCATCAAAATCCACCCACTCTCTTCAGCATAGCTCCAGCTCCAGCTCCAGTACATGCACCCGTCGTGTATGAACTCTCCTTGCCTTAACCATCGAACATGTGAATCTCCATCACGTGCGTCGAAAATCACGCCCTCTGACGCCTCAATCCTCCGAGAGACATGCCAAGCTCAGAAGACGTCTGAGCCTAGCCTCATGCATCTCGACCTCGTTCATCGTCATGTCTGCGATGAAGTCATCTGTCTCTGAGGATAACCCTGCGAGCTCGGATTCCATGAACGAACCAAATGATACCGTGCCAGCGTCCAATGAGCCCTCTATTGATCCATGAACATCACTGTAATCACCCCATGGTTCCGTGAGTAACTCATGCTTTCCATGGCCATCATCTATGAGAAACACGCCGTCTTCCCCGCTGCTATACAGACTGACCCCAGCTGGGTCACATCGATACGCTTTCTGTATCCACTCTATCTGCAGATGTCTGTCATCAAGACTTGTCGTCCACCAGCTCTGTGCCTCAACTGACTGTGCCGACAACTCAAGACACGAATGCGCACTCACCTGCACCAAACTGCCCGTCGCACCAACATCCAGCCTTTGGAGATCGTCCTCACCTGCCATACCCTATGATGAACTCACCGAAGGTGAGAAATGAGTACACACTGAAGGAGCTCTACCCGGCTCTGTCTCCTCCCTATATCGAGCAAGAACACACTCGATACGTGGCCTCCTAACTCTCAGCTCCATGTCCCTAGTGGCAAATCCACCTGGGATCACCATCGCAGTCTCCACACTGCTCTGGGAGTCTCCACGCTCACCACGCTATCAGATTCCCTGCTACCTGCATCTCCACCGGTCTGGCCTCCGAAATATCAAAAGATGCGCCCGATACATCACCCTTAGCCAACCGAGAGACATATCACCTGTGCCCATACTGTGAAGACTGCTCTACCATGCACAGTGAATGCTCTACCCTGATGTCAAGCTCCTCAGAAGACCTCTCTACCCTGAAGCTGAAGCTGCATACCTCAACACGCTGATCGTCCTCAGAAGAAACCAACTCATGCATGCTAGAAATGTGAGAGACCTCTGTCTCTTCACCCACTGCAACCTCTGGCATTGGCACGAAAACCAATTGCCATACTCATCCGTAGATCGACGGCTCTGCTAAAGCTGCACACCTCAGCATGCTGGGTCTCCTCAAGATCATCCACAACGTGCATGCTGGAACTGTAAGAGACTTCTGTCTCCTCACACACTGCAACTGACTGCATCGATACAACGACCGACTGCAACGCCTCCTCGTAGACCGTTGTCCTCTGTACTCCCAACTGAACTGAATCTGGAGCTACATCGTGAGATGCCGGCTGATCACTGACATTTGACCACATCGGATGAACATTGCACCCTGTCCGTCTGTACACATGTCTGATCACCTCCCTGAGTCTGAATCTGAATCACCTCATCATCTTTTTGGACCAGGCCATCATCTGTTCTCTGCACACCATCATGAGTTTGCTATGCACTAAGCACTGCAGACTCGTCAATCATGACGTGTCGTCTGACAATCACCTCACGGGTAATATGACACCATAACATATACACTCTCTCACCTCCAATAGCGTACCCGAGTAGGACACAATCATATGCACATTGTCCTACCACGACATCGTTCCTCTCGTGTGGCCACACAGGATATCCAAACGTACGCAAGTGCGAGAAGTCAACGACTCTGTCCGTCCACAACTCCTCGAGAATAGAACTACATGCGGCTAGTGACAGTGTTCGATTGATAAGGTATGCCGCAGTAGTAAGGGTCTCCATCCATAATTCCCTAGGAAGGCCTGGTGGTCTCAATAGCCCCCGTGTCTTCTCTACCAACATTCTAATCATGCTGTCTGCTACGCCATCGTGAAGGTCTCCATCAGAAATGGTGTATTGACATGCAATCCTCTCTGACTTGCAAACATCCTGTATCTCTATGTCGTTGGTACAGATCTCTCCTACGGGTCTACCCATCCGCCTCTCAACTATTCTCTTCCATAGCCGCACCTTCTCATGGATCTCCTTCCGAGATCCCATGAGTGTAACTATGACTCTCCTCGAGAAGTCATCTATGAAGGCCGCGAAGTACCTCGCACCTTCCAGAGAAGCAACTGAACATGGACCCCATACACCGACGTAGACGCACTCTAGGGGCTCCCTACTGTGTCTGACAGTTGTCCCAAACTGCACTTGCCTCGGCCGCTCTACACCACAATCACTGCAAAACACAAGCCTACGATCACCTCCGAACACACTCCTCCTCTGAAGAATGTCAAGGCTCTGCTTATCAGCATGTCCCAATCTGAGATGCCACAGTCTCGCTGGATCTCCACTCTCGGACTCCTGTGATCTGCCAGTCTCACCTACTACTGTGTGCCCATCGAGCACATACAAGTTTCTATGCTTCTTCCCCCTCATGACAACCAGGCATCTCGGGATATACACAGTCGATCCTCCTCGATCACTGCCCTGTAGCCCATCTCAGCCAAAGCTCCTATCGATATCAGGCCGTTGCGAAGATCAGGAACATGTCTGACGCCATCAAACATACAGACGATGCCATCGTGCATCCTGACTCTGACCGTGCCACTCCCAACCTGCTCGCACTCCATACCATTCCCCATGAGAATCTTCTATCCAATGCCTGGAATGTATGAGTCGAACGCACTCTGATCTGGAGTCATATGGAATGAGCACCACGAGTCTAATAGCCATGAACATTGCGCTTCTTCCACGGAGTATGCCGTAAACATCGAGCAATCATCCTCATCAGAAAACATCATGTCTCGTGCTCCAACATGAGTCAAAATCTGAGCAACATCTTCCACAATACCAATCGACGTCCTCGCTTTAAACCTCGGGCAAACCCTCTTCCAATACCTGATTTCCTTACATAGAAAGCATTTGTTGTCACCGCGACCCCTTGACTTGGATCGTCGCCGTCGCCATGGATTTTGACTCTTGGAACGGCCCGTCTTGGATCTTGGAGTGGGTTTGCCCTCTTGGCGACCCCTGATGACATTGGACACCTCATAACCATCGGTGTCACCTAACACCGGTAACGACCCGCTCTCGGGGGTCAGTTACTTATTTGATTTATTTGCAGGTCTTGCAGTTTACCAGTGAAATCAGCATAGCCACAACTCAGAGATATACCAAACAATCAACCAGCGTACAGACATTATTACAGTCCAAATTAAAATACAAACAAGTAGCAGCACACACACACACAAATACATAAAAGGAAAAGTGCTGAAAGGAAATGCAGAAAGGAAATACATAGCACAACACGTACGCAAACCCAGACAGCTAAAACTCTACAGCCTCTAGGTCAAATGCAGGCTCCTCGAACTCTGGGGCAATCTCCTCAATCAGGTCGTCGTCTGTCGGTGCCATAAATAGAACCGAAGGTAAGTCACAACAATTCTAAATAAAGAAAAGAAGTACTGTACAAGTATGACAAAGGTAACTACGTACAAGCAGACCAAAGTGAAAGGAAAGTACAGTGTCTATACAAGTGTAGAAAGTAAAGTGCATGTACCGTAAAGAGGTGACCGTGCAAGCTACACTAGAACTACGTGACTCAAGTAGGAGAGTACAATGTGTGACTGTTCAGTTCATCTCTTGCCCGGGTGCGCTTGCCCAGACGAATGCCGAAACCCAGGCAGCAGTACATGTATTTTGCCGAAACTCAGGCAGCAGGACGGGATGCCGAAACTCAGGCGACATGACGGGAAGATGAAACTGTAGTCACTCCCGTACTCTCTCAAACTATGAGTTACCCCATTACCCCAGTGATATGTCAAGTGCAAGTCCGTTACAAGATGTTCCACAGGATATTCCACATGTTGTTAGTCGAACCAATACAATTGGTTGAATTTCTCATTGAAAACCAGAAAGAGGATAAAGACAAGTCCAACACAAAAGGTGATACTTCCGTGCTTCGAGCACGTGGTAGTGTGGTTTAACACACGATTTACCCAATTTGGTAGTTGTGTGCTACAACCATCAAAGTAGAAAGTTGGTAAAGCAATCTTTGGTAGATTACTTTCCTATTAGGTCTCTAGTTCGGTTCAAGTTAAATGGCTGTTCGAGGCTATAGGGGTGTCAACGAGTTCATACAAGTACAATAGCTGATTTTCTAAATCTAGAACCTGTCATGACTTACTTAATTCAATGTCATCGTAGCAGGCCGGGAATGGATCTAAGGCTTTCTCTGAAGTTGGTGCACAATAGTTTGAACCTGCAACACAAAAATAATCAGTTAGATATCACGACTTTTCTATCTAAATATTTAAATCGCTTTGATTTTCAAAACCGGTTGAAACGGTGTCAGAAATCGTTCAAAATTTTTATATGAGCCGAAAATAAATATTATAATTTTACTACAAAAGAAAAATGTTTTCAGAAGCTCTTGCTATTTTTTATAATTTTCAGAAGCTCAAAAATAACTTTAAAACCCCAAATTACTTAAGTAACGTATAAATTTTATAATTTATTTCGGGAGCAATACTAGTCGAAAATACTTGAATGAGCAGTCAAAACGGCCGTCTCGAAGATTACTATTACATATATTTTTATCACGTATTAGTGTACGTGAAAACAGAGAGCTACAGATTTTAGAATGAATTTTACGTATTTAATTTTTAGGCTTAAAAAATGATTCAGGAAAAAGTAAGCGTCTGATCGAGATGAGACTAGTGCCATTGGATCCAGAATAATATTTCCAATTTTATAGAGCTAGTCTCACATTTTTCTGGGGCTTATATTTTAAATTATGAATTTAAAACCGTAAAACCCTACTTAATAATTAAAACAATTACGAAATACGAAAATACTCTTCGTATTTATGATTTTGCCATCGAGAAATACCCCGCTCCTTCGTTATACATGTGCAGCGACGGGGGCTTTGCGTCGGACGACAAGCGACGGACCGTGGCGGGCAGCGGCGGAGGCGGGGAGCTCGGGGCGACGCGAGACAGCGGGGCGGCGCACGTGGCGCCGGTGGACGGCGACGCGGAGGCAGGGCGCTGGGGGGTTCTGTCGTCGGAGGGGAGAACGGCAGAGGCGGGGTGCTTCGTCGGAGCTCGACGAGGCGGCGGTCAGAATCCGGAGGGCGGCGTGCGTGGGTCGAGGCCCGCCGGAGATGAGGCTGAGGGAGAGTGAGTGAGAAGAGAGAAGGAGAGCGGGAGATGGAGAGTGAGAAAGTGGGAGCGCGCGAGGAAGCCTGGGTTTGAACGAACGAAAAAAATAAAGAGATCGGATAATTTTTGTGTGTGTATTAATACAAAGAAGGAGGGGGGTTTATATAGGTTAAGCTAATGGCAAAGTTGTGATTAAGGGGGGAGACCAACCTTTAATGGGGGGTAGAGTGGGGGGGAGGGGGGTAGATGAGTGTTAGATCTGAACCATTTCAGATGTAACCAACAAAGGGGTGGGTAGATGGGATCTTGATTAGGGGTTAATGGTCTTTACCGATTGTAATTAGCAAAGCGGATGAATACAAACTCGTTTTCGCATACGCCTCCAAAAAATTACGAAAATATATCCACGAGATCGTATCGCCACGACGATCGTGAATACGAAGTCCGTTTCAGGGTTTTGGCTAGATACTAGGTTTAGTCCAAAACATTTTGAAAGCGGGTTTGCAGGTTCTAGGTTGAAATGATATCAGAAAATTACGAAATTAATGTGGAGAGCCCTAAATGATCATAGGATGATACTGTAGAAGTTTGAAAATGTTTTGAAAACGTTTGAAAAGAAAATTAATTTATTAAGCCAAAACAGTAATTATTGAAAGTGAATTTTTATCGAAATTGTTTTGAGTATTTGTGGAAATCTGAGATTACTGAAATACATTATAATTAGTCTAGTGCTTAAAAATATTTTTATAAGAATTTTTGAAATCAGTTTTGATATAAAACTCTTGACTAACATTTATAAAGAGATTTTGAAAATACGTAACTTGATTTGTTGAAAAATACAGGTCGTTACATCGGACCCTCCTTAAAATAATTCTGTCCTCGGAATTTTAAACTTAATAAAATAAATAATTGATGTAATGAAGAAGCTCAAGCAAATAAATGATAGAAAAATATTATGAAATATAATGTGATATCACAACATCTAGAAAACAAGAGATGCTGTTTATGAATACATACTATCATCAACATTGTTTCCGAGACTAGCCTCAAGACTAGTAAGATCCTCAAACTCGGTAAACAAGTAAGGGTAGCATCCAAGTATATCATCCTCTCGCTTCCAAGTAGACTCTCCAGGTGAGTCGTGACGCCACAAGAGCCTGACAAGATTGATCACTCTATTCTTGAGGGTCTTCTGTCGTCGATCCAAGATCTTGACTGGTTGCTGATCATAAGATAGATCTGGACAAATGGAAATCTCGGAGTAATCCACAACATGACTAGGATCACTCAAGTAGCGTCGAAGCTGTGAGACATGAAAGACTTCATGTACTCCTTTCAATGCAGGTGGCAAGGCAAGGCGATAGGTGATCGGTCCATATTTTACACCTTTTTTCTACATATTTGCATGTCATTTCGGTTGCTCATATTGCGATTTTCACGATTATTCGATGATATTGTGTTACTTTTCACTATTTCTTGTTTTTGTCGGATTTCAGGAAATATGGAGCGATCGTGAGCAAAAATGAGCTTTAGAGATTTGCACCCACTCCGGAGTGTCAACCATGGCCCTTTTGAGGGTTATTCTGCAATGGAAGAGGAGTGGAAGAAGAAAGAACGGCGTAGGAGCGACGGGGGAGCGAAAAGATGAAGATTGGGCATTTTCAGCATGCCACTCGGCCGAGTGAAGGAGTCACTCGGCCGAGCAATGAGACCCCGCTCGGCCGGCCAGATCGGACACGCAACAGAGATGTATCAGCGTGCACTCGGCCGAGCATCGCACGCCGACTCGGCCGAGTTCGGAGACTCCGTCCGCCCGAGTGGCACCCAGACGACGGCAAGCAAAAATGTCCAACTTACTGTAATTCGTCAGTCTGCCCCAGAAGCCTGACTCGGCCGAGTGACGAAAGCCGTCCGCCCAAGTACCAAATGCCCCTCGGCCGAGTGACATTTGCCACTCGACCGAGTGATGCCGAGGACACACGGCGCCCAGATTTTCAGACATCCTCCTACTCTTTTCAAATCTGCTATCATTCCAGCCATCAAATTATTTTTCTCATATTTTTTATGGATAGTAGACTTCATGACAGTTCCAACGCCGTCAAGAACGCGCAAATCGGAGGTCGGATGAAATCTGGGGAATTTCTGCAAGTTGACGCTGCAGTGCTGGAATTTGCATGTCAGTGTCACTCGGCCGGGTCACATATTCCACTCGGCCGAGTGCGGCCTGGGCCCAGATTTTAAGTTGCGGTTTGGGCTGTTTTTGGGCACAAATTTGAGGGGTTTTCTAGGGTTTTTTGCTAGGGTTTTGGGGGAGTATTTAAGGGGTTTGTAGCCACCATTGGAGGGGATCCCCATTATGTTTTCTTAGCTCCCAAGATGTTTTAGGAGGATTATTTTAGAGGTTAGGCCATGCCCTAGGCCCCCTTTTGGATCAAAAAGCTTGTATTTGGATTGGAATTCTTCATCTAAGCTAAGTATTTCTATTCTTATTATTTGAATCTTTGATTTTCTATCTTTTTATATGCAAGCAATGGTTTTTATTGATTCTTATATCCTTATTGCTATGCTTGAGTAGATTTGTTGTCCTAGGGTTTGGGGATGAACCCTATGGATCTAATTTCATATTTGTGAAGAATGAATTCCAAATTGCTAGAATTGCTAGGAGGTTAGGTTGTGATTGATTTAATACGGATAGCTAGGGATTTCCATCGATTTGGGATTTGCAAGAGATTGGATTCTAATCGATGGGAAGGCCTAGATATTCGATTTAGATTTACAATTGGATTTCTCTAGACTTGGTTTGCAAGAGATTGGACCAAAGCTAGGATTTTTAATTGTAAATCTATACCCATATTCGTTTGCAAGAGATTGGACGAATACGAACTATCACAACCTAGATCGTAACTCGAGTTTGCACAAGAGTGGGCTCGAGGAGCGATTGGACGATGATGTCGATCCTCATGCTAGTGGCTTAGGTTAGGGTTTGCAAGAGATTGGGCCCTAACCTAGGTTTGCTATAGACCGGCAATAGCGCGAGAGCGTGAGCTTGGTTCTCCATTAAGTTGCGACTAGTTCACCTCAACGCAAGTCTAGTAATATTGAGGTTCACTATTCACAATGATGCATGACGGTCCGTAGTGGGGATTCCCTAGCCCTAGACACTTTTATTATATTGTATTTGAATTGATATTTGACCGATTTCTCTATCTCCGACACCGACATCCATCACCATTGCCATTACATCATACCATAGCCATCTCCACCAATAAAACATTCGTAGTCAAACCAACCTAGGATAGATTGAAGCTCAACACCACCTCCTCGTGTTCGATACCCGCTCGCCACTTTGCCGTGCGCTTGCGGTAAAACTACAATCGTTCTCCGGGTGTGTATCCGGGGCCGACCAAGTTTTTGGCCGTGCTCTTGGGTACGTCCCGGAGCGATCAAGTTTTTGGCGCCGTTGCTGGGGAGGTGTTTCCCGTTGGGTGCCAATTTGTCACAATTAGGTTGATTTGACTATTAAAAAAATTTATAAAAAAAACAAAAGAAAATTTTCACCCCCGCCACCATTATTATCATTTCTATATTCTTTTGTGCCACTGATATTTTTTCTCCAGGTATTTATCTTTGTTGATCAGGTGCTATGGATTATACTACGTGGGCCACAGATTTTGATCAGAGTGCTCAGATGGGAGAATACTATTATGATCAGAGTGCTCAGATGGGAGAGTACTATTTTGATGAAAGTGCTCAGATGGGAGAATACTTTTTTGAGGAGACGCACTGGCCCGAGCTTGATGAGAGACAAAGGATCTTTTTTGATGAGATGCATGCACACCAGGTTGAAGTGCAAGCCGGGCTTGAAAAGGGTAACCTTCTATTGGAACGGGTGAAGAGGCAACTTGAAATGAATGCGCTCATGTTTAAGGTTGCGATGATTCCCCAAGATATCAGTTCTGTTCCTTCATCTTATGGGCAAGAAGCATCTCCAATCATATTACCAGAGCCAGAATGTGCCGCCGTCGATCCCACATCCTACAATACAGCTGTTGCATATGAAGAGTGGATGGACGAAGGTACAGTGGAGGAAGCAGAAATTGAGCCACCAGCGCAGCCAGAGGAGGATGGATTTCAGAGATTATTGGAGGGTCTCTTGGAGTCAGTGAGGTTCACCGGTTCAGAGAGCATTACAGCAGGTGATGCATTTGAGCTACGATTTGCAGATTTTGTTATGAACCGTGTTTCAGCTGCAGGAACAATAGAGGAGGACATCCATGTCAGTCTTGAGGGGGATAGACTATATTTTCGGATTGCTTGCGGGCATTCCCCTCCACATGATACATCCCCACAAGTTGACACACCTGAGCAGCCAGCATCACCATCCCAGAGAGAGCCTACATTGATAGTTGATGAGAAGGCAAAGGAGCACACTATCGAGCCAGAGCATATTGCCAAGGAGGCCTCACATACGGAGTCAGAGCATGCTTTTGAGGAGGCCTTACACACAGAGCCAGAGCTTATCACCGAGGAGGTCGTGCATCGGGACGAGGACACAGCCATTCATGAGGATCTCGAGCACTATCCTCCTCCATTAGAGCTTCCGCAGCCACCTCATCCTCCCACTGACGCAGAGGACTACCCCACAGAGCTTTTGGCCCCCCTTCAGGGAGATCTCTTTACTCCCTCGCCCTTTATCTTTGATTTCCCTCCCGTGTATGATGTTTTTTATGATTCATCGTGCCTTTTGCAGGATTCATGTACATACGATCAAGAGGTACGATGGGACGTATATGAGGAGGAGAGCGAGGAGTTAGCACCCATGGACGCATATGAATATGATCAAGAGGTGCACTGGGATGAGTCTGACGATGATGAGGAGCATCTCGATGAGGTCCACACCTATGATCTAGATTTACCTGAGCAGCATAGAGAAGACACCGTGGAGACAACTATCACGGCACGTAAGGATATTGGATTATTTCCAGGGAAGTATCGTCCACCATTATTTATTCCATACATTTCTATAGACGATCCTCTTTGGGATACTTTTATTATGAGGGTGAATTTTTTGCAGCGAACTGATGCATCCTATTCTCTGCAGTGTACAGGTGGAGTCCTTGTGGGAATGCTGGAGGATGCATTGCTGGAGTTCGTTGGAGTCCGTGGACATACGCGCCTGGCGGAGCCACGGAAGGAGCAGTTGGAGCAGTTGCCTGCACCGGCAAAGATACTGGATCCGCCTTTTGCTATAGGTGATATCAATCCAGTAGTGTAGAAATTTTTATGCTTTCAATAAACCCGAATCCTCTCGACAGCGAGAGGACCGTATATATTTGCTTGAATAAATATCACCTCATATGATGGCAACAAAAATCTTTTACACCCCAAACCCATTATATATATTAATTCCCCTCTCCATATTTTGATACGCCACATCCTTTTGCTCACCACCATCGAGCATTTCTTTCAAGTGAATACTCACTTTCTTATTCATTTGACTTGATCACGCTTTACAAAGCCATGATATTTTTGATTGAGTCACTTGAATAGGATTGTTTGGTATAAGCTTGGGGGAAAGCGCTCTCATGCATCATTGTATGTGCATGTAGTTGCATTGGGATTCATGGCATTCATTTCATCATTTTTCATTCATCTCCCTCATATTTATCGTTGTTCCTCATATTTTTCCTATTATGATCACATTGAGGACAATGTGAAGTTTAAGCTTGGGGGAGTGCATTTCCATGCCATTTAGATGCATTAGTTGCATTTTTACCTTATTTTTAGGTTTTTTGTTGGAATTTTTCAAAATTTTGCATCATCTTTTTGAATTTTCCATCGTATTTTCCTTTTATGTGTGTTCATGCATCATATTGTGTGCTTGATTTTCCTCTTCTTTCCTCTCTTTTATTTTATTTTCTTCATTTTCTTTTCCTTCTTTTCCTTCTTTTGCTAGATTTGTTCCTTATGATGATATCTCTTATTGCTTTAGCAACCATCACGTGACTTATTATTCCATGCCATGCTATTTAGTGTATTCCATAGTCTTGCTATTCACATATGCTTGCAAATCTATTTCTTTTGATGATTCCTTTACATGAATGCATGATATTAATTGAAACTGAATGTATGGATTAGTGTTTAGTATGCTTTTGTTGGAAATGCACCAAGATTCACGCATCATTAGTATATCTGAAGCATCAGTTTTATTGTCTTATTCACCTCCTGTTGCATGCTTGATATGAAAGTACTCTTTGCCGCTTGACTTCGCTTTTTATTGAGATGATTGAGAATATCCATGCTTACATATGAGTTTTAGTTGAAGTATTATTTTATTGAACCGTTCGTGCACATCTTAGAGTGAACCGAGTGTTACATTATTTCCTTCTCCACATATATCTTTTTATTCTCTACATGTCACTTGAGTTCACCTCCTAAAGCTACTTATATCGCATCTATTTCCCAAAAATCCCCACAAAAGAAAAGTTAGCTCCAAAAAGTCCAAAAAGCCAAAAAGGAGCCAAAAACCAAAAATACAAATCATATAGCTCCTACAAAAATCCAAAAATAAAAATGAGAAACAAATAGTTCAAAAAGAAAAAAAAGAGAAAAATGTTTCTCTATCTTATTATTGGAGCCACAAAATACTTGGGAAAACCAAGGCAAAAATCCCATTTTCCGCTATCATATTCCTTTAGATGCGATGCCTCAAGCTAAGCTGGGGGGGGTGAATTCATTTGACCATATGAGTGAGTATGACATTAGAGTGGAGACGTGCATGAATGAGAATATTCGATAATGCTTAGACTTTGCAAAATATATTAGATATGGAGATTTTTCATGATTTGAAATAAATATGTGAATGCCATGACTCTTATTCTATTCTTTATCGCATGCTTGGTGTGTACCTTATATGCTTCATTTATAACTTTTGATTGAAAAGTGCATTGCCAACATTTGTATATTAAATCCTATGAAATGTGTGACGTGGATATGAATTGATTGTATGAATTTAGAGAATCCCTTTTGTTGTTCTTAAAAGATTGCAAGTACCATGTTTATGTAAGATATGAAATCCTTATAGCATGCGATTCGTATTTTTCAAGTTATCGTGATGTGTAGCTTATGGCTTGAGATCTGAGAGAATAATCTAGCGACCCCTTCCACCTCGTGTTCTTTCTTTTCCATTTCATTTTCTTTGTTTTCATCTCCCGAGTTCGTCTCTCTACTTTTCTTCCTCGAGGACGAGTAAGAGGTAAGCTTGGGGGATTTTGATCGGTCCATATTTTACACCTTTTTTCTACATATTTGCATGTCATTTCGGTTGCTCATATTGCGATTTTCACGATTATTCGATGATATTGTGTTACTTTTCACTATTTCTTGTTTTTGTCGGATTTCAGGAAATATGGAGCGATCGTGAGCAAAAATGAGCTTTAGAGATTTGCACCCACTCCGGAGTGTCAACCATGGCCCTTTTGAGGGTTATTCTGCAATGGAAGAGGAGTGGAAGAAGAAAGAACGTCGTAGGAGCGACGGGGGAGCGAAAAGATGAAGATTGGGCATTTTCAGCATGCCACTCGGCCGAGTGAAGGAGTCACTCGGCCGAGCAATGAGACCCCGCTCGGCCGGCCAGATCGGACACGCAACAGAGATGTATCAGCGTGCACTCGGCCGAGCAACGCACGCCGACTCGGCCGAGTTCGGAGACTCCGTCCGCCCGAGTGGCACCCAGACGACGGCAAGCAAAAATGTCCAACTTACTGTAATCCGTCAGTCTGCCCCAGAAGCCTGACTCGGCCGAGTGACGAAAGCCGTCCGCCCGAGTACCAAATGCCCCTCGGCTGAGTGACATTTGCCACTCGACCGAGTGATGCCGAGGACACACGGCGCCCAGATTTTCAGACATCCTCCTACTCTTTTCAAATCTGCTATCATTCCAGCCATCAAATTATTTTTCTCATATTTTTTATGGATAGTAGACTTCATGACGGTTCCAACGCCGTCAAGAACGCGCAAATCGGAGGTCGGATGAAATCTGGGGAATTTCTGCAAGTTGACGCTGCAGTGCTGGAATTTGCATGTCATTGTCACTCGGCCGGGTCACATATTCCACTCGGCCGAGTGCGGCCTGGGCCCAGATTTTAAGTTGCGGTTTGGGCTGTTTTTGGGCACAAATTTGAGGGGTTTTCTAGGGTTTTTTGCTAGGGTTTTGGGGGAGTATTTAAGGGGTTTGTAGCCACCATTGGAGGGGATCCCCATTATGTTTTCTTAGCTCCCAAGATGTTTTAGGAGGATTATTTTAGAGGTTAGGCCATGCCCTAGGCCCCCTTTTGGATCAAAAAGCTTGTATTTGGATTGGAATTCTTCATCTAAGCTAAGTATTTCTATTCTTATTATTTGAATCTTTGATTTTCTATCTTTTTATATGCAAGCAATGGTTTTTATTGATTCTTATATCCTTATTGCTATGCTTGAGTAGATTTGTTGTCCTAGGGTTTGGGGATGAACCCTATGGATCTAATTTCATATTTGTGAAGAATGAATTCCAAATTGCTAGAATTGCTAGGAGGTTAGGTTGTGATTGATTTAATACGGATAGTTAGGGATTTCCATCGATTTGGGATTTGCAAGAGATTGGATTCTAATCGATGGGAAGGCCTAGATATTCGATTTAGATTTACAATTGGATTTCTCTAGACTTGGTTTGCAAGAGATTGGACCAAAGCTAGGATTTTTAATTGTAAATCTATACCCATATTCGTTTGCAAGAGATTGGACGAATACGAACTATCACAACCTAGATCGTAACTCGAGTTTGCACGAGAGTGGGCTCGAGGAGCGATTGGACGATGATGTCGATCCTCATGCTAGTGGCTTAGGTTAGGGTTTGCAAGAGATTGGGCCCTAACCTAGGTTTGCTATAGACCGGCAATAGCGCGAGAGCGTGAGCTTGG
Source organism: Scilla litardierei (assembly GCA_030789695.1). Lineage (NCBI taxonomy): Eukaryota > Viridiplantae > Streptophyta > Magnoliopsida > Asparagales > Asparagaceae > Scilla > Scilla litardierei. Next base: position 42,296,604 of record CM061141.1, read on the forward strand.
TTCTCCATTAAGTTGCGACTAGTTCACCTCAACGCAAGTCTAGTAATATTGAGGTTCACTATTCACAATGATGCATGACGGTCCGTAGTGGGGATTCCCTAGCTCTAGACACTTTTATTATATTGTATTTGAATTGATATTTGACCGATTTCTCTATCTCCGACACCGACATCCATCACCATTGCCATTACATCATACCATAGCCATCTCAACCAATAAAACATTCGTAGTCAAACCAACCTAGGATAGATTGGAGCTCAACACCACCTCCTCGTGTTCGATACCCGCTCGCCACTTTGCCGTGCGCTTGCGGTAAAACTACAATCGTTCTCCGGGTGTGTATCCGGGGCCGACCAAGTTTTTGGCCGTGCTCTTGGGTACGTCCCGGAGCGATCAATAGGCCACCTCGCCTACTCACTCCAAGATATCAAATGGACCAATGTATCGAGGACTGAGCTTCCCTCTTCGTCCAAAGCAAATTATCCCACGATTCGGTGAGATCTTCAAAAACTCATGGTCGCCAGGTTGGAACTCCAAATGTCGACGCTTTGCATCTACCCAATGCTTGTATCGATCTTGCGCCAACTGTAGCTTCTCTCTGATGGTCCGAATATTTCTACTACTTCCACAATCAAATCCGGACTGATGAGCTCTTGATCGCCAATGTCATACCAACTCAAAGTGGAACGACACTTCCTGCCATATAGCGCTGGAAAAGGCGTCATACAAATGATGGCCTGATAGTTGTTGTTGTAGGCAAACTCCACAATATGTAGATGGTCCTCCCAAGATCCCTTGAAGTCCAGCATACACGCACGTAACATGTCCTCTAGGATCTGAATGGTGCGTTCTGATTGGCCATCGGTCTGATGATGATAAGCTGTACTAAAGCTTAATCGGGTCCCCAGACACTCCTGCAAGCTCTTCTAAAAATGAGACGTAAATCGGGTGTCTCTGTCTGAAACAATAGTGACAGGGACACCATGCAACTTCACGATCTCTTCCATGTACTTCTTGGCAAGCACCTCGGTCGACTATCCTACTCTGAACGGGATGAAGTGTGCTGACTTGGTCAATCGATCAACGATCACCCAGACAGCATCGTTGTGCTTCGTGCTCTTGGGCAATCCCGTCACAAAGTCCATCGTGACGTGTTGCCACTTCCACTCTGGGATGGGCAAAGGCCGTAACAAACTGGCAGTTCGGTGATGTTCAGCATTCACCTGCTGGCACACTATACACTTCACCACACTGCGTGTGACGCTTCTCTTCATACCGTGCCACCAGTAGTGTTGCCACAAGTCCTGGTACATCTTGGTCTCGCCTGGATGAATGGAATACGGAGAGCTATGTGCTTCCTCCAATAGAGCTTCTCTGACGTCTCCAGATGGTACGCAGATGCGGTTGTCGAATCTCAAAGATCCGTCCTCATGGATCTTGAATTCCGGCCTCTGGCCTGCTAACACCATGTCTCTGATCTTCTACAGCTTCTCATCTTTGGCTTGGGCAACTTTGATCTTGTCCACCAAGTCAGACTGGATCCGAAGGTTGAGTAACGAAGATGTTACTCCAGGCAGTATGACATCCATCTCCATGGCTCGAATCTCATGCCGTAGTCTCCATTGTGATGTGAGAGTCATCACTGTAGGGAGACGACTCAAAGCATCCGGTACGACATTGACCTTCCAGGATGGTACTGAAGGTCAATATCATAGTCCGCCATCAGCTCGATCCATCGTCGTTGGCGCATGTTGAGCTCCTTCTGGGTGAACAGGTATTTGAGACTCTTGTGATCTGATAATATCTTCACATGTTTGCCCAGCAAGATGTGCCTCCAAATCTTCAGAGCAAATATAACTGCCGCCAACTCAAGGTCATGAGTGGGGTAGTTCTTCTCGTGGATCTTCAGTTGCCTGGATGCATAAGCGACGACTCGGCCATGCTGATGCAGCACGCACCCAAGTCCCTTGCCAAAAGTGTCACAAAATACTTCGAACCCCCCAGTTCTGTCTGGGATGACTAGAATCGGGGCAGAAGTCAATCTTTTCTTCAGCTCCTGGAATGCATCCTCACATGCCTTCGACCAGACGAATACCACATCCTTTCTCGTCAGTCGCGTCATGGCTCCCGTGATCTTCGAGAAGTCCTGGATGAATCGTCTGTAGTAGCTAGCCAGTCCCAGGAAACTTCGAATCTCAGTCACAGTCTTAGGGGCTGGCCAGTTCTGAACGGCAGCTACTTTCTCGGGGTCGACAGATATCCTTTCTCCAGATATGATGTGGCCCAGGAATACCACTTTGTCGATCCAAAACTCACACTTACTGTACTTGGCATACAGTTGGTGTTGTCTTAGCGTCTCCAAGACCTTCCTCCGGTGTACTCTGTGCTCCACGGTATCCTTCGAGTAGATGAGGATGTCGTCGATGTAGACCACTACGAACTTGTCCAGATGGTTGTACAGGACCTGGTTCATGAGACTCATGAATACAGCAGGTGCATTAGTCACACCAAATGGCATCACCAAGAATTCATAGTGTCCATATCTGGTCCGGAAAGCAGTCTTTTGGACATCCTTCTTCTTCACCTTTACTTGATGATATCCGGTCTTCAGGTCCAGCTTCAAAAACATGCTCGATCCTCTAAGCTGGTCGAAAAGGTCGTCGATGCGGGGCAGTGGATACTTGTTCTTCACCGTCATCTTGTTCAGCTCTCTGTAGTCGATGCACATGTATTGAGATCCGTCCTTCTTATTCACGAGTAGAATCGAGGCACCCCATGCAGATACACTGGGTCGTATCCATCCCTTCTGTATGAGGTCGTCCAGCTGAGCTCGAATCTCTTCAAGCTCAGGCGGTGCCATGCGATAGGGTCCCTGTAATGCCCTGTTTTGAACTATACGTGTATTTTACTGTATAAGCATGGTATATTCACATATAATGCGTACGTAGGCAAGAAATAGACGTAACTATCGATGTATGTAGCATAGTGTAAGGGGATTATGCCGTCATAGGTGGCTAAGAGACGAGAAAGCGAGATTGGATGCGGGAGAAATGCGAAGGACGTCGTTGGTGTAAAACTACAGGGATGCGTTAGATGTGCGTGTGTAATGCATGAATGCACGCATGGATGTGAGTGGATGTGTGTTAGGGGAGCCATGCTAGTGTGAAAAGGGGTTATGGATCAATGGCAACCCCCGTAAATTTTTAGAAAGGTCAGGGGCAAAACAGTCTTTTTGACTAAAACTGCTGTGCGTACATACTAAAGTGGTGTGTACATTAAGTAATGACATACTTGTAAATACTCGAATATGTAAGGGGTAGTTTGGTCATTTAATAAATAACATGGCTTATGGGATAAGCCATTCTAATACTATTCTAGAATTCTCTCTTCTCTTCTCTTCTTTTCTTTTCCTTTCTTCTCTTTTCTTCCCTTTTCTTCCCTTATCCTTATCTTCTCCATTTCTTTTCTAATTTCCTCCATCTCCCTCTTCCATATCCCCATCCCCTCTTAGGTTGGCCGAAATTCCTTTAGCCAAAAGAAGAAGAAGAAGAAGAAGAAGAAGAAGAAGAGAAGAGGAATTAAACTTTTGAGGTAGGGATCTCTTGGATTTGGAATATTCCACTCCTTTATTCTTGCAACTATGTTTTTATAGCATGTTTTACTTGATATGAATTAGGAATGATGAAATTTCATGAGCCATGGTTCAATTTTACAAAGTATCCCTTGAAATTCTTAACAAAGCTATCTCCTTAAAATCCTGAAATTTGGTTGTGTGTTATTTCTGTAATATTGGTTACTGTAGCTCGAATCAGATTTTGAAAATTTTATGAGCTTGTAGATCTTGAAGTTCTACCCCAAAATCATATAAACTTTGACATAGTTTCAATTCAGATATTAGAAGTAATAAATCCATCTTTACAACATGTCTGTTTGAATTTCAGTGTTGACACAGTTTAGCAAAATTGGCACAACCACCTGCACACATCTTGGAATTTTATGATCTTGGTCTTGTTAGAAAGCTAACAAGTTTTTTCTAAAAATTCATCAGAGTGCTTATATGTTGAATTTCTACCTCCAACATCCTCAAAATTGGCTTCCAATACAGAACCTGAAATCTGTCTGAAAAACAGAATTGACGCACTTCACCAATTAATTTTACCATAAATCATATTGTTCATATTTTTGCATGAAATTTTATCTGTAAATCCATAACTTCCATATCTTCAACTTTTATTTATAAAGTTTTGTCAAATTCTCAAGAGAAATAAATGAAATGTGTTGATCTTTATGGTTGTTCTTGCAATTTCAGCAAGCTGAATTCATTAAGTGCTTTTCTTATTCATTAATTGTGGTTAATTGGCCATCGTTATTCTTGCTTAATATGGTTGTATGGTGAGATGAATGTTCATGCCCTTGGCACATGTAAATGTTATTGTGTTGCTTTGATATGAATGACGCCCGTCAGGTGTTGGATGAAATGCCTCAATGAAGGCAATATCCAGTAATTTGAGAAACGTGTATGTATTAGTGTTGGCCTTGGACCACATTGATAATTGGTAGAGTTAGAGGCTTGAATGGCATGGATACATTAAAATTGTGAGTGGATGATGTGTTGTGATAGAGGGCATGTCACGTGAGTGCATGACCCTATGTCTGATGATGGGCAGATGAGGCGATATGTGCATACCCATGCCATCAAGACCCCTAACATGTCACTTATGATGTTAACTTATAAAATTGATTAAATCTCAATCCTCTCTAATGAGGGTGAGTTAGCAGAACCCGATTTTAAGTGGGATTTGAGTAAATTGTGGATATGAGGCCTGGACTGTGAAATTGGGAGATGATTATGTGATGTGTGGAGCTTATACCCACTCGCCTTTACTGGGAGTGGAGGGGATACTTATACCCACTCGCCTTTACCGGGAGTAGAGGGGTCATACGGAGGTTAGGTAATATGTGGATAGCCTCACTCCTGTCAGGGACAGGGGAGGTGAGAGGCCCGGCGTACAGTGCCCGTGTCCACTGCGTCGTGTGCTATATTCACCCCACATTTGGGATGAAGCTCAGGTCCTGGTATCACATAGTTTATCCAATTAATTCAAGTATAAAATAATAAAATAAGAATTTGGCAGGTTACTCCTTCTGCTGGCAACACTTCTCCTTCACTTGCCTGCTTCTTTGTGACTCTGTGTCTTACCACAGGCACTTGTACTTATCTTATCAGATAGTGTTTGCTTGAATACTTGCGTTGTTATTATTATTATTATTATTCGTGCTCACCCTTTTCTTGCAGTAACTCGACATTGGTCCGCATGTATGATTTCCTTGTTTTAGCTATTTAATTTTCATTACATCACTTAGTTACATGTTCTATTTCTATTGGCTTGCCTTGTGGATTGATAACCTTAGAATGGTGTTCCAAATCCAAGTTGGTTCCTACTGGGGCACGCATTGACGTGCTCCTCCCCATTTTTCACGTAGCAGGGTCCGCTTGGTTGGAGGTGACTTGGAGTTGGGTTCAGGGGTAGCACTTGGTGTGAGTTGTCTTGTGATGTGATATGGTTGTCTTGGGAGGCGGAGAATGACGGTGTATAGTGGTGTACCTGGGTTATGTATATAAATGGAAGTTGTTATATTTATGTTATGTTGTTGTTGTTCTATATTATTCATGAGGTTGTTTAATATTATTGTGGAGCTTCACTTGTACTATCCCAGCATATGCACAGTGGCCTGCTTGTTCAGTTTCTCCTTTCTCTTTCTTTTCCTCTCTCATCACCCTCACCCTTCAGGATACTTGGAAAAAAATTTAGATGCCGGGTATTCTGGGGAACGGGGCCTGACAGTCCCTTGGATATCGATCATGCACCTGGCATAAGATCAATAGTAAATTCGAGGCCGCGATCCGGAGGCAAACATGAGAGGTCGTCCGGAAATACGTCCAGGAATTCTCGCACTATCTCAGGCTTCTCTGGCTCGTCTTCTGTTTAGTCGTCATTGCTTCTGAAAGTCTGGCTCGATACTTCACTTCACTGGTCATTCTGATCGACTTCCGCTGAGGAATTCGAACTTAGGATGATGGGGTATTTCGAATTCCACCCTCCTTTGACGACAGTCAATGGTGGCATGAAATGTCCCGAACCATTCCATTCCAAGGACAGCATCGAAGCTTGGCATCTCTATCACCATGAAGTTGGCAAAAAGGTCTCTTCCACAAATCACTACGGAGCAGTGAAGGCATCCGCTGGTTATTGGTAGGGAACCGCCAGCGGTCTCGACCTTCCAACGGAAAGACAGAGGTTCAACAGAGATGGCATGTGTTTGGACGAAACGACTCGCCAAAAAGATATGTGTAGCTACCGAGTCGAATAATGTGTGGGTGGTTTACCGGTTACTAAGATGATACCTACGATTATGAGAATCATGTCTAATCTTACGATTTCCAAATAATAAAGTATGTAGCTTAGTGGGATATCTCGTACCTGTGATTACTTGGTCCGTAGACTCAGCCTCTTCCACCGTCATTGTAGAAGATTGGCGCCTCGAGGTGGTGCCTGTCGTCGAGTCTGCTGGTACACTTGCTGCTGAGGAGGGAGTGGTTGACATTGCTGAGAAGATGGTGGTGGTCGCTGCGGTGCATTCCTGGCAGGGGTGTTGGCTGGAGCAGTGTTGGAAGGCTGAGGCTTCCTCTCAGGACAGTCCCTTGCAGTGTGGTCCTTTGACCCACAGATCAGGAAGAGGTTGAGAAAGGACCGATATTCTGAACGAAAGTGCCATGGCTTCCCGCAATGATGACACACTTGCCACGGTGGTGGGGCCTGCCTCTTGAACTGTATCTACTGAGTGGGCCGATACATCTGATTGGGCAGAGGCCGTCGGCTGGGTCCAACAGCAGTGTTTGGAGTTGGTGGCCTTCTAAAAGGGGCAGCCATATGACGTCTTTCTTCTCTCTCAATGAACTCATGTTCACAAGCAGCAGCCAGGACCTCGGTGTGGGTGCACAGTTGACGTCAGACTAAGTTCCGTCGGATCTCTATGTTGAGACCCTGCTTGAAGCGTCGGGCTCGGGCTATAGGAGTGGCAACCATTTCAGGAGCAAAACAGCTCTGCAAGGTGAATCAGGCATCATGCTGTTTCACTGACATGGAACCCAGTTTCAACCCGACGAATTGTGCCTGAAGTTCTATCTGAGCCTTGGGGGAGAAATATTGGGTACGGAAATGTTCAGTGAACGTCGCCCATTCGATCGGTCATTAAAGACGATCTTCTTCAGAGTTCCACCAAACTCTGGCCCCATCCATCAGTTAGGACCTGGCAGTGTCCACCCAAGCATGCTTTCGGATCTGAGTGGCTCTCAAGTTCTCTTCGGTACTTTCCAGCCATTCTTCGGCCTTCATCGGACCATCCTCACCATTACAGGTCTTCGGGTGGAGTGAGCGGAATTGTTGAATGCCTCCCACAGGATGATATTCTCCCTTGATAGCTTGGACTATCTCTCGCAATACGAGATCGTAGATCTGATGCACCGTGAGAGGAGGTCCATTGTTGGTCTGGTTGCTGGCTCCAGATTGGTCAGCTCCATTGGGGCTCTCCGAGGTATTCCCGTCCATTTTTCGAGTGTTAACCTGCATTCATAGAAAAATGTCAGCTTAGTCGAGTATCGTATACGATACATTCTGGTTTTACTATACTGTTCACGAGTTATTTTGTACGGACCTGCATGGGCCAACAAACCTATAACGACCCACTCTCGGGGGTCAGTTACTTATTTGATTTATTTGCAGGTCATGCAGTTTACCAGTAAAATCAGCATAGTCACAACTCAGAGATGTACCAAACACTCAACCAGCGTACAGACATTATTACAGTCCAAATTAAAATACAAACAAGTAGCAGCACTCTCTCATACAAATACATAAATGGAAAAGTACTGAAAGGAAATGCAGAAAGGAAATACATAGCACAACACATACGCAAACCCAGAAAGCTAAAACTCTGTGGCCTCTGGGTCAAATGCAGGCTCCTCGAACTCTGGGGCAATCTCCTCAATCAGGTCGTCGTCTGCCGGTGCCATAAACCAAACCCTGGTTCGGTTGCGAACAACCTACAGCCAGCATTCAATGCACCCGGTTCCATTACTGATCAAGCAAGGCATACACCGACCACATCTTCTTCTTACTCTATAATGAGAATAGCTCCAAGCAACAAGACCTAATTCTAGATCTCTCACCAAGCTCACACACTCTCCACCAAGTGGAAATCCTTGATAACAAAGCCCCTACAACATGTAGAGCTTCTCAAGGGACCAATCCCACGTCTAGCTAGATCACTCCTTGGTAATATAGCTCCTAGGAAAGCTACCCAAGCGACTCAAGATCTACAAGCTAAAGGAAGAAGCAAGACACTCACCATGGTCCTCACACAAGAAGAAGCTCTCTTGGCTTTCCAACAAAGCCCTAGCTTCCTTCTCCAATTTCAAGATCCAAGCACTCCCAAAAATGGTTGTATGGCAGCCCTTGTTTTTGCTCTCGGCTCTCTAAAGCTGAGAGTGCCCCCCCCCCCCCCCCCCCCCCCCCCCCCCCCCCCCCCCCCCTTTTTTTGTTTTCTGGAAAACTGAGGCTTGCATCACTTTTTCTCTGTCGGCAGACAAAAGAAAGGAAAAGGCACTCAAGGCATTTTAATTCCCAACAACCCCTATAACATGAGGGGCCCAAGCTTCAATGTACAGTGGGGATATTTTGCAGCAACATTAAACAACAACACTTTGGGCTTCAGAAAATCGGCATATTAGACTCAAAAATCTTCAAAATACCATTATAAATTTTAAATTAATCTTGAGATTGAGATGTTTTTGATGTTTTGTATCAAAAAATTTCCACATATCCCCGGTCCCAAAAACGAGAAGAATTATGGATGCCATAGAAGACATGGTCACATGCAACCAAGACATTATTGAAGATAGCCGGGTAAAGAATAGAAGGGTTGTGGTGCAGGATCCACAAGATAACCATGTGCACACTCAGGTACAATTCCCAATGAGCCAACCAGCATATGATTCTGAACGATGTGGAGTCACAATAAACACCATAGCTTGGTGCCAGCAAGCTTCAGAAACACAGCACAAATCAAGACTTTTTGCAATTATGAAGGGCTTTGTCATTTGGGATATTTCCAACAAATCTTGAACCTTTCGTGTTTGGATTTGGTTAAGCATGCATGGACTTCAAAAAAATCCGTGGAGATTTGAGACAAAACCGCATTCATTGGCAACGATAAGACAAACATCCTCACGCATGGAAATTAATGAATGCTTTGCGCCGAGAATCACCAACTCATTCACGTGTGAATGCTATCAAGAATTTGGCTGAGGTGGCTGCAGGAGAAAGCGAGCGAGCGGGGAAGCACGACAGCCGGTGGGGCTCACCACTGAAAAAGGCCGCGCTTCTTGCTAGCTAACCGTTCAATATTTTGCCAAACGAGGAGCTTTAGAATTTAGGAAGGATGGGATCCAACCTGGGATTTTTTTTAGACGTCAGTCCAAAACAATTGCGTGTTTTTTTTCCTTAAGTGGAGCTTTCTGGTTCCATCATGAAGAACGACAAACGAAGTGGGATTAAAAATGGGAAGCCTGCGAGTCGACTGATATTTTAGAGGGAAGAACGTGAGGGTGTGAAGCTTCCATGCATTTGTTTGCAGCGCAGCGAGAAAAGACATGAGAAGGGGGAGTGAATGAGACGAGAGATATGATTGCATCCTCACATATTAGAGCTTTTTCGTTTTTAGTTGCTTAATTATACAAATCATACTGCCACCAACGTAGGGAAGAACAGTCGGTCTTCTAACATATCTAAGCATTAGCTTTGAAATAAGTTAACGTAATGGTAGAGTTACATGGATATATAACTTTATTTAAAGTTATTGTAGTTCAGAACTTGGTGTCGACGTAGACGAATTATTGGATACAAATTAATTTGTAAAAGGGACAGTGTAGAAATTTGGAGAAGATAAACACAAACCATCTACGCATCGGAATTTGGATCGAGAGGAGGAATTACTATATATGCTTTGGATTGGATTTGGAATCACGCGGGGAAACCAAATACTTTTCACCACCAAGATTATTATCTGGGAGAAAAGAACTTAAGACAAGGTATATATGTTTCTCACGAAGACTCCCAGGGTATATATAGGAATAGGTGAGAAGTTTATTTACGTTGAAATTGAAATCTATACGTTGTAAAAACAACATTTCTTTCCAACGGTATGGCTATTAGGATGACACTTTTACATTAAGAACCCTTAACTTATCTTAATTTCAATTATCCACAAAAGGTTAATTGAAATGACATATAGCCCTCTTAATCATTTAATATTTACATTTTACCCCTTGGGTTAAACCTGTCATGGGCGTACCCAATTCCAACATTTCTCACTCGGACATAATGGAATTGTTCTTACAGAAACAACACGTGAAGAACAATTTTTCATACTTGGTAACTTGGTTACGCGACCCATAAGCGAACATATGCAATCTTGTTGTGCACTGGTTAGAGATACAAAAGAGACCTTTTGTAATCCAGTCTTTTAAAGTTTATCTCTTGCTTATAATACCACATATTTAATTTGTTGTATCAGTTTAAGTATTCCCGATCTCTCTTTGTAATTATTTACTCCTGAGGACAAGCTTAAACATCTTCACATTGATATCTTTTAATCACACAGATTGGCTGTCCTATGAGATCATCAAACTTACTATTAACAAACTTAGCCTTTCCTTTGCACTCAATATCCTAAGTCTCGACTTTGCTACTTTTTTAGACATATCCTTTTAGACAGAATCTCTCGTGGTCATAAGACATATGTTAAAGTAGCTATCACCAAGATTGAGACTTCGAATACTAGTTAATAAGTCAAAGGATATTGTGAGGAAATCAATCCTCTAGGAACTCACACAATAAAGAGGCAGGAATCCACTTTCTAACTTTCCGTTATGGTTGACTCCAACACATGTGGTATGAATCACATGCAACGGTGTATTGTGTATGTCTTATGAGTAATTCAATCCAACACCGTTCAGACTTCAATAAAATGTACACATACATTTAACACTAAATTCTACAGTAATCAATTGCTCTAAGAATTTGTGTCTGTCTTATGAATAAACTTAGAGGAACCTTGGAGAATTAGTTCATCTCGGTCATTATTTGTGTATATATATAAATGACCCATCTTGAAACTTTATTCAAGGTGACTTTCACAAGAGGATTAAGTCTCATCATTGCCCGTTAATCTAAGAATCTTAAAGGTGGTTGCATGTGTGAGAATGCCATTTAGCTCCCATGCCTATTTGATATACTGTTCTTATATACTCTTTACATAACCATGTGTTAACAAATAACACCATTTGGGCAAACACACATCATTTCTACACAATGAATGAAGTAAACATTTTAATTGAACAACACCAATATTTTACAAAATACATGTCAAATGCTACGTAATCTCAGAGCTAATATATCTCTGATAATAGGCTTATTAAGAAGATCAGCAACCATTTTGTGTATAGATATATATTTGATAGAAAATATCTTCTCAACCACAATGTCTGTCACAAAATAATATCGTATATTGATATGTTTGGTAAAACTGTGATACTTTGGGTCCTTCGTGTACGCTATCGCAGCTTGATTGTCACAGTAGACAACTACTGGTTCTTGCGTTACACCCAAATTATGTAGGAACCGTTATAACTAAGTAGCTCCATGTACTCCAAATGAAGAAGCAACAAATTCTGCTTCCATGGTGGATAGATCTACACATGCTTTGCTGCACCATGATATGGCATCATGCATCTCTGAGCAAGAAAACATATTTCGATATAAATTTCTTCTCATCATCATCTCATCCATAGTCTGCATCAGTGAAGCCTTCCAATTTGGTGGACGAACCTTTGTAACACAAACTGTAGTTGGTTGTGCTCTTCAAATATCTCATGATCCTCTTCACAGCCTTATAATGCTTAGGGCATGGATTCGATTGATATTGACTTACCAATCCTACTGCATGACATGTGTATGCCCTTGTAAACAACATATCCCATACATTAAACTACCCACTACATTTGTATAAGGCACTCTTGACATCTTGTTCTTTTCGTCTGCTGTGCTAGGACAACTGTCTAAACTCGATTATTGCCTTTTGCTGTTGAAGTTTCAACTGGATTACATGTAGACATGTTAAATCGGTCTAATACTTTATTGATATATGTTTCTAATGATAATACAACAAATCTTTTAGAACGATTCCTTTAGATTTTTACACCAACTATATAATTCACTTCTCACATGTCTTTCATTTCAAAGTTTGACTATAACCATTCTTTTATTGTCATCAGAGACTCCATGTCATTATTAGCTAACAATATGTCATATATGTACAATGTCCAGATGACAAATTTGTTCTTATATTGCTTCACATAAACACAATGGTCTTCTTCGACCATCTTGAAACCAAATAAAGTGACAACCATATGAAACATCTGATTTCATTGACTAGATCTTGTTTCAGGCCATATATCGATTTATGTAATTTACAGACTTTGTTCTCTTGGCCTTTAACAATGAAACCTACCGGCTGATCCATGTAGATTTTCTCATCTAGTTCACCATGTAGGAATGCTATCTTGACATCCATTTGGTGAAATTCTAAGTTCATATTAGCAGCAAAAGATAGTTTCATATGGAACGAGCACCCAGAGTCGAGCACCCAACCATCTGACGTCACGCCCTCCGAAGCAACAACCAATACATACTCCTCGACCTCAACGTCCTTGACGACGTTGGTAGTTGCGACGTGCTTCCTCTTTGCTTTTGGACAGTCTATGACCCAATGTCCTCTTTCTCGATAGAAAGCACATTAATTGGTCCTTTGCCACCTTGCGTTGATGGCCCTTTTTCTTGTCTCTGGACTTAGATCTGAAATACCCACTTTATCTCCACCCTACTCACCACTATGACACCTTATGACCGTAAGAGCATCGTCCGAAGCTCGACCGCATGTGTCCCCATCGTTCTTCCTGAACTCTTTGCTTGTCAGAGCGTTGGACACCTCTTCAAATGTGATCGATTTCTTACCAAAGGTAAGAACAGACACCTGCAAGTACTGATCATACTCGATTGGTAGAGAGTTGATGAGAATTATCGCCTTGTCTTCATCGTCAACCTTCACGCCGACGTTCCTCAGGTTAGTATGAAGCTTGTTGTAGTAGTCGATGGTTCCTCCATAGAAACCCCATCGGCTAACTTCAAACCGAAAAGCGTCCTCTTCAAGTATAGCCGGTTCTGGATATTCTTCTTCATGTACTTGTCGTCGACCACTACTTTGAGGTGATCAACGCAAACAACTGCAAGAGACGTTAGCGAGTCAATCCCGGTTAGGGGATACCAACTTCAACTCCTCACACGTTCAAAGTAGAAACCGAAGGAGTATAATATGAAAAATGAGAGAGAGAGAGAGAGAGAGAGAGAGAGAGAGAGAGAGAGAGAGAGAGAGAGAGAATGAAGTGCCTTTTAAAATTGCATTTACATGGTATGTGCCAGCATGTTAAGGTATATCTGTTGGATATTTCTTCATTTCAAAGTAATAAATAGTCCCACATTGGATGGGAGATAACCCTTTGATGTGTATATAAGAGACTTCTTGTTATTGGGCTATTGGACTTGTTAATGGGCTAGGACTTGGGGGTAGCTCGCATGCGCATGAGCCCAAGCATGGGGCCGAGCCCAAACCGGGTTGAGCGGAATGGAAAATCTGGGCGACTGATCCAGAAAACCTTAGCGTGTGTGCGCTGGCGTCGCGCCTGCGCAGGGGGGGTTCACGGGTACGCGCGCGGAGTGCCCGAGTTTTGCGTTAAATTTTTGGCCCGCTTGTTTGGCAGAATTTGAAAGGCCCATTGCGGTTTTAATTTTTCCCAACAGCCATATTTCTTTTATTGCGCTGTTTAATGGCCCAACAGCTATTTTCTCATTTAATTTCGCAACAGCTATAATCTCATTTAATGGCAGAATTAAACCTCTCTCTTAATTGCGGAATTACAACAGTCATTTCCCTTCTCCTATTTAAACCCTATTCTGTCAAGAGTTTTGGACACTGCGAAAAAACGTTCTTCCACTCTAAAATTCGTTGCTGCTGTTGTGCCTTCGTTCCTACGTTTGTGCCTCTGTTCTGTTCGCATCTGCTTCCACAAACGCGAACAGATCCTCTCTTGCCGCAGCTTCCTTGTTGCTGCAGACTGCGGCTTCCCCATTGCTCTTCCTCTTCGTTCGAGATCGAAGAAGTTGCTGCTCGCTGGAGCCTTGTATTGTGAGTGCACACTTACAAGGCCGTTGCCGTTGCATCCTGGAGGGTAGCCGCTTGACCTGCCTTGCACCGAGTCCATACTCTGAGGGGCGGAAATCTACTCTTAAGGACAGTGCCTAGCACGCCTCGGCAAACCGATAAGTCCTTTCTTCCTCTGAAATTTATAGCATCATCCTATTAAATCTGCAATTTGTACAACAATCTTAAGCGTAGATTATGGATGCTGCTATAGTGACTGCTAAACATCTTCCTGACCTGTCTAAAATCGAGCTTTTTTCTGGTTCATTCTTTAAGCGTTGGCAAGAAAAAGTTTTCAGTACACTTGATGTCACTGGCTTTGCCTTCGCACTCACAGATCCTAAACCAACCGAGGAAAAAGACATTCCTGCCTGGGACCGTGCTAATAAAATCTGTAGACATACTATCCTTCATACTCTTTCCAATGAATTATTTGATGTCTACTGTCCCACCAAAATAGCCTCAGATATTTGGACTAGCCTTACCAAAAAATACATCCTTGAAGATGCTGGAACCCAGAAATTTGCTGTATGCAATTTCCTTCACTTCGCCATGACCGATGACAAATCTGTTTCCACCCAAATTCATGACTTCCATGTTCTTATTGATGATCTTAAAAATGAAAATATAACTCTCCCTGATCCGTTTGTTTCTGGCTCTCTTATTGAAAAACTTCCTGAATCTTGGAAAGATTATAAAAACAGCCTTAAACACAAACGAAAACAAATGTCCCTTGAAGATGTTATCATCCATATTAGGATTGAAGAAAAGAATAGGGAAATAGAAAAAGCCAATTCTGCTAAAGAAATTGTTTCTAAAGACAATCTTATTGAAGCTAATTCCTCCTTTCCTCCTTCTCATCCTAAGAAACCTTTCAAGAAATTTAGACCCAATCACAAACCAAATCAGAGATTTCAAAAGGGTCAAAACCATACTACTTTCAAGAAGAAAGGGGACTGTTTTATTTGCAAGAAACCTGGACACCATGCAGCTCAATGTCGCTTCCGGAAAGATACTCCTAAACCAAGTGCAAACTTGGTAGAAGGGGATATAATTGCTGCGGTGATCTCAGAGGTTAACATGGTGGCACATGCTAAGGACTGGGTAATTGACTCCGGGGCAACCCGGCATATCTGCGCTGATAGAGGAGCTTTTACCTCCTATGTTCCTATCAGCTCTGGCGAGGAAAATGTGTACATGGGGGATTCAAGACCCTCACCCGTAATCGGGAAAGGGAAGGTTCTTCTCAAATTAACCTCAGGAAAAACCCTTTCGCTTAGTGAAGTGCTCCATGTCCCAGATATCCGTTGGAATTTGGTTTCTGTCTCTCTTCTGGGAAAAGTGGGGGTTAAGGTCACTTTTGAGTCTGATAAAATTGTAATGACCAAGAATGGTCAGTTTGTGGGAAAGGGATATTGTAACCAGGGTCTTTTCATTCTGAATGTACTTGATGTCATGAATAATAATGCATCCTCTTCTTCTGCTTACTTGATTGACTCTTTTGATATCTGGCACCATAGACTAAGACATGTCAATTATTCATATATTAAGAAAATGAAAGAAATTGGATTGTTGAATGCCTCATCTTTCTCTAATGACAAATGTGAAATTTGTGTTGAATCAAAAGCCACTAAGAAAACATGTAGGTCTGTACACAGAGAAAGTGAACTACTTGCTTTAATTCATAGTGACCTTGGAGATTTGAAAAGCAATATAACTAAAGGTGGTAAGAAATTCTATATCACTTTTGTAGATGACTTCTCTAGATACACTGAAGTATATTTGCTTAGATCTAAGGATGAAGCTTTTGATATGTTTTTGAAGTATAAGACTAAAGTAGAGAATCAACTTAATAAGGAGATAAAAAGAGTTAGATCAGATAGAGGCGGGGAGTTTACATCTTTTAATGAGTACTGTGAAGAACATGAGATTATTCATGAGACTACACCTCCATATTCACCTGAATCTAATGGCATAGCAGAAAGGAAAAATGGGACTTTAAAAGAGATGATGAATGCTTTGCTTATTAGTTCAGGTGCACCTCTTAACCTTTGGGGAGAAGCTATTCTCTCTGCTTGTCATATTCAGAATAGAATTCCCTATAAGAAATTAGGTAAGACTCCTTATGAACTTTGGGTAGGTCATTCTCCAAACCTTAGTTACCTCAAAGTGTGGGGGTGCATAGCTAAAGTTCTTTTACCAGAACCTAAGAAAAGGAAATTAGGTCCTAAAACCTTTGATTTTATGTTTATTGGATTTGCTCAAAATAGTGCTTCATATAGATTCCTAGTTGTTAAAAGTGAGCAAAACATCATGGAGCCGAACACTATTGTTGAAACCAAGAATGCTGATTTCTTTGAGCACATATTTCCAATGAAAATGGATAATGTTAGGATGACTTCTGCACCTCATTCATCGCACACTTCTGATGCTCATTCACATGATAATGATGATGAGATAGAAGTAAGAAGGAGTAAAAGAGTTAGGAGGGAGACTAATCTAGGTGATGGCTTTTTTACCTTTCTTATTGATGATGATCCTCTTACATACTATGAAGCCATCACATCTCCTGATGCCACTTTTTGGAAAGAAGCAATAAATAGTGAATTAGAATCCATTATGTCAAATCACACTTGGGAACTTGTTACCTTGCCCCAGGAGCTAAAACTATTGGTTGCAAGTGGATATTTAAAAGGAAGCTAAAACCTGATGGTTCTATTGACAAGTTCAAAGCTAGATTAGTTGCTAAAGGTTTTAACCAAAAGAAAGACATTGATTACTTTGACACTTCTGCCCCTGTCACTAGGATTGCTTCTATCCGTGTCTTGGTTGCCTTAGCTTCTATACATAGTCTTGTTATCCATCAAATGGATGTAAAGACTGCTTTTTTGAATGGAGATTTGGAAGAAGAGATTTATATGGAACAACCTGAAGGTTGTATCACTCCTGGAAATGAACATAAAGTATGCAAACTTGTTAAATCTCTTTATGGTTTAAAACAAGCTCCAAAACAATGGCATGATAAATTTGATTCTGTCTTGCTTTCAAATGGTTATCATATAAATGATGCTGATAAATGTATTTACACAAAGTTTGATAATGGTGTTGGTGTTATTATTTGCTTATATGTTGATGACATGCTTATTCTCGGCACTAACCTAGATGTAGTAAATGCATCTAAGTCATTCTTGTCTTCTAAATTTGATATGAAAGACATGGGTGAAGCTGATGTGATCTTAGGTATTAAGTTAACTAAGACACCTAGTGGGATTATGCTTTCTCAAGAATATTATGTTATTAAAATGCTTGAAAATTTTGGATATCATGATCAAAAACCTGTAGCTACTCCATATGATGCTAGTTTACATTTAGCTAAAAATTTTGGTGAATCTGTTTCACAAATTAAATATGCTCAGATCATTGGTAGCTTAATGTATTTGATGAATTGTACTCGCCCTGATATTGCATATGCTATTAGTAGATTGAGTCGTTACACTCAAAATCCTAATAGTGATCATTGGAATGCTTTGTCAAGAGTTATGAGATACTTGAAAGGAACTCTTGAATATGGATTATATTTTAGTGGTGATCCATCAGTTTTAGATGGTTTTACTGATGCAAACTGGATCTCTGATTCAGATGAGCTTAAATCCACAAGTGGTTATGTTTTTACACTTGGTGGAGGTGCTGTGTCTTGGAAATCATCCAAGCAAACTTGTATTGCTCGGTCTAATATGGAATCCGAGTTTATTGCCTTGGAGAAGGCATGTAGTGAAGCCGAGTGGCTTAAGAACCTTCTTGGTGATCTTCCCATTTGTGAAAAACCGGTACCGTCTGTGTCTATCCATTGTGATAGCCAAGCAGCAATTGCAAAAGCCAAAAATAAAATTTTTAATGGGAAGAGTAGGCGTATACGCCTAAGGCACTCTATTGTGAGGCAGCTGCTAGATCATGGGATAGTATCCCTTGATTATGTGAGGTCAGAGATGAATTTGGCAGATCCTCTGACAAAACCACTAAATAGGAAGTTAGTGGAAAGTACATCGAGGGGAATGGGACTTAAACCTAAAACATAGATCAAGAGTGATGGTAACCCAACCTATGTGATTGATGATCTCATGAAGTAGGTTCATATGTGTAACAACAAGTCACTTGTTGATCGTGAGGAGCACTATCATTATGTTCATGTCCCTTCCTATGGTGTAGATAGTGCTATCGACGATGAGAGAGGGTGAGCATATGACTCTTAATGGAAACCATAGCCCTTGTTGGGTGGTGTGCATAATCGTCGAGCACACTTGATGGGTCCACCTATATGGGTGTGGAAGTGGGGCCGCTTCCTATGCGAATTTGGGTACATTCGCTAGAGCACTCATGAAAATCCAGGTATGGCGCATGGCCGAAACGTGCCAACCCGAAAGAGCAAGCAACTATTCATTGATGATTCAATATGGGTTGTAAGTCAATGTTTTACAATAAAGGGGATTGGTTCATAGAAACTATATGTTTCACCAACTTCTTGTAGAACACACTTCCAATCCCTAAGTAATGGTTCATAGACCGAAAGTCACCATTGCTAATGTATTGAATTGTCGTATTCGATCTCGAATTCTTTCCCTTTTTCCTCGTCTTGGATTCTTTTTCCCTTACCTCTTGAAATTTTGAAATAGTGGGGGATTGTTGGATATTTCTTCATTTCAAAGGAATAAATAGTCCCACATTGGATGGGAGATAACCCTTTGATGGGTGTATAAGAGACTTCTTGTTATTGGGCTATTGGACTTGTTAATGGGCTAGGACTTGGGGGTAGCTCGCGTGCGCATGAGCCCAAGCATGGGGCCGAGCCCAAACCGGGTTGAGCCGAATGGAAAATCTGGGCGACGGATCCAGAAAACCTTAGCGTGTGTGCGCTGGCGTCGTGCCTGCGCAGGGGGAGTTCACGGGTACGCGCGCGGAGTGCCCGAGTTTTGCGTTAAATTTTTGGCCCGCTTGTTTGGCAGAATTTGAAAGGCCCATTATGGTTTTAATTTTTCCCAACAGTCATATTTTTTTTATTGCGCTGTTTAATGGCCCAACAACTATTTTCTCATTTAATTTCGCAACAGCTATAATCTCATTTAATGGCAGAATTAAACCTCTCTCTTAATTGCGGAATTACAACAGTCATTTCCCTTCTCCTATTTAAACCCTATTCTGTCAAGAGTTTTGGACACTGCGAAAAAACGTTCTTCCACTCTAAAATTCGTTGCTGCTGTTGTGCCTTCGTTCCTACGTTTGTGCCTCTGTTCTGTTCGCATCTGCTTCCACAAACGCGAACAGATCCTCTCTTGCCGCAGCTTCCTTGTTGCTGCAGACTGCTGCTTCCCCATTGCTCTTCCTCTTCGTTCGAGATCGAAGAACAGTTGCTGCTCGCTGGAGCCTTGTATTGTGAGTGCACACTTACAAGGCCGTTGCCGTTGCATCCTGGAGGGTAGCCGCTTGACCTGCCTTGCACCGAGTCCATACTCTGAGGGGCGGAAATCTACTCTTAAGGACAGTGCCTAGCACGCCTCGGCAAACCGATAAGTCCTTTCTTCCTCTGAAATTTATAGCATCATCCTATTAAATCTGCAATTTGTACAACAATATCTAGGGAATTATCCATTGGGCCTCTCATCTTATGAGGTTCTTCGGTCTTCTTCCGGATAATGTACAACCATCAGCACTGCAAATTAATATTATGACACATGCATGGATCCCAAACTTGAGACTACTTGTTTTGTATAAACAAGCAGGCACCAAAAGAATGTTACAACATTAATACAGCCAATCAATTAATTCGCTTGTTGCACATGCAAGCCAAAGCGACGTAGATTGTAAACGCAAGGGTCTATCAAACAACATCTGCTTATTAAAATAAAAAGGGGAAAAAATTAAACGAGGACTCCCTCCGTCTACACGGCGCCGTGGCGGTTCATGAAGTCGATGAGGTCGACCTGGCCCTCGGAGAGGCCGCTGCCGGAGATCGTCGGGGCGTCGGTGGACCCCGCCCCGCGCTGGTTGTCGGCGACCGGAAGGTGGCCTTGGGTGCCGTAGGCGGCCTGCTTGTAGTCCTCGATGTCCGAGTGTTGCACGTAGGGGCTGCTCTCTAGAGGTAGCTCCTCCTTCCTGCTCGCTTCTTCGGCCTTTTCAAGCTGCTGTTGGTGTTGGTGCTCGCTTGCTGACATCGTTCTCTCTCTTTTTCCTACTATGTTTTCGCCTTCAATGAATTTTTCGACGTTCAAATGAATGCTTAAAGGATTAAAAGAGACGACGGGGGAGGAGTTCATATATTTAGCCATTGGTTGTTCTGAATTTTCGGGGAAACAATTTCAATGGTTGATACCGGGAGAGATGTTGACCCAGTTTGATCGTCAACAATTTTTCCGCAATTTTTTTTTCTTTTTTTGTGTGTTTGAAAATTTAATCATTTCTTCGTGTCAATCAAAAAATATTTGAACACCAAAGCTGGAGAATGTTGAAGTTGTGTCTCCAGGTCATAAGCACTCATGTTAAGAAAGGAAAAGATATAAAATGCAAAATGGTGGTGTTTAATCACACATCAACAAGGAAAGGATATGGTTATTGTCTAAATACAGTTGAATCAAGACTCCAAAAGTGGGTTCCTCTTTTGCGACACATTTGATTCAATAATCACTTAGCCGATATCCATAAAATTAAATATGCCTTTGCCGCTACAGCGGGCCACGTGTTTATTTGTGAGATTTGTTGGATATTGGCCATTAGGCCCAATATGGTTTTGACCGATGGTCATCACATTATGTTAATACTAATGGCTCTACATGTTTAAGTCACATGTTCGTCTAAATTGGTTTTCGAAGTTTCCGGCGTAAAAGCGAAATTTGGACGCTATTAGCAGTATGGCCTCTGTATCCTCATAAAGTCCTTGTGATGCTTAGGATAATGAATCTAAGATGGGTTGATGAACTCAAGGCATGGAGCAATGAAATATTGAAGCCATGAAGAATCATGTATCTCATTGTAAATCTTTTATGATTCTTTATGTACTTTGCTCTTTCTTTAGTAGACTATTTGCATGCCTTGATTAGATGCACACACATTCATTTGCATCTTTTTCCATCTAGAAACCCTTAGGAATATCCTAGAACACATCCCAATAGGTTCTTTGGCCAAAACACTTTTTAGTGTATTTTCAACCTATGACTAGATGCCTGGTATACTTTCACCAGACGTCTGGCATATTTGCTTTTTGTTTGGCCAAAAACTCTAGCTCTGTCAGCCGTCTGAAGTTACCTTATCAGACATCTGAACAGTTGCCTAGACGTCTGGTAAGTGAACTCCATACGTCTGAGCCAGTAGGACTAGTTTTCATGACCTTCTATTTTTCTGTCCCACATTTATCCAGCCGTCTGAAGAAGACTTGCCAGGCGACTGAACAGTGCATCAACCGTCTGACAAGTGTTCTTTAGACATCTTGCTTGGAGATTGGCTTTCAACTATTTCTTATGCCATCTCATGAAAGCCGTCTGATGAAGGAGACCAAACGACTACATGTTTATCAGGCGTATGGTCACCCTTCATCAGACATCTCGTTGCTGAGAAATCTGTCGGGTTATAGCCGTTAGATAGCTTTTTCAAATAGCCGTTTTCTTGGTTTTTGTGCCCGATTGAGATAGTATTTATACACCTGTGTGAGAGTTTTGGCAGCAATTGACACATAATAAAGATTCATTCTTAAGCCAAAAACTAAATAGAAAAGCTTTCACTTTCTTCATCTCTCTCATTTCCCATAAAGCATCTTCATGTTGATGTGAACTCCAAGCTCAATAGAAGTCCACTAGTACATCAAGCTCATATCTAGTACTTGGACATCAATCTTCATTGCCTACACTTCATGTCCAGTAAGTACATTTAATCAAGGCAATAGGAAGATTGTATTTTATTTCGTTTCATTTGTTGAAACCTAGCTTTCGGATTGTGGAAGTGTTCTCTCTGAAAAGAAAGGTGATACCTTTGGAAAAGGATTTGCAATCTTGAAAAAGATTGTGTGTTACTATCTTGGAAAATATAGGCTCTTAGAAAAGAGTGGCACTTGGAAAAGTGTGTGTTGTATTGTGTTGGCTTGGAAAAACTTTATAGTGAAAAACAACATTACTCTGGAAAGAGTGTGGGACTAGAGTAGGCATTTTCTGACCCAGGATACACCGTTGTGTTTGTGTTTGTTGTCGCTTATAGTTTGCTAATCGTCTTGTCTTTTTAATTCCGCATTTGCAAGTATTTTTTATTGGTTTAATTGTGCCATTACAATATTCACCCCCTAGTGTGTTTGCCTAGTAGTGCATGGTTTATCCCACGGATCCTACAAGATTTTCCTATATTGTAGTCAGGGGCCAAACTACACTCAAGGGTGTGAGGGCACGAGTCCCCACAAAATACACACCCCCCATGTATAGTTTTCTTGAAAGTTAATAATTATGTGTCGTTAACTCAATAATAAAATACAGAATACACTTCAGAGGTACAATAGTGTTCTAGACTACTCTTGGACATAGAGGGGAGAGAGTGCACAAGTGTCGTCATCTCCAACTAACCAATCCTAGACTAGAATAGATATAAACTCTGAAAAAAATGATGAAATCACTAGACAATTAGGACCAATTTCTAAAGCAAATCGAAAGTTTTGCATTCCTCCCTTCCATCTGATAGAAACACTAAGCACACAAACCCATGTTAAGATCCTATAGATAGCAAACTAAACATTAAAGGGGGTGATTAGTGTTTTAAAGAAATGTACTCAAATAAAAATTATACCCTCAAGTTTAGCCTAGGTGGCTTGCGAGAGTTACCCACACAAGCACCTAATCAACACAAATAATTACTTACAATGATGAAAAGAGATGCACAATGGAATATAAAACTCAAGTATGGACGCAATGTAGAGAAAAGTCAAGGAGGTAGTCAAATGCAAACACAAAGGATTTTATCCTGGTTCACCCTCTTCTTAGTGCTAGTCCAGTCCCTAATCTTCAATTGGGATTTTTCACTAATCAACTCTTTTAATCAAGAGAACAATGCCTCACAATGAGGGTTTACACTTGCCTAGTCTCACTCACTAGGTCTTCCACCAGTACAATACAACTACACATAGCTCCTTGCAAGGAATTCCAACTAACTTCAACTACTCTAACAATGGAGAGTATTACAATAATCTTTATCAAATGCACTTACCACAGTCCTTTGAAGATGTATGGTAGTGCTCATAAGAATCATATAGCCAAAGTAATTGGAGCTTGAACGTGACTAAGGATATTTTTCTTTGATTCTTTGAAAGATGAAGATTAAAACAATTGAATCAAGAAAAACTCGTTTGATTTGATTCTGTTTGAAGTAGAAGATTAAAACAATAGAAATCAAATCATTAATACCAAGAATAATGCTTAAAAGCTTTTGAGGGGGGGGGGAGAGAGAGAGAGAGAGATTTAAATTACTTTGAATGCTTGTGAATTCTTGAAAATATTGATCATTCATTACCCTAATAAATTCTGCAACTCTCCCTATTTATAAGTCACTTGGCTGTTCAAAAAAACTATCTCCAAAATACCCTGGCTATCCAATGGCTATAAAACAAAAATCCGTAAAATCTGGAAGTCTGTCTGCTAGTTCAAAGCAGTCGACAGTGTAGTGAAAATATTCGATTCCTTGATGAATCGGCTACTTTCATAATGGCGGCCGACTCCTTTTCATCCAGAGGAGCATGCTTCCATTCACACACAAAGTAGTCTACTCCTTTGAAAAAGTAGTCAGCAAATTTTTATACATATGGGTTTTTAGCTTTTAAAACTTTGGAAAATTATTTCAAAATAATTTTGAAACATTTGTAATCATTTAATAAGTTTTCATAAGCCATGTACGTGTGTAGCTCCAATTCTAAGGCCTACAGACGATCTAAGAAATGAAAAGAAAAATTACATCAAAATACCCATCTTATTCTTCTTGATGCACTTGAGTTCTCTTCTCTTCATCTCTTAGCTTCTTATAGCATTTAGCCTTGGCTTGAGCTCTCACATCAACTTTCCAAGTCTTTCTCTTTAGTTCATGTTCTTGGTTAAAGCTCCTTGACTTCATTTGACTTTGTTGACTTTCTTATTATAAGATTTCTTCACATCATAAAATCTTCACATTTAAATAAAATGGATTAGTTGTTCATCATCAAAACTTCATTAGAGATGTTCAATACTCAACAACCCGTAGATTCCAAACAAAGGTAGATATATTAATAATGTTGGATACCCTTTGTCCCTCACGAACTCCTCCGAGGGCGAGACAAAGGAGAAGCTCTCTTCGTATAGTTCTCTTTTCAAAATATTATTGATCGTCACCTGCCACTCCTTTGTGTCTTCAGCAAGAGGATCTGGGGGTGTTAAAATCAGCAATAGATGGTGGAATATGAATACAATCATTATGATGTAAGTCATTACTAGCGATATTAGTGGTGGTAGGGGGAACAAGAACATAATCATGATGTATAGTTGGTGGAGCAGAGGTAGTGATCCAGCTCTGAAAAAGTGACCCTACTCTGAAAATCTGATGCGTCAATAGCACTTGTTAGACTGCCATGAGTAATTGTATCCCCTGATAGGGAGACAGATATCTCAGGGTCATTGGAGGACATATCCACAAGCATATAATCATCAGCAATATTACAACTAGTAAACTCAACAACAAGAGGAGGGACACCAACTTCAAACATAGTACTATCTTTCACACAATTATTAACCACAGGAGGATCATTTGTATGGGTAAAAGGATTACCTAAGATCATGAAAGGCCAAGCTAGCTCCTTTGGTAAAAGGAAAGTTTGTTTGGCCTTTCACATAAGAATTGTTGGGCATTGGACATCTGCATGTCCAAAATAACTGCACCAAGAACACCCAGGAAAGATCCATTCATATTCCACAGCCAATTCCATATGTTGGCCACCTTCAATATCCAAACAAAGCTTTTGAGGCAATAGATGAACATCAACAATTTCAAAAAAAATATCTTGTGTAAGCTAAGAGCTTTCCCAACGATTTATCTCTATCCATGTATAAGGGTTTACCAATAAGACTAGCTGCTTTACTAATGATTCCTTTAGATCAAAGCTTTAAATGCAGAGCTAGAAACGAACCCAAACAGAGACTGATGCCAAAAGATCACGGCCCATACCAATATCGACACTCCAAAAGATCCCACTCCTTTGTTTGCTACAAACTGTAAATCGTCGCAGACCTTCACCGACGACAGGGTCTTCACAGCATCTTCACCCCCTATAAATTCTCTCTACTGCTTACAACACCTTTGCTCCCACCAGCAACCACAGGGACGACCGGAGACTTTCCCCACCCGAGATCTCCCAACCGAAGACCCACATGCTCTGTAGAGTTTTATGGATCCTTAGTGCTATAAAATCGACGGCTGACCTAAGTCGAACGGACGACGACGGAAACAAAATTGCAACGAAAAAAACCGATTTAAAACAATTTTAAATCAAGCCCTAAAGATATTAACCCTAGCTAAGTCTCTACTATCTCGGGGTTGGGTCCGACTAACCCATACGGATATATCTATCTAACATTTGCAATTATAAATGAATGAATATTTAAACTACATACCTTTCACTTCGTTTTCCAGTATACAAAGCGTCGTTTTCAGCAACATTTCTTTGGCCCCGTGCCGCTTCTCTCAAGTCGAACCGCATCCTGAGCTGCACCTCGTCCCGAGCCAAATCGCTTCTCGAACCGCACCGCATCACGAGGCGAGCAACACCCTTGTCACCGAGCCAAACACGCGCCGAAAAATATTTCACCTTGAGTGGATCCTCCGTCAAGACTTCGGATCTGATCCGAGCTCCTTCGTAGCTTTGCTAAAGCTCGATCAGGAGCAAGGAAGAATTTAGGGAGAGAGGGAATAATTCATTTAAGTCTTAATCCGAGCATACTCCAAACTTTTGGGAGCTTCTCGGATTTGGAGAATTTGTGCGAGTTTTCAAGGAGAGTGTTGGCCCCTATTTATATAGACGACTGACCCATCCCCTTCTCATCATATCCGATGTGGGACTAAAACTTTTGGAGGAAAAATTAATTAATGTTTGCCTTTCACAAAGGCCAATCTTTAGCGAATTTTTCCTTCCTCACCGTCGAGCTTCGTAATTGATACAACCTATCAAATCGAAGAGCACTGAACGGTGAACGCATAGAAACAAACAGCGCTCCATTTCGACTTCGTTTGACCCCTCAAACGTGGGTCCAAAGTTTTGCAAAAACCGATTTTCGCTCAAAAAAGGACAGCCGCCAAAAAAACATTTGGGTTCAAAAAACCCCTAGTTATAGGCCCCACAATTGGGGCCTACGGGACAGCTGGGCGCGCCCAATGGTTGCTAAGTGAACCCGCCCGTACGGGCGAGTCAGACCCGCCTGCACAAGCGGGCGGGCTTAGCCCTCTTGGCGGGCTTGCCCCACTCGCAAGTGCAGGCGGGCTTAGCCCGCTAGGCTGGGCGAGCTTAACCCGTCCGCCCAGATTGGTCTAGCTTGGGCCAGAACTGGGCAAAAGCCCATTTCTTGCCATTTGTCCCTTTACTGGAGCTTTTAAGCTCCTACTGAGCTCCGATTTAAGTGCGGTTTTTTCCGTGACATCCGTGGAAAAAAAACCTCTTCATTTCTATGTCTTTAAAATATGCTTGCAAACAATTTACGCTGTATTTAAATATTATTGCATCAAATGCGATTAATCCATTTGCATCAAATACTAATGAACCGAGGGCATACATCCCTCAACATCTCCCACTTGCACTCAGGATCATTTTCTCGAATCTATAATATTTTGGACTTATATCACAAAATCTTTGCGACTTAATTAATTCCCATACAGCCAATGTCGTATCTCCCTAAAAGACTTCCTATTACTTGACGAAAGTTTCACTCTGTGTGAGACCCTACAGCCTGACCCTACTACAGGTGGGGTTCGAAACCCCAGACGACAGTGACCACGTGCAACAGGTGCCGTCCCTGTTTTGGTATCATACTTATGTAATTAACTCATTGAAATGAGTATTATCAGGACCATCTAAACTGTGTGGTGATGAATACCGCAGTTTTAGTCCCCTCGTCAAAACTATGTCGCCTAATCAAGCATAGAGTACGGTCAAACTGTCAACCCCAATAGCTTGAAGCCTGTTAGACTCCACAGTCCTTAGTCAAATAATGTTGGACTTCTTCGAACATACTTTGGCCAAAGTTTTTCACTAAAGACCGAATCAACACATGCGACACTAACTCCCCATAATGGGGGAGACGAATTCTCTCGTGGTCATTACTCTCCTCGCACGCTTCAAGTGTCACCCAACCAAAGACCTTTCAACCGGCCTTGCCTCGAATCTAGGTCAGAAATCTAAGTGACACCGTTCACGTACAGGTTCGTACAATGACCTCAAGTCTAAGGATTAACTTGCATATCATCACAGAGAGTTATCACTGACAAATTTGTTATGTTAACCATGTGATAACTCTCGTTGGGTCGTTCAGTGAACTCATTCTCCAATGAGCACATGTGTCTCGTCTGCGACTTTGCCAAGTCGAACGACTATGAGATCATCATCACCACTCCATGGTGAAGACAAAGACACAATGGTCTATCCAATGTTTCGATATCCTTTTATCAAAACATCTATGACCACGAACGATTTCAGACTCATGCTACTAACGGTCAAACAATTCTTCATGATCGAGATCCTCATTTCTGTACTTGTTTAACCTCGCATTAAGTCTTACAACTTTACCTAAGTTCTAATATCGACTACATTTTTATTAAGTTAAATAAATACTTACTATACAGCTTATTGTAATTTTAAACAAGATGTTTGTACACTTACATAGAGATAAATTGCCTCGAGTGCGAGGGCATACCTATCTCCCACCATCTTTCACTTGCACTCGGTCCCATTTATCCCGGTATCTCATACCACATTTACACATAAGTCTCTCTAGACTTTATGTGGCAGAGCCTTCGTGAGTGAATTTGCTAAACCGTCTTTAGTTATACACTTAAGGAGTTTCTATGTTCATGTTAGACCAAACATTTGAATCTCATCCAAATAATTTCCTTGGTCTCTTGGAATCCATAATATTTAATTTGCCTGGATCTCATCCAGCTCATCGTACTTTACGAGAATAATCCTACATAGTTACAGGTCAACTGCACGGTTTATAATAATTTCTAATAAAATGCCAAACTCTTTGACCACTTTGTCAAAATAAATGTTCCAGCTCCTTGATGCCTCGCATGCTTTTAATTCGCTCCCACTGACCTTGAAAAGTCTTTGGCTGATTCATATAAGTTCGTTCTTCTAAATCATATTTAGAAAACAGACTATACCTGGATACACAAGTTTTCATGGTCATCATAAGCATTTTCATCGAGTCTAATCCGAATAAATCTGTACACAGCTGTTGGAGAGAAAATTTCATCACAATCCGTTTATAGGAGTTCTGATGATAACTATTCTCAACCAGCATAATTTGTACTTCAATCTTTACTAATCTTCTGTCTCGAAGATTCACTTGCAGCCAAAGAAAATACTTTCCTTGGGCACGTCAACCAAAGTTTATACCTTGTTTACGTGCAAGGACCTTTTTCGGATTGCATCAAGCCATTTCTTAGAGTTACTACTCCGAATGAAATTTTGGAAGTTGTCTAGGCCATCATCAACAATGATGTCTTACTCGACTTTTCGTCTCACGAGACTCGAGTAACCTGTGACTTCCTAACGATTTAATTTGAGGAACATCATATTGATAAGGTCCTCACAGAACCTTATCAAGAACCTAGGCACTATTATCTAGAGATTAACCCCGAAAGAGTATTGTAACTCAAAGCCACTTTACATGCATCGCATCATGTCTAACAGAATACGATTCATGCTCTCCAACACACCAATGTGTTAAGAGACTTGACCTGAGAGAAAATCATTTAATTTCGCAAGAATTATATAGCTAAGTGTTCGACTCTTCGATCTGATTGAAGCAGTTCAAATACTTCTGTTACTATGTACTCTATTTTATCGGACTTGTGTTTCATCAAGAACACGTATCGTAATAAAATAAGTATAACATATCTAGGCTACTTTAGACTTGGGTCTGAATGCATCCGTATGTATGAGACCACGAGTTCTCCAACTCATTCTCCACCTGTCTTTGATGTGTCCATATTTTATATCATTTTCATATCATTATCTCATCGCATTGCATATCATTTTCACGTCCAAATCCCACTTTTTACTACGATTCTGCATTTCTGACGATATGTTCGAGTTTTGTAGTGTTTCGTGAATTTTCAGGGATTTTGGAGCGATTCGGACCCCTATCCGGGTTTGGAAACATCCGACATGCCTATGAGCTCGTTGGCGGGGCTCTGGAGGAGTTCGCCGCATTCCCGGAGCCATTGGAGGAGAGAAGAGGGAGAGAGAGAGAGAAGAGAGAGAAGCCCCAGATTCTGACCCAGCATTTCCCAGAAAATGCTCGGTCCGAGCAGCTCGTCTGCTAGGACCGAGCCGTATCAATTTCAGCAGCGACGGATACGGGCTGACACGGACCGAGCAGCTCATCTGCTCGGTCAGGTAGCCCCAGATTTCACAGCCCGAGCAGCTGACCGAGCAGGTCCTACTCAGTCCGGATCAAATTCTCCAAGCAGCCGAGCAGCAAGCTACATGGGCCGGATCATGACCGAGCAGCAGCTGCTCGGACCGAGTAGCCTACTTGGTCGGTGACACCAAGGGCATTTCTGGAAGGATTTGAACGAGCGCGCATCGCGCGATTTTAGGGAGTGACTGAAGCTCGCGATTGGGAGAACGGCTGGGGGGACTTCGCACAGTTTTTGTTAGGGAATTTTCAGAGAGCGATCTGAGCGATTTTTTGTACGGATTTTTGGATTAATCTTTGTAGCAATTTTTGGATAAAACAGTAGAGATTATTGCTCTCGTTCTTGTCTACGTTTGCTATTGAAATTGGGATTTTTCTCTGGATCTATTCTTCATCTATTCTCGCTGTAAGTTTATTTTAGCCCGAATATCTCAATTACTAAGATGCGTTCTCCTGTGAAATTGATGTTTTTGTGCGTTCCTATTGCGATGTCTGAGTAGATCTAATCTAGGGTTGATGGGTTAGCCCTAGGATTTTAGGGGGAAAATGTAGATCTGGATCCCTGCGTTGAATTGGGGATTTAGGGTTGTATTTCGGTAGATCCTACCGAATCCGTAGATAACCCGTACTGAGATCATGCCCACGGTCTGTGGAATTGATGTGCTTAAGGGGTATCTAGGGATTCGAATAGGGAAATCGGTGGATCAAATCAAGACACGTGACCATGCCCGGCTCGCGCCGTGAGGGGATCCATCGACGAACTATACCGCTACGTTGACGGCTACCGCCATTGCGTCAACGAGAGCCACCGAAATACCCCGCAATTCTAACCCACGAGAGTGGTACGAATTGAGGGATTAATTCCCTAGACCTAATGCAATGTGAGGATCCTACCCAACATCAACCCCCAACGATCCTAGTGGCGATCCATAAAGCCCTAGTCCTTTTTATTGATATTACAACCACAACAACCAACCCAAAACTGTTCCTCCGACAGCTACCTTACTTCCATACTTAGAAATAAACTGAGAATCTATAGACACTATCACCGTCCCTGTGGGATTCGACAATCTTTTATACTATAACTCGACACCGTCCGCTTGCGGATTGAGCCCGGAATCGTAGCCTAGGGGCCATATTATGCCTGGCGATCGTGACACCGTCAGGTGGAACTTATGTGTAGCCTACGGGTGCGTCAGTCTTACAGAAGGTGTTTCGCCATAATATCTTTGAGACAAGACTTACAAGTGTCTTTCGACTCATAATACAAGAGATCAAAACCCTCTTTATGTGACTTGTCAAGTCTGTTCTCATCGGTACGACCTAGTCTATTTTTCCATAGATAAAGTTTCTATAACTTGTGTATTCGTGTATTAACATTTAATACAATATCGTTATATAAAACATTCACACCGAGACATTGCTTCAGAAGCAAAGCGATGACATTCGCTAAGATGTGTTCTCCTTTTGTATAACAATCATCCTGAAATCGTGGCATCAAATGTCACATTTT
This sequence comes from Scilla litardierei, assembly GCA_030789695.1. Lineage (NCBI taxonomy): Eukaryota > Viridiplantae > Streptophyta > Magnoliopsida > Asparagales > Asparagaceae > Scilla > Scilla litardierei. Next base: position 42,328,167 of record CM061141.1, read on the forward strand.
CAGTTCCTCCTACTTTTGCCTTTTCTTATCAAGGTCAAAACTTTCTTTCTCAACCGACTTTCTTCAATGCCTTCTCCATTCTAAATCACATTTAGACAATACTTTCCCAACAAAATTATTAGCTGTGCAAGCACCTCACGTATCCAATCACTTGAGCTTCACAACCTTGAGTTGACTCAACATGTTGCTTGACTCAAGATCTGATTTGGATACATGGTCTTGCAGCTCTCATGCACTCATCTTTGAGTCAAACAGCTTGATCGAAGTTTCGAATCTTAAGGATCGAAACCGTTTTCCATACAACCTTGAGTTGACTCAACAAATTATATGAAGAAATTTGCTTTGAACATCTGTATGTTCAAGCTGCCCCTCATAGAGGCGAGTGACAGATAGCGTGCTTTTATTTTGTTGGACACAGAGCTCAAGGAAATCATTGTCCTTAAGCCTGTGCTAGTAAGGACATTTTAAGGTTAGTGAGAACCTGGCTTAGACTATCAAACTTGATCTTGGCTTGATATTCCTTAAATAATCATCTTGACCAGTTCACATTTTCCTTTAGGATATTATGTCTTGGATTCCATCTGGTGAAACATAGAACTATCCTAGTTTAGCATATGTTCAATGATTTTTAAAATATAATTAAAATGGATTTCATTCAACTATATCCTCCAACTATTTTAGCGATCATCTTAAACCATATAGATGAACGAATAATAATATTTAGTGGAAAAGGGACCCGACAACCCTGAGTCTCACAACCTTGAGTTGGCTAAACAAGTTGCTTAACTCTGCGATCGGTAGACAACTCTTCATCAATCACATCGAATGTGATTACCTTATGGTTTTTATCCATTGTCACTTATGATATTGAGTTGGGTCAACAAATCATAACGACTAGTCTAGTCTGACCCTTACTTTCTTGTCCAATCCTAACTTACACCGGCACTCGGTTTGTTCACGCCGTGACGGTTTGGGTTAAGTCGAACTATATCACATGTTTAATTGAATTGGTTCCCAAAAGATAGTCATGTTCAAGCTTGAGTTGACTCAACAACTATAAAATGAAATCCCTGGTTTCCAAAATCCAAAATCAAGGAGGGCTACGGCTAACCTTGAATAAGATTTTTTTAACGTAATTGACTAGATGTAATCGACGTAGTCAAATAATCATAATTCTAATCCTTGCGATACAACGAAACACGACCAGGGATTTGGCTAGGCCAAGATCACTATCCCCAGTCGAGCTAGGGTGATCCACAACATTAGTCAAAGCACACTATACCATATCATGACCCATTGAAGGAAACTTATTATTCGTATGTGTGACATCGACTAGATATGACTTCATTAAAACTAATTAATCTTATCAACTAGTTGAATCCTAAAATTCGAAATTATTAGGATTGGTTAATAACTTTTATTAATGTCCTTATCAACTATAAGGATTTTTAAGTTGTTATCCTAATCATGTATTAGGCATTTAAACAACTTTAAATCATAGCATGTCCAAAAATTATCTTATAATTTTCTGAAAGGTTTTAATGGCTATCCTAATAGTTCTTCTTGTATTATCACATAATTAACAAGAAACATTATATAACCATTAAAATTTTATCATCTAAACATTTTAGCATGACAACATAGAAAATAAAATTATCGCATAAATTTTTGCTAAACTTGCAGCTTAAATTTTATCTCATAAGTTTAAGTTACATTAAAAATTATCACATAATTTTAAAGATTTAATTATTAAAATAATCACATGATTTTAAAATTAAATCTAAGTTTCAAAAATAATTTTCGAAAATAAAATGACACATGTAAACGACTATTTTAATAGTTTAAATTACATCCTCCATCTCATGGAGAAAACATGTTGTATCGCATACATTTTTTATAACTGTAAAATATAGATCATGTATACCTCGCTCTGATACCACTGTAGGGTTTTCGGTGTCCTTATGGCTATAAAATCGACGCCCGGCCTAAGTCGTACGGACGACGAAAACAAAATTGCAGCGAAAAAACAGATTTAAAACAATTTTAAATCAAGCCATAAAGATATTAACCATAGCCAAGATCTCTACTATCACGGGGTTGGGTCCGACCAACCCCTAAGGATAGATCTATCTAACATTTGCAATTATAAACGCATGAATATTTAAACTACATATCTTTCACTTCATTTCGGAAAAATGAAGCGTCGTTTTAAGCAACATTTCTTTGGCCCTGCGCTGCTTCTCCCAAGCTGAGCCGCGTCTCGAGCTGCACCTCGTCCCGAGCCGAACCGCTTCCCGAGCCGTACCTCGTCCCGAGCCGAACCACACCGCGTCCCGAGGCGAGAAACACCCTTGTCGTCGAGCCAACCACGCATCGAAGAAGATTTCACCTTGTGTAGATCCTCCGTCAAGACTTCGGATCCGATCCGAGCTCCTTCGTAACTTTGCTAAAGCCCGGTCGGAGCAATGAAGAATTTAGGGAGAGAAGAAATAATTAATTTAAGTCTTAATCCGAGCATGCTCCAAACTTTTGGGAGCTTCTCGGATTTGGATACTTGGTGCGAGTTTTCAAGGAGACTGTTGGCCCCTATTTATATAGGCGGCTAACCCCTCCCCTTCTCATCATATCTGATGTGGGACTAAAAGTTTTGGAGGAAAAATTTATTAAAGTTTGCCTTTCATAAAGGCCAATCTTTAGCAAATTTTCACCCCCGCATCGTTGAGCTTCGTAATTGATACAACCTATCAAATCAAAGAGCACTGAACGGTGAACGCATAAAAACACACGGCGCTCCATTTCGACATCGTTTGACCCCTCAAACGTGTGTCCAAAGTTTAGCAAAAACCGATTTTCGTTCAAAAGGGACAGCCGCCAAAAAATCATTTGGGTTCAAAAAACCCTAGTTGTGGGCCCCACAACTGGGGCCCACGGGACAGCTGGGAGCGCCCAGGTTGCTGGGCGAGCCTGCATGCGCGGACGGGTCAGACCCGCCTGCACAAGCGGGTGAGCTTAGCCCGCTTGGCAGGCTCGTGCCGCCTGCCCAGACTGGGCTAGCATGGGCCAGAAATGGGCAAAAGCCCAATTCTGGCCATTTGTCCCTTTACTGGAGCTTTTAAGCTACTATTGAGCTCCGATTTGTGTGCGTTTTTTTCCGTGACATTCGTGGAAAAAAACCTATTTATTTCTATGTCTTTAAAATACGCTAGCAAACAATTTGCGACGTATTTAAATATTATTGCATCAAATGCAATTAATCCATTTGTATCAAATACAAATGAACTGAGGGCATACATCCCTCAACACGCTCAACCGCTGGGCATATGCCACCATGAATCGCCGTGCCACCATGAACCATCGGGCCACCATGAACATGCTCAATCGTAATCGTCGTCTCACTCCGATTGTTGCCGCACAAAACTCTTCGATCCCAACAGCCTCCATGAATCGAGATCTCACATGCCTCCATGAATCGAGATTGATCCGCTGCCGTATCGTCTCCCACAACAGCCTTTGAGGAAAGAGAAGGGGCTGTGAAGGTCACCATGACACCAGGGCCGCGGGGACAGCTGGAGCCTGCCGAAGAGGGGGCCGGTGAAACCCTAGGAACAAGGGGTGCATCGCCCGAGAGATTGCCCATCGCCCATCCAATATTTATATTCCTATTCGATTCAAAATACAATCGCAATGTCTACAATGATGATTTTGGCTAAGCAACGGTATACCTATGTATAGTTGTGCATTTATGTGTGTATGTATATATGTATGTAAATGTTTTTTGCCATCACTAAAAATATACATGTATTGGGACCGTACTAAACCAAATAACGGATTATAGGTAAAGTATTTCGCATTTTGTAGGGCTGGACTTGAAGAAAATTACTAGCCATTTGATTTGAAGGGGCCATTTGAAAAGAAATGTAGAACTAGGCATAAAATGATTTTTAATGGATGATAAGCCGTTGAATGCCGTGTCAATAACCAATCTCAACTTTAAGCTAAAGGTGATGTAAACTATTTCGCCCATAAATTGATGGGACAAAATGTATAGTATTTTTTTGGGAATTGATTTGTGCTCCCACTGTATTACTTTGTGCACATATCACATATTTACAAGTTTGTCACGTGACCATATATTTTCCTCTTTTACCCAGTGTACATACCCAACGGTTTACTTCACCGCCATCCCACACTTCTTCCGACGACAACAAGAAGGAAGTGTTGGCAGCCGTCCTCTTTTACCACCGCCGTCCCTCCCATTGTCCCCAACCACCCTCCGCCGCACACCCCTCCGCCCCAGGCCATAGTCCCCGCCCCCCTCTAGATCTTCACCCGCCTTTCCCACATCCCAAACCTCCTCATTTACCCTCATCTGTCCTCCTCTCCTCTTCATCTTCGCCCGACAAACCTCCCCCCCCCCCCCCCCCCCCCCCCCCCCCCCCCCCCCCCCCCCCCCCCCCCCCCCACACACACACACACACAAAACAAAAACAAAAACAAAATATCTGCCCTCCCCAAACACGCACACCAAAACCCCGGCGGAGCCCTCTGGATTTTTTGGGAATTTGGAAATTGGTTTAGGTGCAAGATTAATTTCAGTGGTAAACTTGTAAATAAGTGATATATGCGTGTGAGTAATGACAAACTTGTAAATAAGTGATATGTGTGCAGTAAAACGCTGGGTACGCAAATCAATTCCCTTTTCAAAGTTGATATAATCAAATCAATTACCCATCTTACCCTTGTTCGAAACTCCTGCAACAATTTCGACAAATTACAAAGTTGCTATAATCGAAATAGAACTCAATTGCCAGTGTAATTGCAAAGAGATCAGAACAGGAGATTGGGGAAGAAAACAACGCCTCATGGCCATCAACTCAAATTTTGTTCATTACAACTCAAGTTAGACCAGCGTTCCTTCTATGGTTTATACAACACACTCGCAAAATTGCATTCAAAAGAAAAGTCTCAACATACAAGCCATACATTAATTTCACACACACTCACTCGCACGTGGTACAACGTGCTTAATTTATTAGAAGTTCAAATACATCACTGCTTAGTGAAAGTTCTAAAGTACATCGCGCTTCAGTGAATGCTCAAAAGCACATCGCTCTCCAGGCGGTATGCAACATCAGTAACACATCATAACCATGTTATATTTGCCCGACAGTAAGGGCAACGGCTGCAGGTCTGCACCCATGGATGTAAGCACATGGGATGAAACCTATGCCCACAATGCAGTCGGATCAGCCCATCCCCTTCAAAGAAACTCTCCAAACATATGCTGCAACGCTCCGGTGATGCTCTACTCTCTCTAGTTTCTTCAGAATTTCTAAAAAGTTCTAGGTGTGAAGTGCACACAGCTTCCCAGCTAACACCAGAAAGCTTCATCTTGGTCCCATCGAGAATAAAATCGATACGCTGTGGATTATCGTTAAACCATTCTCTTGAACTTGTGTCGCCGACATGTACAAAATCATCATTGCTCAAGTCACGGTTCTCAGCCAATTCATCCCAGGAAATCCCTGAAACTCTGGTAGACTCCCTGTGTTACAAGCAAGAAATGCAGTCAATGATGGCCTAACTTAGACTATGGTAATTACAGTACATAACCAAAGCTGACTACAGATGAAGAATTGCTAGGTACTAAACCTGGGTCCTGCAAGAGACACATTTCCCAGCCTCTCAACAAGTCTTTGTCGTGCTTGTATCACAGAATCAGGTAGTTGATTGTTCCTGATTACCCGCATCTGGCTGGACATGCCAACAGAGTCTCCATTATTTCCATTGATGGTTGCCAAATCTCCAGATGCCCTTCGATCCAATCGAACCAATTCATGTTCCTAAACATCAAAGAAAAATCATGACACCATATTTATACTTGCTGTTGTCTGCCTGAACTGATGCAATTGACACTTGGGCTAACAACAGAAGCATGGAGATGCATATCCCAGTTCACATCATATTAATTGGCCCATGCAAGCCCTTCCTTGGACAAAAAAGAAAAGCAGCATATGCACCCTCCCAAAATCAAGGAATATTAGCACTGTATGTATGCATGTTTCAAAAGCACAGTACGTTAAAAAAATTCCCTAGGAAACTACTCCTCAAATGTAGGACAAATGATGATATGGGCATGTGCCAGTAAAAGACTATTCGCGGTTGCAGATGAAGTTGTCCGATCCATCTTGTCTGATCTATAAACTGATATATCAGTTCAAATATCAAGATCCAGAATACAGAGTATAGAACTAACATGACAAAAACAAGTGATGATTAAGCCGCGGCAAAGGGGAGGTTTTACAAGTGGCATCCTAGAGGGGGGCAAAACCACCAGTCATTGCTTCCCAGCCCACCCACACATCCCCAACCCCACGTCAGAACATGCAACACTAAGGCATGCATAGTCCATAGAGGAGAAAGAAGCACGGGAGTTGGAGTGTGTGTCACCCAGTCCCAACCAGTCCTGGCAACAATGAAGGTAATGAACCAGTCCTGGCAACAATGAAGGTAATGATCAGGATGGTGGGTTTGCTAAGGCCTGCAAATGAAGATTGATTGTTCAACAGGGTTGGAACCCATGTCAACTAAAGGATTAATCCACTTTGAATCATGAGTCTAAACTTATTTAACCATATAGTTATCTTGTTATCTTTCCAATAGGGGACCAAATCACGACCTCATGTCTTTGCTAAACCAACCCACTTTAATATCAACTGGAATGCAAGGTACCCCAAGGAAATAATTACTTCCACGATATTCTTATTGAGGAGAATAAGGAAACAAGCAGGAAAACATTTATATTACTTTCTCCTTTTATGTATTATCTGCTTTCATCTCTTTCCAATCATTTGCAATGCAACACTCATAGTTGGGATTTGTCTAACTTGCATATTGTTGGGTGCTGTGGTATAATATAGTTATTGGCCCACAAAGCATCGGCTTAAGCTTTGATAAAGTGGTAGACATAAAAATAATTCAGTTCCCACATGAGGTTTAGGTTTGTAGATCTCAGGGTGTTGCGCCTTTAACATGATGCAGTGTTATAATTCAAACACTCACTCTATTTGCAAATCTAATCATCAAATAACGTTTGGTCCAAATAGCACCAGTATTTTCTCAAATGAACAGTTACTAAATCCTCTACCTGGGCTCTAGCCTCTCTACAAACCATTTCCAAAACAGATAAAGAACATGTGAGATTTAAAACAGTCTCACATTGGCAAGACAAGGGGAGTTGGAGGGGTATAAAATATGGAATTGAATCTCCATTGGTATGACCTTTTGGGGAGAACCCAAGAACAAAACCATGTGGGTGTCTTGTGAAGGACCCAAAATGGACAATATCATACCAATGTGGAGATTGAATTGTGACGAGCTCATATTTGTACCCCAACAAATTGTACCAGAGCATGTAACAGCCCAGCCCACCTCTTTTCCGTTTCCTTTTTCCCTTTCCCGTTTTCTTTTCCCTTTCTTTTGTTTCTTTTCATGGCCCGCTCCAAGCCCAAGCCCACCGGGCTTTTTCCCCTTTCCCTCCCCCTTTCTCCTTCTCTCTCTCTCTCACTCGACGAAGGTCCCCAGGGTTTCGCTTCGTTTTATTCACCCCCGAGCCCTCCTTGTTTCGTTCGACGAGAGACCTTAGGGCTTCGACCCTCGCTCTCGCTCTCTCGCGACAACATCGCCACCCCCCTCTTTCCCTCTCTCATACGTTCACGGCGACATGGCCTTTGTGGGCTTCCTTCGATGCGACGCAGCCCCTCCGTCCTTCTCTTACTATTCGTGGCACCCCTTGCTCGCTGATTAGGGTTTGTGGCCCCCTCTTTGCTTGCTTCCTTGGCCCCTTACTCACCGATGGAGTACGGTGGCTCCTCTTGCGTACAGTCTACCATTCTTTGCTTGTCGTTGGGTTTGTGGTTCTCCTTTGCTGCGGTCTGCATCTTTGCTCGCTGCTTTGAGCGTTTCGGTGGTTCCTTGGTTACGACTTGTTTCCTGCTGTCGTTAGGTTCGGCTAAGATTTTGGTTTGCTGTTTTGGGTTGTCGTTGAGGTTTGATCACCACTTACTTGTGGGTTACTCTTTTCTTGCTTAAACTTGGTTCGGCTGACTCTCTTGCTTGCATGTTTTGGTCTTCTTGCTGTTTTAGGGCTGCGATGGTTCTTCTGCTTGTTGGTTGTTCCTGTTTATTAGGTTGCTGGTTCTGATGGCTCTCCTTGCTAATGGATTTGGTATCCCTTGTTGTTGATGGTTGCGACGTAGGCTTCTGCTGATTATTGGGCTTCAGATCTTAACTTTCTCTTGGTTCTTCGACTTCGGTTTCAGGTAGACTCTATCCCTTGTACTCCAATTTCGATTCCTTTGCTTGTGTTGGGGTTTGGGTCTTATTTGCTTACAGGTTGGGCTCTCCTACTTGTGGGTTTGGGTTGTCTCTTGCTTGCTGTTTTGAGTTCGTAGCTTCCCTTACTGTTCTTGGGTTGGTTGGCTTCCTTGCTGTTCTGGGCTTCATCGCTTGATGGAGTTGGTGGCTTCTTCTGCTTGCGGCATGGGCTTCCCTGGCTGTTTTGAGGTATGGTGACTTCACTACGTGCAGGTTGGGATTTTCTTGCTGATATGAGGTTGGTTCCCTTGTTTGCGACTTTGGGCTCACTGCTGGTTGTTGAGTTGTGGTTGGATTTTCTATTGCTTGTTGGGTTTGGCTGAATCCCTTGTTGATGTTTTGGGATTCATGGGTTGTCGTTGGATGGTGGCTGGCTCTCCTTGCTGGATGTGGGTGTGGCCGGTTTATTTACTTGTTGTTTTGAGACCGTTGCTTGAGAAGTTTGGTAGCTTCCTTTGCGTGTTGTCTCGGGTATTTGGCTTATTGTTTGTCTCTCAGCTTTTCTTTATCAAGCAGTTATCATGTTTTCCTTCTTTTTTGATTCATTGCATGGAACGGTTGGTGTTACTTCCATTTTAGTTCAGTTTGGAATATCATGACATGAGGAACATCCATGCTACTTTGTCACCTGTCAATTTCATTAGCATGTTCTCTCTTGAGTTTACTAGTACCATTAAGTTGAATATTGTGTTAAATTGTGTAGTCTTGGGTTGTTGCTTGAGATAACACTTGTACTGATTGACTAGAGTATTTGAGGTGGACTATCATGACATGATAACTATTGAATGCATGGCAAGCTTTTGAGGTGGAACTATAATAACCGGTAACTATTGCATGCATGACAAGATTGAGGTGGACTATTACTATTGCAGTAGATCGTAGATTTCCCTTGACTACGTAGTTTAATCAATAATGAACATCACGACACTAACTAATAAAATGATTACTTCTGCTTGACTCACCGGGTTTGGAGAAAGTTATGATTGGGGAGTATGGGAGCGACTGGGACCTGATCTATAGCCTCCATGCAGGGGGGGACGTCCATCATTTTCGATAGGTCCTAAGTCCGGGGGGGCAGACAGGGACGGCCATCTTGATGTGTCCTAGAGCCCCACCATAGGTCACAGTTTCACAGCTCTTACAGTACTGTACTTTCTTCTACTTTTGGCCTCTGCCCGAGGTCGCACCCTCGCAGTCAAGGTAGCTTTTAGATGCACACCGTATTCTCCCTCATAAGTCACGGCCTAGGATTGGTTCACTTTAGTTAGTACTATCTTTACAGTAGTTTGTGCTCATTTCATGTCTCTCTTCTATACCCTTTCTAGCTGCTGTCACATCGCTTTTTTGTACCTCATTACTCTTCCGTTGTATGAGTTTGTTGATTACCAGGTCAGTTTACTTCTTTGTTCAGTACTATCGTATCTGTGGCTGTCTTGTTTTTTTTGTGCACACTTACTTTTCTTGTCTCTTGTTTAGATATTGTCTACTCTATTGAGCGTGGTGCGACTTCTGCTGCCACTAGGTACGACGTACAGGATCATGCAGATATGTTTGAGCACGAGGAGTTGGAGCTTTCGATATAGGACCTTGAGAGGAGTCAGAACTTCCAACGCATGATGGTTTGGACCTTAACGTTGCGGCAATTACGTGTTCCATTTACGTTTCAGCAGTAGTGTAGCTTTTTCTTGTCTCTTTCCTGTTCAGTACTACGTTACTTGTTTTGTTGTTCTTACCTGTTTGTTTACTGTCTTTTCTTTATTTAGAACTGTGTTACTTGTCATGTCTAGAGTGTCCTGCTTACTTTCTGCGCTGCTCCACATTGACTTCACTGGCACCTGCGAGACCTGCATACTCTTATTTCAATCGTAGCGGCACCCGCCGGGAGGTGGGACGTTGCAGAGCCAGACCCCTAACTTAGTCAATGTGGAATTGAGAAGCTCGCGTGCCCGCTGCTGAGAGCTGACAAGATGGTGCCATATGGGATCCGTATGCCATGTGGAGTTGAGCTCTCGAGTGTTGATTTGGACTTCACGTAAGGCGTTCGTTCCTCGCGCAATGAAGAAGTGACTCGATCGAGTAGATGTGTGTCATCCGTTGAGGGGTGACTACGTGAGACTATGTTTTGATGTGGAGATTGTGAGATATCAAACATAGTCCCACATTGGCTAAACAAGAGGGGTTGGAGGTGTATAAAATAGGGAATTGAATCTCCATTCGTATGAGGCATTTTGGGGAGAGCCCAAGAACAAAACCATGCGGGTGCCTTGTAAAGGTCCCAAAGTGCACAATATCATACCAATGTGGAGATTGAATAGTTGAATGTTCAGTACTTAAGCACGACAAATAAAACACAAAGATGAAACATAAACACCAAGGTGACACAAGAGACTTGGTAACGTAGTTCGGTGCGCACACCTACATCTGCGGGCCACGCCCAGAAAATCAGAATACTCCACTAAAATAATCAATGAGTACAATCACTAATTATCGCGATTCTATTAGGAGGAACAACCTCCCCCTCAATACAAACCGTGATGGGTGGTCTCTACCAACCCATGGAGTATTCTCGGCAAGCTCCCCTTGCCCGCAAGCTCCCCTTGCACAACCGACTAGATCAACTCCCTTGATCCTACGTGCGTAGCCGTCGGCCTCCTCCCGGAGTTCTTCAAAACTTTCGTCAAAAGTCCCCACCTTGCCGCAAAACCGTACCCACGTTATATATCTTCCGCACACCCCTCAATTGCCGAATTGATAGAGATGAAAGCCTTCAACCAACGGTGCAGATGCGGCAACTATCAAAAATCCAAACCAATTGGGCAATTGGTTCCGCAAAATGCTCTAGCATTAAACTGATTTGTGGGCGAGATTCTCTCCAACCGAATCAACAATAAAACTGATAGAATAATAGCTTCCAAATATATTTCCAATAGAATATACCAAAATAGGTTGAAGATACCAGAATAGATTTGCAGCAATCAACAGCAATCAATCTTCCCAACTAACAAATCTGCGAGATGCTCACTTTCTATTTCAACCCAACAAACCTTCAATTTAGCAACCGATTTAGGAAGGGCTTTCCAAATATCTCTCATGCAGGTATACCACAACCATATACAGGAATCCCCGATGTTCTAGGTAACAAATCAGATCTGAATCCGCACGATAGTTCTGCAGACCAAACCAGCGTTTCTGCATACGAACCAGAAATCCAGATCCCGAATGTTGAACATTTTGTTGAACGACATTATGTTCAACAATACAGCTCAATATGCTCAAAAACACTTCTGATTCCTCAAACAGAACTCTTCATCTATTGTGCCACTAATGCCAACAAATATCAGCAGAATTCAACCCTAACAATAGTGACGAGCCCATATTTAGACCCCCAACAGAACAAAGGTCAAGGCCTTCTTGACCAAAAACGATTCAGCATTTTATTTGTCTGTCTGTCTGTTTGGAGAATGAGGTTGGGAGTCTCTGTTGTGAGAACGCCAGCCAAACAAAAGAAAGCTCCCACACTGCCAAAAGGTGTATAACAGTGTTTTATCATAACTTTTCCCAAAAATGTACAAGGCCATCATTGTAGCAGTTAACAGAAACAGCCAAAACAAATCAGTCGCATACAATCCCCCCGCGGGGGGGGGGGGGGGGGGGGGGGGGGGGGGGTTGGTGGTGGTTTTTGTGTGTGTGGGGTTCTCTCCCAACAGTAGGCAAATAGCGTGCACGCGCGTGCACACACAAAATTCTTTTATTTAGCAAGATAATGTAACAAATCGATTAAAATGACCTCATCACATATAACAGTTTACACATCGTCCTTGCTAACAGTTTAACACAATAATAAAACAAAGAAAAATGAGTATCAACCAGGTAAGAAGGAAATCCCACCATGGCTAGCGTCAAAACACACATACCCATCCCACTCCTTTTTTTGGATGATCGGATCCATTCATTTTTTATCTTCATATTTTAAAATCTCAAACCATCAATTTTCAAGTGAACCCAAGAGATTTTGCTCATTCATTCACTTATCGCAAATTTAACAGTTTCGCAATAACAAAATTTTTTGCAATGGCTAAATGAATGAGTAAAACCCCTTCGATTCACTTGAAAATTGATGGTTTAAGGTTTTAGAATTTGAAGATGAAAAATAAACAAATCCGATCTCCCAAAAAAGGTAAAGAGTGGGGTTTTGCCGCTAACCAAAGAGGAAATTCCTCATTGGTTAGCAGATACCCATATTCCTCTAAAACAAAAGGCATGCCCCTGTAAAATGCAAAGGATTCCACTATGTCCACTTAAAAGTTGAGATTTACGTACGAGATGGGACAGAATTTAGATTGAAAAATAAATAACCAAGAAACAAATAAGAGTGATGTTAGTTACACCGCATGATTTTATGAATTCACCGCACTTATGAATTCACCGTATTAACATTTTTGTCTTTATTAAAAACCACTCTTATTTCCAATTTTAACCTCATATCTTTCCGTCACTCCTCTTCCCTCCACTCACCACCTCCTAATCCCCCTCTTCACCGCCTCCTCCATCTCAAGCTTGGCGGCAAGCTCACCGGCGGATCCAGCAGATCATTTTGTTTAGAGAGAGCAAAATATTATTTGTGTAATAATAGTTGCACGAAGCATCCAATTGACCATAATTAGTAAAGTTGATAAGTGAAATTTCACAGCTATTATATATTAACTGGTCATCTGTTTGCTCTCTCTCAGTGATGAATTGGATATTCACTTAGGTTCATGGTTATCAAACAAATGAAAAACAAACCCATAAATATTTGATCATACAGAATGTGGCAGATCGATATGTTGTGTAGTCGTCGGAAACATTGTGATTGCCCGTTACGATTGTCTTATCAATGCCATATGGCCCATATCTGACGAACTTCACATTCCACGAGCTTCTCGCTATCTCTACACACACATCGTAAACCCCTGACTTGACGTAAGCAACTGTTCTTCTGTCACCTCTGGGCACACGATGGAGCGCTGCGACAGCCTCGTTGATGGTTTTGGAGTTGCCTGAACCATCCTGAGCAACGACAATGTTGGCATTGTGAGTCGACTAATTGAGTTCCATTGAGTTGCATGGCCTGAACCATCCTGAATCGATAACTGTCAAGTTCCATTGAGTTGCATAGTCATTGGGCTCTGAAAGATGTCAAAGGGAGAAGCTATAGCAAGTTTAATTGCAATAGTTTTGTTTCAACTGAAAGACACAAAGAAGCCCAACGACAAAAATATTACTGCTGCGGGGATTATTCAGCGGTGAGGGGAGGAGGTGGTGGTGTTGAGGGGAGGGGAGAGGAGTGATTGAAAGATGTGGGGTTAAAATTGGAAATAAGAGTGGGTTTTAAAGAAATACAAAAATATTAATGCGGTGAATTTATAGGTGCGGTGAATTCATAAAATGCAGCGGTGCAGCTAACATCACTCAACAAATAATCTTAAATGTTTCATGTTTTAATTTTTTTCTCACACACGCCCACGAGTCTTTTGGCACGTGCAATGCATGTGTATCGGGAGTAAAAAAGTACAGATTCATATAGTACATATTCATATGAGGTGGAGCCAAAAACAAATAAAGAATAATACTTATTTCTTACTACAAATTCATGTTTATAGACAGCCATCAAGTAAAATAACAAAAAATATGCAAAAGAAATAAAGAAAGCGTAAAATAGCCCCCCACACAATAACAATTTCTTTTTGCATGTTGTAGCTTTATATTATAAAAGCTTTTGTAAAGTAGAAGACTGAGCTTATATTTATTTCTTACCTGATTACAAATGCCAATCTGATCCATATATGGTTAGACATGTGTAGTATCCAATCCTTTGTGACTTTTATTTTGTTGATATAGAATCGTTTTTGTTGTGCGTCAACGGAATTGATTGCCGAAGATCCCCGACAAAAGGATGAGCAATAGACAAATAGCGCACATGTGAGAATTGTATTTAGGCCGTTGACCGGCCAAGGGAACACCAATAAACTTTATTACGAAATGAGAGAACAATAAAAATCTTCTCTTCACAACCGAAGAAGAAGCACACAAGATCTCTCCAAAAGCTCACAAACAATCTCTCAAAGTTGGCCCTCACAAATGGCAGCTCAAATTTCTCTCAATATGTTCCCCTTCGAAACACTCCTCTAAAACACCATATATATACTTCTAAGGTACAATAAGTGCCATCATTGAGGAGGAGTCACTAAAAGATAAGAATCCCGTCTTTCACGGAATACCATCCCTATCGCAACTGTACGCAATTAATGCGCCGCACCCTACTGGGCCTCCTCCGCGCCCAAGTAGGGCCCCCGCCGTATTGCCGAGCTTCCCTTTGAAGACCGACCAAACGGAGAGCCGAGCCAAGAAGTTCGAGCTATCTGAAGCTTTAACTGTAGAGCTGTCGATGCATTGAGCTGTCGACCCTCCGAATGAGGAACCAATGCGCTGATGAAGTCCTCATAGCTCGGGATCTGACTGATCTGACTTGTGCAGAGTTAGATATGTCAAATCCAAGCACAGACGAGCTACCTCTGCACAAGATAGCTCGGATGTCGACCAATACTTCTTCTGCGCCTTAATCGAGCCAACTTCCACAAATCTCCACCTTGGAGAGATTTAGGCCTCCGTCACACGAACGACCATCCACGCACCGCCTTGGTAGAGCCACATATGGTGTTCCCGCCTTTTTGCTCCGAAGAGCCCAATGCCCCTTCGCGCTTCAACTGGTTCCACCGAGCCACAATGCTCCCATCTGGGGCAGCCACCGTCATCATCTCGGAACCACATTGAGCAGGTCCAAACAGTGATTGGCATTGGCTTCCGATACAACCTTCGTCAACATGTTCGACGGGTTATCATCTATTCCGATCTTCAACAAGTTGATGGCGTCTTCTTCTCCCACATAGTCTCGGACAAAGTGGAATCTCACATCAATATACTTGGTGTGAGTATGGAAGACCTGATTCTTAGCCAAGGGCACCGCACTCTGACTATCACAATGGAGGTCATACTTTTTCTGGTATACTCTCAGATCATCCATCAAGCCCATCAGCCATATCGTCTCCTTCGTCGCTTCAGTCAATGCCATATACTCTGCCTCAGTAGTAGACAGGGCCACTGTAGACTGAAGGATACTCCGTCAACAAATAGGAGCTCCTGACAGGTTGAAGACATAACCTGTCATAGATTGCCTCCCGTCTAAGTCACCTGCACAGTCGAAATCAACATAGACAACAGCATGCGGACCATCATCACCTTATATATAAGTCAATCCGACGTCGAATGTGCCATTGATGTACCTCAGTATCCATTGTACAGTTTGCCAGTGTACTCTCTCCGGATTGTGCATGTATCTACTCACCATGCTGATTGTATGTGATAGATCGGATCGGGTACACATCATAGCGTATATCAAGGCCCTTACCGCATTGGCATACGATACGCTCTCCTTGAGCTTCTTCTCTTCTTCGTTCTTCGGACAATGCTCGGCACAGAGCTTGAAGTGAGATGCGAGCGGAGTGACTACGGTCTTCATACTTTCACAACCAAATCTCTGTATCACAGACTTCAAGTAGCAACTTTGTGAAAGATGAACTTTACTTTCACAAGCTTACTCTCAATCAGTGCCTTAAAAGTTACTTTGAAATGTTGGAACTTATCCAACAAGTTGGATCTTAATCCAACGTTGGGCTAATATGCGATAAATAATTATTTAAGTGCTACGCTGTCATGTTAAGCCCAATATATTAGTGATCTGGTTTTAATTAATTAAATGGGCTAAATTAGTTAAGCAGGTTGTGGGGCCTTTATGTGTAGAGACTATTGGGCTTCAACTCGTTGATGGACCGAGTTGGAAACCCTAGGGCTATGGAGGCTAGCCTATAATATTAGCGGTCATGGTCCCCGGAATACACGAACAAAGTTGAGCCGTCTTTTCTACATCCCGTCCCTAGGAGAGAAACCAGGAGAAAGCTAAAGGGGTTCTCCAACGGTTGGTTCGTGCTATTCTGGAAGATCGTCCGTTACGTTATCGTAGGATCTCTTTAAGACTTTTAGCGATGGACTCAGGTACGCTTCCGCTAAATCAGAGTATGCAATGATTTAAGATTCCGCATGTTATATATCTAGATCTGTGTTGTTTGGCTAGAACACATGTCTAGATTTTTAGTTTCTACAAGTAGTATCAGAGCATGCATGCTGTGGATCTTAAATTTTTGCCTGTTCATAGTAGATCTGATAAAAATCTGATTTTTAATCTGTTTTTTATTCGGATCTGTGCAAAAATTTGGTTTTTTGATTAATTTTTCCAATTAAAAAAATTTGGTTTTTACAAACCCTAGATCGGGGGCGGCCCGCCGGCCGCTGCCCGACAAGGCAAAAATGAGGCGGCTGTGCCGCCCCCTAGGCAGATCAGCGTCGGCCGACGAAGCCGCCCCTGAAAGTATTAAAAAACACAGGGGGGCGGCTGGAAGCCGCCCCCCGGCGGTTTCAGGGGAGAGGGGGCGGCTCGCGCCCCCGTTGGGTTTCAGAGGGAGCGGCTCAGCCGCCCCCCGGTGGCTTTCCGGCGGGGGGCGGCGCCCTGCCGCGCCCCCCCTTTCGCGAAATAACACAGCCCCCCCTCAGCGGGGGCCTGCTGCCCTAAAAACGGGAAGGGGGCGGCGCTGCGCAGCCCCCATGAGGACCCGTACAGTAGCAAGGGGGCGGCGGGGCGTTGAAACACAGGGGCGGCCCCCCGTCGCCCCGTAAAGAACGAGGGGGGCGGCCCGCGCCGCCCCCCGTCGGGACAAAGGAGGGGCGGCCCCCGCCGCACCCCGTTCAGAATCAAAGGGGGCGGCGGGGGCCGCCCCCCGTCGAGGAATAGGCGCCGGCCTCTTGGCCGGCGCCGATTGCGAGAGAGGGGGGCGGCGGCCCCTGTTGGAAACAATGATCTAGGACTTATTGTTTGATGATGACAAACATGTGTGAACAATCTGATGTGTGTATTAAGTATTTGCAGGAGTGGCAAGGACGTAAATATCCAAATGATGGATAACTCAAAGAGATGGAGGAATTTCTATACGCATAACAATCGGACTTGTTCAACGAGCTATTCACATAGCAAAGAGATAAATTGGACTTGGTCAAAAGGGGTAGAGATGAAGAGAGACCATTTCAAATCAAGCTGGGATCAATTTGATCAAATCAATGAACAAGATTTGCTTCTATTCAAATCCAAATTGTTATCATCTCCTAGATTCTTTAGGATACAAACTCAATCCAATTTGGGATAAGATTGAGAGAATCCAATGGGATTGATTCATATCATCTAAAGATTTGGCGACATCTTTTTCCTATTCAAATCAAATTCCTCCAAATTTCAAATCTATTTTTTTCCTAAACTCTAGGATCCTATCATGGTCGAACCCTAGTTATCTCAACATATAAACGAAGGGCTTCACGCAAGGAAAAAGTTGAGAGGAAGGTGGCTATATTAAATTCACAAGGCAACATTAATTTCCCAAGGCTTAAAGAAAAGGAGAAATGTGTTCTCCTCTTTTCAAGAGGGCATCATCAATTAATAGCGGCCAACAAAACCCTTTTAAAAAGCCTCCTCACGAAAAAGCCCTTGCAAAATCCAAAGAGAGAGGATCCTCTGCTGCCGCACCAAACACCCTGCCATTGCCAAAAGCTCAAGGAGATTTCTCTGATGGAAGTCGCTGCTACAGATCCAAACACGCAGTCTTCCACCTCATCGGAGTCGAAGGGCTCGTCGCCGTTCAAACGCCCTGCGAGCTAGCGGAGCTCTCGCTGCCGTCGCCTCCACACCGAGCGATCGCCGTCAAGAGAACGTTCTTGCTGCTCCTCATCAAGCCCACGCTGCAGTACCCCCGCCGAGCTGTTGTGGACGAGATCCTTGCTGTCGAAGTGAGCCCTGCAGAAGAAACCACCACCGCCTCAGGAACGCTGCTGCATCATCTGCTGTCGATGTCGAAGCGAAGCCCGTGGCGTAGCCGCTGAACCACCGCCGTGAGTCGCTGTCGGAGATCCTCATCCCGCCGTCGACGTGAACTCACTCTGCTGTGGAGAAGCTGCCGCCGCAGGAACCTAGAAGAAGTCGCTGTCGAGGGTTGCCACAAAGACCAAGCTTCACCGGAGAGATGAACATCGCTGCCTGAGTTGACGAGGAAGACTCGCCCCGCTGCTGTGAACGAAGACAGCGCAACGCTTCTGCTGGTCGTCGCTGAAACCTAAACAGACGAGATCCATAAGTCTCCGCCGCTGAGTGAAGCTGAAGGAGACATCGCCGAGAGCAAGTCGAAGCAGCTTCGCCGTCAAACTGCACGAAGGACACGCACCGCCGGTGAAGCCTCTACCTCCATCGAGTCGACGGTGCAGAGGAGCCTCGTCGCTGTGGGTTTGACGGAGACTACGTCGAAATCGAGTCGGAGCCGTCGGAGTTCTCTACGCCGCTGACGAAGTCGGAAGCTGCCGCAGTCGAGTCGGAGAGCGGACGGCGAGAAAATTCTCTCGCTGACGTCGGATGACTTCTCATATAAACGAAACGACGTAATCGAGTTATGCGGGCTGACGTGTGAATTCCCGTGCGAAAGAATCTTGAGGAGAAAACGAGTGGAGGATTGGCCGCTGACGTGGATTGATTTTAGGGGATTACTGTGCGCACAGACCTTATATTATTTGGACCGAACTGAAATTACTTTGTGCACAGACAAGAGAGCCATTTGATACAGAAGTTGAGATATAGACATCGGATCGAGACACCGTTTGTGCCAGACTGAAGCTGACGCCGTGCTGATTGACAGAGACGCTACACGGACACGAACTGAGCATTTCTAAACTCTTAAACTCTTTATATTCGTGTATTAGTGTGTTGATCTCTGTAGGTGAAACTTTACCTTTTGTGTTACTTTTGGGGACCTGACGACTGTGGGAGTCGTCACGGAGGGAGAGCATCTGACTAGATTGATAGTGTAGAGCACGTGGTGTGCGTACGAGCTAGGTGAGAGTAGATTTGGGATCTTGACTCATTGTAGCTGTACAGGTTTACATATCTATCTAGTATTTGCTTTTGGGGGCTGGAGTAGGTCGTGGGGACGACCGAACCAGGGTATATCTGTGCGTATTCTGTGATTGCTATTTTATTGCCCTGTCTGTGCTTATAACTGCGTGTGATTGTTCGTGGGCTGCATGAATATTTTTAATAGCCTATTCACACTCCCCCTCTAGGATAGGATCCAGATCCAACAAGTGGTATCAGAGCCAGTTTAGAGGATCTAGTCTAGATTTTTAGATGACCATGAATATATCTGATTGTGCTTTTGCTGAAGGCCAATCTATAGCCCGTCCCCCTAAGTTTAACGGTGTAGACTTTGCTTAATGGAAGGCTAGGATGAAAATATATCTAGTGTCTGTAGATTATGATGTGTGGGATATTGTTGAAAATGGTTATAGTCTGCGCACTATTAAAATTGAAGACACTGTTATAATTAAGCCTAAAGACAAGTGGGATTTAGCTAATAAGAAACTTTATACTCTTAATGGTAAAGCTATGAATACGCTTATATGCTCTCTTGATAAATCTGAATTTAATCGTATCTCACATTGTCTAACTGCGCAGGAAATCTGGCATACTCTGGAGGTGAAACATGAGGGAACATCGCAAGTGAGGAATCCAGACTTGCGTTGCTTTGCACAGAATACCAGAGCTTCCGCATGCTACCAACAGAATCTATGAAAGAGATGTTTGCGAGGTTCACGGACATCGTCTACAAATCCAGTTCCCTCGGTAAGCCATACTCTAGCCATGAACAGGTACGAAAGATCTTAAGGGCGCTACCAAGTTCGTTCAGGCCTAAAGTCACCGCTATTCAAGAAGATAAGGACTTGTCAACAATGAAAGTGGAGGACTTGATAGGCAACCTAATGTTACACGAGCTTGAGTTGCAGAGCATAGAAGCCAGAGAGAAACCTGAAGAGAAGACCAAAGCTTCCACACCATTAGCTCTTCAAGCTAACGACGACGATCTTGATGAAGAGCAAGCCCTAATGGTCAGAAACTTCAGGAGATACATTCAGACTGATCACGGAAGAGCTGAGCTGGGAAAAAGGTTCATTCGTTCTAATAATTCTAATTTTGGTAGAAATTCCTCAGATCAGAAAGCTATTAATAGAAGTGAATGTTTTAAATGCAGGAAGAAATGGCACCACATAAAAGATTGCCCACAACAACACATAGCACAAGTTGCAAAAGGAAAAACGAAAGTGCTGACGTGGGACATGGATAGCGAAGCTGAGGAGGAGGATGAGGAACATGAAGCTCACTCCTGCATGGCATTGATGGCCAAACACAATGAGGTAGAATCTCCCACTAAAGCTGAATTCTTAGAAATCTGTAAAGGAATGCAACATAGAATTGATGATCTAGAAGCTGACATGGAATGTTATAGGAATGATAATTTTAATATGCAACAGACTGAGTATGACATGTCTATAGAAATGAAAAATCTTAAACAAGAGCTTGTTGCATGCAAATCTACCATCAAAAATTTTAGAAAAAGAGAAAGCTAGATTGCCTGAAAAAATTGATTGTCTTTCATGTCCCTCTTTATTAAAGGATATTAGCATGTATAAGCTAGATAAGATAAAGCTTGAAACTGAAAATGAATTACTTTCTGAAAAGATTAACATGCTAAATCTTGAACTTAAAGAAAAAATGAGGGATTTTGAAAAGAAAGAAGAGGAAAACAAGCAAGCTTTCATTAGTAAAAGCACTTTGCTTGTGAATGAAAACGATGTCTTGAAATCAAAAGTCACCACCCTAGAATTGTCAATAAAGAGATTTTCCATTGGAAAACAAAATTTGGACATTATTCTTGGAAATCAAATTTATGGCAATAATAGGCGAGGACTAGGATATGGTCTTAAAAATGTTGAAAAATCAAAATATAGAAAAGTTCACATTGAATTAACAAAGGTTGGAAATTTTCATGCTAAGTGCTTTACATGTGGATGCGTTAGTCATACTTCATATCATTGCAAATATAGGAACAAAAATATTAAGTTCAAACAAATATGGGTTCCTAAATCTTTGATGACTAACGTGAGTGGACCTTGTTGGATTCCAAGGTCACACACGACACCTCTTTTGTAGGTGGATGGAAATTTGACGAGGAGCGATAAATTGAATGTCACATTACTTTTTAGCTCCTTAGCCAAACAGCGACGTGAAGGTATATCACATTCTTTGAACTTACTGAATATCTTCAGTCTTTTTGTGTGCGTGACTTTTTCTTTGTTTGTGTGCTAGTGGTTGCATTGCTTTGTGTGCATGATTTTTCTTGTTTGTGTGATTGCATCTCATGTTTGCTTTAGTACTTCATGCATTAAAAAAATTGAATTGAAAAAGCAAAAAGAAATTGGAGCTTAATGCATATCTTTTTCTTTGCATCGCGTTAAGTGATATAAATGAATGATGATCATATCCTTGTAGAAATTGTAGTATTATTATCATGGCTACATGCGTATGTTTTATTTCTTAATAGCCATGCCAAGTTCGATGAATTGATAATATGATTTCTACACCTACTTTCACTTCCACGAATATTAGACTATGTCGTACTTTTGGAGATACTATCTATGAATATTGGAATGTGAATGTAGGATGATTATTAACTGAAAAATCTAAGGGATATGATGTGATTTGCCAGGAATAAAAATTGAGCACAAAACAAAGTGAATGAATATGAAAAAAATGAATATTGCTCCGTATGAAAAATGGATACAATTCATGGCAAATACACTACCCACGAGTATCCAACATAAGCTTTACATGTAATCTTTAGCGTTGGTGTTTTTACTCGTCAAGCAATGTCACCCCCACATCTAAGAGTCCTTTTAGGCTATGTTTTGGGGTGTGATACCTTGAACTCATTTTTAATGAGGTGGGAAAAATCAATCCTAGGTGATATGAAGTTATTTGAAAATGATGGATTGTTTTGGTTGAATTTGTAAAAGTATCTCCCTTTGTACTTCTATGTTTAATAATTGCACTTACACGATGGTGTTGAATTCTAATTATTATTATCGTTGGATTTGCAGTGCTACTTATAGAATGACGACATGCAAATGCTAGTTATAGTTAAGAATGCTCTCTTTTTGCATGTGGTATGTTTCAATCTTCACGAATACACTTTTGATGATGACAAAGGGGGAGAAAAGTGGGCTCAAAATATGTATTTTGAGGCCCAAAATACAGTATTATTGGTTGAAGGGGTTATTGGTTGAAGGGGGAGCACTGAAAATACATGAATATGGGGAGCTTGGAAAAAGGGGGAGCATGCTAGTTTTATTGTCATATTGTGCATGCTAGTAACTTGTAATGCTTGATCTCATCCCATTGAGTATATCATATTGCATTACACCCCTCCACACACACATCACGATGATATTGCTTAAAACGTCAAGTGCAAATCTCTATTGGTTTGTCATCATCAAAAGGGGGGAGATTGTTGGAAACAATGATCTAGGACTTATTGTTTGATGATGACAAACATTTGTGAACAATCTGATGTGTGTGTTAAGTATTTGCATGAATGGCAAGGACGTAAATATCCAAATGATGGATAACTCAAAGAGATGGAGGAATTTCTATACGCATAACAATCAGACTTGTTCAACGAGCTATTCACATAGCAAAGAGATAAATTGGACTTGGTCAAAAGGGGTAGAGATGAAGGGAGACCATTTCAAATCAAGTTGGGATCGATTTGATCAAATCAATGAACAAGATTTGCTTCTATTCAAATCCAAATTGCTATCATCTCCTAGATTCTTTAGGATACAAACTCAATCCAATTTGGGATAAGATTGAGAGAATCCAATGGGATTGATTCATATCATCTAAAGATTTGGCGACATCTTTTTCCTATTCAAATCAAATTCCTCCAAATTTCAAATCTATTTTTTTCCTAAACTCTAGGATCCTATCATGGTCGAACCCTAGTTATCTCAACATATAAAAGAAGGGCTTCACGCAAGGAAAAAGTTGAGAGGAAGGTGGCTATATTAAATTCACAAGGCAACATTAATTTCCCAAGGCTTAAAGAAAAGGAGAAATGTGTTCTCCTCTTTTCAACAGGGCATCATCAATTAATAGCGGCCAACAAAACCCTTTTAAAAAGCCTCCTCACGAAAAAGCCCTTGCAAAATCCAAAGAGAAAGGATCCTCTGCTGCCGCACCAAACACCCTGCCATTGCCAAAAGCTCGAGGAGATTTCTCCGAGGGAAGTCGCTGCTACAGATCCAAACACGCAGTCTTCCACCTCATCGGAGTCGAAGGGCTCGTCGCCGTTCAAACGCCCTGCGAGCTAGCGGAGCTCTCGCTGCCGTCGCCTCCACACCGAGCGATCGCCGTCGAGCGAACGTTCTTGCTGCTCCTCATCAAGCCCACGCTGCAGTACCCCCGCCGAGCTGTTGTGGACGAGATCCTTGCTGTCGAAGTGGGCGCTGCAGAAGAAACCACCACCGCCTCGGGAACGCTGCTGCATCATCTGCTGTCGCTGTCGAAGCGAAGCCCGTGGCGTAGCCGCTGAACCACCGCCGTGAGTCGCTGTCGGAGATCCTCATCCCGCCGTCGACGAGAACTCACTCTGCTGTGGAGAAGCTGCCGCCGCACGAACCTAGAAGAAGTCGATGTCGATGGTTGCCACAAAGACCAAGCTTCGCCGGAGAGATGAACATCGCTGCCTGAGTTGACGAGGAAGACTCGCCCCGCTGCTGTGAACGAAGACAGCGCAACGCTGCTGCTGGTCGTCGCTGAAACCTGAACAGACGAGATCCACAAGTCTCCGCCGCTGAGTGAAGCTGAAGGAGACATCGCCGAGAGCAAGTCGAAGCAGCTTCGCCGCCGAACTGCACGAAGGACACGCACCGCCGGTGAAGCCTCTACCTCCATCGAGTCGACGGTGCAGAGGAGCCTCGTCGCTGTGGGTTTGACGGCGACTACGTCGAAATCGATTCGGAGCCGTCGGAGTTCTCTACGCCGCTGACGAAGTCGGAAGCTGCCGCAGTCGAGTCGGAGAGCGGACGGCGAGAAAATTCTCTCGCTGACGTCGGACGACTTCTCATATAAACGAAACGACGTAATCGAGTTATGCGGGCTGACGTGTGAATTCCCGTGCGAAAGAATCTTGAGGAGAAAACGAGTGGAGGATTGGCCGCTGACGTGGATTGATTTTAGGGGATTACTGTGCGCACAGACCTTATATTATTTGGACCGAACTGAAATTACTTTGTGCACAGACAAGAGAGCCATTTGATACAGAAGTTGAGATATAGACATCGGATCGAGACACCGTTTGTGCCAGACTGAAGCTGACGCCGTGCTGATTGACAGAGACGCTACACGGACATGAACTGAGCATTTCTAAACTCTTAAACTCTTTATATTCGTGTATTAGTGTGTTGATCTCTGTAGGTGAAACTTTACCTTTTGTGTTACTTTTGGGGACCTGACGACTGTGGGAGTCGTCACGGAGGGAGAGCATCTGACTAGATTGATAGTGTAGAGCACGTGGTGTGCGTACGAGCTAGGTGAGAGTAGATTTGGGATCTTGACTCATTGTAGCTGTACAGGTTTACATATCTATCTAGTATTTGCTTTCGGGGGATGGAGTAGGTAGTGGGGACGACCGAACCAGGGTATATCTGTGCGTATTCTGTGATTGTTATTTTATTGCCCTGTCTGTGCTTATAATTGCGTGTGATTGTTCGTGGGCTGCATGAATATTTTTAATAGCCTATTCACACCCCCTCTAGGCTAGGATCCAGATCCAACAAGTGGTATCAGAGCCCGTTTAGAGGATCTAGTCTAGATTTTTAGATGACCATGAATATATCTGATTGTGCTTTTGCTGAAGGCCAATCTATAGCCCGTCCCCCTAAGTTTAACGGTGTAGACTTTGCTTAATGGAAGGCTAGGATGAAAATATATCTAGTGTCTGTAGATTATGATGTGTGGGATATTGTTGAAAATGGTTATAGTCTGCGCACTATTAAAATTGAAGACACTGTTATAATTAAGCCTAAAGACAAGTGGGATTTAGCTGATAAGAAACTTTATACTCTTACTGGTAAAGCTATGAATGCGCTTATATGCTCTCTTGATAAATCTGAATTTAATCGTATCTCACATTTTCTAACTGCGCAGGAAATCTGGCATACTCTGGAGGTGAAACATGAGGGAACATCGCAAGTGAGGAATCCAGACTTGCGTTGCTTTGCACAGAATACGAGAGCTTTCGCATGCTACCAACAGAATCTGTGAAAGAGATGTTTGCGAGGTTCACGGACATCGTCTACAAATCCAGTTCCCTCGGTAAGCCATACTCTAGCCATGAACAGGTATGAAAGATCTTAAGGGTGCTACCAAGTTCGTTCAGGCCTAAAGTCACCGCTATTCAAGAAGCTAAGGACTTGTCAACAATGAAAGTGGAGGACTTGATAGGCAACCTAATGTCACACGAGCTTGAGTTGCAGAGTATAGAAGCCAGAGAGAAACCTGAAGAGAAGACCAAAGCTTCCACACCATTAGCTCTTCAAGCTAACGACGACGATCTTGATGAAGAGCAAGCCCTAATGGTCAGAAACTTCAGGAGATACATTCAGACTGATCAAGGAAGAGCTGAGCTGGGAAAAAGGTTCATTCGTTCTAATAATTCTAATTTTGGTAGAAATTCCTATGATCAGAAAGCTATTAATAGAAGTGAATGTTTTAAATGCAGGAAGAAAGGGCACCACATAAAAGATTGCCCACAACAACACACAGCTCAAGTTGCAAAAGGAAAAACAAAAGTGCTGACGTGGGACATGGATAACGAAGCCGAGGAGGAGGATGAGGAACATGAAGCTCACTCCTGCATGGCATTGATGGCCAAACACAATGAGGTAGAATCTCCCACTAAAGCTGAATTCTTAGAAATCTGTAAAGGAATGCAACATAGAATTGATGATCTAGAAGCTGATATGGAATGTTATAGGAATGATAATTTTAATATGCAACAGACTGAGTATGACATGTCTATAGAAATGAAAAATCTTAAACAAGAGCTTGTTGCATGCAAATCTACCATCACCATTTTAGAAAAAGAGAAAGCTAGATTGCCTGAAAAAATTGATTGTCTTTCATGTCCCTCTTTATTAAAGGATATTAGCATGTATAAGCTAGATAAGATAAAGCTTGAAACTGAAAATGAATTACTTTCTGAAAAGATTAACATGCTAAATCTTGAACTTAAAGAAAAAATGAGGGATTTTGAAAAGAAAGAAGAGGAAAACAAGCAAGCTTTCATTAGTAAATGCACTTTGCTTGTGAATGAAAACGATGTCTTGAAATCCAAAGTCACCACCCTAGAATTGTCAATAAAGAGATTTTCCATTGGAAAACAAAATTTGGACATTATTCTTGGAAATCAAATTTATGGCAATAATAGCCGAGGACTAGGATATGGTCTTAAAAATGTTGAAAAATCAAAATATAGAAAAGTTCACATTGAATTAACAAAGGTTGGAAATTTTCATGCTAAGTGCTTTACATGTGGATGCGTTGGTCGTACTTCATATCATTGCAAATATAGGAACAAAAATATTAAGTTCAAACAAATATGGGTTCCTAAATCTTTGATGACTAACGTGAGTGGACCTTGTTGGATTCCAAGGTCACACACGACACCTCTTTTGTAGGTGGATGGAAATTTGACGAGGAGCGATAAATTGAATGTCACATTACTTTTTAGCTCCTTAGCCAAACAGCGACGTGAAGGTATATCACATTCTTTGAACTTACTGAATATCTTCAGTCTTTTTGTGTGCGTGACTTTTTCTTTGTTTGTGTGCTAGTGGTTGCATTGCTTTGTGTGCATGATTTTTCTTGTTTGTGTGATTGCATCTCATGTTTGCTTTAGTACTTCATGCATTAAAAAAATTGAATTGAAAAAGCAAAAAGAAATTGGAGCTTAATGCATATCTTTTTCTTTGCATCGCGTTAAGTGATATAAATGAATGATGATCATATCCTTGTAGAAATTGTAGTATTATTATCATGGCTACATGCGTATGTTTTATTTCTTAATAGCCATGCCAAGTTCGATGAATTGATAATATGATTTCTACACCTACTTTCACTTCCACGAATATTAGACTATGTCGTACTTTTGGAGATACTATCTATGAATATTGGAATGTGAATGTAGGATGATTATTAACTGAAAAATCTAAGGGATATGATGTGATTTGCCAGGAATAAAAATTGAGCACAAAACAAAGTGAATGAATATGAAAAAAATGAATATTGCTCCGTATGAAAAATGGATACAATTCATGGCAAATACACTACCCACGAGTATCCAACATAAGCTTTACATGTAATCTTTAGCGTTGGTGTTTTTACTCGTCAAGCAATGTCACCCCCACATCTAAGAGTCCTTTTAGGCTATGTTTTGGGGTGTGATACTTTGAACTCATTTTTAATGAGGTGGGGAAAATCAATCCTAGGTGATATGATGTTATTTGGAAAATGATGGATTGTTTTGGTTGAATTTGTAAAAGTATCTCCCTTTGTACTTCTATGTTTAATAATTGCACTTACACGATGGTGTTGAATTCTAATTATTATTATCGTTGGATTTGCAGTGCTACTTATAGAATGACGACATGCAAATGCTAGTTATAGTTAAGAATGCTCTCTTTTTGCATGTGGTATGTTTCAATCTTCACGAATACACTTTTGATGATGACAAAGGGGGAGAAAAGTGGGCTCAAAATATGTATTTTGAGGCCCAAAATACAGTATTATTGGTTGAAGGGGTTATTGGTTGAAGGGGGAGCACTGAAAATACATGAATATGGGGAGCTTGGAAAAAGGGGGAGCATGCTAGTTTTATTGTCATATTGTGCATGCTAGTAACTTGTAATGCTTGATCTTATCCCATTGAGTATATCATATTGCATTACACCCCTCCACACACACATCACGATGATATTGCTTAAAACGTCAAGTGCAAATCTCTATTTGTTTGTCATCATCAAAAGGGGGATATTGTTGGAAACAATGATCTAGGACTTATTGTTTGATGATGAAAAACATTTGTGAACAATCTGATGTGTGTGTTAAGTATTTGCAGGAGTGTCAAGGACGTAAATATCCAAATGATGGATAACTCAAAGAGATGGAGGAATTTCTATACGCATA
Organism: Scilla litardierei; assembly: GCA_030789695.1. NCBI lineage: Eukaryota > Viridiplantae > Streptophyta > Magnoliopsida > Asparagales > Asparagaceae > Scilla > Scilla litardierei. Next base: position 42,356,809 of record CM061141.1, read on the forward strand.
ACAATCGGACTTGTTCAACGAGCTATTCACATAGCAAAGAGATAAATTGGACTTGGTCAAAAGGGGTAAAGATGAAGAGAGACCATTTCAAATCAAGTTGGGATCGATTTGATCAAATCAATGAACAAGATTTGCTTCTATTCAAATCCAAATTGCTATCATCTCCTAGATTCTTTAGGATACAAACTCAATCCAATTTGGGATAAGATTGAGAGAATCCAATGGGATTGATTCATATCATCTAAAGATTTGGCGACATCTTTTTCCTATTCAAATCAAATTCCTCCAAATTTCAAATCTATTTTTTTCCTAAACTCTAGGATCCTATCATGGTCGAACCCTAGTTATCTCAACATATAAAAGAAGGGCTTCACGCAAGGAAAAAGTTGAGAGGAAGGTGGCTATATTAAATTCACAAGGCAACATTAATTTCCCAAGGCTTAAAGAAAAGGAGAAATGTGTTCTCCTCTTTTCAACAGGGCATCATCAATTAATAGCGGCCAACAAAACCCTTTTAAAAAGCCTCCTCACGAAAAAGCCCTTGCAAAATCCAAAGAGAAAGGATCCTCTGTTGCCGCACCAAACACCCTGCCATTGCCAAAAGCTCGAGGAGATTTCTCCGAGGGAAGTCGCTGCTACAGATCCAAACACGCAGTCTTCCACCTCATCGGAGTCGAAGGGCTCGTCACCGTTCAAACGCCCTGCGAGCTAGCGGAGCTCTCGCTGCCGTCGCCTCCACACCGAGCGATCGCCGTCAAGAGAACGTTCTTGCTGCTCCTCATCAAGCCCACGCTGCAGTACCCCCGCCGAGCTGTTGTGGACGAGATCCTTGCTGTCGAAGTGAGCCCTGCAGAAGAAACCACCACCGCCTCGGGAACGCTGCTGCATCATCTGCTGTCGATGTCGAAGCGAAGCCCGTGGCGTAGCCGCTGAACCACCGCCGTGAGTCGCTGTCGGAGATCCTCATCCCGCCGTCGACGTGAACTCACTCTGCTGTGGAGAAGCTGCCGCCGCAGGAACCTAGAAGAAGTCGCTGTCGAGGGTTGCCACAAAGACCAAGCTTCACCGGAGAGATGAACATCGCTGCCTGAGTTGACGAGGAAGACTCGCCCCGCTGCTGTGAACGAAGACAGCGCAACGCTTCTGCTGGTCGTCGCTGAAACCTAAACAGACGAGATCCATAAGTCTCCGCCGCTGAGTGAAGCTGAAGGAGACATCGCCGAGAGCAAGTCGAAGCAGCTTCGCCGTCAAACTGCACGAAGGACACGCACCGCCGGTGAAGCCTCTACCTCCATCGAGTCGACGGTGCAGAGGAGCCTCGTCGCTGTGGGTTTGACGGAGACTACGTCGAAATCGAGTCGGAGCCGTCGGAGTTCTCTACGCCGCTGACGAAGTCGGAAGCTGCCGCAGTCGAGTCGGAGAGCGGACGGCGAGAAAATTCTCTCGCTGACGTCGGATGACTTCTCATATAAACGAAACGACGTAATCGAGTTATGCGGGCTGACGTGTGAATTCCCGTGCGAAAGAATCTTGAGGAGAAAACGAGTGGAGGATTGGCCGCTGACGTGGATTGATTTTAGGGGATTACTGTGCGCACAGACCTTATATTATTTGGACCGAACTGAAATTACTTTGTGCACAGACAAGAGAGCCATTTGATACAGAAGTTGAGATATAGACATCGGATCGAGACACCGTTTGTGCCAGACTGAAGCTGACGCCGTGCTGATTGACAGAGACGCTACACGGACACGAACTGAGCATTTCTAAACTCTTAAACTCTTTATATTCGTGTATTAGTGTGTTGATCTCTGTAGGTGAAACTTTACCTTTTGTGTTACTTTTGGGGACCTGACGACTGTGGGAGTCGTCACGGAGGGAGAGCATCTGACTAGATTGATAGTGTAGAGCACGTGGTGTGCGTACGAGCTAGGTGAGAGTAGATTTGGGATCTTGACTCATTGTAGCTGTACAGGTTTACATATCTATCTAGTATTTGCTTTCGGGGGGGCTGGAGTAGGTTGTGGGGACGACCGAACCAGTGTATATCTATGCGTATTCTGTGATTGCTATTTTATTGCCATGTCTATGCTTATAACTGCGTGTGATTGTTCGTGGGCTGCACGAATATTTTTAATAGCCTATTCACCCCCCCTCTAGGCTAGGATCCAGATGCAACAGCCCCCCCAAAGACCGAATCCTGCTGGGGTTTCCCTAGCAGGCCGGCCCCAGGTTGGGCCCAAAATTTTAAAATCCTTCGAACTTTTATTGGGCCTGTTTTGATTTGTTCTTATAAAGTTTTTAAAGCGGATTTTTAAAATCAGTATTGGGCTCTGGCCTGTTTTGGGCCTGTTTGGTTTATTTGGAAGATTTGAACACCATTTTAGGCTTGAACCTTAGGTATATTAACACAACTATAGATGAGGAAATAATAGGCTCTTTCATTCATATATATTTCCTTTGAGGTATAGTTTTTTGTGTTAAAATAGTTTAATTAAATTTATTTTTTTTGAAGGGTAAGCAACTTTATTCATGTAACTCAACAAATTACAACATTGGTCTACAAATAGAACCAAACATAAAACTCAATGAAACGAAAACATAAATAATCCTTCAACTCTAAAAGGGCAAGGAATCCTAACGATAATTAGGGTTCCTAGTTTTCCTTGAGCTTTTCCGTTGAGGTGGATCCAGATAAATCTTTTTAAGTGTCTTTAAGGAGCTGCACATTTCATCCTCCCACTCTTGGTTTGCCATTGTAGCATCTCCATCAAATTCTTCCACACATTCTTCCTCATATTCATCTTCATCGGCATTTTCCTCACCAACATTGTCAGGGTCATCAACGTGATCACTACCAGAAGGGCCCCCAGTTTCCGTAGATTTTGGAGTCACATGTATATCTGCTGTCTCACCATTAGTATCCTCTACATTTCCATTTGATTGACCTCCAGTATATATACCAGAAGGGCCTCCAGTCTCCATCGTCCGGACCACATTAGCTGAAAAACCTCTACTCGTACCATTCCCTTCATTAATCAACACACTCCCATCCGCCGCCGGAAGTTTAGATTTACCTATTTCCACCCAAACCTTCTTAAACGGACATTGAGAGAATGAATGCCCAAAGCACTCACACGTTGGGCAGCTTGGGGGCAGGTTCTTATACTCCACTCTAATGATCGCATTTCCCTCCTCCACCGCAATCTCAATAGTGTTAGGTAATTTTGTCTTCGCCTCAACTTCCGCGAAGCATCTAGCATAAGAGTATCGTTCTCCGGAAGCAGTAGCCTTATCTACAAAGAGAGGCTTACCTACCGAGCTAGCAATAATACTAATGCATTCTGTAGACCAAAACTTCAATGATAGGTCAGGAAATCTCACACATACTGGAATTGAAGATAGAAGATCTCTATCCATTGTAAGTTTTGGAGTCCAGCGTCGCAGTACAATCACCCTTTTATCAAACATCCAAGGCCCTCCTTGGAGAACCCTGCTGTAATCTTCTTCTAACTCAAATTCGAAGAAGAAAAAACCATTATCCCTGGAGTGAACCTGAAGCTTTCCTTCAGGACGCCACAATCGATGTACACATGCTCGGAGATGTGAGTAGAATGGTTTGTCCCCCACAACATAACCAGCCAGGGTACTACTCCATTTTGCAACATTAGCAGATACCGCTTCTTTAGGGATCCAAGGGACAGCCTTACCAGATGTATTCTCTCTGGGAGGAACGTATTCGCATTTACTGTTTTGCTCAACAGAACGCCCAATCGGAAAGAGCGAACTCCATGTTTCACGCCCCGATTTTGCCACTCTGAAAGGAGCAGATGGCTTGCCAATAGCTTTATCATTCTGATCAACCTGGGCAGGTACCGTCTTTGGAGTAGCAGTTGAAATCCGTTGATGACAATATGACGAACACCGATGATAAGGATTTCCTGCATTGATACATGCAGGATCTGCACTCCCCTTAGCATGTCGGAGAGGGGGAAACCCCGAAGCGAGGTCTGGAGGCGCCTGCCCCCGAGACTGACCCCGAGGAGCCATGAACTGGCACCTGTACCTCGCCGCCGGATCAAAAGTCCACGTCGCCGAAGCAAAAACAGAACCAGAACACTGGGATAAAAAGATCAGACGGCTGAGCACGTCGGGGTCAGATGATCGACCCACCCAGGTCTGAGCAGGACCCACCCAAATGAGCGAGCACCGGGGTCAAAGGACAGAGCACTGGCCTTGGAAAAACCGTCGGTCTGATCAAATGGAGCTGAGCAAACGGATCTGAGAAAACCGCCGGTCTGAACAAACAGATCTGAGCAAACGGCCATGGAGATTGCCGGTCTGAGCAAGCGCCGGCCATGGAGATCGCCCAGGTCTGAGCACGACCCTGGAGATCGCCAGCCCTGCTAGTTATATCTCTCTTATTTTCATCTCTTTACTTACAATTTACTTGTGGTGTATTTATATTAAATTTATTTTTAGGCATGCTACATTATATATATTTCGAAATGATTGTAATTAAATCAAAACCCCACCAAAGTGGGCTTTATCGTGGCAATTACTCTTATTTCGATATATAAAAAGGTATGAACATACTTTGTGTGTAAAATCAGTGCCTAAAATTTTAAATTTAAATTCGTTAATTGAGGAAATAAATGGTCATGTGTTTATATATATTTCCTTTAAGCCCAATTTTGTGTGTTAAATTTAAGTTCATTCCGTTTTTAATTCTTTAGGCAAAATTCAGTTAAATATACATTTCAAAATAATTCTTTTTTGTGAAATTCCATCAAAGTGGATTCCACTATTAAAATTGTTATTATTTCAGAATGTAAACGGATTAAAATACATACACAGTATGATCAGTTGCCTGGATGAATTTTAAACGGATCGAAGTAGTAAATAAAAGGGTTTCCTGTATATTTACATTTAAGTTCAGTTTCATTTGAATTCAATTATTGGGCACATTGGATTATATGTTTCAAAATAATTTTAATTATTACGGGATCCCACCAAAGTGGGCTCTACAGTTAAATTATTATTATTTCGTAACATAAACGGTTAAATACATACTTTTGTATGATTGGTTGCCCAATATTGAATTTAATTTGGATTGAATGAGGAAATAAGACGTTTAAATGTAAATTTCTCCTCAAAGATAAATTTTGTGTTAATTGTGCAAAATAATTTTAAATTCGAATTTTTTTTGACTTCACCTTTCAAAAAAAAACAAGTTGACTTCATACCTTGGTATGAAAATTCAATTTGCCTAAAATTAGATTTAAATTAAAACGCAAAGTTCAAGTGTTTTCTTCAGTAGGAAATAAAAAGCTTTAACATATATTTCTCCTCAAGGATAAGTTTAAAAGGCCTTAAAGAATTTTGTGCACTAACCATCAAGTAAATGGCCTTAAGGAATTTTGACACATTTTAAAGTTACATATAAAATGGGATAGGGTGTATATTTATATATATAACTTCTATGTATGTTCATATACACATTAGTACACCTATATACCCCATTTATAAGAAGAAAATTTGTGTTGAAGTTATAGATTTTATTTAACTCAATATAAATGATTAGAAGGGTGGAATAAAAGGTTCTTATATATATTCCCACTTAGTGTAATCATTTTATGTTAAATTCAGTTTAGTTTCAAATTCAATTTTTGGCACAATTAATTATAAATTTCGAATATAGATTGATTGGATCATCAACGCACCAAAGTGGATTTTCTTGTGAAAATTAATTTTATTCTCGAAATATAACAAGCTGAATACATACTTTTGTATGAAAATTTTGGTTGCCTTAAATTTGAGTTTGAATAAAAGTGGACCTGAATATCTCCACTTAAAGTACATTCATGTATTAAATTGCGACTTAGATTCAAATTTTGCAAAGGTATATATTTTTGAAATGACTTCGTGCAATCATCACCTCGCCAAAGTGGGCTATGTTGATTTGTATTATTTCATTTTATAAATATAAAAATAATTTAATGTGCCAATGATTTTCGTAAGAATGCTAAATCGGCCCAAAGGAAGATTACCATTCTATACCATTTCATGCGCACCTATGGTAATAGACAAGGTGATGATTAGTGAAATCAATGCATGCAAATTTAATTCGGCCCAAATGAAGTTTTATTTTTGGCATGTTATTATTGTCATTGTCTGATTGCTACAGCGAGATGTCAATGACTAGTCAATAGATTATCCAAAGATAAATATTGGACTAGTGGGGGATGTCTTGAGATGGGAAAATAGCATTTATTTAAATCTGGTGTTGTTTTGTTTAATACTCATATGAACATGTTGAAATTGTTTTCTTGTTCTCTTTTCAGCTATTATTCTTGAAAATTTTTCTGCCAACCTAAAATCTATTCCAGTACTTAATGGCACTAACTTCAAGGCATGGAAGGAGAATCTTTTGATAATCCTCGGAGTCATGGATCTTGATTTGGCATTAAGGACTCATTGTCCTCCACCACTCACTGATGAGAGTACCTCTGATGAAAAGAGGGAGATGGAAGAGTGGAAGAGATCAAATCGCATGTGCCTAATGCTAGGGAGGAATGCCATTCCAGAATATCTCAGGGGCTATATTTCAGAGAAAATTTCCACAGCTAAATGGTTCCTTATTGAGCTTGAAAAGAAGTTTGTCAAGAATGAAAAGAGTGAGATTAGTACACTCTTGACAAACCTATCTTCAATGAAATATGAAGGTAAAGGAAACATCTGGGAGCATATATTGAAGATGTCTAATATTGCTTCAAGGTTGAAAGCACTTGAGCTAGACCTCTCTGAGGCTCTGCTAGTGCATTTTGTTTTGATATCTCTTCCATCTCAGTTTGACCAGTTTAAGATGAGCTACAATCTGAAGGATGAGACTTGGTCTCTGGATGAGCTCATCTCATACTGTGTAAAGGAAGATGAAAGGCTTGAGCAAGAAATGACAAAAAGCTCTCACCTGACCTCCACCTTCAACTAAAGGAAGAATGATACTGAAGCTGCAGATACAGCTTCTCAAAAGAAACATCAAAGAGAACTGAAAAGTTCAGAAGGAAATGGTTGTTTCTTTTGTGGAGCTGAAGGGCATGTAAAGAAGAATTGCTCAAATTATCACGCTTGGCGTGCTAAAAAGGGTATGTTTCTTTAATTTGGTTTAATTCTAAGTTAATTTCTTTTCATTCAACCTTTGGTACTTATAGACACGTGATGGAAAGATTTTGGTATAACCATTCACATCATTGTGTCTATGCAGGATTGCCTAAGATGTCAAGAGCCAAATGATGGTGAAAGATACATCGATATGGGCAATTGCAAGATGGTTCAAGTAGAAGCAAATTAAATTTAGATTATTTCTTTTAAAGGCTTGATTGTATTTGAATTTTATGAGACTATTATGTACCGTTTTTTACGGAATTTGGATTTCCATTTCTATTTTGAACAAATTTGGTTATAAGTGTTCAATCATGAATGGAAAATTTGGTTGTCTCTTGATTCAAAATTAGTTTATTCTAGTTCTTTAAAAGATCATTATAATCTTCAGTTATTTGGAAATATTGCTTCATTTACAGAATTCCTGCATTAATGAACATGTATTGTAATGAACGAATTAGCAGTTTAGAATTCATTTATATTTTTTCTGCAGCATATATCCTTAATAATGTTTCAACAAATGAATCACTTGCATGTTTGGATATGTCCAAATAAGGCAAGGCTTTATAAGCCTAATAAAGAAATGCGACATAATACTAATGATTTTCTAGTTTTGTTGAATAGTTTAAAAGTTGATATTATTTTGAATGATTTTACATAATCCCACTATTAAGTTAGTTTACGAATTAGGAAATGCACACCTATTTGAGGATGCTGAGTTTGGGGGGGAAGTTTGGTTAGTGACATTATTCTTGAAGAAGATTAATCTCACAGGTGTTGTTGGCATTGTTCAGGATGGTATTCCAGACATTGTTCAAGACACAATAAATTCAAGATAATGTTGCAATTCCTCCTATTTGGGAAATTGTTCATAAAGACAAACTCTAGCACCCTCAAAGCACTAATTGCCATTCAGGAAATCCATTAAAGAGATGACAAGCTCACTGTTGACATTAGGATGATGGAAGTTCGACTTACATCAAGTCATAAAAGTTCTACATCTCTAAAATGGATTAATGCATTAATTAAGAAAGTCTTTAAATGATACTTAAAATCTTTTTCTCATTGCCATAAGGTTTGAAACCTATTGATTGTAAATAGTTTTTTATAATCAAAAGGAATTCAAAAGGGTATTAAGAAAAGATTTAAAGCGTATCACTCAAAGACTTTATACGGAAAAGAATGCATTAATTGTAAAGAGACTTATTCAGTTTTCATGAAAGACTCTATAAGGTTTATAATGGCATTAGTAGAGCATTTCGATATCGTTACTGATATATTAAATTTCATTAAGTGATCACCTCGTTCGGTTTTTAGATGATATTTAATGATGTTATATATCTTAAGTTCTGTGGGAGCATGTAATTTCTATAATATCTATATGGTAATGAATGCTAAGTTCTGTGGGAGACAAGTTTAGTCTCATTAATTACCCCGAGAATCTACTTCAGAAGATTGCATATATCTCACCAAAAGGGAGTCTAAAGTATGCTCAGTTTTATATGCATTTGGTTATTGCATATATTACAGGTGTGTTGGGCGGATTGTTAAGTTCATGAGTTGACCATTTGACAGCAGCCAAATGTGTCTTACGGTATTTATGGAGAACAAAAGGTTTACATGTTCAAGGATCAGTAGTCAAAAGGTTTGAGATCATTTTGGTATACTGACTCTGATCATTTATTGGATGCAAAGAATGTATGGAAAATCTATGTTAGGCGCCATCTACTAGAAGAGATCTAAATGGTCCTTTTTATATAGTCTCTTCTGACATGGCTTTAGATTTCATATCATATTATGTGACATCCAAATCATAAAATATATCTGCATATTTTGTCACTATGCTGCAAATTAGGGATAGTGTTGAGACCACACAGTTTATTTAGTGACAATGAAGTCTGCAGTTTTATATTCCAGCAACAACAGGAACTCGACAAAATTTAGATATTCAGAGATCAAGTTCCTAGATTGTTGATTAATAGGACTGTATAATTGTCTAATGAGCACATCGGAACAAACCATGTAAGTACGGATCCGTTATAATAAGGAAATGTCATCCAAAAGGTTTTATGAGCTAGCTACTCATATGGATGTCATTTCATTAAGAACATTCAGTTTTGTGGGAGTTTGTTCTTTTGGGTGCTCATATGATAGACAAACTTAAGTCTCCAGCTTAAGCTTGAGGTTATTTTCTGATCAGAAATAAAGTTTTTGGTTTCAGTTCGGCTTCACTCCGATTTTGGTTTGTTTATGATCTCACTAAGGTTAAGGAGGATCAGTTAGAAATAGACATGTTAGATCACATTACATGTAATTTCCATGCTACACATCCACTTCATAATCCATGTCATTCTTTTGTATTAGCACGGTGACCACTGATGGGTCGAGCTGCAATTGTTGCGGCGAAGATCTCTTTGATCTCTTGCTAATATAACTGATGGACCGGATTGGTTTTTGACTCATTAAAGAAATGACAGTAAATTAAGATCTTATTTGGTTGTATGCACTATGAAATATAATTATAAAGTTTAGCAAATAGCCCAAGTGGGAGATTGTTGGAACTTATCCAACAGGATCTTAATCCAACGTTGGGCTAATATACGGTAAATAATTATTTAAGTGTTACGCTGTCATGTTAAGCCCAATATATTAGTGATCTGGTTTTAATTAATTAAATGGTCTAAATTAGTTAAGCAGGTTGTGTGGCCTTTATGTGTAGAGACTATTGGGCTTCAACTCGTTGATGGGCCGAGTTGGAAATCCTAGGGCTATGGAGGCTAGCCTATAAATATTAGCGGTCATGGTCCCGGAATATACGAACAAAGTTGAGCCGTCTTTTCTATGTCCCGTCGCTAGGAGAGAAACCAGGAGAAAGCTAAAGGGGTTCTCCAACGGTTGATTCGTGCTATTCTGGAAGATCGTCCGTTGTGTTATCGTCAGGATCTCTTTCAGACTTTTAGCGATGGACTCAGGTACGCTTCTGCTAAATCAGAGTATGCAATGATTTAAGATTCCGCATGTATATATCTAGATCTGTGTTGTTTGGCTAGAACGCATGTCTAGATCTTTAGTTTCTACATGAAAGGCATGAAATGCAAAAGATTCCCTATGCTTCAGCAGTATAGAGTCTGATGCATGCTCAAGTTTGTACGCAATTGGTTATTAGAAACATTACATGTATGCTAGGCAGATACTTAAGCAATTCAGGAGTAGACTATTTGATAGCAGTCAAATAGGTCTTACAGTATTTATAGAGAACAAAAGCTACATGCTCATGAATCAGAGGTCAGAAAAGATTGAAATCGGTATACTGACTCTGATTTTTTTGGATGCAAAGAAGTATGAAATCAGTGAGGTGCCATCTACTAGAAGAGTGCTAAATAGTCTCTTTTATAGCCTCTTCTAACATGGCTATATATTTCATATCAAGTTATGCGACATCCAAACATGGAATATGGCTGCATAATTTTGTCGCAAGGCAGCAACTTATGGATGGTATTGAGAAACCACACAGATTATTTTGAGACAATAAGTGCAGTTTTATATTCCAATAACATGAACTTGACAAAGTTAAGGATTCAGAGATCAAGTTTCTGGTTGTTAATTAAAAATTTTGGAGTAAACAGTGTCTATAGAGCACATCAGAACAAACTATATGATTGTGGATCCACTTACTAAGAGATTGTCACCCAAAAAGGTTTCATAAGCATGTTACTCTTATGGATGTCATGTCAATTAAGATTATTCAATTCTCGTGGGAGTTTGTTATTTTGGGTGCTCATATAATATATAGACATTTTCAGTTTTCAGCTTAAGGTTATTTTCTGCAGAAATAAAGTCTTGTTTTGGTTACACTCCGATCCTCCTATGGTTTGATCTCACTAAAGTTTAAGGAAGGATCAGTTGGAAATAGGCATGTTAAAGATCACATTACATGAAATTTCCATGTGACACATCCACATCACAATTCATGTCATTCAGTTATTTTAGCTTATGTAATCATTGATGGGTCGAGTTACGGTAAATGTGACAAAGGCCGCTTTGATTCTGTGTTAAAATAATTGATGGACCGAATTTGTTTAGATACATTCCAGTTATGACAGCATATTGAGTACTCATTTCTTAATGCATAACACAATTATAAGGTTTGACATATAGCCCAAGTGGGAGATTATTGGATCGTTAATCCAACGTTGGGCTTATATGTAAAATAATTATGTAATGCGAGCTGTCAAATTAAGTTAAGCCCAATAAAGTGATCTAATAAGTTAAGTGGGTTTTAATGTATCGTTTAGGTTGTAGGTCTTTAATGTGTAGAGAATTGTGGGCTTTCTGGTTTAATGATATGCTAAACCCGAAACCACATTGGTGCTGGGACTTTTGCATATATATACGAGGTCATAGTCTCCCGATCACACGAACGAAGAGCCGTCTTTTCTGCATTCCGTCGATAGATTAGAGCCAAAGAAAGCTAAAGGATTTCTCAAGGGGATTCGTGTAGATCTAGAAGACCACCCACACGGATCTACAGTTTCAGGCGTTATGGATTCAGGTATCTTCCACTTTCAGATTCAGTTTAATTTTCTCGTAGATCTGACATGAATATATCTAGATTATTTAGCATGGTTTTGCGTAGTATTAATCTAGAAATAGCCCCAACATAGTAGCCTAGTTCGGTACTTCGTAAGATCATATCAAGGCTGGTTCAGGACTTTACATGCCCTATATACTCACTATAAAACTAGCATTTATGTACCAAAACGTTTCAAGGAAAAACTTGCAAACAAAATTCCAAATTTGGCATGTCCCAAAAAACCATTTTCCTTCAATCAGTCAATGATAATGCTTTTTTTCATGATTTTGAAACCCCTTAAAATAGAAAGTTCACACAGTTTGCTGTTCGTTCAAGTTTTACTTTTAGGTTAACTGCTTGATTTCTCCAAGATTTGAAAATCATTTGTTTATTTATTTATTGAAAGGAGGATTTAGAAGTTAATTACCCAAAGTCTACCAAATTCGCAATGCACGGCACAGATGAAAACAATTTCTAAGAGTAAATCATACAAGAACATGCATTAAAAATAGTAATTTCCGACAAACACAGCACATGCACATTTTTTGAATCATAATCCAATTATCTGCAAAACCCTAACTAATCGTATCCACATAATTATTTTCTCGTTTAAGAATCTAAGTCAGAACATTCCAAACCCGAAAATAATTTAATCAACAACAACGAACGAACGAACGAACGAACAACAATAACTAAAACGAGGGAAACAGAGTAAAGAGGCGAGATCTGCTTACAGACTGCGAGGCACGGTGGCAGTGATTCCTAGCGAGGATTCTCGCAGATTGAGAACGAGGCAACAGATTCGGATCGTCGCGGTGATCGGATCTGTTTCCGCGGCCATGGCGGTGGCGGGTTCGCCGGAGGTTCGAATCTCGCGGGAAGTCCGGCGCGGGATCCTCCACCGCCGGCTCAGAGCTCCGGCCACCGAGAGACTTCCAGACGTATAAAAGCTTCCAGGCGCTCGTCATGCAACATAAGATCCCAAAGTGAGAGAGAGAGAGAGAGGGTTTGAGTGTTTGCCTTTTTAAACGGAAAAGGAAAGAAAAACGAGAGGGATGCCGATAAAGGATTTTTGTTTATTTTAAAGGACCGAAGGGACCTTTGATTCCGACAGCGACACTTGCCTGTTCGAGTTAATAATAATTGTGGTTAATAAATACTTCTGCCGGTAATTCTACGCGCACAACCATTTTTGCTTTACATACAGACCCAAAATTCTTTAATTTTCACATTTTTTTTTGCTTCACGATACACATCCCAGTCCTCGCAATACACACTTCTCTCTTTCCCTTTCTCTCGCTGGACCCTCCTCTAGTGGCTTCGCCGGCAGAGCACACCGCCTCCTCCCCCCTCTTCGTTCTTCTCTCATCTACTCCCCTCTTTTTCTCATCTTCCATGTCGGAGACGTTTGTCAATTGTTATTTTTTTCATATGAAGATGATGATGAACAATGAGAAGGCGGATGATGATGATGATGATGAGAAGGCAGTGGTGGCAAGAGAAGGATGTGATGTGGACTTGGGTTAGGATTTGTGGATTTGATAAAATTAATGAAAATTTTGGATTTGATAAAATAGAAGAAAATGAAGAGAAATGGAAGATGACGATGAGATAATGGCAGGAGGAGGACACGAAGATTGGGAGGAGAGGGGAGATGATTTTAAAGGGTAAGTAAAGGATAAAAAAGTAATTTTAAAAACACAATGAAAATTTGTTTTGAGTGACAAATTTGTAAATAAATTGTATGTGCGCATATAGAGTTTGTGTTGGGATATGAATACCCTTTAGACAATTATTGTAATTGTTCTGAACATCTTGTTCAATTTAATACATTGTACACTTTATTTATGCGTCTTTGTTTTCACTACTGGGTATGTTGTGCTGATATCGCATGAGTAAAGTCCTTGTATGTATATGAAGGACATTGGGATCATGATAATGAGGCCTAATGTGTCAGCATAAGCATATGTCCTAAATGTTCCTGGTCATAGGAATATTGAGACGGGACATCGATATTTCGGATAGACCAGTGTGCGTTGATCTATACCATTGGATGGTAGTGGCTGGTCTCATAACCACTCGATGATGCACATGTGCTTATTAGAGAACAAGTTCACAGAACGACTCACTGAGATACTTTTGTACGGAGAGACATACTCTAACTGTCAACAGAAGCTCTCAGGTGATAGTAGGTGCAAGGTAGTCTTTATAACCAGAGATGAGCTAAAGGACCTTGCATGTGGGAAACTATACTTAGGCTTTTACCAAACATTGGCATTGCGCACATACGTAGGTACTCGCTGGGTATAGTTCAAAGCATACGAAGGAAGCGGCCATCTTAATGGGATTCGTCTCCTCTAGTATGAAAGGTTAGTGTCGCAAATATTCGATGGATCTATAGTGAAATCTCTGGCCAGGGTAAAGGATGAACTTGTTAGAAGTTAACAAGTGTCATCCAACGGTTTACTATGGGATCGCATATGACTCGAAGCCTAGACATCTTAGTGACAGCCTTGACGAAGGGACCGAACTGCACGATAACTGTTACTGATAGGCCCACATTTGGTCAGGGAAGCTTCGAGTTCACGCTAACTAGATAATGACGATTCTGAAACGGGGTCGACACGTGCAGCTAGCACCACTACCGATCTGTGACACGATATGATCATGTCACTCCTGAAGTAAGAATCGGGCGTTTAGAGTCTCACACAGATGATGGCTCATCGCGAAAAGCAAAGGAATAAACTTAGCGTATATATATGATATATGAGGGAATTAATCACAAAGTGTTGTGCTAAATAAACGCGTCGCAAAGAGTTGTGAGTGCATGATTGATCACAACGGGTTGTGATCGTTAGAAAGATGATATATGTTGTGTGCAAAGAAAATGCCCTCTAGAAGGGATGTACACAAAGAAAGAGGACATGTGTTTCATGCATTCACATGTGTTTCATGCCTAACTGGTCTTATGTGTTGTGTGTAAAGAAAATACCTTCTAGAAGGGATGTGCACAAAGAAAGAGGACACGTGTTTCATGCCTAGTTTGGCTCTTTCCTTCTCCTTAGGCTATAGAAAGGGGAGAGTCTCTCTCTCTCTCTCTCTCTCTCTCTCTCTCTCTCTCTCTCTCTCTCTCAGGCTATAGAAAGGGGAGAGTCTCTCTCTCTCTCTCTCTCTCTCTCTCTCTCTCTCTCTCTCTCTCTCTCCGCCTTGCAAGGAGCTATTGTAGTGAACATCTCCTTGCTTGTAGAGAATCTCCTAAAAGCAAAGTTTTTATTGTAACGACCTGAAATTTCATCACTTCAATTTACCTATTTTTACGTATTTTAAAAATTAATTTTACTTTATAAATGGTCGTAAAGAGTTTTATAACAAAACTGATTTCAAAAATTCTTATAAAAATATTTTAGAACACTAGACTTATCATATTGTATTTCAGCAATTTCAGATTTTCTCAAATGCCCAAAACAATTCTGTTAAAATTCATCTCCCAAAATTACTGTTTTAATTCGACGAATTTATTTTCTATCCAAACATATTCAAAATGTTTTCAAACTTCTCCAGTAGACTCCTATGATCATTTAGGGCTATCCACATTAATTTCATAATTTTCGGATATCGTTTCAACCTAGAACCCGTAAACCCGCTTTCTAAACGTTTGGCCTAAAACCTATATTTCCGTAGCTCAAATCCCAGAACGGGTCTTGTATTCGCGATACTCGTGATGATACGATCCCATGTGTATGTTTTCGTAATTTTTCGTAGTCGTTTGTGAAAACGTGTCTGTATTTCACCGCCCTGCTAATTACATTCACTAATGATCTTTTTACCTTTGCTAACTACTATTATCTAATTACTTCTACCCCTAATCAACCCATTGAAATGTTGGTTGGATCTGAAATCACTTCAGATCCGACATCTCCCCCCTCCCCTCTTTAATCCCTTGTCCCCTCACCCTTAATTACAAGTTTGCCATTCTAATCACTATAAAAACCCCTCTTCAAATAATAAACCCACAGTAACTCTCCCCACTCTCATTTTCACGTTCAAAGCCCAGGCCCCTTCTTTTTCGCACCCTCCTCTCTCCCGCGTCTTTCTCTCTTCTCCCTCTCTCTCACTTCCGCCTCCGGAGCCTCGACCGCCGCTCCGTCGAGCGCGCCGCCGCACGAAGCCTCCGCCTCCTCGAAGCTCAGCCAACCCACGCCGCCCCGCCTTCCGCCGGTGAGCCCCTGCTCCGCTCGCCCCTGCCTCCTCACCCTCGACCGCTCGACGACACCCACAGCACCCCGAAGCCTCGTCGCCGTCGTCTCCCCCGCCGCCTGCCACCATCCGCCTCCGAGGAGCTCCACCGCCCCGACAGCACGCCGGCGAAGCCCCCCGAGCTTCGCCCGAGGCCGCCGCCGCCACCCCCCCCCCCCGAGCAGCTCCGATCTCCCCGCCTCCCACGAGCTCCGCCAGAGCCATCTCCCCCCTCCTCCGCCGTCGCCTGCCCCTCCGCCGCCGTCGCCTGCCCCCTGCTGCCGCTTCGAGCGCCGAGCAGCCCCCCCGGTCGTTCCTCCGTCGACGTGAGACGGTGGGTGCGTAAAGCTCCCGCGATGGCATTTCTGTAAATACGGAAATAATTCGTATTTCATTTTTAATTAATTATAAATAGGGTTTTACAGTATAAAATCCATAATTTGATATATAAGGCCCAGAAAAATGTGGCGATAGCCCCAGAAAATCAGAAACGTTATTTCGGACCCAATGGCACTAGTCTCACTGTGACCAGACGCCTACTTTTTCCAGAATAAATTTTTAAACCTAAAAGATAAATACGTATAATTCGTTCTAAAAATCATAACTCGCTGTTTTCACTTACAAAAATATGTGATAAAATTATAGGTGATAATAGACTTTGAGACGGTCATTTTGACTACTCATTCATGTAATTCCGACTTGTATTGCTTCCGTAAGAAATTACGGAAGATACACGTCACTTAGGTTTTTGGGGTTTTTAAGCTATTTCTAAGTTTCTAAAAATTATAAAAAATTACAGAAGCTTCTGAAAATTCTCCCCTCTTGCAGTAAAATCAAAATAATTATTTTAGGCTTATATAAAAATTTTGAATAAATTCCGACACCGTCTAAATGATTTTTAAAAATCAAAACGACCAATTAATTAGATAATATTTAGTGTGGCCGTTAACTGATATCTGCTTGTGTTTGCAGGTGCCAATCCTTGTGCTCTAACTCCATCCTCGTCTTGCTGCGACGATCCCAATAGTGTAAGTCACAATGGATTCTAGATTTAGAAAAGCAGATAGTGTCCTCGTACGAACCCCTTGAAAACAACAACTTTTGTGTGCTATGTTTGTTGGACTGGTCTTTATCCTCTAACTTGCTAGCATCTGCCTTACTTTACTTTAAGAAAGTCAACCAGTGAACCTAGCTTAACTATCATCGTAACCAGAGAACTAATGACATCATGTGGCACATCTTGTGGAATGTAATGAGGAATATCTCGTAAGAAAGCATGAAATCGATACACATGACACTGGGGTATAGGGTAACTCATTGTAGAGAAAGTGTGGGAGCTACGACTGGAGTCACTCTCTCTCGTCTCGCCTCGTCTCGTTTCCAAAGTATGTTGTGGTTGATGCCCAGGATTTGCTCCCCGTGGCAATGGAGATGACCCATGGTTGCAATACTTTCCTACATGAGTCACGTAGTTACTTTTGCACAGTCACCGTACTTTACTTGTCACGCTATGAGCTACAGTAGCAGTCTGTTACACTTGCACTCCCATGTACAGATGTTCTCTCTTTTTAGTGTTGTTTACTTTTACCACTCAGTTGCTCAATTACTTTACTTTCACACTTGTACAGACACTGCATCGTACCTTACTTTACTTTCACTTTGCCATACTTGTACACTGCTTCTTTTCTTTATTTAGAATTGTTGTGACTTGCCTTCGGTTCCACTTGTGGCACCGGCAGACGACGACCTGATCGAGGTGATTGCCCCAGAGTACGAGGAGCCTGTATACGACCCAGAAGCTGTGGAGTTTTAGATGTTTTGTGCTTGAGTGTGTGTTGTGAGATGTATTTCCTTTTCCGCATTTCCTTTCCGTTTTTCCTTTATGTATTCTGGTGAGAGAGTGCTGGTTGTTGTTGTACTTTAATTTGTTGACTGTAATAATGTTGAATGTTGGTTTGAGTGTTATTGGTACATCTCTGCGTTGTGGCTATGCTGATTTCACTGGTAAACTGCGGAACCTGCAAGTAAAGCAAATAAGTAACGAGCCCCCGAGAGCAGGTCGTTACATTTATTCTCCCTCTCCTTCGTTCTAGCAAATCGGTGGAGATCGGTTTAAGTTTCTGGAGGACTCGAGGAATTGCGAGGAGTTAATCATCAAGGTGATTCAACTAAGGCACGGGTGTATGTGATCGTCTCTAGAAGGATCTTGGAGCGTTCCACCTTTTGTTTGGGAATACGCGCCAAAAAGGTACAAGGTTCTTAACGTGGTATTAACTTTGTAGTGAAGCAATAGATCTTGTGGCTAGGATTGTATGCTAGTGTAGAAATTTTAAATTTTCGCTTCCGCTATGGGTCTAAAATGTTTAGACAAACATAGCATGACAACTTTACAGTTTCCCTATTTAAGCATCATTAAATTAACAATTAACATGTTATATTAACACTTAGGAATTGAATAGAAATCAATATGCGTAAGTGATTTCGCTAATAATTCTAATTTGATTATGATACTAAAAATCCTATCTTGAATTCAAATTTGAGTAAAGAAGCTTGAATTATTATTGGAGCAATATGTAAATTTTATGGATGTGAGATGGGAGAAATGGTGACAGATTAACTGTTAGCCTAATCGTGAAGGTTTCATCACGAGTGCGGAAGAAAATGGGATCTCACCTCCGGTCATTGCTTCTTCAACAAGGTGAACTTTCTCACCGAATTTTGATCTTCTCAGTCTCAAATCACTCCTATATGATGGTGTATTGTCTAAAAATTAAGTGAATAGACTGATGGACCAACCCCTATTTATAGATTTTTAATCTGTTCCATCAACGGTAGTAAACTGATTAATTTCAGTTTATTGGGAGGGAGTGGTTATTACAACTGTCGATCACACCAACGGGAGAATTTTCCAACGGGAGAATTTTCCAACATTCTCCCACTTGATCCACGTAAACCATTATTCCCAGTAAGAAACGTAATACATGAATCATGGCGATAAGTCCTTTTAAAAAGCAAGTATTATCTTCCATTGTCACGACCCGTTCCCCGGTATACGCATGGAGGCAGGGTACGCGACGAGAACTAAAACGTATCTGCAGGTCCACTGCGCATTGCTGGGAATAGTACATGTAGTATTCAACGAACAGCCAACCAACAACACAGAACGTCACAACGTCACAGGGAAGTACTGAAAACCAAACATTGAACAATTTCATATACATCTCAACATCCTATTGCATCAAGTCATATAGTACAAGCATCTCTCAACCAAAAAGAAAAACCCAAAGTACACACAGCTCTCTCCTTACCCCTCACCACCTAATCTAAGCTCCAACTCCCAACTATAGAACTCCAAACTCAACCTCCAGCTCCATCTGCCATCTCCAGGGACCACACCTGAAAAAGTCAACGGGGCACGTCAACGCGTGACCCAGTAGGAATGCCAACTACCTCTAGTATGCTATTATGAAAAAGCAACTATTTTTCATGCATTCTTAGTGAGGTGCAGATTTGAAGCAAGGAATGAGCTAAGGAACCATGTGAATGACTTAAAGCATTGAATGCATACCATACGAAAGTACAACAACTAAAGAGTGCAACAACATAAGTAAAATAAACGCAAGGGACATGAAATATACTAGGTGATGCATATAACAAGGGTATACAATATGGAATCTACAAGTAAAGAATGTCAAGTAAGCAACATTTAATAATGCTACAAAGTAACGAAAGTTATTTATTAGTGATTTGGACCCTAAGTAGTGGGTAGACCTTCTTGGGACTGGACCTCACCCCCCAGTTGGGGTGGAACAGGCAAACTCCCCGAGACATGCTCTTACTAAAGGAGCCCTGTTTTCCCCTTATTTCCCCTTCACATTTCTCCAATTCTCCTCATTTCTGCCACTCCCCGCCACTCGGGCAAGAACAGGAGGGCCGCCAACCACCAGTACAGCCCCTCATGTTTTCCCCACAACTTAGTGTCCCCCAATCCCCGTGTCTCCCTCCTTTAAGAGGACTTAGCCATTTCTTAGCATTTCAATTAAAAGTATCATGTAACAAAAGGAATCATATAACAATCGCCATTTTCACCTCCTTTCATTCCAACACATATAATCTTTCCAACCACAACGTTCACCACATAGTTCTCATTTCCAACACATACGATCCCAACACATGTAAATATACAACTTCACCATTGATTACAATATTACATTAATTATGCATGAGCCAGCAATACATATGCCAATATCCCTTAATCCAACAGGAAATTAGTTAAACAAAAAGCAAGATGACATCCTCTTCTAGAAACATGAAAATGATAGCATGAAACCAATAGCATGGAACTAAAAACAACATGAGACTAATAGCAACATGAACGAATAGTAACATGAAACTAACTCAACATTTCTACAAACACTTAAGGGGTATTATTAGCTTGGTTATTGGCACACTATAATATCATCACCAATTAGCATCATGAACCTTCCTCTTAGTTAATGACAACATCCATTAATGATAGTAATAGAACTAGCCATAACACATCATTTGAACACTAGAAAACACCTCAGCTTGCTGAAATGGCAAGAACATCCATAGAGATCAACATATTTCATCCATTTCTCTTGGGAATTTGACAAAACTTTAAAAATAAAAGTTGAAGATATATCTGTTTTGGATCTTCAGATAAAAGTTCATGTAAAAATATTAAGTGTGTGATTTATGGTGAATTAATTGGTATGGGGTGTCAAAACTGTTTTGCCGACAGATTTCTGTATCTGGGTTCAAAGCCAATTTGGGCATATTCTAGCCAGAATTTCAACATAAAAGTCGCAATGGACTTTGAGAAAAACTTGTTAGCTTTCCAACAAGACTTAAATCTACAAAATCCAAGATGTGTGCAGGTAGTGGTGCTCGTTTTACTGAAATGTGTACAGCTTGACAGAATTCCTGGCATGTTGCACAATTCGAATTTTTACCCCAACTTCCAGTTCGAATTAGAAAAAGTGATGAACATGAAAGTTGCTCATAACTACGAGATAAATATCATATAAAATTTTCAGATCATTCCTAATAGCCAATTAATTCCAAAACTTAATCTAAGTTTCAGCTTTAATCAAGAGATGCAATTATGCAACCAAGATGAGATTTTTAATGCAACATGCCATGCAAATAACACACTAGGGAAGTTGGTTTCCTACCTCAAATTGGGATGATGAAATCCTCCTCTCTTCCTCTTTAAGCTCCATTTATTCCTCCTTCAATCAAGCCCTCCTTCAATTTTCTTCTCTTTCCTTTATAAACTTCTCCTTAATTTCCCCTCCATCACTCCTCCCTTCTTTTCTCTCCTTCTCTTTTTTTTTTCTTTTTTTTCTTTTTTTTTGTGCATGAGGAAATTTCGGCCACCCCCATAAGGAAAGAAAATGGAGAGAAAAGGAATTGAAAAGAAAAGAAAAGAATGAGAAGAATTTAGAAGAATGTAGAAGAAGGAGAAATAATTAAAAAGAAAAGATATTTCTAAGCATCCATTTATTTACAAGTTTACCATCCTCTACACTCTTCTCATCTTACTATACACACACTCTCAAACTTAATTACAAGTTTGACCTTCTACTATGCACACACCTCACTAATTTACAAAAATACCCCTAACCAAACCCTCTTCACACTAGCCTCTTTACATAACTCATTTCCTATTACACATAAAAGGTAAGAATACTTAATAAATAATAATGATTATAATGCATAATAATACTACTAATATTATTATTACCATACTACATTACTATACTACATTACTATATAACTAGGCACTACTATATCTATTACATTACTTTATGCACTACACTTCAAAAGGGACAAATATCACCAAATTCCTACACTTATCATTACACCATACGAGATGCAACCATAGACATACCATAACACATCCATATAGCTAGACATACACCCCAATAGTCATCCATAGGCAACCAATGTAGTAGTTACTATACACACTACAAGACTTCTATACACACCACAAACATATCCAAGCATACATACACTATAGAGTAAACAAAAATACACTATGTATCATAAAAATATATAGGCCCTAGTGTATATGGCACTATGGGTCATTACATCCATGTATTACAATGTATTATGTTTCTTAACAATAGGCTATATATCTTAATAAATAAACTCTGCGTTTATTCATGGTCTAAACTTAATGATCTTTTTCACAATAATGTATCTAAATGTGCACAACCATAATGAGAAAGCATCACAACAAGAATTTCATTAAATAACAATGTTATTACAACGAGGAACCAAGTCCCATTCTATCCACATGATCCTTAAATTTCATTGGTGGCATGCCTTTAGTTAAAGGATCTGCAATCATTAACTCAGTCCGAATATGTTCGATAACGACTGATTTAACCTCAACCCTTTGTTTTATGGCTAAGTACTTGATGTCAATGTGCTTACTTCAGCTACTAATTTTGTTGTTGTTAGCCATGAAGACAGCCATTGTATTGTCACAATACATTCTTAGTGGTCTAGAAATAGAGTCTATAATTCTAAGTCTAGTGATAAAATTCTTAATCCATACACCATGTGATGTAGCCTCAAAACAAGATACGAACTCGGCTTCCATGGTGGAAGTAGCAATCAATGTCTGTTTTGCACTTCTCCATGATACAGCCCCACCGGCTAATAAAAATATGTATCCAGAAGTTGATTTTCGAGAATCAACACATCCAGCAAAGTTTGAATCAAAGTAGCCAATGACTTCCAAGTTATCTGTCTGTCTGTACATGAGCATGTAGTCTCTGGTTCCATTAAGGTATCTCATTACCTTCTTTGCAGCTCTGCAATGTTCAATGCCTGGATTACTCTGATATCATCCCAACATCCCAACATCAAATGCAATGTCAGGTCTAGTGCAAACCTGAGCATACATTAGGCTTCCAATAGCAGAAGCATAAGGAATGTTTATCATTTGTTCCCGCTCAAGGTCATTCTTTGGGCATTGGTTCAAATTGAACCTATCACCCTTCACGATGGGAGCTATACTTGGTGAACAATCCTTCATCTGAAACCTCTCTAGAACTTTATTAATATATGTCTCTTGAGACATTTCCAGAGTACAACGCAATCTGTCATGATGTATCTTAATTCCAATAACATAAGATGCATCGCCCAGATCTTTCATATCAAAGTTTCTAGAGAGATATTGTTTCACCTCATATAGCATTCCCTTATCATTGCTTGCAAGCAAAATGTCATCCACGTATAGAATTAAGAAACAAATCTTGCTCCCACTGACCTTCTGATATATACATTGATCCACAACATTTTCTTCAAATCCAAATGAAGATATAACATCATGGAATTTTAAATACCATTGACGTGAGGCT
This sequence comes from Scilla litardierei, assembly GCA_030789695.1. NCBI lineage: Eukaryota > Viridiplantae > Streptophyta > Magnoliopsida > Asparagales > Asparagaceae > Scilla > Scilla litardierei. Next base: position 42,380,176 of record CM061141.1, read on the forward strand.
TTTTTCAATCCATATATGGATTTGTTGAGCTTGCAAACCAAGTGCTCACCGTTACTAGAGGAAAATCCTTCAGGTTGCTTCATATATACCTCTTCCTCTAGGTCTCCATTAAGAAAAGCCGTTTTCACATCCATTTGATGCAATTCCATATCAAAGTGTGCAACTAATGCCATGATTATGCGAAGAGAATCTTTCTTTGATACAGGAGAAAATGTCTCCTTGTAATCGATTCCTTCCTTCTGAGTGAATCTTTTGGCAACGAGTCTGGCCTTGTATCTCTTAATGTTACCCAATGAGTCTTTCTTTGTTTTAAAGACCCATTTGCATCCAACGGCTTTCGCCCCTTCAGGTAACTCAACAAGGTCCAATACCCCATTTGATGCCATCGAATTTATCTCATCTTTCATAGCATCATGCCATAAGTTTGATTCTTTCTAACTAATGGCTTGTGAAAACGTCTCAGGGTCATTTTCGGCTCCAACATTAAAGTCTGACTCATGTAGATACACAACATAGTCACTAGATATTGCTGATTTTCTTGTCCTAGTAGATCTTCTTAATGCTGTATCAACATTCTCTTGAACATCATGTTGATCAACTGGTTGATCATCCATCAGCGGTTCTTCTTGAACAACAGGTTGTTCAACCGCTTCCGGTGTTTCTTGAACAACTTGATCTGCTGGAACAATATCAACATGTGGTGTTTCCATTTGTCGATTAATACCCGTTTGTACTCGAGGGGCACTACTAACGACAAACATTTGATCAGTTGATGTGGATGGCTGATTACCAACATGACCTCTTTCAGGAATAGTGTCCTGTAATTGATCACTCCCACTGATCATGTCATTCTCAAGAAATTTTGCATTTCTTGATTCCACAATCCTAGTGCTATGAGATGGACAATAGAACCTGTATCCTTTGGACCGTTCGGCATATCCAATGAAATACCCACTAATAGTCCTAGGATCCAGTTTGTTCTCTTGTGGATTATACACTCTTACTTCAGAAGGGCATCCCCAAACGCTTACATGGCACAAACTTGGTTTCCAACCTTTCCATAACTCAAAAGGCGTCTTTGGAACAACCTTAGTTGGAACTCGGTTTAATATGTACGCTGCCGTTTTAAGAGCTTCAGTCCATAAGGATATAGGAAGTTTGGCATTACTGCGCATACTCCTAACCATCTCCATTAAAGTCATGTTTCTTCTTTCAGCTACACCATTCTCACAAGGAGATCCTGGATTGGTGTACTGAGCAACTATTCCATGCTCTTGAAGAAACCTAGCAAATGGACCAGGTGCTTGACCACCTTCAGTGTATCTACCATAATACTCTCCTCCTATATCAGTTCTTACGATTTTAATTTGTTTTCCACATTGTTTCTCTACTTCTGCCTTAAAAACTTTAAAGGCACTTAACTCTTCACTTTTGCGATGAAGCAAGTAGATATGCATGAAACGTGAAAAATCGTCAATAAAGGAGATAAAGTATTTCGGACCACTTATGTCCATGTCCGACAACAAATATCTGAATGAATGATTCAAGTAATTCGGAACTTCTCTGCGCACCCTTCTTAGATATCTTGGTCTGCTTTCCCTTTATGCAGTCCACACAAATCTCAAAGTCAGCAAAATCTAAAGTAGTAAGTACTCCTTCATTTACTAACTTCTTGATTCTATCTTTGGAGATATGTCTCAATCTCCGGTGTCATAACATAGAAGATTCCTCATTCATAACACATCTTTTTATGCCAGCATTAACATGCATAACAGCATTATTTTGCAAATTAAACATAAATAGACCATTACACAACATGCCATTTCTAACAACATCTGAATTATAACATAAATTGAATGATGTTCCATGGAAATTAAAAACATTACCCAAAGGCAATAGTCTTGAAACTGAAATCAGATTCCTGGAAAAACAAGGTACATAAAATACATTATGCAAAAGCAAAACAAAACCACTAGATAAAATAAGCCGGCATGTTCCAACAAATTCGACAGCTGAGCGCATTTTGTTTCCTGAGAAAATGCCGCGTTCATTTCCTGCTGGTTTCCGCAGGTTTGTCATACCCTGCAAAGTTGTTGAAACATGGATTAAAGAACCAGAGTCAATCCACTATGTGTCACAATGAACATCAGTCATATTTGATTCAAAACAGACAAGTGAGATTGAGTTACCTTTCTTCTTACGCCACTGAAGGAACTTAAGACAATCCTTCTTCATGTGCCCCTTCTTTTTACAGAAGAAGCACTTAGACTACTTAGCAATTCCTCCCTTAACAGGCGTTTTCCCCTTTCCCTTAATTTTAGGGCGTCTGTCATCTTTCTTATTGGTTGTCATTAACACACTCTCTCCATGCTCCATGATCAACCGACCTTCCTCCTGAACACACATGGTCAAAAGTTCGTTCATTGACCACTTATCCTTATGTGTGTTATAGGATATTTTGAAAGGTCCGAATTGATGTGGGAGAGTGTTCAAAATGTAATGGACCAAGAAGCTGTCAGACATCTCAACCTCCAACTTTTTGAGTTGAGCCGCAATATCCCTCATATGTATGATGTGCTCATGCACACCTCCAACACCAGTAAGCTTTACCGACGAAAACTTTCCAATGAGAGTACTCGCAAGTGCCTTATCAGAGCTCTGGAACTGCTTGTCAATGGCCTTCAATAGTGATTGGACTTTGTCATGCTTTTCCCCCGAGCCCCTTATACTAGCTGATATTTTAGTCTTTATTAACATAACGCAGAGACGGTTTGATCTCTCCCACTTTTCATAAAGATCTATAGCTTCAGGAAGGCTAGTATCTGTAATGGCTGGTGGCGCATCCTTACGGATGGCATAATCATTGTCCGCCACACCCAAATGAAGGAGTATCCTCTCCCTCCAAATCCTATAGTTTTCGCCATTCAGTTCAGGAACGTCACACTTAAGATCAGTAATTGTCACAGATTGTGATGCTGCAAAAATTTAAAATACATACTCACTGCATTATTTTTGAGACTTAACAAACTAAAATATGCCTTACCAATGTAAAACATACAAAATAAGAATCTGGTGACATAAAACTTACCTGTGGGCCAAAGTTCTAACTCAATTAGATTCATTTTAAATACATGATAAAACTATCAAATCATGTTCCTTTTCTAGTCCCTGTGGGTAAATTAGAAAATATAATTTGATATCTTATCCCAATTAATCATACAGAATATAATAAAAATTCCTGTGGGAAAAGATTTATTATATCAGATATGATTAATCACAACCAATGTTTATTCTCCAAATATGATCTTAAATCAAACTTAACATATAATTTTAATTAATTAAAGATGTTGTAGCTACTCCATAATTAACTAAAACTATATATATCACTAAACATTAACCAAATTATTGGACTCAAATTATAGCATAAAACTTTAAGCAATATAAACATTATACTGTCGGTACACTTAACTGAAGACTAAATTGTTGGGCTCACTATCATTAACAGTGGTTAACATGATAGGAATATGTATGGTGTGTACCATTGCAAATAAAACTAATGAAATGTACAAAGTCCAGAAATGTACACATCTCGTAAAGATATTTTTAGTGATGTCAATGCATAGCACCGGCTTTCTTATTATCGAAAAAATTTCTTTACATTTATCTTTTCGTACACAGAACTAAACATAGATTGTTTTTATTATGCACACACGAAGCATAAGTTCCTTAAAAATGAATTAATGTGTGCAGTTTCTTGGTCCCTACAGCACTGTACATCTGTGTGAATGACAAGTTCGTACGTTTGCACATATAGCAATGACCAGAACATGCCACAACTGATGGCTATGGATTTGCACATTTGTGTGAATGACAAGTCAAAAGGAAATGACCGAATTGTCCCTAAATGTTATCTTCAACCTTGAGATATGTTTCAAAACCCCGTTCAAAATTTTTCTCTTCAACCTAAGGAGGAAAAAAAATTGATCTCTAAATTCAGACAAGCAAAATCAACGCAATTAGTTCCAAAATAAAGCAAGACAGAGGTAATTGCATGCTTTGATACAAATTGTTAGTCTAATCGTGAAGGTTTCATCACGAGTGCGGAAGAAAAGGGGATCTCACCTCCGGCCATTGCTTCTTCAAAAAGGTAAACTATCTCACCGAATTTTGATCTTCTCAGTCTCAAATCACTCCTATATGTTGGTGTATTGTCTAAAAATTGAGTGAATAGACTGAGGAACCAAACCCATATTTAGATTTTTAATCCGTTCTATCAACGGTAGTAAACTGATTAATTTCAGTTTATTGGGAGGGAGTGGTTATTGAGTGGTTATTACAACTGTGGATCACACCAACGGAAGAATTTTCCAACGGGAAAATTCCAACAGTAACAAGATACTAATTAAAGACGCATGATTAATACGCTACAATCAATTAGCAACAGATGTTGTAGAATTAAATGAAGTTGATGCACTGTTTCTCTCTTTAACGGGATCTAAGGTCTTGAAAACGGGAGTTGCTATACTCACCCACCTAATTGATGAACACACAGATCATCCATTTACAAGTTTTCCATTCACAGTTACAGGCTTGTCATTACAATCTATTTCTGTTTTATCCCCTTCCTCTCTTCCTCCTCATTCTTATTCTTCTTCTTCTAGGCGGCGGCCGCCATCACTGTCACGCAGTGCCCCACCCACATCGTCGCGCCACCATCGCCGCAAGAAGATAGGAAGGGATGAGGAAGGGAGTAGAGGAGGAAGAGGAGAAATAGAGGAGTGGATGTAGAAGGGGAGAGGTTGGCGAAGTGGCACAGTGGGGGTGGGGATTACGGGGAGAAGACAACGGTAGCGGCTGAGGTGGTGAAGGAAGAATGCAAGACGGATTATTTGGAGATATGTGGTGTGTGTAAAGTTTAAAGCTGGTTTTTAAATATTTTTTGGTGCGTGTAAAGATATATGTGTGCACAATAATTAGGTCTGTGTGTGTAGAATTACCCCTTGAAAATAGATTGATTTTTCATTTTGTTTGCATCAAAATCGATCGAAGAAATTTGTATAGAGTTGTATGTGTGTATCTGAACGAATCACGTGAGTTTAGGGCAATGTATGTCTCCTTTTGTGTACGACTTGTCAGCTAAGTGAGCATTGGCAAGCCAGATATGTACTCATCCGGAAATTTTGTCGACATGTGATCTTAATGTGGAGTGGAGATTTATAAAGTGGGTAACTGAGGACCCAATGATTTGAATGGGATCGTTATTATTATTGGGGTTGTTGGTGAGGAAGAGAAGAGAGATGGACTTGACATTGCAAGGACGCTTGAGACGATGGTGGCCTCCTCGGGGGTGGCAAATGTAAGGAGGCGGATGACATCTGATAGAAAGAGGCTACGGTTGTGGCGGTCGGTGGCGATGAATAAGATATGCTTTTAAGATTGAAGAGGAATTGTTTAAAGATGGTTAATGTTATTTTGCTAAATTCTAATAAACACAAGAGTATGAATATCATAAAAATTATGTTTTGTCACGTGTGAATATCATTTGGTACATTTTGATGATGATATCATTTGGTACATTTTGATGGATTAGAGACAGAAGGTAGCAAAGTGCATTATTATGAATAATGAGGTACTTTAGTGCAGTAAAACGTATAAGATATTTATATGTAATGGTCCGAAATTGTACATATACTTTTTAATATAATAAATTTATTTTAAACTATCAAACATGTTAAAGATGACTATTTTGAATTTTTGGTGATTTTCTCCCATTTTGTTTGATTTTTCTTAGTTTCTTTTGGCCTGAAAGTCGATAACACATTAACCTGCCTTGCTTCTTTTTAACCCAAGTGCAACCCATTTACAAATCCCATTTACATTTATTTAACCAAAACCCAACACAAGCCTCCCTCCCTCCCTTCCCTCCCCTACCCCTCTCCCCACTCATTCGCATGCATTCAAAACCACAATCGCAACACTATTCATGCACCCCCATAATCCCATCTCGCCACATGCCTCTCCCTCTTCCCGCAACCCCCCATCTTACCCATGATCTCTCCCATTCTTTATACAAACATGTATCATTCTCTCGTCATCATCAATCTTCTTCTTCTTCTTCTTCATTACCACCACCATCTTCTCTCTCTCCCCCAACTCTGAATCTTCTTCTTCTTCTTCTTCACCACCACCATTTTCTCTCTCACCCAACTCTCCCCCAACTCTGCTCTCTCTCTCTCTCTCTCTCTCTCTCTCTCTCTCTACACTCTGATCTCTACACTCTGATCTCTCTCTCTCTCTCTCTCTCTCTCTCTCTCTCTCTCTCTCTACACTCTGATCTCCCTCCCTCCCTCCCTCCCTCCCTCAAATCTATTACGCGCTCCCTTCCTCTTTGCAAACGACACAGTTGAAGCAACAACGCAGCCGCAATCGAAGCGACTCCCTTCCTCTTTACAACCAACACAGTTGAAGCAACAACACAGCCGCAATTGAAGCGAGTAGCAAGGCGTCCATAGCAGCTTCGTTCGACCACACCATCTGTTCTTCGATCAACGGTAGGTTTCCTAATCATTTAATTTAATTTTAATTCTTGAATTTTGGTTGATTTTGTTGGTGAATTGGGGCTAAGATTCATTGGGGGGTTTCGTTGATGCTTTAGGATGTGTTACTGTTGATAGTGTGTTTCCTTTCAGGATGATTGGCCTTGATAGGTTCAATTATGCTCTCTTAAAGTTGTTGGTGATTGCGTCGGGATGTAATCCTAAAACAATGTAGTTTTACCACAAGCGCACAGTCTAGTGGCAAGCGGGTATCGTATCCACAGGGAGGTAGTGTTGGCTCCAATCTATCTTAGGTTGGCTCGACTACGAAGGCTTATTGGTGGAGATGGTTATGGTGTGATGTAATGACAATGGTGATGGATGTTGGTGTCGATGATAAAGATGTCGGTAGTAAATTCAATCAATAGGAATGTCTAGGACTAGGGAATCCCCACTATAAATCTTCAAGCATCAATGTGAATATGAACTTCCATATTACTAACTCTTAATTTAGGATGAAATTGTCACAACTATATTGAGAACTAGCGCACGCTCTCGAGCTACGAAAGTCTATAATAATCCAAGCTAGAACATCGCTCTTGCGCAAGCCTAGTTCAAATTACTAGCATTAAGATAATATAATTCAATTCAAACTCAAGTTCGCTCTCACGCAACGTGAGTTCGAATCTAGATTATGATGGTTCGTATTCGTTTTACCGTCGTACAAACGAATATAATTATAGAAATATAATAAAGATGCTAGCTTTGGTCGCTCTCGCGCAACAATTCTAGGTTATCTCAATTATAGATCTAAATCGAATGTTTAGGGCTTCATATAGATTAAGATATTCTCTCGAGCTCTCAAGATCTACGTATAAGTCCCTAGCTATCCGTAGTAAAGCAACCATAATCTAACCCTAAAATAAGTTTAGCAACATGGGTATTCAATAGATTTCACATATCAAACTTTAAATCCATAGGGTTCATCCCTTTGCCCTAAAACAAGAATCAACCAAGCATAGCAATAATGATATAGAAATCAATAAGAAACATTGCTTGCATATAAAAATATATCAAATCAATGATTCAAATAACAATTACAAAGATGCTTAGCTTTCACGAAGAAATCCAATCCAAATACAAGCTTTTAGAACCAAGAGGGGGCCTAGGGCATGGCCTAACCTCTAAAAAAGTCTCCAAGAAAAATAATGGGAACTCTCTTAATGATGGCTACAAAGTTGTATTTATATCTACCCCAAAACCCTAGAAATCCCCCTTGAAATCCGCGCAAAAACCCTCTTTAAAACGGGTCCAAACCCGTTTGGAAACTCGACTTAAAGTCATGGCGGCCAGCTCACTGGGTCGAGTGAAAATATCACTCGGTCGAGTGAAAATATCACTCGGTCGAGTGAGATCTCCTACAGAAACTTCAAATTTCAGCACTCTGTTTTTCTCTTCACTCGTCCGAGTGAAAGTCTCACTCGGTTGAGTGACACTGATACGCGAAATTCTAGCACTGCTATCCAATCTTGCATAAATTCTGGAAAATTCATCTGACCTCAGTTTGGCGCATTCTTGGCGGCATTGGAATCGTCATGAAGTCTAATATGACTGAAAAATATCCCAAGGTCAAGATGGAATCTGGAATGATAGCAGAAATCAAAACAAGGTGTAGGTTATGCGTAAATCTTTGACGTTTCATGCGTTTTAGCTTTGTTTCTTCTTCTTCTTTGCTCCAACTTTCATATATCTTTTTTTCATGTCTTCTGGTGCTTCCAAATCATATTCATGGGTATTCTTGTTGCTCTTTCATCATAAATCATGGCTACATCTTCAGATTACACCATATCGCTCCAATTTGCTCCAAATTCCCTGAAATCAATATAAACGTTTCGAAAGTGAAATAGTTCCAAATATTCATCGAAAAGTGTCACGCCCCGCTTCCCTAAAATGGAGGTGAGACGTGAGAAGGTCCGCACGAGAGTGGAGCTGTGAAGCCCCAAACCCGATAAGCGTCAATAAAACATAAGCATGTCCCTGTAACCACAAACGGAACAACAATAATAACACAAGGAGAGACAGAAATAAAATCTCATATCTCATAATTTGTCCAACATGAAAATTAAGTTCAACATCCAGAAAAGACACCATGCTAAAAGAAAGAGTCTAAAGGCCCAGAACAAGGCCAACAAAAGGAACAACGATAACATAGTATAGGTGCCACGCACCGACAACTAAACAGCAGTCTAAACAAAAAGGGAAAGCTCAACGAAGACACTAGGACTGGTCCCCAGTGTCCACGTACTCCTCGCCAAACACAAGCTCGGGCTCGGCGTCAGCAAACACCTCGTCCTCAACAATGTACTCAGGCTCAGGGTCTAACATGTGTCACCCAAAAGAGTAAAGGGGCACATGTCAGCAAGTCTAAAAGACTTGGGCAAGGAAACTGAAAGTAAGGCAAACTAACAACCTAACAGTTATAGTATGCATGACATGGCAGTTATAACATGAGTGCACAAGCAAGACATGGTGAAACAATAAGTACATGAGAAAAATTTATCAGGACAAGTCAAGAGTAGCCAAGCTACTAACGATCTCGATCTTTTCACTAGTCACGTTTCAAGTTGTTTGTAGATGTTTACACCTTACAGCTGAACGGTTTGGCATTCACGCTGATTGGCCACTTAACACTACCCCAGAACCCAGAGTTTACGCCTTACCACTGCAGTTGCTGATCGGGCAGACTCCCAGTTGATTGGCCGCTTAACTCTTACCCCCAATATCCACATGTAGACGAGCCAGGGTCCATGTACACGAGCTAAGTAAATGAGCCAGGGTTGCCCCGCACAAGAGCTCGTTTCTTGGATCACAACCAGGAGCGTATTTCATTTGGCATATGGGTGCACCTAGCCTCAATCAGTTCACAAGATGTAGCGGAGCTACACAATCACGGGAACACTTAAAGAATGCAATGACATGACAATTAGTTTGCGTACCGTTAATGGAAATTAAACATGACATGGTAGTTGTGCAACATGATAAATGTCGGATCTAGCTTCGTTGTCAAGCTAGTTCCTAAATTTGCGCCTAGGCGAGTATCATTTCGTCGCCTAGTCTCTTTTACGCCTACAACAAGCAAATGGCCTAAGACATGGCCCAAAACCCTAAGTGGCAAGTTTCACTTGCCTAGCATCGAGGATGACGATCAATGAGGGTTCGTCCCACGGACGCTAATCTACGGGGAAGTCACTGTTATGGAGAAACAATCATCAAAACAACATTCATTTCATTAGGGTTTCACAAAAACACAACGGGTTATGAAAACATTAAGAGATCGATTATTACCGTATCGGAAGCGGAAGAATGATGCCGAGCAAGCACGGTAACGGAAGAAACGCTCCGGGGAACCTAGGGTTCAGATCTGGAAAGGATGGGGAAAATCTGGAGAAATGGGTTTTGATATGGGGTTTGGGGGTTTGATGAAGGTTTGAGGAAGGTGGAAGGTGGAAAGTGTTAAGTGAGGGTTTGGATGATGGAGGATGAGCTTGGAATGAAGGTTTGAGGGTTTGAGGAAGATGAGAGCTCAATGGGGGAGAAATTAGGTTTAGAGTTGAAGAAGAAGAAGAAGAAAACGTTTGGAGGGGTATTTATAGAGTTTGGTGGCGGCTAGGGCAAAACTAGGGTTTCCTGTACTGTTTAGTCGGTCAAAGAACAACTGTTGACCGACTAGTTTGAGAACTAGTCGGTCGGTTGACCAACGCAGACCGACTAAGCGTAAACAGTAGCTCCAGACGAAAACCTGAACTAATAGTTATTCGGTCAAAGAACAACTACTGACCGACTAGTTTGACATCTAGTCGGTCGATGAACGTTCTTAGACCGACTAAAAGTGTACAGTAACTGGTACCAAAAATAGTTAATGAGTTAGTCGGTTAAAGAAGCATTGCTGACCGACTAGTTTGCAACCTAGTCGGTCAACCAACGTTCTTAGACCGACTAACGATAAACAGTAACTCCTGAACATTTATCAAAGCCCACTAGTCGGTTCAAGAAGGTTTTTCGACCGACTGGATCGTCATCTAGTCGGTCGGTGCCCCTTCTTACACCGGCTAATGTGCACCGAAAGTTCCGAAATGGAGCGCGAAGCTCCGGGATGGATTCCTAAGACTCCTAGGCTTGATCTAACAGTAAGATATGACCGATATGAAGCCCGTCACGAATGACTTACTCCGAAATCGACGATTTTAAGGAAGAAGCTAGAAAATCACGACGAAACGATCGAAATGAAAGCTACGGAGACGAAAACCACACATGAGGAGAAAATCCTCCAAAACATATATATATAATATAGATAATCCAGATACATGAAAACCAGTCGTTACAAAAAGCGTATAAAATTAGGATTTGGAGGGTAAACATGATATGAATTTATGAGAATAAATGTGTAAAATACATGCATATCAAAATCCCCCAAACGTAACTCTTACTCATCCTCGAGGAAGACTAGCAAGTAGCAAATCGGAGAATAAAAATAAAAGAAATCAATGAGTAGGAGTAACAAGATCGTTTCCTCATCTCATGTAGCAAACACAGCACCAACTGAGCAGTAACTGAGAATGCATATCTACGCATAGCATCCTAGTCCAGCATCATGCATATATAATGGATTTTTAATGAAGTATGGAGAACTCAACAGTAACATGAAATTAGAGGAGAAATCCAATCGTAGCCTACCAGACAATATACTCAATCCATAGAATTTAAATTCAAACTCCACAACAGATTCTCTATCCAGCGTAAATGAATCATGATCAAATACCAAGCATGTAAGTTATAAATTTGATGTTCATGAAATGAGATATGAATTCGATTGAAGTTAGGAGATCACTACACTAGACTTTTTCACGAGAAAAACTTCAACTTTGCCCATATCTTTATTCTAAACAGAAATGGAGATAAGGATATGGAATTTTTGTGTTTTTATACTTTGTCTATTTTTTTGGCTTTTTGTCTTGCAAACTTGCGTAAACACAATGGAGTGCAAGGAGCAGTCTATGCATCCCAGAGCAAGCGATCTTAGGGCATCGGGTTATAAGGAACCCCAAGGACCTTTTATTTGGGAATTTTGTTTGTTTTTTCCTTTTTGTTTTTGGGATTTTTACAAACTCACGTAAACACAATGGACTGCAAAGATAGTCTTTGACCATTTATTTGGTTATATACAAAAGAAAAGAAAAAAACATAGAATCTAGACATGGGCTCGGTATCACAGTTTCTACTCATCAATACTAAAGCTTTATGGGTTATCATATTTATCTTGAATCACACTCATTCATGAAACATACTTAGTTATCATACAAATCATGCAAATAATTCATTCATTTTCAAAATTAATTCATGCAAATCTTTTTTACTGTTTCGAGAATATATATTATGGAAAAATGAACTCAGCTATGGAAAAGCATATTGAAAAGGTAATCTACTCAAGAAAATAACTCTATATCAGTCAACTAAGAGTTCAAGATAAAATCCATCATTTAAATATAAAATTGAAGCAATAAGACTCAAGAAAAATGCTACGTGAGTGTGTAAAGAAAATCTCAGCAGAGTGTGCATAGCTACAAAGTGCAATCATGGAAAAATCATTTCTGGTCTAAAAAGAGAAATGAAAAGAAAGAAAATAAAAACAAGCACACGATATGATGCATGAACACGCACACAAAAGCAAAATAAGATGAAAAATTGAAAAATATGATGCAAAAAATTTGAAAAATCCTAAAAATCCTAAAAATAAAGTAAAAAAATGCAACTAATGTAACTAAATGGCATGGAAATGCACTCCCCCAAGCTTAAACTACACATTGTCCTTAATGTGATCATAAAAGATAATTATGAGGAACAACGATAAATATTAGGTGAGGTGAATGGAAACTGATGACATGAATGACATGAAATCCTAATGCAACTACATGCTCATGCAATGATGCATGAGAATGTCTACCCCCAAGCTAAACTAAACAATCCCGTTTATTGACTCGATCAATAAAATCACGACTTTGTTAAGCGTGATCAAGTCAAATGAATAAGAAAGTAAGTTTATCATGAAAGAAGTGCTCGATGGGTGGTGAGCAAAAGGGCGAGACATATATAAATGTGAAGAAGATGGCCATCACTAGCATATAATGGGTTTGGGTGTAAAATATTATCGTTGCCAACATTGGGGTGAATTTATTTATTTATTTTATTTATCATTATTCAATTTACTCGGAAAGTAAACAACTATACGGTCCTCTTGCTGTCGAGAGGATTCGAGATTATTGAAAGCATAAAATTTTACACTATTTCTATACTACTGGATTGATATCACCTGATTCAAACGATGGATCTAGAATCTTCAGTTGTGCAGGTAATTATTCCAACTGCACTTTCCATGGCTCTGTCAGATGCGTGCCTCCACGAACACCAACGAACTCCAGCAATGCATCCTCCAGTATTCCTACAAGGACTCCACCTGTATCCTGCAGAGAATAGGATGCATCAGTTCGCTGCAAAATTTTACCCTCATAATAAAAGTATTCCAAAGAGGATTGTCTATAGAAATATATGAAATAAATAGTGGTGGACGATATTTCCCTGGAAATAATTCAATATCCTCTTGTGCTGTGACATCTATCTCCCTGGTGTCCTCTCTCAGCTACTCAAGTAATTCTGGATCATATGTGTGGACCTCCTCATTATCAGACTCATCCCAGCATACCTCCCAATCATATGCAATAGCGTCTGTAGCAGGTAGCTCCTTACTCTCCTTATTGGATGCATCCCATAGCTCATCATGCTCATCAGGGTATACGTCCCAATGTATTTCTTTCTCATATGTGGAAGTGCCCTGCAAAAAATATGGTGCGTCATTCGTATTCGAATCAGCATAATCATCATAAATAGGAATGGATTCAAATAAAAGAAAAGAGTGGGTAAAATATTCTCCTCGAATGGGAGCAACAAGCTCTGGTGAATGCTCCTCAGGTGGATGCTCAGCCTCAGTGGAAGGTAGAGGTGGCTGCAGAAGCTCAACTGCAGGTGGGCAAGACTCTGGATCTATCTGAATGACGATAACCTCGTCCCAAAGTGCTACATCCTCAATGGTATGCTCTGGCTTCGCATGTGACGCATCCTCATCAATATGCTCTGGGTCGACAGGGTGCTCTTTTGCCTTCTTATCAACTATCAGTGTAGGCTCTCTCTAGAATGGTGATGCTGGCTGCTTATATGTGTCAACTTGTGAGGATGTATCATGTGGATGAGAAGGCTCACAAGCAATCCGAAAATATAGTCTATCCCCCTCAAGATTGACATGGACATCTTCCTCAATTGTTCCTGCAGCTGAAACATGGTTCATAACAAAATCTGTAGATCGTAGCTCAAATTCATCATCTGCAGCAATGCTCTCTGAACCGATGAACCTCACTGACTCCAAGATGCCCTCTAATAAGTTCTGAAATGTGTCCTTCTCTCGCAGAAATGTGGTCCACATAATATCACCCATAATACCTGATCAACAAAGATAAATACCAGAAGAAAAATATGAGTGGCACAAAAGAATATAGAAATGATAATATTGGTGGTGGGGGTGAAAAAAAACCTTTTTGTTGATTTTTTTATTGTTCAAATGTTTTTTTGTAGTCTAATCAACCTAATTGGAACAAACTGGTACCCAACAGAAAACACCTCACCAGCAACGACGCCAAAAAATTGATCACGTCGGGATGTACTCCCGAAAACAATGTAGTTTTACTACAAGCGCATGGTCTAGTGGCAAGCAGGTATCGTATCCACATGGAGGTGGTGTTGGCTCCCATCTATCTTAGGTTGGCTCGACTACGAAGATTTATTGGTGGAGATGGTTATAGTGTGATGTAATGACAATGGTGATGGATGTCGGTATCGATGATAAAGAAGTTGGTTGTAAATTCAACCAATAGGAATGTCTAGGACTAAGGAAACCCCACTATAGATCTTCAAGCATCAATGTGAATATGAACTTCCATATTACTCACTCTTAATTTAGGGTGAAATTGTCGCAACTATATTGAGAACTAGCGCATGCTCTCGCGCTACGCAAGTCTATAATAATCCAAGCTAGAACCTCGCTCTCGTGACTAAACTTGAAATGTGATACTCGCAAGTGTACGAGGTCAGCAAATAATATACCTGGTGAGTACGAGATCATATCCACAGAGACGGAACTAAACTGCAAATTCACACAAATAGTCAGAGCGTGTAAAGAATGGTTGAGGGCTCTAGCCACCCTTTGAGGGTGAATGATTGTTTCAATAGATGATTTATCTAAGTACCCTAGAGTTAGGGTAAGGTCCTAAGATTTGGATGCAAGGGAGAACGAGAGTGCGGGTGTTAAGGATATCGGTAGGATTACTCAATTACTCTGCTAAATGTTAATTCCATGATAACTCGATCACTCATCCATTTTAAGGTATGAGGATCGGGAAATAATTCAATTAAGCACATATGGGGTGCACCAAGGGTAATTGCTAATTGTGTTCTTCTCCTAATTAAAGCTCATGAATCACTCTCACACCCATTTCAAGGTATGTGAGAGCAGTGCATGTAGGACGTGTTGCGCATGGCACAACCACCGTTCTGTGGCCCCTTTCGGGTAATGCATGATTCGATGAACGGGTCACAACCCAATTAACAATTTAGATTATTGGGTGAACTAAACTTCTAAACTATGGAATATGGATTGAAGGGGTTTGCATTCATTTCAAGATATGCAATACCCTTTGGATACATAGGTGCAACAATTACGAAGCACCACCATTCTTCGGCTCCTCCATAGATAGTATCAAATCCAATTAATCACAAGCTTATTTCACCCAACAACATGGATTAACAAAGGGTGTTGAAATTTAACATTAGCAAGGGAATCAAAACATCCTACATCAATCCAAAACACCCACACAAAAAATTCAGCCTAACATATCAAGGATAGAATAAACATTCATAGAAATAGACATAGTTCAATACAAGAAGTGAAAGCAAATGTATAAGAGTAAGAGAGTTGGATATTTTTCACCAAATACTAGCTTTCTCAATCATCAATCAATCCCAACAATAGCAAAAACAAGATCAGAAAACTCCATGCTCTCCAAAACCCTAATCCCCTTCTTAAGGAAGAAGATAACCTAGAGAAGTAAAAGATTAAGTTCCCTCTTTATTACATCTGAATAGTAGTGTTTTATACCCCCTAAGGGTTGTATCTCATCCCTCCAAAATATCATCCAACGACCCATAGCAACTGGAGAGAAATCTGGTTAAGAAAACCCTGTTTCTCGCAACCCAGAATTTGGGCGAAAAATCCCGATCAGTCGACTGCTAAACAAACCCCAGTCGACTGATGACATACGATTGTCGTTGGTCAGATAGTCGCCTGGTTGGTGGGCAGCGTGGCTTCCAACTGAGGGCATACGACTCTCTTGAATATTACAGTCGCCTGTGTGACCGACAGGTGACTGTCTTTTGTGCTTCAGTCGCCTCCTGCAGAGATGTCACTTTAACAATAACTCGGCTCGTTTTGCTCCCTCAGGCATCTAGAAAATCAGGCGACTTGATGCGAAAATGACAGTCGACTATACCGTATTACAGTCCACTGTCAATCCTCTTGCAGGCGATTGTCGTTGGGCTACCGTTTCTCCAGCTCCAGATCTTTAAAGACATGCGACTGTTGTTGTTCAGGTAGTCACTTGTTTGGTTGCTCAGGCACCTGTCATTCCTTCTACATGCGCCTGTTATGTACTCCTCTTCTTTGAGATGATTTAATCCCCTTCGGGATACCTGAAAAATCCAGAAAAATCCCTTAAAATATAGTAGACATTTATAATGCTTTGGGAAGTGAAATTGTGCCGAAATAAAACAATATGCTCACAAATGATGAATTTACGTAAATGCAGTTAAGAGAGCATGATTCAATGGATTATATGCACAAGAGGAGATGATTATGATGTTAGGATATGCAATATTTATTCATAATCACACACCCCCAACTAGCGTTTTGCTAGTCACTAGCAAAATAAGTGACCAATCCCAAAATACAATGTCGACTCCTTTCATGGATTATTGGCAATACTAAAGGGTGTTGAAATCATGTATATAAGGGCAAAGTTCTCAAGTCTATACACTCTTCCCTATGACTATAACCTCATTCCTCTTACACACTCCACCATCCATACCTAAGCTTAGTATATCCCTTAATATGTCGCAATCTCTGATGTAAGATCCTTAGGAACTCTCGAGCTTATGTGATATAACACTTACTCCTTCAAAAGATCATAGAAATGAGTTGTGGTTCAAATTTCATGGCAATTTTTGCCTTATTCAAAGTACTGTGGCAAAAGTTTATGCCTTATTCAAATATGCACAAGTGCACTTATTATTGTAGCATTTGATAGCATTCATTTGAGCAACTCCAAATTTCAAGTCACTATCTTAGGATCCATAAATATAAACCTAGCCGAATTTTTAAATTTTCTAAGGTTTATTCAATTGATCGTTGATACCAAGGTTTTTACATCACTATAGGGTTTCGAATGGGTGGTAATTATCATGAGCCTAAAGCTAAAGGGCCAAGTGTAAGCATGAAGAGAGACAATTAATTGCCCCTAGTACATAAAAATACAACACACCCTAATTTGCCAAAATCCATTTCAAGAAGACATTTTTATCAAAGTTGGAAAGGATCACCACATTTAATCAATGGGTCTAACAAAAAGCTAAAAGTTGCAGAAATGTTGGTGATAGATGGAAAATTTTTATTTCATTCAATTTATTCATAAAAAGATGAAAATTATAAAAAGATGCTCAAGAAGTTTCTATATCCTAGTCTACACCCCCCAACTAGAAATAAACATGGTCCTCAATGTTTGAAGGGTGACATGAAATATATGCATAGAAAATGGATAATGTAGGATAAGAAAGCTTGAGCAAGAGTTATTCATTACTACATAATACTAGATAGGAAAGTTTTGGAACGAACACACCTAGTTGGTTCCACCTGACGGTGGTTCCGTAAGCTTCATGGTGACCTCGTCTCTACTCCACGGCTCTTGATAATGCTTTAAGCGTTGGCTATTCACCTTGAATTCATTATCGTTTTGTGGGTTGGCAATGGTCGCCACACCATGTGGAATACCTCCCGAATAATGCAAGGTCCAGTCCACTTCGAACGAAGCTTTCCGGAGAAGAGATGAAGTCTTGAGTTGTAAAGTAGCACTTTCTCCCCTGGGGTGAATTCTATCCTCAAAATGATTCGATCATGCGCGCACTTAAGCCTCTCCTTCACAAGCTTGGAATTGTTGTATGCCTCCCTCCTTATCTCTTCGAGCTCCACTAACTGCAATTTACGAGAAGAGGGGTCAAGTCTGCAATTAAACTTTTTAATTACCCAAAAAGATTTGTGTTCGAGTTCAATGGGCAAGTGGCAAAATTTTCCAAAAACTAAGCGATATGGGGACATCCATAAAACCGTTTTGTAGGCGGTATGGTATGCCCACAATGCCTCGGGAAGACGTATGCTCCAATCCTTCCTTGATGGATTCACCGTTTTTGGAGTATGTTCTTGATCTCCCGATTTGCCAACTCTGCTTGTCCATTAGTTTGTGGATGGTATGGTGTAGAAACCTTGTGTTTCACCCCAAACTTCTGCATTAAGCTTGCGAAGAGGCGATTATAGAAATGTGGCCATCCGTCGCTTATCATAGCCTTTGGCATCCCAAATCGTGCGAAAATGTTTTCTTTCATAAATTTCAGCACGATAGCTGCATCATTGGTCCTACAAGGAATAGCCTCAACCCATTTAGATACGTAATTTATAGCAAGCAAAAGATAAGTGTACCCAAAGGATGTAAGAAATGGCCCCATAAAATCAATGCCCCAACAATCGAAAATTTCTAATTCAAGAATGGGGTTTAACGGCATCATATTTCTTTTAGTAATCCCCCCCAACTTTTGGCATGCCAAGCAAGACTTACAATATATACAAGTGTCCTTAAACATGCTAGGCCAATAAAAACCACATTGTAGAATTTTTGCTACGGTCTTTTGGACGGAAAAATGACCACTACACATATCCTCATGGCAAAAATGCAAGACACTATCAAACTCATGGTCGGGTATGCATCACCTTACTATTTGGTCATTACAATACTTGTAAAGGTAAGGGTCATTGAAAAAGAAAGATTTTACCTCAAAATGAACCTTTTGTAATCTTGGCGAGACCAAGTGTAGGGGGTCTTACCGGTGACCAAGTAGTTAATGATGTCGGCATACCATGGGAGTGTGTGGGAGATCGCAAAACGATGTTCGTGAGGGAATGAATCCTTCAATGTGACGATTGCCGGCTCCATGCTCATCATTAACCGTGAAAGGTGATCGGCAACATGATTTTCCACTCCCTTCTTGTCCTTAATGGCGATGTTGAATTCCTGCAAGAGCAAAATCCAACGGATTAGTCTAGGCTTGGCGTCTTTCTTGGAAAGGAGGTATTTAAGAGCGACATGGTCGGTAAAGATTGTAATTGGGAATCCCAATATGTAGCTCCTAAATTTCTCCAACGCAACGACAACGGCTAAAAGCTCCTTCTCCGTGGTGGTGTAGTTCCGTTGAGCTTCATTTAAGCTCTTGCTTGCATAATAAATCACCACGGGGGCATTGTCCTTGCATTGTCCAAGCACTGCACCAACCGCATAGTCACTAGCATCGCACATAATCTCGAAGGGTGATGTACAATCTGGCACCTGAAGAATAGGTGAACAAATAAGCGACTTTTTCAACTTCTCAAAAGCAAGTTGACAATCATTATTCCAAGCAAAATCTACATCATTTTTCAAAAGCATGCAAAGAGGTTGAGATATTGAGCTAAAATCTTTTATGAACCTCCTATAAAAACAGGCATGCCCAAGAAATGATCGAATATCTCTTACACAACGAGGAATGAGTAGCTTTTCTATTACCTCGACCTTGGCTTTGTCAACTTACATACCTTTCTTGGATACAATATGACCGAGGACTAAGCCTTCGGTGATCATAAAATGGCATTTCTCCCAATTCAAGAGAAGGTTTTTCTCGATGCACTGATCTAACACCAAAGCCAAGTTAGATAAACAGTTATTAAATGAGCTACCATACACAGAGAAATCATCCATGAATTCCTCTACAATCTTTTTAACCATATCATGGAAAATGCTAAGCATACAACGTTGAAAGGTTGCGGGGGCATTACATAAGCCAAATGGCATCCTTCGGAATGCAAAAGTGCCAAAAGGACAAGTGAAGGTGGTCTTATCTTGTTCTTCGGGTGTGGTGGGCTCCGAAAAGGTGCTCTCTCTCAAGCGCAAGAGTCCGTACAAGTAATATAATCTGGGAGTCCAGATGTCGAATCCTCAGGAGGAAATCTGTTGCAACCACAGCTCAAATCAAATAGAAAGCCTACGAAAAGAAACTAACCACTTCAACAATGGTGACGGTGATAGTGATGTGCAAACAATACGAACAAAGAAATTTGTGTATGAAAATATCTATAAAAAGTATGCACATGGTATGGGTTCGTTTGGATCAATGATTCGTATTAATTTGGTTGATGAATATAACACAATGAATTCTCTTTTTGAGAGCAATTCACCGGGAAAATACTCAATATAACTCAATGAATTCTCCTTTTGGGAGCAACTCATCGGAAGATGCCCTTTTGGGGATTCAAGCACAATATTCAATGAGATCGTCGCTAAAGTTATAATACGATATGAAGCTCTCTTTTGGAGAGATCAAAACTATGGTATGACACTCCCTTTTGGGGAGATCATAACTCACCCTTTTGGGGCGATCATCAACTCAATCACTTCTTTTGAAAGATGAAAGAGACGATTTACGAACAAAGATTACAATTTTAACGACGTTTAACGATTTAGCACAAGGAATACAACCAAATAAACACAAATCATATCCCCTAACTACTCCATACCATGCACAAATAAGTTTTAGCTACTCATAATATCAGAATAAACAAGTTTCATAGCCAAATACTTCAAGTTCATAGCAAAATACGCTAGAAAACACCAAAATACGGGGTTTGAGTTAAAGAAAATATCACCAAATCTCCAAGTTAGGCCTCAAAACTCTTTGAAAATAATGAGAACAGCCTCTGGAATTTTACAGAGGGGAAATACGGCTCCTAGATCCTCCAATACGCCCAAAATACGCCCCAATCTGCTTGTATACGCCCAAAAACCCTAGGAATACCTTATATAGAGGCATTGCGGGTTTGGGTTGTGTTATCGGGTTCAAAACCCGCTTAAAATCCGAATCCACGGCCTCTTCCAATTGTGGCCGTCCGATCTCGTGCGGGATCGCACGAGAATTGGACACGTGTCCTCGCGGATCCCGCAACGCAGCTTCGACCCGCTCCGCTTCGAATTTGAGTCGGATTACTCTGGACCATAGGATCATCGATCAGCGGCCACGAGCGGTCCACGTCACCCCGTTCTTTTCGATCCGTCGCTTCGCTTGCGGGACGAAGCTCCGCCGTACGATCGTAATCGGGCGGCCAAGAATCGGCCGCTTCTTCGTTCGAATCTGAGTCGCTCCGGTCCGTTGGATCACGCATCGACGGAGCTAACAAAGCCACGTCGCCCCTTACTTGAGCTGCGATTTCGACCGTTGGATGAGCAATCAACGGTCTACAATTGGCCACGTCGCCCGCCTATCGGCGCTGCTGCGGATGCCGTTCGATCACAATCGTGCGGCTACGAGAAGGCCATGTGTGCGCCAATATTCGTGCGGCTACCGTATAAACGTATTTCCTTGCGTATTTTTCCATTTAAATAGTATTCTGCATTCAAAAATACACAGTAATTAGCACAGATCTCAGAAAAATACAAATAAATAGTCGTTGGAATCGTGAGATCGAAACCAAGCTAGGAAAAATATAAAATGTGCAGAATTGCATCGTTAAATTCTGTTTTGTGCTCAAATAGTGTGTTTTCTCTAATAAATAAATGTGTAGAAAATACATATGAATTAGAGAACAATGTAGCATCACATGAGCACAAAATAGGGCTAAATGGGGGGTTAAATATGTAATATTGAACCCGAATCAGGGTGCTATTTCTATTTGATAATATCTGGAGTATCCATCAAGAAAGCAATAATACTCGTGTCCGGCCACTCTCTCTAGGATTTGATCTAGAAATGGTAGAGGGAAGTGGTTTTTACGGGTCTTAGCATTAAGCTTCATATAGTCAACGCACATGCGCCATCCCGTGGTGGCTCGCTTGGGGACTAACTCATTGTTCCCATTTTTAACTACTGTTAGCCCCGATTTCTTAGGTACAACTTGAATGGGGCTAACCCATCTACTATCGGCAATGGAGTATATAATACCTGCATCAAGCAACTAAAGGATTTCACCCTTTACCACTTCCTTTAGGTTAGGATTAACCTACGTTGCATCTCTCAAGTGGGTTTGGTGTCATCCTCTAAGTAGATGTGGTGCTTACAAATTAAGGGGTCAATACCTTTAATGTCGGCAATTGTCCAACCAATTGTCCCCTTGTGAGTTTTAAGCACTTCTGACAATTGCATTTCTTGCTCATTACAGATTTTAGATGATATTACTATGGGGAATGTGCCGGATTCCCCAAGAAATGCATACTTCAAATATGGCGGTAATGGCTTCAAATCCAAGGATGAGTGCTACAGCTTTGATGGCCTTTGGTATGGCGTGTCCAACGGTAGCGGCTCAAACTATGGCATCCACTTAGTCACAGCGTGTAATGCATTTTAGTGGAAAACACTGTTAGCGTGTGTGCATATAGCAATTTTGTTGTGTGTATAGTAAATCCATACATGTGGGGCTATCAGGTGACTAAGATAAGCTCGGGTATATCAGTGAATGCGTGTGGTTAGGTAATAAAACGAAATTATGGTTGGCATGCGAACAATGTTTATTGGTGTGCTTGGCGTTATTCGTTAGTGAGCGTGTAAAGTGAAACAGTATATTCATGATCGCTGGTGATGTTGGAATAGTTATTCATGAATGCCACTAATAATATTGAAGTTTGGTTGTTGGCTTTGGTAATGTTGTTGCAATTTTAGTATTAGTCTTGTCATTATTGGCGATGTTGATTTCTATCATTACTATTGTTAGGGTCTGGGTTAATTTTAGTAGCTAGCTAGTGTGGGTTGTTGGGCTTGGTGTTGGGGCTTGATGTTGGGCTTGAATATGAGATGAGAAGAGGGGGGATGAGCTAATTTTTAATAGAATGGCAAACTTGTAAATAATTAGAACTCTTCACTTAATTCTTCTTCCTTTTCCTTTCCCACTTCTTCTTCCCCAAGCCACACCCGATTTCCCCAATGCACAGGCCGAAAATGCCTCTTGAAGCTGCCGAATTTTGGGGGATTGGAGGAGAAAAAGAAGGGGAAAAAGAGGAGGAAGAAGAGAGGAAGTCTAGCCCTAAACCCAACCTCTCTTTCTACCCTCCATCTTCTCCAAATCCTCTCCTTCACCATGGCCGAAATCCTCATTTGCTTGGCCGAAATTGGGTGATGCCGAAATATCTGGGCAAAGCAAGGGAAGGGAGAAAAAAAAGAGTTAGGGTTTTGGGTTTGAAGAGGGGATTGATGGTGGAGCCATGAAATTGGAAGAGAAGAGGAGAAAGCTAGGGTTTGGGATTTGGAGAACTTGAGGAAGATGAAGGAGTTCCATGAAACTAGTAGGTGGGTTTGCTTCTCTACTGAGGTAGGATTCTAATCCCTACTCAAATAGTTCTTCCATTTTCATCTTAAGTTCAAATTGCATTTTTAGGGAATCATGGAGTTGGAGCTTGGAGATGGCTTGATGGGGGGAATTGCAAAATTAGGGTTTGAGCTTGGAATTGGAAGAGAAATTGGCATCCTGGTTGAGGTAGGAGTCCAACCCCTCTCTCATGTTTCATTTCATTGTGTTGGATGAAAAGGTTGCATTTTTAGGGTCTTCATGAGATCTTTTGTTTGGGTGCAATTGAATTGGATTTTAATTGTTATAAGGGGTAATATGATGCCATGGGTTGTTTTATAATGCCTATGTATGAAGTGTTTCTCTACTTTTGCAAACTTGCTCTCATTGTTGATGTTGGCGACTTTCATTTCCCTATTTGAAATAACTCCCATTCTAGGATGAATTCAAGTGGTATGTTGAACATAAATGTTATAACCTTTAGTTTCAATAACTTGCTCTCATTTGTTGGAAGTCATATTGATTTGTGGGACTTGCTCTCATCTTGTTCTCATTAAGTTTGTTGGAAGCTATAGTCGTTTTGTTTTGTGAATTTGCCCACCTTTGATGTGTTGGAACCCTTTTAATTAAATTTCCCTTATATGGAAATGGGATTTGTATATTCATGAATTACATGGTGAAATTGGCTATGAATCTGTGATGTACTTGGAGGCTTGCAATCATTGTTTTGATTGCTAGTTACATCAATTTGGCGAGACTGCCTTCTTTTTGAATGTTGGACGTTAATTCTTAGTATGAAAATGTGAATTGAGTTATAATGAAATGAGTTGTGCCATGTGATGCTGTGATTTAAATTCATGATGCAATTGGTTGATTCGATAAAATTGCTCTACTTCAGTTATATTGGCTGCATGGCATTGTTCACCCCTTATTACATTGGTTGTATTATCCGCATGAAATGGTTCACATTTCGGAATGTTGGAAATTATGTATTCAGATTAATTTCCATTAAATGAGGTTCATTTAATTTACATGAAATAAAGTTTATATGAAATGCAAATGAAATGAGAAAATTTGGCGGTGTGGTGGGATACACGTGGAATGTGGAATGTGTGACATGGTCACGTTAGGACACGAGGTGTAGTGCACGGGCATGGACAAAGTTGCCACGGTAGGAGGCGGGTGAAGTCGCCGTGGGCAACCTCTTGATACCATTAGGTGGCTCCACGTGATAACGGAGTAGAATTATTTGCACATGCACGCCGGCTCACTCATGGGATCCCCATTGCATTGCATGGCATCGTATTGCTTGTGACTCATGTGCATCATGGCATCATTAAGCATTTATGTGGTGAATGTGGTGATATACATGTGTGATTGTTACTTTATGAGGATGAATGTTGCCATGAATGCATGGATGCTTGAGAGGGTTGTATGTTGGTAAGTGTGGTTGTTAGTGTAGCAAATATTATTATCTTTGTCGTTGTGTTGATATTGTTGGTGGTTTGTTGGTGAAGTTGTTTGGGGGATTCCATCTTATGCCTTAATTTTCAATTGGGGGCTTGGTGGCAACTTTAAAGTGAAGATGTTAATATTCGTTAAGGATTGAATTCTTGAAATGGAAGGAAAAATGATGGGCCATTGTAATCTCATTTCTTTTCCATATCTTTTCCATATCTAATTTTGGGAATTATTCTTTCATTCTAATGCGTATGAGAATCCTATACATTGTTTATAATGTGACTCTTATAAGTGACTCCATATTTAACCAAGCCACATTAGTAACTTCCTTAATATTAGCCATTCTATTCAAGTTGCTTATAACAACTTGATGTAGGAATCTCTACTCATTTGAAAAGTATTAGTTTAGGGGCTATGGCAATATATGTAGTTGGATCCCCAACGTGAGAAATAAATATTGTAATTATACGTGAAGTCCAAATGGAAGCTAACACCTTTTAGTTCTAATGTCTTATAAGTGTGGAAGGTGATGCCTTCCATGACCCTTTAACAAAGTTAGCACTTGAACCGGGATTGCATGATAGGGAACTTGTGGTATTAATAAGTAGTGAGCGTTTCACCTATGTGGTGTGCCAATTTAGGAATGGTCAAGTTGCTACTTGGTTGCATTTTGTGAAATTTAGTTAAAGCTAGTAACTTTTATGCGGAAATAAGTTTGCATCAATAATGGATTCTTAATGTAAGACTTCATGTTGGGAGTAATTTGTGATGAAAGCTATGGTCTCATTATTGCATCCTAATGTTGGTGGCTTTAAGGTTGAAGTCAAGTTAATGTTAGTAGATTTTTACTCACGCATTGTTCATGTACCGTTGTTTAAGCTTGTGTCTACCTCTTGAATGGAGACTTGAAAGTGTTGCACTTATATACATGTTGGATTGTTGGTGCTAAGCCCATTTATATCACTTCTCCTATAATTATTGAGCAAGGTTATAATTTCTTTTGGTCATAGCATGTTTCTTTCATTTTCCTACTTTGTTGTACTTGGGCAATTTTGGTAAATCCAAGAGAAACTCTGCCGAAATTTTTCCAGGCATTTCCATAACATCCTAAGCACTAGAGACTCAAGCTAGGAATACCACACCAAATGCCACGTGCTACCTTCCTTAAATTCTCCACGCTTTAATGAATACCCATTTGGAAAATTAGTATGAAAGAGAAGTGAGCAAGAGGGTCTTTGACAACTTCCAAGATGGAAGTTTAGAGAGTGTAAAAACCTCAATTACAATCACTGACACAATTATTATCACCGACAAATTCCAAAATGCTACTTTAAACAAACCTTGATTTCCAAATCCGTTTGGTTCCATTTCAATAGGAGGGTGTGGGTTCCCTTATTATCTGTAGGAATTGTAGTTCACTTATTATCTGTAGTACTCACATTGTTTTACAGGATGTCCTCTTGCCGCAGGAATGTGTCTTGTTATTGATACTATTCATATTTTCATATGATTCGCCATGATATGTCATGAGTTAGTTTCCCGTTTACTGCTTGGCGCATTGCATTTTTTTTGTACACCATGTGAGTTGGGTTTGGACATCCTACTGGGTCACGCTGTGACGTGCCCGTTGTTATTTTTCAGGTGTTGGCTCGTGGAGTTGGAGGCACACTAGTCCAGTTGGTTGGAGTTGAGGATTTTTAGAGAGCGAGAGAGTTTTGGGCGGTGTTATTGTACTTTAGCAATTTGTGGGTTCATGTTGTATACTTGAGATTTGTATTATTGATGTTAACTTTAGGTAGTCGTGTGTTTATATGTATCAGTGGCTAATTACATTTTCAGGTTGCGCTGTTGTCCCTTTTGTGTTTTGTGTTTGATATCTGGAGTGCTACAGGTACTATCTCAGCAGTGCGCAGTGGGCATGCCTGCGTTTGAAATCTTGCATTTCCATCGTAACACCCGCCTCTTCCGGAGTACCTGATCCGGACTCGTACATATCGTGTATCCGGGGAGCGGGGCGTTACACCGCGCCAGCTTTCTGCAACAAACAATCGATGTCAATATTTTCACAAAAATGCTCAACAAAATTAAGCGCTTCAACAAACTCCGCATCGAAATGCTCTTCAACTAAAGTTTCAGTCATGCAAGCATCCTCAGACTTACCATCCCCCGATGGCAACTTACAAGCAATAAAAATGTTTAAGTCAAGGGTCATGTTGCCAAAAGAGATCTTAAGTTGACCATCCCTACAATTGATTATAGCACTGTTTGTGGCTAGGAATGGTCCACCTAAGATGATAGAGGATAGTGTTTTGGTTTGAGGTCTAAGAATGTCCAACACGACAAATTACACCGAGTAATATAATTTGTCCACTTGGACAAGCACATCCTCTATGCTACCCTTAGGGACCTTGATGGATCTATCAGCCAATTGGAGAATAATGGGTGTATATTTCAATTCTCCGGGTCCTAATTGCACATACAAGTTATATGGCAAAATGTGAACACTCGAACCTAAATCAAGGAGGGCTTGCCCTATCTTTTGGGTTCCTATGATGCATGGGATTATAGGTTAGTCAGGATACTTGTATTTAGGAGGAGTGTTATGTTGCACAATAGCACTGACTTGTTGCGTTAGGAATGCCTTTTTCTTGACACTAACATTCCTCTTAACGGTGCACAAATCTTTTAAAAATTTAGCAAATGCTGGAATTTGATTTATTGCATCAAGAAGAGGAAAATTAATTTGACATTTTTGAAAGATTTCACGGATTTCGGATTTAAACTTATCTTTCCGTGGAGGTTGAAGCCTTTGAGGGAAAGGTGCGAGAGGAATGTACGGCTCGGGCTCTTCAATAACGATCTCTTTGGAATGGTTGCCTTTGTCTGATCTTCCCTCTTGCACCTCTTCATTTTTGGTGGCTTCATTATCTATAAATATCTCTGCGTCGACTCTCGGTGGCTCCGGGTTCTCAATTTCTCGACCACTCCTCAAAGTTGTCACCGCTTGACAAGACTTGACATTGGATCCTCCCGATGACGAATTCATGTTGGGGTTGG
Organism: Scilla litardierei; assembly: GCA_030789695.1. NCBI lineage: Eukaryota > Viridiplantae > Streptophyta > Magnoliopsida > Asparagales > Asparagaceae > Scilla > Scilla litardierei. The sequence goes on from CM061141.1 coordinate 42,408,013, forward strand.
GGAGTGGTTGTGCCGGAAGCTTTCCCTTCTCTAGAGTTGTCGCAAACTTTGCCATGTTCTCCTTAAGTTGTTGAAATTGTTGTTGGTGTTGCGCCTGGGTTTGTTGTAGCTGTTTCCATTGTTGAAAATTGGCTTGATTTTGCGTCGTTTGCATTTGGAAGAATTGTTGCAACGTGTCGCTCAAGGATTGCACTTATGGCTCATTTGTTTCATCCCTCCTCCTTTGGCTACCTTGTTGATTGTTGTTGTTGAATGGAGGTGGACGGTATGCTGGTTGAGCTTGTTGTTGTCTTTGGGAGGGGCCAACTCAAATTTGGACTACTTCTCCAACTCGGGCCTTGATTGTTGGAATTGTTGTATCCTTGTCCTTGGTTGGAATTCGCCATATAATTCACTTGTATGGGGTCTCGAAGTACTTCCTTCGTTAGCGGTAGATTGGGACATTGATTAATGCCATGGTTTACGCTATTGCAAAGGTTGCATAGCCCTTCATTGCCAACCATCACGGCCTTCACTCCTTTCAACAGCAACCCTTCAAGTCTCTTGCAAATGATGGCCTCCATTCTTGCTTCTAAGGCTTTCCCTGGGTCAATGTAAGAAGATCTCCACGGGTCAAAGGTTGGGGTAATTCTCTTCTCTCGGATTCAGGAATCGCCTCCCAACTTCGAGCATTCTCTGCTATGGATTCTCTGCTATGGATTCCAAAAATTCCCCGTTACACATCATTTCCACGAATTGTTTCATGGATGGGATGAGTCTGTCGTATAAGAAACCGATGAGACGGTATTCATCAAATCCATGGTGTGGACATGCTAATAGCAGCTCTTTGAACCTTTTCCAAGTGATATCAAAGCTTTCATTTGGCTTCTGAGAAAAGTTTGCCATTTGTCGCTTTAATCCTTGAGTCCTATGCAAGGGAAAAAACTTTTTCAGAAATTCAGCTTGCATTGCCAACCAGGAGTTAATAGTGTGAGAAGGTATAGCATTAAACCAATTTTTAGCTTTATCCTTTAAAGAAAAATGAAACAGTTTAAGATAAATGGTTTCATTGCTAGCCTTCCCATCAAAACATATGAGGTAGACATCTTCAAAATCCTTTATATGTAAATAAGGGTTCTCCTTCTCTACACCATGAAAAGTGGGGAGAATTTGAAATATCCCAGGTCTTGGGCTAAAGGAATTCGCATCGACTGGAAGCACAATGCATGAGCTGGTAGCAGACATACTCGGTCTCAACACATATCTCAAACTTCGATCACCCTCATTTTAAGAGTGATCGTCCTCCCTATGATGGGTGTTGACATTATCGTTGGTGTTGGTATTGTTATCGGCCATGTCTATGTTTCTAACTAGTCTATGTGTTCGAGGAGTCATTAACCACATAAACTAGACAATTGAGCTCAAGCCAAAAATTTCCAATATTAACCTAATTTTTATAGTTTTGATGATTATATAAATTGAAAAACAAATTCGGATAACCACAATGAATATAAACAATAGAATGGAAAGATCTCACCAAATTTTCACAGCAAAAACCAGAGTGTGAAATGAAGATACGACGTCCCCAACAACGGCGCCAATTTGCTTAACTGAACATTAAAGGTGATACTCGTAAGTGTACGAGGTCGACAAATAATATACCCGGTGAGTACAGGATCGCATCCATAGAGATGCAACTTGTCACGCCCTGTTCCCCAGAATACCCGATACTTAAATTTTTTTTTCCAAGTATTCTGAAGAGTGAGGGTGAAAAGAGAGAGATAGAAAAGAGGAATTGAATAAGCAAAGGCAGGCCACTATGCACATGCTGGGATAGTACCTGTACTGCTCCATGTATAACAACAAGAATTACAAGCCATTTATACAACATCACCAGGGGTACATATACAATTTCTACATGCATATATATATAAAGCCAACACAACATCTGATGAAGTATACAAAATGAACTTCAACTCAGGTTACACCTCACAAAAGGAGCTACCAACTCCACTACCTCAGAGTACAACACGACTCCCTGAATTACCCCACACCCCCAACTCCAGACTCTCAAGTCTCCCAGGCTTCCCAACTGCCTGCTACCTGAAAAATAAGGGGAAGCACATCAATGTGTGCCCCAGTATGAACCAACTTGGGTTTGGAACTCCATTTTTAGGGTTATCAATTCACAAGACAAGCCAAGCAAAATAGAGTATGTAACTAAGTGATATAATGAAAATTAAATATTAAATAAGGGAATCATACCTGCGGTCCAGTGATGAGCTCCTGCAAGAAAGGGGTTAGCACGAATAATAATAATAATAACAATAATAATAATAATAGTAACAATAATAATAACATGAGGGCTCAAGCAACCAATATCAAATACGATAAGTGCAAGTGCCTGAGGCATGACACAGAGCCACAAAGTAAGGGCAAAGGGAAAGGGAAGTGGTGCCAGCAGTAGAAATAACATACAAATCTTATCTTATTATTTCTTAATTGAGTTAATTGGAATTTGGGTAAACTGTGTGATACCATGACCTGGACTTCACCCCAAATTTGGGGTGAATATAGCACACGGCGCAGTGGACACGGGCACTGTATAACACCGGGCCTCTCAACTCCCCTGTCCCTGGCAGGAGTGAGGCTCTCCCACAATAACACAACCTCCGTATGTCCCCTCCACTCCCGGTAAAGGCGAGTGGGTGTAAATATCACATATCACATAACATTTCCCCCAACTTCTCAGTCCAGGCCTCATATCCACAATTTACTCAAATCCCACTTAAAACCCGGGCTTTGCTAACTCACCCTCATTAGAGAGGACTGAGATTAATTCAATTTTATAAGTTAATATCATAAGTGACACGTTAGGGGTCTTGATGGCATGGGTAAGCACACATCATCTCAGCTGTCCATCATCAAACATGGGGTCATGCACTCACGTGACATGCTCTCTATCACCACACGTCATCCACTCACAATTTCGATATATCCATGCCATTCAAGCCACTAACTTCACCAATCATCACCGTGGCCCAAGGCCAGCACTAACATTTGCAAGTTACTCAACTTATTGGATTTTTCCTTCATTGAGGCATTTCACCGAACACATGGTGAGCATGATGTGCACGTCCATAAGAACTTTAGCAAATCAATTGACAAGACATATCATTAATCTAAATTACATTCAAGAACAATAATCATGGACAATTGGGGTGGAAATGACAATATTACACAAATCATATCACCATGCAAAAGCTTCAGCTAGCAGAAATTGTACATGATGTCATACAAAGTGGCTGATAACATCTATTTATATATAGAATTTAGAAAAACTTTCTGAATGAAACTTGTTGTGCCTGGAACTCGAGTGCAATTTTCTCGACTATCGTGCCCCATTAATGCGATGTAACATCGCTTGACTTCAGCGGGTAGGCACTTTGAGGTCGTGCGACGGGGAGCCATTGTTGAGTCATTGGGCCAGCACTCGAGATGACTCGACTAACGGATGACTAAGGCCTATGAGGCCCGTAAGAGAAGCCCGATATCGACTCAGTCAAATCAATTGGTCAGTCGACTGTTGCATTCTCATTACCTAAACGTGGGATTAAAGACGAGCACGTAATTCGTGGGAACGTGTATAACAGTTACTCACATTAAAGGGGGGATATCGTGGCCCCATAATGGGAGGCCGTTATTATCTCCCCAACGTCACTAAATGGACCCAGAATGCCTATAAATACAAAGAAGGGTCACATCTTCAAAGTACGAGGTCTAAGACATAGAACTATACTTTCTCAGCTGATATTTTTTGCATCATAGAGCTAGGACGACAGATCTGAGGAAAACCTCTGTGGGTCGATCTCAGCTGCTCCTAGCTCCCTCTTATCCTTGAGTTCTCATATTAACTTAAGCATCGGAGGGTATTTGGGTAGGAACCTAGTTCCGACCCCCCTAACGAGTCTCTGTGGTGCAGATTGACGAACTACCATCCACCGCGAGGGTCGTTATCGAGCTTCCCAACCTCAAACGATCAACACATCAACTACCCGAGGGTCGATCGAGCACTGCATCACCATCATCGTCCATCGCTTGACCCAAGTTCTTCCAACCTCGGGTCCCATTTCACTTGCTGACGATGCTCCGACGCAGTACCAAGAGCAAATGTCAGCTTGACAACTTTCTCGGTCATTTTTGGCCTTAACAGTTATTTATAGTTAACATCTGCAGGTATGCAAATACATAGCACGTGACCCTGATTATATCCAAATTGCATATCATACCATCAGACATGAGCTTAACACTAGAATATAAGTACTGCATTGTTAATATTTTAATTAGTAGCACAGACTTATTAGTATTTTATTTTCTTAATCATTACATATCTGTTCACTACTATTTTCACCGTTCCTTCGTTAAGTAGTGATACATATACATATTCATACTACTATATATGTTTCTATATTACAGTCCATATGCTTATCATGTTGTACATGATTCATGTTGCCATTTTATTATGCAATTCATATTTTATGTTAATTTATTCTTGTTCGAGAAACATACACAAGCATTGTCTTGCTATCATATATTTCTTTTTTTATTTGTTTGTCCTTCTTGGGAATATCTGTTAGGTGCAGAAATTTCCTAGAAGACATTTCTTTTAGGACAATTCTGTACACAAAATAGATTTCAATAAGGGCGTGTTCTTTTCTCGGATAGTTGGGGTAAATTCGCGATTTTGGCACTGTTCGTCCTCTAACGCTTGGAATCTTGCCTCACTTTCCCACGGGCTGTTCTTTTCTCTTATTTTTGCTTTGGACCTAAAGTCCGACGTGGCCGTGGCAGTGTGGAATCTCAAAGGCTGTGGATTTTCGACAGGTTTCGCTCCGATTACAAGCGATTCCTGCCTCTTGTGGGGCCCTTTTGTGTGTGATCACCTCCATGCTTTCCCCGAGGCTCCCTTTTCCTCCTTCGCCCCATCTCGTTGCTGCCTTTGCTTATGGAGGTTGCCATGTGAGAAAACCCTAAAAAATTTCTAAGGTCGCCATTCTGCTCCAAGCTCGCGGCTTTTTTGGGTTGCCGAATAGATCCACGGCTCAGGGATCATTGGAAGTGCCCAAGGCAGCGTGCATGTGCAGTTCGAAACTTGGATTGGGGTTTCGGAGCTGCTTTTAAGGTAAAGATGGGGTTTTAACATGTTAATCGTTTACTTTTTTGGCATTTCTTGGGGCCTATGGATGAAAACCCTAACTTTCTTTCTCCTCCATGCTTCATACGGTGGCTGTAGCTGTTGTGGGTTGTCGAAATTGATCCACTGCGACACGGATCGTCGGGAGTGCCCACGGCAGCAGCTTCTTGTTGAGGGGAGTTTCATTGTGAATAGGTTGGCTTGTGATCTACGAGGAAGGTATAAATTCGGTTTAACTTTGTGTGTTGGTATGGTAGATTGCGCATATGCAAAGAGATTCCTGTGGAAATTGCAAATTTTCTGCAAATATGTGGGTTTGTGTTTGTGAAAGTTTGTGTGTTTAAGAAGGGAAAGAAAAAATGTGGGAGAAATGCTGAAATTTTGGCTTCCCAATTCGGCGAGACCCACTATACACAGCATGATTTAGCAATACAATACATTGCATGCAAGCTGAACCCTTAACGGAAGTCGGTTACATTATATAAATTGCCCTATAATGAACATACAGAATGAAAATGAGTATTGTAAATAATGATTACATGTTGGGGCATTGCTATGGTACGCTTGATTTTTTCAAGAAATCAGCAATGCTTAATTTATGTCGGTTTATTCTGAGAGCAATATGTTGAGGATTCATGCATGACATGGAATGGCGTTCAGTGTTGCTGTATCATGTAGAAGGATATGAAATGTATTAGTATAATATATATGAGGAATGTTGGTTACAAAATTCATGCTTGATAAGTTATTCTGTTTTCAAAGAGCCCAATGATGACACGTAATAATTTCATATGACTGATTTTCGTATTTCTAGAATATATGCTGGCTGGATGGTTCCTTTATTCAACATATTGCTTATCAGTGAGCTTATGTGACTTGAGGAAATTAAAAGGTGGTGTATGATTTGTAAATCGGTTTCAATAAGTACATGACATCTTCATTAAATGGGTTTATAGGAACGAGAAGAAATAAAATTAAAAAGTTTTCGGGATATGTTTAGATGAAGGAGCAACCGCCTTGCCACAAATATGGAAAATGAAAAAATTATTACCTGAGGGCTCAATAAATTTTTTCCACCTCCTTTTACTTGGTGTTGAGTGTGAATATGCAACATTTTTGTATGTTGTTATAAGCTTTTATACTTTTTGTAGGGTTCATAATATTATATACTTGGATTGGGAGATGTTTGATTACTAGTACCATATACAAATTGTGATAGCTTGTTATCTATTTTAATTGCTCTATTATTTTTATAATGTCATAAGTATGTATCACCTTATACATGGTATTATGTTTGTTACAAATACGGTTTAGATGAATCACGATGGAGAACATTTGGGTTGTGCAACATGTGAAGCGGACGCGTTGACGATCGTTTTAGTCTTCGTAAACCTCATACTATACAACGAGGGCAGACCAAACTGATTACCTAGAGAGCCATCTGAATTGCGTGAGCATAATAGAAACTCCCACATGAAGAGAATTCTTGATGGGAGTGAAAGTAGTTGTTTACACTACTTAAGAATGCGGAGCCATGCATTCATAAATCTGGCAAATATAATAAGACAAATGGGTCTTCTCAATGACACTATTCATGTATCAGTAGAGGAGCAGCTGGCCATGTTTCTTCATATCGTAGGGCACAAGTCAAAGAACAGAGTCATGCAAGTTGAATTTATCCGGTCCGGTTCTAAAATTAGCAGGTACTTTAACCTAGTAATGCGGGTAGTTGGCAACTTACGTGATATGTTCATGAAGCAAGCTCCTAATGAGATGCCGCCTGAGATTATCAATAATCCTATTTGGTATCCATATTTCAAGGTAAGCGTGTATTCTTGAGTAGTAACCCCATATTAGATATATTGATTGAAGGTGTATTTATTATTTTCAATGTTGTTGGGTCTTGTAGGATTGCATTGGTCTCATTGATGGGACACATTCGATGCCATGTTACCAACAAATCTAGTTCCCCGCTTTAGAGGCCATAAAAGGGTGACGCAAAATGTCCTCGCAGCTGTAACGCCAAATAAATGATTCACATACGTAATGGCAGGGTGGGAAGGATCGGTAAATAATTTTACTGTCCAGAAAGATGCATTGTCTTTACCCCCATACGGTCTTCGAGTGTATGAAGGTAATAGGCACAATGTTAACTAAATAATACAAATTAATATTTATGGATTCTTAGAATTATATAATGAAAATATGTTTCTGTATGTAGGTAAATATTACCTATGCGATGCTGGTTATACTACCATGCCAGGGTTCATATCGCCCTACAGGGGCGTTCGATACCACCTGAAGGACCATACTAACCGTGTTCCTAGAAATTGCAAAGAGCTATTCAACTGCAGTCATTCTTCATTACAAACAAAGATAGAGTCGACCTTTGGTATACTTAAGAACAAGTTTAAGATATTGACGGTAAAGCCCCACTATCCATTCCCTAGTCAGGTCGATACCGTCCTAGTTCGCACTGTTTTGCATAATTATATCCAAGTAGCTGATCCACATGACCCCCAGCTAAATGAGGATGTGGATGTGGTTGAGGAGGACATCGATGTTATCGATGATCATGAAGACGAGATTATGGATCTTTCGCAACAGTTGCACATACGGGAATAAACCCAACAAATGGACCAATGGAAACTACGAAGGGATCAAATCGCATGGGACATGTGGGTCAACTATTATAACATACATAACAATGGTAGCACACTTGAACATGACATGTGATGGATGCTTTTAATTTAGTTGTGTGTGGATGCCTGCGGATTCCTTAGGAATTTTAATATTTAGTACAACTTGGGTGATTGTAATTGGATTATGTCATATGTATCATGTTTGATTTACACATCTTATGATATAATGGTATTTGATAAACGTTGTCACGCCCCGCTTCCCAAAAATGTGGAGGCGAGACGTGAGAAGGTCCGCACAAACTTGAAGCTGTGAAGCTTTGAGTCTGATAAGCGTATAAAAACACTTATTATGGCAAGTCCTTGCAAAGCGAAACGAAACAACAATGATAATAAGGAAATGAGACGACATTTTATTAAATCTCCAAATGTCCATAAACAAATTACAATATCGCAGAAAAGCCACCAGGCTAAAAGAAAAAGGGTCTAAGGCCCAAACATGGCCAACAAAGTATAACATACATACAAGGGTGCCACGCTCCGACAACTAACAGGAATCCTAAAACATAAAGGGAAACTCAACAAGTCACCGGTGTCCACAAGACTCCTCCTCAACAAACACAATGTCCTCTGCAACAAGCTCTGGCTCGGCAACTAATATGCGACACCCAAGAGAAAGGGGCACATGTCAGCAAGTCTAAAAGACTTGGGCAAGGAAACTGAAAGGAAGGTAAACTAGCAACCTAGCAGTTATAGTATGCATGACATGGCAGTTATAACATGAGTGCACAAGCAAGACATGGCGAGACAATAAGTACAAGAGAACAATTATCGGGACAAGACAAGACTAGCCAAGCTACTAACAATCTCAATCATTTCACGTTGTTTTGTAGATGTTTACGCCCTTCAGCTGAATGGTACATCATTCACACCGATCGGCACTAAACACTACCACCCCAGAGTTTACGCCTTACAACTGCAGTTGCTGATCGGGCAGACTCCCAGTTGAATGGCCGCTTAACCCTTACCACATCCCACACGTAAACAAGCCAGGGTCCCTGTACATGAGCCCAGCAAGTGAGCCAGGGTTGCCCCGCACGGGAGCTTGTTTTCCAAGTTCACAATTCAATATCAAGCGTTGGGGTTAGCAACTCATTATGCTCGCTTCTGGTCACGAGCCAGGAAACACAAGTATGGCGTAGGGGACACCTAGCCTCAATATCGAGCGTTGGGGTTAGCAACTCATTATGCTCGCTTCTGGTCACGAGCCAGGAAACACAAGTATGGCGTAGGGGACACCTAGCCTCAATATCGAGCGTTGGGGTTAGCAACTCATTATGCTCGCTTCTGGTCACGAGCCAGGAACTATCAGTTTTGTAGCGAGAGCTACACATCCACAATGAACAATCGATGTATGCAATGTCATGAACAGATATTCACGTACCGTTAATTGTAATTAAACATGACATACAAGCATGATAAGGGTGACGGACCAAGCTTCGTTGTCAAGCTAGGTCAATGGCGTCTATACGGCTATCCTTTCACCGTCTAGTCTCTTTTACGCTAAAACAAGGAAATGGCCTAAGACATGGCCCAAATCAAGAGATGCAAGTTTCACTTGCCTAGCACCGGGGATGATGATCGTGAAGGATCGTCTCGCGGATGTTAATCTACGGGGAAATCACTGTTATGGGGAGACAACCATCAAAACAACATTCATTCATTAGGGTTTCATAAAAATGCAAATAGGTTATGAAAACATCGAGAGATCGATTTCTTACCGAGAGGTGGCGGAAGAAACACTCCGGAGAACCTATGGATCAGATCTGGAAAGGATGGAGAAGTTTGGAGAACTAGGGTTTTTGGGGGATTTTGGGGATTTGATGAGATTTTGGGGAAGATGAGAGGTGGAATGAGTTGATGGAGGGTTTAGATGATGGATCTTGGGCTTGGAATGAAGGAATAAGGCTTGGAGGAAGATGTGGGCTCAATGGAGGAGAAACTAGGGTTTTGGGTCGAGTGGAGGAAGAAGAAAACGTTTGGGAGGGGTATAAATAGCTTGGGCTGGCGGCTGCCCAGAAATTAGGGTTTTAACACAGATTAGTCGGTCAAAGAGCAACCACTGACCGACTAGTTTGACAACTAGTCGGTCGGTCGACCAACACAGACCGAGTAAGTGTAAACAGTAACTTCTGAAAGGAAATAGAATTTAGATTTAGTCGGTCCATGAACAAATACTGACCGACTAGTTTAACATCTAGTCGGTCGATGAACGTTCTTAGACCGACTAAGAGTGAACAGTACTCGACTGTTCAGAAGAACGAAGAATTAGTCGGTCTGAGTACATAACTTAACCGACTAGTTTGACAACTAGTCGGTCGAAAGATGAACTTAGACCGACTAAACAGATACAGTAACTCCTGAATTATAATCAAAGCCCACTAGTCGGTCCATTAAGGATTACTGACCGACTAGATTGAAATCTAGTCGGTTGGTTCTCCTTCTTGAACCAACTAACGTGCACGAAAAGTATCGATTCGAAGCGCGAAGCTTCGGAAAGATTTCTACGGCTTCTAGGATCGATTTATACTCTAAGATATGAGCGATTTGAAGCTCGTCACGAATGACTTACTCCGAAATCGACGATCGAAGGAAGAAGCTAGAAAATCACGACGAAACGATCGAAAGTGAAAGCTATGGCGACGAAAACCACACATCCAAGGAGAAAATCCACTAAGCATATATTTTAATATAGATAATCCAATTACATGAACACCAGTCGTTACAAACGTGCAATAAATGTTAGTCACTATAGGATGACACAAATGTGAAATTGCACTTTTAACTCTTTCACGTTGTAGGCATGGCAGGGTCTTCTTCGCAGCCCAGTCAGGAGAGTGAGCCTATGCACCCATTATATGACCAGACTTATGGGAACACGTGGTTTACAGAAGTCCATGGTAATGATCCATTGCTTGGGCACCCGATGCCCCGTAGGACCCTTGAGTTGCCTTATCCTTCGACGACCTACCAAGGTGGAGTCCCTAGCATGCCTTTTCAACAATTCCAACAGTTTAGCATGCCAATGCACTTACAACCAACCGCAGGCTATATGCAACTGCTCCAAGGGGGTTCAATCCATGTATTAACCTGTCACCACAAAGTGCATTCAACAAGACTTCGTCACTAAGTGGTAATGACTATACGGGGGGAAGTGGATCGTCGAGGAAGTCGGGGCGATGTGATGATGAGGGTGAAGGTTCAGTTTCTAGTCCTAGCAAAAAGAGTAAGCTGCAAACTGCCAAGGGGTCGAAAAACCAAATTTGGCAATGGGACCATGACATGTCCATCATTCCTTTCCTTGCGGACCAGGCAAGGTAAGGCAATAAGGCTGATAAGACATTCAAACCTACTGCCTTCAACCAAGCAGCTGCCCATATAAATTCTGTTTTTGGCACTTCCTACACAAGCAACAATGTCAGAAATCATATGAAAGGGTTGCAACGGTGCCTGATCGATGTGTCAACTTGCCTCCAGATAAGTGGTGCTAGATGGTGTCCAGATAAGCATATAATAATGTTGAATGAAGAAGTGTATGCATTATGGGCCAAGGTATTCACTTCTACTTTTAAGGGCAAATGAAAATATTGATCACATTTGTTAGTATAAACAGCCTAATATATATGGCAATTTCGTGTAGGCTAACCCTATGTTGAAACCATATGTTAATCAACCGTTGCCTTGGCTTGATGATTTGTATATCATCATAGGAGATGACGAGGCCAAGGGGATTTTTCGTAAGTCCTTGTTCCATCCATTTGACCCCCTAGCAGATGCATTCGATGGGGAAGCTTCAAGTCAGGCACGTACCCCGCAATCTGATATCCCCCATGACATCCCACCATCAGGATCGACGGGAAATTTTCAGGCCGGGCCAAGCATTGCTGCCCCTCCCTCTGTGAGGAGGAAGAAAACTCGTAAACGTGGTACAAACGAAGTCCACGATAGGATGGATAGGCTGGTTGAGACAGTAGAGAAGCTTGCCATAGAAATTTCTTCCTCCCATGCCCATTGGACAAAAGAGCTAGCAGCTACGGTGTATGCATACACCGAGTATCCATCAATGTTGTTGGATGTAGCTTATGATTATCTTGAAGAAAATGATCATGAAGGTCGAAAGTTTGTGGCTAAGCCCGATGAGTCGCGTAGGAGAATATTAAAGCATAAAATTGAGATGATTCAAAGGGCTAGGGAGGACGAAGGTGTAGGTTGTGATGGCAATAATGAACCATTTAACTTGGATTGATGTCCCAAGTAGATGGGTGAAGGAGAAGGAGTGTTGTAGTAGTAGTAGGAAGATGTGGATGGAAGTGAATGAAGAAGATGCTTGTTTGGTGTATAATGCAGTGTTCTGTATCATTATTGTTGTTGTACTGAACTTGAGTAGTTGTTGAGATCATCTCCAATACTGTTGTGGTGAGACTTATATATCATGTATTTGTGTATCCTTATTATATCAGTCTGGGTATTTCAGTTTCTATGTTGGATTCTTTTTTCAGGGGATTCTTGTTGTATCGTGCATATGTGTATCCTTTTTTCAAGGGATTCTTTCAGTGTCTATGTTGTGTATCCTTTTTTCAGGGTATTCTTTTAGCTTCACCTCAGTTTGGGTGTTTCTCTTATTTAGGACAAGTCCAGAAAACTTTGCATGGTGGCTCCTGTAGGAGAATAATGCCCTCCAGGCTATTTATCTCCGTGTGAATAGCACACACATCTTGTTCGAAATGACAGTAAGCTGTTTGGTAATAATTTATCTAAGTTATTTTATAATGTAGTAAACATTAGACATTAACTTAGGTAAAGTCCTGAGAATTTATGCAAGGTCAAACAAGTATCGAGATGAGTATCTCGATCATGGAGAAATGTTTGACCATCTGTAGCATAAGTCTAAAAGGGTTCGTGGTCGTAGATGTTTCGAGACAAGGATATCGAAACATCGGATAGACCATTGTGTCTTAGTCTTCACCGTTAAGCGGTGTCGATGATCTCATGATCGTTCGACTTGGCGAAGACGGAGACGAGACACAGGTGCTCATTTGAGAATGAGTTCACTGAACGATCCACAAGAGTTATCATATGGTTACGTTGACCAATCTGTCAATGATAACTCTTAGTGATGATAGGCAAGTTGGTCTTTTGACTTGAGGTCATTTGACGAACCTGTGCGTGAACGGTGCCACTTAGATCAACTGACCTAGCTTCGAGGCAAGGCCTGTCGAAAGGTCTTTTGATTGGGTGTCACCTGAAACGTACGAGGCGAGTAATGATCAAAAGAGGATTCGTCTCTCCCGGTCAATGGGAGTTAGTGTCGTAGAGTTAGTTCGGTCTTTAGTAAAAACTCTACACAGAGTATGTTGGAAGAAGTCCAACATTAATTGACTAAAGATTGATCGAAACTAACCGGAGTCAAGTTATTGGGGTTGACAGTTTGACCGTACCCTAGACTTGATCTACACGACATAGTTAAGACGAAAAGACTATAACTGCGGAATTCATCACGGAAACAGTCAGGTGGTCCCGACAATACTCATGTCAATGAGTTAACCACATAATGATGATTCCTGAAGCAGGGACGGCAACCACTGCTCGTGGTCACTGCCGTATAGGGCTTCGAGCCCAACCTGTTGTAAGGGTCAGGCTGTAGGGTCTCACACAGAGTGCGATTCTTCGTCTAGTAATAGGTAGAAATTAGGTAGGGAGAATATTTTGCATTTTTGATGCAAGAGATGAAATAATTGCATTTGATGCAATATGATAATTTAAGCCTAGATAGGGACTATTTTGCATTTGATGCAAAAGCGATTAAATGTGTATTAAATTGTTTAATACAATATTTAATAATATAAACGCAAGGAAAAGTTCACGGGTAAGACGGAAATATTCCGGTCTAGACCCAGGTTCGAACGGCGTCCAAATCGGACACCAGATGCTCAAGTTAGAGCCAAAACAGCCCAAAGGATCAGACCAGGCCAGGCCCTGTAAATGCAAGGCAGAACAGGCTGCCTGGGCTAGCCCAGGCGCAAGCCTGGGCTCTGCCCAGGCGCCTGGGCAGAGCCCAGGCGCGGGCCTGGGCGCGCCCAGGCGCAGCCTGGGCTCTGCCCAGGCAATTTTGGCACGCGCTGGATGCGTGGGGCCCACCCATGGGCCCCACCTCTAGGGTTTTGAACCCTAAGTGTGCAGAATCAAATAACGGCTCAGTTTTTGCGAAAAACTAGCCTAGCGCTGATCTTTGGACACTCAATTGGAGGGTCAAACGAACTCCGATTGACGAACGGTTTTTTCCTATGCGTTCACCGTTGAACGCTTGTCGTATTGATAGGTTGTATCAATCTTGAAGCTCAACGGTGAGTGAGTTAAAATTCACGGAAGTTTGCACTTTGTGAAGTGCAAACTAACTTGATTTTAATTAACCCATTATTTAGTCCCACGTCGGATTTTGAGAAAAGGGGAGAGTCCGTCGCCTATATAAATAGGGGTGTCCCCCTTTCTCAAAATTCGTCCCAAGCTCTAATCTGAGTGGCTCTCGTAAATGTTGGAGCACGCTCGGATCTAAGCTTAAATTAATATTTCTCCTCTCCCTATAAATTTCTGCCTTACTCCTGCGGGCTCTGGCAAAGCCGCAAAGGAGTTCGGATTCTGGATCCGAAATCTAGGCGGAGGTTTCACTCGCGTGAAACTTTCTTCGGCGCGTGGTTGGCTCGGCGGCACGGGGATTGATCGCCTCGGGATGCGGAGCGGTTCGAGGAGCGGTTCGGGGAGCAGTTCAAGGAGCGGCTCGGGGTGGGACGGGAGCAGCTCGGAAGACGGCGCGGAACATCTCGCCTGCCCCAGGGCTGAGATTCCGGGTATGTGGTTAAAGTATTTTATTAGCATTAGTTTAATTTAATCGCAGTAGGCTAGATCCTTCTTGGGATGGTCAGATCCATCCCAAGTCGGCATAGATCTTGGCATAGGGTCTTGGACCTTAGGGCTAAGTTAAAAAAATGTTTTTTAACTGCATGTTAATTAGTTAACATAGTTTTTCTTCCGCTGCTATTGTTTTTCTGTCTATGTTCCGTCCGACTTAGGACGGGACTAGAGTTTTTGTGCCCTAAGGGACCGTCAATTCCCTACAGTGGTATCAGAGCCTAGGTTTGCGTAGTCGATCTAGGTACTGCGATTTCATTAAACCTGTTAATGCTTTTTAAACACTTTTAAAATTTTAAAGTTATAAGATAATTTTAAAAATGTTTTTGAAGTTCAAAATTCTATGTGATAAATTTTTTGAACATGAAAATTTTTAAAATGACGTTTTAAAATTTATGTGATAATTTTAAAACTAATTTTAAATCTTTAAAAGTTTAAAGTTATTTTGGATGCCTAAAAATTTTTATATGATAAATTTTTTAAGCATGGAAATTTTAAAATGGTGTTTTTAAATTTATGTGATAAATTTTAAAATTGATTTTAAGGCTTTAAATTTATGCGATAAGTTTAAAATGTTTTAGATGTTTAAAAATTGTATATGATAAATTTTTGAACATGGAAAATTTTTAAATTAATGTTTTAAAGATATTTTTTAAAACTGATTTTAAAAGTCTAAAATTGTTTATGCGATAAACTTAGTCTATTTAATTGTTAAATAATTGTGCACTATCTTTATGCGATAAATTAGTGTAGCTTTATTTTAATGGCTAGTTCTTCTTGTCCCTTATTTGATAACACAAGACAACCCTTTAGGTTAGCCATTAAAAATGATTAAAATTTATTACTTGAATTTTAATGACATGCTATGTTTTAATAAAACATTAACAATGCTTTAAGACCTAATTCCTGATTAGGGTAGTCCTTTTAATGAAAATTTTTGATTCTAATTGTTATAATTAATTCTCATTAAAGGACTTCGCTTTTAGCGTTGTTAATAATTTATTAAAATCCTAATAACGAATAGGATAGCACGTGAACCTTATAGTTGATAAGGACTTAATAAAAGTTATTAAACAAATCCTAAAATTTTGAATTTAAGGATTCAACTAGTTGATAGGATTAATTAGTTGTTAATAAAAGCTGTTTAGTCTATGGCATACATACAAAAATGACAAGCTTCATTCAATGGACCATGATCCAGTCAATGTGCTTGGCTAAGAGTTCTGGATCACCCTTTAAGGGATAGTGATCCTGGCTTAGTCAATTCCCTGGCTGAGTTCCGCTGGACCGCAATGTCGCGAATCATGATTGTATGACGCCCTGGACTATATCTAAGTCAAATACGTTAATGATATTTTTCAAGATTAGCCGTAGCCCTCCTTGTTTTAGGGGTTAGCAACTATAGGGCACGTGTTACCGTTGTTGAGATACACTCAAGCTGTGACATGGCAACCTTGTAGAAACCAACTTCTTAAATACATAAGATGACATCTTGACTTGACCCAAACCGACGTTGTCGTGAATACACCGAGCGGCGGCGCAAGTTTAGTCAAGGATGTAGTCTGCCTAGATGTAGTCTAAGACCTGACCCAAACCAACATGTCGTGCATACACCGAGCTGCGGGGCAAGTCAGGCTAGACACGAAAACAAGGGTCCGACTAGACTAGACATTGTGATTTGGATGAGCACACTCATGATCACAAATGGCTAGGTTCAAAAACCGAATAAGAGAGTCATATCCGATATGATCGATGAAGAGTCATCTTCCAATCGCAGAGTCAATCAACTTGTTGAGCTACACTCAAGGTTGTTTAGACTCAAGGTGGTTGGAACTCTTACCCATTAATTTTAATTCGATTAAATCGTTCGTTATTAAGCTTTAAAACGATCGTAAATATAGTGGGAGGATATAGATAGATAAAAGCCAATCTACCTATATTTAATATTGAATATATGCTAAAACTAGGGCAAGACTATGTTTACCGAAGGAATCCGAATATATAATATTGGAATTAGTTAACTGGTTAAATAGGTTGATTAATTGAATATCAGGTTAAATTCTAATTGATAGAATTAAACTATATTCTCGTTGACATTAAATGATCTTCTAAAGAACAGACTTAAGAAATATGATTTCATTAAGTTCTGGGTCCAACAAATAAATTCGCGCTACATGTCACTCGTCTCTATATGAAGCAGCTTGAACATATAGGACATTCAAAGTATGTTTCTCCCTACAACTTGTCGAGCTACCCTCAAGGTTGTATGGACAAACAATTTTGATCCGCAAAGTTCGAAAATTCGATCAAACCGTTTGAGTCGAATACGAGTGCATGAGCGATGCAAGACTATGTATCCCAACCGGATCTTGAGACAAGCAACTTCTTGAGCTACACTCAAGATTGCAAAGCTCAAGCGTTTGGATACATAAGTTGCTTACATATCTATTTATTTATGTTAATATCTAAATGTGATTTAGAAAAAGGAAGAAGGCACTTCGGAAAGTCAATTGAGAAAGTTAGTTTAATTTATCATTAGTAGAGGCATAAGTAGGAGGAAATGAAAACGTGACATATTTTGATGTCACATTTCGGAATAAGTTGTTATACAAAAACGTCTAACACATTTTTGACGAATGTCGTCACATTGCTTCTGAAGCAATGTTTTGTGTTAAATAATTTGTAATAACTATATATATATTAAATGTTAATATATATAAATACACAAGATAGTAGCAAACTTATATGGTAAAATTAGACTAGGCCGTATCAAGAGATTAAGCTTCACAAGTCACATAAAGAGGGGTCTGACCTCTCGTATTATGAAGTCTACGGACACTTGTGAGTCTTAGCCTCTTAGATATAATGGCCGAAACCCATCTGTGACACAGTGGGAGAATGAGTTATCGAACTCAGTCTAGTACATACTGATGTACCCGAGTCTAGATTAACCAAAATAAGTTATTCGTATGTTTTAAGACACGTGTTCTTGATGAAACACAAGTCTGATAAAATAAAGAACGAAATGACTAAAGTATTTAAACTAATTCGATTAGATCGAATGGTCAAATACTTAGCTAAATAAAATCTTGTGTAATTAAAAGAAAATGTGATTTTCTCTTAGATCAAGTCTGTTAACACATCGGTGTGTTAAAAGGTATGAATCACACTTAATTAGATTTAGTGTGATCCATTGTAAGTGACTCTGAGCTAAGTCCTCCCTCTGGGTTAAGTCCCAAATAGTAATGCCTAGGTTTTGATAATGTTCAATGAGGACATTATCTATAAGATATTCATTAAATCAATCGTAAGGAAGTTGTATTATTACTCGAATCTCGTGAGACGGATTGTCGAGTTAGACATCATAACTGATGATGACTTAGTCAACTTCTAGGATGAAATCCGGAGTAGTAACTCCGATTTAAAACTTGATGCAGGTCCGTGTGCGTAAATAAATTGAGAATTTAGTTTACGTGCCCAAAGAAAATGTTTCCTCACTTTCTGCAAGTAAATCTTTAAAAGATTGATGCAGAAAAGAAAACAGTGAAGTGCAATCATGTTGGTCGAGAACGGTTTTTCATCCTAATTCCTTTAAAACGGATTAGTTGAAATCGTCTCGCCAGCAGATGTGTACAGATCTACTCGGACCAAGCTCGATGTAAAACGCTCATGTTGACCACGAAAATTGGAGCATTCACTTATAAGTTCGTTTTTCTAAATATGATTTAGACGGACCAACTTGTATGAATTATCCAGAGAGTTTTCAAGGTCAGTGGGAGCGTGTAAATTACATGCGATACATCAAAGAGATGGAACATATATTTTGATTAAGTAATCAAAGAGTTTGATTATTTATCAGAAATGAATATGAACCATTTGAAATGACCAATAACTAATTTGAAATTATTATCGTAAGATACGATGAACTGGATAAGATCCAGGGAAATAAAATATTATGGATTCCGAAAAGACCAAGTGAATTATTTGAATGAGATTCAAATGGTTGGTCTAACATGAACATAGAAACCCCTTAAGTCTATAGTGTAGACGGTTTTAGCAGATCCACTCACGATGGCTCTACCACATGAAGTCGGGAAAACTTATGTGGAAAACGGTATAAGATACCGAGATAAATGAGCCTGAGTGCAAGTGGGAGATGTAGGAGAATAATGCCCTCCAGGCTATTTATCTCCGTGTGAATAGCACACACATCTTTTTCGAAATGACAGTAAGCTGTTTGGTAATAATTTATCTAAGTTATTTTATAATGTAGTAAACATTAGACATTAACTTAGGTAAAGTCCTGAGACTTTATGCAAGGTCAAACAAGTATCGAGATGAGTATCTCGATCATGGAGAAATGTTTGACCGTCTGTAGCATAAGTCTAAAAGGGTTCGTGGTCGTAGATGTTTCGAGACAAGGATATCGAAACATCGGATAGACCATTGTGTCTTAGTCTTCACCGTTAAGCGGTGGTGATGATCTCATGATCGTTCGACTTGGCGAAGACAGAGACGAGACACAGGTGCTCATTTGAGAATGAGTTCACTGAACGATCCACAAGAGTTATCATATGGTTACGTTGACCAATCTGTCAATGATAACTCTTAGTGATGATAGGCAAGTTGGTCTTTTGACTTGAGGTCATTTGACGAACCTGTGCGTGAACGGTGCCACTTAGATCAACTGACCTAGCTTCGAGGCAAGGCCTGTCGAAAGGTCTTTTGATTGGGTGTCACCTGAAACGTACGAGGCGAGTAATGATCAAAAGAGGATTCGTCTCTCCCGGTCAATGGGAGTTAGTGTCGTAGAGTTAGTTCGGTCTTTAGTAAAAACTCTGCGCAGAGTATGTTGGAAGAAGTCCAACATTAATTGACTAAAGATTGATCGAAACTAACCGGAGTCAAGTTATTGGGGTTGACAGTTTGACCGTACCCTAGACTTGATCTACACGACATAGTTAAGACGAAAAGACTATAACTGCGGAATTCATCACGGAAACAGTCAGGTGGTCCCGACAATACTCATGTCAATGAGTTAACCACATAATGATGATTCCTGAAGCAGGGACGGCAACCACTGCTCGTGGTCACTGCCGTATAGGGCTTCGAGCCCAACCTGTTGTAAGGGTCAGGTTGTAGGGTCTCACACAGAGTGTGATTCTTCGTCTAGTAATAGGTAGAAATTAGTTAGGGAGAATATTTTGCATTTTTGATGCAAGGGATGAAATAATTGCATTTGATGCAATATGATAATTTAAGCCTAGATAGGGACTATTTTGCATTTGATGCAAAAGCGATTAAATGTGTATTAAATTGTTTAATACAATATTTAATAATATAAACACAAGAAAAAGTTCACGGGTAAGACGGAAATATTCCGGTCTAGACCCAGGTTCGAACGGCGTCCAAATCGGACACCCGATGCTCAAGTTAGAGCCAAAACAGCCCAAAGGATCAGACCAGGCCAGGCCCTGTAAATGCAAGGCAGAACAGGCTGCCTGGGCTAGCCCAGGCTCAGCCTGGGCTAGCCAGGCACAAGCCTGGGCTAAGCCCAGGCGCGGCCTGGGCAAGCCCAGGCGCGGGCCTGGGCGCGCCCAAGCACCTGGGCGAGCCCAGGCGCGGCCTGGGCTCTGCCCAGGCAAATTTGGCACGCGCTGGATGCGTGGGGCCCACCCATGGGCCCAACCTCTAGGGTTTTGAACCCTAAGTGTGCAGAATCAAATGACGGCTCAGTTTTTGCGAAAAACTAGCCTAGGGCTGATCTTTGGACACTCAATTCGAGGGTCAAACGAACTCCGATTGACGAACGGTTTTTTCCTATGCGTTCACTGTTGAACGCTTGTCGTATTGATAGGTTGTATCAATCTTGAAGCTCAACGGTGAGTGAGTTAAAATTCACGAAAGTTTGCACTTTGTGAAGTGCAAACTAACTTGATTTTAATTAACCCATTATTTAGTCCCACATCGGATTTTGAGAAAAGGGGAGAGTCCGCCGTCTATATAAATAGGGGTCTCCCCCCTTTCTCAAAACTCGTCCCAAGCTCTAGATCTGAGCGGCTCTCGTAAATGTTGGAGCACGCTCGGATCTAAGCTTAAATTAATATTTATCCTCTCCCTATAAATTTCTGCCTTACTCCTGCGGGCTCTGGCAAAGCCGCAAAGGAGTTCGGATTCTGGATCCGAAATCTAGGCGGAGGTTTCACTCGCGTGAAACTTTCTTCGGCGCGTGGTTGGCTCGGCGGCACGGGGATTGATCGCCTCGGGATGCGGAGCGGTTCGAGGAGCGGTTCGGGGAGCGGTTCAAGGAGCGGCTCGGCGTGGGACGGGAGCAGCTCGGAAGACGGCGCGGAACATCTCGCCTGCCCCAGGGCTGAGATTCCGGGTATGTGGTTAAAGTATTTTATTAGCATTAGTTTAATTTAATCGCAGTAGGTTAGATCCTTCTTGGGATGGTCAGATCCATCCCAAGTCGGCATAGATCTTGGCATAGGGTCTTGGACCTTAGGGCTAAGTTAAAAAATTGTTTTTTAACTGCATGTTAATTAGTTAACATAGTTTTTCTTCCGCTGCTATTGTTTTTCTGTCTATGTTCCGTCCGACTTAGGACGGGACTAGAGTTTTTGTGCCCTAAGGGACCGTCAATTCCCTACAGCTCCATATGCTTAATTTTGTTTCAGGGGATTTGAAGTGCATGTTATGTTGAACATGAAAAATGAATGAGCAAGGAAAACTGTTTAATGTTTTATGTAGGCAGGACATATATCTTATTAGAATTTTGTCGACAATTGATAGTTTCCTTTTTGACATATGTTGCTTTTGTGTGAAGTTTGGTTCTGGGACATGATAGGCAAAATTTGCTCTTTGAGTGAACTTACATAGATTTTATCAAAACTTTTATCCCACTACAATGGAAAGTATTGCTCTCAGAGTTACATGTTAATGATCATATGAAAAATCTACATGTCTTATGTTATATCATGCCTTCGACTGTGATTGATGCCCCTATGCATAGGACTTTGCAGAATTAAAGAAATTTAATATGTTGTTAATTAACATCTAGAACATTGCAGTTCTTTACAATCAATACCAGTTATTGTTTAAAATACCTAATACCACAAAGAAGAGTATATATTTGCTATGTTTATTACTGCATATTGACTGTCTCTGCCACTTAGCTAGCTGTTGGTATGTGTAAATTGTTTTTGCTGCTTGCAGCTTATCCTCAATCTCATTATATTGGTGCCTTCATTTGGTTTCATTGCTGAATCTGAGATCACAGACCCATGCATTTGCTTTATTTGTTGTGTTGGGTTCTAAATGCAGTCTCATGGCAGCATGCATAAGGGGAGTTGGCATTGAAATGAAAGAACCATTGTGAGACAAAAACCATATGTATCAGTTTATGTGATGCATTGTTGTTTTTCATGTTCCATTCTTACTTTTTGAATACTTTCTGGGAGTCAGATTAAGACATATATCATGGATGTTTTTGGATTAATTTGTCTGGAGCATTTTATGATAACAGACATGCTTTGTTTTTCTGGATTTCATGCTATCAGTTCCCAGAAATTATAACTTCCCAGAATTTCTCCTATCAGTTCCCAGTATTATTGCTTTTGTGCTATCAGTTCCCAGTATTTCTGGACTTTGAGTCAAACTGGGTGATTACATGTTGCTCTTGCCGTATTACATGTTGCTCTTGTCGTATTACATGTTCCCAGTATTATCAGTTCTCAGTATTACATGTTGCTCTTTGAGTAATACATGTTCCCAGTATTACATGTTACCAGTATTATCAGTTCCCAGTATTACATGTTGCTCTTGCTCTTTGTTGCTCTTTGAGTAATATCAGTTCCCAGTATTACATGTTGCTCTTGCCGTGGCCTTATTAGTTTAGTTCCATCTGGCTTGAGGGTTCCTATTCCCCAAGTTGCATGATTTTGTAACATAGGACAGTCCAACTATTCACTGCAACTCTTCCTTTGGATTTTGGTTGATTAGTCTAATGCTGGATTTTGGATTTTTGATACATGCTGAATTGGGTGCTTACTGAATTGGATCTTTGGTTAATATATCAGTTGACAGATTGGGTGATTACTCTCATGTTGCTTACTGAATTTGGTGCTTACTGCAAATTACCATTCTGATATCAGTTCCCAGATTTACTGACTATGTGCTAGCAGTTCCCAGAATTTCTGAACTTTGAGTCAAATTTTTCCGGACTTTGTTACATGTTGGATATAGCCCTATGATGAATACATAGGGCCTATGATGAATAAATGTTCCCAGAATTTCCCTTTTTTGAAAAATCCGATGACCTCTGCAAATTGTTTTTTCCTTGGAATTTTACTGTATATGGTTTTCTTCATATAGCCCAATGATGAACAAAAGTAATAGTGTACATGGTGACTTTATATTCCCAAGTACGTGGAAGGTTGGCTTGAGGGTTCCTATTCCCCAAGTTGCATGATTTCCTAATATAGGACATTCCAACTTTTTACTGCAACTCTTACTTTGAAACCTATTGCATTTGGAATTCCATTCCATTCTAGGCCACTGTGATTCTGTGATACCTATTGCAGTTGATTCTCTCATTTGTTACTACTTGCATTATGGGATGCATTCTATCATTTTGATACTAGGAATTCTTGCATTCTGCAAACACATTATGACTTCTTGCATTTTTTCCTGTCATTCATTCTTTACTCTGTAAGTCTTAGCTCTGTCATTATGGATTTGCTTACTTTTTATCTGAATTGTGTGACTTGTGTTCCTTTGCGACTCAATTTTATATCATGTTAACTTGGGTAGAAAATGAGGGAGCAACTGCCAGCAACCATGTTTGGAAAATACTAAATCATCTTTTTCTGAGGGCTATTTATTGACTATTATGTTGTGTTTATTTTATGTAAGGGTTTTTGTGTTTTCTATGCTACGGTATTTGCTTTTTTTGTGACTGCTGATTTTTGCAAGCTGATGTCACCATACATGTTATGATATCTCTACGTAGGTACGCCTTTTAAACCAAGTTTTCTCCATATACATATCTTGTCTTCGAAAATTATTATTCGTTAATTGTGTTTATTTGTTTGCTTGTCTAGGTACATATGAGTTTCGGATCGACCTGTTCTATTCTTTCCCGACCACGGGTTGCGCCACATGATGAGTTGGATTCAGATGATGCTGACTGCAGGCGTCGCCACTGTGGTCTGCTTGTGCCCAGTCGGACTTCATAGACAAGGAGCAACCCAGAGAGACGATTCTGGAGTTGTACTTCTTCAGTGAACAGATGCAAGTTCTTCGACTGGAAGGACCCGCCTCACAGTGAGTGGTCCACATATGTTATCCATCATTTAATGGATGCTACTGAAAGAGGGCCTAGAGCAGAAAGATCTTCGAGCTCGCTTTTTGAGAGGAGGTTGGTGGAGATAGTTGGGCGGTTGGAGACGGGGATAGGCCATTTTGAGAGAAACAAGGATAAACTGGATTCCATCTAATCCGTTCTCATATCAATTAAGTTTGTTTTATGGTCTCTCTGTGTGGTACTTGTTATTATGTTACTCATGTTGTACACCAAGTTCGATTGATGTGGGTTGGAAACTTTTGGACAATTACTACGGTTTTTTTAATGGCGTTGTATTTTGGATATCTACAATGTATTTATTTCATTTTGTATACTTTTATCTCTATCTGCTCTATGTTGCATGCATGTCTTGCTTCCAATTTCTATATATCAGTGGCATGCCGGTATATCAGTTTCAATTTTGTTATATAAACTTTTACTTTTTGTATATCATTTGTATTTCTGTCGGGTCGTTGGTGTTTTCAGTTTTTATGATGTAGCTGCATTGGGGGGTTGGAATTTTGTACACTTGATACTGATTTTGTATATCTGATTCCGGTCTGTCGTGCCTTTATTGCTTCCCCACTTTGGTTTTTATGATGGAGATGATTGTGGGGGATTTGCGACCATCGTAACTGATTTTGTTTTTTTTATTGTTTTACATGTCTTGCTTGTGATGCGTGTAGTCTATGGTTTTCATGATGGACCTGAATTGGGGGGATTTGGGTCCATGGGGCTTCGGCATTTGTATATCCGTTTCATGCCGGTGTTGGGCAAGGGATGATTGCTGTATTGGGTTTTTTCATTGGAACTGCAAATGTTAAAAAATAACCCAAAATGACCTCATTTTATTTGGGAGGGTAACCTTACCTAGGTTCACCACACCCCACAATCCAACTTTCCACCTCCAACTTTCTTCAACCAAAAGAACACACTACACAAAGTGGGACCCACCTCAACTTTCCAACTCCACAATCCAACCCCACTTTCCAACAAAAGAACACACTACATACCAATTTCTCTCTCATCAGATTCCACACTTTCTCAACTTTCCCAATTATACTTTCTTACAAAAGAACAGGCCCTAAGTAAGTTTACTATCCTTTGTCATGTCCACTTCCATTCCGTACTATCTCCCTTATATCCCATTATCTTTTCTTGATCTTCTTATAATCATACTTGCCATCATTCCTACTTGCTAATTATAGACTATATATATGATGTTTAATAGTTGCTCATTAATATTTATTCGTAAAACAACTTGCAGTTTTATTATAGACACTTAACATAATTAAGACGATAGAGTGAATCCCTTTAGGCTTAAAAACATGTGGAATTGTCATGTTTCTAATTTTTGTCTCACCTTTAAGATTCGCTCCCTTAAATTCATGACTGCATCCTAAACCCTTGGAGATCTCTTCGCTTTGAAATTCCGCCCTCGAACCTTGAAGAATTTTTTAGCTTAACCCTCCAATCTTTTCTTTTGTTGTGCAACCAACACTGAGACGCGAGAGGTATTAAAAGGGCTACTTGAGATTCATCATCAACATACTTATAAGTTAAGTTTGATTATGTTCTGTTGTTAGCATATTCCATTCGTATATACTACAGGCATTTTGTAGTATGATTCGGATTTGGACATGATTTTTAGTTCTAGTGAAATATGATATGTTTTACATGTGCATGTTTCTAAAGAAAGCATTTTATGTTTAAACCTTAGTGGCAATATGGTGATTTGATCCTTTGTGGCAATGCAATTTATATATGTCTTTCACTACAATGTGTTGACTTAGCCTTCTGTATCCAATAACATGAATTGCTAACTTAAAGTAACATCTTAATTTAATCTTCAGTGATGTGCCACCAAAAATGCAGTCCAAGAAGAGGCCAGACCTAGTTCGGGCCATATCACATGTTCCAAGTCCAAAAGGCTTGTTGCAACTCGCCTCGGGCCCATTATCATACTTAAGTGCATGGTCTTAGGTGGTCAAACACCTGGTCAAGCGGAGTAGGTAGCTCATTAATTACCCACCTGTATTTTCGATGAATTTCTTTCAAATACGGAGTTAATGACTAACGACTCTTTATGGTAGGTTTACATGCTAAGAGACTCTTTTTGAAAGTATTGCATGCCAAAATACTGTTTTTGGAAGGTTTGGATGCCAAGAGACTCTTTCGGAAAGGCATGCATGCCAAGTTATTTGCTTTTCTTTTTCTATTTTTGACATATGATCAACCAATTAAAGAGCCGACTTTTTAGCCAGATTTTTAGCAAGATCTTTGCATTAATTTTACGAACTTCATTGTAATATCTAGCTTAATAATAGGCACCTTGTTGAATATTAAGTCAACCCTGTTGTAAACTTTGCGGCTACGGAACCCCGTAGCCCTGTATTTATAGTAATAGGGTTACATAATGGGTGGATACCCAATACACAGATGGGTCTCCAAAAGCCCGTTTATAACACTTCCCCTTATCCATCCATTGTTGTAAGCCGTAATGAGCACTTCAGGGTTCATAGAGCTTATCTGACCATGGGTGTATGGATACTTCTGGATCCTAAGTTAAGAGTTCTTGCCTCATTAAAACCTTTGCCATGGAAAACCCAGTGGGAAAAACCATCGGCTGAGGGAAAAGAGTACAAGTCTCTATAACTTTCCCTGATCGATGGATATCATCAGAAGTGGATACTTCTGGATCCTAAGTTAGGGGTAACTGCCTCGTTAAAACCTTAAGCTATGGAAAACCCAGTGGGAAAAACCAATAGCCAAGGAAAAAGAGTACAGTTTTCCATAACTTCCTCCGATTAGTAGAAGTATTTAGGGGGTGGATACTTCTGGATCCAGAGTCAATGAGGTTGCCTCGTTAAAACCTTTAGCTATGGAAAACCTAGTTGGAAAAACCAACAGCCAAGGGTAAAGAGTACAATGCTACATTTGACTCCCCCTGATCTGTACAAGCTGCAGGCTTGTAGATCTCCTAGACAACTATACATCAATCTCTTACATTGTTCCGATAATAAGTACAAAGTACAAGGCATCGCTCATCTATACAAGACATCGCTCATCTATACAAGTATCGCTCATCTATGATAGCTACTGAATCTGAGGGAGCTCTTCTGAAGAGGAGTGGTCTGCAGACTCGGTAGGTAGCACCACGTCTCTGACCCAGTCGTCACTGTGTCTGCGAGGTACTGCAGGACCTGGCTGTGCAAACTTATGATTTGCTTCTTGGATCGATGAGCCTCTCGGGATGGTGGAATTGATGTTGCCTTGGAAGTATGCTTTGCTGGTCTCCATGAGTTGGTCGTTCCTTTGTTGTAGTCATCGCGATGATCTGTAACATGTATCTGTAAATACATTTAACATGTTGGATGATCCTTGACCCTTGGAGGTAGCGCAGAAGCTACATATCTCTGGTCCAGTGGTGCGCTGCAGGCGCTGCACTGTATCTGGTTAAAGAGTTTACTGCCAATGCTTTCTAGAGTCGTGTGCAGTTAACAAGATAAAGGAGTGTACAAAAGACACTTGAGTAAGGCCCTTCAGGACCTAGGATATCCTTCCCCTCTTCCAGCAAACGGAAGGGATCTTAATGTGCATCCATACAACCAGTAGGTGTATTAGTGGATTACGATTATCTATGTTTCTTCATCAACTGGATGATAATTTCATCTTCAGGATGATAATTCATCTGCTGGATGGTTATTCATCTGTTGTATGGTTATTCATCTTCTGGATGATGGTTTCATCTTCGGGATGATAGTTTCATCTTCAGGATGATGGTTTCATCTTCAGGGTGATAATCCATCTTCAGGATGATGGTTTCATCTTCAGGATGATAGTTCATCTTCAGGATGAAAATTCACATTCAGGATGATAGTTTCATCTTCAGGATGGTAATTCGTAAGGGTATGTTGTTACATCATCCATAGCAACATATCCTAAAATTTTCTTTGCCAATCACATGGTTTTCGCATCCATGACCAGGGAGCCTGATGCATCAGTTTAAATAATTTTTTAAGTGATGTAAGCTCATCTTACATGGTTACTTCCTGATTTCTGCGAAATAAACCTCAATGCTATAGCGTTTTGCTTATAGCATACGATTTTATTTATTTATACAATACTCGGTAACCCACAGGTTTGATATATTTTGATATCAGGACTTCAGGTCCAAACACTTCATATTTCATAAGTGAGTCCAGCTCAACTTATTATTGTCTCGTTCCACATAATCTGGCCAAATCTCTGTGTTTGCTTCAGGAAACGGAGATTTGGAACGATATCTATGGCAAAATGAAATGTGAGTAATTGACGACGAGTGTGTTTTTTCCAAATACCTCTCCATGTACGTACATTATTCAATTTATTCCAGATTCATCTCTTCTGGAGGTTCTGGAAAGGGAGAGGAAATGGTGATAAGCTCACTTTCCTGTGGTGGTATTGTTTTAGGGTCTCCAGGAGTTATTTGGGGCCTCGTGGTATGTCCTCTCATCCATTGAGGATATACACTTCTGCTACTGGTGGATTGCATCCATTATATTTGGTATGTCAATTCTAGCTGGATTTTTAGTAGCATGGATGTGTGAATTTGATAATATTTATATTGTCAGTAGCTATATCTGATAACTGTTTAATAGTTTCATGAGTGTGGATCTTCAGGATCTCATCACAATTCATGATAATCAGATCATAGGTATTAATGTTTTAAATGGTCAAATTGAGCTTCAGGCTCATAGATGATTATAGTATTTTTTTTTGAACCTAATGCTGGGAAATTAAAGTTATGAAGAATCTTCAGGATCTCATCAAGTCTTTAAAAGAGGGCACATCAATGCACGTCTTAAGAAAAGTGATTTTAAATGATTCCCCTGTTCAGAGTGCTCAGAATCTATTTATCTGGAGTAATTACTTCCGATAAATAGTTCTGTGTTTTGATGCTCTATAGTGGCGATATTGTAATGCCCTACCAGCTACTGCACAAGTACTAGAGGGGGGTGAATAGTACTTTAAAATAATAAGGCGTATAATTCCAAATTAAATTGCAAACAACCACCAAATCAATTTGCGGAAGCTTAAATTGAATGACAACAATGAAATTAACAAAGCAAACAAACGATGTTAATGGGTTCGGATCCACCCAAGTCTCCCCGACTTGTTCCCGGTGATCCTACGTCCCAACCACCCGGATCCCCTCCGGATACTTGAGTTAGAAACCCTAACTCAAGATTTCCACTATGAATATCTTGTGAAAAACCTTCACAAGATCAAATCATACATGCAATGGCAAAGTGAATCCCACAACCCGGGATCACAAACTTCTCTCACAACCGAGAGAGCCAATAAGCAATATAAAGAGTTTAAATGAAATAAATACTCTTACCACAAAATCCTATACCTTGAGTTTTTCTTACCCAATAGGTGGAATGAAGGATTTGAGGAAGATGAAGTCACCAAGCCCTAGCACCAAGGAAATGAGCAGCAATGGGTGCCTAGGGAAGAGTTGGAGACTTGGATCAAGCAATAGCTTGAAGAGCTCACCAAGAACAAGCTTCTCTCTAGATCTAGAAATGAGAGAGAATGGGTTTCTTGTGAGGAAGAGAGCTTTAGATTTGAGGGAGAATGGCTATCTCTTTAGAACTCAATGAATCTCTTAATGGCAGCTCTATTGAAGATAGAAATGACCTAGGTTCGTATTTATAGGGTCCCATAAAAACAAGTTAGGTCATTCTCCAACGGATAGAAATCTGTGAGAATTAGTCGGTCAAAGAACAATCACTGACCGACTAGTTCATCAACTAGTCGGTCAGTCAAACAGCATGGACCGACTAAGAGCAGATCTGAGAAGAGATAGAATTTCAGACCTAGAAAACTAGTCGGTCCAAGAAGACTTTCTGACCGACTAGTTTCACAACTAGTCGGTCATCCAATGAACGTAGACCGACTAAGAGGCAAAACAACATAGTCTGAAGGCAAGTTGACTTAGTCGGTCCAAGAACAAAAGTTGACCGACTAGATTGTCAACTAGTCGGTCATCAAACGTTCTTAGACCGACTAACGGTAAACAGTAGCTTAGGAGAATTTTAGAGTGAACAGTAAGTCACAACTAGTCGGTCAAAGAAGCATCACTGACCGACTAGTTCACAAACTAGTCGGTCGGTGAGTCAACGTAGACCGACTAACTGTAAACAGTAAAGTCCAAGAAATTAACTGACAGAAACTAGTCGGTCCAAGAACAGTGGCCGACCGACTAGATCACCATCTAGTCGGTCAGTACTTGTTCTTGTACCAACTAACATGCACAACAAAGTCCGAATCGAAGCGCGACGCTTCGAGGAAGTTAGAGTGAACTTGTGCAAGAATCCTAGAGCTACGAAATGAGCGTAATGAAGATAGAAACGTAAGATATACTCAAGGCTTAACATTCTATCAATCGAAACTAAAAGACTATAAATAAAACCTTAATAAACGGTCTTCAATAGCTTCGATTGAATCTTCATATTTTCCAAAGCGTCGCAAGAGCTTCAACGAAGCTTTAGGCATGAATATGAGCTTTTGGAAGTGTTGAGATGTCGCTTTGAATATTCTCGTGAAATTGGCGACGATCTCCAATACTGCGCTCACAAATTGTTAGTTCATGAATTATTTATGTTTGCTCATCATCCAAAACCAAATCCGGGGAGTCCAATATTCAACATTCTCCCCCTTTTTGGTGATGACAAACCAACATAAATAATAATCAAGGATAATAATACAAATGTAAAATACTTACTCCCCCTGCATTGATGATACGTTAATTCCAAAATGAATATAAATGAATTGTATCAAGCAGACGAGTAAGATAAACAGAGTGAATTGATTTTTGAAATATCGGATTTTGAAAAATCCTTATATGTATCTTAACTCCCCCTGAATCTAACATATCAAACTAGATTCTTGGAAATTGAGTTAAATTTTCATTTGCGCTATTTATTATCATTATCTCTCCCCCTTTGGCATTATCCCAAAAATGGGGGGCATATAACGACAACAATTAGGAAATGTAAAATCCAACATCGGGAGTCGTAGACAAAGACAATGGACCAACTTGACACCAAGGGAAAATTGTGGAAATCAAAATAAGGTGTGCCAAATTTTCCATTATCAATAAAAATCAATGATAAGCAAAATCATCAAAAATACCAAATGTTTATTCATTTCTTGAATAAAGAAACATACTCTTCAATATTCAATATTCTTGGTTAATATTCAATTATAGAATTTAAATCTATTTAACCAAGTTTTTATGCGTCGAGCGACGAAGTAACATTTCAAATGAATTCAACGAATATTCAAATTTGCATGAGTACATCCAAAAAATGAATTCAACGAATATTCAACGAATAAAAGACAAAGTGAACGATGATGAACATATATATATATATAGAGACAACATGAGTACATCCAAAAAATATCACATCGAATATATGAGATACATCATATCAAGCGCTACAGATCATCAAAAAGAAATACATCATCATCATCATAAAATCCAACACCGACAACCAGAAAGCACAAAAAAAATACATCAAAGCATCTCTGAACCCCATCCTAACCCAAAACACTCTCACTAGACATATATCATCCAGAATGCAGTGGAGAGTCCTCGGAACAGACGATCACGAGGAGGAGGCAGGATCTGCAGCGTCCGTGGGTCCAGTCGACGGAGTGGACTCAGGATCTGCAGGGAGAAGAGGTGTCTCAACTGATGGAATCGTCGGGGCAGGAGTCGAGATCTCAGCAACAGGCGCAACAGCAGCATGAGTCTCGACAGAAGCAGCAGCAGCAAATACATGAGCAGGCTCGGAAACTGGGTCAGCAGCAGGCTCAGAAGGCTGAAGAACTGCAGCAGATGGCTCTGGAACACCGGAAGAGGTGGCAACTCCAGGAGCCGAAGAGGAAGTACCAGCAGCAGCAGTACCAGCAGAAGTGCCCTCGGGGGCACGAGTCGAAGCACGACAGAGCTCCTCAATGTCCTCCTCAGCCATCTCATCAAACTCCTCATCCTCAGACACGGAAGGAGGAAGCTCAACACCCATCTGACGAGCCATACGGCAGACTACCTCCTCGGTACGAGCCAAGCGGGACTCGTGACGACGAAGTATCCGTAGGACATCATCAAGGGTTGCAACGGGAGTGGCAGAGGCACTGGCAGAGGCAGGGACAGACGCAGAAGGTGTCGTCCTCTGAACGTGACGAAGAGCCGCAAGAGATTTCTTGACGGCCGTCGCATTCAGGGGAGGACCAAGGGGACGCTCATCGTCACGAGGCAACGTGACACGAAAATGACGAAACACGAGGGTCAACATGCATGGGAATGGGATATGAGCTGATTTATTGGACTTTCGAATACACTCGAAAGAGTCAATCTTATCGAGTATAATTCGAGCCCAATTAATCGAGCTCCCCATGAAGATCGCATAGATAAGCTTCAAAAATGGCTGGGAAGGTAAAGATGAGGAGCCGTACTTGGGAAGCAAGCACGACTTCAGAATCAGATTGAGGACCCACGCATTAGGCTTGAAAGATTTAGAAGGCACGCCAATCATGGCAGGAGGGATCTGATGGAAAATCTCTGAAAGCATAGCCTGATCAAGAGAAGAAATATCATCTATCGAAATATCAGACGGAAGAAGGCCAGACGAAGAGATACCCAAAATCTCTCCTAAGATTTCCGCAGTGAGGACTATAGGAGTCCCCAAAACGGTCGTCTCAACAGAGTGGGTCTGATCGTACTGACCCCGGATCCTATTCGCATAGAAAAGCTTCACTAATCTAGGGTTCTTTTGAGCGGAGAGAGAAGAGATTTCGATCGATTAGAATGAAAATCGATCGACTAAACTGAGTTTAAGTCGGTCGATTTCGCAAAAGACCAAACAGCCCCTGGCACAACTAGTCGGTCACAGTTCAAGCACTGACCGACTAGATCACGATCTAGTCGGTCGGTCAATGAGCTTGAACCGACTAGTTGCAAACAGTGGCTGAATCCAAGAGTTACTGACAAGATTTAGTCTGTCTGTGTTCATTTACTGACCGACTAGATCTCAATCTAGTCGGTCGGTCACTGAGCATGAACCGACTAAAGAGTTCAAGATGGAAAGGAAACTCAATAAGCTTGAGTTAGTCGGTGTAAGTTCTTCTACTAACCGACTAGATGAACATCTAGTCGGTTGGTGGTTGAACTGATACCGACTAACAAAGTCCAAAAAATGATAATCAAGTTCTCTCCTCAAAACACTTGGACGATATATCGTAAAACTCTCAATACTCATCTAAACTACCCCATTAAACGTCGAAATCTTAAATAGACATTGAGATACGATTTCGATCATAAATTCAAACAAATCACATAAAATTCTCAAAAATTCTATAAATCTATCATGATTGAAATAACGCGAAATATAGAAGCATGCAAGATAATTGAATGAAATATGAATCCTATATCTCGGATTCACCCATAATCCCCAATTCTCGACGCAACCGCACAAAGGAGTCCTCCTTTAGGGGTTTCGTGAAAATATCGGCGATTTGCTTTTGGGTTTCAACGTACACTAAAATGATGTCCTTTTTAGCAACATGATCATCTAAGAAATGGTGTCGGACATCTATGTGTTTCGATCGGGAATGGTGCACCGGATTCTTTGAAAGACAAATAGCACTTTGGTTATCCACCATGATAGGGCTAGTATCACAATGAATACCAAAATCCTTCAATGTGTGTCTCATCCAAAGAACCTGGGCACAAGCGGCACCGGCGGCAATATATTCCGCCTCGGTGGTTGAAAGTGAAACCGAATTTTGCTTCTTGGAAAACCAAGAGACAAGAGAATTTCCTAGAAAATGGCAAGTGCCACTAGTACTTTTCCTGTCGGATTTGCATCCCGCATAATCAGCGTCACTATATGAGACTAACTCATATGTGCTAGATCTCGGATAAAGTAATCCAAAATCTAATGTGTAACTTAGATAGCGAAAAATACGCTTTACCGCTACTAAGTGAGACTCCTTAGGTTGAGAATGATAACGAGCACATATACATACGGCAAACATAATATCGGGCCTACTTGCGGTAAGATAAAGCAAACTACCTATCATACCTCGATATAGACGAATGTCTACATCCTTACCGCCCGTATCCTTGTCAAGATGCGTAGTCGTGCTCATCGGAGTCTTTTTCCCGGAGGCATTCTCCATTCCAAATTGCTTTAGCAACTCCACCGTGTACTTCGTTTGGTGGATGAAGATTGCATCGTTCATTTGGCGAATTTGGAGACCTAAGAAATATTTGAGTTCGCCCATGTGGCTCATCTCAAATTGTTCCTTCATAACATTAGAAAACTCTTCGCAAAGAGTGAAGTTAGTAGCACCGAAAATGATATCATCAACATAAATTTGTACTAATAATATATCATTATTCGCATGCTTAATAAAAAGTGTTGAATCGGCTTCGCCCATTTTAAAATTCAAATCCAAAAGAAAATTCTTTAGGCGATCATACCAAGCTCGAGGAGCTTGTCTCAAACCATAAAGAGCTTTCTTTAGTTTAAAAACGTGATTTGGAAATTTTTCATTTATGAAGCCCGGAGGTTGAGAAACGTAAACTTCCTCAACTACATCTCCGTTTAAAAATGCACTTTTAACATCCATTTGAAATAGTTTAAAATTCTTATGGCATGCAAAAGACAAAAGTAATCTAATTGATTCTAATCTAGCTACCGGAGCGAAGGATTCTTCGAAATCAATACCTTCCTCTTGTCGATAGCCTTGAGCTACTAACCGAGCTTTGTTCCGGACGACGACTTGGTTTTCGTCGGTTTTGTTCTTGAAAATCCACTTTGTCCCTATGACGGTGTGGTTCTTCGATGGCAATGGAACGAGCTCCCATACCTCATTCCTCTCGAATTGAATGAGCTCCTCCTCCATGGCTAAGATCCAAGCGCTATCTTCGCATGCTTCATTAATATTCTTTGGCTCTATCGATGAGACAAAGGCACAATTTGCGAAGTGGTGAACTTGCGATCTCGTCTTGACACTATCATAGATATTGCCAATGACTTGCTCATGGGGATGGTCACGAACCGAATGAAGCCGTTTGGGAATACCTTGATCACTAGGAACATTCTCAACAACTTCATTAGTTGGGTTAGTCTCAATAGAATCAATAGAATCATTAGACTTAGAATTATCAAACGAATCACATAAAACATCCAAAGAATCATTATCATTTGAAATTCTAGTTGGAACAAATCCTTCATTAAATGAGACATGAAGCGACTCCTCGATCGTTGAGGTTCGTTTGTTGAATATCCGGTATGCTTTGCTACGCGTAGAGTATCCAACAAAGATCCCCTCATCGGATCTTGGATCGAATTTGTCCAAACAACCATATGTGTTCTTAATAAAACATTTCGAACCGAAAACACGAAAATGTTTAACTTGAGGCAACCTACCAAACAACAATTCATAACAAGTTTGTTTAGTGCCGGGCCTCAAAAGTATTCTATTAAACACATAGCAAGCGGTGTGTACCGCTTCCGCCCAAAATTGATGGCCAAGTTGGCTATCATCAAGCATAGTGCGAGCACACTCCACTAGCGTCCTATTCTTTCTCTCAACTACACCATTTTGAGGAGGTGCACGAGGGAAAGAGAAGGTGTGAGTAATACCAACTTCATCACAAAATGTCTCAAAAGACTCATTCTCAAATTCACCTCCATGATCACTACGAATAGTGACAATGGTGGTTCCTAAGAGATTTTGTACTTTCTTAACAAAAATTGTGAAGTTTTCAAAAGCTTCATTTTTATTACACAATGAAAATACCCAAGTAAATCTTGAATAGTCATCTACGATGACAAGTCCATACCTTGCATTTCCTAAGGAAGCTACTCTAGTTGGCCCAAATAAATCTAGATGTAATAGCTCTAGTGGCCGTTTTGTAGAGATGCTTTTCTTAGGTTTAAATGAAGATTTAGGAAGCTTGCCGCGTTGACAACAATCACAAAAACTTTTCTTTTCAAAAACAAGCTTCGGAAAACCTTTAATAGAATTCAATTTTGAAAGCTTATATAGTGTTCCAAAGTTCACATGTCCAAAGCGTCGATGCCATAAGTGTTGTTCACTTGTGTTGGCAACGAGACATTGTTCATATGACTTAGGAAGATCCAAAATATAAATGTCTTTACGACGAGTTCCGGAAAATAATAATTTTTCATTATCCTTTCTTAAAATATGACACAATCCTTTCGCAAAGCTAACTTTGTAACCTTTGTCACAAAGTTGGCTTATTGAAATGAGATTATGATTTAAACCACTAACAAGATAAACATCACTAATTAGGGGTTTAGAAGGGTTACCGACTTTACCAACACCTATGATGGTTCCGCTCTCGTTGCCTCCAAATACGACGCGGTTTCCATTCACAATGGGAACCACTCCGGAGAGCAATCGAGCGTCACCCGTCATGTGTTTGGAGCACCCGCTATCGAGTATCCAATTCCCTTTGGAGCTAAATTTAAATTTGTTGCTCCTTTTCTTTTTCTTTTCCTTGAGTACCTAAAGATAGATAAGTTTCATATCATGGTACCCAAGGTCATTGGGTCCAAGGAATTAGACCTTTGGAAGCCAAGTCCAAGTGGACTTAGACTTCCCCACATAATTCTTACTATGCACAACATCCGAAAAATAAGCATTCATATATATTTGTTTTTCGTCCATGCTTGTGTCCTTTGGGCTCCAAATAGTGAAAACTTTGGGAGCCATCATCCTATTGGGTGCATGCATGCGACGTTGATTTCTACGTGATGCATGTTGTGGATAGGCAAACGGGACATGATGGAATGGTGCACGACGAGAATTATTCATATGATGAGGTGGGTGTACATATGCATGTGTGGGAACACGTGCGTGAGGGTGTCTCACTTGGTGTGCACGTGCCCGGGAATGTGTTGCATAAAAATCATCATAAGTGTGAGACGGTGGAGTAGGACGTGTGTTCCTACGTGGCATGGAATTGGTGTACATAAAAGCATGCCCCTTCTTTGGAGGTCCACCCAATGTGGGTTTCTTTCCGAAAGAGGGTGTGGACGAGGTGAAAGCACCATTGGTAGATGAACTACCAATAGAGTGTTTGCTCCCACTCGTTGAGGCTTCGGAAGTTGGCCTAACAAAAGTAGTGACCGACTTGGAAGAATTTCCCATCATATACCCCAAGCCAATGTGGTGTTTGGCCGGAAGTAAATCTTTTAGGATATTATCCAAATGGCCTTTACCCTTGTTGAATTCGTTGATTCGGCCCAATGTGTTCTCATATTTCTCTTTGAGAGAACGCAAGGAAGTATCCAAAGTGGATATTTGCGAAGTGAGCACATAAACACGAGATTTAAGATTCTCGTTCTCAATACTCAAAGTCGAGTTTTGAGAAGTTAAATCCGCTATCTCATGTTCTTCCGCATCCTCAATGCTAACATGTTCAAGTTTAGATTTGAGATTTACAATCTCATTTCTTAACTCTTCAACAACGGTGTCGTTGTTGGTGATGATAGTCTTAGGCGATGTTTGAATGCTAGCTAGGTCATCTTTTACCTTAGTATATCTATTTACTAACTTAGTATATTTTGACCAAAGTTGAGTGTTAGAATCCCTAAGATCATCCATCGTTACCTCATCGCTTTATTCATCACTATCATCGGAAGAGGAGGATCCTTGATCGTGCTCCTCTCTTGCCATGAAACACATGTGTGCTTGCTCCACGTGCTCATCGTCCGACTCTCCGCTTGAGGAATCCTCGGAGTCGGTGAAGGTAGCTCCGACAAGTCCCTTCTTGTTTCCTTTCGTGTACTTCTTGGACTTGTCATACTTTGGCGCCTTCCACTTCTCCTTTTGCTTGTTTTGAGGACAATCCGCTTTGATGTGTCCTGGCTTATTGCATTTAAAGCACAAAGGTGGAGAGGCGTTAGTAGATGTAAACTTAGATTTTTGTTTGAAGTTACCCTTTCGGAAGAAGCGATTGAACTTCTTTGCCATGAGTGCAATGGATTCCATGTCCATTTCTTCTTCCGAGTTCTCATCATCGGTAGAGGTGGATGAAGCCGCCTTGAATGCAATCGCCTTTTTCTTAGGCGCATCTAGGTTCAAATATGACTTCATCTTTTCTTGTAGCTTCACCTTGCTATCTTTGCGTACCTCATATGACATCAAAGTACCCATTAGTTGAACTACGGTATATTTGTCCATGTCATTACCTTCCTCGATGGCGAAGGTACGTTTTTCCCAAGAAGAGGGAAGTCCTTCAATAAGCTTTAAGCACTTCTCCTTTTGAGTGTAGATCTTGCCGAGGGCCTCTAACTCGTTTATTATGTCAACGAAACGAGCGTAATATTCTTTCATCTTCTCGCCCTGTTGCATATGAAACATTTCGTAATCTTTGGTTACGACTACGAGTTTAGAGTCTCTTACCCTACTCGTCCCTTCATGTAGAATGAGGAGGGAGTTCCAAATTTGATATGCACTCTTACATGTGCATATCTTATTGAAATCCTCGGGCTCCAATGCACATTGCAAGGCGTTCATTGCCTTGGCATTGCTTACCTCCGCGGCGACCTCCGCGGTAGTCCATTTCTCAAAATCTTCTTCTTCGGGTACAATATACTCCTTCATTGTAGTTCTCCATAAAGATGCACTTCGGAGGAAGGTTTCCATCCGACACTTCCAGTACCCGTAGTTGGTACCGTTGAAGAATGGAGGCCTCGTAGAGGAATGTCCTTCCATCACGGAAGATGCTCCTTCACGGTTCCTGAAGGTGTCATAGTTGGAAGGTGGACGCACGGTCTTGTTGTCGTTGGCAGACATAGCTGAGAATCTGGCTCTGATACCAAATGTAATGCCCTACCAGCTACTGCACAAGTACTAGAGGGGGGGTGAATAGTACTTTAAAATAATAAGGCGTATAATTCCAAATTAAATTGCAAACAACCACCAAATCAATTTGCGGAAGCTTAAATTGAATGACAACAATGAAATTAACAAAGCAAACAAACGATGTTAATGGGTTCGGATCCACCCAAGTCTCCCCGACTTGTTCCCGGTGATCCTACGTCCCAACCACCCGGATCCCCTCCGGATACTTGAGTTAGAAACCCTAACTCAAGATTTCCACTATGAATATCTTGTGAAAAACCTTCACAAGATCAAATCATACATGCAATGGCAAAGTGAATCCCACAACCCGGGATCACAAACTTCTCTCACAACCGAGAGAGCCAATAAGCAATATAAAGAGTTTAAATGAAATAAATACTCTTACCACAAAATCCTATACCTTGAGTTTTTCTTACCCAATAGGTGGAATGAAGGATTTGAGGAAGATGAAGTCACCAAGCCCTAGCACCAAGGAAATGAGCAGCAATGGGTGCCTAGGGAAGAGTTGGAGACTTGGATCAAGCAATAGCTTGAAGAGCTCACCAAGAACAAGCTTCTCTCTAGATCTAGAAATGAGAGAGAATGGGTTTCTTGTGAGGAAGAGAGCTTTAGATTTGAGGGAGAATGGCTATCTCTTTAGAACTCAATGAATCTCTTAATGGCAGCTCTATTGAAGATAGAAATGACCTAGGTTCGTATTTATAGGGTCCCATAAAAACAAGTTAGGTCATTCTCCAACGGATAGAAATCTGTGAGAATTAGTCGGTCAAAGAACAATCACTGACCGACTAGTTCATCAACTAGTCGGTCAGTCAAACAGCATGGACCGACTAAGAGCAGATCTGAGAAGAGATAGAATTTCAGACCTAGAAAACTAGTCGGTCCAAGAAGACTTTCTGACCGACTAGTTTCACAACTAGTCGGTCATCCAATGAACGTAGACCGACTAAGAGGCAAAACAACATAGTCTGAAGGCAAGTTGACTTAGTCGGTCCAAGAACAAAAGTTGACCGACTAGATTGTCAACTAGTCGGTCATCAAACGTTCTTAGACCGACTAACGGTAAACAGTAGCTTAGGAGAATTTTAGAGTGAACAGTAAGTCACAACTAGTCGGTCAAAGAAGCATCACTGACCGACTAGTTCACAAACTAGTCGGTCGGTGAGTCAACGTAGACCGACTAACTGTAAACAGTAAAGTCCAAGAAATTAACTGACAGAAACTAGTCGGTCCAAGAACAGTGGCCGACCGACTAGATCACCATCTAGTCGGTCAGTACTTGTTCTTGTACCAACTAACATGCACAACAAAGTCCGAATCGAAGCGCGACGCTTCGAGGAAGTTAGAGTGAACTTGTGCAAGAATCCTAGAGCTACGAAATGAGCGTAATGAAGATAGAAACGTAAGATATACTCAAGGCTTAACATTCTATCAATCGAAACTAAAAGACTATAAATAAAACCTTAATAAACGGTCTTCAATAGCTTCGATTGAATCTTCATATTTTCCAAAGCGTCGCAAGAGCTTCAACGAAGCTTTAGGCATGAATATGAGCTTTTGGAAGTGTTGAGATGTCGCTTTGAATATTCTCGTGAAATTGGCGACGATCTCCAATACTGCGCTCACAAATTGTTAGTTCATGAATTATTTATGTTTGCTCATCATCCAAAACCAAATCCGGGGAGTCCAATATTCAACATTCTCCCCCTTTTTGGTGATGACAAACCAACATAAATAATAATCAAGGATAATAATACAAATGTAAAATACTTACTCCCCCTGCATTGATGATACGTTAATTCCAAAATGAATATAAATGAATTGTATCAAGCAGACGAGTAAGATAAACAGAGTGAATTGATTTTTGAAATATCGGATTTTGAAAAATCCTTATATGTATCTTAACTCCCCCTGAATCTAACATATCAAACTAGATTCTTGGAAATTGAGTTAAATTTTCATTTGCGCTATTTATTATCATTATCTCTCCCCCTTTGGCATTATCCCAAAAATGGGGGGCATATAACGACAACAATTAGGAAATGTAAAATCCAACATCGGGAGTCGTAGACAAAGACAATGGACCAACTTGACACCAAGGGAAAATTGTGGAAATCAAAATAAGGTGTGCCAAATTTTCCATTATCAATAAAAATCAATGATAAGCAAAATCATCAAAAATACCAAATGTTTATTCATTTCTTGAATAAAGAAACATACTCTTCAATATTCAATATTCTTGGTTAATATTCAATTAT
The DNA here is from genome assembly GCA_030789695.1 of Scilla litardierei. NCBI lineage: Eukaryota > Viridiplantae > Streptophyta > Magnoliopsida > Asparagales > Asparagaceae > Scilla > Scilla litardierei. Next base: position 42,449,353 of record CM061141.1, read on the forward strand.
AGAATTTAAATCTATTTAACCAAGTTTTTATGCGTCGAGCGACGAAGTAACATTTCAAATGAATTCAACGAATATTCAAATTTGCATGAGTACATCCAAAAAATGAATTCAACGAATATTCAACGAATAAAAGACAAAGTGAACGATGATGAACATATATATATATATAGAGACAACATGAGTACATCCAAAAAATATCACATCGAATATATGAGATACATCATATCAAGCGCTACAGATCATCAAAAAGAAATACATCATCATCATCATAAAATCCAACACCGACAACCAGAAAGCACAAAAAAAATACATCAAAGCATCTCTGAACCCCATCCTAACCCAAAACACTCTCACTAGACATATATCATCCAGAATGCAGTGGAGAGTCCTCGGAACAGACGATCACGAGGAGGAGGCAGGATCTGCAGCGTCCGTGGGTCCAGTCGACGGAGTGGACTCAGGATCTGCAGGGAGAAGAGGTGTCTCAACTGATGGAATCGTCGGGGCAGGAGTCGAGATCTCAGCAACAGGCGCAACAGCAGCATGAGTCTCGACAGAAGCAGCAGCAGCAAATACATGAGCAGGCTCGGAAACTGGGTCAGCAGCAGGCTCAGAAGGCTGAAGAACTGCAGCAGATGGCTCTGGAACACCGGAAGAGGTGGCAACTCCAGGAGCCGAAGAGGAAGTACCAGCAGCAGCAGTACCAGCAGAAGTGCCCTCGGGGGCACGAGTCGAAGCACGACAGAGCTCCTCAATGTCCTCCTCAGCCATCTCATCAAACTCCTCATCCTCAGACACGGAAGGAGGAAGCTCAACACCCATCTGACGAGCCATACGGCAGACTACCTCCTCGGTACGAGCCAAGCGGGACTCGTGACGACGAAGTATCCGTAGGACATCATCAAGGGTTGCAACGGGAGTGGCAGAGGCACTGGCAGAGGCAGGGACAGACGCAGAAGGTGTCGTCCTCTGAACGTGACGAAGAGCCGCAAGAGATTTCTTGACGGCCGTCGCATTCAGGGGAGGACCAAGGGGACGCTCATCGTCACGAGGCAACGTGACACGAAAATGACGAAACACGAGGGTCAACATGCATGGGAATGGGATATGAGCTGATTTATTGGACTTTCGAATACACTCGAAAGAGTCAATCTTATCGAGTATAATTCGAGCCCAATTAATCGAGCTCCCCATGAAGATCGCATAGATAAGCTTCAAAAATGGCTGGGAAGGTAAAGATGAGGAGCCGTACTTGGGAAGCAAGCACGACTTCAGAATCAGATTGAGGACCCACGCATTAGGCTTGAAAGATTTAGAAGGCACGCCAATCATGGCAGGAGGGATCTGATGGAAAATCTCTGAAAGCATAGCCTGATCAAGAGAAGAAATATCATCTATCGAAATATCAGACGGAAGAAGGCCAGACGAAGAGATACCCAAAATCTCTCCTAAGATTTCCGCAGTGAGGACTATAGGAGTCCCCAAAACGGTCGTCTCAACAGAGTGGGTCTGATCGTACTGACCCCGGATCCTATTCGCATAGAAAAGCTTCACTAATCTAGGGTTCTTTTGAGCGGAGAGAGAAGAGATTTCGATCGATTAGAATGAAAATCGATCGACTAAACTGAGTTTAAGTCGGTCGATTTCGCAAAAGACCAAACAGCCCCTGGCACAACTAGTCGGTCACAGTTCAAGCACTGACCGACTAGATCACGATCTAGTCGGTCGGTCAATGAGCTTGAACCGACTAGTTGCAAACAGTGGCTGAATCCAAGAGTTACTGACAAGATTTAGTCTGTCTGTGTTCATTTACTGACCGACTAGATCTCAATCTAGTCGGTCGGTCACTGAGCATGAACCGACTAAAGAGTTCAAGATGGAAAGGAAACTCAATAAGCTTGAGTTAGTCGGTGTAAGTTCTTCTACTAACCGACTAGATGAACATCTAGTCGGTTGGTGGTTGAACTGATACCGACTAACAAAGTCCAAAAAATGATAATCAAGTTCTCTCCTCAAAACACTTGGACGATATATCGTAAAACTCTCAATACTCATCTAAACTACCCCATTAAACGTCGAAATCTTAAATAGACATTGAGATACGATTTCGATCATAAATTCAAACAAATCACATAAAATTCTCAAAAATTCTATAAATCTATCATGATTGAAATAACGCGAAATATAGAAGCATGCAAGATAATTGAATGAAATATGAATCCTATATCTCGGATTCACCCATAATCCCCAATTCTCGACGCAACCGCACAAAGGAGTCCTCCTTTAGGGGTTTCGTGAAAATATCGGCGATTTGCTTTTGGGTTTCAACGTACACTAAAATGATGTCCTTTTTAGCAACATGATCATCTAAGAAATGGTGTCGGACATCTATGTGTTTCGATCGGGAATGGTGCACCGGATTCTTTGAAAGACAAATAGCACTTTGGTTATCCACCATGATAGGGCTAGTATCACAATGAATACCAAAATCCTTCAATGTGTGTCTCATCCAAAGAACCTGGGCACAAGCGGCACCGGCGGCAATATATTCCGCCTCGGTGGTTGAAAGTGAAACCGAATTTTGCTTCTTGGAAAACCAAGAGACAAGAGAATTTCCTAGAAAATGGCAAGTGCCACTAGTACTTTTCCTGTCGGATTTGCATCCCGCATAATCAGCGTCACTATATGAGACTAACTCATATGTGCTAGATCTCGGATAAAGTAATCCAAAATCTAATGTGTAACTTAGATAGCGAAAAATACGCTTTACCGCTACTAAGTGAGACTCCTTAGGTTGAGAATGATAACGAGCACATATACATACGGCAAACATAATATCGGGCCTACTTGCGGTAAGATAAAGCAAACTACCTATCATACCTCGATATAGACGAATGTCTACATCCTTACCGCCCGTATCCTTGTCAAGATGCGTAGTCGTGCTCATCGGAGTCTTTTTCCCGGAGGCATTCTCCATTCCAAATTGCTTTAGCAACTCCACCGTGTACTTCGTTTGGTGGATGAAGATTGCATCGTTCATTTGGCGAATTTGGAGACCTAAGAAATATTTGAGTTCGCCCATGTGGCTCATCTCAAATTGTTCCTTCATAACATTAGAAAACTCTTCGCAAAGAGTGAAGTTAGTAGCACCGAAAATGATATCATCAACATAAATTTGTACTAATAATATATCATTATTCGCATGCTTAATAAAAAGTGTTGAATCGGCTTCGCCCATTTTAAAATTCAAATCCAAAAGAAAATTCTTTAGGCGATCATACCAAGCTCGAGGAGCTTGTCTCAAACCATAAAGAGCTTTCTTTAGTTTAAAAACGTGATTTGGAAATTTTTCATTTATGAAGCCCGGAGGTTGAGAAACGTAAACTTCCTCAACTACATCTCCGTTTAAAAATGCACTTTTAACATCCATTTGAAATAGTTTAAAATTCTTATGGCATGCAAAAGACAAAAGTAATCTAATTGATTCTAATCTAGCTACCGGAGCGAAGGATTCTTCGAAATCAATACCTTCCTCTTGTCGATAGCCTTGAGCTACTAACCGAGCTTTGTTCCGGACGACGACTTGGTTTTCGTCGGTTTTGTTCTTGAAAATCCACTTTGTCCCTATGACGGTGTGGTTCTTCGATGGCAATGGAACGAGCTCCCATACCTCATTCCTCTCGAATTGAATGAGCTCCTCCTCCATGGCTAAGATCCAAGCGCTATCTTCGCATGCTTCATTAATATTCTTTGGCTCTATCGATGAGACAAAGGCACAATTTGCGAAGTGGTGAACTTGCGATCTCGTCTTGACACTATCATAGATATTGCCAATGACTTGCTCATGGGGATGGTCACGAACCGAATGAAGCCGTTTGGGAATACCTTGATCACTAGGAACATTCTCAACAACTTCATTAGTTGGGTTAGTCTCAATAGAATCAATAGAATCATTAGACTTAGAATTATCAAACGAATCACATAAAACATCCAAAGAATCATTATCATTTGAAATTCTAGTTGGAACAAATCCTTCATTAAATGAGACATGAAGCGACTCCTCGATCGTTGAGGTTCGTTTGTTGAATATCCGGTATGCTTTGCTACGCGTAGAGTATCCAACAAAGATCCCCTCATCGGATCTTGGATCGAATTTGTCCAAACAACCATATGTGTTCTTAATAAAACATTTCGAACCGAAAACACGAAAATGTTTAACTTGAGGCAACCTACCAAACAACAATTCATAACAAGTTTGTTTAGTGCCGGGCCTCAAAAGTATTCTATTAAACACATAGCAAGCGGTGTGTACCGCTTCCGCCCAAAATTGATGGCCAAGTTGGCTATCATCAAGCATAGTGCGAGCACACTCCACTAGCGTCCTATTCTTTCTCTCAACTACACCATTTTGAGGAGGTGCACGAGGGAAAGAGAAGGTGTGAGTAATACCAACTTCATCACAAAATGTCTCAAAAGACTCATTCTCAAATTCACCTCCATGATCACTACGAATAGTGACAATGGTGGTTCCTAAGAGATTTTGTACTTTCTTAACAAAAATTGTGAAGTTTTCAAAAGCTTCATTTTTATTACACAATGAAAATACCCAAGTAAATCTTGAATAGTCATCTACGATGACAAGTCCATACCTTGCATTTCCTAAGGAAGCTACTCTAGTTGGCCCAAATAAATCTAGATGTAATAGCTCTAGTGGCCGTTTTGTAGAGATGCTTTTCTTAGGTTTAAATGAAGATTTAGGAAGCTTGCCGCGTTGACAACAATCACAAAAACTTTTCTTTTCAAAAACAAGCTTCGGAAAACCTTTAATAGAATTCAATTTTGAAAGCTTATATAGTGTTCCAAAGTTCACATGTCCAAAGCGTCGATGCCATAAGTGTTGTTCACTTGTGTTGGCAACGAGACATTGTTCATATGACTTAGGAAGATCCAAAATATAAATGTCTTTACGACGAGTTCCGGAAAATAATAATTTTTCATTATCCTTTCTTAAAATATGACACAATCCTTTCGCAAAGCTAACTTTGTAACCTTTGTCACAAAGTTGGCTTATTGAAATGAGATTATGATTTAAACCACTAACAAGATAAACATCACTAATTAGGGGTTTAGAAGGGTTACCGACTTTACCAACACCTATGATGGTTCCGCTCTCGTTGCCTCCAAATACGACGCGGTTTCCATTCACAATGGGAACCACTCCGGAGAGCAATCGAGCGTCACCCGTCATGTGTTTGGAGCACCCGCTATCGAGTATCCAATTCCCTTTGGAGCTAAATTTAAATTTGTTGCTCCTTTTCTTTTTCTTTTCCTTGAGTACCTAAAGATAGATAAGTTTCATATCATGGTACCCAAGGTCATTGGGTCCAAGGAATTAGACCTTTGGAAGCCAAGTCCAAGTGGACTTAGACTTCCCCACATAATTCTTACTATGCACAACATCCGAAAAATAAGCATTCATATATATTTGTTTTTCGTCCATGCTTGTGTCCTTTGGGCTCCAAATAGTGAAAACTTTGGGAGCCATCATCCTATTGGGTGCATGCATGCGACGTTGATTTCTACGTGATGCATGTTGTGGATAGGCAAACGGGACATGATGGAATGGTGCACGACGAGAATTATTCATATGATGAGGTGGGTGTACATATGCATGTGTGGGAACACGTGCGTGAGGGTGTCTCACTTGGTGTGCACGTGCCCGGGAATGTGTTGCATAAAAATCATCATAAGTGTGAGACGGTGGAGTAGGACGTGTGTTCCTACGTGGCATGGAATTGGTGTACATAAAAGCATGCCCCTTCTTTGGAGGTCCACCCAATGTGGGTTTCTTTCCGAAAGAGGGTGTGGACGAGGTGAAAGCACCATTGGTAGATGAACTACCAATAGAGTGTTTGCTCCCACTCGTTGAGGCTTCGGAAGTTGGCCTAACAAAAGTAGTGACCGACTTGGAAGAATTTCCCATCATATACCCCAAGCCAATGTGGTGTTTGGCCGGAAGTAAATCTTTTAGGATATTATCCAAATGGCCTTTACCCTTGTTGAATTCGTTGATTCGGCCCAATGTGTTCTCATATTTCTCTTTGAGAGAACGCAAGGAAGTATCCAAAGTGGATATTTGCGAAGTGAGCACATAAACACGAGATTTAAGATTCTCGTTCTCAATACTCAAAGTCGAGTTTTGAGAAGTTAAATCCGCTATCTCATGTTCTTCCGCATCCTCAATGCTAACATGTTCAAGTTTAGATTTGAGATTTACAATCTCATTTCTTAACTCTTCAACAACGGTGTCGTTGTTGGTGATGATAGTCTTAGGCGATGTTTGAATGCTAGCTAGGTCATCTTTTACCTTAGTATATCTATTTACTAACTTAGTATATTTTGACCAAAGTTGAGTGTTAGAATCCCTAAGATCATCCATCGTTACCTCATCGCTTTATTCATCACTATCATCGGAAGAGGAGGATCCTTGATCGTGCTCCTCTCTTGCCATGAAACACATGTGTGCTTGCTCCACGTGCTCATCGTCCGACTCTCCGCTTGAGGAATCCTCGGAGTCGGTGAAGGTAGCTCCGACAAGTCCCTTCTTGTTTCCTTTCGTGTACTTCTTGGACTTGTCATACTTTGGCGCCTTCCACTTCTCCTTTTGCTTGTTTTGAGGACAATCCGCTTTGATGTGTCCTGGCTTATTGCATTTAAAGCACAAAGGTGGAGAGGCGTTAGTAGATGTAAACTTAGATTTTTGTTTGAAGTTACCCTTTCGGAAGAAGCGATTGAACTTCTTTGCCATGAGTGCAATGGATTCCATGTCCATTTCTTCTTCCGAGTTCTCATCATCGGTAGAGGTGGATGAAGCCGCCTTGAATGCAATCGCCTTTTTCTTAGGCGCATCTAGGTTCAAATATGACTTCATCTTTTCTTGTAGCTTCACCTTGCTATCTTTGCGTACCTCATATGACATCAAAGTACCCATTAGTTGAACTACGGTATATTTGTCCATGTCATTACCTTCCTCGATGGCGAAGGTACGTTTTTCCCAAGAAGAGGGAAGTCCTTCAATAAGCTTTAAGCACTTCTCCTTTTGAGTGTAGATCTTGCCGAGGGCCTCTAACTCGTTTATTATGTCAACGAAACGAGCGTAATATTCTTTCATCTTCTCGCCCTGTTGCATATGAAACATTTCGTAATCTTTGGTTACGACTACGAGTTTAGAGTCTCTTACCCTACTCGTCCCTTCATGTAGAATGAGGAGGGAGTTCCAAATTTGATATGCACTCTTACATGTGCATATCTTATTGAAATCCTCGGGCTCCAATGCACATTGCAAGGCGTTCATTGCCTTGGCATTGCTTACCTCCGCGGCGACCTCCGCGGTAGTCCATTTCTCAAAATCTTCTTCTTCGGGTACAATATACTCCTTCATTGTAGTTCTCCATAAAGATGCACTTCGGAGGAAGGTTTCCATCCGACACTTCCAGTACCCGTAGTTGGTACCGTTGAAGAATGGAGGCCTCGTAGAGGAATGTCCTTCCATCACGGAAGATGCTCCTTCACGGTTCCTGAAGGTGTCATAGTTGGAAGGTGGACGCACGGTCTTGTTGTCGTTGGCAGACATAGCTGAGAATCTGGCTCTGATACCAAATGTAATGCCCTACCAGCTACTGCACAAGTACTAGAGGGGGGGTGAATAGTACTTTAAAATAATAAGGCGTATAATTCCAAATTAAATTGCAAACAACCACCAAATCAATTTGCGGAAGCTTAAATTGAATGACAACAATGAAATTAACAAAGCAAACAAACGATGTTAATGGGTTCGGATCCACCCAAGTCTCCCCGACTTGTTCCCGGTGATCCTACGTCCCAACCACCCGGATCCCCTCCGGATACTTGAGTTAGAAACCCTAACTCAAGATTTCCACTATGAATATCTTGTGAAAAACCTTCACAAGATCAAATCATACATGCAATGGCAAAGTGAATCCCACAACCCGGGATCACAAACTTCTCTCACAACCGAGAGAGCCAATAAGCAATATAAAGAGTTTAAATGAAATAAATACTCTTACCACAAAATCCTATACCTTGAGTTTTTCTTACCCAATAGGTGGAATGAAGGATTTGAGGAAGATGAAGTCACCAAGCCCTAGCACCAAGGAAATGAGCAGCAATGGGTGCCTAGGGAAGAGTTGGAGACTTGGATCAAGCAATAGCTTGAAGAGCTCACCAAGAACAAGCTTCTCTCTAGATCTAGAAATGAGAGAGAATGGGTTTCTTGTGAGGAAGAGAGCTTTAGATTTGAGGGAGAATGGCTATCTCTTTAGAACTCAATGAATCTCTTAATGGCAGCTCTATTGAAGATAGAAATGACCTAGGTTCGTATTTATAGGGTCCCATAAAAACAAGTTAGGTCATTCTCCAACGGATAGAAATCTGTGAGAATTAGTCGGTCAAAGAACAATCACTGACCGACTAGTTCATCAACTAGTCGGTCAGTCAAACAGCATGGACCGACTAAGAGCAGATCTGAGAAGAGATAGAATTTCAGACCTAGAAAACTAGTCGGTCCAAGAAGACTTTCTGACCGACTAGTTTCACAACTAGTCGGTCATCCAATGAACGTAGACCGACTAAGAGGCAAAACAACATAGTCTGAAGGCAAGTTGACTTAGTCGGTCCAAGAACAAAAGTTGACCGACTAGATTGTCAACTAGTCGGTCATCAAACGTTCTTAGACCGACTAACGGTAAACAGTAGCTTAGGAGAATTTTAGAGTGAACAGTAAGTCACAACTAGTCGGTCAAAGAAGCATCACTGACCGACTAGTTCACAAACTAGTCGGTCGGTGAGTCAACGTAGACCGACTAACTGTAAACAGTAAAGTCCAAGAAATTAACTGACAGAAACTAGTCGGTCCAAGAACAGTGGCCGACCGACTAGATCACCATCTAGTCGGTCAGTACTTGTTCTTGTACCAACTAACATGCACAACAAAGTCCGAATCGAAGCGCGACGCTTCGAGGAAGTTAGAGTGAACTTGTGCAAGAATCCTAGAGCTACGAAATGAGCGTAATGAAGATAGAAACGTAAGATATACTCAAGGCTTAACATTCTATCAATCGAAACTAAAAGACTATAAATAAAACCTTAATAAACGGTCTTCAATAGCTTCGATTGAATCTTCATATTTTCCAAAGCGTCGCAAGAGCTTCAACGAAGCTTTAGGCATGAATATGAGCTTTTGGAAGTGTTGAGATGTCGCTTTGAATATTCTCGTGAAATTGGCGACGATCTCCAATACTGCGCTCACAAATTGTTAGTTCATGAATTATTTATGTTTGCTCATCATCCAAAACCAAATCCGGGGAGTCCAATATTCAACAGATATGGGGATGTATACTCATCATGGCACAATCGATAAGATGTGCTCTAAACGCTTTCCCCGTTAGGGGTTCTCGGAAACTGTTTATATGAGGTGATCAGGCTCATATAAATAGGTTCTAAGGAGGCGTTTTGATGGTTTGCATTGTAATTGCATCTTCCCACATGGTCACCTACAACTAGATTTTTAATGGATAAGTAATCCGTTTAAATCATTTTAATGATTTACATATAACCCATTTCTGGGTATGAACACAAAACTTCAGGGTGTTCAATTTTCTTCCAGTTGTTAAATATGATTTATTCCCAGTGTTATCCAAAAAACCCTCGCAATAAGCTCGACTTCAGCGAAGTGGAGCATAGAACTGGGGATATGAACCCATCAAGGCACGATCTATAAGATGTGCAGGAATGTCTTCCCCGTTTGGGGATCTCGGAATATATTCATCCAGGATGGTTAATTCCGATGAATAAGTTCCACTGTGGCATTTTTGAGGGTGGTATGAGGGTAAGTAAAAGCCCAACCAATATCCCAGTAAGGTAATATGTCCGTTGTGATTAATAATAATCTAGACTGCGGTTGGATAACAAGGTTTGATAATGACCATTTTTAGAGGATATATGGATGAGTACTCTAAGGTACATCATCAGCCATATGTAGGGAGTGTGTGAGTCCACTTTTATCCCTCAAATACTCTCAAGAGGCCTAAAGGTCTCATTCTTCTAATGATGATAGTGTAGCATCTTAAATTCGTTTGAGGAAGTGAGGAGAGTCAATGTCCACGTGAATGGAGATGATCTCGTAATCATTTTTTTCCTTTTGAATGGGACAATGAAAGTTTCACCCATTTTGAAGAATCTTCGGGTTCGTCAAATTTACAGGATTGACTAATGATGTCTTGCATCATCAATCCAGGGTGACATTGTTCCAACGTTGGTCGATTGTGGACACTTCTGGTGTTTCAAATTAATTCCTCTGTTCAAATTTATGTGGGACTTTTGAAAGTCCATTAAAATGCTCAAGTTAATTTTGTCCGGTATAGATAAATTGTGTTCAAACTGTAAAGGATTACATCTTCACATTGACTATTATGCGGATCAAAGTTGGATAAAGCTTCAGGCTTTATTGGTTTCTTGAGTCATTAAGGATTTTGTTTTGACAAATATCCATCGAAACTTTATAAGTTTCAGAGAGTAAATGGCATTCTCATTTTAGGAGTATTCACAGTAAAATAAAATGTGTAAAAAGCATGAAATCAATAATAAATATCGTGGTAATGCATTTAAACACATATATATACTGCAAGAGAATACTACTGATAAGAATGTTACAGCAACAAGTTTCATAGTATGATGTGTGCTCTAGAAAACATACGTCCACAATTATGCTCATTTTAGACTTATATTATGACAACAGATCAAATTTGTTTTCAAAGTTTATTTGTCCTTGCGGAGTAGCTAAATATACATAAGGTCAATTGACTTTCGTCGTTTAGACTAGATATGTATATATTTTATATGGCATAAGTTAATGCACATTCATGTTGCAAAAAGCATTATGGGTCTTATCAGAACTTCTGGTCTGATATTGGGTTGTCATTGTAAACTCCATATTGAGATATATCATACTTCCATTTCTCATTTTATTCAAGACTTTCCCTGTTTCAGTCTTCCTTATTGTCGTTTGTAAGGAAAAATGAATATTGGTCTTACGAAGTAGACATTTTCAAAGGAAATGAGTTAGTTTCTATATTTCTACTTTTATAATTTATGAGAGACTTTTAAAAGTCGACTTGAATGCTTAATTATGGTCTGCAGGCCATTTTTTATTGAGTGATTCAAGTATTGTGTGGATATAGAATCATGCCGAAGTGGAAACAAATACGTGGGTACGAAATTTATAATTTCTCACTTATCTATTAAGACACGACTTCTGGCGTACGCTTAAAATTAAGGCTAGATTAAAGAATCATACCTTGTAAAGTGAGATTACTCTAAAAGAGTTTAGCGGTGTTATGGCAACTACTGGTGTCAATATTGGTTTATATAAACCATAAATCTGAGAGATTTATGTTACCGCAAAATGTGTATCTCTAAGAAAAATCGCATAAATGGTTTTCGCATAATTCATCGTATTTGTTAATTTTTATTTGAGCAAAAGGGTGTTGACTTTTGATTTGATTTGAACTTCAGGTTCATTTTGTCAAAGTGGATATGATGTTAAACTTTTTGAAATCAAGATTGGTTTGTTGTCATAAAGTATCGTCATATCATGAGCATGAGTATGAGCATGTGATGATCATATAAGAGTGCAAGATGCAACAATTAATGATTTATCATACACATAATATGAAGCTTGTAACCTAAAATTTATGCTCAATAAAATAGTTGAAAGAAACTAAATTATCATTACAAATAAATCAAGCATGTGTGCTTAAGAATGTATGCTTCGCTAACATGAATTGAAACATATACACATGTTATTTATATTCTGCAGGTATATAAATAATTTTATCTCATACATATATTTATGCTACAGGCATTAAAAATATATCATAGAGATTTTAGCATGCTAAATAAAATGTTCATCACAGAACATTAAATATGCGGCATGCATATAATTTTCTACATATGCATTTATAGTGTTTAAGCGTAAATTCATGCTAGAGGCAATAAAAATATACGACATCTCATCGCAGAGAAATGCAGCAGGCATTTATTTTCATCGTAGACAATTAATCATCACAGGCAATTAATCATCATAGGCAATTTATAATGGAAATGAAAATTTTTCGTTTACTAATTATTGGACCACTGGGCAACGTCATACACTGTTAGGTTAGTTAACTAACGGCAGAGCGGTCCCAGGATCTTCCTAATTATTAAACGTATAATAATCAATTAATCCAAAAAAAATGCGATGATTTATAAAGCATGTAATTAATCAGATTTTAACGAAGAAAAACTTAATTAAATCTAAAAAAGAACTTGTAAAAAGGAAGTTTTTGGGGAAAACCACAGTTAGGGTTTTTGGAGGCGATCGTTCATGCGGGCCCATGCGGGCAGAAAGCATTTGCGTCGTAGGGACCGCCACTTCGGGCGGCTAGAGTTTTGCCGTGCGCGTCGCCGCTTCGGGCGGCTAGGGTTTCGCCGCGGGCGTTTCCGCTTCGGGCGGCTAGGGTTTGCGTCTCGCGCGCGCGGGGAGGGGGGTTTTGCTGCTGCCGCATCGAGCGAAAGCGGCGGCCGCCGCCCGGGGGCGACGGCGGCGTCTGCCTCGTCGGGCGGCAAGGCTTGCTGCCGCCCGGGGGCGGCGGCGGCGTCTGCCGCGTCGGGCAGCAGGCGGCGGCGGCGTCTGTCGCGTCGGGCGGCAAGGCAGGCCGCCGCCCGGGGGCGGCGGCGGCGTCTGCCGCCCGGGGGCGACAACGCCTGCTGCCGAGTCGGGCGTCTGCGGCATCTGCCGCGTCGGGCGTCAGTGCCGGCTGCCGCCTGAGGCGGCAGCGTCATCTGCCACTTCGGGCGGCAGCCCTGCCACCGGAGGCAGCAGTCGCACGCCGCCGCTTCGGGCGGCAGCCTTGCCGTCGGAGGCAGCAGTCGCACGCCGCTGCTTCAGGCGGCGGTTAGATCGCGTAGGGGGGTTTTTCGCGTGTGCGGCTGTTGGCCGCATGGCGACGAAGAAATCCCTCTAGGGTTTGAAAAAATTTTGGGGAAGAAGACGGTAAAAACATGATTTTTAGTAGAAAAAATCTATTTTTAGTCTTCAAAACAGCATTTTTCATCGTAAAAATTTGATTTTTAGAGATAAAAACGTCAATTTATCATTGAAAAAATTGATTTAGCATGCAGATCTAAGTTAAAAAATCCGATCTATACTAATCAAACATAGATCTAAGCATGTAGATCTAATTGTATGCGCATAAAAGTTTAGATATAGGGAATTAAAATTACCTCTAGATCCTACCCGCCGGATCTAGCGACATTCGGTGAAAGAAGCCCGTTCGTCCGTCGGCAGAAGTTCGGCTCAGCTTCGAGCGTGCTGATAACGTGTTGTAAACTTTGCGGCTACGGAACCTCGTAGCCCTGTATTTATAGTAATAAGGTTACATAATGGGTAGATACCCAATACACAGATGGGTCTTCAAAAGCCCGTTTATAACAAACACATGTTAGTTTTGATGATGAGCAAACATATTAGGTACTAATGATTTCATGATTTGTAGATGTGTAGATGATGAACAAACATGAGCAAACATGAATATCAAGAAAGAGTGGAACCAACAAAGATAGCGGCGATCAAATCTACCAAGACAATTGGATTATTTTCAAGTAATTGCATCAAGGAGCTTCAAGAGTATATTTATTTTTGATATAATTTTTATTTGGGTTTTTCTCATATTAGTCCCTTAAACCTTGTATAATTTGATATTAGTCCCTTAAATCTTCGAATTTTGAGTTTAATCCATCAAATCATTAACTATAACCAAAAAGTCTCACACTCTAATTTTCCGTTAAAAAGATCCGTTAACGCTGACGTGGCTGTTAGTGTTGACGTGTTAATTAACATTAATTGTTAATTAATCGTTAATTAATCTAACTATTTAACATAATATAGGATGTGGGGATTATTTAGGTTAACGGCTTAAGATTTGAGGGATTAAGCTCAAAATACGAAGAATTAAGAGACTAATATCAAGTTAAGCATAATTTAAGGGACTAATACGAGAAGAACCCTTTTTATTTTAGTCTTGGTTAGATTGTTAAAATCGTTGGTGAAGCACACACACTTAGGAACATACTAAAAATATTTTAAAAATATTTTAAAAGTTATTTCCTAAGTTTTTAGAGCCATGTCAAAATTTCAAAAAACAGGTCGACTAGTTCTTGTGTTGTGGTCGCCAAATTGCTCTAGAAAAATTCCGACAGGTTGAACTAGTCGACCATTGTTGGTGAACTATTCGACTCGCTCTATACTAGTAGACTAGTTCATCAACATAGTCGACTAACACTAGCCATTGGTCTCAAACTGTAACTTTTTTACTAGCCGTTTTTCGACCGTTTGAGGGCGTTTTGGTATTCACCTGATTTTTGTCCTATAAATAGAGGGTTGTTCAAGCATTTACACATGAATTGAATGATCAATATTTTCAAGTGAAAAATAGTTTTTGAGCTTAATTCTGACAGACTGAACTAGTTGACCACTGTTGGTGAACTAGTCGACTCGCTCCATACTAGTCGATTAGTTCATCAACATAGTCGACTAACACTAGCCATTGGGCTCAAACTATAACTTTTTTACTAGCCGTTTTTCGACCGTTTGAGGGCATTTTGGTATTCACCCGATTTTTGTCCTATAAATAGAGGGTTGTTCAAGCGTTTACCCGTGAATTGAATGGTCAATAATTTCAAGTGGAAAATAGTTTTTGAGATTTATTCTTTCAAAAGAAAAACCCTCTCTTTGGCCATTTGTTTTCAAAATTCGTCAAATCTTTTTTGGCCAATTTTGATCTTTTCATCATTTAGAGATCATCACTATAGCCACAACACTCAACACAAGAGCTTCAACTCAAAGGCTACAGGTAAAAGTGTATGTAAGTATTTTCGTCCAACTTGAGAGTGAGTTGTATTCTCTCATTAGAGAGGTGTTAGTCTCATTAGAGACATGTTAGTCCATTGTGGACATGTTGTAATCTTTGTCTCGTTGGGGATGTGTTTAGTGGAATTTGTCCTTGAGAGGACGTGTGGCTCGATGTCAAGGAAGCCAAACGGCACGAAAGCCCGCGGCCTGGTACGCCATGCCCAGTCAACGGCCCGGCCCGGGCCAGACGGCATTGACCGGGCCGCGTGCGAAGCCCGGCCTGGCGCCAGGGCGGGGCTTCCGGTAGATTTTTGGCCCAGCATGCTGGGCAAGCCCGTGGCTTCCGGCAGTTTTTCGGCGCGGCGGGCCGGCCCGGCACGTGGCCTGGTCGCAACCGGGCCACCTTTCTTGTATTTGTTTCCTACGTAATATGTTTCACATATAATAATTACTCAAATGAGCTCCTTAATTTGTATTTTCTTAATTTTTTTCCACATATAATTGTTCCACCTTAATTTGTTCCTCTTTAATTTCCTACTGAATTTGTTCATCCTTAATAAAATACTTTGTTTTTAAAAAAGAGGAAACGGGAAATAGGGTGTCACAGGAGAGAATCTCTCCTGGGTCGGTCAAAAAAACTCCAAACTCCACATATTTTTTGGAAGATCCGATCCGTTCATCTCGATCTCCACCCTCTAAAACCCATGCCCACCAATTTTCAGCCCGATCCGAGGTGTTTTGCCCGTTCATCCACCCTTTGCAAAAGTTATGTTCATGCGAAACCGTTAAATTTGGGTCGGGTGGATGAACGGGCAAAACACCTCGGATCAGGCTGAAAATTGGTGGGCATGGGTTTTAGAGGGTGGAGATCGAGATGAACGGATCGGATCTTCCAAAAAATATGTGGAGTTTGGAGTTTTTTTGACCGACCCAGGAGAGATTCTCTCCTGTGACACCCTATTTCCCGTTTCCTCTTTAAAAAATTATCTATCTATAAAAAATTTATACTATGTATAAATGGTATAAATTTGTTCCTCCTTATAAATATTAATTTTAAAGATTTTTTTTATTTTTTTATTAAAAAAAGCCCATGACCGGCTAGTCCGGGCCTTGGGCCTGGCTTCCCGGCTCCGGCCCCCTCCAAGTCGGCTTGCCCGGCCAGTGCCATCCAGTCAAACGGGCCGACCTGGCCTGTGGCCCGGTCAAAGCACAGTCGGTCATGGGCATGGCCAGCCCGATGGCCGCCTTGAGCTGGATGTAGGGTACATGTTACTTGAACCACAATAAATCTATTTGTTGGTGCTTGTCTCTCTTTGTGCATATTATTTACTTGCAATTACTTAGCTTTCACAGTACTCGTTATCTAGCAAGTAATATTGTTGATTAATAATTAATTGGATTACTCTAATTAATTTCCTAGGTAGAATCTCTAGAGTATTTTTATATTTGCAGAAACCCTATTCATCCCTCTTCTATTGTTATATTTGCCATCTAAAGATCCAACACGATAAGCACCGGTGAAAATCAGAATGAATATTTTGAATGAAAAAATATCTAAAGCATTTTCCTATCTTTCTTATCTAAACAAGTTCCTTGTTTAGTGGTTAAATCATGATTCTTATCGCTCACCCCTGAGCGTGGCGAATCAAAACCACTTTTCTTAATCACGTCGAGTTATCTTATCGAATGAGTTTAGTTGGCTTTATCATCCACCATTCTTTCTTGTCCATTTCTGATCTGTAAGCGCATCATTCATCTGGTACCAGAGCTTATTATTTGATATCACAACTCGTCCTCTGGTATCAGAGCCAGGTTTATCACAAGCTAAACCCTCTACTTAATTTTTTTTTTGAAAATAATAATAATAAGCAGAGGCCGTGGCAAGGAGGGCATTCAGCCTTGAGAATGGAGTGGGAGAAAGGGGAAGATAGGAGCACTATGTTGATGTCGGTGTCCAAAGTCGCCATCAGCAAGGACCAAAGAGCATTGAATCAATTCGACGAGTTTAATGTTGAGGCCCCGAACACATGATATAACACAGGGATTTGCTACGCGCACGTACCGATTTACTCGCACACATCCACTTATTTACAAACTTGCCATTCAAACTTTACTCCACTTCAATCATAGTTGTCCCCCGGCGGCGGCGGGCGGCGGCGGTCAGCCGCGGCCGGGCTGGGGAGTCCGCCGGTGGTCGTCAGTTTCCTCATCGCGTACATTGAGACAGCTTGGGGATTAAAGTTTGTTGTGCGCTGTGAGAAAAATTGAATGGCAAACTTGTAAATAAGTGGAATTCCGGTTGTACGAGATAGTGAAACAATCTGTGCACGTAGCGGCTCCATATGACACATGGTAAAATGTAAAAGAGGAAAGTTTTTTTTTTTTTACTCTTTACATTGGTCTATGGGATTCAAATGAGACAATATTATATGAAACAATCAAAGCAACAAGGTTTAGATAATAGAGCACTCCAGAAAATTGAGGGAATCATAAGCGATCATGATCCGTTGCTAATGGTGTGAAACATTCACTCCATAAGACGTTTCTAAATGAACGAAGAGGAAAATTAATAGACATGCCAATAGAGAAACCTTCCACATTTCTTCCTTTTTTCTCTTGATGGAAGGAAACACATTAAGCATTACTTTGATATATCCGAATCCATCAGAATCTCTATTTTTAACTCAAACATTATTTGTGCCACGTGCCAAACCATGCTTGCATCACATGTCAACCGTCGATGTCATCTAGAGTTTCAATTATAATATAGTAGATGTTGCGGGGTAAGTTCCGCGTACAATGAATTTATATAGAGATGGAACCAAGAACACGGTGGTTACAAGTTGGGTGAGGATTGGGTAGGCCGTTTACAAGTAGAGAGATGATGTCGAGGCTAGGTGCACTTCGTAGGACGATCTCTGGATCGATCCTGCAAGTTCGCCACTTGTTCGCCGCTCTCCTTGAGTTGGGTCGGCGATTGCTCGCTGCTTGGACGAGCCCACATACGCAAAGAGCAGCTCGTCAGAAAGACCGGGTTGGGTTCCAACCCGCAGCCTCTCCGATGCCTAAGTCAGAATTAGGGCTTATAAAAATGGGTCGAACACGTAGGCCGAGCTAGTAGGTCAACCTTACGTGGCGAGCTTGTGTGGAAGAACAAAGATGTGGACGATCTTTGCTCTTGTGTGGGAATGAATTTGAGAATCAATTAGCCAACCACTCTCTCGATGGAAGTGGAGGGGTATTTATAGCTGAAGAGGACGGTTTGGTGGAGGCGGTTTGGTAGTGCTGAGCTGGCTTGTCGGACTGCGGAAGGTTCGGCCGAGGATGTCAGAGATGTGCGTGTCATGCTTTTGTCAGACGGCGCAACGGCCAGGGGTGCTTTGTCAGCGTGTCAGAGCCGAAAGCACAAAGGGTCAGATGGCGCAGCGGCCAGGGGGTGCTTTGTCAGGCTGTCGAGCGGCGGAAGTGTCAATGGTGTTCTCGTACAAGGGCATTTGTCGTGTTCGATACGCTGAAGGGCCATCGGAGTGCGTCCGAGAAGTGAGACCGCACATGGGCCGCTTGGTCGCTCTTGGAGGGTGACGAGCGAGCTAATTGCTCGGTCGACGAGCTTGAAGGGGAGCTGGCGACCTATCGGCGAGGCTAAGGCGTAGTGCGACCTTCCTGTTTGACGGGGCGGACTTCCTGTACGGCGAGCAGGCAGAAGGGAGACGTAGACGACCAACCGATGAGGTTGGAACAAAGTGCGCCCTTCCATTAGTCAAGGCGGACTTCGCAGATGACAGACGAGCATTCCGTATATCGGGCAAACTTGGAGGGAAGATCGAGGTAGCACGATGTTTAGATCATAACAGTAGAAATGGTTAGATTTGCTCCCAGTATAACAAGAACAACAAAAAAGACATTCAAAAATCTTTGTAGCCTAATATGTTGACTGAGACAGATTTGGAATTCAAGAATTCCTCTGCGAGCTGAAAACAAGATGGCCTACCAACAGAAGAGCTTATTATGAAAGAAACGCTTGTCTCAAGCTAAATTTTAAAAAGTCATCATATTCAATCTATACTTCAAAAATTAAGTTTAATACATTGAACATTTCTCACTGTTTCACAAACTAGCTACAGTTTCACAAACTTTCGAGGCAGTTGACTTTGATTTTCAAAATGTAGGTCAATTTTCTCAAAACAAGCCGAGGTCTACGAAGTCTATGAAAACTACCATATTCAAGATCGTTAATTTTACTGCATAGGGTGAATTACTGAAAACAAGCCGAAGCATAAGCATTCAGAAACTCGGTGGTGAAAATTTATTTCATATAATTGTTGACTGCTCAACGGCATAATTGCATCAATTGATCCCACAGCTCGCCCATTCGCTTGATTATCGGCAGCATTGGTGGGATCATGCATTTGTTTGTCGTGATTGCGCAGTTGCATAAAGGCTGATCCTCATTGTTAACACGCATCACAAAAAACATCAATGTATTGGCACTTCCCAGAGTACTGATACATTTTAGGTGCATCATAAAGGGAGCTTGAAAGTAGAAATAATTGGCATTCTTCCTTTCTATGGAGTCATTGATGCAAATGGGAAGATGATGAAGTGAAGAACAAAAATTTACATGTTATATACATCAATGTGAGATAATTAATATACAAGGCGGCACCTTGAGCAACATTTCTGATATACCGCCCGAGGCCTTGACCGGCAACAAAGAACAGCTAACCTGTACCGATGCTCCAACCTGCAGATGCAGTGTTACAATATGAACATTGCAAAGTCCCGCAGTGAAAGAGGAAAAACAAAAGTATGGAGAGATGAACGTAGCATATTCAGAGAAAGTGTAACAGATCCGCAAGAAGCTGATGCAACAAACTAAGTGCATGGCGCTACATTAAAAAAAAGAAAAGCACCATACAAATGCAAATTGAAATTATATTGGCATAACTACAAGATGCTAAAATAGGAAAGAAATAATCCAGAGAAAGTTAACACTTGCATGCATGCATTGCAATTAGTCTCATGCCACATGTAGTGTGTGCAAGGACGATGCCTGCTCACCAAGGCAACCCAACAACATGTCTACAGGACCCGACTTCCACATACAAGAACAAAGCAGGGGTGAACTAGCCTCAAGTTGAATGCAGTTAAGGCAAGTGGAACAGAATAACAGTTAGTGAGACAAGTTTCATCAAAACTAGAACCATTAAATATCGGTACCCAATCATCAAGATAATAAATGGGCAAATTTGCTTTGAGATATAATAACTTGGAGATATAAACACCAGCCAGTAATTTAAGTCTATCTGTAGAAGTAGATGGGAAGGTAGAATTTTCATTGTAATTTGAAAAGTTACCATCCGAAGGTTCGCAGTCATTAGGTGGTAAGGTTGAAAAAATGGACGGCATCTGGACCAAAGGTACTGAAACTTATTAATTAGTCATAGAGTTGCTGCTGATGTGTTCAAGGGCAAAGGAACTGATATGTTCATATTTTACCAAAGGGAAGGAGTCGAAAATTTAAATGAGCGGGTGGAACCAGTCTTTTGGATGAGGTAGCTCCAGGGACCAAACAGGTACGTACTTGCTGCTTGAGAACTGACAACAAACCAGGAAATGAAGGCCTCGGAGAGGCATAAGAGATCCTGCCACAATAATCTTGGGGAAGAGCTAACAAACTATCTCGAAAGCAATAACTGGTCAGAAAGGTGAGAACCATGATTTGTAGTAAGGTGAGGGGGATCAGCCAGCCCCTAAAAGATTTTCCAAGTAATAAGAACCTCAGTCCTGCAAGAGGAAGGTGTTAGTAAGAAGTTGGTAACCAATGTTAATTTGCACATAGACCCAGCACAACCAAGATGGATGAAGGCATGACAAAAGGGCCGTTGGAGTGAAAACAGTTCCTGTAAGTGGGTTTTGGTATGAAATTACAACAAAGCTGCTACACCCAACAGCTCTCAGGTAATGAAAATGGCTGAAACTGAATCATCGTTCCAGCATACATCATAGCTTCTTCGGTCACCTGGTAGACACTATCCACCTACATCCTAGATCATCCTAGATCATAGTTTTATAGTTAACATCATAGCTTTATAGTTAATATCTTCAACCTTCAACCTTCATCCTCCATCCTAAATCATCCTAGATCATAGTTTTATAGTTAACACCATAGCTTAATAGTCAATATCTTCAACCTTCAACCTTTGACCTTCATCCTAGATCATAGCTTTATAGTTAACATCGTAGCTTTATAGTTAACCTTCAACCTTCAACCTAGATCATAGCTATATAGTTAACCTTCAACCTTCATCCTAGATCATAGTTTTATAGTAAATATCATATAAAGTTATAGTTAACATCTTCATCCTTCATCCTTCATCCTAGATCATAGTTTTATAGTTAACATCTTCAACCTTCATCCTAGACAGCACCACGACCTCGATTGACCCACTTTGGTTTAATAGTTAACATCTTCAACCTATATCATAGCTGCTTCCGTCCCTTGGTCACCACTATCCACCTCCATCCTAAATCATCATACATCATAGTTTTATAGTTAACATGTTCAACCTTCATCCTAGATGATCAGACACATCGTTAAAGCCTTTTTCGATGCCCAATGCCCTCACCATTGCAACACCCTTTGTCATCAAGTCATGTGTGCTTCGACCAACGACCAAGTCTCATGTCCAACTCTAAGTTAAGTCGGTTTATGCTGAACTCCGACCCAACCTAAGTTCAATGTAATCCGACATGCTTTAAACCCCGATCTGCTTTAAAACTTAACCCAATCCGTCGCAGCAATCATGCCTATTTTGGGCCAATTTGGGTCCTTTCGAGTGGATTTTTGATTTGCAACCTAAGGATTATTCACACAATGTACATGTTTTTCATGGCGTCTGGTAATTTCAAAATATTTTTGAAATTCTTAATTTTAAATTTCTAAGCCTAAAGAATGTGCTTCAAACTGTGATTACTGGTTAGTGCTTGCACTTTTCTGCTATTCGGACTTGTGTGGTAGCATCTTTTCATTTAAGAATTGCATTTTGCATATAGAATATTAACCTCGATGTGTTATTTATTTCTCATTTTAGCGGCACAGGTTGTGATTGTGTTTGAGAAGTTTGTCTCATCCGTGTGTTTATTTGAACTTCGCATTTGCATTGATCTCTGCTAGTTGTGCATGCGACATAGTAAAAGTTTAGGACACAAATGGCTCATTCAAGAATAAGAACAGTAATGGATAAAATTAATAAACTAACCAAACTACTTCAAATCTATAAGCAAGACCACGACAGATAATTTAAGGACCCAAGTGCGCGAATGGAAACCTTAGAGACTCTCTAAAAGGAACCGAACCTATGATGACACAATTGTTCTGTAGCATAAGACATGACAGATACCTTAAGATGGTAGAACAAACTAAGATAGAGATTATAGAGGTCGAGATAAAGATGTAGGCCATAGAAGACCTGATGACTTTAAGGATGACCTAGAGTGCATTGATAGGTATGGTTAAGATGACCTTTATGAAGGATCAAGATAGATGCAACGCCTTTAAGGGTGCACATAAAACTTGCGGATCTTTTCTGATCGCCTATCTGTATGAACCATTTTTTTTTAATTTCATTGATTGATATGATATGCCAGAAGCCCTAAGATAAATTTTACTAGAAGGAAATTACAAGAGTCTGCCAATGTGTATTGGACCCCGTAGGGAGAACTTAAGGTAAGGACAGAAACACATATGGTCTTGGGTAGAAATGAAAAAGAAGTTGAAAGAGATGTATTTGCCTTAATCTCATTGAGATTGTTTATTAGACCAGTCCGAATAACTTCCACTGCAATGTTGTAATAGTTGCAGAGTATATGACTGTGTTTGGCAATTTGATTTTAGGTGCAATATTCTGGCAGACTCCTGAGCTACCTTTTCTAAGTTTCGTATTGGACTAACTGAGGTCCAACATGAGATGCACTCCCATTATGTCAGTTCTCTTGACGAAGCGTATCACTTAGCTTTAGATTATGAGACATCTGAAAACATTTTTTTGATAAAGAGCCGACTTTAAAGCCGAAAGCACATCTAAGCTGCAAGTAGGTAACACGACTAAATTCAGACCTACTATATAGCTAAGGATCCTAAGGGTAAGGATGTGATTGATTAGTCTTTAGAAAAGAGTCAAGGGGCCCCAGTGTATTAGGTGTCATAAGTATGATCACATTGCATACTAGTATCACACGAAGAGTAAACTTATTAAGACCCATGATGATGATTTAGTCGTTCATAGGATTTATGAGATTTATCTCCCAGCAAGTGACACTAGCAATGCAGATGAGAATTTGCGTCAGACTAGTGTATGTCTGCAAGTTATTAGGTGTTTACGGGCTATACTTAGGAATAAGAAAATTTGGCAACAAACTACTGTCTTTTATACATATGTCAAAATAGGAGATAAGTCATTTTGTTTGATGATTGATGGATGTAATTGCTCGAACAATGTCAACAAATCAGCTGTAAATTGTATAGAATTAAAAGCTAAATCTTGTCCACGTTAGATAGTTCGACTGCACTGCTTATGCTATTACCAAACATTACTTAATGCCAATCTAGCTATCGAGTTACGCTAATCACATCCAGTATGCTGTTGTCGATATGGATGTTACATATGTTTTGCTTAGTAGACCATGACTGCATAACTTACACATTACAATTTTTTAAAGATCAAACAAATGTGTTTACTCATAATAGGAAAAGAATTGTGTCAGTCCCCTTCCAACCAAAAAGTCTAGTCGAAAATAAAAAATGGGTTGCTCACTAATAAAGTAAGCACAAAATCAGTCCATTTATTTCTTCAAAATCCTTCAGCGTAGGTACTAATTGCATATCTATCACATTTCTTAAGCCTATAGCATATCATTCATATGAGTTGCATAGTGAGATTAGCAGGGAAGATGTATGTGCTTACATAATCCAAAATATGTTGTAGAATTACATAAGAGCTTGCAAGGATTTACAGTTGGAAAGTAGGAAAGAATGATCTGTTTATAGATGACGCAAAGAGGTTCCCTCTTGGAACTACACCAGAGCCACATACTTAATGCATAGATCTGTCTTGAGACTTGCGAAGGATGTGCCTTAAAGCCAGCATGTTGCACATTCCATCGAAGCCTAATATTGGTCCAAATCTTGACATTACCAGTTTGTTTATTCATTGCCTAAGCCACCATGAAGTTCATAGTAGACCTCGAGCAGTCTGACCCTATTAAGATACCTTGCATTTTTTACAATTCACTAGAGGAGAATGTTTTAAAGTCATGGAGAATGATGGGGATCCGCTTTAGAAACTTCTTCCAATAAATTTATTTTAATTTTTATTTAATTTAGTTTAAAGCAAGGTTTGAGGTGTCGGTTTCAGTTTCGATCTTCCTGAAATTTGAGATTTCGGTTAGGTTTCATCCATTTCGGTTTTGGGTTCGCCCGTAACTAACAATATTTGTAACTTAACTAATAAGATAATGACAAACTAATAAGATAATTAGTAACTAATAAGATAATTTCTACCTAAAAGATAAGTTATAACACTATTAGTTAAAATCTGATATTCACATTACATATTTTTATAAATACACTCTACTCGTCCAAAAGAATATGGCAAACATGTAAATCAAACTGAATATGTTTAGCATAATGTAGAATGTCAATATCCATATCCAATCCACTACTTAGTGATGCTAGTCACATACACATTTTGCCAAACATATTGCATTTATTTGCAAGTTTGCCATTAAAATTATAAAAGACAATGACAAATTTGTAAATAAATGAACTATGTTTAACAAAATGTGTAAGATGAGTAACCCATGTGAAGATAAGAAGGATCTAGCCTTTAGGGCTCTCTCTCCCTTCAACGATCAAAAAAGGGGCTCTCTCCCCTCCCTCAACTCCTTTCAATCGACGACGCAGGCGGGCTCCCCCCTTCAATTGATATAAAAGGGGGCCATGTATCACCCTCAACTCCTTTCAATTGACGACGCAGGCGAAGACGATAAAGATGCTAGAGCTCTCCGACTCAACGACGACGATGCCGACAACAACTACAATGGCGACTTCAAGATTTCTTTGTGAATCTCAAAAGTGAACGAGGTAAGAAATTGAGTTTAAATTTTTTTGAATTTATTTGTGAATTTCGTTTGTTTGTTTTGATTTGATTTTTTTCTAATTTTATTTTGTGTTTCGGTCGGAACATCACCGTTATGTTCGAAACTGAGTTCATATGACAGTTTCGGTTTCATTTGCTTCCGAAACCTAAATGATACGACCAATACCTACGGGTATCAACCAAGACCTACATCCATGATTTCAAATGTTGCACATGAGCATTATTATTTGAATTTTTCTTTTATTTTTAGTTATATTTGAGTTGCACATGTTGTGCATGTAGCTTTGCCTATAAATATGGATATACTAAAACTTTTACCATCGGTTAGTGAAGAAGATTTGATTATTTGCGAAATTATAGATTATTTCACAAGGAACCATAGTTGTCTTAACAAATTTCTTTTCTCGTAAGCAGTTGAGTGTGTGCATGAAGTACCTAAGCATGAGGTCCAAATCACATACTTCTATTTATCAAACCCCTAATTTCTATCCTAAATCACTAGACGAGTCCCCAACTTCTAGATTTTCCATCACTATAACACCTAGATCTTCATCCATTCTGCATCACAAACAACAGCGCATCAGGCATAACAGTGTTCTAAAACAAGTAATATGCACCCGCATATGCGCCCGCATATAAGGAGGCGGCCTTTGGCCGCATGAATAATTAGATATGCGGCTGAATTATGTGGTTGGTCGCATAATAGGCCGCTTAAATATTATGCACCCACATATGCGAATATGCGGGCGCATAATCGACAACTATCGCATATGGGGACGCATAATCGGCAACTAAAAAATCCTAACCCGTTAAGAAACCGACCCGTTAAGCATAAAAATCAATTTTTTAAATGTCAAAGTCCTTATATTTGACATGCTTTTGATTTGGATGTAAAACTAAATATTTAGGTTTTGTGTGTATATTGCTTTAGACGTTAAATTTCAGTTATTTTTTGTATTGATTGTCTTGTTATTTTTTGTATTGATCGTCTTGATGGTACTGTTGTTTTAGTATGAATTAATCCATATTCTTAAAAGTTGATGTGATTTTTGCATTGTTCCTATCTTTTAATATTTTTAAATTTAATAGACACAAACACACAAGCGCATAAACTTATTGCTTATTTATTTACTAAAATATTCATTTTCGCATAATCCGCATAATCCGCATAATCGGCCGTATAATCCGCTTATGCGCTATGCACTCCTATACCGCGCGCATAATGAAACCGCCTTTTATAATACTGGGCATAGATAGTTCGTACTGTTTACCTAATGTCTCATGTGTAGAGTCTATACAGTTATCTGGAGATTTCCCCTTATTGTTACATTGTTGGGACTGTCAATTATCAGTTTCATGATTATACATGTGGACGTGAACAATACAATCATTAGTTTGCCCGATATATGAGGGGCAATCATAACAAATTAATTGGAATTGAAGAAAAAGTCACAACTTACTTTTGCCAAAATAATGGAGCTAAATAATTTGACTACAATCTACCAAAAAAAATCAATTGATGTTGTACCTCACCTAAATAATCCGAAAGGTAAGAAAGATTGCAAAGAAAGCATAATATTTCAATGTTTGCCTTATGCTTTATACTAAAGTACATAACACCAAGTAAGGGTCATGCCCACACACCGGTCAGTCATAATTATATGCACTATTATTAAAGTGATGACATATACAATCCTGAATGTAAGTTTGCACCTCCACTTTGTATCATAAATAACTAGCTTCAAAGAAACATTTATGGTATTAAACTAATGCCCACAGCAACAAATAAATATTATGTAATCTCTCACTAACAAGCTAACACCATGCATAACTGACTAATCACAGGATATATACCTAAAGTAGAAAGTTTAAATTCCAGATCTGAATCTTTGGTGTCGGGATACATACAAGATATTATACAGAAAGCTATATGAAGGCAGTGGCAATGGTTTGAGTAGAACTGCCATTAAGATAAGTGTATGGGACTTCATGATTTTAATAGCTAGGTAACAATGCAATCAGGATGAATGAGCTCAAAAATCACAGCAAAAGATAAAGTCAGTGGCAAAGATTTGAGGTAACAACACCCTCATGTGCACAGGACATGATATTAATAGTCGGTAGACAATGCAATGAGTATGAAATGAGCTGAAAAAATGCACCCTAACCATTGATTTAACAAGGATTGCCATCAAGAGATTGCTAAAAGGAAATTCCAACATGATGAAACAGTCAATGAACTTATTGTTTTAAAACCACACTGTTGCCCAATTTTATAGAATTTGCAAAATGCTCCAATGGGTTGGTTAATAAAATGGAACAGTGCACAGGACCAACATATTGAGAACTTCAGATCTGAGTCCGCACTACCTCCTATATGTTGAAGTAGATAGAAAACATAATGGGCTATGATCAAAATTTGGAGGATACAAGTGCATGGAGTAGATGGGATGTTTACTTTTTTTTGGATGCATCGGAAAGCATGAATCAACCCCTCGACCTCCCACAAGGAAGGAAGTGGGAATACCACTAAGCCAATTGGCACGGGTAGAAGGGATGTTTACTTTGTTGAAAGGAGAAGTTTTGTAAAAGGGACACAAATTATAAATTTAAGAAATAAGGTATAAGATAAAAGTTTTAATTGATTTCTCGTTGCATGTACAACCGGGCCCTACCCTCAACTTTCGGTGCACAAACTTAACTAGTGTATTCCTTCTCCTAAAGAAGAAATACAAATAAATTATTTTCTTCTTCAACAGGTTTACCTGCCACATTATCACCTGTTACACAACCTTGCATCATTGTTAAACTTAAATCTCTCTGGAGAGAATTTGATAACCTTGTTATGCTAGAAAGCGAAACCCTACAATCATTTGTTTCTCAAGTTTGTAGCATCGTTAGTCAAATTAGAAGTTTTAAAGATACCATTGCAGATAAAAAAAACTGTTCAAAAAGCTCTTAAAAGCTTGCCAAAGAAATTTGATCTTGGTGGTTCAGCAATTGAAGAATCAAAATATTTATCTAAATTTAGCTTTTATGAAGTAATCGCTTCTCCGAAGGCATATTAAGGAAAGATTTAAGAGCATGTCTAGCAACCCACTTGGAAAGCATTTTAGTCCAATATCAACATTAGCAAAAGGACGAATAAAGAAGAAGTACAGAAAAACACAAAAAGAGAAAAATTCAAAACAAAAAAAAAACAAAGATGTTACAAAGGCAGTAACAGTTGAAGAGATTTAGGTGGTGTAAGAGATTTTGGCCATGGTTACATCAGTAAGAGACGCATCTGGTAAATCTAATTCTCACTGCCTCGTTTGGGGAACTTTTGGTTATCAATCTAAATTTGGCCAATTTAGATGCACTAAATGCAAATTCCAAATCTAACTTATAGAACTGTTAATATAAAAAGAAAAAAGTAAGTGTGGCTAAATTTTCTAAAGAAGTTGAACTTATGCAACTACTCTATTCATGCACAAGTTGTCAGCATGAGCAATACCATACTTGAATTTGGATAGAGGGTGTATCAATCATATGACAGAAACAAGGAGTTCATTACATTGAATGAAGATACCTGTCTCAAATGAAGCCAGAAGATGAAATTGCAAACAGTTCAAAGCAACAGAACTGAAGATGTTCACAGAAAATGAGGTAACAAAAAATTAATAAGGATTCATGTAGATTAGGTGGCCACCTGATCTAATAGGTCAGGTGCCAAGACATAAAAAGGTGTGCCCCACAGCAAGTACAAGCCCACGTACAGCTTGTACTTTTCACCTTTTTGTGTCTTGACAGCTGATCTATTAGATCAGGTTAGGGGTGGCAAAATTTACCCGACCACGTCCGTACCCAGCCTCCTAATTCGGGTATGAGTACTACCCTAACCGGGTCGGGTCGAAAACGGGTTGACCCGATTAACCCGGATAAGATCCGGGTCGGGTATGGGTTTCACCCGCTAACCCGAAGTGACCCGTTTTTCACCCGGGTACCTATAAAGTATAATTTATAAAATTCAAATAATTTATATGATAACCAATGATGGTAGCCTAGCATGATGCGTTGAGCGTTGTGGGGTGGGTGAAACTCATCAATGCATTTAGTTGCAAACAGCCACCTGGATATGGAATTCAAAGTTCAAAGCTCAAACCCACCTGCCATGCGTTAATGAAATTAATGAATCATAATTCATCAGCACGTGTATCGATACGAGACACGAGTGGATCAAAACTCAAATGTTTTCTTCCTATGTATAAAAAAACTCAAAAGAAAGTAGCAAGAGAGGCCCGAGTTCCATCGAAAAAAACCCTAGCCAACAAGTTTCACCGAAAAAAACCCTAGCCATCAATTTGGGGATGACGGCCGAAGAGAGCGCGGGATATCGTGGAAGAATTGTTGCATTTGGCATCCGATAGATCGATTCTTCATGAGTGATGGCGCCCCTCGGATCTTCCCACCGGTGCGCCGTCACTTTCGTGGAAGAATTGTTACTTGTTGAATGTTGTGGAGAAATAATTGATAGGAACGCTGCTTGTAATCTGTTGAATGTTGGAGAGAATTTTTTTTATTTTGATGTGTACTTATGATAATTCATTCGTATTTGCTGCAATGTTGTATGATTTGATTGACAGTATTTTTCCCTATTTTTGGGTTTTTATTTTTTTGATTTTTTCTGATTTTTGGCATTTGATTCGAACCCGGTCCGAACCTGACCCGAACCCGGCCTGATAGAAATTTCGGGTCGGTTACGGGTGATCCGGATTTTATCCGGGTCGAGTACGGGTTTCCTCATCCTGACCCGGATACAATCCGGGTCGGGTTCGGATTTACCACTATCCGGGTCGGGTTAAACCGGACCCGACCCGCACCCAACCCGACCCGTTTGCCACCCCTAGATCAGGTGCCACCTTTTTTATATTAAATCCAAATTAATATATTGATTTTCTTTATTATTTTGATTTAGCACAAAATTTATTAAGCGTGGGCCAATTACTTCAAAAGTGATATTCAATGAATTTTGATGATAGTAGATAAACAACTTTGGAATCTTTGGATAAAAGCAATCTCGTAGTGATCAGCGTAAAATTATACACTAATAAAGTTTTTTTTTGCCTTGAAATCAAAAGAAGCTAATGACTCTCTTTTGAGGTATTTGAGATACGACCACCTAAATTATTAAGCTTTTCGATTGATAAAAAAGAAGAATATGGTTATGGATATGCCCTCTATTGACAATAACAGTTTCCACGAAGTATTTATTTATGGCAAAGTTCATCAACTACCATTTCCAAGGGCGGTATGCGAGCTCGGGCATCGCTTGAGCTGGTGCAGGTCGATGGATGCAGCCCTATAAGAACACCATATTTCAATAACAAAAGATATTTCATTCTTTTACATGATGATGTGGGTGTACTTTCTCAAGAACAAGGCCAAAGCATTCTATATTTTCCTCAAATTTGTGGAATCTGCAAAAAGAAAAGGTGGTCCCCAACTACAGCGTTTGAGAACAACCCGTATCATCGTCATAAACTAAATAATGCAAAGAAAATGGGAAACGGAGACCACAATCAATGAGGCATAATCAATAAAATGGTGTGGCGAAGCGAAAGAACCAAACAGCATGGAGATGGCCCAAAGTATGTTGAAAGCAACTCTTCCTAATAAATTTTAGACAGAAGAACTCTACACTGTAGTCTACTTTCTAAACAGATCTCCCACAAAAGCTGTTTAAAACATGACTCTACATAAAGTTTGGTATGTGCAAAAGCCGCGGGTACATTATTTTCAAAGTTTTCAGATGCATAGCATATGTTCTCTGGCATAGCAAAAAAGAGAAGTTTGATGAAAAAGGCGGAAAGTACATTTTCATTCGCTACAATGATGAGTCCAAAGAAACCAGTTCATCCATCCTTGAATAAATCATTTGATCCTTAGAGATGTGATTTTTTATGAATGCATCATGGAACTGGGAGAAAAATTCTTCCCCGACATGGAAGTACGGCAGATTTGGGCCTGATGAGATACTTGGCATTCAAGTAAAGCATATTGAAAAAGAAATTCATAAGCCAAGAAAAGTAATGTGAAGATAATATGAAGAGATTCAATATGTCAGATTGCAAGCCACTTGCTATACCAGCAGTTCTAAATAGAAAGGTACCCATTAATGATGAAGCACCAAAAGTATCAATCAGTACTTCCATGTTGGGGCGCCTAAGGCTACATAGGCATGATTGAGTCATTAATCTATCTCACCAGTACAATGCCATATACGCTGTATACAGTGTGGCGTTTGGATTTATAAGTGATATGGATTTATAAGTGATCTAAACAAGCTACACTAAATTACAACGAATCACATTATCAGATATCTCCAATGGACAATGACAACTAATGTTGGCATTTCAAACACTGCACAATATGCCAGTCAACTACACCAACAGTGACAGAGCTGCATCGATGATTGGAAGAATACTTCTGGATACATATTTTCATTGGACTAAGATAATATCATGATCCTCGAGGAAGCATGAGAATACATTCAGCAACAATTGCCGCCAGTGAAGAATTATAGATAAGAAAAATCTTTTAGGTTTGCAGCAAAATCAAAAACTAGAAACACTCCACTGTGACTGAAAGTCTGCAACAACCATGATGAAGAATTTAGTTTTTCATGCAAGAACAATCATATAGAAACTCTACATCACTTCTTCAGAGAATTGGTAGAACATCAAGAAATTAAATCGGCCTTCATTGCCACCAATGAAATGGACAAAATATTTACCAAGGCACTTACATATTTCAGAAATAAGATGGAGTTTACAAATTAAGGAGAAGCGTTAGAAGATAATTAATTTCTAATCATCTTCCAGATGAAATTAGTAAGAAAAATCAACAATGAAGTTAGCAATAATGAAAGGTGGTGTGGTAGAAGAGGGTAGGTAGACCGGTTGATGAAGAAAAATTCAATTTGTATTCCTCTTCAGGAGAAAGTTAGGTTTGTGTATAGTATAAATAGATGAGGTTATGGCCCAGCTGTAAGTATGAAGAGAAATCAAATAAAAGTAATATTTTATACTTTATTTCTTAAGCTTATTTTTGTGCCCCTTGCCTATTACAGAAATTTGAAATTTTCTTTTTTCAACAAAGTAAATATTTATTCTCCCTTACACTTTTTTATCTTCTAAATTTTGATTCTAACCCCTCGTCTCTTCTAGCTGCTCCACAATATCTTATTTATAAACATCACCGATCAAGCATGCTTTTACATAGTTCAAGGACAAGTCACAGAGGCTGGGAGGAAAAAGTAATATAAGTTTCAAGAAAACATGTTAAGAAATGCACTCAAGAATTATTTATTATAATTGCAAATGGCCTAAATACCTACCTCTATGACATCCACAATCATGGCAAATTTATCGGGGGCAAGCAGGGGCCATGTCCACTTGATTTGGCAACTTCATTGGCCTATTAGTTAGTGTTTATGTAATAAACCGAACAAGAACTTCCTGAAGGGTCACCGATTCTAGGATTGCTCCCGCTCAAACATGCTTAACTATATAACTTTTCCACGAATCCTCCTTCAAAAATGCTAGCTAAGATTACTTTTTGAATTCATAGAAACATTACATATCATAGAACCAATCATCTCATATCCGATATGGGGTCACTGGGGATGTTACATTCTCCTCACATTTAAGGTATACTTGATAATATCAAGCTGCTCACTCCAAAAACTAATGGAAGATGTCTACAAAGGACATCAACTGGTGTTGAACTTGGGAACTATTATAAACTAAAGAACTCCCAAACAAGAACTTCTCAGAGGGTCACCCATCTTATGATTGCTCTTGCCAAATATGTTTAACCACATAGTTTTTCTATAGCCCTCAAAATGATAGCTACGATTAAATAATAACTATTATATATCAAGAAATCTTTTATCTCAAATTCAATGTGGGACTATTGTCACTTGTGGTGTTATATACTTTCCCGTTTAGATTTCCCGTTTAGAGTATGATGTACTCATCATACTAACAATTCACCTAGCAGTGTGAAATTCTTGATGTGATCTTCATGGATTCTAGAGACAGCCCGTATGGATTCATAAGGTGCGCCCCACCACATTCATAAATGATATGGTACTTTGTTCTGTGTAGCACTTAGTTTCATATGACACTTAAGTTTCACATTTCCATCTGTTAGAATTTGGTATAATTGTAAATGTCCCTAATGAGACCTTCTCATATGGTCACCGATCCTAGGATTGCCCTTGCCCAAGCACGCTTAACCACACATCTTTTTCACATTTCTTCCTACAAATATGCTAAATAAGATTAATTTTTAAGTTTATAGGAACTATTAAATACTAGGGAATCATTTATCACATATCCGATGTGGGACTATTGTCACTTGATGTGTTAAAGTTTATTGCTCATATAACTATTTTTACTAATTTGGACGTTTCAAAAATAAAAAAGACCCTAAATTGCTCCATTGAAGGCAAATGGTTTTATATTTTCTTCCAAACAGAATCATAGAATCATCATATGTCTATTAATTGCTTTCTTAAAATGGCTTCAGCTATTCATACAATTGATTGCTTTAACTTGAGATGTAAATGGATTAAAATAATTCGCAAGTTATTCTAACACCCCAAAGTTGAAAATTATGGCTATAACTTTATACATATTGGCCCCCTAGGGAGTTTATTCCGGGTCCACCATTGTCCATAATCATCAAAAGTTAATTATTCACTTTAAGCTCTTTCTCCCATCGAACTATGCCATCATCTTCAAGAAAATAGCGTACATTAACCTCCTCAATGCTTGGTCTTGCATGTAATGAATTAAAAAAATGATAACAGTTTGTATATTGTGTAGATAGTCGCTCATCGCCAAAGTTACATTTTACTAATTATCAAAACAACTCATAGGATGAGGTAAGCTAGTTAGGTTAAAACATAATGTGCTGTAAGTAACCAACATGTCACTGTGAGCGATAGACATTATAGGCACATCCTTATGCAATCATTCAAAATAATCTACTAAGACGAAGAAATTCAGCAACAAAAAACTAGCTAATTTTTAATTATTACAACAAATTTTGAATTTGCAAAATCAAAATAAATGTTCAGAATTTTTCCTTGTTTTAAAAGTTTGACTTTAAAAAGGCACAGAAGAAAGTCCCAGCTGAGTTCTCCGATTCATAAATTAAATATCACAAAGCAAAATATTTGAATGTGTTATAATGGATAATTCAAGCATCCAAAAAATAATGTAAACAATTGAAGTCATGGAAAGATGAGTAATTCAAAGACAATAAACATTCCAGATCTCTTTTGAAGCTAGGAAACCACATGATGAAATGGCATTTTTAAGCATGTGTAAGTGTTTCCTATAGGTTTACCCATTAAGATGGGGGTCATTGGACTAGTAAGATGTTATCAATGAATACCATCAACAGAGCCACCGTCCATCCTACCCCACTACTTCACAATCTTATAAGATTTCTACGATAGAATAGTTAATAAGAGGTTATTTCAAAACTGAACACTGATATACAATTTAAAAGGTTAGGATGTAAAGATAAAAAAATGAATGCAACAAGTAACAAGGGTGAAAACAAATGGTCTGTCAATGGGATTATACAGTCTTAGCACAATAATTCATCATCATTATCGGATAAACCTTTTCATAACAAGACAGGACAGGTTGCTGAGCACAATTACCTAGTAAGACGTCAAACCTTATTTCTATGCGCAGCTCTACCAGACATCAACCTGTGATTTCGTACTAAATTCATAAACCGTGAAGCTATGACAAGAGCGATGATTAGTTTAAAGAATATATCCTAGCCAGATAGTTCACAGATCGGAAAATTTAACTCATGGATCATTGTCGATTATGCCATATAAACCCACGCAGCCTACAAAAGCTCCTCTAGCCAAGGAAAATCTAGTTAAAAACAAAGATATCTTTAGATCAATGGAACATCCAAAGCCAGTTGCGCCAGGCATATGGATTGCATGGGTATGCAACGATAGGTCATATTCAGAAAAATAAAAGGTTTTAACAGTTAACGATGATCTATTGATTAAACCTGTTAAAGACATGGCAAGGAAAAGAATATTGCAAGTTCTTCATCGATTCCATAAAATTATAACACTACGATGGCAGAAGAATGTGGAACTCACCAATTAAGAAAACAACAAGAACTGCCAAAGAAATCATATGAACAGGCCTGCCATACTGGATCTGGTACTGAGACCTCTGGAACTGCCTTTGAAGAGTTCCAAACCATCCATACAGCTGCTTATCACAACCTTCATGGCCGCAACTACTGAGGCAACTCTTAGTCTTCTCATAGCATACATTGCAACCCTGAACCCAAAATACATCCTAAGCATCAGGAATATCAATAAGGATAAATCTCATCAGTATTCAACTATTAATCATCTCACCCAGCTCAATTGAGGATTCTTCAACGGAATCGTTTCCAAATCATCTCGTTGATATTGATCTCCACCCTTAAATTTCCTAAAGACATTTTTTGACCATTTAACCTTAGAATTTGACTCTAAATCATTTAGTAAACCAGATAAACTAGGTGTCTTGGCAGGTGCACGACTAGGCAATTGATCATCGGTCGGGACCGTTATTTTCCATGCCCCCATGTCAGCACAAGCACTTGCCGACCTCCGATGTCCATTAACCTTCTCCTGCTTCAGAGAATTATTAAGCATCTCATTCGACCGGCGCCCGCTTTTCGGACCATCTTGCGCAGGCAAAGGGCAAGATAGAAAAAGGGCAAGCTCATCCATTTCACCCTTATCCAATTTGACCCACGAATGATCGGTCTCTCCTCTCTCGTAATTTGATTCCTTCAAAGAATTCTCTACTGTCGATATTTGGCTCCCAATTGCATCGACAAATTGGCTGTGCCGTGTCCTGGTCTCCTCTCCAGCAGAGCACGCATCATCGTTCAATCGGACCGCTCGATTCAATTCGTCAAGCTGCAAAATCATAGCAAATTAAACCAAGAGTCCTAACAAAATTCCACCAAAAATTCGAAATCACCTGCCATTTTGCCGTGCCAAGGGCCGTTTGAAGCTCCCTAAGGAGCTCGCCGGATACCTCAACGGTTCCATTTTCAGGGTTCGACGCCTCTCTTCTCTCGTGGATCCATGTTCTATAAACGGATTCCATCCTAATAGCATAATAACCAAAAATTAATAAAAACACACATCCGATCGTCGAAGCTCTGATTTAGAAAACCGAGAAGTGAAAAAAAATCCGATACCTGTCGGCGGATTCCTGAACTTCTTCGGCAGCGAGGAAGAAGGGATCTTTCTCCCATCGATCAAAGCACGTCGCCATCTAATCCTCTCCAAGAGATAACAAAACCCTAACCGTAGACCTGACGGTGATCGAGAACCGTAGAAGAATGGGGGAAATTGCAAAGGTTTGGGGGGCTTTGGCGTCGGCCGAGAGACAATGCGACGTATTGCGCACGTGTCGGATCAAAAATTCGCAAGAGGAAAGAGACGAACCGCCCGCAGGCTGGCGTTGGTTGACCTATCGGCCTCTCGTTCCGGTATATGAGGTTTCGCGCGAGATTCGTGGATAAAAACTTATTTGCCTTTTTTCCCCCCATTGGTGGGAGAGGTGCAATGAATTTGTGACTCAAACGATTGTGACCTCAGTTTGACCATGGTGAGGGGCTCGGGCCAGCCCGAAAAGCCAGGCGCCCGAGCCCAAAATGTCTGGCCCTAATGATTTTGGACAAGTGTGTGCAGCCCGGGCCCGAGGCCGGATCCAAATGGAGCCTTGAAATGAGGCATAAGCTCTTTTTCCTCCTCTTTCTTCTCGTTGTTATTGTTCCCCTTTCAATAGCAACAAGAAAATAGTAAAAGGTTCGAGCATTGGGTTTTTGTTCATATGTGATGACGTAGTGGCAAAAGGACGGGTCTTGGCTGAGTCGAGTCTTTGCTTTGACGGTCACGTGATCTGCACACTAAAGCTAACAAAAAGCATTAGCAAGTCGAACACAAGGTTTGGGTCCCAGTTTTGGCACATTTGCGCTCAATTTAGAACATGAGAGATAAGAAATATAATCTCAAGTAATAGAAGTATAGAATAATAGACATCTATTTGGATGGGACGACTTGGCTCGGGCATATCTTGAAGTCGGTCAAGTGAACATTTTGCTGAGTTGGGCATGTAAGCCTTTTGCTGAGTTGTCTAGAATTTGTGCTAAGTTTGGCTTTTGACCCTACCGAGTGGTATACTACCACTAGTCCACTCGAATCCAATTCGATAGGCATATAGAATTGGATTGGTGTCGAACTTTCCTATCAATTGGAACGATGTATCTTCCTACATATTTGAAGACAGTGAGCAAAAAGGAATAGGCGAGGAATGTCATTAGCTGGACTACATAAAAGCATCAAATGGAAGGAGATGCAATAAATGCAAACTTCCTACTGACCTAACTAACGTACCAATATAGTGGGATGATGCAAACAAATAGGGATAGGCAAAGAACACGGATAGCCTAACCACATATATGTATCGGAAGGAAGGCAATGTGATAAACAATAACTCTATACTGACATAGCTGACTTATCATGTGTTATGCGGCTAGAAGAAAATGGGGATGATTGATGAACATTGACAGCCTGATTACATAAAAGTATCAAAAGAAATGATACATAATAAACGATATCTCTTTGCTGACCAGTGACAGTCCCAAAGCTGAAGGTCCCATGTAACCTGCTTCACCTTCCCAACACAATCACCCTGAGCTTGTTGCCACATATCAGAAAGGGACTTCTTGAAGTCCTCATCAAGAAACCACATAGCTTGAAATCGAAATGGTCTATTAAGAGGATTCATCTGAAGTTGTGGTTCAGTCTGTAACAAGATGGGACAATGGTCTGAAAAGATTCGTGGCATATGATGCACTCTTGCACGTGGAAACAAAGTACACCATGAAGGATTCGCCATAGCTCGATCAAGGCGCTCATAGACCCTGGCCAACCATCTCCTCTGGTTACACCAGGTGTATGGACTACCGATAAAGTGGAAATCCAGAAGGCCGCAGGTAGACAACAAGCTCTGTAATCTTAAGCATCTAGTAAGAGAGGGTAAGCCACCTCCAGACTTTCCCGTAGACGCGAGTATATCATTGAAATCCCCAAGAACTAGCCAAGGCATATCCAGCCCATCAGCTAAATTCTCCAAATGCTCCCACAAATGCCATCGAGTTGGTCGAGCCGGAGAGGTATACACAATAGTCAACATGAAAGAGGGGCACCCACGCCGTTGTACCTGCATATCCAACTCCTTTTCATCCCAACACACCCACAACCAACTAGAATAACCCAACGGGTCCACAATAAACGGCTTACCAAAATTCAACTTGTGCACCACAACATTAGCTTTGTCTCCTGAGATTCTGAGCTCAGCAATAGTAAGCAAGGAGGGTTTCGCTTCACCCAAAGCATCCTGTCACGACCCGCTTCCCTAAAATGGAGGCGAGACGTGAAAAGGTCCGCACGAGAGTGGAGCTGTGAAGCCCCAAACCCGATAAGCGTCAATAAAACATAAGCAGGTCCCTGTAACCACAAACGGAGTAACAATAATAATAAAAGGAGAGACAGAAATAGAATTCTCATATCTCATAAATTGTCCAACATGAAAATAAGTCCAACATCCAGAAAAGCCACCAGGCTAAAAGAAAAGAGTCTAAAGGCCCAGAACAAGGCTAACAAAACCAACAACATAACAAAGTATAGGTGCTACGCACCGACGACAAAACAGCAGTCTAAAACAAAAGGAAAACACAACGAAAACACTAGGACTGGTCCCCAGTGTCCACGTACTCCCCGTCAAACACAAGCTCGGGCTCGGCGTCAGCAAACACCTCGTTCTCAACAAGGTACTCAGGCTCGGGATCTAACATGTGTCACCCAACAGAGTAAAGGGGCACATGTCAGCAAGTCTAAAAGACTTGGGCAAGGAAACTGAAAGTAAGGCAACTAGCAACCTAGCAGTTATAATATGCATGATATGGCAGTTATAACATGAGTGCACAACCAAGACATGGCAAGACAATTTGTACAAGAGAACAATTATCGGGACAAGACAAGAGTAGCCAAACTACTAACAATCTCAATCAATTCACTATTCACGTTTCACTGTTGTTTGTAGATGTTTACGCCTTACAGCTGAATGGTTTCACATTCACGCTGAGTGGCCGCTTAACAACTACCCCAAATCCCAAAGTTTACGCCTTACCACTGCAGTTGCTGATCGGGCAGACTCCCAGTTGATTGGCCGCTTAACTCTTACCCCCAATACCCACATGTAATCGAGCCAGGGTCCCCGCACACGAGCTCAGTAAATGAGCCGGGGTTGCCCCGCACAGGAGCTCGCATTCTAGTTCACGATTCATAAACAATTGGCGTATGGGTGCACCTAGCCGGAAACAAGCAATTCGGGCATTGGCTATCAACCAACACATGGCCCGCTTCTGGAACACGAGCCAGGAACACAAACATTGTAGCGAAGCTACGCATTCACGGAAACACTTAAAGAATGCAATGACATGACAATTAATTCGCGTACCGTTAATAGAAAGTAAACATGACATGGTAATTGTGCAACATGATATATGTCGGGACTAGCTTCGTTGTCAAGCTAGTTCCCCAATTTGCGCCTAGGCGAGTATCATTTCGTCGCCTAGCCTCTTTTACGCCTACAACAAGCAAATGGCCTAAAACATGGCCTAAACCCTAAGTGGCAAGTTTCACTTGCCTAGCACCGGGGATGACGATCACGAAGGTTTGTCTCGCGGATGCTAATCTACGGGGAAATCGCTGTTATGGGGAAACAATCATCAAACAACATGAAATTTCATTAGGGTTTCATAAAAATACAAATAGGTTATGAAAACACCAAGAGATCGATTTCTTACCGAGACGAAGCGGAAGAAACACCCCGGAGAACCTATGGATCAGATCTGGAAACCAATGGAGAAGTTTGGGGAAACTAGGGTTTTGGGGGAAGTTGGGGATTGGATGAGATTTTAGGGAAGATGAGAGGTAGAATGAGTTGATGGATGGTTTGGATGATGGATTTAGGGCTTGGAATGAAGGAATAAGGGTTGGAGGTGGAAGGGGGCTCAATGGGGGAGAAACTAGGGTTTTGGGTCGAGTGGAGGAAGAAGAAAACGTTTGGGATGGGTTTAAATAGGTTGGGCTGGCGGCTGCCCAGAAATTAGGGTTTTAACACAGATTAGTCGGTCAAAGAGCAACCACTGACCGACTAGTTTGGCAACTAGTCGGTCGGTCGACCAACGCAGACCGACTAAGTGTAAACAGTAACTTCTGAACAAAAATAGGTTTTAGATTTAGTCGGTCGAAGAACTAATACTGACCGACTAGTTTAACATCTAGTCGGTCGACGAACGTTCTTAGACCGACTAAGAGTGAACAGTATTGATACCAAAAATAAGATGATGAGTTAGTCGGTTAAAGAAGCATTGCTGACCGACTAGTTTGCAACCTAGTCGGTCAACCAACGTTCTTAGACCGACTAACGATAAACAGTAACTCCTGAATAATTTAGAAAGCCAACTAGTCGGTCCAAGAAGGATTGCCGACCGACTGGATCGTCATCTAGTCGGTCGGTGCCCCTTCTTACACCGGCTAATAAGCACCAAAAGTTCCGATACGGAGCGCGGAGCTCCGGGATCGATTACTAAGACTCCTAGGCTTGATCTAATAGTAAAATACGACCGTTATGAAGCCCGTCACGAATGACATACTTCGAAATCGACGATCCTAAGGAAGAAACGAGAAAACACGACGAAACGATCGAAAATGAAAGTTACGGAGACGAAAACCACATATGAGGAGAAAATCCACCAAAACATATATTATAATATAATAAATCCAGATACATGAAAACCAGTCGTTACACATCCCTAATCCCTCGTCCAAAAGATTCCGTCTCAGCCCCACTCCAATTCAAAAAAAAATAAGTCCATTAATCAACAAAAGAGGTGGTTTCTAGGGGGCACCCTCCAACTGAACAGAAAGGTCGGGATATGTAACAGACGGAGTCTAGAGCAATGGCTTTGAAATCTCAGGGCCCGAGATACCACCAACAGTCGAACCCTCATCAACAACCATACCATCCATTACCATCCCCAGTAAGACTCAATTTTCAGGGGGTTGGTGCCTCCAAACATCATCATGGAGTAGAAGTGGCTGAGACCTTCGACCCCCGGCCCAATACCGAATTCAACAAATCGATGTTGGTAATATCGGAGTGTGGAGGATACTGAAACACTTGTTTCAAATCCAGAGCTTTCCCCAAATTCGAGCGAGGTGGGACTCGGCTTCCCGAAGCAATCTCAAGTTTTGTAAGCTGCTTATTAGTAAACGATGAAGAAGGGCTAGGTTTCACAATCGAATTTAATTTTCAATGGCCCAATTTCTGGGCCGTGGAAGTGGGGCTGTTGTTTGGGTCCTATTGACTTTGGTACGGGGGTTGGGGACTAAAGTAAATGGAGACACCAAGTCTTGTGAGCAAGAATTCTTTTGTGGTTGTCGTGAAATTACTGGCACATGATCAACAATTCCCCCTAATTCCAAAGCCTCCTCAACCCTATCTTATGTAACCGTTCCCATAGAGGCAAATCGTGACCCCGACCCAACAGAAACGACTCCAGATTTTCTGAAAACTACTCCTGATTTTGTGGTAACTGATTGAGGCAATGAGCCAACGTTATGTCGTCTCCGACGATCTCAGACGACAAGCCAAGGGACAAAGCTGATGTCTGGAGGTTGCGAATTCGACAATGATGAGGAAGCAGAGGCCCCATTTTGCATAGCAACACCCGTTGAATCTCCGGCAACCGGAGAAGCCGTCACGGCAGCCAGAGGAGAAGTAACTATAGCCGGCAAAATCTCACGAGGAAGGAAAGGACATGGATCTTTATGCCCCACTCGGCCACATTTGAAGCAGATCATCCTCAGACCTTCATACTGGATATGTTGACATCTACCCTCAAAGAATATTTGGGTCTTCATTGGGTTACTCATGTCAATCTCCACACAAACCCGAGTGAACCTCGCCTTCATCACCAATCGCGTATTCGAGTCGAATTTAAGTGCATGACTAACGCAATTACCAAGAGTTAGAAGGATGTTCTCATCATAATATTCAACTGGAAGGTAGGGAAAACGAATCCAGACCGCTGTGGTAAGGCAAAAATCCGTAATCCAAGGACGAATAGTGAGACAGTGTCCGAAAAATACCCAGGGGCCCTCCTCCAAGGCATAACGAAGATCTTCATCACAAGTAAATTTCACCATCACATACCCTTCCTCCAATTATATGAATTCCACTTTGCCCTTAGGATTCCATAGGCATTTCAGTTTCGATTCCAAGACTAGTAATGTAATAGTGCGACCGAGCAATTTCACTATAGCAGCATTGCAACAATAGAGGCGAAGACGCCTCTTGAAATCAGTAGACAGGGAAACACAATCTCAATCTCTGTAAGGCTTCACTGTGAATCCTCCCCCACAACTCCACCTTCAACATCCGACGATGAAACCCTATGGGTCGAATGTTGCCCCAAGCAAGCATCTTTAAATGACAAGTTCAGTCCAGATTTGCCTTGAATGCCTGCAGTATTAATGGGCAAAGTCTCTTCATCCAAAGAATCCATCAAGTTGCACGCACCCTTTAGAGGCTTAACCTTCTTCGTGCTTCGACAAAGATCATCATCCTCTTCTCTAGTCGACACTCTATGCTCATCTTCTACACTCTTCGTTATTTCTAAGCTCATCTCATTCAACACCTTTTTAGGGCTATCGAGTATTTTTAGGGCTATCAAGTAGACAGAGAGGGGGGTATGGAAAAAGATTTTAAATGTGAAAGAAAATCAAAATCAGAGAATTGGATTGACCTCTCGAGGAAGCCAACCCTGGAATTCTCGGATTCAGTCTTCGATCTCCCTGGCCCTTTAAACACTGGTGACTGGACGAGAGGAAAGAGCCGAGCTTTCTTTTTCTTTTTAGGAACTAAGGTTCTTCTTGTCCCACTTGAATGGTGCATGTAAGAGTGCTTGAACACGTCTCAAGTATGTGATGCTTGAGCGCTACTCCCAAGTGTAGGAGGTGATCACTCCTTATTTTACACCTTTTTCCCGCATTTTTGCATGCCATTTAGATCGCCCAAATCATGTTTTTCACGATATATCGACGATATTGCGATGCTTTTCACGATTTGTTGTTTTTGTCGCATTTCAGGTGATTTGGCGCGATTTGGAGTGATCTCGAGATGCGCTTACTCCAGAGGGTCACCGACGACCTCCCCGAGGGGTATTTTGCTGTTGGAGAGGAGCGGAAGAAGAACGGACGTCGCAGGAGCGACGAGGAGGCCAAAATAAGCAGATTGGGCATGTTTAGTGTCCCACTCGGCCGAGTGGAGGACCCACTCGGCCGACCAGCGAGACACCGCTCGGCCGACCAGATCAGACACGATTCCTATGTGCACTCGGCCGAGCGACGGAGACCACATCGGCCGAGTGAAGAGACCACGTCCGCCCGAGTGGCGCCCAGACGAAACCCTTCAAAAATCTCCAAGTTACTGTTTTTCGGCTGCCTGAGCTTCAGAAGACCCACTCGGCCGAGTGGTTAATCCCGTCCGCCCGAGTACCATGAAGCCATCGACCGAGTGACGACAACTCACTCGGCCGAGCCGCCCCCGAAGTAGAGACCCCTGAAGGCCCCGACTTACTGGAAAATTACAGGGTTTCTTACTCGACCGAGCGACTTTTGTCACTCGGCCGAGTGCGACGCGCTGCCTGTAGCGAAAATTGCGGAAAACAGGCTGCGCAGGGGTATTTTGGTCACAGTTTTTGGACGATTTTGGGGGTATTTAACCCCTGTTTTTACCCTAGTTTTAGAGAGCTTCTCCTTAGATTTTTTGTAGCTTTTTAGATTAGCTTTTTAGTTTTATTCTTGAGATTGGAGAGGAGGAAAAGTTTGATTTTTGTTGGATTAGTTGAAGAACTCCATTGGTTTGTCTTTCTCTTCCCCAAAAATTCTATTTTTATTGCATATCTCAATATTGTGATGAATTCTATTGCTTATTTCATTGATTAATTTTGTGATCTTGCTATGAATTGTGAGTAGTCGCCACGTCTTGGGGCGTGGGGATGAACCCTACAAGCCCAACTTCATATTTGTGATGAATTAGTAGAAATTTTGCTAGAATTGATATCTAGGGATTAGATTGGGATCAATTTACTACGG
Source organism: Scilla litardierei (assembly GCA_030789695.1). Classification (NCBI taxonomy): domain Eukaryota; kingdom Viridiplantae; phylum Streptophyta; class Magnoliopsida; order Asparagales; family Asparagaceae; genus Scilla; species Scilla litardierei. The sequence goes on from CM061141.1 coordinate 42,493,811, forward strand.
TTAGCTAGGAGTTCATACCGATCGGGATTTGCAAGAGATTGGATCCCGATTCGATAGGAAACCCTAGAAATCCGAATTGGGTTGGAATCGAATTTCCGTAGTATCGGTTTGCAAGAGATTGGACCGATACTAGGGTTTCCGGTTGCAATTCCGTGCCAATACCCGTTTGCAAGAGATTGGATGGGTAGGAACTATCCCAATCTAGATCGCGAGCCGAGTTTGCAAGAGATTGGGCTCGATGCGCGATTGGGCGATGATGTTGACCCTAATGCTAGCTTTCCTAGGCTAGGGTTTGCAAGAGATTGGACCCAAACCTAGGATAGCTATAGACCGGCAACAGCGCGAGAGCGTGAGCTTGGTTCTACATTCAGTTGCAACTAGTCCATCCAAAATCTCAATCTAGCAATTTTGATACTGACAAACCACATTTATGAGATACGGTGAGTGGCGGGGATTCTCCATTCCCTAGACGTCCTTTATTTGATTTGATATTTCCGCACTTTGTCTGACGATTGTGACAGGATCGCCAAAGGCAAATCTTTCTTCTTGAATAGCCAGGTTGATTGGATCAAGCACGGTCATTCGTCCTCCCTGTGTTCGATATCCCGCTCGCTGCTACACCGTGCACTTGCGGTAAAACTACAACCGTTCTTTAGGGTTACGTCCTGGAGCGATCAAGTTTTTGGCGCCGTTGCCGGGGAGGCGATTGCGTTTGATCTTACCACCCCTAGCTACTTCCTTTTTTATTTTTTATTATTATCATTATTATTTCCATTTTTTTTATTTTACCTAACCCTTCCACGGTACTAATCATCTCTTTGAAACTCTGTTTTCCCTGTGCATGTACACGAGATCTACGGCAGACCCTGAAGCTATATTGTTTGATCCAGAGATCGAACGTACCGCGAGGAGACTTAGAGCGGAAAGGAGACAAAATCCGGAAGGGCGGTTTATGACCAACCCGGAAACTGCTGAACAATTGGCGGCAAGGATGGCGAGGATAATTTCTATTCGAGATAGGCTTCGGCCTAAGACCTCTTCTACTACCTCATCCATTGCCATGCCGGGGTTGGCGGCTGACAAGAGTTTCGAGCTAAAGACTGGACTAGTGGTTCTGATGCAGCAGGATCCATTTCATGGGAATGCCCATGAAAATCCCCACTACCACATCCAATTGTTCTTGTCGAAGTGCGCCACATTCCAGATGCCGGGGGTCTCCATCGATGCCATCAGACTGCGTCTCTTCCCTTTCACGCTAAAGGACAAGGCACTATACTGGTTGAGGACGCAAGCTGAGGGTGTCTTCACCACTTGGGACGAGTTGGCGAGTGCATTCATTGACAAGTTCTATCCGCCCTCCAAGACGGTGAAGATTCGGAGCGCTCTTATGTCCTTCAAGCAAGGACCCCAAGAGACGCTCTATGAGGCTTGGGAGTGTTTTAAGGATCTGCAGCATCAATGCCCGCACCATAGTATAGAAGATTGGGAGCTAGTGCATAGCTTCTACAATGGTCTCCAACCGGGGACCAAACAAATTATTGATGCCGCGACGAATGGTGCCATCTTGTCAAAGACTCCCGAGGAAGCTACGGCCCTAATTGAGGAGATGGCCTCAAACAATCAACAATGGGGCGATGAGCGAGGACACTCTACGTCCTCCTTAAAGCCGACTAGTATCTATGAAGCGAAGGCCGTGGCGGAGCTTACAAGCAAGTTTGATTCTCTCCACAAGGTAGTGGAGAGATTGGAGAAGTTTATCACGGAGCCCCAAGGAGCCCCTTCCACCTCCGCACCGACCAACCAAATGTGTGATTGGCGAGACCAATCTCAAGCCATGTACGTGGGAGGAGAGCAAGGAGAAGGAGCCTTGGAGCAAGTACAATATGTCACGGGGAACCAAGGATATTGGGCCAATCCGGCCGCAAGAAATCATCCCGGATTCTCTTACGCCAACAATGAAGGAGCTTTGAACCCGCCACAACCGCCACCTCAACAAGCCCGACCACCACTACCACCCCAACAACAACACTATCCACCGAGGGGGCCTACTCAACAAAATTTTCAACTGAAGCAACAAGTTCCACCATATAGGCCGCCCGGATACAATCAAGGGTGGAGGAATCAAAATCAAAACCCTCCACAAGCTCAACAATGATCCGACTTCGAAGCTAGAGTGGAGGCGTTTATGGTCGAGCAAAATAAGGTCAATGCTAGCTTGAAGGCGGGGCAAGACTCTCTTAATACCATTGTGGCTCAAATATCGGAGCAATTGGCGTTGCTCAATCGGAACACTCAACGATTGCCGGCGCAACCCGAGCAAAACCCACGGGGCAACACCGGCCACATCAATGCCGTAGTTGCAGTTACCACTAGAGGCGGAAAGGATACCACCCCCGCCATGATTCCTACCGAGGAACCCGTGGAGGAAAGTTTGGAGCCGATTGAGCCGGTAGTTGAAGTTGATAAGGAGAAGGAGCCACAAGAAAAGGAGAAATCTAGAGCGGAGCAATTGATCGAGGAGAGGCGCTTCATGCCACCGGTCCCATTCCCCCAAAGGCTCGCTAGAGCGAAAATGGAGAAAAGGCTAGCGAAGTTTCTCGAGTATCTAAGAGGAGTTAGCCTCAATATTCCCTTCCTCGACGCCATCGTGGAGATCCCCACATATGCTAAATTCTTAAAGGACTTGATTTCGGGGAGAAAGAGGAAGGAGAAGATCATGCTAGACGAGGAGGGCTCTTGGTTCACCAAGAGAGAGAAGGAGCCGGTAAAATTTAAAGATCCGGGGAGTTTTCGGATTCCTTGCACCTTGGGCGGCGTTCCTCTTCAAAAGGCGTTGGTTGATCTAGGGGCTAGTGTGAGCCTCATGCCTCTCTCCATGTTCTTAAGGCTAAACACCGGGACAAAGTTGAAACCCACCGACATGCGCATTCAATTAGCCGATGGACGGATAACAAGGCCGGTGGGGATCGCCGAAGACATCCCGCTACAAGTCCCGGGGGGAATATGCTTGCCATGTGACTTCGTGATCATGGACGTTAAGGAGGAGGGAGATACTTCGTTGATACTTGGACGCCCATTCCTCGCCACCACCGGAGTCATCGTCGACGTGCGCGAAGGTACACTAACTTTAAACGTCGGCAACATCGAGGTGGAGCTTCACATTCCTAAGGCTATGAAGCACATGCCTTACCACGAGGAGCTTGATTACATGGACCTCCTTGATGAGGTAATTGAGGAGGCGATCCCCCACTCTATTGGCGCTCTATTCGATGAAGATTTCGAGGAAGGCCCAGATTTAGGCCAAAATGAGAAGAAAGATGATTCTCCCGACCTCTCCGCTGAAGATGATGAAGGCGACGCCGATGTCGCAAGGATTCGAGAGCTCTGTAAGCTCTCGAAATTAAAGTCTCCAAAGAAAGCTCCGCCGGTACGGAAATCGGCATCACCGGTGAAGCCGTTGACCGGAGCAAATGCTAGCTTTGGGGAGCCTCCCCCCAACACTATTCGAGACGGGAGACCACCGAGGGAGAACACGCCGCCACGTCCAAATCCAAGCGCGCTCCCCGGAAAGTTTGATGGGTGCATCTCATATGCACCAAACATCCCACATTGATTGAAAATTATAGGGGGTCGAGCTCACGACCTTAAACGAGCGCTTGTCGGGAGGCAACCCGACGGTTTTTGCTTTATTTCTACTTTTTCTTTATTTTCGTTTTAGAAATTTTTAGTGTTTTGAGTCGTTCGCCCAAAAATTTTGTGATAACGGGTCCTATTTTTCTTGACAGGAGAGGAGATACATAGATCCATCATGAGGAGGATGAACGCGATGACGAGGAGCGCCCCAAGAAGGCGCTCGACGCTTAGGAGGAAGATGGAATCGACTGGAGGAAGAAAGACGGAGTTTAGAGCCCAAACGAAGACAAACAGCAGAACACAAGGCTCACTCGGCCGAGCATACTAGTCACTCGGCCGAGTACACAAGTTCATCCGGCCGAGCCGCTCACGAACGAGGGAAGTCTGTTGTACCCAACTCTCTGTTTATTTTCCTGATTTCAATATAACTGCTACTCGGCCGAGTATATATTCCCACTCGGCCGAGTAAAACGGATACCCTCCTAGGGCGAGTCATGCCGAGTAGCTTGAGCCACTCGGCCGAATGGACTTACTCCACTCGGCCGAGGCTGGTAAGGCCACTCGGCCGAAGCGTAGGCGAGGAGGAAATTTCCATTGAACTCGCTCGGCCGAGTGACCACGTCACTCGGCCGAGTCGTAACTTTTATTATATAAGGGCCGAGGGGGGGCGCGATTTTCGAAACGCAAAACCCAATCGCACCCCGACTCTTCAGCTCCCCTCGCCCGATTCCCCTCGCTCGCGCCCCCACTCGCCCGACCGGCCACCTCGCGCCGCCGCTCGGCCCGCCACCGCCGGCCGAGCACCCGCCGACGCCTCGCCCGAGTCGCCGCCGGCGGCCGCCGCTCCGATCGCCTCCGGTACCCCCTATTTCGCCTTTTTCGCCTCTTTTTGTGTATTTTTCGAGGATCCATGTGCTTAACAAACCCCTAACCCAAATCAATTTCTATATTTATCTGTTATACCCCTAATGCTCCATACGTTTTGAATATTACCCGCTGATATCTCCATTTCACGCGCAGGTTGTTTTTGGGAGCTTAGGGGAGCCCAGGGGAGCTTCTTGGGACTGATTCGGGCTTCGCGGAGGCGCTGTCTTCGCACGCTTCCATTGCTTAGCACTCACGGCGTGTCGGGGTACACTCTTTCCTTTATTTTGCACACGCCGCACTTTTTACACTTTTTTGGCGCGCGCTCGGGGCCGATATGCCGCCCCGGACACGGCCGTGGACGAGGAGACCTTCCGCCAAGCGGAAGCGGTCGGATGATGCCGGCCCCTCCCACGAGGTGGAAGGCTCTCCTCCTCCTTCTCCCACACACGCCGTCCAGCCAGCACAGCCTGCAGGCCCCGCACACCCCGCACAGCCTGCAGCGCCCGCACAGCCCGCACAGCCTCTCCCTGCCGCTCCACCGCCACCACCACCGGCTCCACTGGTCGGGCCGCTCGGGATTACGTTCCGAGATGACACACACCGCGCCGTCTTCGAGCGTATCTCCCAGCGCTCGATCGTACCCTCCAGGTTTGCACACCTTGCTGACCTAGGACGCCTGGGGGTACTAGAGGGGATGCTCACGTTGTACGACAACATGGGCTGGCGAGATTTCTTTCAGGTGTCGGCGGATACGTTTATCCGCCCGACACTTGAGGTTCTTAGTTCGATCGCCCGGACCGACGAGGGATGCTCGTTTCGGTTCATGGACCGGGAGTGCCAGGTCACTCTCGATATGATGAGAGCGTTTTTCTCGTGGCCCGCTGTCCCCGGAGCCGATCGCGGTTACGGCCCCACCCATATCCCCCCACCTTCCTTCGACGCCGGCGCCTTCTGGGCCCGGATTACGGGTCTTCACGCTGCCTTTGACCCTAGTAGGGCCAATGCCTCGGCCATTGTCCATCCCTGCCTCCGTATTGCTCAGCGCCTTATGGCGACGACCTTTTTGGCCAGATATGAGCCGGGCACGATGTCTACGCCAGAGCTCTACATACTCTACGCGATGACACGTCCCAGAGCTCTATCTAGGGATGGCGATGAGCTTGTCCCCGCCGTCGTGATCGATATCGCGGCATGGTTTTAAGAACGGCATCATTGTATCGGTGGGCGCTCGCTCACCGATATGCTGCGGCGGCCTGATCACCTTGCTTGCTCTTATGACCGGCGAGGATTTCCCCGACGACCTGCGACGAGTATCGGGCCCCACTTCTTTGTCGATCGATGTTATGGCCCGGATGAAGATGCTTCGTCCGCATGGTGAGCGTCACTGGGTCTGGTTGCACGGCCCTTACGGTGCCGATTACATGATTCTCCCGAGCCCTGCTCGGACTCAGATTGCACCAGCCCACGTTGACTGGCTCCCTGCGATGGATGTTCTCATCCATGCTGCTTACGTGCTCGAGGCCGAGGAGGCCGAGCAGGCCCACGCTGCCCCTGTAGACCCTGTTGCCCCTGCCGAGCCTGCCGCCGAGCCTGTTGACCTTGTGGCCCCTCAGCCCATACCTGATGTTTCCGCTGCTCCTGACACCTCTGTCAGTGTCGGGAGTACCTTAGCTGAGACCACCCCCACTGCTTCCGAGGCTGTCACCACCACTCCCACCGCCACCACCGGCCCTCTGTCCGTCGAGCCTCTTTGCTCCGCACTCCCCGAGCGCCTACCGACCTTTGTTGAGAGTGGAGAGCCCTCATTTGCCGCGGTCGTGGAGACCATGGCTAGCATGGTCTCCGCTGGGGTTGCACCTTTTGGACCACACACTTCCACCCCAGCGGTAGTCACCTCTGTCTCCACCTCTGCTGTATTTTCCGAGAGTGTCGTGGCGTCTGTCCACACTTCTGTGCCACCGACCTCTCTGGCCGCCTCGCTGCCACTTTTGCACACTTCTTTCGCTGCTGCTGCCTCCACTTCTCACCAGTCTGTGCCCCGGCCTCGCACTGAGGCCAGGCCCACATTTGCGAGTGCAGCACCTTTCGTTCCCTTCCCCGCTGAGCCAGTCACATACGCGACCCGAGTACGCCAGCCACGCCCTGCACAGCCCCGCCCGGCGCGTCCCTCTGCACCACCTCCCCCCGACACTGTACTTCAGAGCATTCGTGCTCTAGAGGGGGCGGTGAGTGGTCTCAGAGGCGACCTTAGGACCCTGTCCTCCACCGTCTCTGTGATGGCTGGCCGCTTCGAGCTGCTCCCACAGATTCACTACTGTCTTACCCAGGTTCTGGAGCGTCTCCCGCGCGTACCCCCACCCACCCAGCAGGTTCCCACCCACACTTCCACACACACTCAGCCTGCTACCACTTCCACACCCACCCCCGCTCAGCAGCCTGTCCAGCCACCACCACGACCTCCGCCTCAGGACGGAGACGGTGCAGCACCACCTCCTTAGGCACCCTTGATGCCGTCGTTTCTTTTTGCCGTTGTGCTGCCCGTTTATGCTGGGTCCTGATGCCTTTTTGTCCACCCCCCCTCCCCTCACTTATTTTAGACGGACTCATTTTGATCGTATCCTTATATATCTTTTTGGGAGAGAGGGAGAGTTTCGGTGCCACATATATTTCTGTATCACTCCTATCTTTGCATGCATCATGTCTGCATCATATTTTTCATTTCTTTATTTTTATCTTTTTATTTTCCTTTTTTCCGTGCATGCATCCTCACTTGCCCCTCACATTTCTTGTCTCTCAGTGTGCCACACTTTGCACATTGAGGACACTGTGCCATTTAGCTTGGGGGAGTGAGTTCTCACGTTCTTTTTCAATTTGCCACCTTTATTTTTAGTTTTTCACACCATTCTTCGCTTTTGCCCTTATTTTTCATTATTTTTCTTTTATTTTGCCATGCATCACGTTTTTCTTATTTTTTCTGTATGCCGCATTGTAAATAGTTCTTTTTTCCCTTTATCTTTATTTCTTTTTTATCTCATGCTAGAGATGACTTTTCTATGATGATGATGACGTTGGATTTAGCTTACTCTATATGCATGCTATATTTGTCATGTCTTAGACTTTATTTCTGATATCATATGCTATGACTTGCCTTGCATCTAGAGATAGTAACCCACACTTTTGCCACATGAAAATGGATGAAATTCTATTATTAGCTGAGTCTGAATATTCATATGTATGCTATCACAGAAAACACACCAAGATTCACGCATTGAAGGCTTATATCTGGAGTACTGATTTCTTTTTCCTATATCACTTCTATATGCATGAATTGTACACTTCACTCCAGGATGATTGAATGATGTTAGCTATGATAAATATGGATTAGTTAGCTTTTTTGTGATCGAAACTGAGTAGATTAGATTACCCTGCTGAAGTTGTCGTGCATGTCTTATAGAGTGAACCGAGAGTTATATCTATTTATTTCTCCACAAATCTTGAACATCATTTCTCTACTTTTAAAATCATTGGTGAATCTCCCCTTAGCGATTCTATTTTATGGCATTTCCCCCGCTACTAATTCCTAGCTCCAAATCTCTTATTCTCTAAAAAAAGAGAGAAAAACATTCTTGTACATCATTATCTCTCTTCGAGTTGGGATCGTTGTGTATATATGCTATATTGAAAAAAAAAGAAAAACAACAACAAAAAAAAGAGAGAGAGAAAAAAAAGGAAAAATCCTCAATAAAAGATCCCATCTCACTTTCTTTCTTTCTTCTTTCTTCTTATTACCTTTGGAGCTATATAAAAATGGGGATGTGAATATTTTTTATGTCACCACGCTTATAGATAAGCTTGGGGGAGGGGATCCATTGATGTGTGAGAGAGTGACTACTTGACGTTGTACGACAACCTAGGCTAAGTAATATTCTATACTCGGTGAGATTATTTCTAGCTTTACGAAATCCAGAAATCTAAGCCTAGCGTTCATTTCATGAAATCCATACTTTTCTATTCTCTCTATTCTATTGTGTGATACTCTTATACTCCTGATAGAAAGCATTCAATTGAAAAGTGTGTGATCTGTGATTTGTATACCGCTTTAAATGATTCAGACGATGTTAATTTTAAAATTATTCCGTTTTTCATGATTATATCGTTGTTCGTGGGTTTTCCATTTCTATTTGCACTATTATACTATGATATCAAAATAAAATCTTTTGACATGTGTTTTTCATTCGGTGCATGCTATATGAGTAAGTGAAACCCCCGTCCTGAGAAAATGATCTAGTAGCTTACCTCTTCGCTTCTTTCTCTCTTCTTTATTTTCATTTCGTTTTCCATTCTTCTCCGTTTTTCATTTTTCATTTTTCACCGTTTTCGTTTTCCAATTCCACCGGGTTCGCCTTTTACTTATCTTCCTCGAGGACGAGTAAGAGGCAAGCTTGGGGGATTTTGATCACTCCTTATTTTACACCTTTTTCCCGCATTTTTGCATGCCATTTAGATCGCCCAAATCATTTTTTTCACGATATATCGACGATATTGCGATGCTTTTCACTATTTGTTGTTTTTGTCGCATTTCAGGTGATTTGGCGCGATTTGGAGTGATCTCGAGATGCGCTTACTCCAGAGGGTCACCGACGACCTCCCCGAGAGGTATTTTGCTGTTGGAGAGGAGCGGAAGAAGAACGGACGTCGCAGGAGCGACGAGGAGGCCAAAATAAGCAGATTGGGCATGTTTAGTGTCCCACTCGGCCGAGTGGAGGACCCACTCGGCCGACCAGCGAGACACCGCTCGGCCGACCGGATCAGACACGATTCCTATGTGCACTCGGCCGAGCGACGGAGACCACATCGGCCGAGTGAAGAGACCACGTCCGCCCGAGTGGCGCCCAGACGAAGCCCTTCAAAAATCTCCAAGTTACTGTTTTTCGGCTGCCTGAGCTTCAGAAGACCCACTCGGCCGAGTGGTTAATCCCGTCCGCCTGAGTACCATGAAGCCATCGGCCGAGTGACGACAACTCACTCGGCCGAGCCGCCCCCGAAGTAGAGACCCCTTAAGGCCCCGACTTACTGGAAAATTACAGGGTTCCTCACTCGGCCGAGCGACTTTTGTCACTCGGCCGAGTGCGACGCGCTGCCTGTAGCGAAAATTGCGGAAAACAGGCTGCGCAGGGGTATTTTGGTCACAGTTTTTGGACGATTTTGGGGGGTATTTAACCCCTGTTTTTACCCTAGTTTTAGAGAGCTTCTCCTTAGATTTTTTGCAGCTTTTTAGATTAGCTTTTTAGTTTTATTCTTGAGATTGGAGAGGAGGAAAAGTTTGATTTTTGTTGGATTAGTTGAAGAACTCCATTGGTTTGTCTTTCTCTTCCCCAAAAATTCTATTTTTATTGCATATCTCAATATTGTGATGAATTCTATTGCTTATTTCATTGATTATTTTTGTGATCTTGCTATGAATTGTGAGTAGTCGCCACGTCTTGGGGCATGGGGATGAACCCTACAAGCCCAACTTCATATTTGTGATGAATTAGTAGAAATTTTGCTAGAATTGATATCTAGGGATTAGATTGGGATCAATTTACTACGGTTAGCTAGGAGTTCATACCGATCGGGATTTGCAAGAGATTGGATCCCGATTCGATAGGAAACCCTAGAAATCCGAATTGGGTTGGAATCGAATTTCCGTAGTATCGGTTTGCAAGAGATTGGACCGATACTAGGGTTTCCGGTTGCAATTCCGTGCCAATACCCGTTTGCAAGAGATTGGACGGGTAGGAACTATCCCAATCTAGATCGCGAGCCGAGTTTGCAAGAGATTGGGCTCGGTGCGCGATTGGGCGATGATGTTGACCCTAATGCTAGCTTTCCTAGGCTAGGGTTTGCAAGAGATTGGACCCAAACCTAGGATAGCTATAGACCGGCAACAGCGCGAGAGCGTGAGCTTGGTTCTACATTCAGTTGCAACTAGTCCATCCAAAATCTCAATCTAGCAATTTTGATACTGACGAACCACATTTATGAGATACGGTGAGTAGCGGGGATTCCCCATTCCCTAGACGTCCTTTATTTGATTTGATATTTCCGCACTTTGTCTGACGATTGTGACAGGATCGCCAAAGGCAAATCTTTCTTCTTGAATAGCCAGGTTGATTGGATCAAGCACGGTCATTCGTCCTCCATGTGTTCGATATCCCGCTCGCTGCTACACCGTGCACTTGCGGTAAAACTACAACCGTTCTTTAGGGTTACGTCCCGGAGCGATCAGGAGGACGTCAAGTAATAAATTTATATACGGGGAGACCGGGTCGGATCACGGGGACAAGTCATTTTGCAATCGCACGTTCAATTAATAAAGGAGAGATAAACGTGAAGCTACAACCAACTAAGATAACGGTGGAAATGTGTGTGAAAATGTGTATGAAACCATCTATCAAATCAACAACCTAGGGTTGAAGTATCGGGGAGGACAATATGCGAGGAAGCTTGTGTTGTGTGTGGGGATGTGGTTGTTAAGCATATGGGTTCAATCCGAGGATAACTCAATTGTCTTTCCGGCTAAGGAAAGCACAATCGGTGGATTTGGCATTTATCGAACGCATGGTGTGCAATGAAAGTATGGTATGGAAAATCGAGATAATAAACAACCAAGCATATATGAATGGTACCACTAGGAAAACTCCACTCTAGGGATACACACTAGGGTCTCTAATTCAAAGTATATCCCAAAAATCCTGCCACATAAACTTTAGAACATGCTAGAATTGAAATTCCATAGTCCAAGCAAGCAACATCATCACGCAACCACACACAATGAGATTTAGCTACTCATATCAATAAAAGAGACATTTTTATCTCTAAAAACCATCATCCAATATTACTACAATAACCAAAATCAAATACAAAAAAAGGGAAGAGATCATCAAAGATTTCTCTTAAGAAAATACAACTTTTCCTCCAATGATTGTGCTCCTTCAAGCTTTCTTGATCCTCCCCAGTGGCCTCTAACCCTAAGAATGAAGAAGAAGGAGAGTGGAATGAGGAGAATAGAGGGGAGGGAAGCCCAAGAAATAAATCTAGCAATTCAGGTCTGGAAACAGTACTAACGGGTCGAATTCGCGCCCAAAACCCGTAGCTAAAGCACAAATCATCAGAAATTTCCAGCACGGTCACCCTGTCTTGAGAAAATTCTAGAAACATCATCCGACCTCGGAATGACACGTTCCAAACGACGATGGAACAGTAACAAAGCATACTACGACTGAAAAATATCAGCATGCCAGAATATACATTAGAATGATAGCAGAATTCTGCACAAGAGGGGAAAAGCAGAATTTTCAGACCAGAAATTTTCAACACCGTCACACTGTCTTCCAAAAAATGCAGTAAATTGCTCCGACCTCCAAAAATTCTAGAAAACTATGCGTTGGAATCAGGACTTCACGAACTTCAACTGAAAAATAAAGGAGAGTAAGATGAAGATGCTAATAAGCTGTAAACAATTAGGTTTTATGCATATAAAACGATAATCTCCAAAATTAAGTGATATCATCAAAATGCGTGTATCGGAGCCAAAATAAACACAAATTATGCACAAAATGTCATCTAATGAGGGGTAAAATATATAATATTGAATCATAATCACACCCCCAACTAGTTTTTTTGCTAATCCCTAGCAAAACAAGCGATAAATTTGGATTCTCAATCATAGCACACATCAAACTCAAAATTATTCATGGCGAAAATAAAGTTTTCAACAAAATCTCAAATTCAATATACCAATCCATGAATGAGAACAAACCCATGAACAACACTTCAATTTGGTTCAAATAAAGGAGAACAAGCAATGTTTTGCACGAATGAGGATTAAAACACAACATTGTATCATAGTTTCACAAATCTCAGGGTTTTGCCAAAACAACACTTTCCTTATTTGTGGAGGTTGGATGTGTTAATTTATTATTCTTCTTCTTTGCATGAAACTTAGGATGATCCATGTAATAAGTTTTTGGTCAATGACTCTCATATCAGACGATTTCAGGGCATTGGGCCAAAAAGGACCCCGCGGACCTATTAACTCGAATCACCTAAGATTCACTTATTCTTTTCTCATGCACTCCCATAAATCCTATCTTTCGACGCGAATCCCCAATGCTTCTTGAGGCACGAGGACCAGGCTACTTGACAAAACTAGATGAGCGATGCACTTATTCTTTTTCTTTTTCTTTTGCTTTTTTTTCGTTTGCTTTCTTTTTTGCTTTCTTTCTTGCTTGCTTGCTTTCTTTTTTCAACACACCAACCAACCACACTAGGCACATAATCAAAACCAATCGAATTGAAAACTACTCTACTCAATTGGCTTAATCCATACTCATGCATCGCAAAGCTTGTTCAAAACTAATTTAACCCATTTTGAAGACAAAATTCATGGAATTATGCACTCACTTCATAAATGGTATATTAAAATTGATTTCATGAAGAAAAGCAATCAAATGCATGTCAATCACAATTTAGGATTTAAAAATAGAATTTGAATCAGAAAACATGCACGAAGATGAAACATGCAAGGGACTAAGCAAATAACTAGCAAGAGAGCAAGGAGGGTTAATGATATACTTGCAAAATGATTGGTGATGTCAAAATGGATGTCTCTAAACAAAAACAAAAATTTAAAACAAAAACAACTAACTAAACATCCTAAAACCAACTACTACTCTCCTCCCAACTAAAGACAAATATTGTCCTCAATGTTGAAAGAGAATAGGCTTATTGAATAAAACTATCCTAGAAAGCATAGAAAGTGCAAAAATTTAAATTTTCTACACTACTGGATAGAAGTCACCGGGGTCAAAAGGCGGATCACGGATGTCCAACGGTGGTTAGATCCTTATGCTCCTCTGCGAGCATCTTCCCTCCACGAATCACTTTGGACCCTAGCAGCACAACTCCAAACATCTCTCTAAAATGTGCGACCATGTCCTGCAAGAGATGAGCTGTATCAATCCAAAGTGGGCACCGTTGCCTTTTGACGAAAGTGACCCAAATATCGTCAAAGTAAAATAAAGAATTTGAAATATGATGACGAAAACTCCCGAAAATGGTTGCATCCATCTCGGTACGATGCTCCACCACAGGGGAAAGGAATGAATGATCTTGGGACAAGACCAGGGAAAGGCATGTTTCAGGCTCTACCAAAATGATCGATGAGCTCGTAGCCCTACTTGGCTCCTACTCCTATCCATCCAAAATGTCACACTCGTCCTCTCCATCTTTGCACACACCACCTGCGATGGAAGAAGAGTCCAAATCAGATAATAAATTTTTTGAGTGGTTGGATTACCTTCTCCCAAGCAAGAGGCAAGCAATGCAAAACTCGAAATGATCTCCTGAATATACTGACTCCGAGTCTACATGCTCCAGAGAAAATATTGAGATTGACTCTCATGTGTCTAAATAATCAATTGAAGCTCCTCGCCCAAGGGTTGCAAAGGTGCATCTATGCTTGGTTCTCCTTGGTCAAGGCACGCTCGAACGGCATCACAATGAAGCGCTAACGGCTCACTCCCTGAAGTCCCATCCAATGGGCGGTCCATATCCTTCATGGACTCCAGGTGCTCACAAGCATCCCAGGTGACATGTCAAATAGAGCTCCATCATCCATCATCGCCATATAGTCATGCATCTCCTCCTGCAGTCCCTCGTAGAAAAACTGGAAAAGATGGGCCATCGTGAATCCATTATGTGGACAGCCGCTTAATAAATCCATGAACCTCCTCTAAGCTTGATAGAAGGATTCACCGTCAATTTGAGCAAACCCAGCAATTTTGAGCTTCAAAGAAGTGGTCATGTGCAAAGAAAATGAAAGTGCATCATACAAAGAATTTATGCAGTTGAAGTCCATAGCTTTTTTTTGAATTTTTATAAAATAAAATGAAAATAAAGATAGCAAAGAACTCAAAAGGTGAAAAATAAATAAGGATGAAAGATAATAAATGTAAGATAAATATTCAAAAAGACTCACACTAAATAGTAGGGTGTATCATGCCAAAATTTCCTAAATTAATCAAAATGCAAAAATCGTTGTCCCCGGCAACGGCGCCAATTGCTTGAACGCGTCTCAAGTATGTGATGCTTGAGCGCTACTCCCAAGTGTAGGAGGACGTCAAGTAATAAAGTTATATCCGGTGAGACCGGGTCGGATTACGGGGACAAGTCATTTTGCAATCGCAAGTTCAATTAATAAAGGAGAGATAAAGATGAAGCTACAACCAACAAAGCTAACGGTGGAAATGTGTGTGAAAATGTGTGTGAAACCATCTACCAAATCAACAATCTAGGGTGGAAGCATCGGGGAGGAAAATAGGTGAGGAAGCTTGTGTGGTGTGTGGGGATGTGGTTGCTAATCATATGGGTTCAATCCGAGGATAACTCAATTGTCTTTTCGGCTAAGCAAAGCGTAATCGGTGGATTTGGCATTTTATCGAACACATGGTGTGCAATGAAAATATTCGAGATAATAAACAACCAAGCGTATATGAATGGTACCATTAGGCAAACTCCACTCTATGGATACCCATTAGGGTCTCTAATTCAAAGTATATCCCAAAAAATCCTACCACATAAACTTTAGAACATGCTAGAATTGAAATTCCATAGACCAAGCAAGCAACATCACCACACAACCACACGCAATGAGATTTAGCTACTCTTATTAATAAACGAGACATTTTCATCTCTAAAAACCATCATCCAATATTACTACAATAACCAAAATCAAATACACAAAATAAAGGGAAGAGATCACCAAAGATTTCTATTAAGAAAATACAACTTTCCCTCCAATGATTGTGCTCCTCCAAGCTTTCTTGCTCCTCTCCAATGGCCGCTAACCCTAAGAATGAAGAAGAAGGAGAGTGGAATGAGGCGAATAGAGGGGAGGAAAGCCCAAGAAATAAATCCAGCAATTCGGGTCTGGAAACAGTACTAACGGGTCGGATCTGCGTCCAAAACCCGCAACTAAAGCACAAATCAGTAGAAATTTCCAGCGCCGTCACCTTGTCTTGAGAAAATTCTAGAAGCATCATCCGACCTCAGAATGACGCGTTCCAGGCGGCGATGGAACCGTAACAAAGTGTACTACGACTGAAAAATATCAGTAGCCCGGAATATACACTGGAATTATAGCAGAATTCTGCACAAGAGGGGAAAAGCAGAATTTCCAGACCAGAAATTTTCAACACCGTCACCCTATCTTCCAAAAATGCAGTAAATTTCTCCGACCTCCAAAAATTCTGGAAAAATATGCGTTGGAATCGGGACTTCACGAACTTCAACTGAAAAATAATAGGAGAGTAAGATGAAGATGATAATAAGCTGTAAAAATTAGGTTTTATGCATATAAAAACGATAAGCTCCAAAGTTAAGTGATATCATCAAAATGCGTGTATCGGAGCCAAAATAAGCACAAATTATGCACAAACTGCCATCTAATGAAGGGTAAAATATACAATATTGAACCATAATCAAAGAGGTCAGAGAAGGAAACTGGATTCGCTTCCGCCCGATTTCGCTTTTAGTTTGGATCTTCGAGATGATAGGTTACTGAGTGTAGCTCTTTTCCAATTAAATGTGTTTTGAGATAAGAATGGCTTTCATTTATGCTCAAACATTTAGGTGTGGCATGATAAAAACAGAAAAGGGGGAGGAGGAAAATAAAAAGAGATGGACTAAATACACCTCAAACCTGATGTACATGCAATCATTGGCTTCTTTTTTGGAAAAAGAACAAGATGGAGAAGTGTTAGAAAACCAATTGATTTTATTATGTTTCCAAAAATGGTAACTTAATGATTGCATGAACCTCAAGTTTGAGGAAAATTTAGCAATTCTAAGTAAAAAAGGATAGTGACACAACCATTTTGACCAGACCCAAACAAGTCAAGTCAACCACGACCAGTCAACCAACACACTACGGCCTTGGACTTCGGCCTAAGGACCTCACGGGCGGGTCGTGCTTCTCCACCCAAGACGAAGGCCCAAAAGACTGCCCACTATCCGTAGTGGAGGAAATCGCTCCCCGAGCCAAGGGAGCACTCGTCAATTATGGCAATCACCTTCATGGCCATCACTCCGCCTTCATGGCCATCACCCCACTTTCATGGCGTTCATCCCTTCACAAAACGTGGTAATTATTGGGGTCAACATTCCCCACTTAGCACGTCCACATCAGTAACGACAATCATGGCCCATTACACCGGGAGGATGACTCGCATATATGAAGTGGAGAGGCATCATCTTGTGGGGGGCTGTTCTCCGAGATCGACAATAGATGTATCACATGCAAACTCTCACTCCTTCTTCCACATTATACATTCTCCTCCAAAGCTCGGACCGAGGACTCGCGTATCGGCCTCTCCATAAGCCATACTCGATCCCACCGAGCATCATTCAGACCAGATCTGACTTTGGCATCGGAGGAGAATTGGTCGGAACTAAGGTTCGACCCCCTAACGAGTTCTTCATCTTGCAAATCGAAGGAGTCATCACCACCACCGAAGCTTCCCTTCGGTGATCCCTCGCTCGGATCCAAATGCCCTCGTGCCAAAGCCTGTTCGTCCGACCGATCCCGGAGGTTGTCATCCCGCCGAGGCTACCCCTCGGCACACCAGAGCACAGATCTGCACCTTTCTCCTCAATTGTTCGCGCCATCGATCGACCACAAAGGTCATCTCTGTCTCATGTGACAGCTACAACATCCGGGCCTCCAGACTATCAACATGTGGTGAGAAAACACCCCAAACCATCTGGCGCCATCTGTGGAAACCGAGTTAACATCCATGTCATCAACCACATTGGCACAGACTCATTCTCGGAGAGACCGACTACGAGAATAGGCATACCACATCATCTTACGCTCGAGCACTCTCAACTCGTGAGGATTTATCCCCTATGCCCTTCGTCCCCAAAATCCCATTGGGGAAATCTCTAGAAACTGACATTTGGACCCCAAAACGCCATTTCTGTCCAGAGGCTTTCTACGAAATTGGGGCCTCGATTCTAAAAGATGAAGTCACCCCCTCCTCGGAAACTACCATTCTCGTGGGAGCCCCTGAACGATCCAATCACCTTTTGCACCTGCAAGACCAACGAGTAGTCAGGCATCACGAGGAGGCTCCCCCATGGTCATCAGGCCTACCCCTCTTCGCCGAACGGATCACCGATCCACACGTCGATCAACGAGATCTTCCCGTATTCCATCTCCTTGTTCATGGATAATTTCATCGGTGCTCGTCCCGAGATCAACACGAGGATCACGATTTCCGAAGACGAACGCACCAGATATATGGGAGATCATCTCGCCGGCGATCACCTTGAGGGCGATGTAGCCCCTCGTTACCTCGATCCTCGTCTAGCGGTTGTTTGATCGCCTCTAGTGACGGAGTGGAGGTAGCAGTAGCACAAATCCTCGACGAGATTGCGTTCTGTTCTTCGCCCGATTGGTCGAAGCCGTCGTTAAGGTCGGGTTTCGTCCTCGTCCGACTGGCGTTCTTCCGACCCAGATCCGACCGATCCTCGAGCACTGAGCTTGAGAAACCCCCCCCCCCCCCCGCCAAAGATCTGGATCCTTTGATGGACTCGCTGCCGAGAGGCTGGAGCCGCGGCTAAAGATCACCGGCGATGCCAAGAGGATGGACCCGCTTTCCAGATCGTCGACAGTACCGAGAAGCTGGACCCCGTTGCTGAGAAGCTGGACCAGATCGAAGCACCGCTGCAAGTGGAACTGAACAAGGGCTTTTTCAACTCCCTACAGTTTGAATGGAGGAATCATGAACTCTCCTCGCGCACTTCAACAAGGGCGCTCCAGCCCTCGCCACCGAGATCGGGGAGCCTCTCAAGGCCAGCAACGATGAGGCGAGGGTCAAGGCGATGGGGAAGGAGGTCGTGTTCCTCCCCAACGGCGGCCCCTGTCATGCCGAGGGGATCGGTTCGCCGTCGACGTCGATGGAGAATGTCCGAACTGTTGGGGTTTTGGCGGACCCCCAGAGCTCGGATCCGTATCCGTCCTAAGTCGGACGGACCACGGAGGCACAAAAGCGCAGCGAAAAACCAGAAATCGAAATTTCTACACTAGCTAAACTATTTAGCTAGGCTCTGGGGAGCCAGAACCCAGCCCGATCTATGCCGACTTGGAGTGGGTCTGACCACCCCAAGAAGGATCTACACTAAAGCGACTAATTAAAATCACACTAGAAAACGATTAACCACATACCCGGAATCTTGGCCCTGGAGCAGGCAAGATGTACCGCACCGTCTTGAGAAGCTCCTCGTAGCCGAGCCGCGTTGACCCGATCTGCCTGAGCCGCCTCGCACCCTCGCACCGATCCGCCCGAGCTGCTTTCGCCTCCGAGCCGATCACACGCGGTAGAAAGTTTCACTTGAGAAGAAACCCGCGTCTTAGACGTCCGGATCAGATCCAAACCCCCTTCGTAGTCGTGCTAGGACTACTCCGGAGAATAGGAAAATAGAGAGAGAGATTTAGTCGCCGATCGAGCTTGCTCTAAAAATCTGGAGCTACTCGATCGTTGACTGGTGTGTGTTTCAACGAGGAGAGTGCACCCCTATTTATATAGGGAGTGAGCACTCAACATCTCGTTGCGGGCAATGTGGGACAATTCCCATGAAGAGAAAAATTCAATTAAGCCATTTGGCTTAATTTTAACATTAAAGTTAGCCTTTCACAAAGTCAAACTTTAACGAATTAATTCTCCTCACATACTAAACTTCAGACACCAAACAAGCTATCAATCAGAAAAGCTTGGAATGGTGAACGCGTAGGAACTGACGGTGACGAATTTCGACTTCGTTTGACCCCTCAAACAATTGCTCAAAGTTTAGCAATTTCTCAAAATTCGTAGCCGTCATTAGGGGTTTAAAAACCCTAATTTTGACTTAAGTTGTGGGCGCGCCCGCTAGGCTTAGCGGGCGCGCCCGCCCAAGGGAGCAAGGGCGGGCCGCCCATCCGCTGCTGCAGCGGGCGGGCGCCCGCTGCATCAGCGGGCGCTGGCCCGCTGTGCAGCGGGCCTCGCCCGCTTGCAGCGGGCGTGCGCCCGTTGCAGCCAGTGGGCGTCGCCCGTTTTGCCTTTGCACATGGGCCTTTTGGCCCAGTGGGTCTAACCCACTTCCCCTTGAACTCTTTCTGCGTTTCTGGACTCGTTTGAGCTCCGATTTGGACGCGGTTTGAACCTGTGTTTAGACCGGGACGATCCCGTCATCCAGGTAACCCTTTCCAACAAGTTTGTTCCTACTAAATTCGTCGTAACTAATTTACAACACGTTTAGTCAAAGTTAGCATCTAATGCAACGTTGTGTCCCTATTGCTAATGCGACTAACTTTCACAACTTAACTTGTGAATATCATCAAATGACATTTCTCTCTATTCTATATTCCTATTACTAAGACATGAACACTCCTCGGTGTGAGACCCTACAGCCTGACCTTACTACAGGTTGGGGCTCGAAACCCCTAGACGACGGTCACTACGAGCAGTAGCTGTCGTCCCTGTTTCAGAGTCATCATAACGTGATCGACCCTTTGACAAAAGTATCATAGGGTTTGCTTTGGCTGTGTCAGTGATGAATTCCGTTAGCTAAAATCCCTTCGTCAAGACTGTGTTTATTGTTGGCCTAGGGTATGGTTTTCTGTCAACCCTATTAGACAACATTGGTCAGTATACGGCGGTCTTTATTGTATACACGTTGTACTACTTGCAACGTACCCTGGCCGAGGATTAACATAAAGACCGTACTGAGCCTATAACACTAACTTCCCTTTAATGGAAGTGACGAATCCCATCTTAGTCATTTACTCACCTTGAGAGCTTCAGGTGCAACCCAACCTAAGATCTTTCATCAGGACTGGTCCTCGAAGCTAGATCATGGGTCTAAGCTACACCGTCTGCTCACAGGTTGGTACAGATGACTTCAGGTCTTAAGGATCAACTAACCTATCATCACCCTAGAGTTATTAAAGACTGATCATTAAAGTTAACCATTTAATAACTCTAACTTGGTCGTTCAGTGAACTCATTCTCCAATGAGCACCTGTGTCTCGTCTCCGACTTCGCCAAGTCGAATGACTATGAGATCATCATTACCTGAAGGTAAGACGAAGACACAGTGATCTATCCGATGTGTCGATATCCAGTTCTCGACACATCTACGATCACGAACCGTTTAAGACTTACGTTTCTATTTGGTCGCTTACTTACTCATAATCGAGATCTCATCTAGATATGTAAGGACCTAACTATAAGTCTATGGATATTATCTAAGTATATTAATACAAATGATTTTATACTTAGAATAATACGTACCATATACGGTATGAACAAGACGTATAATCAAGATAAATTGCCTTATGGGCATATATCTTCCTACATCTCCCACTTGCACTTAGGCTATTTATCTCGGTATCTCATACCGTTATAGCATATCAGTCACTTTGACATTTGATATGGCAAACCTAAGAATGGTTCTACTAACAAGTATCTACAACGAATTTTAATGGATTGAAATTACATCTCTTGATCACACAGGGTTGATCCTTAGGAAAAATGATCTGGATCAATTTTCCTAACTTTGTATAGCTAACAGTTAGCTTATACGATTTAGATGTGGGGTCTAACATTTCCGTAAGTCAGTCCTAGCTCACTCCACTTTATTGTGTCAATATGTCAAGTGAATAATTGACACCCTAAGTCTATATATATATATGATTAAATCAAAACAATTTTGACTTAATGATTTATATAGAAGATTCATAAAAGTGAAATATCCTTTTTACTTAGTCCGAAAAACAGAACTAAGTATATGAGCTCGCTCCCACTGACTTTAAGAATTACCGGGTTAAATTACTTCAACATAATAACTAAATCATATTTAGATTTATGTGCAAAATAACCATTTGGTAAGTGCCTCAGATGGAATGCACAAGTGTCAGGTTCGGTTTGACGAATGAGTCAAGTCAAGATCGTTTTAAGGAAACTTGACATTTACTCGTTCAATCAAAACGTCCTACACTGTACTTTATTCCTTTGACCACATTTGGTATTAACTCCTTTAATAACTAAATGCAGATAATCAAGAATTAATCTTGATATGCGTATTATTGTGACCGCACACAATTTATACGCCCCCTGGAACCTATACTTAACTACTGATTGACTTTTAACATTTAGTCAGCTCCAAAATCAATATTATCGAAGCTATACACCATTATTCGAAAATATACGCAACCATCACCGAAAAGCCACATCCACAGAATTTAAGCCATTTCAATTTCAATTGCAACAAACGAGACATCCATTCCAAAACAACGGGTTCATTAAAAGAACCTTAATTTGTTTATCAAAAATAAACCTTGAGTGCAAAGCACTCATTCATTGTTTTCGATCCTTAAAGATGATACATTTTATTCAAATAAGAAAAATATCATCTCCATCACGATCATCGTCTCCAGAAGTCTTTGAGCGGTCCCAGCAGCAACTGTTGCTTTGATTACCGACCGATCTCTGTACTTCTCCAATCTCCAGTTCTTATCAGCCACCTGTATACAGTACACAGATGTCTATAAGTGTCTCACACTATATGAATGGAAATAATTGCATTTAATTGAATTTTAATTTGTACCTGAGGTAGAGGCATCAGCATGCCCCTTCTTCTTCTCTGCAAGATAGATCTTGCAGTTCCTCTTCCAGTGGCCAATCTTGTGGCAATGGAAGCACTCAGATTTCGACGGGGCCCCTTTGTTCTTATTCTTCCCATTCTTAGCCTTCACAGGTTGTGGGACCTGCCTCTTCTTCCCTTTGCCTTTCAGCTGGTCAGAAGTAGCAGAGCCAACAACCAGTGCAGTCGGCTTCTTCTCAATCTCCTCAAATTGCCGGAGCATATTGAGGAGACCAGGAAGATCCATCTCAAGGCTGTTCATTATAAAGCCAGTTATAAAGGGCTTGAACTCGGGAGTTAAAGACTTTAGGATAATGTCCATGGACATCTCATTGTCCAGGACAAATCCTAACTGGGCGGCGTCCTCTACGTACCCGATCCTTTTGATAACATGATCTTGTACGGGCCTTGTCGTCATCTTTGTGCCCCAGAGGTTACTAGTAGCTTCAAACTTGGCAGCTCTAGATCGCTTGCCATACAACTCTTGTGCATTAAGGAGTATGCTCTGAACATCCATATGTTCATGTTTCCTTTGCAGTTCGTTGGTCATTGAAGCTAGAGTAAGGCATCTTGCCTTCTCTGCATCCCTCTGGTACAACTTGAAGGCTTCTTTCTCTTCGTGGGTCGAATCCTCATCAGGCTTCTCCGGAGCGTCCTCGAACAATATGTATCCAATCCCAGCTAGGGAAAGGACCAACTTAATGTTCCTAAGCCAGTCTTTGTAGTTGGTTCCATCCAGCACGTTCTTTTCTACCATGTATTTTAGACCTGAGTCCATTCTGCATTTTATAGATACTTTAGTTAGTATATGTTCGTAGTATAGTTTTAATGGTGTTAATAAAACTATATTCTCCCACTAAATTTATTTAAAGACATAATAATAACCAATTTATTATAAAATAATATTTGTGAGAGAGGGATCCGACTACCCTGAGTCTGACAACCTTGAGTGTATCTCAACAAGTTGTCCGACTCTGCAGTCGGTAGACGAACTCGTCGTCAATCATATTTACTATGATTCCATATTGATTTTACCCCTAGTCATTTGTGATCATGAGTGTGCTCAACCGGATCACAATGGCTAGCCTAGTCGGACCCTTGTTTTCGTGTCTAGCCTGACTTGCCCCTTTGCTCGGTGTATGCACGACGCGCCGGTTTGGGTCAGGTCTTAGACTACATTCTTGGTTAGACTTACGTCGAAGCTCGAGGGATGAGACAACGGTTTCAGTCAGGTTAAGATGTCAATCAAGAAATCTGTTTCTATAAGATTGACATGTCACGGCTTGAGTGTAGCTCAACAACTGGAACATGTTTCTTACAGTTGCCAACTCCTAAAACAAGGAGGGCTATGATTTATCTTGAACAAGATTATTATCGTATTGACTTAGGTATAGTCGATGGACTTACATAGTCATGAATCGACTCCTTGCGGTCCAGCGGACGCGGCCAGGGAATTGACTAAGCCAGGACCACTTATTACCCAGTCTAGCTAGGTTGGTCCAAAAACTTTAGCCAAGCACATTGACCGACATCATGATCCATTGAAGGAGTTGTCATCAATCTTATGTTTTCCAAACAACTAAATGACTTTTAATTAAGAGAACTAGTTAATCCTTATCAACTAGTTGATCCTAAAATTCAAAATTTTTCAGATTGGTTGAACATCTTTTATTAAGTCCTTATCAACTATAAGGTTCTACGTTCAACTTGCTACCCCAATCTAATTAGGATTTTAATAAAACAATTCAACATTGTCTTTTTATGAAAATCATTTAATTGAACGTTTTAATGAAATGATTTACGAAACAAAAGGACTACCCTAATCAGGTATTAGGTTCGATGTTGTTTTGTTTTATCAAACATAGCATGTCACTTGTCATATTGAAATTTCATCTTATAAAATTTTAATGGCTAACCTAATAAGGTTTGTGAATACATTATTCAACATTAAATGAAACAACTAACTTTATCCGCATAAAAGAAAGTTTCATTTAAGTGACATATAAAATGTATTTGTAAGTTTAAAATTTATCTATATAATAAAAACATGCAAATCTAAATTTTAACACTTAAAATTAAAGATTAAAAAATTTTAAAGCCTTCATAAAAAATTTTTATCGCATAAAACTAGGTCGTACAAAATTATCTAATAATTTTAAACCTAGGCCTTTAAAATTTTTAACCTTATTTCTAAAATTAAAATATCACATAATAATTTTAGAAACATCTATGTAATAAAAAGAAATTAATTTATGTTTCATCTCATGAAATAGAATCATTTCTATTACTTACATATTTTAAAAATAATTTTAAAACTCTTTTAAAACTTTTAGAAACCTTTTAGAAGCTTTCAAATAAAGTTTTAAAGATCTCTAACTTTTATGTAACTAAAGAAAAATTCTTAAATTTCGAAAATAAAATTTTTCTATAAAGTTTACATAAACTTTAAACACTCTTTAAAAAATTTTTAATGTCTCATAAAAATTTTATAGAGTATTTAAAACAAAGGAGACTACTTTTAGATTTATCGCATAAAAATAATTTGTTCCAAAATTAAAATAAATTTCCGTGTTGCAAAATTAATTTTTGAAACACAAAAATATTTTCAAAACTAATTTAACATAAAGCTAAATAGTTTTGCATATGAAAGCTAAGCATTTTTAACGATTAAAAAGTCGCTATAGTAGATCTATAGCATAACCGTGGCTCTGATAACACTGTTGGGGTTTTGGCGGACCCCCAGAGCTCGGATCCGTATCCGTCCTAAGTCGGACGGACCACGGAGGCACAAAAGCGCAGCGGAAAACCAGAAATCGAAATTTCTACACTAGCTAAACTATTTAGCTAGGCTCTGTGGAGCCAGAACCCAGCCCGATCTATGCCGACTTGGAGTGGGTCTGACCACCCCAAGAAGGATCTACACTAAAGCGACTAATTAAAATCACACTAGAAAACGATTAACCACATACCCGGAATCTTGGCCCTGGAGCAGGCAAGATGTACCGCACCGTCTTGAGAAGCTCCTCGTAGCCGAGCCGCGTTGACCCGATCTGCCTGAGCCGCCTCGCACCCTCGCACCGATCCGCCCGAGCTGCTTTCGCCTCCGAGCCGATCACACGCGGTAGAAAGTTTCACTTGAGAAGAAACCCGCGTCTTAGACGTCCGGATCAGATCCAAACCCCCTTCGTAGTCGTGCTAGAACTACTCCGGAGAATAGGAAAATAGAGAGAGAGATTTAGTCGCCGATCGAGCTTGCTTTAAAAATCTGGAGCTACTCGATCGTTGACTGGAGTGTGTTTCAACGAGGAGAGTGCACCCCTATTTATATAGGGAGTGAGCACTCAACATCTCGTTGCGGGCAATGTGGGACAATTCCTATGAAGAGAAAAATTCAATTAAGCCATTTGGCTTAATTTTAACATTAAAGTTAGCCTTTCACAAAGTCAAACTTTAACGAATTAATTCTCCTCACATACTAAACTTCAGACACCAAACAAGCTATCAATCAGAAAAGATTGGAATGGTGAACGCGTAGGAACTGACGGTGACGAATTTCGACTTCGTTTGACCCCTCAAACAATTGCTCAAAGTTTAGCAATTTCTCAAAATTCGTAGCCGTCATTAGGGGTTTAAAAAACCCTAATTTTGACTTAAGTTGTGGGCGCGCCCGCCCAAGGGAGCAAGGGCGGGCCGCCCGTCCGCTGCTGCAGCGGGCGGGCGCCCGCTGCCGCAGCGGGCGTCGCCCGTTTTGCCTTTGCACATGGGCCTTTTGGCCCAGTGGATCTAACCCACTTCCCCTTGAACTCTTTCTGCGTTTCTGGACTCGTTTGAGCTCCGATTTGGACGCGGTTTGAACCTGTGTTTAGACCGAGACGATCCCGTCATCCAGGTAACCCTTTCCAACAAGTTTGTTCCTACTAAATTCGTCGTAACTAATTTACAACACGTTTAGTCAAAGTTAGCATCTAATGCAACGTTGTGTCCCTATTGCTAATGCGACTAACTTTCACAACTTAACTTGTGAATATCATCAAATGACATTTCTCTCTATTCTATATTCCTATTACTAAGACATGAACACTCCTCGGTGTGAGACTCTACAGCCTGACCTTACTACAGGTTGGGGCTCGAAACCCCTAGACGACGGTCACTACGAGCAGTAGCTGTCGTCCCTGTTTTAGAGTCATCATAACGTGATCGACCCTTTGACAAAAGTATCATAGGGTTTGCTTTGGCTGTGTCAGTGATGAATTCCGTTAGCTAAAATCCCTTCGTCAAGACTGTGTTTATTGTTGGCCTAGGGTATGGTTTTCTGTCAACCCTATTAGACAACATTGGTCAGTATACGGCGGTCTTTATTGTATACACGTTGTACTACTTGCAACGTACCCCGGCCGAGGATTAACATAAAGACCGTACTGAGCCTATAACACTAACTTCCCTTTAATGGAAGTGACGAATCCCATCTTAGTCATTTACTCACCTTGAGAGCTTCAGGTGCAACCCAACCTAAGATCTTTCATCAGGACTGGTCCTCGAAGCTAGATCATGGGTCTAAGCTACACCGTCTGCTCACAGGTTGGTACAGATGACTTCAGGTCTTAAGGATCAACTAACCTATCATCACCCTAGAGTTATTAAAGACAGATCATTAAAGTTAACCATTTAATAACTCTAATTTGGTCGTTCAGTGAACTCATTCTCCAATGAGCACCTGTGTCTCGTCTTTGACTTCGCCAAGTCGAATGACTATGAGATCATCATTACCTGAAGGTAAGACGAAGACACAGTGATCTATCCGATGTGTCGATATCCAGTTCTCGACACATCTACGATCACGAACCGTTTAAGACTTACGTTTCTATTTGGTCGCTTACTTACTCATAATCGAGATCTCATCTAGATATGTAAGGACCTAACTATAAGTCTATGGATATTATCTAAGTATATTAATACAAATGATTTTATACTTAGAATAATACGTACCATATACGGTATGAACAAGACGTATAATCAAGATAAATTGCCTTATGGGCATATATCTTCATACACGAACGGCCCTATCAACCTGTACTTTTTTTGGTCCAAATCCGGGCGTACCAGCCAAGCTTGACTGGCCGATCAGCTCATTGTCGATGCACAGACAGATCTCTCGAGCTCGTCGACCCATTTGGACAAAGCTCTGTATGGTCTTGATGGACCCTTAGGGCACAATCTGTGCCTGTCCTACATCGGATGGACCACAGAAGCAAAAGAATGCAACAGAAAAATATGATACGTTAAACTATTTAACGAGGCCCTAACGTTCAGGACCCTTCGCCAGGATCTCTGCCAACTTGGGATGGGTCCGACCATCCCAAGAGGGAGCTAAGATACTGTGATTAAATTAAAATAAGGTTAATTTACATACCCGAAACCTTGCCTTGGTTCAGGCAAGGTGTACCGCACCGTCTTCCGAGCCGCTCCCCGTCCCCTGTCGAACCGCTCCTCGAACCGCTCCGTGTCCCGAGGTGAGCAATCCTCTTGTCGCCGAGCCAACCACACGCCGAAGAAAGTTTCGCCCGAGTGTGAACCTTCGCCAAGATTTCGGATCGGATCCGAAGGCTTTGCTAGAGCCCTTCAGGAGTAAGGCAGAAATTATAGGAAGAATAGAATATTTAATTTAAGCCTAGATCTGAGCGTGCCCCAACATTTTTGGGAGCCACTCAGATCTAGAGCTTGGGACGATTTTATAGGAGAGGAGGAGACCCCTATTTGTATAGGTGGCTGACCCATCCCCTTTACTCCACTTCCGATGTGGGACTATTCTTTTTGGAGTTAACAAATCAAGTTAGTTTGCCTTAACAAAAGGCCAAAACTTCCATGAATTTTAACTCCATCACCGTTAAGATTCATGATTGATACAACCTATCAAGTCGAAGGGCGTTCAACGGTGAACGCGTAGGAAAAAACGGCGAGTCAATCGGAGTTTGTTTTGACCCTCTAATTGATCGTTCAAGGATCAGCCCAAAGCTTGATTTTCGTCCAAAATCAGCCGTCAAAAAACTGCACACTGTCTCGGGTTCTGCACCTAGGTGTGGGACCCAGCATGTGGTCCCACTGCTCAAAACAGGCTGACTGGGCGCCTGCAACCCAGCCTGGGCACATGCGCCCTGGCCTGGCCTGGCGCCCAGGCGCCAGGCACATGGCGCCTTGGTTCCCGCCTTGGGTGCCTGGGCCTGTGCCCAGGCCCAGGGCACCCAGGCTCAGGGCGCCTATCCCAGGCAGGCCAGGCGCCCAGGCCAGACCCGGACGGTCTGGCCTGGGTCAGTCCGGTCTGACTCATGCCCAGTTTAGGCATGGGTAAGACCCCTTTGAGCTGTCTTGGCAGTTTTGGGCATAACTTAGGCATTTGGCGTCCGACATGTTACCTTTTCCTTGCGTTTATCTCATTAAATATTGTCGTAAACAATTTACGACACATTTAACCTCTTTTGCATCATATGCAAATAAGTCCCTATCTAAGCTTAAAATTATCATTTGCATCAAATGCAATTTTCTATCCCTTGCATCAAATGCATATTCTCCCTAATGATTCTACCTATTACTAGATGAAGGTCGCACTCTGTGTGAGACCCTACAGCCTGACCCTACTACAGGTTGGGCTCGAAGCCCTATACGGTAGAGACCACGAGCACCCGTTGTCGTCCTTGTTTCAGTATCATAATTATGTGGTTAACTCATTGACATGAGTATTGTCGGGATTGCCATGACTGTGTTTGTGATGAATTCTGCAGTTTTAGTCTCTTCGTCTAAACTATGTCGTTTAATTCAAGTCTTGGATACGGTAAAACTTTCAACCCCAATAACTCGAATCAGTTAGTTTCCATCGATCTTTAGTCAAATAATATTGGACAACTTCCAACATACTCTGGCCAGAGTTTTCATTAAAGACCGAACTAACACTACGACACTAACTTCCATTGACCGGGAGAGACGAACCCTATATTGGTCATTACTCTCCTCGCACGCTTCAAATGCCACCCGACCAAAGACCTTTCGACAGGCCTTGCCTTGAAGCTAGGTTAGTGATTTAAGTGACACCGTTCATGCACAGGTTCGTACAATGACCTCAAGTCAAAGACCAACTTGCCTATCATCACTAAGAGTTATCATTGACAGGTTGGACAATATAACCATATGATAACTCTGGTGGGTCGTTCTGTGAACTCATTCTCCAATGAGCACATGTGTCTCATTTTCGACTTCGCCAAGTCAAACGATCATGAGATCATCGTCATCGCTATACGGTGAAGACTAAGACACAATGGTCTATCCGATGTTTCGATATCCTTTTTTCAAAACATCTACGACTACGAACCCTTTTAGACTTATGCTATAGTGGTCAAGCATTTCTCCATGATCGAGATACTCATCTGGATATATGTTTGACCTCACATTAAGTCTCAGGACATTACCCACGTTAATTACTAATGATAATTACATTATGATTTAACTTAGATAAATACTTACCATACAACTTACTGTATTGAACAAGATGTTTGTATAGATACACGGAGATAAATTGCCTCGAGGGCATACATCTCGCAACAAGCTCCACGTCTTCTGAAAGCCCCATGCCGAGCTGCCTCGTACTGGAGAGCTACCTTGCTGACTGAGCCGAACTTGGTGCTCCCCAATCGAGCTCCCTCCCTCCAACGCTTCAATGGCCCCCATGGCTCTTCTTACCAATGTAAGCACCCATTTAGCCCTGGTATGGACAATTGACAGTCCAGGTTCTTATGGCACTGCACCGGGACCATTGAATAGCATCGGTGGTCGAGCCATATGCTCGATGGAACATAAGGGAACGCGGAGTAGGGCAACGAATGAAGAGCTCGGTATCGAAGACATCATAAAGTTCTGCATCGGCATACCCGTAGTGAAGCTCAGTAGTCCCCAAGCTTGGCACATCTTCAAGCTCTGGCTTTTCTTGGAATCAAGTTCCACACCCCGTCTCGGGCCCTCCAAGAAACTTTGTCGAGCGCATCACCAACCCTGTCGAGGGCCAAGGTGGCATACACAGGAAAGCAGCCTACACTACCTCTGCCATCTTCGCCATCCACAACTGCCCGAGGCTTTCTTTCTTTGGCCGGACCAAGACTTCCTTCGCACGGTCCTCCTTTGCTCGGTCCCCCTGCTTAAGCATTCTTGAGTCCGAAGAGCAGGAGCTAGAGCTGGATCTAGACGAGGCCGACCAGTCAAGGACACCCTAGAGGAGGTCAATCCATACAATGGACCTGCGCCGACATGATTTCCAACGACTCGAGTTCACCACCTCCCTAGGAGAACCCAAGATGTGGAGGGGGCAAGGATAACGTACACTGTGTGACCCTGACTACCTCTACCTTCCAAGCTCCGCTGACTGTACAGAAACTCGAGTGGTGGTGCAAAACCTCCGCTGACCTGACTGGAGCTTAGGCTAAGACTGGGATACAGACAAGAGTCGGGATCGGTCATAAGGCTGGGGCAACTCCCCCAGCAGACCGGCCCGCATGATCGGTCTTAAGGCTGGGATGTAACGACTGGTTTTTGTATGATTGGATTATCAGTGTGTTTTGCTTGCGATGGTGGGTTCTCTCCTTGTGTGGTTTCCATTTCCATAGTTCTCGCTTTCATTCATCTCGTTGAGATTTCCTAGCTTTCGTTTTCATTCCTTTTCATGCGATCTTCTAGCTTCTTCCTTAGAACGATTGAACTCGGAGTAAGTCACTCGTGACGAGCTTCATATCGATCATATCTTAGAGTATAAATCGATCCTAGAAGCCATAGAAATCTTCCCGAAGCTTCGCGCTTCGAATCGGCACTTTTCGTGCATGTTAGTTGGTTCAAGAAGATCGACCGACCGACTAGATTCCAATTTAGTCGGTCAGGAAATCAACTGGAACCGACTAGTTCATTCAATCAATTATTCAGGAGTTACTGTTTACTCTTAGTCGGTCTAAGAACAACCATCGACCGACTAGATGCTAAACTAGTCGGTCAGGAATCCTTCTCAGACCGACTAACTCTCATTTCCATGATCTCTCTCAGAATTCAGCCTTTAGTCGGTCAATGAACACTCACCGACCGACTAGTTCTCAAACTAGTCGGTTGACAAGTCTTCACAGACCGACTAACTCATAGTCCAGTTTTCCTGAGCGAGCTACTGTTTACTCTTAGTCGGTCCATGTTGAACGACCGACCGACTAGATCCTCAACTAGTCGGTCACCAATCCTTCCTTGACCGACTAATCAGCCCAGGAAACCCTAGTTTGCCCTAGCCGCCACACGATTTTCTATATAAACCCCCAATCGTTTTCTTCTCTTCCCCCTCTTCTCCTGAACCTCCTTCTTCCCCAAATCATCACCCTTCATCCCCAAACCCTTCCTCCTTCATCCCAAGCTCATCCATCATCATCCAAACCCTCATTTCACATATCCTACCTCTCCTCAACCTCAAACCCTCATCAAATCCCCAAAAGCCTCATCCAAACCCATTTCTCCAAGTTTTCCATCATTTCCAGATCTGAGTGGTAGTTCTCCCGGATCGTTCATCCGTTGCCGTGGTTACTCGGCGTTGATCTTCCGCTTCCATTCGGGTAGTGTTCTTCCTTTAATATTCTCTTAACCCCCATTATGATTTGTGAAACCCTAATAATAATGGATGTTGTTTGATGATTGTTTCTCCATGGCAGCGATTCTCTCCCCCGTAGATTAGCATCCGCGAGACGAACCTTCGTGATCGTCATCCCCGGTGCTAGGCAAGTGAAACTTGCCACTTAGGGTTTAGGCCATGTTTTAGGCCATTTGCTTGTTGTAGGCGTAAAAGAAGCTAGGCGACGAAATGATACTCGCCTAGGCGCAAATTTGGGGAACTAGCTTGACAACGAAGCTAGTTCCGACATATAGCATGTTGCACAAATACCATGTCATGTTTACTTTCCATTAACGGTACGCGAATTAATTGTCATGTCATTGCATTCTCCAAGTGCTTTTGTGATTGCGTAGCTTTGCTACGAATGCTTGTGTTCCTGGCTTGTGTTCCAGAAGCGAGCCCTGTAGTTGGAAACCCCAACGCTCGGATACCGGCTAGGTGCACCCCTATGCCAATTACACTTCCTGGCTCGTGTTCCAGAAGCGAGCTCAGTGAGTTGGAAACCCCAACGCTCGACACATATGGGTGGGGTAAGAGATAAGCGGACTGAGCCCCGAGTTGGCTTGATCCGCCACTCCGGCCAGCAGGTGGACTCTCTAGTGCACAAGTGATTGATAGTAATAGAGATAAGCGGCCTGAGCCACGAGCTGGCCAGCAGGTGGACTCTCTATCCACTAAGTGATAAACAGTGATAAGTGAAAATAGTGATGAGTGATTCGTAAATTAGTAATTTGGTAGCTTTTGCTACATAGTGCGTGCTTGCCTCTTTTAAACTGTTGCATCATACTTAACTGCCATGTCATGCATACTATAACTGCTAGGTTGCTAGTTTACCTTCCTTTCAGTTTCCTTGCTCAAGTCTTTTCAGACTTGCTGACATGTGCCCCTTTCTCTTTGGGTGTCGCATGTTAGTTGCCGAGCCAGAGCTTGTTGCAGAGGGCGTTGTGTTTGCTGAGGAGGAGTCTTGTGGACACCGGTGACTTGTTGAGTTTCCCTTCATGTTTTAGGATTCATGTTAGTTGTCGGTGCGTGGCACCCTTGTATGTATGTTATTCTTTGTTGGCCATGTTGGGCCTTGTACTCTTTTTCCTTTAGCCTGGTGGCTTTTCTGCGATATTGTAATTTGTTTATGGACATTTGGAGATTCAATAAAATGTCGTCTCATTTCCTTATTATCATTGTTGTTTCGTTTCGCTTTGCAAGGACTTGCCATAATAAGTGTTTTTATACGCTTATCAGACTTGGAGCTTCACAGCTTCAAGTTTGTGCGGACCTTCTCACGTCTCGTCTCCACATTTTTGGGAAGCGGGGCGTGACATGGGGCCACTCCCCCAGATGGCGAACCCACTCCCTCGTTGGCCGTAAGTCGAGGGGCAACTCCCCTCGCAACCTAACGAATGGATCAGTCGCTGGTCAACCCACTCCTTCGTCAGCCGTAAGTCGAGGGGCAACACCCCTTGCCACCGAATGAACGGATCGGTCGTAAGGCTAGGGGCAACTCTCCCAGCTGGTCGACTCACTCATTCGTCGGCCGTAAGTCGAGGGGCAACTCCCCTTGCCACCGAACGAACGGATCAGTCGCTGGTCGACCCACTCCTTCATTGACCGTAAATCGAGGGGCAACTCCACTTGACACCGAACGAGTGGATTAGTCATAAGGCTGGGGAAAACTCCCCCAGCTGGTCGACCCACTCCTTCGTCGGTCGTAAGTCGAGGGGC
Organism: Scilla litardierei; assembly: GCA_030789695.1. NCBI lineage: Eukaryota > Viridiplantae > Streptophyta > Magnoliopsida > Asparagales > Asparagaceae > Scilla > Scilla litardierei. Next base: position 42,527,433 of record CM061141.1, read on the forward strand.
AAACCCCCTTGCCACCGAACGAACAGATCGGTTGTAAGGCTGCATGGCAACTCCCCCAATTGGCCGACCCACTCCTTCATCGGTCGTAAGTCAAGGGGCAACTCCCCTCGCAACCGAACAAACGGATCGATCGTACGGCTGGGTGCAACTCCCCCAACTGGTCGACCCACTCATTCGTCGGTAGTAAGTCGATGGGCAACCCCCCTCGCAACCGAACAAACGGATCGGTCGCAAGGCTGGGGGCAACTCCGGCAGATGGCTGACCCGCACCTTCATGGTCGTAAGTCGAGGGGCAACCCCCTTGCCACCGAATGAACGGATCGGTCGTAAGGCAGTGGACAACTCTCCCAGCTGGCCGACCCACTCATTCGTCGGCCGTAAGTCGAGCGGCAACCCCCTCACAACCGAACGAACGGATCGGTCGTAAGGCTAGGGGTAACTCCCCCAGCTGCCCGACCCACTCCTTCGTCGGCTGTAAGTCGAGGGGCAACCCCCCTCGCAACCGAACGAACGGATCGGTCGTAAGGCTGGGGCAACTCCGCCAGCTGGCCGACCCACTCATTCGTCGGCCGTAAGTCGAGGAGCAACCCCCCTCGCAACCGAACGAACGAATCGGTCGTAAGGCTGGGGGCAACTCCCCCAGCTGGCCGACCCATTCCTTCGTCGGCCGTAAGTCGAGGGATAACCCCCCTCGTAACCGAACAAACGGATCGGTCGTAAGGCTAGGGGCAACTCCCCCAGCTGGCCGACCCACTCCTTCGTCGGCTGTAAGTCGAGGGGAAACTCCCCTTGCAACCGAACGAATGGATCGGTCGTAAGGCTGGGGGCAACTCCCCCAGCTAGCTGACTAACTCCTTCGTTGCCCGTAAGTCGAGGCGCAACTCTCCTCGCAACTGAACAAACGGATCGGTCGTAAGGCTGGGGGCAACTCCCCTACATGGCCGACCCACTCCTTCGTCGGCCGTAAGTCGAGAGGCAACTCCCCTTGCCACCAAACGAATGGATCGATCGTAAGGCTGGGGCAACTTTCCCAGATGGCCGACCCACTCCTTCGTCGGCCGTAAGTCGAGGGGCAACTCCCCTCGCCATCGAACGAACGGATCGATCGTAAGGCTGGGGGCAACTCCTCCAGCTGGCTGACCCACTCCTTCGTCGGCCGTAAATCAGGGGCAACTCCCATCGCAACTGATTCGGGGTAAAAATTGTATATTTATCCGCCCATTTCGGTGCTTTTTGTGCATGTATTAATCATATCTTAGCTTCGTTTCATACATATTTTCGATATCTCTTAAATTTGGAGCTTATCGTTTACATATGCATAAAACACAATTTTTACAACTTATTAACATCTTCATCATAGTCTCCTATTATTTTTTAGTTGAAGTAAGTAAAGTCTTGATTCCAATGCATATTTTTCTAGAATTTTTGGAGGTCGGAGCAATTTACTTCATTTTTTGAAAGACATGGTGACAGTGCTGAAATTCTGGTCTGCTATTCCTCTCTTGTGCAGAATTCTGCTATCATTCCAGTGCATATTCCGGCTTAATGATATTTTTCATTCATAGTAAACTTTGTTACAGTTCCATTGCCATTTGGAGCATGTCATTTCGAGGACGGATGATTTTTTTTAGAATTTTCCCAAGACAAGGCGACGGTGCAGAAAATTTCTGCAGATTTGCCCCTCTTGTAAAGAATTCTGCTATCATTTCAGTGTATATTCCACCTAGTGATATTTTTTTGTTATAGTACACTTTGTTACGGTTCCATCGCCGCTTGGAACACGTCAATCCGAGGTCGGATGATTTTTCTAGAATTTTCGTAAGCCAGGGTGATGGTGCTGAAAATTTCTGCAGATTTTGGCATTGCTTGCGGGTTTGGGCCAGGATCCGATCCGTTTGACTTAAAAACAGAACCGATAAGCTGTGTTTGAGTTATATTACGAATTTGGGGGTTTTCAGCCCTAATCTTGATTTTTTCTGAAATGAGGGGAGCTTGGAGGCCATGGGGATGATGAAGAAGCTTTGAGGAGGTGCTCAAGTGTGAGAGAAGCTACATTAATGAGAGATTGGTGATATCTTTCCTCTTCCTCTTGTGTATTTTGCATTTCTCATTTTGTATTGAATTTTGGATGAATTTGTCTATGAAGCTCATCTTGTTTAGTATGATTGAGTAGTGTAATTGGTGTGGGTTGTGATTTATTACGATGGGTTGTTAATCTTAGTTCTCAATGCATCTTGCCCATTATATTGTTGATGTTGGATAAATTATTAGGGCACATTTTAATTGGCTAAGACCCAAGTGGGGCACTCTGTGAGAAGAGACCATGTTTAAATTTGATTAGTGTCATGATGATGCATCCATCCTTATTGCAATTTATTGTGTTCTTGAATGCTAAATTTTTCGATTGAGTTCCCTTAGCCGGATGATCAATTGAGTTACATGCGGGTAATTAGAGCTTGATTAACACCAATCTTAGTGAACCCACAACCCATGCTCTCCTCCTAGCTATCCTAACTCTCCTTTGGTTCTCTTACCCTACTTATGTTGGTTAGAATTATAGATTCAACATAAATTTTCACACTTTTCCACGATAGTTGAGGTAGTTGTCTCACGCTATTCTCTCTTTATCGATCAATTTTGCGAGTGTAGAACGACTTGTCCCCGTGATCCGATCCGGTACTCACCGGTTATTTATAAATATAATGCATTAACGCTCCTACGCTTGGGAGTAGAGGGCGTGCTCCTTGCGCATTTTTCGGTTCAATCAATTGGCACTGTTGCCGGGGACAATAGTTTCTACTATTAGCATTTTTTGATTGATTTTGAAATTTTTAATGTGATACTACTATCTATTAGTGTGAGTCTTTTCGATTCTTCATCTTTCACTTATTATTCATCCTTATTTATTTTACGCTTTTTGAGTCTTTTTGATTGTTTGTTTTTGTTTTTTCCAAAAATGGTAAGTACTGTAAACTCTCTTGGGTTTGACATGCGGGTGACCAAATCCCTACCAAGATTCCTTGGTAAGGATGCAGAGAGCCCCTACCTACATATTAAGAAGTTTGAGAGTGCTTGCAAGCTTCATTTTGATGGGAACACGTGTGATGAAAAGTTTTATCTTAAATTATTTCCCTATTCGTTGGATGGTAGTGCATTAAATTGGTTTAAAGTTTATATCCCTCATCTTAGTCCATCTTGGCCTATACTAAAGCACAAATTTTGTATGAAGTTTTTTCCATCTTACAGGACCAAAACATGGCAATGAAGAATGGTGAACTTCGCTCAGCGCATCGATGAGACATTTTTTCAGGATTGGACGCGTTTTTCAGAGTTAGTGTACGGTTGTCCACATCATGGATTTGACAGGGTGCATCTTCTTGGATTCTTCTTGGAGGGTCTGCTTCTGGAGACGTAGAATTTAGTGGATTTGTTGGACAAAGGCCACTTTTTGGACATGGATGAGAATGCAGCTTGGCGTTATTTGGAGTCCTACAAGGAGGAAGATCACACATTGGTTGTGATTCCAAATGAGCCAAGCCATGAAGTTTTGGTGCACCAAGCCATGAATGAAGAAGTTCGTATGGATCTCACCCGACCGATAGTTGAAGAATTGAGTGCCCTATGCCAAGTAGTAGTTGAGGAACCAAGTGTTGGCATGGAGGAGTTGGTTGAGCCGGTGGAGGAAATTATCATGACGGCATCTCCTATTTCTGTTGGGCCGTGTCAATTAGTTGTTAAATAATTGGTTGTTGACATGGTGGAGATAGAGGAGCCGATTGCGCGCATACTTGGGAGCGAAGTGGGCAAGGGGGAGTGTTCTTTTGTTGATGAGCCCGAAGAAGAGGCAAGCGAGGATGAGTCTATACCACATGCTATCATGGATCCCGAGCTTCCCTCTCCTTCGGTAGTTTCTATGGAGCTAGCACTTCCTCCCCCGCTTGATATTGAATGCCGCGTGGATAAGCTTCAAACCACATCATATTCAACCATCCAAGGAGTTTTCTCACACATTCATCATTCTTTTCATTCTGTATTTTATATTGATGATTATGTGTGGATGTCTTTTTTTTTGGGAACGTGTCCCCATCTCTCTCTTACACAACCCGTTAGGGGTGGCAATTCGAGCCGGCCCGGTCCGTTTTTCTTAAAAGACTGGGCCGGCCCGGCCCGATAAGACTTCGGGCCATTCCGAAGAGGCCCGGGCACGGTCCGATAAAAATTCAGGCCGCCCAACCCGGACCGATATGGTTGAATGAATTATGTATTGTGACAATATTTTATCATATTTTTAAACACAAACTTGTCTCATATGCTTAAAGATGCATCGAAATGGAGCACGAAAGAAGAGGATTAAATGGGTTGCATAAGGTGATGTGTCCTACAATGTTTTCATTTATTTGGCAAGATGAAGTAACATGTTTGGTGGTTCTTTGTCTCTTCTCAGAAACTGAGATTGACCCCCAAGATCCGAAGACGTCAAAGTTGGCGCTGGCGAGAAGTTGTTAAAATTTATGATATTTGGACCTCGATCTGATAAGATTTAAGACATTAGACTCAACACCATAAATGAATGCACATTACTGAAATCTGCTTTAGATCAGTGTGTGGTCAAATTGAAGTGTGGCGATCAAATGCTTTTCGTGCTGTACCATGTCGCCCATGGGCTGAAAAGCTTGGCCCGGGTCTGGCCCGAAAATGAACCGGGCCGGGCCGGCCCGGGCCGATAAGGATTTCGGGCCAAAATTGTTAGCCCAAGCACGATCTTATCGTGCCGGGCCCGTGCCGGTCTATCATGCCGGGCCGAAAATTGCCACCCCTACAACTCGTCTCCTTCCTTATATGTACACACTTTGAGGAGATGCTTGGGGTTGTGTATGTGGCCGCCATTGCCACGTTTGGCCGAGAAGCATTGGCGGAAGAAATAAAAGGAGCGTTGGAACAATTGCCACCTCCGATGGAAATTTTGGATCCGCCATTTGCTAAGGTGTATTCTTTCCAATAGTGTAAATAAATAAATATTTTATTGTAGTGCTTTCGTATGCTTTTCTTTTCTTTTCTAGGATCTTTTGTGAGATCTAATACTCTTCCAACATTGCGGACAATGTTTATTTTAAGTTGGGGGGAGAGTGTTAGAATTTTTAGGATTGTTAGGATTTTGATGTTAGCTTAAATTTTTTTTGAGATACCTCCATTTTGCCATCCCCTATTGCTCTTTATTGCATATCATATTTGTCCTCCTCGTCCATATGCCGCTAGCTTTATGCGTAGTCCCTACATGCTTAAATGCCATGCAATTTTTTCGGATTATTATTTTGGTATCAACTTCTTCGATATTTGATTGGCACGTTTTAATTTCCTTTCCAATTTGGAGTCAAATGCTAATATGCCATGTATGAAGCTATTTTATACGTCGTGATATCTCTTTGAAATAATTTGGGAATAGTTTGGTGTAAGTGATTGCATGATTTAGGATGAATGGCTTAGTTTTTAATTGGATTGGGCATGGCCATATGGTGCATGTTTTGTTTTCCTCTAAAGGAGTGGGTGGATGAGTTGATAATTCATGTTTGGAATAAGAGAGAGCGTTAATATAAGTGAATAGTTTTCCTAATCAAATTGAGTAGCCGGTGCCCCATGAAACATTGGGGAGGATGCCAAAAATGTGATTTAGGGGATTGCCTATATAGCGTTATCGCGTGTAGGCAAAAGGTGGCCGTGTTTGCATTTCATAGCGTTATCGCGTGAATGCAAAACATAAACATCAAAAAAAGAACAAAAAAAGAAGGAAAAAGAGAAAAAGAAAAAAAGAATGAATAAATGAAATGAATAAATGAAAGAGTAAGCAACATGAGTGATGCAATTTCATCTCCCATAACTTAGAGGAATCTCTTTTGTTTTGGCCATTTCCATGAAAATTAGAAACTTTGTCATTTGTGATATATCCCAAAGAATGCGAGATAGTGCTTATTTCCATACTTTTCTTGGAATTGGATTGAAGAGAATGTCATTTGTTGTTTACTTTCATATATTGTGTATATTGGCATTGGAATCATTTGGAAATACCATTTGGAGTATGCCATGAGGATATCTTGAGTTTGGTGCATATTTTTCACTTTAATATGAATTTATCGCATATTTTGCTAGGAACTAGCAAAAAGCTAGTTGGGGGTGTGATTCGGTGTAAAAATTGTATATTTATCCCCCCATTTAGGTGCTTTTTGTGCAAGTATTAATCATATCTTAGCTTCGTTTCATACATATGTTCGATATGTCTTAAATTTGGAGCTTATAGTTTACATATGCACAAAACACAATTTTTACAGCTTATTAGCATCTTCATCTTAGTCTCCTATTGGTTTTTAGTTCGTAAAGTCCCGATTCCAACGCATATTTTTCCAGAATTTTTGGAGGTCGGAGCAATTTACTTCATTTTTTGGAAGACAATGTGACGGTGCTGAAAATCTGGTCAGCTATTCCCCTCTTGTGCAGAATTCTGCTATCATTCCAGTATATATTCCGGCTTAATGATATTTTTCAGTCATATTAAACTTTGTTACGGTTCCATCACAGCCTGGAGCATGTCATTCCGAGGTCGGATGATTTTTCTAGAATTTTTGCAAGACAGGGTGACGGTGCTGAAAATTTCTGCAGATTTGCCCCTCTTGTGAAGAATTCTGCTATCATTTCATTGTATATTCCGGCCTAGTGATATTTTTCTATTATAGTACACTTTGTTACGGTTCCATCGCAACCTGGAACACGTCAATCCGAGGTCGGATGATTTTCTATAATTTTCGCAAGACAGGGTGACGGTGCTGAAAATTTCTGCAGATTTTGCATTGCTTGCGGATTTGGGCCAGAATCCGACCCGTTTGACTTAAAAACAGAACCGATAAGCTGTGTTTGAGTTATATTGCGAATTTGGGGGGTTTTCAGCCCTAATATTGATTTTTTTCTGAAATGAGGGGAGCTTGGAGGCCAGGGGATGATGGAGAAGCTTTACAGAGGTGCTCAAGTGTGAGGGAAGCTACATTGATGAGAGATTGGTGATATCTTTCCTCTTCCTCTTGTGTATTTTGCATTTCTCATTTTGTATTGAACTGTGGATGAATTTGTCTATGAATCTCATCTTTTTTAGTATGATTGAGAAGTGTGATTGGTGTGGGTTGTGATTTATTATAATGTGTTATTAATCTTAGTTCTCAATGTCACTTGCACATTATATTGTTGATGTTGGATGAATTATTAGGGCACATTTTAATTGTATAAGACCCACGTGGGCACTCTTTGAGAAGAGACCACGTTTAAATTTGATTAGTGCCATGATGATGCATCCATCCTTATTGCAATTTATTGTGTTCTTGAATGCTAAACTTTTCGATTGAGTTTCCCGGACGATCAATTGAGTTATATGCGGGTAATTAGAGCTTGATTAACACCAATCTTAGTGAACACATAACACATGCTCTCCTCCTAGCTATCCTAACTCTCCTTTGGTTCTCTAACCCTACTTATGTTGGTTAGAATTATAGATTCAACACAAATTTTCATACTTTTCCACCATAGTTGAGGTGGTTGTCTCACGCTATTTTCTCTCTTTATCGATCAATTTTGCGAGTGTAGAATGACTTGTAGCCGTGATCTGACCAGGTACTCACCGGTTATTTATAAATATATTGCATTGACGCTCCTACGCTTGGGAGTGGAAGGCGTGCTTGTTGCACGTTTTCCGGTTCAATCGGCAACCGAACGAACGGATCGGTCGTAAGGCTGGGGGTAACTCTCCCAGATGGCCGACCCACTCCTTCGTGGGCAGTAAGTCGAGGGATAACTCCCCTCGCAACCAAACGAACAAATCGGTCGTAAGGATGGGGCAACTCCCCCAGTTGGCCGACCTACTCCTTCGTCGGCCGTAAGTCGAGGGGCGACTCCCCTTGCCACCGAACGGACAGATCGGTCGTAAGGCTGGGGGGCCACTTCCCCATCTGGCCGACCCACTCCTTCGGCGGCCGTAAGTCTAGGGGGCCACTCTCCTTTGCCATCGAATGGACAGATCGCTGGTAAGGTCCGAACGAATCTCGGACCGACAAAACATTGTCACTAGCCGACTTCGCAAGCCAAACCAGTTTTACAAAATGAGCCAGTTCTCCCCCTTATACTACATCTCCCGACCTCTACCCCGACAATGGTAGAGCTCGGAAGATGGGGGGCAGTTGATACAACCATTTTGACTGGGCCCAGAGAAGTCAAGTCAACCACGACCAGTCAACCCGTCCACTACGGCCTTGGGCTCCGGCCCAAGAACCTCACGGGCAGGTCGCGCTTCTCCACCCAAGATGAAGGCCCAAAAGACCGCCCACTATTCGTAGTGGAGGAAATCGCTCCCCGAACTAAGGGAGCACTTGCCAATTATGACAACCACCTTCATGGCCATCTCTCCACCTTCATGGCATTCATCCCTTCATAGAATGTGGCAATTATTGGGGTCAACATTTCCCACTTAGCACGTCCCCATCAGTGACGGCAATCATGTCCCATTACACCCAGAGGATGACTCGCATATATGAAGGGGGAGAGGCATCATCTCGTTGGGGGGCTGATCACCGAGATCGATAATAGAGGTATCACATGCAAACTCTCACACCTTCTTCTACCTTATACGTTCTCCTCCAAAGCTCGGCCCGAGGACTCGCGTATCGGCCTCTCCATGAGCCATACTCGATCTCCCCGAGCATCCTTCAGACCAGCTCTGACTTTGGGATCGGAGGGGAATTAGTCAGAACCAAGGTCCGACCCCCTTGACGAGTTCTTCCTCTTGCAGATCGAAGGAGTTGTCACTACCGACGAAGCTTCCCTTCGGCGATCCCTCGCTCGGATCCGAACGCCCTCGTGACAGAGCCCGTTCGTCCGACCGATCCAAGAGGTTGTCGTCCCACCGAGGCTACCCCTCGGCATACCAGAGCACGGATCCATGCCTTCATGCTCAAGTGAACGCGCTATCGATCGACTCCAAAGGTCATCTCCGTCTCACGTGACAACTACGACATCTGGACCTCCAGACTATCAACCTATAGTGAGAAAACACCCCAAAAGAGATATCAAAAGTTTGAAAAAAGTGGAGCTGACTTGGCGCTCTAGACAAACGAGGCAACAACAAACATAGTTAAATCTGATTCCGATTCGCAGGCTTGTTTTTTAACGAGTTTGGGTTTAGGGCCTGTTCTTTTGGGGTTAAAACGTTGTGAAAGTTGTAGGTTTTCACTATTCCACCCACTATTCCCCAGTTTAACTCTTCACTTTCCCAAAACGTGTTCGGCTGCTCCAGCTGCTTTCGTCGCAGCTCTCGTCGCCGTGGCTTCAACTTTCACGATTTGGAAATCTCCGGGTTTTCCGGCGATTGCAGCTGCGAATCTCGTTCTCGTGGATCTCTCGAGCTTCCGATCACCCCTCTCCACAACCCAGCAGCCTCTCCATCTCCCACGACTCCAACGGCTCCTTTAACGGTCGGAATTTTTTGAGTTTTGTCAACCCTAGACGGAGGAAAAGATGGGGTTTTTTGGGGTTTCTTGCAAGATCTGAAGCTAGGGTTGCGATCTCTTCTTCGTTGGCTCTGTAAATCCAAATCTAGGGTTGAGGTGGTGGGATTTGGACGAAAGGCAAGGCTGTGGCTGTGCTTCATCGTTGTTTGCAGGTTGAGCTGCTCCTAGATCTGAGGTATATTTGGTTCTGAGCTTCATATTTGCTCCTCGATCAGCTCTGATCACTGAGGTATAATATCTATCTTAATTTCAAGCACTATTTGTCAAATTAGGGCAAAATTTCATTCCGGTATGTGGCTATGATGTGCTGAAAGAGTAGGAATTTCTTCGCTTTATAACTGAAAATGCATGGGGGAACGATTATAGATGGATTTAGTTCGAGGATGATTTCTTGCAACCTATGGGTGGTATATATTATTTGCCACAACCCATACGGGAAGGCAAGATCGATGCCTTACAGTTCACCAATCAATTTCAATCCCAATGAATCCGTAATTATGTCGGTTATATTCCAATTATTGCTCCATGATGATATACACAAGGTGTGGATGAAATGATGGTTTAAAATTTTACAGAATTTATTTTGCACTTCGGAGGGCTCGGGGGTAATGATTCATGAAATGTATTCAATTTTAATGTTTGATCAAGTTTCATTGATGAGATGAAATAAATTATGTTGGCTTGACGGTAATTGGATACCATAGCAGAAATACTATGAGGTGCCAAAGTAATATATGTTGGTAAAGTGGGGAGCTAATGTGGGAAATAGTTCGTAAATATATGAACCCTACTTAAACGAGCCCAATGATGAGGCAAGTGCAGTGTGTATAAGGCGTTCGGGAGTTGGTAAATTGGTAGGGTATGCTTGATGTATGTCAAGAAACCACCAAAGAAAATTAAAAGCTTAATCTGAGGGCAATTAATTAGGATTCATTCGGATTGGACATGATTGGTGGTGGATGATTAAGTTGGCGTTAAATTTATAAATTCTTTGGTATATGTTTAAATGTAGCTAGTATACATTTTGTGATGTCACATGTAAATAGGTTTTTCTATTTATGAAGCATTATTATGTTAGCAGATTAGTGATGCCTTATCAATTCGCAAGTTGTTCTGTTTATATATAAATTGCACTATTATATTATAAATGTATATGCCTTATACAACGTATGATTGAATATATGTCTGATGCAAATAAGGGTATGATGGAGGAAAGTGGAGAAAGTTCGGTTCTTTCATTGTGTGCATCGACCGCTGCTACTATCATGTTTACCATCGTATTCCAGGAGTTATACGATGACGATAGTGCTCCCCATCTACCTAGGGAGCCTTCATTGATGCGTGATATACATAGAAAATCACACATGCGTCGAATTCTATATGGTTCTGAAAGTAGTTGTTTACACTACTTAAGAATGCGGAGAGGGGCTTTTCTGAATGTTGCTACTTTAATGCGAGAAGGCGATAGTCTCAAAGACAGTAAACATGTGTCAATCGAGGAGCAGTTGGCAGTGTTTCTGCACATCGTAGGGTACAAGTCAAAGAACAGAGTGATGCAAGTTGATTTTATAAGGGCCGGGGCGATGGTTAGCAATTACTTTAACAAAGTAATGTATGCAGTATGTACCATTCGTGATAGGTTCATGAAGCAAGTCCCTAATGAGACACCAGCAGAGATACTTAATAATCCTAATTGGTTCCCATATTTCAAGGTCAGTTTTTTATGAATATCTGGCATTGGCGTTAGATGATGTATGGTTATGGATAAAGTGACCTTTACTGTTTACGGTGTAGGATTGCATTGGTATGATTGATGGAACACACATCGACGCCATGCTGCCTGCCAAACTCGTACCACGATTTAGAGGACGTAAAGGGGTTACACAAAATGTGCTTGCAGCTGTAACACCTAACAAAAGATTCACCTACGTAATGGCCGGGTGGGAAGGATCTGCGAATGATTTCACGGTCCTTAAAGATATGTTGTCATTACCCCCACCCCAAGGGCTGCGTGTGTATGAGAGTAATATGCAAAATCTTACGTAAATATCTTTTATACTTAAGTATGCAACCATGTGAATATAAATAGGGTTTTATTTTTCGGTTGTAAGTAAATATTACCTATGCGATGCTGGATATACAACAATGCCTGGTTTCATATCTCCATACAGTGGCGTTAGATACCATCTGAAGGACCATACTGATAGAGTGCCTAGAAATTGCAGAGAGTTGTTCAACCTAAGACATTCTTCATTAAGAACAAAGATTGAGTCAACTTTTGGCATTCTAAAGAACAAGTTTAAAATTTTGACGTCAAAGCATCATTATCCATTCAAATCTCAGGTCGAAACCGTCCTTGCTTGCATAGTGTTGCATAATTATATCCAGATTGCAGATCCACATGACCCACATTTACTTGAGGATGGAGATGAGATTGATGAGGATGGGGATGTGATGGATGAGCCGGATGTCTCGATTATGGATCTTTCCCAACAGTTGCCCATACGTGAACAGACTTCACAAAGGGATCAGTGGAAAAGTCGAAGGGAACAGATACCGTGGGACATGTGGGTGGACTACTGTAACCTGCATAACAATGGAAACACCACTGAACTTGGGCTATGATGGAAGAGTGTAATGAATAATTTTAGTGAATTATGTTAATTTGAATGATTTGTATAACATTAGGATCTAAATGTTGGATATGTTAGTTTATGCATGAGATGTGGTCACATTATAATGCTTTTATCTGTTTACTTTATTTCTATTGAGTTGGAGTTTGATGATATGTGTGGTTGTCATTATTATGTTCATTGATGCTTATTTCAATAAATATTTTTGGGTACATGTCATTGTTTCAAATATTGTGTTATTGTGGAAATAATACTTTTGTAGGCATGGATGGGGCATCGCATGAAGGGCAGGGGAGTGATCCTATGCCTCCATATTATGACCCGGCTTACTATACACAGTGGGCCGTGGAAGCAAGGAGGCATGATCCTTTACTAGGTAGGTCAATGCCGCTGTAACGGTCGCTTGCCGACCTTATGGATTTGCTGCGTGCACGTGCTTTGTCGTGCACGTATTTTATTTGGCTATTTCTGGATTCCGATATACGCAATGTGATATGCCGATGTGACCGTATGGGTGTGTAGAATTTTATAGTAATTTTTGGGAACGTTGTCACGCCCCGCTTCCATAAAATGGAGGCGAGACGTGAAAAGGTCCGCACGAGAGTGGAGCTGTGAAGCCCCAAACCCGATAAGCGTCAATAAAACATACGCAGGTCCATGTAACCACTAACGGAACAACAATAATAACACAAGGAGAGACAGAAATAAAATTCTCACATCTCATAATTTGTCCAACACGAAAATAAGTTCAACATCCAGAAAAGCCACCAGGCTAAAAGAAAGAGTCTAAAGGCCCAGAACAAGGCCAACAAAACCAACAACATAACAAAGTATAGGTGCCACGCACCGACAACAAAACAGCAGTCTAAAACAAAAGGAAAGCTCAACGAAGACACTAGGACTGGTCCCCAGTGTCCACGTACTCCTCACCAAACACAGGCTCGGGCACGACGTCCGCAAACACCTCGTCCTCAACAACGGACTCAGGCTCGAGATCTAACATGTGTCACCCAAAAGAGTAAAGGGGCACATGTCAGCAAGTCTAAAAGACTTGGGCAAGGAAACTGAAGGTAAGGTAAACTAGCAACCTAACAGTTATAGTATGATGCATAGCATGGCAAGTATCGCATGGGAATAACAAGTGAAGTACAAGTAGCAAGTAACAAGTGGTAGTTGTGACATGTAATGTCAAGTAACAAGTACAAGGGATCACTCAACGAGTGCCATATTGCCCGCAGGCTGTGTTCAAGTACAAGTCAAGTAGATCACGTCAAGTAAACATGTCGTGCACAGAGATTCCGCCTGTTGGCTAGAGTGGCTGATCGGGCCAACTCCTAAGCTCAAGTGACCGTTTATCTCTACCCCTTCCACGTGTGTCGAGCCAGGGCATTACCCCCGAACACGGAATGCTCGCTTCTGGGACACGAGCCAGGAAGTGTGATTAACACGTATGGCATAGGGTTATGCCCACGTATAGTGGGTGCCTAGCCGGAAACTAGTAGGTCGGGCATTGGCTATCAACCAACACATGGCCCGCTACTGGAACACAAGCCAGGAAACACAAGTATTGTAGCGTGTGCTACGAATGCGACATACAACATGGATAGCATGGATGACAATGTATTCGCGTACCGATAATCAAAACTAAACATGACATGGTAGTTATGCAACATGGTAAACGATGGTCCTAGCTTCGTTGTCAAGCTAGTTCCGGAATTTGTGCCTAGGCGAGTATCATTTCGTCGCCTAGTCTCTTTTACGCCTACAACAAGCAATTGGCCTAAAACATGGCCTAAACCCTAAGTGGCAAGTTTCACTTGCCTAGCACCGGGGATGACGATCACGAAGGTTCGTCTCACGGATGCTAATCTACGGGGAAGTCGCTGTTATGGAGAAACAATCATCAAAACAACAAGTAATTTCATTAGGGTTCCACAAAACACAACGGTTTATGAAAACATCAAGAGATCGATTTATTACCGTGAGGAAGCGGAAGAAACACTCTGGAGAACCTATGGATCAGATCTGGAATGGATGGAGAAGTTTGGAGAACTAGGGTTTTGGGGGGATTTTGGGGGTTTGATGAGATTTTGAGGTAGATGAGAGGTAGAATGTGTTGAGGGAGGGTTTGGATGATGGATTTTGGGCTTGGGATGAAGGAATAAGGGTTTGAGGTAGAAGGGGGCTCAATGGGGGAGAAATTAGGGTTTTAGGTCGAGAGGAGGAAGAAGAAAATGTTTGGGAGGGGTTTAAATAGGATGGGCTGGCGGCTGCCCAGAAATTAGGGTTTTAACACAGATTAGTCGGTCAAAGAGCAACCACTGACCGACTAGTTTGGGAACTAGTCGGTCGGTTGACCAACGCAGACCGACTAAGTCCAAACAGTAACTCATGTACAGAATTAGGATTTAGATTTAGTCGGTCAATGAACAACTGCTGACCGACTAGTTTGGCAACTAGTCGGTCGAGAGATGAACTTAGACCGACTAAGAAGGAACAGTAACTGATACCAAAAATAGTTGAAGAGTTAGTCGGTCACAGAAGTATTGCCGACCGACTAGTTTGCAACCTAGTCGGTCAACCAACGTTCTTAGACCGACTAACGAGAAACAGTAACTCCTGAGAAATTTAGAAAACCCACTAGTCGGTCCATGAAGGCTTGCCGACCGACTAAATCGTCATCTAGTCGGTCGGTTCCCCTTCTTACACCGGCTAACGTGCACCAAAAGTTCCGATATGGAGCGCAGAGCTCCGGGATCGATTCCTAAGACTCCTAGGCTTGATCTAATAATAAGATATGACCGATACGAAGCCCGTCACGAATGACTTACTCCGAAATCGACGATCCTAAGGAAGAAACAAGAAAACACGACGAAACGATCGAAAATGAAAGCTACGGAGACGAAAACCACACATGAGGAGAAAATCCACCAAAACATATATTATAATATAATAAATCCATTTACAAGAAAACTAGTCGTTACAAACGTCGTTTCACGGCTCGTTTTCTCGCAAAACGACTTGGAATGATATGGCCGTTTTAGTCTTTTATCTCAAAACGCAGTTTCCGATTTTACGTAAATTCTTGGTAGGCGTTACGCACAATCAAGCTCCGTAGATCTGTGTGTCTCGTCTCCACGATCGCCCCGGTATTTTCGGATTATTTTTCTGACACCTGTAGCGAGAGATATCTCCCGGTTAAATCTCGACCGTTTATTTGCCTGATCAAATTCAAATTTCGAATTTACTATCAGATCTGATCAAACCCTTGGGACACTCATACGTATCAAGGTGATTGATTCATCTATTAAGTGCACCTTTCTTTCACCTTAAGTCCACTCCCTATCTCTCTTACCCCCTCCCACATTTACCATATATCCAAATGTTATATATCAAATTATATATTTTAAAAACCCCAATCCCTCATTCACGTGCAGACCTAGGGTTTTGTTTCTATTTTTTTTCACAGCCGCCGTCGAACTCAACAAGCCCGCAACTCTCCCTCTCGCATCTCCTCCCTCCATCGACTTCAGCCCGTCACCCACGCCGGCGGCCTCTTCTCCGACCACCCACAACCCCCGGTGCCTGACCCCGCATCCGCTGAACACCACTGCAGCCCGCGATGCAGCGGAACCGCTCGCCGGCGGCCACTGTCCATGCGAGCGCCGGCGACAGCAGTAGCAACCCACGCTGCTGCGAAATCCCGATCGCCGCTCGCTTCTCTGACGCCTCCTCGCCAACCCCGTCTCGCTGTCAGCCCCCGGCTCCTATCTCCGACTCAGTCCGACCGTTTTTCCCCCGTAGCGCAGCAGCGGCAGCAGCTCTCCGAGCTGCTGCGATTTCCGCCGCCGCGCGCTGCGTTTTCCGACTGCTGCACGCTTTCCCCGACCGCTGGAGGCCCTCCACGACCTTCCCCGTCACCGACAGGCCGCCACGACCCCTAGGCCGATGACTTTCCCCTCCCAGCAGCATCCCCTAGGCCGGTCAGCCATCGAACAGCCTTACAATCACTCTTCATCGCCGTGAACGCGCCGTAGCTCGCTGTTTTGGTTTCCCCGTTGCCGTGTCCACTGTCTGCCATCTCCGCACGCTGCCTGCACCTCCAGTCCGCTACCAGAACGTTCCTAGCTACGCCACCCGTAGCCGAGACGCCTCAAGAAGACGTTCCGTAGCCGTGCCGTTCAGATCAGTCGCCGTTCAGACTCTACTTCCCATTCGCGCCAAACACCGGAGAGGTTGGTCCCCTGAACTCGTAGCAAACCCACACTGTAGCAAAACTGAACCCTAACTAAAATCGGACAACTATAACTAAATTTACTTTTCCGCACCAGTAAAACGATATCATTGTACAAATCGACCGTCGGACAATTTTTCTGTGCATATAAGGTAGTGGTCGATTTAGGCTGAACGAAACACCAAAATGTGACGTTGACGAATAGGATAGCCCCGATAACCTAGAAACGAACCCTAATAGGACTTGATGAAAATCGCGACCTGACACCGTCGCCGTGACACTGTTTCAGACGGACTACCGCGGACGCGATGCCTGGACGAGACGCCCCGGGCGGACAATACACTCGCCAACGCAGGCAAGTGTACTCACTTGCGTTTTTAGCCGTGCTTTGGTCTTAGACTGCTAGAACTATTAGACTGTGAACAAATAGAACCGGATGTGAAATGATAGCGTTCGGGATGCCCTGACGACTTAGACTTGACGACGAAGTCTAAGCGTAACAACAACTTTTGACACCGTAGGGTTATCTTGTGTGTGCGTGTGTGTGGACCCCCTAGAAGAACTATCACTGTCTTATCACGTCGTGTCTTGTTTTGCACAGCCTGCGGGTAATAGGGCACTCTCTGAGTGATCCCTTGGACTGATACACAGCCTGCGGGCAATAGGGCACTCTCTGAGTGATCCCTTGTACGGATACACAGCCTGCGGGCAATAGGGCACTCTCCGAGTGATCCCTTGTACGGACTTGTCTTGTCTTGAGCACTTGGGTTGGGATAGGGTTGAGCGTGCACAGGGGAAGATGATCTGATCCCCCTCGAACCGTAAGGCGTGAACCCTTCGAGTCACACGTGTCTTGTCTTGTCTTGTCTTGTCCTGTCTTGTCTTGATGGTCTTGTCACGTCTGGTCACGACCCCTTTAGGTTAGTCCCGTAGTCTGTAGCACACGCTACGACTACTACTTGCTACGCTTTACTTTCCTGCTGCGTTACTTCCTTTTTGTTACACTGTTATAACCTCAGCATGCTAATCAACCAGTAAATTGTTGTTCAATAGTTCGGTACTTGCAGTAGAGTCTGACCCTTTTTGTAGACTTTACCTGACGTACAGTTCCCTTCTTTTGGTACTGTACGTCAGGTGTGGAGCCATGGTACGTCGACGAGGCAGAGCTACCTGAGGACGTAGAGCCGGAGGACGTCGATCCTGAGTACGTGCCCGATGAGGACCAGAGTTAGAGATCTTCGTGTTGCCGTTTCAGAGGTTCCACTGTAGTTTTGTTGGGTGCGTAGCACCGTTTACTTTCCGTCTAGGTTGGGTGCTTGCACCAGTAGTTTCCTTTTCTGTCGTTGTGGCCAACTCAGGCTTTTGTTAGACTCTCAGTACTCTGGATTGATAAATTTGGAATAAAATGAATGTTTTCTCTTTCAGTACTTTTATTGTTCTGTACTAATATGCAGGGACCTGTTCCTTCGTCTTGGAGTACCACACAGACGCTTATTGGGTCCGGGCTTCTCAGCCCCAGCCTAAGCGGGCCTTAGTCACGCTTCGCCTCCGTCGTTTGGGAAGCGGGGCGTGACAGGTTTTAGTGGTGGCCCATGCAGGTCCCATTCTTTCTGCAAGTACGGAACAATAGGAGTATTGCCATTCATTTTATTGTTATCCAGCAATTGTACGAGTCTAATCTCTGTATTTCTTGACAATAGGATGGCAGGACGACGCGTCACCCGATCCGGGAACTCAGGCGATGGAGTTCCGAAAGATCAGGGCGGAGAGTTTCGCTCGTTTCTAGGCGTGATGAAAGAGATGCTAGACGTGCAGCACCAGTTGGTTCAGCAGTCCCACCGTGCTTCCCATGCTCCTCCAGTTGCACCGCCACCGCCTCCGCCTGCCCCTCGAGCTGCTCCGGGAGTGAAGCAGTTCAATGAGCTTCAGCCGAAGACATTTTCTGGGAAGGAAGGACCATTGGCAGCTGATGAGTGGATTCTGAGTACTGAGGAGAAGCTGATTGCTACGAAGATTCCCGATGATACCCAGGTTGAGATAGCGAAGATGCAGCTGACATAAAATGCTAGGAACTGGTGGCGCATTGAGGAGAGGCACCTGCAGAAGCCAGTGGAGTGGATGACCTTTCGATCGATGTTCAAGGAGAAGTATTTCACCAAGGCTGCTAGGAGGGAGCTAGGAGGGAGCTGTTGAGCAGATTTGTAGATCTGAAGCAGGGGGATATGGCCGTCGACGAGTACGAGGCAGAGTTCGAGATGCTGAGTCGGTTTGCCCCACATATGGTGAGGAAGGAGGAAAAACGAGCTGATCGTTTTCGTTAGGGATTGCGTCCGAAGATTCAGGCTTCTATGTCTTCGACAGATTTCACGACCATGGGAGCGGTGCTGAATGCCGCGAGGAACCATGAGAACATATCGCGTCTACCTGACCCTCCAGCTGATAGAGGGAAGCGTCCCATGGATCAGTACCGGCCACCTGCTAGGCCGGCAATGAGGCCAATTCAGTCAGTGCCTTTCAGGAGGCCAGGAGCACCAATGCAGATTCAGAATAAGGGACCATGCCACTTCTGCGGCAAGCCAGGACATGTTCAGACCAATTGTAGGAGGAAGCTGGGATTGTGCTTGGTTTGTGGAGATGCTTCGCATGCAGCTAAGGATTGTCCGAGAGCGCGTCATGCCATGGTCGGAGCACCAGCCCCGCTACAGGGTAGAGCACCTGCCCTGGTTCAGAGAGGAGCTGTTGTACGTGGACCACCCTTGGCGCCACAGAGGCAGATGTTTCAGCGGGTAGTGCAACCCCAGAGGCCGGCTTACACCATGACCGCTGTTGAGACTGAGGAGCTGGATGGAGTTATTGCAGGTATACTTCGAATCTAGACTTTCATTTCATAGTGTAGATCTTAATGTTAGCTATGTTTGTTTGCCTTGTTTGTTAGAGTAGCTTGGTTTGACCGTAGTTCTTTCGTATCCTAGGCACCATTCTAGTGTCCTCCCACCCTGCCTTGGACTTGTTTGACTCCGGTGCATCCATGTGCATCTTATCCCGGAGATTTGTAACAAGGCACTCCATTCCCACCCATACCCTGCCTAAGTGTTAGTGGTGACTGTGAATTTGGGTTGTCGATCGATCCCCTTGGTGGTCAGTGGACACGAACTATTTGCAGATTTCATCGTCCATGATCTACCGCATTTCGACATCGTTCTTGGCATCGATTGGCTCGGAGACTTCCACGCGTCGATCGAATGCCATAGCAAGAGGGTGGTATTCCAGATTACAGGCCATCCGGAGTTCGAGTTTCGTAGCAGAGACGAGTCGCTTGGGCCCATCAGATTTCAGGCCAAGCCGGAGGCGCCGATTGTAGCAGCTATGCAGATGGAGATCGACCGACCAGCAGTCGTCATAGACTTCGACTACGTCTTCCCGGAGGATATCTCTGGTCTACCACCCGACATAGAATTTGGTACTGATCTTATGCCGGGAGCGCAGCCGATATCAAAAGCGCCGTATCGAATGGCTCCTGCTGAGCTTGAGGAGCTGCGGAAGCAGTTAGATGAGTTGCTACAGAAGGGTTTCATCTACCCTAGTATGTCACCGTGGGGTGCACCCGTATTGCTCTTGAAGAAGAAGGATGGGTCCCGCAGGATGTGTGTGGACTATCGAGGGCTGAATGCTGTCACAGTGAAGAATAAGTATCCGCTGCCGCACATCGACGATATTTTTGATCAACTGGAAGGTTCGAGAGTTTTCTCGAAGTTGGACTTGAGGAGCGGATATCATCAGCTGAAGGTGAAGAAGGACGATATTCCGAAGACAGCCTTCCGGACGAAGCACGGACATTATGAGTTGGTGGTTATGCCCTTCAGCTTGACCAATGCTCTAGCTGTGTTCATGAATTTGATGAATTTAATTTTCTATGACTTTCTGGATAAGTTTGTCGTCATCTTTATTGATGACATTCTTATTTACTCGAAGTCTGAGGAGGAGCACAACTGTTATCTGAGGACAGTGCTGGAGACGTTGAGGCGACATAAGCTATATGCCAAATATAGTAAGTGCGAGTTCTGGCTGGACAGAGTCGCGTTCCTGGGACACGTGGTGTCCGGTGATGGCATATCTATAGATCCGGAGAAGGTCAGAGCAGTCAGAGATTGGCCGACTCCGCAGTAGCGTCAGATATCCGGAGCTTTCTTGGCTTAGCGGGCTATTATCGGCGGTTCATCAAGGATTTCTCGAAGATTGCAGAGCCGATGACGAAGCTAACGAGGAAGGATGTCGAGTTTCATTGGTCTGATGCTTGTGAGGAGGCCTTCAGTATCTTGAAGGCGAGTTTGACCACGGCACCGGTTTTGGCTGTATCGGATCGGATCGGAGGCTTCAAAGTATATTGTGATGCATCAGGGAAGGGCCTGGAATGCGTTTTGCATCAGCATGGCCACGTGATCGCGTACACCTCTCGTCAGTTGAGGACTCATGAGAAGAATTACCCGACGCACGATCTGGAGTTGGCAGCGGTGATAGTTGCACTGAAAATCTGGAGGCACTTCTTGCTGAGTGAGAGCGTGAAGATTTTCACCGATAACAAAAGCTTGAAGTACATCTTTACGCAGAAGGAGCTCAACATGCGTCAGAGACGGTGGTTAGAGCTCATGGCTGATTATGAGATAGACTTGCAGTATCACCCAGGGAAGGTGAACGTAGTGCCCGATGCTTTGAGTAGACTTCCTACTGCGAAGATGCATACTACCGACTGGAGGATTCAGCAGGAGCTGAGAGAGATGGATTTAGATGTCGTCCTACCTGGTGTGGTTCTTTCATTCATGAATTTGCAGATTCAGTCCACGATCGTGGATCGGATCAAGGCAGCATATGCAGGAGATCTGAAGCTATATAGGATCAGGAGGCAGGTTAAAGCTGGACTACGGACGGAGTTCGTGATTCATGAGGATGGTTCGCTACGGTACGGCAGCAGACTCTGCGTACCTGCAGGTGATGTTCGGGAGGAGCTGTTGAGCGAGGCTCATAGCTCGCCTTATTCTATACATCCTGGTGGCACCAAGATGTATAAGGACCTCCGTCTGAATTACTGGTGGATTGGCATGAAGAGGGGTATGGCACGGAGCGTTGCCAAGTGTTTGATATGCCAACAGGTGAAGGCTGAGCACCATCGTACGGCTGGATTGCTACAACCACTTCCTATTCCGGAGTGAAAGTGGCAACATATTACGATGGATTTCGTGACTGGTTTGCCTCGGACCCCGAAGCAGAACGACGCAGTCTGGGTAATCGTTGATCGGTTAACTAAGTCTGCGCATTTCATCCCCTTCCGAGTGGGCCAGTCTACGGAAGTCTTGGCGAGGAAATATCTGGAGGTAAAATTTCGTTTTGACTCCTCTTTTAAATTTTTCCTCTTGGAAATAGTTGTGACGTAGGCCGTGTACGTGCATGAGATCGTACGCTTACATGGAGTCCCCGTGAGCATCGTGTCTGACAGAGACTCGAGGTTCACATCTCAGTTCTGGAGAAGTCTGCAGAAGAATTTGGGTGCGTGTCTGAGTTTCAGCACTGCGTACCACCCGCATACCGATGGCCAGTCCGAGAGGACTATTCAGATTCTAGAGGATATGTTGCGAGCTTGTACGCTCGATTTGAAGGGATCTTGGGAGGACAATCTTCACTTGGTGGAGTTTTCTTATAACAACAGCTACCAGGCGAGCATTGGCATGGCGCCGTTTGCTGCCTTATATGGGAGGAAATGTCGATCGCCACTGAGCTGGGATGACATTGGTGATCGGGAGCTGTTGGGTCCAGAGATGATAGTTGAAGCTGTGGATGTCGTGAGAGACATCAGGGAGAAGCTCAGAGTTGCGCAGGATCGATTCAAGCATTGGGTTGATGCCAAGAGGAGACCTTTGGAGTTCCAGCCTGGAGATCATGTCTTCCTGAAGATTTCTCCGAACCGCGGAGTCATTCGTTTTGAGAAGAAGGGAAAGCTGAGCCCGAGGTATATTGGATCGTTCGACGTGCTGAAGCGTGTGGGAGCAGTGGCCTACCGCCTTGCTCTGCCACCATCTTTGGAGGGAGTTCACGACGTTTTCCACGTATCTCAGTTACGTCGGTACGTCAGTGATCCGTCGCACACTGTGGATTTCTCGGAGATTACGGTTCGCCCGGACCTGACATATGACCAGCAACCTGTGCAGATTTTGGACCGTCGACAGAAGCAATTGAGGAATAAGGTAGTCGACCTGGTGAGAGTGATGTGGCGTCACGGATCACCTGGAGAGTCCACTTGGGAGCACGAGGAGGAGATGAGGGAGCGTTTCCCATTCTTATTTGCTGAATAGTGTTGTTGATTCCGAGGGCGGAATCTTTATTTTAGTGGGGTAGAATGTAACGGTCGCTTTCCGACCTTATGGATTTGATGTGTGCACGTGCTTTGTCGTGCACATATTTTATTTGGCTATTTCTGGATTCCGATATACGCGATGTGATATGTCGTTGTGTCCATATGGGAGTGTAGAATTTTATAGTAATTTTTGGGAACGTCATTTCACGGCTCGTTTTCTCGCAAAACGACTTGGAATGATAGAGGCGTTTTAGTCTTTTATCTCAAAACACAGTTTCCGATTTTACGTAAATTCTTGGTAGGCGTTACGCACGATCAGGCTACGTAGATCTGTGTGTCTCGTCTCCACGATCGCCCTGGTATTTTCGGATTATTTTTCTGACGCCTGTAGCGAGGGATATCTCCCGGTTAAATCTCGACCGTTGATTTGTCTGATCAAATTCAAATTTCGAATTTACTATCAGATCTGATCAAATCCCTTGGGATACTCATACGTATCAAGGTGATTGATTCATCTATTAAGTGCACCTTCTTTCACCTTAAGTCCACTCCCTCTCTCTCTTACCCCTCCCACATTTACCCTATATCCTAATGTTATATATCAAATTAAATATTTTAAAAACCCCAATCCCTCATTCACGTACAGACCTAGGGTTTTGTTTGTATTTTTTCACAGCAGCCGTCGAACTCAACAAGCCTGCAACTCTCCCTCTCGCATCTCCTCCCTCCCTCGACTTCAGCCCGTCACCCACGCCGGCAGCCTCTTCTCCGACCACCCGCAACCCCCGGCGCCTGACCCCGCATCCGCCGAACACCACTGCAGCACGCGACGCCGCGGAACCGCTCGCCGGCGGCCATTGTCCACGCGAGCGCCGACGACAGCAGCAGCAGCCCACGCTGCTGCGAAATCCCGATCGCCGCTCGCTTCTCCGATGCCTCCTCACCAACCCCATCTCGCCATCAGCCCCCTGCGCCTATCTCCGCCTCAGTCCGGCCGTTTTTCCCCCGTAGCGCACCAGCGGCAGCAGCTCTCTGAGCTGCTGTGATTTCCGCCGCCGCGCGTTGCGTTTTCCGACCGCTGCACGCTTTCCCCGACCACCGGAGGCCCTCCACGACCTTCCCCGTCGCCGATAGGCCGCCACGACCCCTAGGCCGATGACTTTCACCTCCCAGCGGCATCCCCTAGGCCGGTCAGCCATCGGACAGCCTTACAATCACTCTTCATCGCCGTGAACGCGCCGTAGCTCGCTGTTTTGGTTTCCCCGTTGCCGTGTCCACTGTCCGCCATCTCCGCACGCTACCCGCACCTCCAGTCCGCTACCAGAACGTTCCCGGCTATGCTACCCGTAGTCGAGAGGCCTCAAGAAGACGTTCCGTAGCCGTGCCGTTCAGATCGGTCGCCGTTCAGACTCTACTTCCCATTCGCGCCAAACACCGGAGAGGTTAGTCCCCCGAACTCGTAGCAAACCCACACCGTAGCAAAACTGAACCCTATCTAAAATCGGACAATTATAACTAAATTCACTTTTCCGCACCAGGAAAACGATATCATTGTAGAAATCGACCGTCGGACAATTTTTCTGTGCATATAGGGTAGTGGTCGATTTAGGCTGAACGAAACGCCAAAATGTGACGTTGACGAATAGGATAGCCCCGATAACCTAGAAACGAACCCTAATAGGACTTGATGAAAATCGCGACCTGACACCGTCGCTGTGACACTGTTTCAGACGGACTACCGCGGACGCGACGCCTGGACGCGACGCCCCGAGCGGACGACACACTCGCCACCGCAGGCAAGTGCACTCACTTGCATTTTTGGCCGTGCTTTGGTCTTAGACTGCTAGAACTATTAGACTGTGAACAAATAGAACCGGACGTGAAATGATAGCGTTCGGGACGCCCTGACGACTTAGACTTGATGATGAAGTCTAAGTGTAACAACAACTTTTGACACCGTTGGGTTATCTTGTGTGTGCGTGCGTGTGGACCCCCTAGAAGAACTATCCCTGTCTTGTCACATCGTGTCTTGTTTTGCACAGCCTGCGGGCAATAGGGCACTCTCTGAGTGATCCCTTGGACTGATACACAGCCTGCGGGCAATAGGGCACTCTCTGAGTGATCCCTTGTACGGATACACAGCTTGCGGGCAATATGGCACTCTCTGAGTGGTCCCTTGTACTGATACACAGCCTGCGGGCAATAGGGCACTCTCCGAGTGATCCCTTGTACGGATATACAGCCTGCGGGCAATAGGGCACTCTCCGAGTGATCCCTTGTACGGACTTGTCTTGTCTTGAGCACTTGGGTTGGGGTAGGATTGAGCGGGAAGAGGGTCTGATCCCCCTCGAACCGTAAGGCGTGAACCCTTCGAG
The DNA here is from genome assembly GCA_030789695.1 of Scilla litardierei. Classification (NCBI taxonomy): domain Eukaryota; kingdom Viridiplantae; phylum Streptophyta; class Magnoliopsida; order Asparagales; family Asparagaceae; genus Scilla; species Scilla litardierei. The sequence goes on from CM061141.1 coordinate 42,552,560, forward strand.
TCACATGTGTCTTGTCTTGTCTTGTCCTGTCTTGTCTTGCTGGTCTTGTCACATCTGGTCACGACCCCTTTAGGTTAGTCCCATAGTCTGTAGCACACGCTACGGCTACTACTTGCTACGCTTTACTTTCCTGCTGCGTTACTTCCTTTTTATTACACTGTTATAACCTCAGCATGCTAATCAACCAGTAAATTGTTGTTTAATAGTTCGGTACACTTGCAGTAGAGTCTGACCCTTTTTGTAGACTTTACCTGACGTACAGTTCCCTTCTTTTGGTGATGTACGTCATGTTGGATATTGGACTCCCCGGATTTGGTTTTGGATGATGAACAAACATAAATATAATATGAACTAACACTTTGTGAGCGCAGTTATGGAGATCGTCGCCAAATTCACATGAATATCAATAACGACGTCTCAAGACTTCTCAAAGCACGTGATCGTATGCCTAAAGCTTCGTTGAAGCTTATGGACCTAAATAGAAGTCATGAAGATTCGATCGAAGCTATTGAAGACGGTATCGTCAAGTTTATTTAATAGTCTTTAAGCTTCTTTCGTAGAATGTTAAGCCTTGAGTAGGTCTTACGTTTTAATTCTTCATAACGCTCATATCTTAGCTCTAGGATCTTAGTAGAAGTCCATTCAATTCTTCCCGAAGCTTCGCGCTTCGATTAGGGACTTCTTGTGCATGTTAGTTGGTTCAAGAAGAAGAACTGACCGACTAGATGGTGATCTAGTCGGTCAGCCAAGCTTCTTGGACCGACTAGTTTCTGTCAGTTAATTCTTAGCTCTTTACTGTTTACAGTTAGTCGGTCTAAGTTGACTCACCGACCGACTAGTCTGTGAACTAGTCGGTCAGTGATGCTTCTGTGACCGACTAGTTGAGCTTTCCCTGAACATGCACATTTTCACTTGAGCTACTGTTTATCATTAGTCGGTCTGTGCTCATTGATCGACCGACTAGTTGATGAACTAGTCGGTCAACTTTCCTTCTTGGACCGACTAGTTTAGTTTACTGTACATGCCAAATTTTTCACCATACTTACTGTTTATTGTTAGTCGGTCTATGTTCATTTGGTGACCGACTAGTTAGTGAATTAGTCGGTCAACATTTGTTCTTGGACCGACTAAGTCTAATTCTTCTCAGACTTCAGTTTTATCTGTTAGTCGGTCCACGTTGTGTAACCGACCGACTAGTTGTGAAACTAGTCGGTCAGCTATTCTTCTTAGACCGACTAGTTCCTTAGTCTGTACTTTGATCTTTTCTCAGTTTACTCATTAGTCGGTTTACGTTCAGTGACCGACCGACTAGTTGATAAACTAGCCGGTCGGTGATTGTTCTTTGACCGACTAGTTGGGTTCAGAAAAGAGCCGTTGGAGCCCTAATTGAAACGTTTTTCTCTCTCTCTCTCTCTTCATTCATATAAATACTTGTTGGGCTGCATTCATTGCTGCCAAGGCTGATATTAATGCAAGTTTAGAGTTCAAGAGAAATCAATCCAAGCTCATTCAAAGCTCATTCCCTCCATTCAATAATCTCTCCTAACTCTTACTTCCAAAGAGAGATTCATTGAGTGTGAAGCCTTCCAAGCCAAGTGCTTGATTCTAGGTCACCAACATCCCCAAAGCTCTCCATCGCTGTTCTACATCTTGGAGCTAGGGTTTGGTGCCACTTCTTCCTCAAAATCATCCTTGCCCTAATTCGTAAGCAATACTCAATGCATAGGTATTTTGTTCGGTAAGAAGTTTCTTTATTTCAATTCATATTTGATTTGTAAGTTTCACTCTCGGTTGTGAGAGTGTGGTTGTGATCCCGGGTTGTGGGAGTCACAAATTACATTTTGTATGATTTGACTTGTGGAGGTTTTTCACAAGTATTTCATAGTGGAAATCTTGAGTTAGGGTTTCTAACTCAAGTATCCGGAGGGGATCCGGGTGGTTGGGACGTAGGATCACCGGGAACAAGTCGGGGAGACTTGGGTGGATCCGAACCCAGTAACATCTCTTGTTAGCGTTGTTAATTTTGTGTTGTCATTCAATTTTAGCTTCTGCAAATTGATTTGGTAGTTGTTTGCATTTTAATTTGGAATCATACTCCTTATTATTTTAAAGTACTATTCAACCCCCCTCTAGTACTTGTGCAGTAGCTTGTAGGGCATTACACGTCAGGTGTGGAGCCAGGGTACGTCGACGAGGCAGAGCTACCCGAGGACGTAGAGCCGGAGGACGTCGATCCTGAGTACGTGCCTGAGGAGGACCAGAGTTAGAGATCTTCGTGTTGCCGTTTCAGAGGTTCCACTGTAGTTTTGTTGGGTGCGTAGCACCGTTTACTTTCCGTCTAGGTTGGGTGCTTGCACCAGTAGTTTACTTTTCTATCGTTGTGGCCGACTCAGGCTTTTGTTAGACTCTCAGTACTCTGGATTGATAAATTTGGAATAAAATGAATGTTTTCTCTTTCAGTACTTTTATTGTTCTGTACTAATATGCAGGGACCTGTTCCTTCGTCTTGGAGTACCACACAGACGCTTATTGGGTCCGGGCTTCTCATCCCCGGCCTAAGCGGGCTTTAGTCGCTCTTCGCCTCCGTCGTTTGGGAAGCGGGGCATGACAACCACGTAGGCCAAGTGATTATCAATTGCCTACGGCTAGCTACCGAGTTGGTGGTTCTACCATTCCATTTCAACAATACCCTGCGTATAGCTTGCCGTTGCCCATGCACATGCCACAACCACCGGGGTACACGCAAATGCTCCAAGGTGGGATGGGGGGGGCTATACCACCCTATGGAGGCCAAGCATCAAATAGTGCTTTCGCCATGCCTTCACCACCAAGTGGGCATGACACAACAGGTGGGAGTGACTCTTCAAGAAAGTCTGGACGGAGGGATGATGGCATAGAAGTTTCTGTGTCAAGTCCAAGGAAGAAAAGCAAGAACCCATCAAATAAGGGGTCGGCAAATAAAGTGTGGCTGCTTGAGCATGACATTGCACTAATTCCATTCCTTGCCTCCCAAGCTCGTCAAGGCCTTAGAGCCGACAAGACTTTCAAGAATTCGGCCTTCACCGCTGCAGCCATCCATATAAATAAAATGTTTGGCACTGATTACAGCTGGGTGAATGTGAAAAATCATATGAAAGGGCTTCAAGGGCGGCTTAAGGATGTGAATAAGTGCTTGGAAATAAGTGGGGCTGGTTGGTCATCGGAGCTGCATATGATAGTCCTCGACCAAGAGACATATGCCACATGGGCTGCGGTATTAACTTCTCCACTATCCATATATGAAATTAAATTTGGATTACGTAATTTTATTATGATATGCATTGTTTGCTCTTTATTGATGCAGGAAAACTTTAGATTGAAGGAATATGTCAACCACCCCATACCGTGGCTGGACGATCTTAGGCTGGTTATAGGCAACGACGCGGCGAAGGGTGAGCATCGCCAGAATGTGTATACCGATTTTGGATTCCCAGATAATGAGAGTCACGGCGATCATGCTAGTCCGCCAAACTACTCGCAAGCATCAACTGACTATGAGGCTTATGCAGACATCCCCACTCCTACATCGACGGGGCCATCACAGGCAGGGACAAGCCATGCAATCCCTCCCCGGCGTTGGAAAAAAGAAAATGCGTCGTCGTGCATTGAGGGATGAACTTGACCTCTTGAAGGAAATGGTTGACAATGTCAGACATGTCGCATTAGCCATAGAGCGTGCCTACCCGAACACTCTTGCTCTTCTTTCGAAGCAGTTGTATGCAATGACCGAGTATCCACCACAAATGTTGGATAAGTTGTATATGCAACTGAGTGACAATAAGAAAAACAGGTGTAGATTTGTAAATTTGCCCGATGTGGCAAGGAAGCGCTACGTGCAATGTAAGGTTGAAGAGATGGAGAGGGCTAGGGCTGCAGCCGGTGATGATGGGGTCGATGCTGACGACGACTGGAATATGTGATATATTGGTTACGGTGAAGAAGGTAGTCATATGGTGTGCGGGGGAAAGGAGGTGAATGATGGGAGTAGCAAATCATGGTTTGATGTATTTTGAGGGAGATGGGTTGAACAAAGCTTTTGTAATATTAACTGTGATGTAGACATGGTGGGTGGATGAAGACAGTAGGATATTAGTAGGATATTTGCTGTATGTATGCATGCTTCCCTATGACTGTGTGAATATGATGTATGTATGTATGCTTCCCTATGAAGGTATCTTCCATGCATGCTTTGCCTTGTTATTTTATTTACTATGTATTCTATCCAAGGCAAACTTAAGTGATGTATCTTTGCTGCTGATTCTTTACTTATGTATCCAAGCTTCTCAGTTTCTTATTTCCTTGCCTTATTGGATGTCTCTCTTGCTGAAAACATGGATTTTAGATCAATTTCTGGATTATTGTACAATGAAACATGGTTTTGGATGGCTCTGGCCTTGCTCTAATTTATTTGATGCATTGACATGCTGCATTGGGTTTTGATGTCTTGGATTTTATTGCTCTTGCTCTTGCTTGTTGAAGCTCCATGATCTTTGCTGCTGTTTATTTCTGTATCTTGGTTGATGTTTCTTTACTTATGTATCCATGGTTTTTGTATTGGTATTTCAGTTCAGTGTAGCATGAATGTTGTATGAGTATTTCAGTTTCATTTTCTGTGGCCTGCATTTGAATGGCTCTGGCCTGCAAGCTTATGTGTATGGCATAGGTTTTTTTCCTTCCTTATTTTTGCATATGCATTGACATGCTGCACTGGGAGTTGTGACTTTTTTCCTCTTCAACATTGTGAGCATGCTGTTTGTGAGTGTCTAATTGTGTGTGTGAGAGTGTCTACTTGTGAGTGTCCTATTTTCTCTTCAACCTTCAGGCATCTTCTCAACACACACTTGCCTTGTGTGTGTGTGTGTGTGTGTGTGTGTGTGTGTGTCTAATTGTGAGCATGCTGTTGCATGAATTGGACTGCTTGCCTACTGTTGCATGAATTGAACTGCTGTATTTTTTTGATTTGAGGTACACTGAATTTTATTTGATGCTCGGGCCATGCATCTGGCCTTGCTGTAGCTCTGGGGTGTTTTTGACTTTGATTTTGAGATCTCATCTTGGTGTTTCTTTGGTGTTTCTTTGGTGTATTGGCTGGAATTGTGAGATTGTGAAAATCGACAACTTTCACAACAATTTAACCCCAAAAGAACAGGCCCTAAGTTGTCTCTCATTTTGGTGTTTCTTTGGTGTATTGGCTTTGCCCAATGATGATAATGTGGGGTATTGAACTGAAATTCTTCTTGGAGGGCTTGCAATGAGGTTCTTAATTTCCCACTGATGATATTCCTAAATTCTTCTTGGAGGGCTTTGCCCAATGATGATAATGTGGTTTAAGCATGCTCATAAGTGGGATTGGTTGGATTCAATTCTTGCATTGGGAAATAATGTGGAGATAATGTAGGAACCAGTTGCAAGCAATCAGAAGTGGACATGTAAAAATAAATTATCTGAGGGCTAAATATTGAAAACCAGTTGATGTGGTGAGGTAGCATCATGCTGCAGCCCATCAACATAGAAGATTCTGGTAATTCATTTCAACCTTCAGGCATCTTCTCAACACACACTTGCCTTATGTGTGTGTCTAATTGTGAGCAAGCTGTTGCATGAATTGGACTGCTTGCTTGCTGTTGCATGCAGTGGTTGATCTGTATTTGCTTATATTGTCATTGTTTTACATCAATGTCTTCGTACATATTTGTCCATAATGTTATTGCTTATATTGTCATTGTTTTACATCAATGTCTTTGTACATATTTGTCCACAATGTTATACATTGTTTACTTTGTTCTTTTAAAGTGCTACTGATCTTTATGAAAGAAAATCCTAATGCTGGCATATACGGGTTCTTCTATGTATTTCTATGTATGTTTTATGCATGTTCTTCATAGAGGATAGACTAATCAGAGCACAAGATATTATAGCATCCAGTGGCTTGATATGCATCAGTCTACACATGATTAAGAAGAAGTGAGCATGTTGCAATCTTGTATTCTTATGAAAAAAAGACAATGCTGAAGCTTTTCTGTCAGCATATAATTGAAACTTTATCTTGACTCTCATTTTATTCTAATATGTGAAGAACCTGGGAAATTCATCCACATACAGCCGTGGGCTCACCTGGGTACACAAAAACAGAAACAAAATGTAAACAAAATGGTATACTTGAAACTTTATCTTGACTCTCATTTTATTCTAATTGTGAGCATGCTGTTGCATGAATTGGACTGCTTGCCCGTGGGCTCTGTTGCATGAAATACTCTGTGTGTATTTGCTCTTTGCTCTTTGCTTGAGAGTGTGGGAGTTTTTTGGACTTGTGCTGGCATTCTGGCCTGCTGGCATGCTCTGTTGCATGAAATAATGTGTGTGTGTGTGTAGTTGCTCTTTGCTCTTGCTGAAATTGGACTTCTGTATCATCGTGTGGCCTGCTGTTGCACGAAATCTGAGCATGCAAGCCCATTCATCTGGCCTGATTCTGGATTTTTATACAATGCATGCATTTGATAATTTTTTTGGGATTTGGGTGAACTAGCCCTATGATGATTATGTGGAAAAAAGGGTATCCATCAATATGGATGGCAGGCAATTAGGTTCCTTCATTACACATGTTTGCTTGAGATTGGTAATTAACTGTGAAATTGGATGAAAATAATGTGTTCTTTGGGAGTTTTTCCCCTATGCATTATTTGCTTGAGATGATGTGTTATTGGTTGGATTCAATTCTTGTCGGGGGCTTGTGTGGGTAGAAAAAGAAGGAGCCATTGCCATGCTACCTAATGGGGATATGAAAAATTATAATCTGAGGGCACTTACTATTAAACTATATGAATGTCCGCAATAAGCTTCCCCTTTTTTCAGGCCATTTTTGCTTTCGTTGTTTTTTTGGGGGTTGAATTACTTTCAAGGTTATCATTATTCTTAATTCTTCCATTGCCAATCCGCTTCTATTATTATATGCTCTTTTTGTTTGACTGTTCGTTCTGAGTTCTGAACGCTGCCGCCACCCTTCCATTCCAATGATCAATACCTTACATAAGTATGATGTTCCCTCTTTCATTTAAAATTATCACTTTTTATATGTAAAATGTTATATGTTAATGGGGATTTTTTTCCTTGCCAGGTACATATGAGTCAAAGTCAAGCTCAACTTGTCGATCTCGACAGAGAGATGCGACACATGGTCAATTTGATGCCGATTTCGATGACTCCAAGATATGCTATTGTGGGCTTCAGGTCCCGAGGAGGACGTCATGGACAAGAGCAAACCCTGGGCGTAGATTTTGGAGTTGTCCAGCTCGAGAGAATCGCTGCACATTCTTCCTATGGAAGGATCCCCCCACACTGAGATATCCAGACTGGTTATCATGCATTACATGGATGAGATTGACCGAAGGCCTACTACTGTAAGTTCGACGCCTGCTTTGACCGAGAGTAGGCTGTTAGAGATGGAGGGACGGCTGGATACTGTTGTAGGTCTACTTGAGAGGACCACTAGGCAGTTGGAGAGCATCGTATCCGATTACCATTCCATTAAGGCCGGACTGCTATATCTCTTAGTTGTAATAGGTTTTTATGTAATTTTGATGTATAACAATGGTCGTTGATGTTAAACACTGTTATGGATTATTTGTTGTATAAGCATGTGGATGATGGGGGTTTTAGGTCTATTTGTTTATCGATGGGAGCTGTTAATTGATGTTTAACACTGTTGCTGCTGAATCACAATATCAGTTGATGTGGAGATGTACATTTGGGACTTTGATGTTGTTTTGGAGGGTTGATGTATTTTGAGGTATTTGGTATTTGGACTGACTTTTTGTTGAACTTTACGATATCTATATGGTTGATGTATTATGGGTTTATGTATCACAATAGCATTAGTTTCTGAAATTTTTCTTCCTTATTTATTGATGGTTAACATAGAGTATGAGTCAATGTCAAAATAAGCTGTAATTATTTTTTAGGATATTTTAATTATTTTGTCATAATGCAAGGGGGGAGCAATGTTCTTTTATTTTGTGATTGAGGAATATTTGGTTTTTTATATCAATTACAATCACAAATGCAAGGGGGGTCATTGTTCCCTTATTCTTACCACATCCCACTCATCACTTTCACCTTCCAACTATCACAACAACATTCACAACACACATCAACACAAAAAAACACAATAAAGTTGTGGAAATCCCACACACAATTCCAACATCCACATTCACAACACACTTTCACCCAAAAAAAACCTAAAACTCTACTTTACCCAACACTATTCATCACTTCAACAAAACAACGACTTCAACCTAAAAGAACAGGTTAGGGCCTGTTCCACGCGGGTTTATTTTGGGTTCTATCGGGTGAGAAACCCCTGACCCGCACTATTCACCGGTCACTTCTTGGTTTCTTTGGCGAAAATCCCCTAGGGTTTTCTCGGGCGTGTTCCTCCGCCGCTGCTCCTCGCCGCTGCTCCTCGCCCCTCCCCGCTGCTCCTCTCTCCTATGTGGCACGCCCAGCTGCCCAGCTTGAAATCTCCAGGTTTCACGGCGATTTCGCCATATTTCTGAGGAAAGCGGGCCCCACCCGCTGTGCTCACCCCTCATCTCTCCTTTCTTTCCGCGGTTTGCAGTTGGGGGAGGTGGTGAAGGGTGGCCGAGGGTTTCGACTGCTCAATCTGTTGGTTTTGGTCGGAGGTGAAGGGGGTGTGCCGAGCGTAGTCGGATTTCGAAAGCTCTGAGCAGAACCCTAGCTTCGATTCTGTCCCATCTTCCTCGCTGGGGGCTGCGCCAACTCCTGTGTGCCGTGATTGGCTGCGGGGGTCTGGAATCTCAGGCCATCTGCCTTGTCGGTGAGCTTTACCCTAGGCTTACAGTGATATAAGCGCGGAGGTATATTTTCTGCAACTCAAAATTAATTTTTGCAGACATTTGATCATTCCATTTGTGTCTATATGCGATGAAATTTGCTGAATGGGTTTTATTGCCTTGGTACCTTGCTGTTGGGTTGTTTGGAAGGCAAGGGTTTCAAATTTGGGACCCCTAGGGCATTTCAGGATATTATTGTGAAAATAATATTATTATCTTGCATGATATCTTTGTATGATGATTTATATGTCTTAAGAATGCAAAGAATTGTGCTATCTAAAAAAGCCCAATGATGATAAAAAAAGTCGGGACGGATGAAATTCGCACACGGTGGATGGCTACCTACGAATGTTCCCTTGAAGCCCCAGTTAGAATCGTGCCATGGCTGATCCCCATTACACCGAGAGTTTATGATGTTATTTGTGTTAAGTATTAAATATATATTATTAATTTATCAATGAGTTTATGATGTGATTTTATGGTTGTTTATTTTGGCTCATGATCTCAGATTTTTGGGGCCTTGCTCCTTCATTTTTGTTCATGGTATCAGATTTATGTTGCATTACTCCATGATGGTTTTTGTGCTTATGGGGTTGGTAATTATGGTTAGTGTTATCAGATTTTTGGGGAATTGCTATAGGAAGCAAATTTGTGCATATGTTGAGGTAAATTTTGGAAAATGGAATCAGATTTTTGAGTCTTTGCTTCTGCATTTTTTGGTATATGGTATCAGAGATTTGGTGCATTGGTGAACACAAGGGTTGTGTATTATGTTGTTGGTAATTTTGGTTAATGTATTCAGATGTTGTGGCATTGCTCCAGGTTTCAATTTGGGATAATGTTGTTAATTTAGGATAATGGAATCAGATTTTTTTGGCTTTGCTCCAGTTTGTAATTTGTTGTATAAGGGGGTCATTCCTCCAGGCTGCAATATGTGTTTATGTGTTTGTTAATTTTAGTTAATTGACTCAGATTTTTGGGGCTTTTGTCCATTATGCAGTTTGTGTATATAATGTTGTTAATTTTGGGGCATGTTTTCAGAATTTTGGTTCCTTGCTCCAGGTTGGTTTTCATGTTTCTGGGGATGTGTACTTTGGGTCATGTGTTCAGATTTATGGGTCATTCCCTCAGGCTGCAATATGTGATTATGTGTTTGGTCATTTTGGGAAGCTGACTCAACTTTTTTGGCCATTTATCCTTTATGCATTTTGTGTATATATTGGTGTTAATTTTGGAAAATGTGAGAAGTATTTTGGGACATGGCTCCAGGATTGTTTTTATGTTTTTGTGGATGTTAAATTTGGGTAATGTATTCAGATTTCTGGGTGATTCCTCCAGGCTGAAATTTGTGTTTATGTGTGTGGTAATTTTGGTTCATTGACAAAGATTTATGGGGCTTTTCTCCATTATGCAGTTTGTGTATATAATGTTGTTAATTTTGGGGCATGTTTTCAGAATTTTGGTTCCTTACTCCAGGTTGGTTTTCATGTTTCTGGGGATGTTTACTTTGGGTCATGTGTTCAGAATTTTGGGTCATTCCCTCAGGCTGCAATATGTGATTATGTGTTTGGTCATTTTGGGAAGCTGACTCAACTTTTTTGGTCATTTATCCTTTATGCATTTTGTGTATATATTGGTGTTAATTTTGGAAAATGTGAGAAGTATTTTGGGACATGGCTCCAGGATTGTTTTTATGTTTTTGTGGATGTTAAATTTGGGTAATGTATTCAGATTTCTGGGTCATTCCTCCAGGCTGAAATTTGTGTTTATGTGTTTGTTACTTTTGGTTCATTGCCAAAGATTATTTGTGGAAAAAAAAACAGAAGCAACCCCAATGGAACAGGCCCTTAGTGTTTTGTGCTGTGTATCTGATTTTTGTGGTTTTAAGGATACTTGGTTGAAATTTTTTTTTTGGTTTCTTATGGGGATCAGTGTTGCAGATTTTATGGTGCATTTTATGGGGTGACACTGCAGGAGCAATCGTACTTAGCAAACGCGTGTGTGACTATGAATACACAAAAAATCTGAGGGCTAGTGATTTGGATATGCACAATTTTATATGTACTGTTTTACTCATGTGTATTATGTTATGTATATAAATAACATTAAATATATGTGTTATTAAATTAAGGGTGACATGGATACACAAGGAGACCATTCGGCATGTGAGTTATGTATCGCTGCAGCGGCTGCAGTTTCGTATGCCGTAGTAGCCATACAACTTTACGTAAATGCTAGGGCTGCTATGCGGGATCTGCATTGAAAATCCCACATGCGGAGAATTCTGTGGGGGTCTGATAGTAGCTGTTTGGACTACTTGCGGATGCGAAGACATGCTTTCATGAATCTTGCAGCAATAATGCGTCAGCGCGATCTTCTCAGAGACACTATACAGGTATCCATCGAGGAGCAGTTGGCAATGTTCCTGCATATTGTAGGTCACAAGTCCAAGAATAGGGTCATGCAAGTGGACTTTATTAGGGGAGGGGGGACAGTCAGCAGGTATTTTAACAAAGTTATGGGGGCAGTGTGTTCAATTCGGGATATGTACATGAAGCAAGCTGCTAATGAGACGCCACAAGAGATAGTCAATAACCCCAATTGGTTTCCATTTTTCAAGGTATGTTTGCTTACCTGTATATGTCTCAGGCTAATAAGTATCGTCGTGAAAATAGGGCTCATTGATTACGTTGTAGGACTGCATTGGTCTCATTGATGGGACTCACATAGATGCCATGCTCCCAGCAAGTCTCGTATCCCGCTTTAGAGGTCGTAAAGGGATTACGCAAAATGTGCTCGCAGCTGTTACGCCAAATAAAAGATTCACATACGTACTGGCCGGGTGGGAAGGATCCGCAAATGATTTTACGGTCCTGAAAGATGCATTGTCTAAACCACCCCCACTGGGGCTGCGAGTGTATGAAGGTAATAGGCATATATTTACATTAACAAACTAAGTACTCCTCTCATAGATCGTTGGGTCATTAATTGGGTTATGTTTTCGAATGCAGGTAAATATTACCTTTGCGATGCTGGGTATACAACAATGCCAGGGTTCATTTCTCCATACCGGGGCGTTAGATACCATTTGAAGGACCATACTGATAGGGTTCCTAGAAACCGAAGAGAGTTGTTCAACCTACGCCATTCTACCTTACGATCAAAGATCGAGTCGACGTTTGGTATCCTAAAGAACAAGTTTAAAATAATGACAGCCAAGCCTCACTACACATTCAAACGTCAAGTCGAAATCGTACTTGCTTGCAGTGTTTTGCATAATTACATCCAAATAGAAGATCCACATGACCCCCATCTAACTGAAGATGGAGATGGGGTTGAAGAGGCTGTAGAGGGTATCGATGAGCTTGATGATGATGTTATGGATCTGTCCCAACAGGTGCCCGTTCGTGAACAAACCGAACAACGTGATCAGTGGAAAATGCGTAGGGAACAGATAGCTTGGGATATGTGGGTGGACTTCTGTAACAAAAATAATAACGGGGACACTATTGAGCATGGGCTGTGAGGGGGTCGGCGTATATTACTGCCTCCTAAGACTGAACATTTTATTTCTTGTATCAGACATATTGCAGTAGTATTGTTATGTAGCTTTTCCCAAATAATTTCATGTCGTGTTTACCCACTATGTGCTTTACACTTATGCAATTTTATAGTCGAATGCAGTATAGGTTCATGTTATGGGTAGGTTGGATGATTATAGCCTCAACGTTGCATTATCAATTTAATTTGAATGATGTTGTAGGGATGGCATGCTCATCAAAGGCTGGTCAGGGGGGGGACCCAAACCGGCCTGGGAGTGATCCGATGCTACCCAGCGAAGAAAATGTTTATGGTACACAATGGGTAGAAGCTGACAGAATGGTTGATCCCATTGTCAACCGACCTATTCCTAAGAGGATGCAAACGATGCCTTATCACATGCATGGCTTCCAAGCAGGCGGGCTTGTGTACCCATCAGGTGGGCACGGAATGGGATATCCACAATATCCAAATTTCAACATTCCAATGCAAATGCCAATGCAGATGCCATCGCAGCCTGGAATGGGGTTTATGAATATGCTGCAAGGGGGAGAGCCAGCCTCTTACAGAAGCCCAGCTTCCCCACCTGCATTCGCTATGCCTACGCCACCTAGTGGCAATGAAAGAACCCCTGGCAGTGACTCTTCTAGGAAGTCGACCCGGCGTAGCGAAGATGCAGATGGGTCTGTCTCCAGCCCCCGAAAGAAGTCGAAGCAGCCCTCAACTTCAACACAACAGAACAAACTTTAGACGAATGCTTACGATGAAACCCTCATTCCATTCCTTGCTGAGCTTGCACGGCAGGGGTATAAAGCCGATAAGTCTTTCAAAAATACTGCCTTCACTGCAGCCGCAGCAGAAATAAATAACACCCATGGGACTTCATTCTCAAGTGTTAATGTGAAGAATCACATGAAATCGTTGAGGAGACGTCTCAAAGACGTTCAGGAGTGCATGGTCCTAAGCGGAGCCGGATGGGATGCGGAGAATAATGTCATTACGCTTGATCCCGAAACGTATGATACATGGGCGGCGGTAATTACTTCTACCTTTTACATATGCTATGTGATTCTACATTAAATACAGCTTTGCATGCCCGTTATCATAGCTGATATTGTAATTGTTCAGGCTAACCATCGGTTGCGGGCGTATGTGAACCATCCACTTCCATGGTATGACGATCTTGTTATCGTCATTGGTGATGACGCTGCGAAGGGGGATCTTGCAATGGTTGTGTATGAAAGGTTTGGTGGAGAGTTTCATGAAGGCGGAGGCGAGGGAGAGCCCGTAAGTCACGAGCCAATTCATATAGATTCACCACCACACAATGTCACGGAAGAAATTCCAACCCAAGCTAGCAACGAGACTGCTAATCAGGGAGGGCCAAGTCAGTCAAACCCACATGGGATGGGTAAAAAGAAACACCGCAGACGGAGCATGGTTCAAGATCCCGACATCATGCGAGAATTATCAGAAAACATGAAATAGGTCGCGGATGCTATAAGGTCCGCACACTCACATGAGTCACATTGGACCAAACCGCTTTCCACGCATGTCTACGAGTTTACCGAGTATCCCCCAGGGATATTGTTAAAGGTCTTTAAGGCCCTGCGCAATGATGAGATGGAGGCAAGAAGCTTTTTGGTCTTGCCTCATGAGGCTCGGAAAATGATGATAGACGATATAGTTGCGGGGTTTGATTTGGAATAGGAGGCTAGCTGGCTGGGATGGGAAGATGTTTGAGCTGTGACGATGTTATCTTGGGGGAGATTTGTAAGGGGGATGGAAAAGGATTCAAAATGTGTTTACGGGGGTTTTGGTGCAAGGCTTGCTGTATTTGTTTTTGTGGTGATAATACTTGTGGTAGTATGTTCTGATGGGGGGGGTGTTGGCTTATGGGTCAATGTATCATTTTGTGTTAATAGGGTCGTTACATTTGGATCATGGACTCAGGGTTATGTGGGCTCAGGTTATCATATTTTTGGTCCAAATCTCCTGTTTGCATTTTGTGTACATTGGGTCAGATTTTTAGGGTCATGATTCAAGAATTTTGTGGCATTGCTGGGCAGGGATCCCATTTTGTGTGTGGGTTGATAATTGTGGAATCATGTTATCAGAGTTTGGGGACAAAGCTCCAGTTTGCACTGCTGTAGGTGATACAGTTTTGTGGCATGTTGTTCTCATATTTTTGGAATCCAGTTTTTGTGGCATGTTTTTTTGGAATCCAGTTTTTGGTGCATTGCTACTAGTGGGGGTATGTGTTGATGGGGGATTTTGGGTTATGGGTCAATGTACCATTTAGTGTTGCATGTTTCCATGCTGAAGTTTGTTTATGAGGGAGGTTACATAGCTTTTTTGGGCTTTGCTCCACGTATAACTATGTGTTATTGGGTTGTTGGTTTTTGGTTAGTGGCATCAAGATTTTGAGGCATAGCTACAGGCTGCACAATGTGTGAATGGGTTGTATTTCTCCAGTTAATTCTCATGTGCATTGATTCATGGAAAATTTTGGATCATGGGATAGGATTTTTGTGGCTTTGCTGCATGCTGCTGCTGTGTGACCGGGGGGGGGTTAATTTTCCCCCATCTAACTGAATTTTTCTGGCATTTCTCCATGTCAGTCTCTATGGATTTCCTTGCTAAATTTTGGATCCTGGCATATGTAATTTGTGGCATTACTGCAGGCTGCCCTATGTGTGACTGGGTTGTTCATTTTGGTGCTTGGCATCTGATTTTTGTTGCTTTTC
This sequence comes from Scilla litardierei, assembly GCA_030789695.1. NCBI lineage: Eukaryota > Viridiplantae > Streptophyta > Magnoliopsida > Asparagales > Asparagaceae > Scilla > Scilla litardierei. The sequence continues at coordinate 42,567,735 of CM061141.1, forward strand.
TCCAGTTAATTCTCATGTGCATTGATTCATGGAAAATTTTGGATCATGGGATAGGATTTTTGTGGCTTTGCTACATGCTGCTGCTGTGTGACTGGGGGGTTAATTTTCCCCCATCTAACTGAATTTTTCTGGCATTTCTCCATGTAAGTCTCTATGGTTTTCCTTGCTAAATTTTGGAACCTGGCATATGTAATTTGTGGCATTACTGCAGGCTGCCCTATGTGTGACTGGGTTGTTCATTTTGGTGCTTGACATCTGATTTTTGTTGCTTTTCTCCAGTTTATTCTCATGTGCATTGATTCATGGAAAATTTTGGATCATGGGATAGGATTTTTGTGGCTTTGCTGCATGCTGCTGCTGTGTGACTGGGGGGTTAATTTTCCCCCATCTAACTGAATTTTTCTGGCATTTCTCCATATCAGTCTCTATGGATTTCGTTGCTAAATTTTGGATCCTGGCATATGACATTTGTGGCATTGCTGCAGGCTGCCCTATGTGTGACTGGGTTGTTCATTTTGGTGCTTGGCATCTGATTTTTGTTGCTTTTCTCCAGTTAATTCTCATGTGCATTGATTCATGGAAAATTTTGGATCATGGGATAGGATTTTTGTGGCTTTGCTGCATGCTGCTGCTGTGTGACTGGGGGGGGGGGTTAATTTTCCCCCATCTAACTGAATTTTTCTGGCATTTCTCCATATAAGTCTCTATGGTTTTCCTTGCTAAATTTTGGATCCTGGCATATGAAATTTGTGGCATTGCTGCAGGCTGCCCTATGTGTGACTGGGTTGTTCATTTGGAGCTTGGCATCTGATTTTTGTTGCTTTTCTGCAGCCTGCTGTTACTTTGTTTGACATGTTAAATTTGGATCATGACATCTGATTTTTGTGTCATTGCTCCAGGCTGAATTTGATATGTATGGGTGGTTAATTTTGTATCTTGGAATCATAATGTTGTGGCATTGCTCCAGTCATTGCTATATGCTACAGATTGGGTGGCAAGGCTCCTTGTTATGTTTTACCTATAGCCCAATGATGAAGCTGCTTATTTGATCCCTATGTCCCTCGGTTATGCATAAATAGTTGGTATTAGGCTGGATGGTTCCATTACTCCCCAATGTGGTATATTAGTGAGATACTTTGAAAATCAAATGAAATTATACGGACGGTATGCATCGGTATATGAGATGAGCGGATGTTAACTGAGGGGGTGATATGTGATGGAGCAACTTCCTATTACCAACTATTTATCATGATATAATTAATTTCTTTCTGAGGGCTTATGTATGTTTTGCATACAACCAACAATCTGGAGCAATGCCACAAAAATCTGATGCCATGATCCAAAATTAACAACCCATACACACATACTGCAGCCTGGAGCTATGACACAAAAACCAACTTCTGCCCGATGATGATGAACAATAAATGCGAAACTTGACCCCCGGAAAAGAAGATATAGGGGTATTTGGCTGGAAGGTTCATTTATAATGAGCAACCGTCATATACCTTCTGCTGTTCATGCTACAAAACATGTTTACCTGAGGGCACAAGTCAAATATTTTTTATTTGACTTGGGTATGGACCAAGTTGCTAGGTCCAAATTTCCTTGTGGGGATTATTTGGTTTTCGCAAATGGTAAATTTTTTTCATTTTATTTCTGTGTTTTTATGGTTTTATATGTTTATGAAACTGGTTTCTTCATTTGTATGTTTCAATTTGTGGTGTCGCTGCTTGATGCACTGCTGTAGGTAGCCTTGCTCCTTAATTTTTTTTTCATTCTTTATTGGTATATATGTTGCATGCCTCCGTTGTCAATCTTTATTTCATGCAAGGTACAAATGAGCACCGGTTCCAGCCAGTCTGTTATTTCCAGACCCAGACTTCCTACAGGGTCGCTGTTGGCTCCAGATGATGATGACAGCAGGTTTTGCCATTGTCGGATACGGGTTCCCAGGAAGACATCATGGACCCCAAATAATCCTGGTCGTCGCTTTTGGAGCTGTCCTGTGCGAGGGAGTAATAAATGCAACTACTACGAATGGAAGGATCCGGCTCACTCAGAGTGGTCCACTTATGTGATACTACAGTTGCTTGATGAGCTTGCAAGAAGCCCGACCCATGCATCCTCTTCCATAGCGGTATCTAATAGGCGGCTTTTGGAGATTGAGGGGCGGTTGGCTAGGAAAATGGACACCATTCTCGCCAAATACAATTGGATCAAGTTGGTTTTGTATGCGATCTTAGCCTTTCTGCTTTTTTTGATACTGTTGTTTATTATCGCCCTTAAAATGTAAACATTTATTTCTGTATGTTGGGATAGTCAGATGATACTGCTCATATGTATATTACATGTATTTTGTAAATATTGGCTATTTTGGAATGTGGGTTTCGTTTGTTCTAGCTGATATGAGCTTATCGGTGAGCATTTAAAAATCACCAACATGTTTTGATGCCAGTTCAATAAATTGTTTTTTATTTCTGTTGGTTGCGTTGCTTGTCGTGCTTCCGCTTCTAATTATTCGGCCTTATTCATTTAAATATTCATTATATAATTCGATTTTTTAAAATTTATTTCCGTAAATTGTACCCAAATATTTTATTTAATATTAATTTATTTCATATTTACTACTTATTTAATTATTATTTATTTAACAGTTGGGTTTTCACAAGTAATAAGCACTGGAATTCGGTTTGGGGGTAATCTCACCTCAAATAACCATAACCAACTTTCTCACTTTCCTCAACCAACTTTCGCAATACACATATAACCAAAGAAACACACTACTTTACTATGGGCCCCACATACAAAACTCCTCTCCACTTTCCAACCCAAAGCAACCAAAAGAAACCAAAAGAAACACACTACTTCTCTTCTCTCTCTTCACTCATTTCTCCTAGGATTTACTATTCCCTACAGTAAATACTCCATCCAAAGAAACCCAATGGAACATGCCCTTAGGGCCTGTTCCATTGGGTTGCTTTGGGTTGGGATTTACTATTGTGAATAGTAAATCCTGAGGAGAGAGAAGTAAAGTTTTGGGTTGAGATTTATTGTTTGTGGGTCCCATACTAAAGTAGTGTGTTTCTTTGGGTTAAAGTAAGATTGGGATTATTGGATAAGTAAAATGGAAAGTGGGTGAAATAATAATAAAGTAATATATTAAAAATAAAACTTAACATGAAAAATCAACCAAAATTATGTGATTGGTCAATCACTGCTGTGGGCCCCCAAAGCAACCAAAATTCTGTGTAATCCCCGCTATTCACGGGGATTACGCATGGCTGGGTTGCTCTGCGCCACATAGGCAGAGCAACCGGAGATGCTTTGCAATTTTTTTTTTGATGGGAACAAAATGACGGGTTCTTGAAGATTACTGACATGAATAGTGCTTTCTCAGCACAAAGCAACCGGAGATCCCAGCGTTGGAACAGGCCCTTATTCAACACGAGGGATTACACGGGAGAGGCTACAACGAAAAAATATTTAAAATAATAAATAATCAATGCGTCTATCGTCTCGTGGTCTATCGCCGCCTTTTCATCTCTGTTTCGGTCTCTCGTGCCCATATCGCTTTTTAAGCCAAAAAAAAAGCATAAAGAAAAAAAAACCTAGCTCGTCTTCCTCCTCTCGAATTTTCCTTTAGCTAGGTGCAGAGAAGGAGACGAGAAGAGATCGGAAATGGGGGGAGGCAACGCGCAGAAGGCGAAGATGGCTCGCGAGAAGAACCTGGAGAAGCAAAAGGGTGCAAAGGGTCAATCTTTCAATCTTCGTCTCTGTCACTTCGCCGGTTTTGATCAATCGATCGATGGATCGATCTCTTAGTTTTTCTCTGGTTTGCTCTGAGATTGATCTGTTGGCTGTTGTGATTGATGTACAGGGAGCCAGCTGGAATCCAACAAGAAGGCCATGTCGATTCAGGTTCCTTTCTAACTATTTCTCTGTTTCCATCGGCGATTTCTTTTTTATTTGCGTTATTTGATAGAATAACGAGAATTTTTACTAGGTTTTCATCTTTGTTGAATTGATCTTCTTTGTTTGTTGTTGAATTCTGGGCGGGTTTAGTCGGATCCGCAACTTTATTGAAGGATTTAATAACATGGGTTGAGAATTGCTGTTCCAAGTCACTCGTCTTACTCACCACATTCTTCTGTGTATTGATCTTTACGATTTAGCTTGACCGGTCGATCAAATTCCTTGTTGAAATTATCATCTTATAATGTTTTAATAACTACTCATGGATTCTTAATAATCCTAATTATGATCATGACGGTGATGGTCGGTGGATCCGGCACTTTCTTTTGATTCTAGTTGGTGCATCTTACATGTTTAAGGCTCTAAATTGTGGTGGAACAGCCGATGCTAGTTATTTCTTCTTTAGTTAATGTAAAACATCTTTCTTAGGTTTGTTGCCTGTTGGCTTTCCCTAGTTTTCATGAATCCTTAATAGTTCTTATTATGGTCTTGCTAGTGATTATCGGTGGACCTGGTACTTGTTCTGTTTTTTTATTCTAGCTGGTGCTTCTTGTTTAAGACTCTAAATTGTGGTTGAACAATTGATGTGAATTATTTCGACTTTAGTGAATGTGAACCGTCTTAGATTTATTCTCTCAATCCAGTTTTATATCATGTATCAGACATGATTTATTGCACAATAATACTAAAATATAGGATAGGAAAGAGAAATATATTATTAGTTTTATTAGTTCTAGTTTGATAGGATTGCTGGCTTTTTTATGTTGATGAAGGTTTGTTTTGTAGACTCATTGATTTTAGCTGTGAAGTGTGGTTTATTAAAATCTAATCTGCATATGGACTCTTGGAATGAAATCCAGATACTATGTGATATTTCACTTTGTTGCTTGGTCACTTAAGTGGGCAAGCACCCAACATGCAAACCTCCCAATTTGATTCTAGACATGTTTTTATTATATATATGCACTTATGTATATGCATGCGTCTATTGTGTAAAAAGTAATGTGGTAACTAGGTATCTTAGTGATACACACACACACACACACAAGTCATAGCTCGTGCCCGGAGGGCACGGAGGCAGTCGTCGCCGGGGCGCAAATGCGGAGAGAAGCAGTCGCCAAAGTGCAAAAAACGTGGGTGTGTGAGTGAGAGGAGGGTCGGGGGAAAAAGAGGAAAAGCAGGGACTAAAACGCAAAAAAAATCACCAAAAACACATCCCAAACCCAAGTTCAGAACCTCATCCAACCCCCACGTGGCGTCCCAGTCAGCAACCAAAAATATAACTGGGACAAAACTGCCACGTGGGACAAAACTACCATGTGGGACAAAACTTCATCAATTGTATAATAGATATTGTAATTTGATGTGCTTGGTTAAGTAATGTCATCAGCGACAAGCATATGAATTTTCCTTCAATGGCAGCCGAAAAATCCATTTTTCTCTCCTAATGGTCGGCAACTTTTTCATGTTGATCTCAATGCCCTAAAACACTTGCACACATACAATCCTTGATTTGTGTACTTTTTGCCCATGGGTTAAGGGGTGAAAAACATTCCGTTGTTGAAAAACCATTTGATTTCAAACCGCTTAATATAAGTGTTAACAATATGCAAATCACAAGATTCTTAGGAACCTATATTTTTGATTATGGAGATTAACATAAAGGGCTGCCTGTCGAAATGAAGTGCGGAGAGTGGACTTTTCGGCCAATGTAGGACATTTCCTCCTATTGCAGCTGATATATTATTCTCATAACTTTAAAATGTTGTCGTAAATCTTTACGTGTTCCATTGAAAGGTAACTAAAATGACATGCTGTTCCATCAACCTACCTTCATGTTTTGAATTCAATAACATAGCATATCTATCAAATTGAGAGAAACTACATACTCCTCTAATTTTCTTGTGGGGAAGGTTTCAGAAGAATATATGCGAGGGGCTGCCCTCAAGAGCGTTGATAATGTGCGACGTGTCTAAAATCCTTGAAGATTATCTCAAAGATAAAGACAGATGAATTATTTCTTTGTTAGCCATATTATACATGTAAATATAGGTCTCATGACAAAAAAAACAGTGGCCTATGAATCACCGCTTCAAAATAATGCTAAGCATCCTAAATTTTATCTTTCATTTCCTGTGAAAATTTTGAGGGATTGTAAATGAAAATATATCTAATGGAAATTATCAAGCTGAAGTTCATTTGCCAAACAAATTACTGTTGCTAAAAGCTTAAACGCAGATTTTTTAAATTTCTTGATATATAATATTTTCAACAGGAAAACTGCAACAGACAATGACAGTTCAATGAATTCATAGATAACTTTGGTATTTCCAATTTATTGCAATAATTAAGATTTATAAGTGTGATTACATTCCATCAAAATAAATCAGGACTATCATTAATCATTAGACTCCTAAGTTTTTTGATCAGGTAGCATTTCTTTTGATTTAATCATATTGTTTGATTCATTGCAGTAGTATTTAACATATGGGCACTCAATACCCTTGTCGTCCGCCTCTGACTAACTATCCAAAACCAATGCAGCATCTTATGTTTCTGCCTAAACATAACTTGTATGCCGCATGAACCAAACATCAGTTTCAATCTTGAATATCTTTTGATGTCCTTTTTTTCTTTAAAAACTTTAATTGATCTAACTGATGGTTTGTTGAGAAGTTAGATTTAAAGGGCTTCCTGATGTTATTGGTCACATGTCCATGACTTGTATTGTTTTTGCACGAGATGATTGTAGTCTTGTAGACGAAAGATAAATTTTTTGCTCCATCTTTGTTATGTTGCATTCTAATCGTTGTATCTTCTTCTTCTTCTTCTTCTTCTTGTTTCTCTTTTTCTTTATAACAAGTGTTCTAAAAGGCGGTTTTATAATACGTGCGGTTCAAAAGCACATTGCGCAAATGTAGATTACGCGGCCGATTATGTGGATTATGCGTTTTACACTAAAATAAATATTTTATTCAATAAATAAGCAGTAATTATATGTGTGTGCATGTGTTTGTGTATATTAAACTAAAAAAAAATCCTAAAAGACGGGAACAAGGAAAAAATCATTTCAACTTTTACTCATACTAAAACATCGACACCATCAAGATGATCAATAAACAAAATAACTAAATTTTAAAGTAATCTATACACAAAACATAAATATTTAGTTTTACATCTAAATCAAAAGTATGCCAAACATTAGTACTTTGAAATAACAAAAAGGTCCATTATATATCTACTCTTCATCTTTCTTGTCATCTTCCCTTAATGAAAAAATAAAAAATAAAAAATAAAAAAACATGTGGCAAAGCCATTGCTACTCGTTGGTAAAAAGAAAAAACATGCGGCGAAGTAATTGCTTCACGTTGGAAAACAATAAAAAAGAAAAAAATGCCTCTGCATCTCTGATGGGAAGAAATACAAAATAAAAAAATAAAAAATAAAAAACAGAAAAGAAAAAAATTCATGTGGCAAAGCAGCGCTGCTGCTTAAAAAGAAAAATATTAAAAAATTAAAAAAAAAAACTAAGAACGAAAAAGTCATGCGGTGAAGCAGTGTCGCTGCTTAAAAAAGAAAAAAGAAAAAAGAAAAAAAAGAAAAAGAAAAAATGGCATGCGGCCGTTGCTTCGTCGCTGCTTAAAAAAGAAAAAAAGGAAAAAGAAAAAATTTACTTGTTCCCATTGCCACTTCGTCGTCGCTGCTTTCCTTCGTTGTTTCACCATGATCCGACGTTTCTTCGCCTTGGAGAGGATGGAGAGAGAGGCCGTCGCTTTCTATTGAAGGGAAACATCTTAAAACAGATTTTTATGCTTAATTGATTGGGGTTTTAATGGACTGTTGCGGCTGACCACCTAATTCAACGACATATCTTATTTTTCATGCGGGTAAAGGTCACATCTTTATTTACGGCCGCATAAAACTTGTTTTAGAACATTGTCTGTGGCATCTACACATTTGCTGTACTAGCCTTAAGATTCGTCAACCGTGTGTGCAGTAGTATTTTCCATAAACTTATGTGCTACTTAATGTCCAACAATTTATCACAGATACATGTGATTACATGTGATTACCCGAATAAATTTGTTATTTGTGGTAGTTTTTAAAGAAGAGTATCTTTGTACCTCACTAACAACTTGACAAAAATCACATTACCATTTTAAATATCTGATATTATGTACACAAATAACTCAAGGCACACCAAGGTAGTTATATTTCAGATAATTGTTTCGTGTGATAAGCAACTTCTCCTAACCAAAAATTGTTGTCCAACGCTCATGATGTGTCATGACACATTTGACACTTAAAATATGTACCCTACTATTCATTTTAAAGTTATATACAAGATGAAATATGATATGTTAAAAGCTATTTGTTACGAGCCCAATTAGTCCCACATCGGAAAAAGAACAAAAGAAATGAAAGGTTTAAGTATTAGAGAGCATCTCCACCTAATACAAATTGGTTTTGGGTTAGAAACTAGCTACTTAACAATTGAGGTGTGAGCTCAGTGTTGGGGACCTAGTATGAGATGTGTCGTTAGTAATGTTGAGTATTGATTCCCCGGATTTGGTTTTGATGATGAGCAAACATAAATATTGTGATCTAACTGTTTGTGAGCGCAGTTATGGAGATCGTCGCCAAAAGAATATGTACATCAAAAGCGACGTCTCAAGACTTCTCAATACGCGTGATCGTGTGCCTAAAGCTTCGTTGAAGCTCAAGGACCATTATTGAAGTCAAGAATGAAGATTGAAGCTTTGAAGACGGTTCGTCATGTATTATTTATTGTCTTCTAGCTTCATAGATTAGAATGTTAAGTCTTGAGTATGACTTACTTTATAATCTTCATTTCGCTCATATCTTAGAGCTAGGATTATCTTAAAAGCCATTAGAAACTTTCCCGAAGCCTATCGCTTCTTCCCTCGGCTTCTAGTGCATGTTAGTTGGTTCAAGTAGAAGAACCAACCGACTAGATGACGATCTAGTCGGTCGGCAATTCCTCTTGAACCGACTAGATGCCTTGCTCAATTCAGCCTAGACTTTGTTGATCAATTAGTCGGTCAAAGAAGGTTCACCGACCGACTAGATGACGATCTAGTCGGTTAGGAAACCTTCTTAGACCGACTAGTTATCATTGCCTCTGTACAGCCTAACTTACTGTTTACAGTTAGTCGGTCAAAGCACAACGACCGACCGACTAGTTGAGAAACTAGTCGGTTGGAAGTTGTTCTTAAACCGACTAGCTGTACTTGTATTCAGCCTATTCGATTTCGACTCTTAGTCGGTCAAAGAAGACTCACCGACCGACTAGTTATGAAAATAGTCGGTTGGCAAGTATTCTTGGACCGACTAGTTCTTTATTGTCTGAACCTTCTCTTTTGGCTGTCGAGCTGTTAGTCGGTTCATGTTGATTCACCGACCGACTAGTTGATGAACTAGTCGGTCAGTGATCCTTCTTTAAGCGACTAGTCTGCTTTAGAATAGAGCCGTTGGAGCATTAATTGCCACGATTTTTCCTCTCTCTTTCCTCTAACCTATATATACTTGAAGGGGTTCTTTCATAGGATCTAAGGCTGCATATTTTGGGATTTAGAGAAATCAAAGAGAAGCAAATCAACTCCATTCTAAAGCTATCTCTTCTCACTAGAATCTCTCCTTCACTTTTATTCTTCAAGAGAGATTCATTGATTGTGAGCCTTCCAAGCCAAGGGCTTGATCCAAGGTCACCAACTCCACCCTAGGCTTCCATTGTTGGTCAACTTCTTGGAGCTAGGGTTTGGTGACATCTTCTTCCACAACAATCCATCTTTGCCTTAACTTGGTAAGATTTACTCAAGGCATATGATTTTGTGGTAAGTGTTTCATTATTTCATTTCAATCGATATTGCAATTGTGTCTCTCGGTTGTGAGAGAGGTTGTGATCCCGGGTTGTGGGAGTCACATTTATATTGTGTATGATTTGGTCTTGTGAAGGTTTTTCACAAGAATTTCATAGTGCTAAATCTCGGGTTAGTAGTTTCTAACTCAAGTATCCGGAGGTGATCCGGGTGGTTGGGACGTAGGATCACCGGGAACAAGTCGGGGAGACTTGGGTGGATCTGAACCCGTTACATGCTTTGTTTGCGTTTGTCTTTTCTTGTTGCTTGTAGTCTATTCCGCATTGTTGTTTGTGTGTTTGCACAATAATTAGGAATAACTCTCTTGATTATTTTAAAGTACTATTCACCTCCCTTCTAGTACATGTGCAGTAGCTTCGCAGGGCACTACAATTGGTATCAGAACCAAGTTTCAAAGCTATGACAAACAACGACTACAACGTCTTCAAGGATCGACAAGGATCGTCTTCAGTTATGGAAGGACAATCCTCTGTCAGGCCTCCTCACTTCAACGGTACCAACTATGGGTACTGGAAATGCCGGATGGAAACCTTCCTCCGGAGCGCTTCACTTTGGAGAGCCACATTGACGGAGTATGTCGAGCCCGAAGAAGATTTCGCGAAGTGGACTACCGCGGAGGTCGCTGCGGAGGTAAGCAATGCCAAGGCTATGAATGCCTTGCAATGTGTGTTGGAGCCCGAAGACTTTAACAAGATATGCACATGTAAGAGTGCATATCAAGTATGGAACCAACTTCTCATATTGCACGAAGGAACGAGTACGGTAAAAGATTCTAAACTCGTTGTCGCCAACAAAGAATTTGAGTTGTTTCACATGGAACAGGGTGAAACTATGAAGGACTACTATGCGCGCTTCGTGGACATATCCAACGAATTGGAAGCTCTTGGGAAGACCTACACTCAAAAGGAGAAAGTCGCAAAGATTATTGACGGACTTCCTTTTTGTTGGGAAAAGCGTACCTTCGCCATCGATGAAGGTAACGATATGAATAAGTACACTGTTGTACAACTAATGGGTACCTTGTTGTCTTACGAGGTACGCAAGGAAAGTAAGATCAAGATGAAGGAAAAGATGAAGGCGTACTTGAAGCAAGACGAGCCAAAGAAAAAGGCGATTGCGTACAAGGCCGCTCCATCTACCGATGACGAAGAATCGGAAGACGAGTTGGACATTGAATCTTTGGCCGAGATGGCAAAGAAGTTCAACCGATTCTTCCGAAAAGGTAACTTTAGAAATATATCTAAAGTTAGTTTGACTAATGCTTCTACTCCCGTGTGTTATAAATGCAACAAGCCAGGACACATCAAGCCGGATTGTCCTCTCAACAAACACAAGGAGAAGTGGAAGGCATCAAAGTACGACAAGTCGAGAAAGCACAAGAAAGGACTTGTCGGCACATTCACCGACTCCGAAGAGGACTCCTCAAGTGGAGAGTCAGATGATGAACGAGTGGAAAAAGCACACACGTGCTTCATGGGAAAAGAGGAACGTGATCAAGAGACCAATATGCTACTGCTGAAGCATGGAAGAATTGAAATCTTAGATCAAAACACTATGTATGGATGATATATGAAAGCGAGGATGAAAGCGAGGATGAAGGCAAAGAGGTAACTATGGATGAACTTAGATTAGCCAACGAACAACTTTGGAATAAGTTTTCTAATTTGGCTAGTAAATATAGTAAGATTAAAAATGAGCTAACTAGTCTTCAAACCACGCCTAAGCCTATCATCGTCAACAACAACACCATTGTTGAAGGGTTGAGACATGCGATTGAACATCTCAAATCTCAACTTGAGCATGTTCATATCGAGGATTCGGATGAACATGTGATAGCGGATTTGACGTCTCAAAACTCAACTTTGAGTATTGAGAATAAGAATCTCAAGTCACGTGTTTGTGCACTCACATCGCAAGTGTCCACCTTGGATGCTTCAATGCATTCTCTCACCGAGAAATATGAGTGCACATTAGGCCAAATCAATGAATTCAATAAAGGTAAGTGCCATTTGGATAATATCCTAAATGACTTACTTCCGGTCAATCATCGCATTGGCTTGAGGTATAAGATGGGAGATTCATCCAAATCGTCCGCCACCTTTGTTAGGCCAACTTCCGATGCCTCGACTAGTGGGAGTAAACACCCCATGGGTAGTTCTTCTACCAATGGTGCTTCCGCTAGGTACACACCCCCATTTGGAAAGAAACCCACTTTGGGTGGACCTCCAAAGAAGGGTCATGCTTTCATGTATATCATGCCACGTAGGAACACACATCCTACTCCACATGTTAGCACGTATGATGATTTTTATGCTCCGCATCCACGAGCACGTGCACACCATGTGAGACACACTCATGCACGTGTTCCACCACATGCATATGTTCATCCACATTCTCATATGAACAATTATCATCATGCACCATTTCATCATATGTCATATGCTTATCCACGACATGCATCACATAAACATCAACAACGTATGCATACTCCCAATAGGATTAGGACTCACAAGACATACACTATTTGGGGTCCGAAGAACACAAGCATGCATGCTAAGGATATGTATGTGCAATCATATATTAATGATATTATTTTGAATGATGATTATGTTGGGAAATCACGGTCCTCGTGGACTTGGTTTCCGAAGGATTAGTTTCCTTTGACCCTTCATTGCTTGGTACCATAAGTTTAATTTCATTTTATGGGTACCAAAGCAATTGTGGTAAGAATTGGTTTATTTTTGTTATTTTGCTTTTTGGTCATGGATGTGCATGTTTGTTTGAAGCTTAAATTCATATTGAATTTGAATTTAGTTGGGCTATGTGTTATGCTAATTTGAATTTAGGTTGTTAAAATTGTTGCCTAACCCATAGGATCCAAAGGGGTTTTTGGATACCAAGAATTGTGTTTTCTAGGTTCAATCCATCATGGGATACCAACCCTACCAACTCATTGATTTACAAAGGATTTTCATTCAAATGTAGTTGATGGTGCTTAAGAGATGCACCAAAATAGGGGTAGTGTAATCGTGTAAGTATATTCTTACATTTGATATACATTAAGTATCCATGTGGGTTGAATACATGCATTGTTAGAATATTCACATTGGTATCATTTTGTTTCAATTAGTATGCTAGAATTGCATATGCCATTGGTCTATGATGTTCTATCTATTTTTGGCATAACACTTTTGCATATTACTTTTGGTATCAATTTGCTACATTTGGGTTTCACATTGGATTTTTGTCTCTGATATTGTCTTCGTTGCTCGACGATTAAATTTGATTTAATAGAAATTATTTCTATGGAAACATAGAATTGTTTTCCATGCACTAATTTCTTCAAGAATGTTGATATTGGAGAGTATGTTCCATAACTCAATAAGTGAAATTGATTTGAGTTTTGATTATTTCGTTTTTCGATTTTCACCTATGGTTTGATGATTTCGTTTTTCGATTTTCGACTATGGTTTGATTTCGTTTTTCGATTTTCGCCTATGGTTTGATGATTTCGTTTTTCAATTTTCGACTATGGTCACGTTGGCACGCTTTGAGTTTCTTCAGTATTTTACTTTGGTGTCATTTGGACCGTGGTCGTATTCTTCGACTCTCGCGCTTTTATTTTTTAGCCATTGTATTTGTCGTTGATCTCCTCCCGCTCTTTTTGCTAATGCCAAAGGGGGAGAGAATTAATAATGACGATGTGCTAATTAATAATTCAAAGCAATTTAACATGAATCTAATTTGATATGTTAGATTCAGGGGGAGTGAAGATATAAAAATGGATTTAGATCCTATATGTCAATAATTGGTTCATATTTCATATCTTACTCGTCTGCTTGATGCTTATGATTATTATTGAATATGGAATTAACATGTCATCAATGCAGGGGGAGTAAGTCAATTTCAATTGAATCATTATTATTGATTATTATTTATGTTGGTTTGTCATCACCAAAAAGGGGGAGAATGTTGAGTATTGATTCCCCGGATTTGGTTTTGATGATGAGCAAACATAAATATTGTGATCTAACTGTTTGTGAGCGCAGTTATGGAGATCGTCGTCAAAAGAATACGTACATCAAAAGCGACGTCTTAAGACTTCTCAATACGCGTGATCGTGTGCCTAAAGCTTCGTTGAAGCTCAAGGACCATTATTGAAGTCAAGAATGAAGATTGAAGCTTTGAAGACGGTTCGTCATGTATTATTTATTATCTTCTAGCTTCATAGATTAGAATGTTAAGCCTTGAGTAGGACTTACTTTATAATCTTCATTTCGCTCATATCTTAGAGCTAGGATTATCTTAGAAGCCATTAGAAACTTTCCCGAAGCCTATCGCTTCTTCCCTCGGCTTCTAGTGCATGTTAGTTGGTTGAAGTAGAAGAACCAACCGGCTAGATGACGATCTAGTCGGTCGGCAATTCCGCTTGAACCGACTAGATGCCTTGCTCAATTCAGCCTAGACTTTGTTGATCAATTAGTCGGTCAAAGAAGGTTCATCGACCGACTAGATGACGATCTAGTCGGTTAGGAAACCTTCTTAGACCGACTAGTTATCATTGCCTCTGTACAGCCTAACTTACTGTTTACAGTTAGTCAGTCAAAGCACAACGACTGACCGACAGTTGAGAAACTAGTCGGTTGGAAGTTGTTCTTAAACCGACTAGCTGTACTTGTATTCAGCCTATTCGATTTCGACTCTTAGTCGGTCAAAGAAGACTCACCGACCGACTAGTTATGAAAATAGTCGGTTGACAAGTATTCTTGGACCGACTAGTTCCTTATTGTCTGAACCTTCTCTTTTGGCTGTCGAGCTGTTAGTCGGTTCATGTTGATTCATCGACCGACTAGTTGATGAACTAGTCGGTCAGTGATCCTTCTTTGAGCGACTAGTCTGCTTCAGAATAGAGCCGTTGGAGCATTAATTACCACGATTTTTCCTCTCTCTTTCCTCTATCCTATATATACTTGGAGGGGTTCTTTCATAGGATCTAAGGCTGCATATTTTGGGATTTAGAGAAATCAAAGAGAAGCAAATCAACTCCATTCTAAAGCTATCTCTTCTCACTAGAATCTCTCCCTCACTTTTATTCTTCAAGAGAGATTCATTGATTGTGAGCCTTCCAAGCCAAGGGCTTGATCCAAGGTCACCAACTCTACCCTAGGCTTCCATTGCTGGTCAACTTCTTGGAGCTAGGGTTTGGTGGCATCTTCTTCCACAACAATCCATCTTTGCCCTAACTTGGTAAGATTTACTCAAGACATATGATTTTGTGGTAAGTGTTTCATTATTTCATTTCAATCGATATTGCAATTGTGTCTCTCGGTTGTGAGAGAGGTTGTGATCCCAGGTTGTGGGAGTCACATTTATATTGTGTATGATTTGGTCTTGTGAAGGTTTTTCACAAGAATTTCATAGTGCTAAATCTCGGGTTAGTGGTTTCTAACTCAAGTATCCGGAGGGGATCCGGGTGGTTGGGACGTAGGATCACCGGGAACAAGTCGGGGAGACTTGGGTGGATCCGAACCCGTTACATGCTTTGTTTGCGTTTGTCTTTTCTTGTTGCTTGTAGTCTATTCCGCATTGTTGTTTGTGTGTTTGCACAATAATTAGGAATAACTCTCTTGATTATTTTAAAGTACTATTCACCTCCCTTCTAGTACATGTGCAGTAGCTTCGCAGGGCACTACAAGTAAGGTTAGTGTTAGAGATCTAGTATGGGCTGGATCTCTCTAACAAATGGATTAGTGTTCGGGGCCTAATATGCGATGTGTCTTTAACAAATGGTATCCGAGCAAGTCCTATGCTACGACCTACGTTACGGAAGGGATGACCTGTGGAAGGAGCGACATAAGAAGGGGCGATATGGTAAAAGGCCAGGATGTGCCACTTAGAGTGGGCATCCCAGAGTGGGCCACCGTGGACGGTGGTTGTCGGAAATGGAAGGGGCGACCTTGTGAAGGAGCAACCTAAGAGGGGGCAACCTGGTAAAGGCTAGAATGTGCCACTTAGAGTGGGCACCTGATAAGATCATCACCTATCAACGAAGGCGTCACAAGAAGAGCTCGGGATGAAGAACTAGGCCAGACACATTTTGGGGCATTTTTGCAATATTTGGGTTTGTAAGGGAGTTTTGTGTAATTTTGCTTCTGGTTGTCCTTATATTTGGGAGAGAGCCCTTTCATTGTTTTATGCAAACTTTGAGTGTTTTCTTCATAGTTAGAGAGTAGAAACCCTAGATTTAGCAAAATAGCCTTTTTCTTGTATTATCTTTGGAGATCTGTAAAATTATCCTCTTTTATCTTGTCAAACCCTAGTTTTCTCATCAATTTGGTATCAGAGCAAAGATCCGCCATGACCAACACAAGATCCATGGAGAAGAGGGATGACCTAGGTGAGAAAGATGGAGATCATGGAGAGGCAACAAAGTAGAGACGAAAGGTTCTCTTCATTAGAGAACATGCTCAAATCAATCATGGAGAATCAAGCCAATCAGCGAAGCGAGAAGGAGAAGCCCAAAAACGACGAGAACCCAGCTAATATCTCAGATCTGAACAACAAGGGACCACCTTTAGACAAGGGAAATGGGCAGATGGTGATTTTGGAAGGGACCTCGCCGGAGGAAGAAGTCGGAGGGGGTTCCTGGGGGAATCATCCCCCTCCTCCGACCTGGGAGGCGGCGAATCACGCGCGCACATCATTTCCCCCCTTCAAAACCCTGGCGGGTGGGGGGGGGTGGCGGGCCGCGCGGGAGCCCAGCAGGGCACGACGAGTTCGCCGGACCTTGGCGAAGGGGCGGCGCCCCCCCTGGGGGGCTCGCCCACCCCAGGCGAGCTTGTGGGGGCTTCGACAGCCCCAGCGGGTGGCGGCGAACAGTGGGGGCTTCGATAGCCCCAAGTCGGAGGCGACGAGCAACCCTGGGGGGCCGCGAGCCCCCGGGCTTCACCAGGGGCCACGAGGGGCCCCGATGACTGCGCAGGGGCCTCGTTGGCCCCCGGCGCAGCCGCAGGGAGGCGGCAGCCAATTTCCGCCCCCTCAGGGGTGGTGGTGGTGGGGTTCTGAGGCTGACGGGAGGTGACTTCGGGGGTGGCGACCTTCCGGAGTTGGCAATGATCCTTTTCGGAATTTCGGAGGGCATGAAGGGGACCAGTGGGGCACGAGAGGCTATGGCGGGGTGCCGAGGGGCTGAGGGACACCTCCAGCATGCTTTTCAACAATTTCATTATGATCAGCCTAGAGGGAGGATGGAGACTGGGGTAGGAGGGCATGATAACAAGGTGCGGAAGCTGAAGTTGCCAGTCTTCGAGGGAGAGGACCCTTACGGTTGGGTCTCTAGGGCGGAGCAGTACTTTGTGGCTTATCAGATGGGCGAGGGTGAGAAGATGCAGGCTCTGTGCGTATGTTTGGCAGGGAGAGCGTTGTCTTGGTATTTGTGGAGGCAACAATGAAGACCGTTGCAGTCGTGGGCCGATTTTACTTACGCCATGTTGCATCGCTTCAAAGACACCTAGGATGGAGACCTGCACGAGCAGCTATTGACCTTACGGCAGGTGGGCACGGTAAGGGACTACCATGAGAAGTTCGAGACACTTTCTTGTCGTATTGGTGGCATGATGTCCGAGGAGACATTAGTAGGTAGTGTCATGAAGGGGTTGAAGCCTGATATCCGGGGAGCTACGGGTGCAAAGGCCGACTGGACTCTTGGAGACATTGGACCTGGCTCAGATAGTGGATGACAAACTAGCAGCGGAGCGGCGAGCCAAGGGAGCATGGGGGCAATTCTTCACTTGCGGGGGGCGGCCCCAGGAGTGCAGCGTACTCCTACAGGAGGCAGCCAGGCCTTAGTACCATACCAAGGGGGAAGGAGAGAGCGGTGGTCCGTCACCTAGTGGGTAGTTTCGGCGCATGACTGAGGTGGAGATACAGAACAAGAGGGCTAAGAGGCTGTGTTTTAGGTGTGACGAGAAGTTCACCCCCTGCCACTGTTGTAGAGATCGCACGCTTCAGGTGATGTTAGTAGAGGATGAGGAAGAGGAGGAAGCGGTGGAGCCGAGTGATGAGGAGGTGGAGCAGGAACCACCTCAGTTGGACGTGGCGGAGGTGTCACTTAACTCCGTAGTGGGGTTCACTTCGAATCATACTATGGAGTTGATCGGGAGGATATCTGAGCAGGATGTGGTGGTGTTGATTGATAGTGGGGCACCCACAACTTCATCTTCAACCGGATGGTGGAACAACAGCGGCTGCAATTAGTTGACATTGGCAGCTTTGGGGTGATGATGGGCACGGGTGAGGTCGAGCGTAGTAGGGGAATCTGCAGGGGGTGGTCCTGACCTTTCAGGGGACACAGGTGGTGGAGGATTTCTTGCCGCTCGACCTTGGCAGCACAGATGTGATTCTAGGCATGAAGTGGTTGCAATCATTGGGGAAAACAAGGACCAACTGGAAATTGTTGAGGATGAAGTTTGTGCACGGAGAGGGCGTGGTGACCCTTCAGGGGGATTCCAGTTTGTGCAGATCCAGGGTCTCTTTGAAGACCATGGCCAGGGCTTTCCAGCCCGTAGGAGGAGGATTTTTGGTGGAGCTCTAGGGTCTAGCGGTTGGCGAGGCTGAGCAGGAGCATGGTATACCATGTGAGCTTTAGGAGGTCCTATCCTAGTTTGGAGGAGTTTTTCAGACACCTCACTGGCTTCCTCCCCCACGTGACCACGAGCATGCCATTGTGCACGGGAGGGAGTCTCCCCTATCAGTGTGCGTCCATATCGCTATCCACAGGTGCATAAGGGGGAGATTGAGAGAATGGTGGATGAGATGATCCAGGCGGGGGTGATTCAGCCGAGTGTGAGTCCCTTCTCGAGCCCGGTGTTGTTAGTAAAGAAGGACGACAGTTGGTGTTTTTGCGTCGATTATCGTGCATTGAACAAGGAGACGGTGCCAGACAAATTTCCCATTTCCGTGATCGATGA
This sequence comes from Scilla litardierei, assembly GCA_030789695.1. Classification (NCBI taxonomy): domain Eukaryota; kingdom Viridiplantae; phylum Streptophyta; class Magnoliopsida; order Asparagales; family Asparagaceae; genus Scilla; species Scilla litardierei. The sequence goes on from CM061141.1 coordinate 42,586,576, forward strand.
GCTGCTAGATGAGTTGCATGGGGCGGCGGGTTTCTCGAAGATTGATTTGAAGTCTGGGTATCATCAGATTCGGATGAGAGCTGAGGATGTGGAGAAGACTGCTTTCAGGACACACGAGGGGCATTATGGGTTCTTGGTTATGACGTTTGGGTTGGCCAATGCCCCCGCCACGTTACAGGCATTGATGAATAAGGTGTTTCGGCCTTACCCGCGGAGATTTTTTTTGGTGTTCTTCGACATTTTGGTGTACAGCCGGTCGATGGAGTCTTATGTGGAGCATTTGGAGACAGTGTTGAGGGAGCTGCAGGAGCACCAGCTGTTTGTCAACAGTAAGAAGTGCACTTTCGGCCAGCGGAGTGTGGAGTACTTGGGCCATATTGTGTATGCTGAGGGCATGGTGGCGGATAGCTCGAAGATTTCAGCCATGGTGGAGTGGCCACTACCCACGACCCTACGAGCCTTGCGGGGGTTCTTGTGCTTGACGGGCTACTACCGGAAGTTTGTTAGGGGATACAGAACCTTTGCTTGGCCTTTGACGGAGCAACTGAAGAAGGACAACTTCCATTGGAATGAGAAGGCCACTCGAGCGTTTGAGGCCCTAAAGGGGGCCATGACTAGTGTACCGGTCCTTGCCTTACTAGACTTCTCACGGCCATTTGTGGTGGAGACTGATGCGTCAGGATATGGCTTGGGCGCTGTTTTGATGCAGGAGGGCAGATCGGTGGCGTACTTTAGCCATGTGTTGTCGGCTAGAGTTCGGCTCAAGTCCGTGTATGAGCGCGAGCTAATGGCTATTGTATTGTCGGTACAGAAATGGCGGCCATATCTACTTGGCCGACGATTCATAGTGAGGACGGACCAGAGGAGCCTCAAGTACCTCTTGGAACAAAGGATGGTCACCGAGGAGCATCATAAGTGGTTGACAAAGCTGCTGGGATACAACATCGAGATACACTATAGGCCCAGGATTGAGAACAAGGCGGCAGATGCTCTTTCACGGAGGGAGGTTGATTCGCATTTGTCGACCTTGTCAGCGCCCATTTTGATGGATTGGGAGCCCCTGCTGCAGGAGATTGGGGAGGATGAAGGGCTAACCAAGATTCGAGCGGCACTGTTGCAGGACCCCGCAGCACACCCAGGTTATTCGATTGAGGGAGGGCGTCTCTTGTACAAGGGACGTTTGGTGGTACCGAGAGGGTCAGTACACATTCCGAAGTTGCTACAGGAGTTTCACGGGAGCGCAGTTGGGGGCCACTCAGGGGTCTTGAAGACATATCAGCGGTTGGCTAGAGAGCTCTTCTGGGAGGGGATGCGGAAGGATGTGGCAGAGATGGTGGAGAAGTGCGACATATGCCAGAGGCACAAATATTTATCAACCGCTCCCGGGGGTTGTTGCAGCCTCTCTCATTGCCGGACTAGGTGTGGAAGGAGGTGACCATGGACTTCATTGACGGCTTGCCCAGATCTGAGCGGTGCACGATCATCATCATGGTGGTGGTGGATTGGCTGAGCAAGTATGCACATTTTGCGGCTCTACGACATCCTTACTCGGCGGTGACGGTGGCGACAACCTTCGTCAGGGAGATTGTGTGTCTCCATGGGGTTCCTAGTTCTATTGTGACAGATCGGGATAAGGTTTTTCTCAGCACTTTCTGGAAGGAGTTTCGCACGGTTGGAACAGTGTTGAAGAGTACGGCTTACCATCCCCAAACGGATGCCCAAATAGAGGTGGTCAACCGGACTCTTGGGACATATTTGCGGTGCTTCGTCTCGGAGTCGCCGATGCAGTGGGTGAGGTGGCTTTCATGTGCGGAGTATTGGTATACCACATCCTTCTGCATCCCCTCCCAGAAGAGCTCTCTAGCCAACCGCTGATATGTCTTCAAGACCCCTGAGTGGCCCCCAACTGCGCTCCCGTGAAACTCCGACATATGCCAGAGGCACAAATATTTATCAACCGCTCCCGGGGGTTGTTGCAGCCTCTCTCATTGCCGGACTAGGTGTGGAAGGAGGTGACCATGGACTTCATTGACGGCTTGCCCAGATCTGAGCGGTGCACGATCATCATCATGGTGGTGGTGGATTAGCTGAGCAAGTATGCACATTTTGCGGCTCTACGACATCCTTACTCGGCGGTGACGGTGGCGACAACCTTCGTCAGGGAGATTGTGTGTCTCCATGGGGTTCCTAGTTCTATTGTGACAGATCGGGATAAGGTTTTTCTCAGCACTTTCTGGAAGGAGTTTCGCACGGTTGGGACAGTGTTGAAGAGTACGGCTTACCATCCCCAAACGGATGGCCAAATAGAGGTGGTCAACCGGACTCTTGGGACATATTTGCGGTGCTTCGTCTCGGAGTCGCCGATGCAGTGGGTGAGGTGGCTTTCATGTGCGGAGTATTGGTATACCACATCCTTTCACACCTCGGGCCTGACCACTCCTTTCAAGATCCTGTATGGGCGGGATCCCCCCCGCCTATCATTCACTATGGGCACCGCTCTACTTCAGTCTCCCAGGTGGACCAGTATCTGGAAGAGATGGACCGCACCTTGGAAGAATTGAAGCATCACTTGACGAGGGCACATCAGCTGATGAAGAGTCGGGCAGATGAGCACCGGCGGGACGTGCAGTTTGAGCATGGAGATATGGTGTATCTGAAGCTACGTCCTTATCGACATCGTTCTCTGGCACGGAGGAGGAACGAGAAGCTGTCCCCCCGCTACTTTGGGCCTTACGAGGTTGTGGCTAGGGTCGGGCAGGTGGCGTATCGGCTGCAGTTGCCACCAGATTCAGCGATCCACCCAGTTTTCCATGTGTCACAACTGTGCCAGGCCATTGGGGATCATACCGTGTCGTCCTCGCTACCACCGACACTCACAGATGACATGGAGGTGCTGCTGGAGTCAGCCGAGCTGAAGGGTATTCATCAGGGGAGCATAGGAGCCTGAGAGGTGCTGATTAGTTGGAAGGACCTTCCTGATCACGAGGCGACTTGGGAACCCTATGATGTGATTGCGCAGCGGTTCCCAGATTTCCACCTTGAGGACAAGGTGGTTCTTTTGGGGGAGTAATGATAAGATCATCACATATCAACGAAGGTGTCACAAGAAGAGCTCGGGATGAAGAACTAGGCCAAAGACACATTTTAAGGCATTTTGGGCATTTTTGCAATATTTGGGTTTGTGAGGGGGTTTTGTGTAATTTTGCTTCTGGCTGCCCTTATATTTGGGGGAGAGCCTTTTCATTGTTTTTATGCAAACTTTGAGTGTTTTCTTCATAGTTAGAGAGTAGAGACCCTAGATTTAGCAAAAGTAGCCTCTTTCTTGTATTATCTTTGGAGATCTATAAAATTATCCTCTTTTATCTTGTCAAACCCTAGTTTTCTCATCAACACCATAGAGTGGGCCACCGTGGACGGCGATTGTCGGAAGCGTGGTGGTATGTTACGATCCCAATTAGTCTCACATTGAAAAAAGAACAAAAGAAATGAAAATTTAAGTATTACATGGCCTCTCCACCTAATACCAATTGGTTTTGGGTTGGATGTTAGCTAATACTTAACAATTGGGTTGTGAGACCAGTGTTAGGGGCCTAGTATGGGGAGTCCTTATCAAGGCTAGTGTTAGAGATCTAGTATGGGCCGGATCTCTCTAACAAATGGAATAGTGTTAGAGGCCTATTATGAGATGTGTCTCTAACACTATTGTTTTTTATTCTACTAAAATTAAGTTCTTTATTTTTTATTTGAATATAAACCTAATACATATATTTACATAAATCATATATGCATTATGTAGAATATATATATATACTAGTCATTACCCATGCCCATAGGGCACGGTTTATTTAATGGCGAAGTTCCCCCCCCACAAATTTCAAATTCCCCCAAATTTCAAGTTTCCCCCCAAAATTATCATTGCCACCTAGGACAAACTTGCCACGTATGACAAAGCTTTGTCCTAGTATGACACCATTCAAAATCTTCAAAGGACTGGAGAAAAATGTTCGGGAATGGGGTGGGAAGAACAAAAGGTGTTGGTGTGTGTGGGGGAGGGTCCAGTGGCAAAAATGCAAAACCCGGGGTTGTATGTGCAAAATTCCACACCTCTTCTCTTATCTCTCAAAATCTCATCACAAAATTCCCTACCTCTTCTCTTATCTCTCAAAATCTCATCACTTGTCCAATTTCTCTTGTCCAATTTCTCTTATCCAATTTCTCTTGATAACATCCCTCTTTTATAGAATAGATAGATAGATAGATAGATAGATATATATATATATATATAGATAGTGGGTAAGGGTTTTAGAGGGTGGAGATCAAGATGAACGGTTCGGATCTTCCCCAAAAATAGGGGCATATACTTTTTGCTAGGGGGTTATTTTGGGGTTATTTGATCCCTTCTCATATATATTATTTGAAAGGTAAGTGTGTATGTATATATCAGTATAAACAAGCATCTACATCAGAGAATGCACCAACAAGTAGGGCAGGCGAGGGAGAGGCTAGGAAGCAGTCACCTCACACCAGGACTACCAGTCACATGCTAACAAAGGAAAAAACAAAACTGGGGGATGCACACAAAAAGACGGCCTACAATAACCCCTAGTTCTCAAAAATGGGATGATCAACAAGATCAACATCATCTAGGTCACAGGCGACCATAGTATCAAAAACATCAGAGGAAGTCCTAGCAAGCAAGACATCCTGGTAGCCTCCTTAGAGCGGAAAATGCGGGCGTTCCTCTCCCTCCAAATATGCCATACAACGGCGGAGGAAAGTCAACAAGGTCAGCTTCCCCCTGGAAGTGGTTTTCCCCCTTGCTCCAAATTTTCGTCTAAGTAGGTGCGCTTCAACGGTGATGGATTTGGAGCAAGAGGGAAGGCCAAGTCGGAGTTTACACACCGACCAAACAAAAGCACTGCAGTCATAGCGGAAGAAAATGTGCCAAGTCGAATCATGGTGGGAGCTACAGAGGACGCAGGGGGCTGAGCACGGATACCCCGCCTGGCAATCTGGTGGGTGGTAGGTAGCCTATCTGTCAGAGCATGCAGCAAAGTGAGGGCAAACTTCGGGATGTGCCCCGGGAACCAGATCAACGACGCAAGACGAGAGGGGGGAGCATCGTCGAGTACTGGACCTGGCAGCACGGAGGGAGCAGACTCCAGTCGAAGTCCAAGACCATGAATCAGGACCACCCAGGAGAGGGGTGGATGTGAGGTACGGGCCAAGGTGGGCAATAATACCGGGGAGATGCCAAGTCTCGCCATCCCAGAAATCAGCAACACGCTGGTAACGCAAAGAGGGAGTGGGCGTACAAAGCCTAGCCAGGGGGGCACACGGGAGCCATGGGTCGTACCAGATGGACGAGGATCTACCATCCCCCACAACTCTATGAAAGCAGGAGACAACAGCGTCACGGCAGCGGAGGACATGCTTGCAGGAGCCCGAGTCAAAAACCGTCGCTTCACATTGGAAAAGAGGGGAGTGCTTCAGATACCTGTCCCGCATGCACGAGGCCCAAGGAGATGGAGAATGGAGAAGACGCCACAACAACTTGGCACCGGCCGCCACGCCAACCTCCCTCAAAGAACGCAGGCCAACACCCCCTTCACACTTTGGAAGGCGGACATCCTCCCATCTCCAAAGGTGAAAGCCTAGATTCCCATATGAAGTCACAACAAAGGCGGTCAATCTCCCTTAGAACAGAGGAGGGGATGCGGAAAGACTGGATCCAGTAGAAAACAAACCCGTGGATGACGGTGCGCACCAGCTCGATGCGCCTAGAGGTGGAGAGGAGCCTGGAAGACCAACAATAGATCTTGGCCTTGCACTTATCCATGAGCCCAGAAAAAAGTCTCGCCGAAGGGTATGTAGACGAAAGAGGAAGACCCAAGTACTTCATCGGAGGGAGGGCAACAAGGATACCAAGGATAGAGGAAAGCTCTTCCGCATTGCTGCACCTTTTACTAAGCATCAACTTGCTCTTCCCCTTATTCACCTCAAGGCCCGTCAGGAGGTGGAAAGAGTCCAACAGCCTACCAAGCTCCTCAAAAGAAGCAGCCTCAGCCTTACATAAAACAAGCATATCATCAGCGAAGAGGAGATGGACGGGGATACCCAACCCCCCTCATGGGGGGTCGGATGGCTCCAGAAGACGAAGCCAGGTCCATGAGAAGAGTGAAAGCCTCCATGACGATGACGAAGAGGAAGAGGGATATGGGGTCTCCCTGACGGATACCCCGAGAACTATCAAAAAAACCAGTGGGGGACCCATTCACAAGGACAGAGAAGGAGGAGGTATCCACACACACTTTAATCCAACTGATGAAAGAGGGGGAAAACCAAGGCGGAGAAGGAAATAGTAGAGAAACTCCCGGTTGATGCTGTCAAACGCCTTCCTCAGGTCGAGCTGGATACAAGCCTTAGTCCCAAGAGAAGCGGAGAAGTCACGGATGAGCTCGTGTGCGAGGAGAGAGGAGTTCGATATGAGGCGGTCCTTAATGAAGGCAAACTGGTTACAGGAGATGAGATCTGGGATCACCTGAGCCAACCTGCGGTCGATGACCTTCGAAATGGTTTTGTAGATCACATTGCAGCAAGAGATCAGCCGATACTCACTAAGGGACGAGGCCAAAGGAGACTTGGAAACCAGAGTGATGAAAGTATGGTTGATCTGCCTCAGAATACTACCCGAGCGGAAGAAAGAGTGCACCGCACGAAGGATGTCGCCACCCACCACCCCCCAAAGCTCCTGGAAGAAGAAGGGAGTGAAGCCATCCGGCCAGGGGACTTGTCTTTATCCAGAGAGAAAAGAGCCTCCTTGATCTTAATATCAGAAACTCCTCTACCAATCCAATCGTATGCACCAGGGGATAAAATGTGTTTGGGGGTAACCTCCGGAAAGGGAAGGTGAGTGTGATCTTGACAGAAGAGGGAAGAGAAAAAGTCCACTGCCTCAGACCGAATGGCAGAGACTCTGGAGGCGGGCTCACCCCCCTCATTAACCAGATGCATGAAACTGTTGCTGGCCGCACGGTCTTTGGTGGCTGCATAGAAGAATTGAGTGTTTCTGCCCCCCCTGAGTAAGCCACGTCTGGCGACACTTATGCCTAGCCTGACTCTCCTCACAGTCCAGGCTAGAAGCAAGAGAAAGCCTGAGAGCGCGATCCCGTCTAATGAGATCGGGAGAGGAGTGGAAGTTTTGGGCATTCTGCAGCCAGTAAATATCGCCCCTAATGGTCTCGGACGGAGCAAAGTGGTGACGGGCCGCGGACCAGGCCCTAATAGCTGCCTTGAGGGCCAAGTTTCGACACAAGCCTGAACATAGGGGAACCAGAGTACTGCCCGTGCCAAATCTGAAGAAGCAAAGCATAAAAGCCAGGAATCTGGAGAATGTATCTGAAGAACCTGAAAGGTTTGGGCCCAACTTCAGGGAGGAGGATGATCTGGATGAGCAACATAGAATGATCACTAGTATCTGGGGGAGATAGGAGGCGAAAGCATCTGGTAGAATGGTAATCCAATCAACACTCACAAGGGCCCTGTCCAGCATACAAGAGATACGAGACTCAAACGAGGAATTGTTGCTCCAACTAAGGTGGTCGCCCACACAGCGCATGTCGTCAAGCCTGCATCCTTCAATACACTTATTAAACTCCTCTAGGAGATCCGCCGAGAGGGGACGGCCTCCAATCTTTTCATTGATAAAGCGAGTGACGTTAAAATCTCCCAACACCGCCCAGGTATGCCCCCCAATAGTAGCATGATCAAGACATATGGACTCCCACAATCTCCTCCGCTCAGACGCAAGATTATAAGCATAGACAAAAGTGAGGTAAACAGATAGGTCCCCCGATTCTTGCAGAGGAGAGTGATGTGCTGGGCCGAAGAAGAGAAAACACTGGAGTCCCACACACCCGGGTTGACCATGACCCAAATCCGACCCTTCGCAACATGATCATAGTTATGGAAAGAGACCCACCCCTTGGGGCAGCAGGAAGGAACAACATCCCCCAAGGGGTCCTGCACTTTGGTCTCCAAGAGCCCAACCAAACTAGCTTTATGTTTCCTGATGTGGTGCCTAACATCGCTACAACGAGCTTTAGAGTTAAGACCCCGCACATTCCAGACAAGAATAGACATGATAGTTGCTGTGTTTGTTACCCCATGTCTGTTGGGATGCAATGCCCATGTCCGTGTCTTTAGATCATAAGGTTGTTTTAACTTTACTGGTCAGACATGCCGTACCAAAATTTCCATCCATATGCCATATGCAGAAACTTGATACGCTACAATACGCAATTTTTAGTTTTCCATTTTTGACCGTCATGACAATATCATAACAACACTGAATAAATCACCTAGGCATGCCAAGTAAAGTAGCTCGTTTAGGCATTGGATTAACTAGTTTTGAATCAGCCAGCAGACTTGCCTTGGCTAATTGAAATGTTTACAGTCCTGCCGAAGTTCAAATAAGCATATCAATGTTGGCGATGGCTTTAGATTGCCAATGTTGTTAAACCTCAGTTTGGAGTAGCGATAGTGGAGGCGGCTCCTGGTTAGCAGTGTAGTTGTCAAACATATCATGGATATAACTATTTAGAATCACTTTCTATGGTGCCTTACCTAATGTAGATTTATTGGGTGAGTGGTATATCATGTTCTCTATATGAACAAATATTGGGTTTGTAACTTCATTGCAAGATGATAATTTTCCATATTTTGGATAGCGGACATTGGACAGTATATTGAGGATATGGGATCACTATCGGGTGACATCAATCATCTCTATACATGTTTTATTATAGATATTGGTAAGGGGTAGCTGAAATATCCTAGATGTTATCTACCTAGCAGAAAGATTATAACATGCATGCAAATTCATTCCAGGATAATGCAAGTTGGCAAAGTGCAATAACTTGACCAATGAAAGAAATATACAAATGAAACTTCAATCTAGCATGATTGGTTTGTACAAGGGGTGGCAAATGGGTCGGGTCGGGTTCAGTTTTGGTTAGGGTTGGCCCGATCTGGATAAGGGTAAACCTAAAACTGACTTAGATTGAATCCGAGCCAAGGTTCGAAAACCCAACCCGGATGTAAATTGGTCCTTCGTACTGGACCCAGTTTGTCTGACGGGTCTGGTTTGGGTTAAAAAGAGGAGAAAAATAATAATATGTGACTGACAAGATTTTAATCCTCAACCTCTCATTTGTTGATATAAATACTTGATATAAATACTTACCAACTGAGCTATGAAGTGATAGTGACGACAATTAGTATTTACACGTATATTGAAAAGATAAAACTACCAAGTATTCCAGTAGAATTTGAACCCGGGCCTTTTGGATTAATATATTAATCATTATATATTGAGTTATATAATTATAGAATTTAACTCAATATATTAATCATTATATATTGAGTAATATAATGATTAATTAATTAAAAAAAATAACTCCAAATACCCCAGTATAATTTGAACATCATCCTCCTGGATGATAACATCATCACTTACCAATAAGGCATGTGATCTTTTGGTTATATGATAATCATATATATATATATATGGATTAATGGAGAAAAGGTGCCATCTGATCGAATAGATCAGGTGCGCTGAGTTGTCATCTCCACATTTGTCCATGTCACCACTTCACATGGGTTCTTTTGGGAAAAAGTTTGGTGGTTTATTTTTAAAAAACACCCCATTTTTTCGAACACCCCCAAGCGTTGCTGCTGACCCCCACCTCTCATCGTTGGAGAGTGGATCGGCATGGGGTGTTCAAATCATTGGAGAGAAGGGCGACGAGAGGGGTGTTCAAATCATTAATCGTTGGATAGAAGGGTGGGGCGGGGTGGTTCTGATTGATTGAGGGAAAATATGATAGGGAAGAATGAACATCATGAATCGTTGGATAGAAGGGTGCTGGGGGGGGGGGGGGTGGGGGTGGGGGTGGGTTCAGATCTGATTGATTGAGGGAAAATATGAGAGGGAAGACTAAACACACACACCGCCAATATCTCCATCGATCTGAACACCCCCCACCGATCCACTCTCCAACGATGAGAGGGGGGTCAGCAGCTAAGCTAGAGGGTGTTTTCTGGAAAAAGAGTGTGTTTTGAAAATAAACACTCAAACTTTTTCCCAAGAGAACCCATGTGAAGTGGATGACATGAACCAATGAGAAGATGACAACTCAACGCACTTGATCCAATATATCAGATGTCACCTTTTCTCCATTAATCTCATATGCATATGCATATGCATATTCATATATACAATATAAACAGGCGGAATTCGGGTTGACATGAACCAATGAGAAGATGACAACTCAGCGCACTTGATCCAATATATCAGATGTCACCTTTTCTCCATTAATCTCATATGCATATGCATATTCATATATACAATATAAACGGGCGGAATTCGGGTTGAGTCGGGTTTGGCAGGTCAAACTATACCTGGCCCAGATCCTACCCGACCCGGATTGGTCCCCTACCTCTTGGGCCGGGTTCGGATCGGGTTCATTTTGCCACCACCTATTTGTATTGAATGAATGACGAAAGAAAACTTAGAGTCATGCATTCGTTAGGTTAGGGCACAACAAAGAAAACATGGAAGGGAACCAGTGACTTTGGGTAAGTGTTTTTGTTTTGTTTGTTTTGTTTTGGTTTGGTTTTTTTTTTTTTTTTTTTTTTTTTGGGGGGGGGGGGGTGGGTGTGTATGTGTCAAGAGACTTGTTGTTGTTGTTGTTGTTGTTTTTTTTTTTTGGGGGGGGGGGGGGGGGGTGGGGGGTGTGTGTGTGTCAAGAGACTTGTTCGGTAATGGGTTTACAACAGGGACTTTGGGTTTGGGGTGGGTAATGGGTTACAACATAATGAGTAATGAGTTTCGAGATTTAGTGAATTAAAGTTAACTCAAATCGGAATGCATTGTATGAAGTAAGTCAAAAGATCCAATATGGTCCCCCATATATTGGCTGATACCCAAAAAAAACAGCCTGATATGTACAAAACTATATGGCAATATTCTTGCCACAGCGGCATGCCACAACAGCCAATATATCATTTGTTTTAGCTGATATTTGCCACCTATTGGCTTTTTTTGGCTTTTTTATTCCCACTCCCTTGATTTGCTGCCTCCAATTGCTGCGGTAGGGACCAGGGGTCTGTTGGGGGCAACAGGTCTGTTACAAGCAGCATGGACGTGATACTTGATACAACGTATAACCATAAGACGTTAGAGAGCTTTTTCCATCCAGTATCTTTTAATTAGCTTTTGCTCTATGTTCTACAGTGTGAATGGCAAGAGTTGCAGCACAACATTCCATGTTAAATCATCCTCTTAAGATGATATCTTTATTTTTAATGGAGTTTTTTTTGCCCCATTGAACTGTTCAAGTCATAAATTTTCTTTAAAGTTGGACGTTGCAAACTGTGATTCTTGGTACGTGGACAACAACAACAATTTAATATTCGTACCAGAATTTTGGATTGGCTATTTGATCCTTGTTTTCCATAAACTTTGTTTTAGGGCCATCTCATCTGTTATATCAACGTCTAAATTTGCTTTATTTTCAACGGCTTTGATACATTTTGATTCATTTTGTTTATGCCTTTCCCTATCATGCTCCCAGTTTACTGGATCCTATATCTCGATTGAATATTCCTCCTAATTGATGCAATTGTTGCTCTCCTTTGTTTGAAATCTTTTGGATCACAGAAAAGCTGGTAAATTGATTTAATTTTGAAATTTGAACTTTATATGGATGTGTGACTATCCAAATTTTCTGTGCGCTATTTCACATAATAGTGGGTGAACAAGTCATTTTCTTTTTCAACTGTTGCTTGCAGTTTTGTTTCTTTTTTTTTGACGTCTTTTGTATACGATAAAACATGATCTATCATATGAAGCCAGAAAATATTTTTGTATATTCATGCTGAAGTTGGACCCTATGTGCGTGAGATGAAAAAACACCTTTCAGGGATTCTCATACTGCGGATTTGATTAAAGACAAGAAATGTTAAATACAGCATTAAGATTGTCAGTTTTTTGATGTGTTTATTAAGATTATCAGCATTAAATCTGTTATATTTTATCTCTCACTGATGCTTTGCCCTCCCGTCTTATTTGGATGCAGTGCAAGGTGTGCATGCAGACATTCATATGCACAACATCAGAAGTGAAGTGCAGGGAACATGCGGAAGCAAAGCACCCAAAATCCGATGTTTACCAGTGCTTTCCCCACCTCAAAGCATAGAGACCCATCGTGTTTGAATGCAAGTGGATGTTTGGCTTAAGTCATCAGAAGGATGCAGTCTTTGATGTATTGAGACTTGCGTTCGGTGTGTTTACGTGTCTTATTCTATTGTGATTTGAACTAATGGGAATGTGGGAATTACCTCCGCTGCTATCATACTAGTATGCTTAAATTCGAGTGTTAATGCGAGTTGTTGTCACTGAGCTTGCTATCTGAAGAAGGCTTCATTTATCCTACAATCATGCCACACTGGAACCGTTTGGATATTTGAATCGTATCTCGGCAATCGGAGAAAAATGGAACAGATTAAAACTAATGGCGTCTCGCCTATCTATGCCAGTCACTTAAAACGGAGCGCACTTAGTAGAGGATTGGGTTGGAAGTGGGTTCGGCAGCCTGACGGGTTGGCAAGAAAAAAGAGGTTAGGCTGTTTTGGTTTGGGATGTGAGCCGTGCTTGGTTAAAAATTAATGTTTTGTTATAAATCATCCTATGCGGGAGGAATCTCCAGCTGTTTATTTACAGCAGAGGAGGAGCGGTACATGGATAAGATACAATAGATACGGTCTTATTTATAAGATAAGCCGTGATCCTAACCAACTTAGTAATATCCATTCACGACACTCCCTCTTATCCAGCGATATGTGTGGACTCTGCTCATGAATACTTCAGGATTCTGAGTGTAGTAGTACTCTCACATGTGGTGGATGCTTCAGGATCCTGAGTTGATGAGGTTTGCCTCGTTAAAACCTGTAGCTCATGGTGTTAAAACGGCCCGGGGGCATGTCGGCCCGCCGGCCCGGCCCGGGCCCGGTGGCCCGTACCCGGGCCGGGCTCTGGCCCGGGCCCGGCCCCCGGGCCAGGCTGGGCTGGGGTACCCAGCCCACGGGCCGGGCCGGGCCGGCCCGGCCCGGGTTTTTTTTAAAAATGCCTCAGAGAGGCTTATTTTAGGGGGTGGGGGAGCCGGGTCGGCCCGGTCCGGCCCGGCCGGGCCATTTTGACACCATGACCTGTAGCTATGGAAAACCTTGTGGGAAAAACCATAGTTAAGGAAAAAGAGTACAAACACTCTCTAGCTCCCACTGATCTGTACAAGCACTTATGCTTTCAGATCTCTTAGGCGGCTCATCCCAATTTTCTGTACAAACTTCTTAAAAGTAGCAGTAGGAAGGGCTTTGGTGAACAACTCTGCAAGGTTGTCACATGATTGTACTTGTCTGCCGTCGATCACGCCATCTCTCTGTAGCTCGTGCGTCCAGAAGAATTTGGGGGAAATATGCTTCGTTTAGTCGCCTTTGATGTAGCCACCTCGTAGCTGAGCTATGCAAGCAGCGTTGTCCTCTAACATGGTAGTATGTTCAAGGTCCCCAGACTTAATCCGGTCGTCACCAGAATGTGATTTACAACTGACCGTAGCCAGACACATTCTCTGCTTGCTTCATGGATGGCGATGATCTCTGAGTGATTGGATGAGGTCGCTATCATGGTTAGCTTAACGGATCTCCAGGAAATGGCTGTCCCACCATGGGTAAACATGTACACTGTCTGTGACTTTGCATTGTGGGGATCAGACCTGTAATCTGCATCAGCATAACCAACAAGTGCGGAGGATAATCCATTTTTGTAAAAGAGTCCCAAATCTGCAGACCCTTGGAGGTAGCGCAGAAGGTGCTTAACCCCGGTCCAGTGGCGCTGCGTAGCGCTGCACTGTATCTGGCTAGTAAATTTACTGCGAACGCTATATCGGGACACGTGCAGTTGGCCAGATATAGAAGTGCTCCAATAGCACTCAGATAAGGGACTTCTGGACCAAGTATATCTTCCCCCTCTTCAGCAGCCGGAAGGGGTCTTTATATGCATCTAGAGATCGTACCACCATAGGTGTACTAAGTGGATACCATTGGTCCATATGAAATCTTTGCAACATTTTCTGCGTATATGAGGTTTGGTGTAATAAGATTCCGTCTTTTAAATGTTCAATCTGTAAGCCAAGGCAGAATTTCGTTTTGCCTAGATCTTTCATTTCGAATTCTTTTGTCAGGCTTACAGATATCTCAGTGATCTCCTCAAGAGATCCAATGAGGTTCAGTTCTTCTATGTAGACTGCTATTATGACGAATCCTTTTCCCTTTGCTCTTATAAAGATGCAAGGGCAGACTTCATTATTGTTGAATCCTTGTTGTACAAGGAATTCACTCAGTCTGTTATACCACATCCTTCCAGATTGTTTAAGACCATACAATGATCTTTAAAGCTTAACAGAGTAGACGTCTCGGGGTCTATCTTTTAATTCAGCAGGCATTAAAAAGCCATCGGGAAGTTTCATGTATATCTCCTTGTCAAGATTACCGTATAGATATGCAGTCACAACATCCATTAGCTACATATCTAAACCTTCCTTTGCTGTTAAGCTTATCAAAAATCAGAAAGTGATCGCATCCATGACCAGGGAGTATGTTTCCTCATAGTCAATACCCGGTCTTTGGGAAATCCTTGCGATACAAGCCTTGCTTTGTAGCGTGTGATCTCATTATTTTCATTTCGGTTTCTCACGAATACCCATTTATATCCCACAGGTTTGACACCAGTAGGTGTCTAGACTATTTGCCCAAAGACTTTGCGTTTCTTAAGCGAGTCCAGCTCAGCTTCTATTGCCTGATTCCACTTTGGCCAATCATTTCTACATTTGCATTCAACAACGGAATGTGGATCATGATCATCGTCGCTTCCGACGACGTGAATGGCAATATGAAATGCAAAGTCATCGGCGACGAATGTACTCTTGCTGTCCAACACCTCCCTTGTACGTACATAATTTAATGATATTTCAGTTTCTCCCAGCAGTTCCTCTACAGTGGATTTCGGGAGG
This sequence comes from Scilla litardierei, assembly GCA_030789695.1. Taxonomy (NCBI): domain Eukaryota; kingdom Viridiplantae; phylum Streptophyta; class Magnoliopsida; order Asparagales; family Asparagaceae; genus Scilla; species Scilla litardierei. The sequence continues at coordinate 42,601,704 of CM061141.1, forward strand.
GGTGAAGGTATGGATATGAGCTCATTTCTCTGTGGGGGTATCGTCCCAAGGTCTCCAGATATTTTTCTTTTTCTTGGATTTTTATCCTTAAAGCCTGGTGGTCTGCCTCTTTTCTGTTGAGGTGCAGCCACTTCTACTGCTGGTGAATTGCATCCATTCTCGGGGATGTCAATCCTAGCTGGAGTATGTGCAGCAGGGATATGTGATCTGACAATATTCTGGTTGTCAGTAAATGAGTCCGGTAATCGGTGGACAGTGTCCTGTATGTGGAGGATCTTCAGGATCTCATCTTCACATTGTTTTGTTACCGGATTATAATGGGTCAAACTTTTTGTATCCCATGTTATGAAGTGCTTCACACCAGATTTCTCAGTGTCTGGGCCCATTTTGGGGAAAATTGTCTCATCAAATTCACAGTCTTCAAGACGTGCCTTAAATGCGTCCCCACTTGTGGTTCTAGATATCTTATAATTGAGGGTGAGTCAAACCCTACATAGATACCAATGCGACGTTGAGAACCCATTTTTGTCCTCTGTGGTGGTGCAATGGGGATGTAAACTGTGCAACCTAAGATTCTCAAATGAGAAATGTTCGGTGGCACTCCATATGCAAGTTGCATTGGAGAGAAACTCTGACCTCCAGAGGGTCTTATTTTTATTAACGATGCAGCATGCAGAATTGCATGTCCCCATGCATCCACAGGTAACTGGGATTTCATTAACAATGGACATGCAAGCCATTTGATTCTTTTTATTAGTGACCCAGCCAACCCATTCTGGGTATGAAAATGCTGCACTGGATGATCAATTGCTATTCCCGTTGCCTGGCAGTACTCTTGAAATGAGCATGAGGTAAATTCCCCAGCATTATCCAGACGTATTTTCTTTATTTGGTTGTCTGGAAAATACGCCCGCAACTTTATTATTTGTGCCAATAGCTTTGGAAAAGCTAAGTTGCGGGTCGATAGTAGACACACACACACGAATATTTTGAGGATGCATCAATCAGTACTATAAAGTACCGAAATGGCCCACTAGGGGGTGGATAGGTCCATATATGTCTCCTTGTATTCTTTCGAGGAAGCTTGGAGATTCAATATCCACTTTTAGTGGTGATGGCCTTATTATTAATTTCTACTTGAAGCAGGGGATGCAAGGGAATTCTCCCTTCTGAAGAATCTTCTGGTTCTTCAGGTTATGCCCATGGGATTGAGATAATATGCGGTGCATCATCACAGATCTAGGGTGGCCAAGTCTATCATGCCAAAGTAAAAACTTGGCTGATGTCGGGTACTTCAGGTGCTTCGTCAAATTAGCTTCCTCTCCGAATCTTTGTATGGTAGAGGCCTGATGAAAGGCTCACAAAATGTTCAAGTATGGATTTAACTCCTTTTTCTTGAGACATAACATACAGTAATTCTTTTTCATTTACATTTGATGTTTCCAAATGGAATCAGTTTAAACGGATATCCTTCAAACTTAGTAAGTTTCGGTTGGAATTCGGAGAGAATATTGCATCCTTTATTTTAATTTCTGTTCCATTTGGGAGCAACAAAGTTGTATTTACAGAACCTTCAATTATATTCGATGGCCCTGAAATTGTATTTACAGTTTTATATGGTATAATGATATGAAAGTAGCATTTATACTGAAGGATCGTATGTGTTGAAGCACTGTCTACTAAGCAATCGTGAGAGCGATCCATCTATAAAAGATGAATAAAACATTTGTATTTCACGAACATAATCAAAATTTTCATTCAAGAACAAATTACATAATTCAAATACTCTCATAACATAAACTGTTCTCAAAACAAATTGCTAAGATAAAAATAGAGGCTAATCAAGCAGGTCGTCAGTTTCGAAGTCGTCAGCTGTAAACTTGACTAGAGCATTTGTGGTCACCAGGTTTGTTTCAACTTTCTTTTTTATGTTACCTTTATACAATTCCTGGAGATGTCGCGGAGTTCTGCACACCTAGACCAGTGACCTTTCATACCACAGCTATGACACTGGTCTTCACATTCCCTCTTGTCCGGGGGTGTTTCATTTTAGTTGGTGTCTTGTCTGCGCCAAGTGAACTACTGCTTCCCTTCATTTCTTCACTACTGGACGTGGCCTCTGGCCCTTTTGTTCTGTCCCCCTTTCTGTGGTCTTTCTTTTCTTTTGTTGTTTATCTTCTTTCTAGAGGAAAATGCATTGTGAGCTTCTGGGATTGGTCAGTGCCAGGGGGCGCATGTTGTGAGTGGCGAGGAGAAGCTCTCTGTTTTGTTCAGCCATGAGTAAACATGACATCAGCTCAGAATACTTGGTGAACTTTCGTTCACGGTATTGCTGCATCAATATCACATCCTTTTTATGGAAAGACGTGTACGTCTTTTCCAGCATGCGATCTTCTGAGACCTTTTCACCACACAACTTCAGGCGTGAGGTGATGCTAAAGAGAGCTAAGTTGTACTCAGCTATTGTCACGACCCGCTTCCCTAAAATGGAGGCGAGACGTGAAAAAGGTCCGCACGGGAGTGGAGCTGTGAAGCCCCAAACCCGATAAGCGTCAATAAAATATAAGCAGGTCCCTGTAACCACAACGGAATAACAATAATAACACACGGAGAGACTGAAATAAAATTCACATCTCATAAATTGTCCAACATCAACAAAAGTCCATCATCCAGAAAAGCCACCAGGCTAAAAGAAAAGAGTCCAAGGCCCAGAACAAGGCCAACAAAAGCGACGACATAACAAAGTATGCGTGCTACGCACCGATAACAAAACAACTGACTAACAAAAGTAAAACACAACGGAGACACTAGGACTGGTCCCCAGTGTCCACGTACTCCCCGTCAAACACAAGCTCGGGCTCGGCGTCAGCAAACACCTCGTCCTCAACAAGGTACTCGGGCTCAGGATCTAACATGTGTCACCCAAAAGAGTAAAGGGGCACATGTCAGCAAGTCAAAAGACTTGGGAAAGGAAACTGAAAGTAAGGCAACTAGCAACCTAGCAGTTTAGTATGCATGACATGGCAGTTATAACATGAGTGCACAAGTTAAACATGGCAAGGCAATATGTACAAGAGAACAATCATCGGGACGAGACAAGAGTAGCCAAGCTACTATCAAACTCAATCAATTCACATTGTTGTAGGAGTTTACGCCCTTCGCTGAATGGCAAGCATTTCAGACCGAACGGCACTAAACACCAATCACATTTCACGGTTGTTTTGTAGATGTTTGCGCCCTTCGCTGAATGGCTAGCATGTCAGTCCGATCGGCCCCAAACACTACCCCACCCCAAAGAGTTTACGCCTTACAACTGCAGTTGTTGATCAAACAGACTCCCAGTTGAATGGCCGCTTAACCCTCACCCCCTATACCCACACGTAATGGAGCCTGGGGTCCCCGCACATTGAGCTCAGCTAGTGAGCCTGAGGTTTGCCCCGCACATTGAGCTCGCATTCTTAAACATTTGGCGTAGGGGTGCAACTAGCCGGAAACACGCAATTCGGGCATTGGCTATCAACCAACACATGGCCCGCTTCTGGAACACGAGCCAGGAACACAAGCATTCGTAGCAAAGCTACGCAATCACAGAAACACTTAAAGAATGCAATGACATGACAATTAATTTGCGTACCGTTAATGGAAAGTAAACATGACATGGTAATTGTGCAACATGCTATATGTCGGAATTAGCTTCGTTGTCAAGCTAGTCCCTCAATTTGCGCCTAGGCGAGTATCATTTCGTCGCCTAGCCTCTTTTACGCCTACAACAAGAAAAATGGCCTAAACATGGCCTAAACCCTAAGTGGCAAGTTTCACTTGCCTAGCACCGGGGATTGACGATCACTTTGTCACACAGATGCTATCTACGGGGGAAATCGCTGTTATGGGGGAAACAAGCACCAAACACATGAAATTAATTAGGGTTTTCATAAAAATACAACTAGGCTATGAAAACAACGGTAGATCGATTTCTTACCGAGGAGAGGCGGAAGAAACACTCCGGGGAACCCTAGGATCAGATCTGGAAGCAAATGGAGAAGTTTGGGGAAACTAGGGTTTTGGGGGATTTGGGGATTTTGATGGGGTTTGATGGAGATTTGGGGAAGATGAGAGGTAGATAGAGTAGATGGATGGTTTGGATGATGATTCTAGGGCTTGGAATGGAGAAATGGAGCTTGGAGGAAGATGTGGGCTGAAGGGGGAAGATTTTAGGGTTTTGGGTCGTGTTGGAGAAGAAGAAGTCGTTTGGGAGGGGTATAAATAGGTTGGGCTGGCGGCTGCCCAGAAATTAGGGTTTTAACACTGGTTAGTCGGTCAAAGAACAACCACTGACCGACTAGTTTGGAAACTAGTCGGTCGGTCGACCAACGCAGACCGACTAAGTGCAAACAGTAACTCCTGAACGAAAATAGGATTTAGAGTTAGTCGGTCCATGAACAAGTACTGACCGACTAGTTTAGCATCTAGTCGGTCGATGAACGTTCTTAGACCGACTAAGAGTAAACAGTAACTCCTGAGAAATTTAGAAAGCTAACTAGTCGGTCCAAGAAGGATTGCCGACCGACTGGATCGTCATCTAGTCGGTCGTTGGCCCTTCTTACACCGGCTAATGAGCACCAAAAGTACCGATACGGAGCGCGGGGCCCCGGGATCGATTCCTAAGACTCCTAGGCTTGATCTAATAGTTAGATACGACCGTTATGAAGTCCGTCACGAGTGACATACTTCGAAATCGACGATCCTAGGGAAGAAACGAGAAAATACGACGAATCGATCGAAAATGAAAGCTACGGAGACGAAAACCACGCATGAGGAGAAAATCCACCAAAACATATATTTTAATATAGATACTCCAATCGCACGAAAACCAGTCGTTACATCCTACCCACCTTAGAATAAAGTCCGTCCTCGGACTTTCTAACTATAGCTATAACTAGTCACCCTAATAACTACCCTCAATCAATATCACATCAAAATTTCGACCAAGTACATTCATTTCAAGTGCTTATATATATATACCCTAGGTAATCAATTATTAACACCACGGAAGTAAATATATATATTCACGCACATAGTACACTTATACTTATTATAATCAAACAACTCCATTCACGTATTCAAATCATTCATATAGGCAAGTATATTCCATATAACTATAAAGCACTTATTACACACTATATGAAAATAACCAAGTCTCTTACTTATTTGAAAATAATTTCACACTAGAAAATACCATCGGAAACTACGCGTATGAGTAACTATCTATGGACATGACAATAAGAATACTCTAATCCCTATACCTCCTAGCATACGCCAAAACAACCAGCATGCGAAATCACACCATACAATTGTTAAAACAAGTTCACTATATCTAACATACATTCATCACCGTTATGATTCCACCATTCATAATCATTCAAATACATGCACACATTTCACCGTATTACCACTTCATATATATATAGTCCTATAGCTATAATTACGACACGCCATACATACCATAGTCACCAAATCCTATAACTATCACATACTCACCCGTGCATGGTGCACACCCACACACGCTAATATTTCATTCATATATACACCAACCACATACAATACACCAATGTACATAGAGTATACCCACTCAAGCTTGAGTGAGACTCAAATCATAGCGGATAATTCCATATACGTAACATAGCATCCATACATATGCCAATACTAGCTAATGCATACACGTCTACCAACATAACCACATACATATCTAAATGTCAAACACCCTTAATATCTAACCAGGTAATATCACACATTTCAATCACTTCATATACCATGATATTATTACAAACATCAGCACACCTATATTTACAATACTCTCCCTAATAAAAGTATTTACCTATAGTCACACCCAAGCATCAGATATATATTCATACCATATCCATCCACTTATAATTGGCACACCAATACACTTACTTCATCCATTAGTCAAGATGTGCAATAGCCGTGTATACCTCATGGTATACACGCATACGACATCCAAATAGCAAAATACCAATCAAAATTATATTTCTACTACCATATATATATATCACATATATACTCACGCAGCAATTTCATAACTACTCACGCCTACGCACAATATGTAACTACGTACGAGCACACACTCACACGTACAACACATAGGTCACATAATAGGCCTACCCACCTTAACTATACGCACACCCATTATACAAACAGTTTCACCAATCATATTATTTCAACCATCATAAGTATCTCCAACTATGTACACCCTATTCAGACATTCCAATACAGAATCTTATATACATAGACGCCCCTTAGAGTGGCATAGCTATCCTCGCACATATCCATAAATATTAACACACTTACAATTCATAATATCACGAATAACTCTGAGTATGTATATATCACACAATAGACAACATCACCAAAAACACTAGAAGTATAAAACGGTCATATTTTGAAAAGTCGGAATTCCCTTCCGAAAACGATATTTGAAGATCGATAAAATCAGTCGTTAGAAATAAGTTTGAGTTGAAAGCACATAATAAGGGGAAATGGTTTATTGGTTTAACGGAAATCATTATGAAGGGAAGTAGGGCGTTCATACGCACATTAAGAACGTAGTTTTAGAAAATATTATACGGCAGTGATTTAACAATGTTGGCAAAAGTCTTGAACGAAATTTAATTAACGAAAGAATTCTAAATTCATGTCAAATACTTTCAAAATCTTTAAGCCAGGAAAAGCTCAAATAATCAATATTGAAACCACCTTTTTAGTGCAACCGGGATTTGCCAAAAAAGAGACTGTTTTACACAAGGCTCTTAACATACGGGCTAATGAGCCTAATACGGATATATGAAAACATTCGAAATTCAACTTAGTTTAGAAATTATTCTAAAGCATGCGTGGTGGACGGAAAACTCAGTAGTAGGTTTGTCAAAATTTGTAATAAGCTTTAAAACCACACTATGAAAGGTCTAGATCGTGAGAAAGTTATGAAGACGTAATTTTCCAAAAATTGTAATAGGGAAAAATGTTGAACATATCCTTGGTTGGTTGAAAGCTGAAATCATGTGTAACTTGAAAAGTATATTAAAGAAAAAGCGATGAGTCAATTGTGTGGCATACGTAAGATAAGAAAATTTATAAATCGAATTGGGCAAAAATAAAGATACAGTTCGGAATAAAATTTATATACGAGGGGACAAGGTATTTTCATGGGTACGGAAGGTATAGACTGGCAAAACACAAAATGGGTTAGTATTCCAAATTTTCAACAAAGTTTTAGAGATCTTTAAGTCAACGAAGGAGCATGAAGTATAAATATATAAATATTAAAATTTCGAACGAATTTAAACTTAGGAAAAAGGAAGTCGAAGGGATACCTTCAGAAAGGTCAAGATTTGCAACGGAGAGGTCCGAAAATATTTTACGGCAGTAGCTTAATATATTATTTCGGTGAAATTTTGAAATTCGAAGAATGAAATCCGATCAACTATAGTGTGAAAATTTAGGCCCATGCTAAATGCTTACAAGTTTTAAAAACTGAAGAGAAATTCCAAATAAATATCCTTTTAAAAAAAATACTTTTTTTAGAAGGACCTGGATTTGCCAAATAACTGATTTATACAAGACCTTAAAGTACGAGTTCAATGAACCTAGAACTGATATATGAAAATAATTGAAATCCTACTTATCTTGGAAGATATTCTAAAGTAATCAAAATAGTGGTAAGCTCTTAAAACCAAAATACGAGGAATATCTGTTAGCAAAAGATACGAGAATAAAAATTTTAACCAATAGACTTCAAAATCTACGAAGGTATTTTAACTCGATCAAATAGGAAGGAATTAAATATTTAAGGAAAAAGGGGGCCATCAAGAATTGCTTCTACACGAAGCACCAGGATGCAATGCACATTGATGCACCAGAGTCAAGAGGACTCGTGCCAGAAACGTGCAAACCCAAATCACACTCAACAACCAACCCAGCAATCAAACTCCATTCTAGCAGCATAACACATTCAAGCAACCAAACATGTTCAAACAAACAAGACTGTCAAAAAGGAAGAAGGTAACTAAACTGAGGGTTACCTGCAATAACCCCATCCACAGTCTCAGCCTCAACTACGGCCATCGGGGAAGCCTGCCTCCTCAGCGGAAAAGCTTGCCGAAAAGCCTGCCTCTGTGGGACAAGGGGTACCCCACGACCAGCGGGCACCGGGGCTCTCTGCTGCAACGGCGAGGCAGCAATAGGTGCCTTCCAAGGCTGCTTCAACCTCGGGCACTCTCTGAGAACATGGGCGGGATCTCCACAGGCAAAACATTGCCCCAAGAACTTCCTACACTGTTCCTTCTTATGACCAATCTTGCCACAATGATGGCACACCTTCCGACTCGGCCCAGCTTCCGGTGCTTGCTGCTGCGGAACTCCATCCGACGCCTTCCGCAGCCGATTTGCATGCCGACAATCCTTCGCCGAATGAGTAGCACCACCACAAACCAAACACAGACCTAGAAAGCTTCTGTACGACCCCTTGAGGTGCCCGATCTTGCCGCAGAAGTAGCAAGCCTTCAGAGCAGATCCACCACCAGCGCGGGTCTGACGTCTTCTAGCCATCTAGCGCCAGAGAAACTGGCCAAAATTAGACTCAGAGCTTAATGACTCGGATGTCGAACTTAGTTTATTGGACATTCTAATATTATTATCGTTATTCCCAAAATCGCAGTTACAGAAGGACCTGCATGGGCCACCAATAAAACCTGTCACGACCCGCTTCCCTAAAATGGAGGCGAGACGTGAAAAAGGTCCGCACGGGAGTGGAGCTGTGAAGCCCCAAACCTGATAAGCGTCAATAAAATATAAGCAGGTCCCTGTAACCACAACGGAATAACAATAATAACACAAGGAGAGACTGAAATAAAATTCACATCTCATAAATTGTCCAACATCAACAAAAGTCCATCATCCAGAAAAGCCACCAGGCTAAAAGAAAAGAGTCCAAGGCCCAGAACAAGGCCAACAAAAGCGACGACATAACAAAGTATGCGTGCTACGCACCGATAACAAAACAACTGACTAACAAAAGTAAAACACAACGGAGACACTAGGACTGGTCCCCAGTGTCCACGTACTCCCCGTCAAACACAAGCTCGGGCTCGGCGTCAGCAAACACCTCGTCCTCAACAAGGTACTCGGGCTCAGGATCTAACATGTGTCACCCAAAAGAGTAAAGGGGCACATGTCAGCAAGTCAAAAGACTTGGGAAAGGAAACTGAAAGTAAGGCAACTAGCAACCTAGCAGTTTAGTATGCATGACATGGCAGTTATAACATGAGTGCACAAGTTAAACATGGCAAGGCAATATGTACAAGAGAACAATCATCGGGACGAGACAAGAGTAGCCAAGCTACTATCAAACTCAATCAATTCACATTGTTGTAGGAGTTTACGCCCTTCGCTGAATGGCAAGCATTTCAGACCGAACGGCACTAAACACCAATCACATTTCACGGTTGTTTTGTAGATGTTTGCGCCCTTCGCTGAATGGCTAGCATGTCAGTCCGATCGGCCCCAAACACTACCCCACCCCAAAGAGTTTACGCCTTACAACTGCAGTTGTTGATCAAACAGACTCCCAGTTGAATGGCCGCTTAACCCTCACCCCCTATACCCACACGTAATGGAGCCTGGGGTCCCCGCACATTGAGCTCAGCTAGTGAGCCTGAGGTTTGCCCCGCACATTGAGCTCGCATTCTTAAACATTTGGCGTAGGGGTGCAACTAGCCGGAAACACGCAATTCGGGCATTGGCTATCAACCAACACATGGCCCGCTTCTGGAACACGAGCCAGGAACACAAGCATTCGTAGCAAAGCTACGCAATCACAGAAACACTTAAAGAATGCAATGACATGACAATTAATTTGCGTACCGTTAATGGAAAGTAAACATGACATGGTAATTGTGCAACATGCTATATGTCGGAATTAGCTTCGTTGTCAAGCTAGTCCCTCAATTTGCGCCTAGGCGAGTATCATTTCGTCGCCTAGCCTCTTTTACGCCTACAACAAGAAAAATGGCCTAAACATGGCCTAAACCCTAAGTGGCAAGTTTCACTTGCCTAGCACCGGGGATTGACGATCACTTTGTCACACGGATGCTATCTACGGGGGAAATCGCTGTTATGGGGGAAACAAGCACCAAACACATGAAATTAATTAGGGTTTTTATAAAAATACAACTAGGCTATGAAAACAACGGTAGATCGATTTCTTACCGAGGAGAGGCGGAAGAAACACTCCGGGGAACCCTAGGATCAGATCTGGAAGCAAATGGAGAAGTTTGGGGAAACTAGGGTTTTGGGGGATTTGGGGATTTTGATGGGGTTTGATGGAGATTTGGGGAAGATGAGAGGTAGATAGAGTAGATGGATGGTTTGGATGATGATTCTAGGGCTTGGAATGGAGAAATGGAGCTTGGAGGAAGATGGGAGCTGAAGGGGGAAGATTTTAGGGTTTTGGGTCGTGTTGGAGAAGAAGAAGTCGTTTGGGAGGGGTATAAATAGGTTGGGCTGGCGGCTGCCCAGAAATTAGGGTTTTAACACTGGTTAGTCGGTCAAAGAACAACCACTGACCGACTAGTTTGGAAACTAGTCGGTCGGTCGACCAACGCAGACCGACTAAGTGCAAACAGTAACTCCTGAACGAAAATAGGATTTAGAGTTAGTCGGTCCATGAACAAGTACTGACCGACTAGTTTAGCATCTAGTCGGTCGATGAACGTCCTTAGACCGACTAAGAGTAAACAATAACTCCTGAGAAATTTAGAAAGCTAACTAGTCGGTCCAAGAAGGATTGCCGACCGACTGGATCGTCATCTAGTCGGTCGTTGGCCCTTCTTACACCGGCTAATGAGCACCAAAAGTACCGATACGGAGCGCGGGGCCCCGGGATCGATTCCTAAGACTCCTAGGCTTGATCTAATAGTTAGATACGACCGTTATGAAGTCCGTCACGAGTGACATACTTCGAAATCGACGATCCTAGGGAAGAAACGAGAAAATACGACGAATCGATCGAAAATGAAAGCTACGGAGACGAAAACCACGCATGAGGAGAAAATCCACCAAAACATATATTTTAATATAGATACTCCAATCGCACGAAAACCAGTCGTTACAGCTATAGACTTGACGTCCTGTAGTCTTAGGTTCTCCCACTCATATCGTACCCTTGGTAGTATAAAATCTTTCCGATGTTTATATATATCCTCAAGGGCAGTCCACAGCTCAAGTGGATCTTCGACCGTAAGGTATTCAGCCTTTAGGGTCTTGTCCACATGGCGACGAATATAGATGATGGATTGCGCCTTTTCTATATCGCTTACATTTTCATTTTTAGTCACAGCAGAAATGAGGGACTTAGCCCGCAGGTGAAATTTCACATCGAGCTGCCAGCTCAGATAATTTCTTCCGGATGCATCCAACACTTCGAAATCGACACTTGTGATTTTGGCCATTTAATCTAGCAGAGCACAAATTTGCATGAATTAATACTTTATACAATAAACAATTTCATGCAGAGGCAATTTTTAATTGAAGAGCTAATTGCATGGATCGGCCAGTCCCATATAAAAAATAGGTCCATATTACACAAATGAAAGTGAAAAAAAGAGATTACAACTTTGGAAACCCAGTGTGTCCCATTTATAAAATCTTCAGCTTCAAGTGTGGCCTCTGTCTCCATGAAAAGTAGTCGTCGGTCTTGGACATTACATATTTTCCTAACTACAATTTCTCTCAAAACGAAAAGGAAAGTGCATGAAAAGTAAAATGCAGGACTTAAACAACAGATCCAGAACCACAATTAGCAATCCATGCAAAAATTTGTGCTCATCAAAACATTTTCAACAGACATTTACGGCAGACATTTTCATCAAAGGTATCACATGCATCATATTCACAGAAGGATAAACAATTTGAATACTTAATAATTATTGGACCACTAGGCAATGTCATACACTGTTAGATTAGGTGACTAACGTGATAGCGGTTGCGGGATCTTTCTAATTATTAAGTTAATATTGTACAACAGAATATCAGTTTATCTACAGAATAAGCCATTAAAAGTGATGCAGAGCATATACTTATGATCCTAAAAAGGCATTATATAATGCAAAAAGTTGTACTATTTGGGATTATTCAAAAGAGTTTGAAAAGAGCCCAAAAATGACATGTTCTACATGAAAAAGGAAGGAGTTTTCCTTTTTCTTTACCCCCAATAAACCCCCACTGTAAGGATAGCCTTACCCTTGCAATACTAACAACACACACTAGAGGGGGGTGAATAGTGTAATGACAATAAAATTGTCCAATTAAAATTAAACTTGCAAATGCGGAATTATAAATGCAAGTGGAAATAATTGACACAATCAATCCAAAGGCAAACACAAGATTTTACCCTGGTTCCCCAAACTTGGATACGTCCAGCCACACCAATATTCACTATAATCCCACAAAGAGAAGTGAATACAAATCTCACACAGAGATACACCATAAAGAGGATTTTGCCCTACACAAGGACTCGACCAACCCTACACGAGGGTCAAGACTCCCACCAAGAGAATCACTAACTCCCACTCAGAGAATTATGGTTAGCCCTACACTAGGACACTAAACTCCCACAAAGAGAGTTACTGACGTGCGTTTATATTTCATATATTCACGCACATTTTCTTTTGTGTTTCTCCGTGTTTTTCCGCCGTCTCTTATTCGTTTTCGTGTATTTTCCCGTTTTCTTTCACTTTTCTTTGTTTATCCATGATTGCAGGGGATTGACCACGTAGGGGACATTTAACGATGATATCCCAAGTCCCCGGAGCGACGGGAGAAGTCACGCGTGATCCAGGGGGTCAAACGCCAAAGAATTCATCTTTCAGCCCCTCACCCGGTCGGTTGGTCATCTCCAACCGATCGGGTGATGCACGCGTGCACCACCCGGTCTCTGCCGCAGCTCAAAAAGAAGTCACCCGACCGGTTCGCAGACTGGTTCAGCGGGGGCTGTTCTCTGTTTTCTTGAAGCAAAACGCCAACCGATCGGGTGACTCTCACCCGATCGGTTCATCTGTAGCTGAAGAAGAAGAGCTGAAGACACGGACGTCGAACCGATCGATTCACCCGACTGCTCCAAGATCCAACCGGTCACCCAAGAACTCAACCGACCGGTTCATATGACCAGGTGAAAGTCCGCCGTTTTCTGTTTGCTATTTGTAACAGATCACCCGATCGGTTGACTTGTCAACCGATCGGGTGGCGCTTTTCCTGCGGGTTTGGACCCGAACCATTAGGGTTTCGAAGTGGGGGTATAAATACACGAGGCTGGCTGACTTGAGGAGGAGCTCTTCTCAGTTTTTAGGGCTTTTGCCCCTTTCTCTTGTGAGCTTTAGGTTAGATTAGATTAGGTCTTTTTGTTAATAAATCTTGTATTGGATTGAAGGTTCAAACTCAAGATAAGTATTTCTTTCTCTTGTTCTCCATTTTTTGTGTTGTATTTCTTTTGCTTCATGATGAATGTTTGTATGTCTTTTGTGTTGTTTGTTTATATGTTTTTCATCATGGAGTAGTATTGATGAACCCTAATACGGGTTAGGGTAGGATTGATGCTTGGTTGTTTCATTTGACTTGGTTGCATGGCATGTGTTCGATGAAATGTGTCAATGGGGATTTCTAGCAATCTGGGTCCAATTCGTATGGCAACACACTAGATGTGTTGGGGATTGGGGTCCGGTGCTTGTCCTGTCAAGATCCGCTTCGATGTATTGCTAGAAATCACATTTGACCTATTTGGCCATTAGGGTTACGCGGGGGTGTTTCATTGTCATTGGCGGGAGAAAGACCGCCTCTGACCGTCGGGCCAAGGGAGAATAAACTTGGCGGTTGACTCCCTAGCCATAGCTCACGCCCCGAGCGTTGACATCGAGTCCTAGCGCGCGGGAGCGGCTTGGACGAAGTGTTGGGAGATATCATTGTGGCCTTAATGCTCCCGGTTGCGGAAGGTGTTAATGGACATGGGAATGCCCACCGTCCGGAACCGGGTAGGCCTAGCGTGCTTGGCACCGACCGGAATATCGGGCCCTGGACGCTAGGTACCACCTTTTGGGGCAATGTCTCACCCTGGGTCAAGTCAAATGCCAAGTGTCATGAATGCTCTAGCCAGTGTTAGCGGGGATTCATTTCGTGTCTTTTTATTTCTTCTCTATATTTCTACACTTCACCCATATCATCCGCGTAGCTAGCACACGACCTAGGCGAGGCTAGTAGCCACTCAAGCCATCCACCTCCCTGTGTTCGATATACCCGCACCCTACACTAACCGTGCACTTGCGGTAAAACGACACCGCGCCCATACCGTAAACGGGGCGCCGGTCAAGTTTTTGGCGCCGTTGCCGGGGAGGCGTTCGGTTTGATATTAGCTTAGCTTGGGTTCGTTAGACTACGCATAAAAACACAAAAAAAATTTCTTTTTCCTTTTTTAAAAAAAAAATATATTCAATAACCAAGAAATTTTTCCCCCACTATTATATTATCCTTTTGTTATTCTCTTGTACTATTGACGCTCCTCTCTAGTTTTCTTATTTTTGTTGTCCAGGTATCTTTGATATTGCCATGTGGAGATCAGATTTTGATGCTCAGATGGGAGGATACGATCCTTATCCAGTTGTGGTTTGTGAGACTTGTGGGATGGCGGGGCACGAGTATTATGATTGCCCATTTACGCTTGAGAGCCTCCCCCCACTCCAAGGCCAAACATTTTCCCACAACCTTAGCCCAAACACCTCCCATCCATTTCCTCAACCTTATACCCCTCCACAAATACAAGAAGAAGCAATCCTTGTGTCTCTCCTTGAAAGTGCCATGTTTAACCAAGGCCAAATATTACAAAACTTAATGGTACCAATCACCGAGCCGACACCGAGGAGAGAGGATGAAGGAGAGGATATACCCACTTTCATGGTTGAGACCACCATGCCATCGGCCACCATAGACACATCTCAAGCCGATACCCCATTTGTCCATCACTACCACTTGGATGACGAAGCATTTTTTGATGATGATAGTGAGGATGGGGAGATTTATCTAGGATCTGTGGGAGAGATTTCTTGTCTTGATTTGGATACCCCACATGAGTCCTATGAGAGCACTGAGGAGTTTACAGAGATTATGCATACAGGCGAGGAGGATGTGCGTGAGGACGAGGACACCACGACCACATACGAGGGGTCCGCTCCACATCCACCTCCACAGCCATCTCTGTCACAGCTTCCTCCTTGGTCGGTGGTCAACCATGAGGATGTCATTCAGGACATCGGGCAGATGGAGGAGCATGAGCATATCGTCGAGGAGGATGTGCATGAGGGCTTGGATACGATCATCCACTTCATGGAGCCCGAGCCACATCTACCTCTACCGTCACACTCCACTTCTTCTGCGGCTGAGCATCTACTTGAGCATATTGCCCCTATTCAGGGAGATTTTCATACTCACTCTCACTCCACATTTGAGTCTCGCTTTTCACGTCCTATTTCTTTAGACTCATATATTTTTGACACGCCATATCTCTCGCAGGACACAGGATCTACTTCCCTTGAGGTATGCTGCGGTGCGTCACTACCTGGAGAGCCACTTCTCATGGAGAGCGAGAATTCGGTCGTTACTAGTACAGAGGACAGCGACCCATTCTCAGGGAGTATTCGTCACCCGTTTATTATTTTTCCATCTTATGTTGACGATTATCTCTGGGATACATTTATTTCGGGAAATAATTTCTTGCCATGGACTAATGCACCTCGTCCTTTGCAGGTCACAGGTGGACACCTACGAGGGATGCTTGGAGGTGCATTGCTTGGGTCTATTGGCACACGTGGCACAGTGCTTCTGGCGGAGCCACAGAAGGAGCAGTTAGAGCAGCTACCTGCCCCACTCCAGATCTTGGATCCGCATATGCTCAGGTGTATCCTAATCCAGTAGTGTAAAAATTTACCGCTTTCTAGTTTAGATTTGAATAATCTCGTCTCCTCTCATTAGCGAGGGGAGCGTATCTAGGATTTGCTTTTGCATCTTAATAACCCTTCATGTCGTGCCCTTCTATCATTTCACCCCACATCCTCTTCCGAGGAGAACGAGCAGTCTGTCTCTCCTGCATTTTGATTTCTTTCTTTTCTTTTCCGATCTTCCCCTTGCATATTTCTGCATCACATTGATCATATCATTTCGCTAGCATTGTCATGTTCAGCTTGGGGGAATCGTTTTGTGTGCATGTTTTCGTGTGTCGTTGTCGTGTGTTTGTTTACGTCGTGTTTTATATCTTTTATTTGAGTGTTTCTTTTTCTTTATTTTTTTTAGTTTCGTTCATATGTTTTTCATGTTTTTCACTTTTTGTGTCGGTGCGCCCCCCCATTTTCTTTGCCCTCCCATATAAACTATTATTGCATTGAGGGCAATGCAAGTTTCAGCTTGGGGGAGTTGCACTTCGTGCGTCATTTGTGTCGTTTTTCTTCGTTTTTGAGTCGTTTTCCATCGTGGTTTTCTTTTTCTTCTCATCTTTTGTTCTCTCTCTCTCTCCTAGAGATGACCCCATATGATGAATTGCCACAAAATCTCACACACACCTAGCACAGCTTCGATAATCACATTCACTAACCTCAGGAAGCCGAGTCCTCTTGCATTTCATGCATCGTGGGTCCACTTAGCTTTCTTGAGAGTCGTGTGTCGTGACTAGCATTTGGTGTGCTTCTACCTTGTGATTATGTTTTATATACCTATCCTTGGTTTACCCCTAGATTATCATGCTTCGATTTGAATATGCGGTATTTGCTTCTACTATCTGCTTCTATACGCATGCTATATTTATATCGTATATTTCAATTCGCATGTGTCGGGATTCCACAAACAAGGATTAGGATAACCCATTTAGCCTATGCTCTGATTAGCGAGAAATATTTCATTTGCCCAAGTGTTTAGATTTCGATTTCTTTTTTATTTTTTTTACTTGGTGCAAATCCCCTCGTCGTGTACCGTTCTCCCACTTGGGAGAGTACACATGTAAATATCACAATACCCAAAAATCCAAAAAAAAGAGAGAAAAGAAAAACCCAAAAAAAAGGAAAAGAGAAAAAAAAATATTGTAATGCCAAAAATCCAAAAAATATACAAATACCCAAAACCCAAAAAAAAAATTCCCGTGTGAATATTTTTTCATACTTGCCAAGAATAAAGGGAAGGCGAGAATTTGCACCGAGTGTTCTACTCCACATCATCTCAACCCCCATCGTTTTCGAAAACACTTGGCTTAGGAACTTTTTAGCAATTATCTAGGCTTTAGTGTGGTGATTTCCTTAACCCTAGTTGTGGAGTCCCTAACGCATGATATGTTTTGATTCTCTCTCTATTCTCATGCATGCTTGAACCATATATTCACCGCTTGATTCAATTCGAATCGATATTTGGGTCATATCTTGGATTTGTGTATATCGAGCTTTATTGCACAATGTAGATAGTGACACCGTTTGCTAGCACACGACCACGCTCACTCGCGCTTCACCGTGTGGGCCCACGGCACTCGTCTGGACTCGTATTCATTGGTTTAGTGATGTGATTTGGCGTTCGCTTGCTTGGTGTGTCATTTTTGATTTTGTTGGCCCTAACGGGTGATCTAGGATATAGAGTTTTCTTTTTCTTTCTTCCTCTCTATTTTTCCCTTCCGAGCTCCTACTCTCACTCGTCTTCCTCGAGGACGAGGAAGAGTTCAGCTTGGGGGATTTTGACGTGCGTTTATATTTCATATATTCACGCACATTTTCTTTTGTGTTTCTCCGTGTTTTTCCGCCGTCTCTTATTCGTTTTCGTGTATTTTCCCGTTTTCTTTCACTTTTCTTTGTTTATCCATGATTGCAGGGGATTGACCATGTAGGGGACGTTTAACGATGATATCCCAAGTCCCCGGAGCGACGGGAGAAGTCACGCGTGATCCAGGGGGTCAAACGCCAAAGAATTCATCTTTCAGCCCCTCACCCGGTCGGTTGGTCATCTCCAACCGATCGGGTGATGCACGCGTGCACCACCCGGTCTCTGCCGCAGCTCAAAAAGAAGTCACCCGACCGGTTCGCAGACCGGTTCAGCGGGGGCTGTTCTCTGTTTTCTCGAAGCAAAACGCCAACCGATCGGGTGACTCTCACCCGATCGGTTCATCTGTAGCTGAAGAAGAAGAGCTGAAGACACGGACGTCGAACCGATCGATTCACCCGACTGCTCCAAGATCCAACCGGTCACCCAAGAACTCAACCGACCGGTTCATATGACCGGGTGAAAGTCCGCCGTTTTCTGTTTGCTATTTGTAACAGATCACCCGATCGGTTGACTTGTCAACCGATCGGGTGGCGCTTTTCCTGCGGGTTTGGACCCGAACCATTAGGGTTTCGAAGTGGGGGTATAAATACACGAGGCTGGCCGACTTGAGGAAGAGCTCTTCTCAGTTTTTTTAGGGCTTTTGCCCCTTTCTCTTGTGAGCTTTAGGTTAGATTAGATTAGGTCTTTTTGTTAATAAATCTTGTATTGGATTGAAGGTTCAAACTCAAGATAAGTATTTCTTTCTCTTGTTCTCCATTTTTTTGTGTTGTATTTCTTTTGCTTCATGATGAATGTTTGTATGTCTTTTGTGTTGTTTGTTTATATGTTTTTCATCATGGAGTAGTATTGATGAACCCTAATACGGGTTAGGGTAGGATTGATGCTTGGTTGTTTCATTTGACTTGGTTGCATGGTATGTGTTCGATGAAATGTGTCAATGGGGATTTCTAGCAATCTGGGTCCAATTCGTATGGCAACACACTAGATGTGTTGGGGATTGGGGTCCGGTGCTTGTCCTGTCAAGATCCGCTTCGATGTATTGCTAGAAATCACATTTGACCTATTTGGCCATTAGGGTTACGCGGGGGTGTTTCATTGTCATTGGCGGGAGAAAGACCGCCTCTGACCGTCGGGCCAAGGGAGAATAAACTTGGCGGTTGACTCCCTAGCCATAGCTCACGCCCCGAGCGTTGACATCGAGTCCTAGCGCGCGGGAGCGGCTTGGACGAAGTGTTGGGAGATATCATTGTGGCCTTAATGCTCCCGGTTGCGGAAGGTGTTAATGGACATGGGAATGCCCACCGTCCGGAACCGGGTAGGCCTAGCGTGCTTGGCACCGACCGGAATATCGGGCCCTGGACGCTAGGTACCACCTTTTGGGGCAATGTCTCACCCTGGGTCAAGTCAAATGCCAAGTGTCATGAATGCTCTAGCCAGTGTTAGCGGGGATTCATTTCGTGTCTTTTTATTTCTTCTCTATATTTCTACACTTCACCCATATCATCCGCGTAGCTAGCACACGACCTAGGCGAGGCTAGTAGCCACTCAAGCCATCCACCTCCCTGTGTTCGATATACCCGCACCCTACACTAACCGTGCACTTGCGGTAAAACGACACCGCGCCCATACCGTAAACGGGGCGCCGGTCAGTTACACCCACAAAGAGAATTATCCTAATCCCACAAAGAGATAAACTAATCCCACAAAGAGATAAACTCCCACAAAGAGAGAAAGACTAATTCCCACAAAGAGAATTAGAGAATACAAACTTCACCAAGTAAAATAAATACTCTTACATATGCCTTGAGATGCTTACTCATAAATGAATGTAAGGCATCGAAGAGGATCTCCAAGTGTTAAGATATGCTTGAAAGCACTTGGATGAATTCCCTTGAGCTGGACTTCAATGCATGAAGAGGAATGAGAGCTCCAAAGAGGGAATTGAGAGAGTTTATGAGTGGCTTATAGATCTCTGGTGATTTTCAATAGCATCAAGAAGTTCTAGAGATATCAACACACCCATATATATAGGAACCCTATATCAACCCTCAAAACCCAAGAAAATAGCCATCGGCCTAAAGCTGCAACGGCTAGAAACTGGGCGAAAATGACATCAACAGTCGACTGATGATCATAAGACAGTCGACTGATCAACGGCTAGAAAATATCCAACGGCTATAATCTGAGCCAGGACAGTCGACTGAAGAAGACAATACAGTCGACTGAAAACAGGACAAGCGCCTGTAAAACCTTCAACAGGCGACTGCTGCAGGGGATGGAATAAAACAGAGAGCTGCACTCTTTCTCCAGATACGCATACATGCGACTGATGTCAATAATACAGTCGACTGTCAAGTAGTCAGGCGACTGTAATTCCTTCATCAGTCGTCTACCGTATAAGATGGAGAAAAGACAGAGAGATGCAGAGATTGCACTTACGCTACTCAGGCGACTGTTGACCAATTCCCAGGCGACTGTAAACTGAGCAGCAGTCGACTGTGCGTAAAGCTCAAGTTTGAGTCAATTGAAATGTTGACTTGAGTAGTGCATATCAGGCGACTGTAGAAGGATCTACATGCGACTGAAAATCACCCAGTCGACTGTGTATTCTTCAGCAGTCGACTGATGGAAAGCCAGAGACTCCAAATGAGTCTTTGGACAATATGAACCTATTAGGTTGGATTCTATGATAATCCTAAAGCTCACTATGATGGTTAAATGCATATGCATGTATGAGTAGACCATCTATCAAGGCATTACATTAATCCTAGATTCAAAAGAGAGAGAAAGCAATAAAGTAAATATTACATGGATTACATTGCTTTCCTTAGAGTCTAAGTCTTCAATCTTGATGCCTTGATTGCTCTCCATCATCTCCAAGCTTTGGCACTCCTTGAGTCCAAGATTTGGCCCTTCTCCACTTGATGCCCATACTTACACCAAGTGATTAGTCTCCAAGAAAGATATTCTAGGAAAGAAACTGTGAAATTAAAACATGAGAGTCATTAGCAACAACATAATGTTGTGATCAGCATCAAAATAATATTGGTATGAAACACCAATACTCAACAATCTCCCCCCTTTTTGATGATGCCACACATTATGTAAAATACAAAGAATTAAAGCACAATGCTAATGAGCTCCCCATACTTATATGCACCAATTATACAATGAGATACACAAAATGTAAACTCTCATTTAAACCAAATAAGATCATGGTGACTTATAATAGGCATGGATTACATAAACCAATTGCAATAGATAATATCAAGCAAACATGAATGGTTTATATAATCCCATATATATCTCCTCATAGATATATCTCTCCCCTTATGCATATGTATATATCTCCCTCTATATATTTACATAATGCATATATCTCTCCCCCTTGACATCGTCAAAAGGTGGACATCAAAAATATCCCCCTTGTCATCTTATTCAAGATGTGACAATATGCAAGAAATAAGGAGATGTATGATACCAAATTGAAAATTTTAATGGGTATCAATCACTATCCCATGCTCCCCTAGATCATAGAAATGGTCAAGTTTTGACTTCTAGGATCTAATAGAAATATTGGAGCCATGGGCCAAAAGTGTATCAAAGCAATAGATATGGAAAAATCAAGCTTCAATGTGTAATTGCCAAAAGGAAGTAACATGAAACAAGTTGGAAATACCCAAGGGGTTTGGTTTGAGACCAAAAAATAACCAATTGTAAAAATTGATCTCAATCACACCCCGAAATGAGAGTCAAAATATGTTTTAAAATATTTTAAACATACACAGATTAACTCCACTTATTGACATACATATGGATCAAAAATGCATGCATGTCAATAACTTCCCCAAGATTCCCATTTTCATGAAAACTAAATAAATTTGAAAAACATTTTCAAAATCATGAAACACACACAACCAATGGGTATGCAAAAATAAACATTTAAGCACAATACCCATGCAATATGCATATGTGTGAGGAACCTAAACATTATGGAACCAAACCCAAGAGGAGTTTGACTTCCTAATGTAATCACATGAGGTGATCACATCCCTAACTAGAGAGTTGATGTAAATATCCCTCTCTTGCACACTAACCTTAGTGGGAATCCATAAACTCAAGGATTTCCTAGGCAAGAGTTTTGCCTTTGCAAGAGGGGTGGATGTGGCATGCTTAGGTGTAGAAACGAATTTCTTGGCATGCATAAAGTGAGGATTTTGCTTCTTAGCAAAAAATGAAGGAGTTTCATTCTTCCTCACCACCTTGTGATTACATGCTTCTTGTTGATGGTATTATTATACAAGAAAGCATGGTGATTCTTCTTAGGTGCTTTAGCAATATTTCTTGTATTTACACCATAAGAGGAATTAGAGGTGGGTTTGGGTACCACATTTTGAATATACCCCAAACCTCCTCTATGATTTGCCGGATGTTGTTTTTCCAACAAATCGTGGAGTGAATCCCTAGAATACACAAAGCTTTTGAGCTTCCGGGATTCCTCTTCGCATTTCAATGTAAGTTGTTGAATGCGAGAATCTAAGCTAAGGTTTTGAGCAACAAGATTCTCATTAGTTAAACTCAATTCCTTAACTTGAGAGAGAAGTGTATTTCTCTCACTAGTGTCACAAACATGCAACGCATCATGATTGTTTATATTAGTAGATTCTAAAGCATGCATCCTACTCATAGCATTCTTAAGATTAGATTTCATTTTACCATATGAGTTGATGCACTTACTTGCCAAATTGGAGGCCACATTTAGGCGGTATTCGAGCTCCTCATAGGATGGCTTTTCCTCCTCAACTCCCCCATCGCTTTCCTTGACTTCCTCATCGCTTTCCTCCTCGACTTCCTCATCGATTTTCTCCTCGCTTGAGCTTGACGAAGACTCTTCCCCATTAGCCATGAATCAACATTCTTCTTTGTGGTTCAGCCACGTCTCTATCACTTCATCACATGAGTTAGAGGAGATTGATGAAGAATCATCAAAAGCAACGAAACACATGTGATCGTGCTCCTTTTCATCCTCTTCTTCATCATTTGATGTGTCCACATCGGAATCATCAAAAGTACCGATAAGTCCGTTCTTTTGGTTCTTGATTTTAGACTTGCCTTTCCAATATTTCTTCCCTTTGCCCTTATAGGTATCTTTGGTGGGTTTGGAAGGGCATTCGGTAGCAAAATGACCTTTTCCTCCACAATTGAAACAGATAAACTTGTTAGACTTGGAGGCAAACTTTGACGAAGATATACATTGTTTGTCCTTGCGGAATGCCTCGAAATTCTTGAATTGCTTGGCAAGCTCGATGTAGTCATCGTCACTATCATCTCCTTCTACATCATCTTCACTCGAAGCTTCCCGTTGGAAGTTCTTTCTCCACTTGAATGACTCCTTCTCGACATGGAGTGCAACCCCCTTTTTCTTCTCGGGCTTGATTGGTTGAACATCTTCCTTATGTTGAAGTAACACTTCATGAGAAATCTGTAATGTATGCCAAATTCCGTTGGCAGATTTGCACATGGAGATACGATCGAGCTCAGCCAGAGTGAGGGCGCAATGTAGAACACACATAGCCCTAGCATTGACTCTGATCGAGTCCTTCTCCGCTTTAGTTCTCGAGGCCGCGGGTGAAGTAGGCTCCTCAAATGGCGACGCCGTGATGTCCCAATGGTCGTGACCCTTCAAGTAGACCAACATCCTGATCTTCCAACTTGGGTAGTTGGTTCCGTTGAAGAGCGGGGGTCGAACGGTTGAATGACCTTCTTCATGAGACGCGGATGAAGCGTTGAATGCCATCGTTGCAGTATGCTATAACCTCGCTCTGATACCAATTGTAAGGATCGCCTTACCCTTGCAATACTAACAACACACACTAGAGGGGGGTGAATAGTGTAATGGCAATAAAATTGTCCAATTAAAATTAAACTTGCAAATGCGGAATTATAAATGCAAGCGGAAATAATTGACACAATCAATCCAAACGCAAACACAAGATTTTACACGGGTTCCCCAAACTTGGGTACGTCCAGCCACACCAATATTCACTATAATCCCACAAAGAGAAGTGAATAAAATCTCACACAGAGATACACCACAAAGAGGATTTTACCCTACACAAGGACCCAACCAACCCTACACGAGGGTCAAGACTCCCACCAAGAGAATCACTAACTTCCACTCAGAGACTTAGGGTTAGCCCTACACTAGGACACTAAACTCCTACAAAGAGATTTACTCCCACAAAGAGAGTTATTCCCACAAAGAGAATATCCTAATCCCACAAAGAGATAAACTAATCCCACAAAGAGATAAACTCCTACAAAGAGAGAAAGACTAATTCCCACAAAGAGAATTAGAGAATACAAACTTCACCAAGTAAAATAAATACTCTTATCTATGCCATGAGATGCTTACTCATAAATGAATGTAAGGCATGGAAGAGGATCTCCAAGTGTTGAGATATGCTTGAAATCACTTGGATGAATTTCCTTGAGCTGGACTTCAATGCATGAAGAGGAATGAGAGCTCCAAAGAGGGAATTGAGAGAGTTTATGAGTGGCCTATAGATCTCTTGTGATTTTCAATAGCATCAAGAAGTTCTAGAGATATCAGCACACCCATATATATATATATATATATATATATATATATATATATATATATATATATATATATGAACCCTATATCAACCCTCAAAACCTAAGAAAACAGCCATTAGCCCAAAGCTGCAACGGCTATAAACTGGGCAAAAACGACATCAACAGTCGACTGATGATCATAAGACAGTCAACTGATCAAAGGCTAGAAAATATCCAACGGCTATAATCCGAGCCAGGACAGTCGACTGAAGAAGACAATACAGTCGACTGAAAACAGGACAGGCGCCTGTAAAACCTTCAGCAGGTGACTGCTACAGGGGATGGAATAAAACAGAGAGCTCTACTCTTTCTCCAGATACGCATACAGACGACTGATGTCAATAATACAGTCGACTGTCAAATAGTCAGGCAACTGTAATGCCTTCATCAGTCGTCTGCTGTATAAGATGGAGAAAAGACAAAGAGATGCAGAGATTGCACTTACGCTACTCAGGCAACTGTTGGCCAATTCCCAGGTGACTGTAAATCTACAGGCGACTGTAAACTGAGCAGCAGTCGACTGTGCGTAAAGCTCAAGTTTGAGTCAATTGAAATGTTGACTTGAGTAGTGCATATCAGGCGACTGTAGAAGGATCTACAGGCGACTGGAAATCACCCAGTCGACCGTGTATCCTTCAGCAGTCGACTGATGGAAAGCCAGAGACTCCAAATGAGTCTTTGGACAAGATGAACCTATTAGGTTGGATTCTATGATAATCATAAGGCTCACTAAGATGGTTAAATGCATATGCATGTATGAGTAGACCATCTATCAAGGCATTACATTAATCCTTGGCTCAAGAGAGAGAGAGAGAAAGCAATAAAGTAAATATTACATGGATTACATTGCTTTCCTTAGAGTCTATGTCTTCAATGTTGATGCCTTGATTACTCTCCATCATCTCCAAGCTTTAGCACTCCTTGAGTCCAAGCTTTGGCCCTTCTCCACTTGATGTACATCCTTGCACCAAGTGATTAGTCTCCAAGAAAGATATTCTAGGAAAGAAACTGTGAGACTAAAACATGAAAGTCATTAGCAACAACATAATGTTGTGATCATCATCAAAATAAGATTGGTATGAAACACCAATACTCAACACCCACAAGTCCTCTTAAAATCCCATTTTAGTCCCTAATTTTATCATGATTTTTCTGTAATTTTTAGGCCCCCAAAAACATTTTAAATCTATTTTTAGCCCCTCCCCTTTTATTTCTGCTCTGTTTTTTTTGTTGTGCGAGCAAAAGCCCGCAGAGGAGATGTGGACTTCAGTCCCGCATTTAAAAAAAAATTTGTTACGGGCTTGCAGCCCATTTCATGCGAGAGAGAGGGGAGGGGGGGGGGGGGGCCGGCTAGGGTTGCCGTCGTCGCCCCCCTTCATTGTCGACGCAGGGCCAGGGAGGGGCCCTTGCTGCAAGGTGGGGGGGGTGTGTTGTGGGGTTTGGGATGGAAGCCCCCGCCAAAGGGGGGAGGGCGACGGGGATGGCAACCCCCCGTCTTCAGGCATGGGGGGTCTAGAGGCGGCGCCCCCCCCCCCCCCGCTTCAGGGGGGTTCTGTCACGACGGCGCCCCCCTTCCGCTTCAGGGGGTTGATTACGGCGGTGCTCCCCTCGCTTTAGGCGGGGGGGGGGGGGGGGGGGGGGGAATCGGGCGGTGCCCCCTCCGCTTCAAGCGGGGGGTGGGGGGTTCGAATATGGGCGATGCCCCCCTCCGCTTCAGGTGGGGGTTTCGAATACAGGCGACGCCCCCCTCCGCTTCAGGCAGGGGGGAGGGGTTCGAATACGGGCGGTGCCCCCCTCGCTTCAGGTGCGCACCGTATAGGCTAGGGGTTTGGGATGGTTTTTATTTAATTTTAGATTAAAAGCATGATAAAACATGATTTTTAGATGATAAAAATCGTCAATATAGGTATCAAACCCTATTTCCACTCCGATCTTGCGAGATCTATGGAGAAAACAATCATGCGCATACTAGAAATTAGATTTTTAGCAAGAAATGCCTCTAGATCCGTCCTCCAGATCTAGCGACGGTTGAACGAAGCCTACACATGGACGACGACATCCGTTTGAGTTAGATGACGCCGCGCGCGTGGATCTCCCGCCTTTCCTTCGCTTTCGCAACAATCGGAATTTGTGTGGAATTTCTATTTAGAGGCTCGTGCTGAAACGTGTTATGAATCATCTTCTGGGGGAGGAACCTCAGCTCTTTATTTATAGTAGAGAAGGAGCGTACATGGATAATATCCAATAGATACGGTCTTATCTATAAGATAAGCCGTGATCCTAACCAACTCAGTAATATCCATTCACAACATGTTTATATTAATTTAGGCCGGGCTTGTTCTTTTGTTTCACCGGTCTAAACTCTTCGGTCTACTCATCAATCCCTCATGCTCTCTCTTTTTTCAATGAACTATGACTTAGCATCCGATTTCAAGTTGTCACCCACTTAAAAACCTTTAATTTTTACTAGGAGCTCCCAATTTCAATGTGTAACTTGAGGTGATTGCTCTTATCACATGCCACTCATTTTCGACCATACAAAACCATCATACGGATATGTATGGCTAGGCCAGGCACCGTAATCCTTTACATAAAAGCGGGCGTTTTTACACGGTCAGGTGTGACTAGGATAAAAGAGTGGGTAGAGTGGTGGCAGGATTTGGCCACTTCAACATGTGGGCCACACCACCCCCTTCTCAAAAAACCATTTGCACCCAAAAACCACACACTCATTCAATCTTCTCACGAATTCCAATGCACCCAGTTCCGTACCCAAAAACCCCACTTCTAGGTTGGGACCCGCTCTTGAGAGAGTAGGGTGGGTTTGTTGGGGCCCGTGTACTTTGTGCACATGTTTTTTCTAGTTCTACAACAAACTAGGTTGAGATAAGCAAACCTCAACTCAAACGCCAGATGAATGTGGTTGGACTTTGTGGATGAACACAAGAAACATCATCAACACCCCCATTATTGGTAATGATGATACTTTATGGCTAATGACCAAGTTATTTCACTCATAAGTGAGTGATAACCTAGCAAATTCACCCGATAGTGGAATTCCTTAGTTTGGGACTTAAGAAATGACACAAATATGTGTATATAGTAGTTTTGTGTGGTTGCTATAACTACCAAAGTAGTTATGGTTTGAAATTGAATTCCCAACAAGTGGGAAGTCTATAAATAGTCTCCCCTCTTATAAGAATGAAGCATGTTTATTATAGAGATTAACTACTACCAAGAGGCCTTCATATTCCACAAGAGAGTGCATCAACAAGATAGAATCCAACACTAAGTTCTACACTCAAAGAGAGAGATTTAGGTTGTGAGAACTAGTAGATTTTCCCTCGTGTGATCATCTATAATGACCGGTATAGAGAAGCCTTGACGATCAACTCGTTCGCTGCGTATCCAATGAGATTGATAAGTCTTCTTCAGGGATGTCAAATCACTTCATTGGTATCAGAGCAAGGTTTCTTCGCCCATTGTAATTAATCTATCGTATTATAAGAGAGATTGAGTGTTGTTCTAATTTATTTATTCGTATAATATATACGTAATAATTATGATTTATGGCATGAATTATCATCCATGTCTCTGTGGTTGCTTGTAACCCAACTCTCGACATGCGAGAGTTCATGATCTGGATGTTTGTAACCATGGAAATCATCAAGAATCGAGACTGTTTTTCAGTCAGTGGCTCAGATTTCTGTTTTTCCATAATCCTATGATTTTCTGTCTAAAAATACAGGTGTCTGTTTTATGAAAACAACTGATTTTTTTCATACATTAACTTTGGTTCCAAAAATAGGCATCTTAGAGAGGTTCTTTGATGTTTATTCTTTATCTTGCTTCTATCTTTGATGATGATGATCGTGATGAGAGATGTCTTTCTTCATATGTATTTCTCTCGTTTTTCGGAAAGTTTTTTTTCAAAATTTCATTATCTATCATGATGATCTTATCATGCACGTTATGTATGGTTTTGAAGTCAAAGATCCTATCACTGCTCTGTCCACAGTAAACTAACGTGTGGGTGCATGACGTGGTCTCGTGGTCTTTGCAATTGACATACTCATTTCTAAAATGCTTATGATGTTTTGTGCATACTTTACACAAGTTATTTGGACTAGAGGCATATTAATTTGATCTTAAATGGTGATTTGGAACGTAGTGAACTTTTAGGTCCTAAGACTTATTAATATGTCTAATTAATCCATTTGATAAGCGTTAAAGTATTCAACTTTTTATGTTGGACATTAATGGCGTTCATGTTTCATTATTTGTAGAAATTTGTAATCAAACTGTCTCATGTTGCTAAGAACATTGTCATTAAACTTAATAAAGGAGAAAAGTTAAACAGTGACAACTACAAGATATGAGTATGAAACTCCAGTATGTGCTTGAGGAACAAGAGGTCATTGAGGTCTTAAACTTCATCATGGAAGAGCCTGAAATAGGTACCACGGCCCAACATAAGAGGGACCATAAAGCCTATGACTCTTGGAAGTGGAAGAACTCAATGATTCACAAACATTACTTAGCAGTATGGATGATGACATCATGCCTGAGTTCTGTAAGTATGACCTTGTGAAGGACATATAGTCATTGCTTAAAGCTAAGTTTGGAGACACTTTGGTCACCAAACTAAGGTCACTCACCATTAAGTTTGACACATACAAGAAGCACCCAGATCATTCAATGAAGAAAAATCTTAGGCACATGTCAAACTTGATAACAGAGTTAAATGACGCCGATCATACTTTGACCGATGAACAACATGTTCAAGCGGTCATTCGTTCCTTACCCAATACATGTGAACAAATGAAGTTGCATCTCACTCACAATGGGAGCATCAAGACCCTTGAAGATGTTTTGCGTCACCTCGAATTAGAGGTAGAGAGGCAAGATGCCTCTAAGCCTAGTGCAGAAGTGTACGTGGTAGGAACCAGTTCTCATGGAGGATCCAAGCATAAGCATCGTGGGTGAAAGGAAAAGGAACATGAAGAGCCTTCTAAGAAACCTAATCAGTACCAACATGGTCGGAAAAGGCATAACAAAAGGAGAAATATTGCCAAGATAAAGTGCTTCAAGTGCAACAAGTTTGGTCATATTGCTTGTAATTGTACTTAGCAGGTATCTTGCTACGATTTTGCTAGACTTTATGTTTCTAGCTCTGTATTTTGATAGAATCTCATCATTTGTGGATTGTAGACTCAGGTTCCACTAACCACATAGCAAGGGATCACAAAGCCTTCGTAGACTTTCGACGGATTCCACGCAGAGCAACATGTATCTATGTAGGAAATAACTCAAGGGTTGAAGTGAAGGGGATTGGCATGTGCAACTTAGTCTAGCATGGTGGCTAAACTCTACTCATGCATGATGTACTATTTACCTCTAATATTCGTCGGAATATCATATCTATATTGGTATAGCTTAGATTAGGTTTTAGTTGAAACTTCCATGGTAATAATGTAGACTTCTGTCTTGGTACTTCTTATTTCATCTCAGCCAATGTAATAAATGGATTCTTTGTGTTAGATACAATCTATGATTCAGATTATATTGTTAGTTTTCCCATGATGTCTACTTCACATGATTTTACAAGTAATGTGAATTTATTGCACTCTATACTTGGTCACATTAGTCTAACTAGAATGAGTAGACTAGCAAAGGAAGGCTTATTAGCCAACATTGGAAAAGTTGAAATGTCAACTTGTGAGCCTTGTCTAGTAGGCAAGAGTTTAAGGAAACCATTTGGTACGGGCATGAGAGCCGAATATACTTTGCACTTGATACACTCTCATATATGTGGTCATATAAATGTAAGGGCTAGGCATGGAGCATCGTACTTCATCACATTCATAGATGACTACACTCTGTTCGGATACGGTTACTTGATTTCTCACTCGTGTGAAGCAATAAGTTGTTTCAAAAACTATATGACCTTAGTTGAGTAGACCGAAAGATAAATGTCTTAAGAATCGACCGAGGTAGAGAATTTTTATTAACTCAATTCAAGGAGTTATGATATGAAAAGGGAATTATTCATCAGTCGAGTATTCCATATACTCCGCAACAAAATAGTGTTGCGAAGAGAAGGAATATCATACTACTTGAGATGGTTAGGTCAATGATGGTGCAAGCCTACTTGTCTATCACCTTTGGGGTGATGCATTGTTGACCGCAACCTTCATTCTCAATAGAGTGCCTACCAAGTCGGCTGAAACCACTCCATATGAGTTAGGAACTAGTCGTAAGCTTGACCTACATATCTTAAGACATTGGGGTTGTGCAACCTATGCACATGTTTCCTGCCATAAGTATGGAAAAATAGGTTCAAGGGGAGGAAATGTATTTTCATAAGATACTCAAAAACATCAAAGGGATATGTATTCATAGGTAAGGAAGATGGTGGGAGTACAACTGATTTTGAATCAAGGGATGACACATTCTTAAAGGAGGATTTTACGTAGGGAGAGATAGGACATGACCTATCCCTATTTGAGATAATAGATCAAATATGATCACCTCATTCGAGTGGGAGGAATTTGAATGATGAATTAGTGCTGCATCTCATTGATGATTATATTCCACCACCTCATTTGAATGGAAGTGATCTTGGTCCAAGTGGGAGTTCATTGAGACTTGACCCAAGTGGGAATCAAGCGAGTCAATTAGAACTTGATCCAAGTGGGACTCAAGCAACTCTTGATTCAAGTGGAAGTCAAGTAAGTATTGACCCAAGTCAATTAAGTGTTGAGATATTGTGTCTCACACTCATGTAGTTTTGATGATGAAAAAATATTGCATCTAATATCTTTGAGTGCACGAGCTTAATACAAATCAAATAAAGCACTAAGGGGATTAGTGATGAGCTAAACAAGGTAATGGACCAAATGGAGCAAGACAATGAGCTTGAAGAGCAAGAATGCATCATGGACTTTATTGTAATAATATTCGTGGTGTATTTTTTTATTTTGTCTTAGCTTGTTAAGGCATTGCTAGGAGCACACACACAAGAACACCTTACAAAATAATTTTAAAATGTTTTAAACGATTTTTCATGAAGTATCCTATGTATCAACTGCATAGTCGACTACTCCTAATATTGGAGTCGACTACTTTCATAGAAAAATCTATGTCCCATGAAATAATCGACTACCATTGTTCTAGAAGTCAACTACAGTTGTCTAGATAGTCAACTACCAGTTGTACTATAGTTGACTACCGACAGCCCAATGGAAAAAAAAATATAGTTCCGTGATTTTCGGAAAGCTGCCTTTTCAATCCATTGCAGAGGTGGTTTTGGAATTGTTTTCCGACGGGGTTTCATCCTATATAAGCTGTGTTTTGCAGAGGATTTTTCCCAGTAATATTGATTATTTTCAAGTAAAAAAGAGTTTTATAAGAAAATCTTTTAAGCAAAAAATCCTTCTTTCTTTGGCTTATGTTTTAAAATTTTCTCAAACTCTTTAGCCAAAGCTTTCTTGATCTCAAAGTCTTCATTGTCAACATCTTCAGAGATCAATTTTTCTACTATAGACCACACAACACAAAGCTTTAAAGCAAGGTAAAAGTGTTATTCATCTAAAAGAGTAAGTAAAAATCCTCAAAGTGTTAAGGTGGTGAGTGATTTATTTCTTGGAAAGAATTGTTGTAAGAAAGACCTCTTAGGAAGAGGCAATTGTAACTATTTGGAAAATGGTGGATTGAGCCGAGTGGGACTCTGGTGACTGGAGTAGGATACGGGAACCAAGTGGGTCTTGGGTATCCGAACCAGGGTAAGCTTGCGTTTGAGTTTGTTTCTAATTTTCTATGATTGTTGCAATCATATATCTCTTGCTTGTGTTTATTCCGTTGCATACTTTTAGTAAGTGATAATTTTTTAATTTAGTTAAAATTATGTAACTCTAATTGTGTTAACTTAGGTAGATTTTCTAGATGAATTTTTGTACACTAATCACACCCTAATGTCTACTTGCCATTATCCTTAGGAAGGAAGAGATACCACAATTAAGGACTAACTTAAATGAGAGTCAAATGAGACTCGATGAATCGCAAAGAAGACATAGTAGTTGTGTAAGCATTCTCGCCGATGATTTGAGATCAAAGGTGGAGAAACTTTCATGACTAGTCTACTAAAAGAGGACGAGCCATGAAATTTGGAAGATGCACTCTCTTGTCTTACTAAGGAAAATTAGTTAAGGCAATGAAAGATGAGTTCTCTGAGATGCAACAAACTTTGGAAACTGGTTAATCTCCCAAAAGGACAAAGAGATATTGAGAATACATGGGTTCTCAAGATAAAGTATAAGGCTGATGGCTCAATAGAAAGATATAAGACTCGTCTAGTTATGAAGGGATACACACAACATGAAGGGATTGCCTAGACTTTCTCACCTGTGGTACGCTTTATCTCGATTCACCTAATTCTAGCTATAATTGCAAGCTTAGAACTAGAATTACATCAAATGGATGTAAAAACTGTGTTTCTCAATAGAGAATTAGATGAGATCTATATGGATCAACCTATGGGGTTTGTTAAAGAAGGCCACGAACATAAGGTTTTTAGACTTTTGAAGTCTATCTATAACTTTAAACAATCCACAAGGCAGTGGTATATTCAGTTTTATAACGTAATCATGTCAAATGATTTCATTATGATGTATGAAGATCATTGCATTTATACCAAGCGGTCTAATGATAAGATTGTAATTATGTCACTAAACGTAGATGACATACATGTAGCTGAAAATGATAAGGAGTATTTGTATGAATTCAAAACTTGGCTTTCATCTAACTTTGAAATGAAAAGATATGTGTGAAGCCGCATATATTCTTGGGGTTACGATCTCAAGATATTGTTCAGAGAAACTCTTATCTCTTTCACAAGAGACATACATAAGAAAAGTACTTGAATGATTCAATATGCAAAATAGCAAGCTTTTTGACACTCATATCAGTAAAGGTAGGGCCTTAAGTCAAAGTGTATGTCCTAAGACTGAAGAAGAGAAGGACCTAATGAGCAAGGTTCCTTAAGCCAATGCAGTTAGTAGTCTTATGTGTTGGATCTGGATCTAAGCCTAGAGGGGGGGGTGTGAATAGGCTTATAAAAATTCTCGTGCAACCCACGAGAAATCACACGCAGTTATAGCACAATCAACCAGATACAGCGTATAGAAAAGCAGTCACAGCATGCACATGCGATATACCCTGGTTCGGTCGCACCCACGACCTACATCCAGCCCCAAAAGCAATACTAGATTATTAAAGTTAACTGGTACAACCTGTAGCTAGGGCACCAACCCTACACTCACCTGGCCCTCAGTACCTGCACTCACCAAAGTGCCCAAACAATAACAATACTAGTAAAGCCTCTCTCTCTTGGCTAGTCCCAACTAGCTAAGTCCCCAAACAAATAATAAATTGTTTCACAGAGATGACAATAACAAATCACAAATAAAATAAAGTTCAGAGGTTAGAATTGCTCAGTTGTGCCGGTGTCGATGTCTCTGTCGTTCAGCACAGGGTCAGATCAATCTGACAGACAGTAGTCACTAGTCCCCTTAATCAGCAAGTTGCGCCTTGGATTTCAAGTTGCGGCATGTAGGTGAGAACATCAGGTTGCGGCAGGAGTAATGAAAACATCAAGTTGCGGCAGTGGGCTCTTGGAGATTTGTTGAGGGTTTCACAGTCTTGCGGCAAAGGAGGATTTCCAAGTGTTCAATTGTTGCGGCAGCCTTCACAATCCCATAAAAAAAGTTATTAAACAGACCAAAAAAGAATTCGATGAGACCAAAAACAAAGGCACAGATTAAGAGAATGATGGGTTTTATTTGTTAGAAAAAGACTTCCCTTTCTTCTGTGTTTCTGAGAAATTTTTCAAACAAAAACATTAAGCCCCTTTCCCAATGTCCATGGTTGCAAGTTCCAAAGTGATGATGAAGAAAGGCTCTTGATTTTATTTTGTCTGCCTGCAACCACAAAGTAAGAGGAGAAGCATTAATCTTTGGTTTAAACAAAACAAAAAACTTACCCCTTTTTTTTTCTCTTGCGGCAGGCACAAGAAGAGTGGCCGGCCTCTGTTTTTTTTTTCGAATTCTTGTAGCTTGCGGCTGCTCTTGAGATTCTCAAACAAAAACAAAAATGGCTTGAGGGATTTGTGAGGAGCCACTCAACAATTCGGCTGTAAAGGAGTAGAACAATTATTTTTTTGAGAGCCTTGGGTATTTTTTTTAAGAGGAACGCAGGCTTTTCTCTAGGTCAAAAATGTCGGCTGCTGATGGGAGAGTTATTTCGGCCTCTACTAGGTTTTTTTAAGAAGGAAATGTTTTTGGGTGCTACACTAATTTTTCTGGCCACTTCCCCTAGAAAAAAAACAAAAAATATGTTGTACATGAGGTGTTTTTTTTTGAAAGCAAAACTGTGAGGCTTATGGTTAAGTGAATTTGCGGTCTTCTCTTAGGTGTGCTAAGTCTCCCCCTTTCTCCTTTGCACATTGACCAAGTCTCTCCGTAAATTGATCACAAGTGCGCCATTCCTGAAACTCTTAACCCACACGTTAAAACATTCACACACGTTTGTTATCATCAAACACGAAGTTCACAGATCATTGCTACCAACAATCTCCCCCTTTTGATGATGACAAACCAAGTATAAGATTTGCACAATAAAGTTTCAAATAGTGTGTGTGAGAGTGTGGCGATAGTGGGTGACATGCAATAAGATGAACTGATGTGCGAACAATAGTGTGTAAAGTTTAACAATAAGCATGCTCCCCCTACTTTTGTGCTTCCCCAATATTTATCAATGCTCCCCCTTAATCAAACAATCATATATTTGCGAGCATTACAACCAAGCACACCAAACAAATACCAAATCTGTCCAAATTTTTCTCCCCCTTTGTTATCAGCAAAAGTCATACCACGAAGTCAAAATCATACAGTAAGCAAAAAGAGTGTATTATTAGCCATTACCAACAATTGCATGCATACACTCATAGAATAATCAAGTCAAAATCCAATGAAATGAAACAACTACGACTTCAACACCAACGTGTACGTGCGATGATTAAAATTGAAGCACAGAGGGAGAATCATTTAAGAAAGTCAACCAAAACCAATCCACATTTTCCAAATAACAGTTTATCACCTAGGATTGATTTTTCCCATCTCATTAAAAAATGAGTTCAAGGTACCACACCCCAAAACATAGCCTATAAGGACTCTTAGATGTGGAGGTGGCATTGCTTGACGAGTAAGAACACCAACGCTAAAGTTTACCCATAAAGCTTATGTTGGATACTCGTGGGTAATACCGTTGCCAAGGATTGTATCCATTTTTCATACAGAGCAATAAACCTTCTTTTTCATTTTTATACTTGTAGTATCATCATTTTTTTAATGCTCAATTTTTATCCATGGCAAGGTATATCATATCCCTTAGATTATCAGTTAAGTTCTCCTCCTACATTCACATTTCCAATTTCAAAAACGATATCTCCAAAATGTGCAACAATAATAATATATGTGGAAGTGAAGTAGGTGGTGTAGAAATCAAGTTATTTTCAGTCATTGAACATGCCATGAATATTTAGAAAGGTGGACATGCGCATGTGGCAAAAGAAATAATACAACAATTTCTACATAGATATGAAAATCATTCATGAATACTTCTTTTAATGAATCAAAGAGAAAGATACACATTGAAGCACCATTTTTTTTGTTGTTGTTTTTCAATTTTGTTGTTGTTTTTGTAATGCATGAGATACTAAAGCAAACATGAGATGCAATCACACAAATAAAAAAATAAATCATGCACACATAACAATGCAACTACTAGCACACAAACAAAAAAGTTCAAGCACACAAGAAAGCATGGAATCTCGTACTAAGTTTTATCAATAATACCAAGCTCAAGACGAAGACGACAAAAGCGAGCCTCAACCAAAGGTTTAGTGAATATGTCTGCAAGTTGTGATTCCGTAGGAACGAACTCCACAGACACATCCTCTTTAGTGAGGTGATCTCTAAGAAAATGGTGTCTTACGTCAATATGTTTAGTACGAGAGTGGTGTACGGGATTATTAGAAAGATCTATGGCACTCTTGCTATCACATCGAAGAGGAACTCTTTTAAGAACTAGTCCGTAGTCAAATAATGTTTGCATCATCCACAGTACTTGAGCACAGCAACTGCCAAGGGCAATATACTCTGCTTCAGTAGTGGATAATGCAACACTATTTTGCTTACGACTAGACCATGAGACTAAAGAGTGTCCTAGCAAAAAACAAGTACCACTAGTGCTCTTTCTATCAGTTAAACTTCCCGCATAATCAGCATCAGAATAACCCACCAAATCAAAGTTACCACTAGAAGGATACCAAAGGCCTAAAGTAGGTGTACTGATTAGGTACCTAAAGATCCTTTTAATGGCTTTCAAATGAGATTCTTTTGGGTTTGATTGAAAGCGTGCACACAAACATACAGCAAACATTATATCAGGCCTAGATGCAGTCAAGTACAATAAAGAACCAATCATACCTCGATATAGCTTTTGGTCCACTGCAACTCCTTGTTCATCCCTGTCCATTTTCGTGTTGGGGCACATCGGCGTTCCAATTCCTTTAGACTTCTCCATCCCAAACTTTTTCAGAAGTTCCTTGATGTATTTGGTTTGAGATAGAAAAATGCCTTCTTTTCCTTGCTTTACTTGGAACCCCAGAAAATATTTCAGCTCTCCCACAAGGCTCATCTCAAACTGATCCTGCATGACTTTCTCAAACTTTTGACATAGAAGATCGTTAGTAGCACCATAAATAATGTCATCAACATAAATTTGCACAATGAGAAAATCTTCAGATTCATGCATCAAAAATAGTGTATTGTCAGCACTCCCCTTTTTAAAATTATTTTCCAATAAATATGTGCTTAGACGGTCATACCAAGCTCGTGGAGCTTGCTTAAGACCATACAAAGCTTTTTCTAATTTATAAACATGGTTTGGAAAATTATAGCTTTCAAAGCCTGGGGGTTGCTCAACAAATACCTTTTCTTTTAGGTAGCCATTAAGAAAAGCGCTTTTTACATCCATTTGTTTCAGCTTGAGCCCTTTATAACTTGCAAAAGCTAGCAAGATTCTAATGGACTCAAGCCTAGCAACTGGTGCAAAAGTCTCATCCACATCAATTCCTTCAATTTGATTATACCCTTTAGCTACCAACCTAGCCTTGTTTCTAATAACATTACCAGATTCATCATGCTTATTCTTAAACACCCATTTAGTACCAACTACAGGATAATCAGTGGGTCTAGGTACTAGTTTCCAGACATTATTCCTGACAAATTGATTTAATTCCTCTTGCATGGCAAAAACCCAACTTTCCTCTTCTAAAGCAATATCTATAGTCTTAGGCTCTATTACAGAAATAAAGTCACCATAAATACATAGAGCGCAAAGATCTCTAAAAGAGGAACGTGTGCGAATACCTGCCGCAGGCTCACCTAGAATTAAGTCTGGTGGGTGGTTTGGAGTGAATCTCAGCTCTCCTCTGGTAACTGCTTCATCTTGTATTTCTGTCGTGTCAGTTTCAGCTTCTTTCTGTATTTCAAGTTGCTCCTCATTAACTTTTGGAATGCCTTGTTGTTCTACATTTTCCTCTTCAATGTTCTGCCTGCAATCCAAAGAATTTATATCAGATTCATCAAACTTTACATTTATAGATTCAACAATTGCAAGTGTGCGTTTATTATAAATCCTGTATGCTCTGCTCCTTGCTGAATATCCTACGAACACTCCCTCATCTGATTTTGATTCAAAGGTGCCAAGCTGATCTGCTGTATTTAATATAAAGCACCTGCATCCAAAAACTCTAAAGTAAGAAACTTTCGGGGTGTTGCCATGCCATAGTTCATAAGATGTTTTATTTAGTATAGGTCTAAGCATAACTCTGTTGCATACATGGCATGCCGTATTAATGGCCTCAGCCCAAAAAGACATAGGCAAGCTATATTCATTTAACATACTCCTAGCCATCTCTTTTAATGTGCGATTCTTTCTCTCGACCACTCCATTTTGTTGAGGTGTTCTAGGAGAAGAGAATTCATGTAAAATTCCTTTTTCAAAACAAAATTTTTCAAAGATAGCATTTTCAAACTCACCTCCATGATCGCTTCTAATTTTTACAATGGAAGAATTTTTCTCATTAGAAACTTGTATGCAAAAGTTTTGAAAATGGTCAAATGAATCTGATTTTTTGGCTAGGAAGTATACCCATGTATATCTAGAGAAGTCATCCACCAATACTAAACAATACTTCTTACCTCCTAGGCTAGCAATGTCTGTTGGACCAAATAAATCCATGTGCACTAATTCCAATATACGTGTGGTGGCAATTTCATTGATGCTAGAGAAAGTAGATCTAGTTTGCTTACCTTTGGTGCATGCCACGCACAACTTACCATTCTCATATGTTTGATGCGGTAGTCCTCTTACCAAATTTTTGCTTTCGAGCTTCTTTATCAATCCCATGCTTGCATGTGCTAATCGTCAATGCCATAGTGTGGCCTCTTCTTCACCTACAAGCAAGCATTTAGAAATAGTTAGTTCTTCAATCATAAGAGTATAAACATTATTCTTTCTATTTGCAGTAATAATAATGTCACCTGTGGATCTATCAATGATTCTACAAAGTTTTTCATCAAATTCAACTTTCATACCTTTGTCACACAGTTGACTGATAGAAATGAGGTTATGTTTCAACTTTTCAACCAATAGGACATCTGTAAGCTGAAAGGTGTCGTTACCTACAACACCTTTACCAATTACCTTGCATTTTCCATTGTCCCCTAAAGTAACACTTCCTCCTTCATGCTTTGTAAGGCTAAGGAACTTTTCTCTTTCACCTGTCATGTGTCTTGAGCAGCCAGAGTCTAAGTACCACTCACACTTTTGTTCCTTAGCCGTGCCATGTACCTACACATAAGAAGAGCATGATATGTGTGACCTAGGAATCCAAATAGGTCCACTAGTGTTAGTCACTTTATTTTTTGGAACCCAAATTTGCTTAAATTTGATGTTGGTATTCCTATACTTGCAATTATAATAAGCATGACCAACACCACCACATGTATAACATTTAGCAAACATGCTTCTTCCTACGCCAGTTTTTTTTATTCTTTCTATTAATTCTAGGCCTCTCATCAATTTTATTTCCATATCCCAAGCCACGCCTGTTATTTCCTTGTATCTGATTACCTAGAATAATGTCTAGAGAATGCTTTCCAACACCAAATTTTTTAATAGACAATTCAAGATCAGATATTTTAGACTTTAAAAACATGTTCTCATTAACAAGCATGGTACATTTACTAATGAAGGCCTTTTTGTTCTCTTCCTCACTCTTTTTCAGATTAGCCACCTTCTTCTCTAGCTCTTTGTTCTCATTTATTAGCATGCAAATCTTCTCATTTAGTGATTCATTTTCCACTTCCAGCTTAATCGAATTTAGTTTAAACATGCTAATATCTTTAAGTAACGTAGAGCAATTCAGACAATCAGTTTCAGTAGGCATACAAGATTTTCCTTTTTCCAAAGAACTAATAGTAGAATTACATGCAACAAGTTTTTCTTTAATTTCATCAACTTCTAATGACATATTATAATTGTCTTGTTGCAATTCAAAATTGGCATTTTTAAACTTCTCTACATGGGATTCTAGTAACTCAACAGTTGATTCCAACCTTTCAATTTCATCTTGCATTTCTTTAAAGGTAGTCACAAGTTGAGCTTTAGTTAAAGATTTTACCTGATCTAGTTCTCCCATCAGACAAAGAGAGGAATGTGCAACTTCCTCTTGAGATTCATCCTCGCTGTCCATATCCCATGTGAGCACCAAAGATTTTCCCTTTTGCTCCGCAGCGCTATTCTTTCCTTGAGGGCATTGTTTCATAAAATGTCCCTGCTTTTTACATTTAAAACATGTAACCGGATCAGTAGTATTCTGCTCAAAAGATTTATTATTAGAATTAAATTTAGAGTGATTAAACCTTTTCAGCATCTCTGATCTCCCGTTGCCAGTTCTGATATATTTCTTGAAGCTCCTCACCAAAAAGGCCTCCTCTTCATCTCCATCTTCATCCTCTTTAACCTGAAGGGCTATTGCCTTTGAAGTCTTCATTTCATCTTTCTCTCTCAGTTCAATGCTCTGCAGCTCCAGCTCGTGGGACATCAGGTTCCCTATCAGATCCTCCAC
This sequence comes from Scilla litardierei, assembly GCA_030789695.1. Lineage (NCBI taxonomy): Eukaryota > Viridiplantae > Streptophyta > Magnoliopsida > Asparagales > Asparagaceae > Scilla > Scilla litardierei. The sequence continues at coordinate 42,642,505 of CM061141.1, forward strand.
TTTCATCTGTGATAAATCCCTTGCTTCCTGTATAGCTATGATTTTAGGATGGAAGGTACTAGGCAATGCTCTTAAGATTTTTCTGATCTGCTCTAGGCTTGAGTACGGCTTTCCAAGAGAAGTGGATTTGTAGACGATGTCTGTGAACCTCGCAAACATCTCTTTGATTGACTCTGATGGAAGCATGCGGAAGCTTTCATATTCAGTGCTGAGTAGCGCAAGTCTGGACTCCTTAACCTGCGATGTACCTTCATGAGTCACCTCCAGAGTATGCCAAATTTCCTGCGCAGTTTGACATTGAGATATACGGTTAAACTCAGCTTTATCTAAAGCACATATCAATGCATTCATAGCTTTGTTATTCAATGAAAAACGCTTCTTATCAAAGTCATCCCACTTATCTTCTGGTTTTATCATTTCATTATTAGCAACATTAATGGTGGGAGGTTTATAGCCTTTTTCTACAATGCTCCATACATCATAATCAACAGCAGCTAAATAAATCCTCATCCTAGTTTTCCAATAAGCAAAATCAACACCATTAAACTTGGGGGGACGGGAAATAGACTGTCCCTCAGCAAAAGCACTATCAGACATATTCATAGACATGATCAACTAGGCTAGATCCTCTAAACTGGCTCTGATACCACTTGTTGGATCTGGATCTAAGCCTAGAGGGGGGGGTGAATAGGCTTATAAAAATTCTCGTGCAACCCACGAGAAATCACACGCAGTTATAGCACAATCAACCAGATACAGCGTATAGAAAAGCAGTCACAGCATGCACATGCGATATACCCTGGTTCGGTCGCACCCACGACCTACATCCAGCCCCAAAAGCAATACTAGATTATTAAAGTTAACTGGTACAACCTGTAGCTAGGGCACCAACCCTACACTCACCTGGCCCTCAGTACCTGCACTCACCAAAGTGCCCAAACAATAACAATACTAGTAAAGCCTCTCTCTCTTGGCTAGTCCCAACTAGCTAAGTCCCCAAACAAATAATAAATTGTTTCACAGAGATGACAACAACAAATCGCAAATAAAATAAAGTTCAGAGGTTAGAATTGCTCAGTTGTGCCGGTGTCGATGTCTCTGTCGTTCAGCACAGGGTCAGATCAATCTGACAGACAGTAGTCACTAGTCCCCTTAATCAGCAAGTTGCGCCTTGGATTTCAAGTTGCGGCATGTAGGTGAGAACATCAGGTTGCGGCAGGAGTAATGAAAACATCAAGTTGCGGCAGTGGGCTCTTGGAGATTTGTTGAGGGTTTCACAGTCTTGCGGCAAAGGAGGATTTCCAAGTGTTCAATTGTTGCGGCAGCCTTCACAATCCCATAAAAAAAAGTTATTAAACAGACCAAAAAAGAATTCGATGAGACCAAAAACAAAGGCACAGATTAAGAGAATGATGGGTTTTATTTGTTAGAAAAAGACTTCCCTTTCTTCTGTGTTTCTGAGAAATTTTTCAAACAAAAACATTAAGCCCCTTTCCCAATGTCCATGGTTGCAAGTTCCAAAGTGATGATGAAGAAAGGCTCTTGATTTTATTTTGTCTGCCTGCAACCACAAAGTAAGAGGAGAAGCATTAATCTTTGGTTTAAACAAAACAAAAAACTTACCCCTTTTTTTTCTCTTGCGGCAGGCACAAGAAGAGTGGCCGGCCTCTGTTTTTTTTTTCGACTTCTTGTAGCTTGCGGCTGCTCTTGAGATTCTCAAACAAAAACAAAAATGGCTTGAGGGATTTGTGAGGAGCCACTCAACAATTCGGCTGTAAAGGAGTAGAACAATTATTTTTTTGAGAGCCTTGGGTATTTTTTTTAAGAGGAACGCAGGCTTTTCTCTAGGTCAAAAATGTCGGCTGCTGATGGGAGAGTTATTTCGGCCTCTACTAGGTTTTTTTAAGAAGGAAATGTTTTTGGGTGCTACACTAATTTTTCTGGCCACTTCCCCTAGAAAAAAAACAAAAAATATGTTGTACATGAGGTGTTTTTTTTGAAAGCAAAACTGTGAGGCTTATGGTTAAGTGAATTTGCGGTCTTCTCTTAGGTGTGCTAAGTCTCCCCCTTTCTCCTTTGCACATTGACCAAGTCTCTCCGTAAATTGATCACAAGTGCGCCATTCCTGAAACTCTTAACCCACACGTTAAAACATTCACACACGTTTGTTATCATCAAACACGAAGTTCACAGATCATTGCTACCAACATTATGTATTGTCACGCCCCGTTTCCTATTTTTATTAAAGCAGGGGCGTGAGCGGGGCCACGGTGAACTTAAGACGAAGAGGCAATATTTTTTCTTTTGTACCTCCTTGGCCTAAGCACACTAAGCGTCTGTAGTTAACTCGTAGATCCTTGCATGCATACTCAAAAACAACACAGATAATCATATAAATGTTACAATCCCAATGTCTCAGAATGAATTACAATAATGAAATAAAGAGTGGCCGTATGGCCCATACAACATGGAGTCTGTACAATTAATAATATTACAAAAAAAAGGAAGACCACAAGCCACAACATATCTAATCCTCCATGAAATCATGCCCTGCAACGAACTAGTGCGAACTTGGGACGTGGTCTGCAAAACTGCCCTCAGGACCTGACATACATTGCATCAAGAAAACAAATACAATACCCGTCAGTGAGGGGCTCTCATGTAGGTTCCCAAACATCAGTTTCTTTTAAACAATTATAAAAAAAATCTAACATGGCCCTAATATAGAAGTTTAGCAAACATGATATCACAGAAAATGAATACGTGCTAACAAGCATGTATAATTAAATGAAGCTAATAGGCATGGAGTTTCAATAGTGTTTACTTGCATGAGAAATTAATAATCATGACATCATGATATTATAGAAATTAAACACGGATAACTGGCATGGAAAAGGTAAAACCAACATGCATGAAAAGATAGTAAACATTAACTGGCATGAAAAATTATTAAATGCAAATCATAAACATGTTAATGTCGAGGAAGTCATGAGAGGCATGGAGAATTAATAATGTATACAAGCATTTAAGAGAAGACATAAATCATTATCAAGTCATTTCATGGCAGTCATATAGGAAATGAACATATTAAACATCACTAAAAGTGTCATGTGGTGAAATGTGATGGTCCTAAATAATGCATAATTCATTGGCTGAGGGTACGGCATGCAACTGTCGACGTACTCCTGATGCACTTACCTGTGTAACCCCGTACCCCAACCACATGTCTGAGGATGGTTGAAATGCTTTGTAAACCCCACCTTCATGTTGGAAGGTGGTTGAAATGATTTTAATATCCACAATTACCCTTCTCCACGTCTGGAACCGTGAAATGACAAGATAACCCCACATCCATGATAGGGGGTGGTTGAAATGATTTTTGTGACATAGTTGCTTTCGCACCCTCATGACAACGAATTACCCCAACCTAATGCGATGTGTGTCTTAGTCATTAAAAAGGTTGCATTCTTTCGATATGGTGATGGTGTCACCCCAATATGTTCTTTCATTCATTTCGTTACTCTATCATTAATGTGACGATGTCACCCAATCGATTTGCATTTATTCTTTAACAAGTTGTCACTTTAGCATTTGCATGAACATTAGGCAAAGTTAACATGAACATTAGGCTATTTTCATTGGAAATGTCAAACTGTACATGATATCAACTAGTAAACCACCGTTAAGCTAATGCAAGAAGACATCGTTATAAACCAACTTCAAGCATTCATTTCATGTGACTAACTACTAACAAGGAATTAGTGTTTCATGTCATCAGATACTAACATTAAGCTAGCATTAACCACAACTTTGAGCTATCATTTCATGTCATTAGTTACTGGAAATAGGCTAGCATTAACATGGTCATTAAGCTACCTTTAAACTAGCATTACCATAAATCTTTAAACTAGCAATATCATTAAGCTATCCACATTATGTGTATTAAACTAGCAACATCGTGAAGCTACTAACTTTAGTTTAGCAACGTCACTAATTTAAGCTAGCATAATCACCATTATTGAACTAGCATCATTAAGGGATTAAGCTAACATCATGAACATTATTATTAAACTATCGACATGAACATAAACAACAATTAACATTTATGAACATTAATATTAACTTTTAATCTTGCATCTTCGTCTCCATAAGCTACTAACTTTACATGTTAACATTTCAGGTTTATGCTACTAACATTTCAAGCTAACATTACATGTCATTAGCACACATCCAACCCAATGTCCCAAAACAATGGTAATTATCATCAATCTATAGTTGAAATTTGACTTATGTTACTAAATGAAATCTATAAATGACTCATACATGTTTTTAGATTAACAAAAATTATAATTTTTAAACAACTATGTTGGAAGTTATGGCTTGTAGAACATACGGTTCAAAATATGTCCCGAATCTGAATCATCTTGAAAAAAGATCAGATATTCAGTTTTTTCCATCCAAAATCGTAATTGGGTTTCAACATGAAAATTGTAGATGACTTAAATAGGATTTCAGATCATCCAAGATCATAATCTTTGGACATCTGTGGTGAAATATACGATCTTTACAATGTGACAGCTCAAAAAGCAGCCCAAAATGTCACTAGAATAAATCTGTTAATTATGTCAATATACAGTCAAAATATGAGTCAGGTCTCTAAATAAAAGCTATAGCTGACTTAAATAGGTTTCCATATTATATAAGATCATAATTTTTGTATGTCTACAGTAGAAGTTATACTCCTTTAAAGTTGAAGAAAAACTGAAACTGTCATACACCCATTAGTAGAGTTGTATAGTGCAATCAATTAACTAGGTACTTAAGTTAAGGTGCTTAGGTGTTCATTAGACAATATAAATAGAATGTTAAGATATAAATCTTTGAATTAAAGTGCTCAGGGAACCTACCATACGTTGCATGGATCCGAGGAGGATGGCGAGCGTTGCGTTCACTAGCGACGGAATCAGAGTCGTCGGAAGCTCAACGGAGCTCGGGAAGTCATTGGGATTTCGTTGGGAAATTGTATTGAACACTTGGTAGGAGACATGCGATGAGGAAAGGGAGAGCCAGAACTCGTATGCCGTCAAAGGATTAGGGGACTTGGCTCGCTGTGTTCGCCAGAAGAGGGAGGCGACGTGTCACTGTTAGCCGTCGATGGCCTGAAAAAACGACAACAGGGGAAGGTCGGCTCCCTTGCTGCTGGTTGAAACAGGGGGATGCTTAGCCCCCCTGTTTTCTGCTTTCAGAACAGGAGGTTCGGCCCCCCTTGCTGATGGCCACTTACCGTCGAAAAATGAGGAACAGGGGGAGCTGTCGGCCCCCCTGTGGGGGTGCTACCGACATGAAGGGGAGAGGCAGGGGATGCCCTCTTTTGTTGGTGGTCGGCTGGAAAAAGAGAAGGGAAGGGGAGAGAAGAATAAGAAGAAGAAGCTGTAGAATGGGAGGAGTTAGGTTTGGGTTGGGTTGATGGAAGAAGAAGGAGAAGGTTTGGTGTTGTTCAGCCAAGGAAAGAGAGATGAAATCATAAGGAAGGAGAATTATAATAGGGTGGGGTTTAGTTATTAATTTTATAATTAACTATGTAGTTGGATCTGAACCAAAATGACGATGTAAATAAATTAGTGAGTTAAATAAGGTAATTAGTAACAGGGTTTAAGTAACTTAGTTAAAGGAAATTTAATTTAACGTTTTACGAATTTACGGCTTTTGCCCGCGAAAAATAAACAACTCCATTAAATTCCAGAAGAATTATCATACGTTCGGGACGATGCGAAACGTATGAAAATGACTTCTGTTAAAGTTTTTGGACAACGAAAAAATTAGTTTTAGGGCCTAAAACTGTTATCGGGTCTCGGGATGATTACAACCCTAAAAATAATTAGAAATTACGAAAGATACGAAAAAATGATCGGAACGATCCAAAAACACTATTGATGGTTTCAGGCCGTCACATGTACGCTGTGATGTGTACAAGACCAGACATCTGCTTTGCAGTTGGAATGGTTAGTAGATACCAATCCAGCCCTGGCTAAGCACATTGGAAGGCAGTCAAGAGAATTTTGAGATACCTAAAAGGGACGACTGATTATGCACTCTTCTATCAAGGAATCTACAACTAAAGGGTCACACTGATGCTAATTGGGGAGAAGACCTCGATGAGAGGAAGTCTACATATGGATATGTCTTCTTACTTAATCATGGTGCCATATCATGCGAGAGTAAGAACCAATTATGCATATCCCTATCCACGATGGAAGCAAAGTTTGTTGCATTCTTTGCGGTAGCCCAAGAAGCTGTTTGGTTGAGGTTATTGGATCATTTAATCGCTGTAAGTGATTCTAATCTAGTTCAAGTTAACTGTGATAGTTAGGCGGCAATTGCATATACAAAGGATCCAAAGTACCATTGTAAACCCAAACACATAGATATCACGTACAAATTTGCTAAGAAGATGGTTGAATGCAAGGAGATAAACATGAAGTACATACTTACGCATGATATGATTGCAAATCTTCTTATTAAGCCTATTCCTAGAAATGTGTTCTTGGAACACACAAGATCTCAAGGATTACATAGAATATGATGTACTTCCCTTTTTTCCCAAATGTGTACATATTAATATCCATGTGTTTGATAGCATACAAAGTTGTGAATGTTTTATGGAGCATTCTTGATTAAAAAGTATGTCAAACCGATGTAAGGTTAGCCTTCTCACACATGTAACCGTTTCCATCATTTAAGAAATGAGTGGAGATGAGACAATATTTTAAGTTAATTATCAGACAGATAATTATGAGTTCATGTTTAAAATCACAAGTCATCTAATGACTAATGGGTCATCATGGTTATCAAGGTGAATTTAAAAATTCACATCATCTGCCTTAGATGCTAGATATAAGTCGTAATGGCTTGATGTGAGTAGATTGGAGGACTCAAAATTAGACATACACGAGAAAGTGTTATAACACATGTTTCATACCATATGTGCATACGCAACCAAAGGGTTTAAATGTAAGTTTGATCTCAACTTATTGTTGTGTGATACCCTAAGGCCTTGAGATCCTTAATCTAGTACCCTCAGGATTCCGATCGGGTTCTTGAGGCTTGGTTTAATGTTTGCTATCTTGCGATGTTGCTAAGATATCGCGATTGATTCGGTCTGGTGGGGCATACTTGGAAAAGCGAGTTAAGCCAGGTTCAAGTGAATTGCGAGAAGATGAAGATCATTTCGAGTATCACATTGATTTGTGAGTTCAATTGTGAATGCAAATTACATGAGATCAAGGAATAATATTTAATGTGATTGAGTGATCTAGGGTGTTGCATACTTTTGATCTACTCATATGAGTTTCTATATACTCATAACTGTTACATAGCACCAAACTCATTCAGTATGCCGGTTGCATGACCTATTTCTCTTGTATGAATTGGCGCAGAATTAAGGAAACATGTTTTTATGTATCCCATTTATGTATGAGTCGGAGATGTTGGTATATGATTATATTTGATGGCTAATGACCAAGTTATTTCACTCATAAGTGAGTGATAACTTAGCAAATACATCCAGTAATGGAATACTTAAGTTTGAGACTTAGGAAATGACACAAATATGTGCATATAGTAGTTTTGGGTGGTTGCTATAACTACCAACGTAGTTATGGTCTGGAATTGAATTCCCAATAAGTGGGAAGTCTATTAATAGTTATGGTCTGGAATTGAATTCCCAATAAGTGGGAATTGAATTCCCAATAAGTGGGAAGTCTATAAATAGCCGCCCCTCTTGTGAGAATGAATCATGGTTATTGTAGAGAATAATGACTACCGAGAGGCCTTCACTTCCAAAAGAGAGTGCATCAAAGAGAGTGAATCCAACACTAAATTCCGCACTAAAAGAGAGATATTTAGGTTGTGAGAACTAGTAGACTTTTCCTCATGCGATCATCTACAACGACCGGTATAGCGAAGCCTTGACGATCAACTCTTCCGATGCGTATCTAAGGAGATTGGTAAGTCTTCTTCAGGGATGTCAAATCACTTCACCCATCTTCATTGACAATCTCAACCATCTGATGTCATGAATATTGGCTTACAATGGGGGTGGAGGATTGGGAGTGGGCAGTGAGATAGTGGTGATTTAGGGGAAACTATTGAGAAAGAGCCACTATACAATCAAAAGAGGTGGTAGGGAAAAATTATCATTGTGCAACGAGTTCGTGAAAGGAGAGGAAAACATTAGGAGATGAGCTAAGTCTGAAATAAAAGAGATAAATAGACATGTCGGAGACTTTGTGGCCATGTGCCAAAGTGACTGGGCTTAAGAAAGACATCTTAGTGATTGATCCTTGACGGTGACAGCAACAGCCGCTACCGATAAGTATTGGTACACATGAACCCTGTCCATATTCTTGTTGGGGTCACGAAATCAAACATTTCTCATATTGGATGAGAAAAACGATAATAAAAAAATTATACATTTGGGATTATTATAGCCAATGGTGGTTAGCTAGATGGAAGGGTAGAAGAAACTGCAAAAGTATATTCAACAATTTAATAGTTTGTTTTGTTTAATGAGAGGCTTGAAAGTGGAATAGTCATTTTCATCCGTAGGATAACTTTAATTTTAAATTTGAATCTGATGCAGCCATCGGCGTAACCAGGGGGTTTTCCCTAGACGAAAACAACGATGATACAAAGAATAATATTTAAAAAATATTATTAGCTTTCTACCATGGGATTCGTGTCAAACAGAGTTCTTCATGTTGCAATTTCAATAATGATGGAAGTTTATAATAGTCAAGAATGTTATTTTGGGCAATTATGTAACTAATCTAAAAAATAATCACACTTATTTTGGATGTTGCTTTGGAAATTTCTTTCTAGGGAAATAATCAGCATACTTATTGGACCATACTAAAAATGATAATATTAACCAATAATAATATCAAGAAATGAAAATGAAAAAATCATTCTTATTGAATATTTTACTAAGATCAAAATATAAACAAAGTAATGAAAGCTCTATTAAAAATCAAAGAAAGATATAAAAAAACATTCTACATTAAAATATATGTCAGATTCAATGCAAACCTCAGTTTTGCTGCTTAAAAGCAAAAATATTGAATTTACACTGATTGGTAATGCAGCACAACCAATATCTTAAAGTAAATAGAGCTAAATACGGGATAGAACAAATCAAGAAAGAAAATTCGTGAAAAACCAATGCTATAGCCAAAAAGTACACCCAAAAGGGGAAACCCTAATTCAAGCAAATAAAAATAACCATAGATTATTATTACCGATCGGGATGCATGATTTGGAGGCGCAACAGGGACCTTCAAGTTCTGCACGCTCTTTGTCAAGTGGGGTGCTGTCGGGGTGCATATTGAGGATTAGTCGTCGATTTTGAAGAAATATGGGCATATGGACGACAAAGTTCTTGTGTCTATTAGTCAGCATATCAATCGGATGGCCGTTGCATGATTGCAATTCATGTTATGGGGACAGATACTCTGATTATGGTAAGGAATGATGACGTTGCTGCGGATTTGATTCAGACTAATGTAGACTCAAGGGACCATCAGTTCATACTGTTGGATCCTGTGGATAGCAAACTAAACACTAGATGTGGGGTGATTAGTGTTTTAAAATTACTTGTACAAATAAATTCAAATCCCTCAAGTTTAGTCAAGATTTCTTGTTAGAGTTACATGCACAAGAATATAATCAACACAATTTATGCTTGCTACTGATTTGGAGCAATTTGCACAACGGAAATAATAGACAATTAAGCAAGCAAGAGAGCAAAGAGTATCACACGCAAACATGAATGATTTTATCTTGATTCACCCTCTCCCTATGGCGACGTCCAGACCACAACAATGTTGGAAATTTCACTAACCAAACTCTCTTAATCAAGAGAGCAATGCCTCACCAAGAGGGCTTCCAACTACACTTGCCTAATCTCACTTTCTAGGGCTTTCAATACAATAAACACCTCTCTCAAAGAGGACCTTCACAAAGGCTTTGATTACAACAATTTGCATCAAAATAAACTCACCCACTAATGCACTTACCACCACTTAGTGGATATACAAACTTCTATGAAGATGGTTGGTAATGCTTCACAATTTCCTATAACCAAAAGAATTGGAACTTTTGATAGTGGCTAAGGAAAAATCTTTCTCCGTGATTTGTTGGAAAATGAAGATTAAAACAAAAGATTCAAAAGAAAAATCTTTTGATTTGTTTCTCTAAGTAATGATGATTGAAGCAAGAGAAATCAAATCGATTTGAAAGTCAAAATTCAATGCTTAAAAGCTTTTGAAATCTTAGAAAACTTGGCTGGAAATTTATTGAGAGAGGGGGATATATTTAAATTGCTTAGAATGTTTATAATGTTGGGCAAAGTGTATGCCCTTGAGGAAATTTATCTCTATGTATATATACAAACATCTTGTTCGAAATAACAGTAAGCTGTTTGGTAAGAATTTACTCAAGTAAATAATAATGTTGTCATCATTAGAACTTAGGTAAAATCCTGAGACTTAATGCGAGGTCAAACAAGTATCAAAATGAAGATCTTGATCATGGAGAAGTGTTTGACTGTTTGTAGCATAAGTCTAAAATCGTTCGTGGTCGTAGATATTTCGAGAAAAGGATATTGACACATCGGATAGACCATTGTGTCTTTGTCTTCATCATGGAGTGGTGGCGATGATCTTATGGTCGTTCGACTTAGCGAAGTCGGAGACGAGACACATGTTCTCATTAGAGAATGAGTTCACTGAACGACCCAACGAGAGTTATCATATGGTTAACATTAACTCATCTGTCAATGATAACTCTCAGTGATGATAGGCAAGTTGGTCCTTAGATTTGAGGTCATTGTACGAACCTGTACATGAACGATGTCACTTTAATATCTGATCTAGCCTCGGGGCAAGCCCCGTTGAAAGGCCCATGGTTGGGTGGCACTTGAAGCGTGCGACGAGAGTAACGACCAAGAGAGGATTCGTCTCTCCGGTTTATATGGAGTTAGTGTCGCACGTGTTAGTTTGGTATTTAGTAAAAACTCTGGCCAGAGTATGTTGGAAGAAGTCCGATCTTTTAGAGACTCCACTACTAGCACCCTGACTGAGGTCAGAGATACCCTCTCTGACTTTCGGACATTTCGATGGCCTGGCTCTTGCTGTGGCAACACTCCAGTCCTAGTTAAACCGGGTCTATCAGTACCATTACAGGCAGGGTCACTACCCAGCTGCTGCACCGCATCTCCTTCCTGTTCGCATCCCACCGCACCCATCTCACTCCCTTAGACTGCTCAGACACCTGCATCTACTTCCACTCCCGTAGATATTTTCTCCACATCACTGCACGTATCCATCCCACCCAACCCTGGTGCCCGAGGACATATCCGATGTCACACCACCACCTCTCCACATCCTAACTCAGAGCTTGAGCACATTCCCACCCCCCACCATATTCTCACCCCAAACCCGTGATTTCCCACACCTCCCCTACACCCAACACAGAGTCTGTTCACATTCCATCCCTTACACACCCCCTCACCTCATCTAGGGGTGGCAATTTTTGGCCCGGCACGGGCCCGGCATGATAAGACCGTGCCTGGGCCAACAATTTTGGCCCGAAATCCTTATCGGACCGGGCCAGCCCGGCCCGGTTCATTTTCGGGCAGACCCGGGCCAAGCTTTTCAGCCCATGGGTGGCACGACACGGCACGAAAAGCATTTGATCGCCCCACTTCAATTTGACCACACACTGATCTAAAGCGGATTTCAGTAATGTGCGTTCATTTATGGTGTTGAGTCCAATGTCATGAATCTTATCAGATAAAGGTCCAAATATCATAAATTTTAATAACTTCCCGCTAGCGCCAACTTTGATGTCTTCGGATCTTGGGGGTCGATCTTAGTAGCCGAGAAGAGACAAAGAACCACCAAACATGCTACTTCATCTTGCCAAATAAATGAAAACAATGTAGGACACATCACCTTATGCAAACCACTTAATCCTCTTCTTTCGTGCTCCGTTTCGATGCATCTTTAAGCATATGAGACAAGTTTGTGTTTAAAAATATGATAAAATATTGTCACAATACATAATTCATTCAACCCTATCGGACCGGGCCGAGCGGCCCGAATTTTTATCGGACCGTGACCGGGCCTCTCTGGAATGGCCCGAAGTCTTATCGGGCCAGGCCGGCCCAGTCCTTTAAGAAAATCGGACCGGGTCGGCACGGCCCGATAAGACCGGGCCGGTCCGAATTGCCACCCCTAACCTCATCCCACTTCCCCACCACGTGACGGCACCATCATCCTTCTCTCGTTGTCCTCTGATGACGATTGGACCACCCCTTCTCCACCTCCACCCCCACCCATCAAATCTGAGCTTTTCCATATCACCCCATCCCCACCACACACTAAAACGGCAGCTGAGCATTCATCTGATTCCGTAGTCCCTTCCACTCCACCCACCAAACCCACCCACCCAGCCACCACCTGATGGTGTGTAACGCGCCGCTCCCCAGGATACCCAGGAAGTACGATTCCATCCCAGGTATTCCCGAAGAGACAGGTGTTACGAAGGGAGACAAGAAATTAAATTGAGTCAACAGGTCCACTGCGCACTGCTGAGGTAGTACCTGTAATGTTCCCAAGAACAAAGCAACAAACAAATCACAAAAACCACATAGAGAACCAGAGAAAACACTGAACAAACTCAGAGACAACTACTAAACCAAAGAGAAACTCAGATCTTATACATCTCCAATGTCCATTATACATCCATTTATATACAATATCTCATTCTACTCAAGGCAAAACCCCAAGAGTACAAGTCTCCCTCCTCTCTCCTCACCACCCAATCATACACTCGACTCTTCAACCATATCTCCAGTTCCAGCTCCTAATGCCACCCACAGCCTCACAAGTATACATGCACACAAAATATTCACACACATAGTTTAGCGCATATATATATGAAGACACCACATATTTTTCACACACCTACCCATTGAATACCATACATTCCAATGTACACACGATAGTACATCACATATAGTAGTATACTACACGTATGGTTGAAAACAGGGCATAACACGGTGGCTCAGCCTGATAGGAGCAACATACATTTTTGGCGCCCCCTCATCATTTAGCCCATGCATCACACACTTGCATCATTTTCAGGCACAGCTTTACACAGCTTGGGGGATGCTCCTGGGTCTCCTTCCCCTCATCTTATTTGTCCTCACAATTTTTCTGTGTTTTATTTGTGCTGAGGACAACGCTTAGTTTAGCTTGGGGAGGAGCTCTTTCACGCTTATTTTCTCTTTTTTCCCTCTTATTTCCCCATTTTATCGTTATTTTCGTTTTATTTTCACTTTTTATTTCTTATTTTTTTCCATCTTTCTTTCTTTTTCATATGCATCACGTTTAAATTCAATATATGCATTCAAAAAGACAAAAAATGGAAAAAAAAATCAAAAAATCCAAAAATATCTACATTCGCATCATGCAACTTGCATTTTCATGCATGCATTTGTATATACTTGCATCCGCCTCGAGAATTTTTCGAAAACGAGTCTTTATATGCGATGAATCCTGATTTGAAATTCGTTTTCCGAACTTTAATGCTCGATTTCCATGATGTCGATTTGAATATGTAAATAGTTCGTAGCCTAAACTCAAATCCGTTGTAATACCCTAGCTTTGGCCGGCCTCGCAACCCCTAAGATAGGAGTACTTGAAACCGACCTAAATTGACACTTATGAACTCATTCTATGCATGGACCCTAGAGCCAAAAGTCGTGTATAATGGTTTATAGTCCCTCGAGACTTGGATAACCACACTTCACCTAGTACTGAGGATTGAATGTGCCTATTTCACCCCATGATTTTAAAAAAACAAAAGACAAAAATTTGTGAATAGAAAAAATAATACGCAACGTTCTCCCAACGAAACTGAATAACCGGATCCTCAAGATAGTCACCATTGGGGCCTCGCGTAAAAGGCATAACTTGGGAGAGTGCGTATGAATAAGGATTTCATTTGGGTTGATTTAGTAGATCTGAGGGGTCCTTATTGGCCCGGTGCCCTAAGGTCGTCTGATCTGGGAGTCATCGACCCAACGCTCCTTACATGACCCAAGTACAAATCCCCAAAAAAAGAGAATATGTGTGTGTGTTTGTTTGTTTGTTTGTTTGTGTAGAATTTCTTTGTGTATATACGTTGTATATATGAAATCATGCATAAACTTGACAATTTCTTGAATCAAGGAACCGTGCTGTGTCATGAGCGCCACTTCCTCGATCGACCAATATCCCATTATCCTGTACTTGTCCCCTCTTCGACCATTGTATAGCTTAGGTTCTTACATGCTCAGTGTAAGGTCGGGTTAGAGGAAATGTCTTAGAACGCGAGTGTGGTTGTCGCCTAGTGTATTACTTTGCGATTTGAGTAAGGATGACATCCTAGGAACATATTCTCATCGACGGAAAGATTTCTGAGAGTTTTGGTTACTCGAATTCGAATTTTCATTTCACTCATGTATATATTCTCGATTTTTGAACTTTCTCGAAGCTTCATCGCATCATTTGCATGTTTAACTATATTCCTTCGATCTACGCTCTCTCTTGTCTTCCTTGAGGACAAGGAATAGTTTAGCTTGGGGGATTTTGATGAGTGTTTATTGTATATAGTTTTTCACTCTTTTTCATGCACGTTTTACACCATTTCATTCACTATTCATCCCCGTTTTCCCCGTTTTGACTCTTCTTTTTCTTTTGTGGTTCCTCACATGCTTTGCAGGAGATATATGCCGATTTGGAATCATATAGCAAGATCTTAGCGCGAAGAGGCGAAAGGAGCGAAGCCGGGGAGTCAATTGCGCAAGGAGAAGTATTTTGTGAAGAATAGAGCTCCACGCGGCCGCATCAATCTGCCAAAGAAGCATCAACGACGCAACCGCGTCAATTTCCACCAAACGGTCGCATCAGAAGAATTTTAAAGTGAAGTGAAGAACGGAAGATCAGATACTTTTGCGGCTTGCGTGAGCTAGGACGACGCGGCCATGAAACTACCACATCCAAAGTAGAACAACACGACCGTGTCAACAGACCACGCGGCCGCATGACCATCTTCAACACGGTCGCGTCTCCATTGACACGACCGCGTGGCCGAGCCCCCAATCCCCCATTCATTTAGGGAATGACGTGATCACGTCGTTTCTTGAAGCGGTCGCGTCAAACCACATCCCTATGATTTCTAGGGCGGATCTGGGTGATATTTTTGTCTTTTGGCTGCGCGTATATAAGCACCCCTTCATCCTCCTGCGATGGGAATCTTGTTTTCAGCAGTTTTTCTATCTTTTCTAGGGTTTTGGGTCGTTTTGTAAGAATTCTAACTCTTTTATTTAGTTGTTTTTATTGTTCTAAACATTGATTAGTGTAATACTCTACCTTTCTTTAATAGAATTTTTCTCTTCTTGTTATTGCTGTTTTGTTTTATCATCTATTACTATTGTAGCTTGAATCCATGGTTTTGAATGCTTACCCATTACTAGAATCCCCCTCTATTCTAATGTGTAGTGAGTAGTTTTTATCTAGGGTAATCGGATGAACTC
Source organism: Scilla litardierei (assembly GCA_030789695.1). Lineage (NCBI taxonomy): Eukaryota > Viridiplantae > Streptophyta > Magnoliopsida > Asparagales > Asparagaceae > Scilla > Scilla litardierei. The sequence goes on from CM061141.1 coordinate 42,658,145, forward strand.
CATTAGATTGGGGCAATGGGTTGAACCAAATAACTAATTTAGTTGCTGGGCTAGTTGATTAATGGTACATTGGGACGATTATTATCGCCGTAGATTCGACCCCCTCCATTCGGGGTGATCGGATTGGCTGCCAATCAAAAGTCGGGACCGATCCGGGGATCCGAGCCCTACGACGATACATACTATCGGTGTGACTGAACGCAAATGGGCATCGATTAGAGCTCTCCCAATGTACGTCTGATTCCTGAATGCCATTGTGGGCGGGAGGAAGATTGGGAATATTCATCGAGCGTAATGCGCCTGACGTACACCGATGCATCAGAGACCCCCGACATCTGTGTAGGTTGGGTTGGCCTATCATTGCATCACAGTAGCGGGGGTAGGACATGACATGAGGGAATAAACTATCATGCATCATGACAGTGGGGGATAGGCGATGCCCTTAGGTCACACGACCTCTCCTGAGTCCCAATGAACCCGGTAACTTGTTAATTATTAGTTTGGCTTTAACCCTAGTCAAATGGTGGGGATTCCCCACGCCCTAGATCTTTTATCCCTTGTTCACACTTTTCTACCATTTACTAACCATTCACCGTGACTATCGCGTAGCTCTCATCTGAAGACCTATTAAAACCGATACTCATTGACCACCTTCTCGTATTCGACCCGTAAGCGACTACACACGACTCGTCGTTGTGGTTTTTATTAGCATCGTTCGGTACGCTCTCTGGGGCGATCATATTACTTACTGATCTGTGCTAAAACAACTTCCTTAGATTATGTTTTGGTTGATGAAAAGGAGTTGGAATGTTAATAATTTCCATGAATCTGAAATTTTCATTCACCCATATATATATATATATATATATATATATATATATATATATATATATATATATATATATATATATATATATATATGGAGAATATGCTTTGCATCTTTATTGATATCACAAAAAGGTACAGGACTCTCCCGAATGGAAGAAGGATGCTTTGTGAGATAGTGTTAGGCACAGGCGCCATCACACTAACCAAACAAGGCACCTCCCGCTATTCATAGAGCCAACAAGAATACAAAAATACGGATATACAAAAACTAGTCCATAAGTCCCCAATTTGAGGGAGCTTCAGAATCTTCCTGCGCCCAGTCCACATGCCTCAAGGCAATTTTAACATCCTCAGCAATATCCTCAAAAAGGTGAGTCCGCATCTGGCTATTGCCCTCAAATATCCTCCTATTGCGCTCTCTCCAAATGTGCCAAATTAGCGTTGCAATGACAGTCTTGGCCAGCCTACCCATGCTATCCTTTGGTTGGAACTGAGAAAGAATCAAATCCCCCATACCCTTAAGAGAAGTTGGCAAGATAGTAGTGACTCCCAGTTTCAGAAAACTCCTGCAAAGGAGGTAATTAGTGTAGCTACACTCAAAAAATATATGATTAATGCTTTCATGAATATTATCAGGGCATAAGACACAGTAGGGTGAAGTAGACACTCCCCATTGCACGAGCTTATCCCGGGTAAGAAGTTTCCCGTGAAAAGCCCGTAAGAGAGTGAGAGCCATCTTGGGGATGTGTCCCTGAAACCAAACCACTTTGTAATAAGGAAATAGAGGCCTAAGCACCCGAGATCCATCCCAAGCATTGTGTAGAGAGGGAGATTTTGAGACCCAGGACCAGTCGTCACAACCCGTAGTCAAAGTCACATCCTCAATGAGATGACGAATAGGGATAAGGGATCTACTGTTAACCCAACCTTCAGAAGACCAATAATCATTAACCGTCTTCATCTCCTCACCAGCAGGAACCTCATAAGAATTGCTAAGCGGACCACAGGGTAGCCAATTATCATACCAAAAAAAGGTAGAAGCGCCATCCCTGATATTACGTTTGGTGAGCTTTTTAGTGAACTCACGACAATGCAGAATGAATTTCCAGGTGCCAGATTGCATAGGATGAGCTTTGGCTTGAAACAAACCCGTGCAACTCAAGTAATGGTTCCTCATATGAGCCGCCCAAATACCCTTGTGAGTAAGCATACGCCATGTTAACTTGATACCATAAGCATTATTAAGCTCATCGAAGCTTCTGATCCCCACCCCCCCTTCATGCTTAGGGGCACACATATCATTCCAAGCCCAGAGATGGTTATTCCCCCAAATGAATTTTCTGCATATGGACGTAAGGGAGCAAATAACAGATCTAGGCAGTCGGAAGGCTTGCATCCAGAAACTAACCATACCATATATAACAGATCTGACAAGTTCAATGCGCCCAGCTATGGATAGAAGAGATGAAGACCATCCCTGCAGCCTGTTTTTACATTTATCAAGCAGCCGACTGTACATGGAAGCATTCGGGTATTTGGGGGAAAGCGGGAGACCCAAGTATGTGAAGAGAGATTGAACGCGACGAATCCCCAAAATATCAGCAAGGCCCCCAGGGCCCTGAACACCTTTACTGAAAATCCCAGCACTTTTGTTCCAATTCACCTCAAGGCCAGTGAAGGACTTGAACATAACCAGGAGATCTCTAAGCCCCTCAAATGATTTGGTGTTGGCACGACAACAAACCAAGAGATCATCAGCAAAGAGCAGGTGAGTGACCGCCCCAACTCTATTCATAGGCAATATGCTTCTAGTTGCATTGGCTTTGGCCATGAGAAGAGAAAAAGCCTCCATGACAATCACAAACAGATAGGGAGAGAGCGGATCCCCTTGCCTAAGCCCTCTGTTAGATTGAAACATGCCATAAGGGGACCCATTTATCATAACCGAGAAAGAAGGAGTGGATATACACTCGCTTATCCAACTAATGAATCTGTGCTTGAACCCCATCCGATGCAGCATATAGAAAACAAATTCCCTGTTAACGCTATCAAAAGCTTTGCGAAGGTCCAATTTAAGACAAGCCCGGGCTCCCATGGGATTATTAAACCCCCTAATATGTTCATGAGCAAGAAGAGCACAATCAGCAAGCAACCGATCTTGAAGGAAAGCAGCTTGGTTAGGGGAGATGAGATCAATGACAGCTCTGCTCAAACGGTTACATATAATTTTGCTAATGATCTTGTAAATGACATTGCAACAAGAAATCGGTCTGTAGTCACCAAGCTCAGAAGCATTAGCACCCTTGGGAATGAGAGTGAGGAATGTGTGATTAATCTGCCGAAGAATTTTCCCCGATCTGAAAAAATTAAGAACGGCAGTAGTAACATCATTGCCAATAATATCCCACGAGTTTTGGTAAAAGAACCCATTGAACCCATCGGGCCCAGGGGCCTTATCAGCCCCAATCTGAAAGACAGCAGTTTTGACCTCCTCAGCCCTCACAGGCCTTTCCACCCAATCAGCAGCATTATTGGTAAGAATTCTTTTGGTGGTAAGACGAGGAAAAACCCTCCAGTAATCGCTCTGATTGTATAAGCTGGAATAGAATTTTGGAGCATCAACTTTAAGTAACTCAAATGACTTATTGTGCGAGCCATCAGCAGAGATGAGATGCCTAAGATTATTATGGCTTTGCCTGGCCTTCATGGCCGAATAGAAAAACCTGGAGTTACTATCTCCAAGAAGAAGCCAATCTTGTCTACTTTTTTGTTTAAGGATAGACTCTTCAACATCAATGGCATCAGCCAACTGCTTTATAAGATCATGTTCCTTCTTTTGTAATTCAACACATGATCCCAGATTAGTATTATTCTGAATGTTGTCAAGCTCAACCCGAATTTTAGAGATATCATTAGCAACTCTAAAAACCTCCCCAAACCTTTTAAGCCCCATTTTCAGATTTTTCAGCTTGGCAACGAGTCTAATCATCGGGCAACCTTCCACCCTGATTCTCCAATTTTCCTTCACTACACTGAGATAATCAGGATTACGATGCCAAGCATTAAAGAATTTGAAGGGTTTGGGGTCCGACCCCTCAGCCCGATGGGTATGAATGATAAGCATGGAATGATCACTAGTACCCCCGGCACAATATTCACAGTAGGAGTGAGTGAGCACATTCATCCAAGAAATATTACAGAACGAACGATCCAGAGTGGCCATGATACGACGTTGACCAATACTACGATTTGACCAACTCAGAGTATTACCGATAGTTTTAAGCTCCAGGAGAGCACTAGTGTTAATACAATCATTGAACTCATCCACAATTTGACTATCAATAGCCCTGCCCCCTACTTTATCCATGGAATATCTGACACAATTAAAGTCACCCCCCAATATCCAAGGGATGTTTTTATATTTGGAAGTGGAGCCTATAATATCCTTCCACAGCTTCCTACGATCCTGAGGAGAGTTGGAGGCATAGACAAAAGTAGCTATCATAGTAAACCCCGCAGTATTGATGCATTTCAAGGATATGTGCTGCGCCGACATCTCTTCAACCATGCACTTCCAAACATTGGGATTGAACATAATGATGATGCGTCCATTACGATGGGAGGCCCGATTATCCACAGACATCCAGTTATTAGGAAAGCATTTAAGGATGCGGTTAGCCTTATCAGCAACAACTTTAGTTTCAAGGAGACCGACCATAGAAGGAGAATGTTTAAGAACCCGGAATTTGAGCTCGTTACGCCTAGCGACATTATTAAGCCCCCGGGTGTTCCATATGAGAAGAGTCATTGAACGGAGGATGAAGGATGTTCCACATCCTTATTGATTCTATTGCTTCTACGAATGCCTTTAATAGAGGCCCCGCCCCCATTGCTTTTAGACTTTTTCTTATCTTTACTTTTTAATTTCAATTCCTCTTGTTCCTCATACCAAGCCTCATTAGCGATAGTCATATCATCGGGTTCCTCTTCATGATGGGTGCTATCGTGCAAAAGAGAAGCTCCTTGCCGAAACCCATCCCCCAACCTAAGAATACTGAAGGGGTTATCATCACGTGAGCATGTGGCATATGGCCTTGTTGGTTTTTGTGAGGGACTGGCAGTTGCCATGCTCCCTGTGATCTTCGAGACCCCCGACCCATCCCCCCCAATTTTATTAATGACGTTACATCCCTTCCTAATACAATGGGCATCCCCAACCCTCAACTTGCTAGTCGCAGCTAGCTCATTAGCATTTAGTACATTTGACTTGCTTTGCCTGATAGTACTTACAGGGCCGTCACTACATATGTCTTGCCCATCATGGTGCTCACCCAGATTTAGAGGAGTAGCTTCCCCTAGATAATTTGTTGGATCAGCACCCAGCTTCCTTGGCTTCGGAGCGCTGCTCTCGCCATATGCCACATGCTCACGTCCAACATCTGCAAGTACAGCAGCAAGCACAGCAGCATGGGTATCCCCAATATTACATTGCTCTTCGCATCTGGACGCAGCCAGATTTCTAACCCCCCGCCCACTATCAGCCACCGTCACAACATTGACGTTGCCGGAGTACAGACATCTCCCCTCGTCAACCTCGCACAGCTTTTCCTCTCCATCTTTAATACAAACATCCCCCCTACTACAGTTCTCCTTACTATACACAGTATCATCCAAATTCCGTAACTCTGGCCCCCTCTTTACAATAGCATCCTCCAGGTCAACACAAACCTGGGTAACATTGCCAATCACCTCCAGGTCGCCTTCAACCTCCGTAACAACGGCAGGCTGAGCCACCCTCGCTCTCTCAGCTCCCACAACAGGGCATTGCTCTTGACTATGGCCAAAGCAGATACAATTTACACAGCGGGGAGGTTCACACTCGTACCTGACCCCGATCTCAATCACCTCTTTATCCCCAAGCTACACCGCTATGGATCTAGGAAGAGTTCCTTCAGCTTGCACTTCGATAAGGCATCTGGCATACGACAACCTTTCAAGCCTTGCCGTCGCACGGTCGAGGCAAATAGGGACGCCGATGACGCTAGCAATAGCATTGAGGATCCTCAGGGTCCATAGGTTGGTCGGAAGGTTAGGAAACTGGACCCACGTTGGCACGGCAGTGAGCAAGTCCCTCTCGAAGCCCGCCTCCGCACTCCACCTCTGCAACACGACGAGCCGTCCGTCGAAGAGCCATGGTCCGCCATGCAGCACCATATCCCTGTCTTCTTTGGACGCAAAACGGAAAAAGAAGAAGCCATTTTCGCGGGAAAAGATGTTGATCTCACCTTTTATCCTCCAAGATCACAGCGCCCAAGCTTTAATTTGGCCGTAGAAGGGGATGTCTCCAACCACATATCCGACTACTGTGTTCTCCCAACGTTCAACTCCCTCAGCGAGCATTTCTTCCGATAGCACCGCCACCGCCGCCCCAGCTTCATCAACCTCCGGAGCAATGTACGACATGCTGAGCGAATTTGACAGGATCTTATTGCTGGAGCAGACATCCGCACATGATTTCTTCTCAGCATTGGTGTTGATTTTCAGATGGACGTTTGGTCGCAGCGCTCTTCTCTCGAACGCCTTGCGGGCATCGATCTTCTTTACATGCTTCCCTTCAAGATTCGATGCTTTGTCACGCTTGAATCCCTGATTTGGAAGTCTATTGCTACGCCGAGCAACTTCGTTCCAGTCGTTCTCCATAGCACAGAAAGCAGAAGTGAATCAATCTCGAAGAGCAGCAAAGCAAGGAAGCTAAAGCGAAAAGGAAACCTCACCGAAGAATCAAGATCTATATACTAGATCTTGATCCGGCAGGTAATCGCGAAGAAAAATGTCCTGTGCCTTCAATCCAGCACCAGTGCGAACACAGATCGCGAAGCGGAAATCGCCAAACGTCGACGACGGACGCACGGCCACCGCCACCGGATCGAGATCTCCAATCGAGATCCCGATCCGATCCGTTAACAATCACCGATGATTCAGATCTCCAATTAATCAGCAAAGAATCACCGATCACTAGGGATCCGCCATCCTCCGGCCAAGAACAGATCTCCGATCCGAATCTCCGATCCGAGCGGAATCAGATCCGATCGCTCGACGGCAAGAAACACCACCGCTCGACCGTTGGAAAGCTACGTAGCAGGCCTCCAGAACGCTCGGTGGCAGTCAGCCAGCCGCAGAGCGGCCGGCGAGGAGACCTCCGCCCAAGAAAACTTTTCGGAGCTTCTCACTCTAGAAAACGAAGAGAGAGAGCTTCCATATATATATATATATATATATATATATATATATATATATATATATATATATATATATATATATATATATATATATATATATATATATATATATATATGCTCGATGGTGTGGAATTCTTAAAGCCATGCCATCATTTGTGTGTTTGCATGCTGATGTGTCATAATATTCCACATTATTTATATGTTTTTGCATGTCAAAATGATTGCTTGATACGCATTATATTCCCATATTTCATTCATTTCCTGAACTATTTGACTCTCGATGCCTTTATCGTATTTTCAAGGAAAATCGAGTAATTTGGAGCTATAGACGTGATTGACCAAGTTGGAGCCTCATCGACATCTCACATGACGAGTTGGAAGCAAGCTTGAGCATTAAAATACTCAAATGAAGAGTGGATGGATGCAAGCAAATTGAGAAGAGAGCAAAAGGAATGGAAGCCCCCAGCCTTGTCAGCATTTCCAGTTCACTCGGACTAAGTGGACTTGCCCACTCGGTCCGAGTAGGTATGACAAAAGGAAGTGGAGAAGATGACTTAGTAGCTGAAGTGCGCAAAAAGCCACTCGGATCAAGTAGCTTTGCTACTTGGTCGAGTGAAAATTATGACAGAACGTCGTTTTCAATCAACTTTCATGCTCGTGAACTCGACCGAGTAGACTTGCCACTCGATCCGAGCGACCACTGCTTCAGATCGAAGACAAGGGAATGTCGAAGGCTACTCAACTGAGCACGATGGCCACTCAGACCGAGTGCCACTGCACTCAATCGCGTGAGGAAAAGCACCCAAATTTCAGGACAGACCCTCACTCTTTGAAGATCTGCTGTCATTTAAGTGAGCAAAGTATTTTTCTGATATTTTTCATGGATAGTAGACTTCATGACGGTTCCAATGTCGCCAAGAACACATGAAATGGAGGTCGGAATGAGTCCTAGGGAATTTTTGTAAGTTGATGTATTAGTGCTGAAAATTGTGCTCGGGCAGCTTATAAAGCGTGCTCGGCTGACTTGTCTGGAGCCCACCACTTAAGCTGCAGCTCTTATTAGGTTTGAGCATGAAATTAGGGGGTTTTCTTTAGGGTTTTGCTAGGGTTTGAGGGGTGTATTAATCTATTTTTATAGCCGCCAATGGGGGGATCCATCTCTTGTTCTTGGGGATTATGTTAGAGGCTAGGCCATGCCTTATCCACCTCTTAGTGATTTGTACGCGGATTTGGACGTCTTTGGTTTGGCTGAGCTAAGTAATCTCTTGTGTATCATCTATTTCTTTATATTTTTTCTTGAATCGCTGTTAAATACCCTTTATACATGCTTGAGATGATTGCAATGAAATCTATTGAATTTTATATCGATTTTGCCATGTTTAAGTATATTGATTGCTAGGATAAGGTTGAACCTACCATCTACGGAAACTCTTTATGTTAGATGAGGCGATCCAAGAAATTGGCGTCGAATCTAGATCTAGCGACAGTGATCCAAGAAATTGGCATCAGATCTAGATTGATGTAGTGGTGATCCGAGATACCGGCATCGCTACGTCGTAGCTGGGGATACCAACATCCTTGTGATTCATCATTTTAGTAACCGTCATCTTTTGTGGAGTAGATAGGTCGTGCTTTGCTGGCGTGACATCCTCGCATTTCGATTCTATCACCATTACGACTCCCTTCGAAATCCATCTCCACTAATAAAACCGTAGTCTAATAAACCAACCTAGGATTCACCTGTACTCAGATTCACCACATCCCTGTGGATTCGACCCCAAACTCATCGGGATTGTATTGCATTGACACCATTGCAATTGGGGGTGAGGGCGTGCATACCTTTTTGGGGATGCGAATTCTTGTGTCAAACATGTGCACACCTCCAATCTTTATTCTTTCATGTCTTCCTTGTGGACAAGGAAGAGTTTAGCTTGGGGAATTTTGATGAGTGCTTATTTTATATAACTTTCATGCATCATTCATGTGCATCTCTTACCACTTCATCGGCCATTCCATATCATTTCACCCACTTTTTAGTTCCTTTTTACTCTTGGGTTTCTTGTGTATATTGCATGTATAAATAAAGAATTTTGGGACCCTAGAGTGGAAGTAAAAGCATTGGAACAAAATGAGAAGCGAACGGGAGCCAAATAGCTAATGGAATGGAAGATGAGACATGACACATGCAGTCGCATGGATAGAACCACGCGGTCGTATCGCTAGGACCACCCAAGTGTAGTGGAAGCAGCAATGACACGATCGCATGGATTACTCCACGCGGTTGCGTCACTGTGGAGCCAAAGAAGTGATGAAGAGCCACTGATTATGATTGAATATTGTATATTTTAGCCCCATAATCATTCCACACTTTGGTTTTTGTCTAAAAGGTTGTAGAAGTGAAGAAGTAAATTGGCATTGTTGCCGGGGACAGCATATGTTCATTTCACACTTCGGTTTTTGTCGTGAAAATTTGGTGAGATCTTTCCATTCTATTGTTTATATTCATTGTGGATATCCGAATTTGTTTTTCAATTTATATAATCATCAAAACTATAAAAATTAGGCTAATCTTGGAAAGTTTTGGCTTGAGCTCAATTGTCTAGTTTATGTGGTTAATGACTCCTCGAACACATAGACTAGTAAGAAACATAGACATGGCTGCTAACAATACCAACACCGACGGTAATGACAACACTAATCATAGTGAGGACGATCATTCTCAACATGAGGGTGATCGAAGTTTGAGATATGTATTGAGACCGAGTAAGTCTGCTACCGGATCATGCATTGTGCTTCCAGTCGATGCGAATTCCTTTAGCCCAAGGCCTGGGATATTTCAAATTCTCCCCACTTTTCATGGTGCATAGAAGGAGAACCTTTATTTACATATAAAGGATTTCGAAGATGTCTGGCTCACATGTTCTGATGGCAAGGCTAGCAATGAAACCATTTATCTTAAAATGTTTCCTTTTTCTTTAAAGGATAAAACTAAAAATTGGTTTAATGCTATACATCCTCATACTATTAACTCCTGGTTGGCAATGCAAGCTAAATTTCTGAAAAAGTTTTTTTCCCTTGCACAGGACTCAAGGATTAAAGCGGCAAATGGAAAACGTTTCTCAGAAGCCAAATGAAAGATTTGATATCACTTGGGAAAGGTTCGATGAGCTGCTACTAGCATGTCCACACCATGGATTTGATGAATACCGTCTCATCGGTTTCTTTTACGACGGACTCATCCCATCCATGAAATAATTCGTGAAAATGATGTGCAACGGGGAATTCCTGGATAAGACACTGGAGGAGGCATGAGACTATTTAGAATCTATAGCAGAGAATGTGCGAAGTTGGGAGGCGACTCCCGAATCTGAGAGAAGAGAATTACCTCAACCCTTGGCCCGTGGAGGTCTCCTTACATTAACCCAAGAGGAAGCCTTAGAAGCAAGAATGGAGGCCATCATTTGCAAGAGACTTGAGGGGTTGCAGTTGAAAGGAGTGAAGGCCGTGACGGTTGCTAATGAAGGGATATGCAACCTTTGCAGTAGCGTAGACCATGGCATTAACCAATGTCCCAACCTACCGATGGCGAAGAAAGTACTTCAAGACCACACACAAGTGAATTATGTGGCGAATTCCAACCAAGGGTAAGGATACAACAATTCCAACAATCAAGGCCCGAGTTGGAGAAGTAGTCCGAATTTGAGTTGGGGCCCCCAAAGACAACAACAAGCTCAACCATCGTATCGACCACCCCCTTCAACAACTGATGGGAAATTGAATCCCACCCCTGAGTGGTTTTGATGATGAGCACACCAAATGATGTTAGTGTTCGAACTACACTACAACTCAAGTGTGCAGGTTGTGCGAAAGATAGCTTTTACGCATACTTCGAAGAAACTCAACCACACTCGAAAGACGAAGAAGAATTTGCTAGTTCTACATCAAGCACAAGATGATGCTCGTGCTCAAACTTAATGAAGAAGGAACTCAAATTCAGGAGAAGCGAGCATCTACCGGATCATCTTCCCGAATGTCTTGTCTTAGTGTAGTGTGTGAATTTTTAGGATTATGTTAAAGCCAAAGTAGATATCACACACACAAATAATTTCGAAGCAAAATGTTTTAAATGTTTTAAATATCTTTTTTATCTCTTGAGAGCAATATCTAGTTGATCTATTATTAGTCGTCAACCTCCAATATACCCAGGAGTTGATTACATCTCTCAATTAGCTGAGTTTCAGAGAAAACTGCTCTGAGGGTCAACTACTAGAGGAGGGAGTCAACTACCAGTCAGAAGCAGAATTTCTACTGAAATTCTCTGGGAGTTGACTACCACCTTGAGGGAGTCGACTACCAGCTGTCGTTTTCCAACGACTCTGCTTCTTGATTTCGCTCAATTTCCATATCTGTTTGAGCTAAAAGTCAAATCATTTGAAATTCAATTTCTTCTCTTAAAACCTATAAATAGACCTCTTGAGATCATTTCTAAATACATCAAATTCTCTATTCTCTATTGTGCTAAAATCCTAAAGATCTCTCGTTCTTTGTGCTCTCATCGCTATAGCCAACTCTGTTTTAATCTCTGATCTCATTCTGAAGTTATTATTTTTAAGATCTAATTTTCGTTTGGCTAATTTTTTAAAAGTTGTTTTTAAAATACTTGTTCTTAAATTTCTACTCTTAAAGGATTTTTGAAAAACAAACGATCTAAGATCACAAAGAATCATCTTATATTTTTGTGTGATCTAAAGATCGATTTGAATTCTTTTTAGCCACGTAACACATTTGTTATATTTAATTTGGCTATAGAATTCTGGGTGTAATCCAAACTCCACAAATTTTTGTGGTGAGTTGGAAACTTGTTTTTTATTTGTGGATTCCCTTTGTTGTAAGGGACGGAAAAATCTTAGACAAGTTTAGGTGGTTGGAAATCCTGGTCAAGGCTAGGTGTTTGGAAAATCTTAACGAGTGGAGTTAGGTACTTGTATTGCTAAGGCAATAGTGGAAAAATCTTGTACCGTATTGGTCGGGGACTGGACGTACCCAAATTGTGGGGAAACAGGATAAAATTCCTTGTCTCTGCGTTTGCATTTTCTGGGTTTGTTTATATTCCTTGCAACAGCACTTTACTTTATTTATTGATACTTTGCATCTTTGTAATTCATTCTTTTATAAAATTACAAAGTTCATTTATCTATTCTTGTGTTAAACATCTATTGTTTGTAATCTTATATCGCTTGTAACTCATAACTCATACTTATATTCATTGTAAGATTACCTTGTTGATTAAGAACCATGCATAGATCACTCGACTTGGTTTCTTAGGCAACATTAGAAGGTTTTTAATTGTGCTTATCACCCAACGAAAATTTTACTATTTGCACAACATTATTCAACCCCTCTTCTAGTGTTGTTTGCCATCCACAGGATCCAACACTTGGTATCAGAGCGAGGCTGGAAAAGCGATGGCCTCAACATCTTTTCATTCTGAAGGACTCAACACCATGCTACCACCATTGTTCAACGGAACGAACTACGCAAGCTGGAAGATCCGTATGAAGACTCACCAAGAGTCACTAGATATCGAGGCATGGACCGTCACCAAAGCACCATACAGCACACCTACTGACGTCGAGTTCGAAAAATGGTCTGCTGATGATCAAAAGAAAGCCAACCTCAACGCCAAAGCGATGAACGCATTGTTTTATGCCGTAACAGGTAATGAATACAATTGTGTCTCTCAATGCGAGAAAACATATCAGATATGGCATACTCTTCAGGTAAGTCATGAGTGAACCGAAAAGGTAAAGGAATCATGTATTAATGTTTTGCATTCTAAGTTTGAATCTTTCAAAATGGAAGAAGGAGAGAGTATCACTGATGTGAATACTCGTTTTACTAATATCACTAATGAGCTCGCAGGTCTAGGTAAGAAACTATCAGAGTATGATCAGGTAATGAAGATTCTAATATCTCTCAGACCCGAATGGAAAGGAAAGACAACAACCATTCGAGAAGCTCACAACGTGAATGATCTCACTAATGAAGAACTGATGGAAAATCTCATATCATATGAGATAGAACTCGAGGAAGACAAGAAGATCGAGGAAAAGCCAAAGAAGAAGAGCCTAGCACTCAAAGCTCAAGAAGAAGACTCTGATTATATCAACAAAGAGGACCATATTGCCTTTGTCTCAAAGAACTTTAGAGAGTTTATTACAAGTAAGTATAGTAAACATTCATTTCGTCCTACTAACGGTATTATTTGTTTTGGCTGCAATAAACTAGTACACGTAAAGAGAGATTGTCCCTTGGAGAAGAACAACCGAGACTCCAAAGATCATGGAAAAAGCAGAGAGAACAATGAACGAAGAAGCGATAGAAGGAACAAATTTCAACGACCTAAGAAGGAAGCTTACGCAGCCTTCGATCAAAGCGATATTTCCTCGTCTAATGAATCCTCATCAGATGACAAAGACAAAAGAAGAGACACATCCCACATGTGTTTCTTAGCCTCCACGTCATCAAAGGTAAGTACCTTGCATGATTCATCATCTAGTGATAGTGATTCATCATCAAGCGATGATGAAGACATGGACTATATGGGAGCATATAAGGAGCTATGCAAAATGCATGAAAAGCTCATAAAAGAACACAAGAAAACTCTTAGAATAGTTAAGAAGGATGCTAAAGAAATAGAAAAATCTTAGTAAAGAGAATACCATTCTAAAAGAAAAGAATGACTCTTTGGAAAAAGACATTCTTTCTATGAATGAGAAAATTGAAAGTTTGAATAATCTTCTCGTATTTTTTAAAGACAAATATGACTATACGATGAAGTTGTTGAAAATTTCAGTAAGGGCAAAGGAAAGCTAGATAGTTTGATAAATAGTCAAAAAGCATCATCTAGCAAAACCGGACTTGGATATGACTCTAATCATACCAAGAAACAGATTAAGCATACTAGGATGCATCATACTAATCAAAATTTTCTGAGCATACGGATACCGAAGAACTTGACCGATCAAAAGCAAAAAAGGACGCAAGTGATTTTGTTCGTAAATTTCATCTAAACAAAAATTATAAATATGTTTCTAATGAAGGGACTAAACCTTATTGGGTTTGGTTTCCTAAAGACTAACCCCTTGGACTCAATATATAAAGAGTACCACAAACGCTTACATTTTCAAGTACTCTAAAACCATGGAGGAGGAACAGAAACTGCTTCAAAAACGCCTTGCGATGAAAATTAAATTGCGTCGCAAAATTTTAATTGTATAAGTATTTATGTTTGCTTATATTTAATTTGCTCATTCCAAATACTTTTAAATGCTTATCATGTTTGCTATGAAAGATTTTCTGATACACACAACCTTGGGATGAGAAAACAGCTCAACCCAGCAGAGAGTCGACTACCTCTCTCATGGAGTCGACTACCAGAGTGCTGTACGAAATTCTGGATTTGAGTTTTTGATTTTTTTTCTAACTCCTATTGGGTTCTATTGAGTCTATTGGATTCTTAACCAAGGAGTGACTTAAACCCACTAAGCAAATAAGATCCCAACCTTTCATCTCTTGATCTAAGGGCTACAATACTTCATCTCTTTTCATCTCAAATGTAAAAACCCCAAGGTGAAAACCCTAGGTAGCTGACTACCCCTTTCTATCATCTCTTTGAATTTTTTTGGGCACTTTGAGTTTTCTTGGGTATTCTCTCCTCTCATCATCCTCCCAAGAAATCACTAAGGTATAATCCTCTTTAGTTTTCTCTTATCAACTTTTGATTTCCTTATTTCTTAATTATCTTTGCACATCTTGCTATTTTTCATCTAAGATGCCTTTCAAGAAAGTGATAGCAAAGAAGAGGAAGGTTACTAATGAATCATCTCTAACTAAAAGAGAGATCATAGAACCGTACCTTTTCAGAACTACTACTTTTGAGCAATTTGTCAAAATTTCCAAAAGACAAATCCTTCATGAAAGGTTTGTCAAAATTGATCATGTTGAGAATTATGGCATTGATAGTATCTTAGAATTTCAGAATCTTGCTAATCTTTTTTCATCTGAAAAATCTATCTATGTTATCCTAGGCGTGTGGATCTTTTCTATGCCAACATGGATTATGATCTTGCTAAATGTCGATTCATCACTAAAGTTCTAGATTCCAAACTTGCTATAACTGTCAAATCTCTAGGACAAACATTAGGAACCCCCTACACTGGAATGCTATTGGATGACTAGAAATGGTCGATGAGAATATTCTAGAGAAAATGTATTTGCCTGGAAGATACTTCCAAACAAAACTACCATGTAGCGATCTTCGCTACCCTGGAAGAATTCTAGCAAATATATTGTCCTATAATATTACTCAGAAATCTGGAAGTCACTCTGTGTTATCTGAGAAGTAAGCTAAGTGCATTTACGCTATGATAGGAAACATCCGTATAAATTGGGTCAAAAGTCATTATGGACTCCATCTTTGCATTTGCTTCTTCCGATAGATCCTCATCTTCATTAGCCCATGGTCACTATTTTACCATCTTGTTTATTGGGTATAACATACCTTTGGATAATGATACCGAAATTCTAGAACCGGCCCGTATTTGATGTATATGCTCTTGGCCGAATGAATCTTCATAAAGATATCAACCAGAATATTCCTAAAGAGAAGCTCGCTGCTGAAGGAGGATCATTATCTTCAAAGAAGAAAGGTAAAGAACCCCTCATTTCTGACATGGATGAAGAAGAAGAAGATAATGATGGCGAAGAAGAAGACGAAGAACCACCAACTTACATTATTGAGCTTCAAGACAAGCTCTTGAAGAAAATTGGAAAGCTGAAAATTTCTCAAGAGAGAGGATTTGAAGACCTCAACAAGAAGGTGGACGATCTCAAGGAATTTGTATTGAAGAGCAACAAGATGATTGAAGAAACACTTGGCATGATCCTTGAGGAGATCAAGGAGTTGAAGGAGAAAAATGGAGGACATCCTTGAACAAGTTTCAAAACAATAGTTCTTTAAACCAATTTGGTCTGTAATAACTATACTCTGCTATGGTTTTGTGGTTTGACACACTTATGGTTTGGTTATGCGTATGGTTTAATACATTATGCTTGACTATTGTCTACTAACCTAGTTTTGCAGAAAGCTATCTTTTGAATTATATCTCTCCATGGTTTATAGACTTAAAACTCTATGTGATATTTCATTTATTATTTTATGTCATCTTTTTGATTGATGACATGGGGGAGAAAATGCAATGCAAAAATGTGAATGAATATTGTTTTGCTAACTGGCTTTGAGGCAGGGGAGTGCCGCATCTAAGCAGGGGGAGTAAGTTATTTTATTAAGCCAATATTCATTTAATTTACTACATTTTTATTTGGGTGTCATCATCAAAAAGGGGGAGAGTGATGGGAAATTGAATCCCACCCCTGAGTGGTTTGGATGATGCGAACACCAAATGATGTTAGTGTTCTAACTACGCTACAACTCAAGTGTGCAGGTTGTGCGAACGATAGCTTTTACGCATACTCCGAAGAAACTCAACCACACTCGAAAGACAAAGACGAATTTGCTAGTTCTACATCAAGCACAAGATGAAGCTCGTGCTCAAACTTAATGAAGAAGGACCTCAAATTCAGGAGAAGCGAGCATCTACCTGATCATCTTCCCGAAGGTCTTGTCTTAGTGTAGTGTGTGAGTTTTTAGGATTATGTTAAAGCCAAAGTAGATATCACACACACACACACACAAATGATTTCGAAGCAAAATGTTTTAAATGTTTTAAATATCTTTTTATCTCTTGAGAGTAATAAGCTAGTCAATCTATTATTAGTAGTCAACCTCCAATACACCCAGGAGTTGATTACATCTCTCAACTGGCTGAGTTTCAGAGAAAACTGCTCTGGCAGTCGACTACCAGAGGAGGGAGTCGACTACCAGTCAGAAGCAGAATTTCTACTGAAATTCTCTGGGAGTCGACTACCACCTTGAGGGAGTCGACTACCAGCTGTCGTTTTCCAACGACTCTGCTTCCTGATTTCGCTCAATTTCCATATCTGTTTGAGATGAAAGTCAAATCATTTGAAATTCAAATTCTTCTCTTGAAACCTATAAATACACCCCTTGAGATCATTTTTAAATACATCAAATTCTCTATTCTATATTGTGCTAAAATTCTAAAAGATCTCTCTCATCGCTATAGCCAACTCTGTTTTAATCGCTGATCACTAATCTCAATCTGAAGTTATTATTTTTGAGATCTAATTTTTGTTTGGCTAATTTTTTAAAAGTTTTTTTTTAAAATCATCTCGTCCACCTCCAGAGGACTCTTCTTGCCCGAAAAGGACCTCGGGTGCAAAGCTCGAAACTGCCTAATACCTACTGGCTTCGGTGGCGTACCATTAGCCACCCTATCCTCCATTTGCTGCATATGCTCCAGCATCCCTATCAGAATCTTCCCCATTAGGGAAGCCTCAGACGAAGCAACATCAGAAGCTGGGGTCCTATTCTCGGACGATCCATTCCCCGGATCCATTCTGCAAGAATGAACATGGAAACAACATTCAGTACCAAAATTGCGGATTATAATGTTGGAGCTTACTTGTACTATTATTACGTGTATCGCAGTGTGAGCGGACCTGCATGGGCCACCACAAAAACCTGTCACGCCCCGCTCACCCAAGTACGGGGAGCGTAGCTGACGAGGTTGCCGTAGTATTCAGACTCAGGCTTCGAGCCCTCATATCTAAATACTACAAGGCATTTTTTGTGGTTTAATATTAAATAGTGAGCAGGCCACTGCAATAACACTGGAATAGTACACAGAAAAATAGAAGTGCTCCAACAGCAAATAAAACGCAGTACTGAAAGGAAATTACATTAACACAGAAGTTACATTACATTACATAAGTTCATATACATACGTACATACATCAGCTGTACAAAAAGGGGGTACAAAAGTGGGTACACAAAAAGTAGAAACCCCCAGCCCAAAAGTACAAAAGTCCACACCCGGTACAATGCACCCACTAGTCGAACCCCGAGAAATCTAACTGTACAAAGTCACCCGAAGGCTCTACCTCAGCAACACAAGTATCGGCCTCTGGCTCTGAGACACCTGCAGACTGCTCGGGTCTCGTACCTGAAAACCACGGGATGGGACACGTCAATGCGTGACCCAGTAGGAACTACTAACACCCTAGTAGAACCCAGTTATAGCACTGGTCTTACTAAGGGAGCGGACTTCACCAAGGGTGGGTGAAAAGTGATACCACTCCAGCGACACGAGCACTGGAGGGGCCTCTCGTAACTTCGTACCCGACTGGACAAGGTACAAGAGCGAGACTCATCTCGGTTTTTCTGTCGAACAAACGGAGAAAACCATCATTTACCGACCTGGTGCGTCACGAGCGCACCATCGACCTCTCTAACTCTAGTCAACTCCCCCTTTCGGGAGTGACGTAGCGAGTAAGAAATCATACTACGTCCGCTCCTTAACACCTACAATTTACCTGTTTCCCCCAAACCCACATCTGGAGTCTCACCCATTTCAAGAATGGATCGAGAACTCCCGATGTCATACTCTCATCCTCACTCACAAATTTTTCTTTTAATGAGCATTACTTCATTAACATGGTATCTATTAGTGGTCTCAAATACCACTTATGTCTCAACATACTTGCATCTCATCATCAATAACTTTCCCACATGAAACATAACATAATAAACATCATCATTAAGGCACACCTTAAGAGCATGGTAATAAAGCACAACTAACATGTTCAACATTAATTTAAAGAAAGAGTACACCTATGAAAATCCTACTCAAAATTATAACACAAATCTGTCAAAAGCGTCAGTCCAGAAAGAATGGCTCTGTTACCCTAATTGCAGTCAGAATTGGCTCTCGGCCCCCTTCAAAGTTGTAGGAAATTTTCTGTAGTTTTTCGTAGTGTCCTTAATTATATTTTTCTGATTTTTCTACTATTTTATATGATTTTTACAAGTTACTGTCCTGATACACAAAAAAATTACAGCAACTAGTTTTCTTACAAAATCTAGTTTTAACATGTTTAAATGCCACTATTAACATCATTACACTAGCAAGGGAATAAGGTTACAACTTTTACTAATCCTTACCATAATTCCAACTTTACAAGAGGATATTTTATTATTTAACATATGTTAAACAACATGACCATATAACTTGCAACTTCCTAGTAAAATGAAACTAACATCGAAATTAATTCTCTAAACATAACAAACTACATTCTAGCATTAATTTAGCAAGTTGGCATATTTCTCATTCTCTCCATTTTGCAACATGATTTAATATTATTAATCTTGAGTATCAAACCAAAATGAGAATAAGCATATTAATTTGAAACTACAAAGAAACCACATGCAACATATGAGTACAAAAATTGATTCTTGCTAACAGATGAATCCTAACACATAATTGAATTTACTAACATTTAACTTACTAACTCAACATGGTTCTTAACATGAAACTCAACATAGTTACACTTACTAATTTAATGAGCAAACTAATCCTAAAACTAGACTCTACTTAGGTGGTTAGAAATCCTACCTTGCAAGTGTTCTCCAAATTGCTTGGGCCCTTCTTAATCCTTGTGGAGCTTGGGCCTCCTCCTAAATATCCTTCCTTCAAGCTCCTAGTTTGGCCTCCAAAACTTGGATTTTTGAGGTGATTTGGGGTTAATTTTGATGTTGGAATGATGAGGGAAAATGAGGGGTCAATGGTGCTGGAAGGGGAGGAGTAATAGGTGGTGATGGAGGAGAAAGTGGTGGTGCAAGAGGGGAGAAAGGGAGGAGGAGGTTTCGGTCAGAATTTTGGGGAGGTGAGGGAGAGAAAATGAGGGGTTTTTTTCATTTGGGTTTTTGTTTTCATGCCTTGAAAGTTGAATTCCCCAAATTCCTCTCCTCCACTCATCTTAGTCAAACTAAGCCATGTGTCTTAGCTTAAGTTAATATCATAACACATAGCCATATTAAGTGTCATGGCTACAAAATTTGGATTTTGTATTTTTAAGAAAATCAAAATACATGGAGAAATACTGCATACACTCCAAATACAAGTATTCCTCCAAATACTCTCTTTTACTAAATTCAATTAATGAGCTTAAAATCTTTTAAAATAAATTCATATACCAAATAATTAAAAGAAAAATACGGGCATACTCCCAAAAATTATACGTACGTATCTACGCCAAAATACGTACAAATACGCGTACATTGAAATTAGGGTCATTACATCCAAATTAGGGTCATTACATCCTACCCCCCTTAAAATAAATTCCGTCCTCGGAATTTCAAATTAAGGGCGAAAAACTTTCTATACATCATATCACATACAAAACAAAATTACATCAGACAAACTAGTGAGGGTACTTCTCTTTCATTTCATCCTCGAGTTCCCAGGTAGACTCCCCTGGTGACTCTCGGTGCCACATAACCCTCACTAGGTTGATCGACTTCTTCCTCAACATCTTCTGCCTCCGGTCTAAAATGGCCACATGCTGTTGATCATAAGTCAAGTCCGGTCGTACTTCGATCTCAGAGAAGTCAACGACACGATCCGGCTTCCCAACACATCTCCTGAGTTGTGATATGTGAAACACATTATGCACTCCCTCAAGAGATGCTGGCAAGGCAATTCTATAAGCAACTTCTCCAACACAAGCCAGAACTTCAAAAGGTCCAATATATCTTGGGCTCAGCTTTCCACGTCTTCCAAAACGAATCAGCCCTCGTGTTGGCGAGATCTTCAAAAATACTAACTCTCCTGGCTGAAATTCCAAGTGTCGCCTCTTCGCATCTGTCCAGTGCTTATAACGGTCCTGAGCTATGCGAAGATTGTCTCTGACGACTCTCACAACATCTACGGTTTCAGCGATCATATCCGGGCCCAACAATTCACGATCTCCAACATTATCCCAACTTAGAGGAGATCGACACTTACTCCCATACAAGGCTGCAAATGGCGCCATGCCTATACTAGCTTTAAAAATGTTATTGTAGGCGAATTCTACCAGATGTAGATGTTCATCCCAAGAGCCCTTGAAATCCAGCATGCATGCCCTCAGCATATCTTCCAAGATCTGAATTGTCCTCTCCGACTATCCGTCTGTCTGAGGGTAGTATGCAGTGCTGAAACTCAATTGAGTTCCCAAGGTATCCTGCAGACTTCTCCAAAAATGAGACGTAAACCTTGTATCACGGTCGGAGACTATGCTTACATGGACTTCGTGAAGCCTCATGATTTCCTCCATATATCTCTTATCAAGATGGTCTGTCGACTCACCCACTCGGAATGGTATGAAGTGAGCTGATTTGGTCAACCGGTCCATGATTATCCAAATAGCATCATGTCCTCAAGAAGTGTGAGGTAAGCCAGTTACGAAATCCATCGTCACATGCTGTCACTTCCACTCTGGAATTGGCAGAGGCTGCAGAAGTCCTGCCGTTCTCTGATGCTCGGCTTTGACTTGTTGGCATGTCAAACATGAAGCTACACTTCTCGCCACACTACGCTTCATGTCGTGGCACCAAAAAATGTTGTCGCAGATCACGATACATTTTGGTGCCTACAGGATGGATAGAATAAGGTGAGCTATGAGCTTCTTTCGATAGTTCATCCCGACCTGATGGCACACAGATCCTGCTCCCAAAACACAGAGATCCATCTTCATGAACACAGAAATCATTACGAAGTCCAGCTTCTGTCTGCTCGCGAATCTTCTTCAACTTCGCATCTCCAGACTGAGCTGCCTTAATCCTCTAAACTAAATCAGATTGAACCTGCAAGTTCATCATCACCACTGATTAACCAGGTAAGACAACTTCAATCTCCAACTGTCGAATATCACCCCGAAGTTCTCTATGCACAGTCAACATCATCACTGTCGACATGTGACTAAGAGCATCAGGTACTACGTTGACTTTCCCCGGGAGATATTGGAGGTCGACATCATAATCAGCCATCAACTCAAGCCATCTGCGCTGTCGCATATTCAGCTCTTTTTGAGTGAACACGTACTTCAAACTCTTGTGATCTGTATATATCTTCACACGTTCACCCAGAAGAAAATGCCTCCACAACTTCAATGCAAACACCACTGCTGCTAACTCCAAGTCATGCGTAGGATAGTTCTTCTCATGAGTCTTCAATAATCTAGAAGCATAAGCTACTACCCTACCATGCTGATGGAGAACACATTCCAATCCTCTGCCTGACGCATCGCAGTAAATCTCATATCCACCTGAACGGACTGGAATCGTCAGGACAGGTGCAGTGATCAATCTATGCTTCAGTTCATCAAATGCTCGCTGACATTCCTCTGACCAACTGTAAGCAACATTCTTCTTGGTTAGATGAGTCATCGGTGCAGCGATCTTAGAGAAATCCGTGATGAACTTCCTGTAGTACACACCCAATCCCAAGAAACTTCTGATCTCCGTTACTGACTTAGGAACTGGCCACTTCTCTACTGCCGCAACCTTCTCCGGATCTACAGCTATACCATCACCAGATACAACATGTCCCAGAAAAGCAACCTTGGTCAGCCAAAACTGACACTTGCTATACTTAGCATATAACTGGTGTTGCCTCATAGTCTCCAGGACTATCCTCAGATGCTCAGCATGATCTTCCTCTGATCTTGAGTACACCAAGATATCATCTATGAAGACGACCACAAACTTATCCAAGTACTCATAGAAGACTTGATTCATCAACCTCATAAATGTGGCTGGTGCAATAGTAACACCGAAAGGCATCACTAAGAACTTATAATGACCATATCGGGTTCTAAATGCAGCCTTTGGAACATCTGATCCTCTGACCTTCACCTGATGATACCCGCTTCTCAAATCCAGCTTTAAATACACTCGCGATCCACCCAACTGATCAAAGATGTCATCAATCCTGGGGAGAGGATAATTGTTCTTCACAGTAACCTTATTCAACTCCAAGTAATCGATACACATCCTTCGAGATCCATCCTTCTTGTTCACCAAAAGCATTGGCGCACCCCATGGTGAAACACTTGGCTGAATCAAACCACGCTCTAACAAATCCTTCAACTAACTACGAAGCTTTTGCTAACTCTGGAGGAGCCATACGGTATGGAGCCTTTGCAATCGGTTGAGTGCCTGGAATAAGATCGATGGTGAACTCCAAAGATCTATCCGGAGGAAGTCCATAGATATCGTCTGGAAAGACATCAGGAAAATCCCGGACTACCCTCGGCAATACAGGTTCAACATCCATCTCCATTATCACTTCTACTGGGCTGGCCTTAAACTTCAATGGTCCATGGGAACTACTACCACTAAGAAACTCAAACTCTGGATGATCAGAAATCTGAAACACTATCCTCCTGAGCCTACAATCAATAGTGGCATAGAACATCCCTAACCAATCCACACCGCTTCAAAATGAGGCATCTCCATCACTAAGAAATCTACATACAGCCTACGTCCACAAATTTCAACAGGACACTGTCGGTATCCCGAAGAACTGCGGATCACTCCACTCCATGTATGGATATTCCAACTAGAAGCAAAGGAGTCTACTATTAATGAATTCCTAGTCACAAACTATTGAGACAGGAAGCAATGTGATTTTCCTGAATCAAAAAGTGACAAGGCAAGGAAGGAAGCAACTCTAATAACACCTAAGAGGATAAACATAAATAACATAAGAGTCTAAACATCCTAGTCACAGCAACAAACATAACATACTATAGTAGAAATAACAAAGTATTCAACTCGAAAAAGAAATAGGTATTAGTGATAACACGACCGGTGTCCTCTGCCTCTACAGCCGACATGGTGAAAGCCCGACGCCTCGGTGCCGCTCTCCTGGGGGTCTGCTGCTGCTATTGCAGAGGCCTAGGTGGTCCTCTTTGAGTCACTGCACTAGGCACTGGTGGAGCTAGCAGTGGAAGCCTCTGTGGAGCCAACGGAAGGGTCCTCTGCTGCTGCTCAGGCCGGACTGCCACTGGTGCCCCAGAACCTGAAGTCTGTCCCTGCTGAGGACCCTGCCTACTGATGTGCCCAGACTAACCACAGGTAAAACATCACCCATGCCTAAACTTGCAATCCCGTTGCTCATGCCCAGTCTTCCCACAAAATCCACAAGACTGACGCCGCTGTGATGCTGGTGGAGCTCCAGGCCTCGAGTGGTCTGAGTGGGCCTTGGGAAACTCCTCTGCTGACCTGCAAGGCGCCTCTCAGATACTGTTGGACCACTACCCACACTCTTTAGGTGCGTCTCATGCATCCTGTCCGCCTCCAGTACGGCACTGTATGTAAGCAACACCTGAGTCGACATCGCTGCTCTGAACTCAGGGTCCAACCCCATCCTGAATCATCTAGCTCTGGTGGCCTCTGACTGCATCAACTCCGGAGCAAACTTGCTCAATAGTGAGAACTCTGCACCGTAGGCATCTATGCTCCGTCGTCCCTGAGTCAGGTGCTCAAACCTCAACCGCAGCTCATCCTTCTTCGTCTCTGGCAGGAACTGAACCTCAAATAACTCTCTGAACTTCTCCCATGAGATCGGCTTGGTCAAATGTAGCTCCTGAGCATCCCACCAATCTCATGCCTGATGCGTCAGCTGTCTCTTCGCGGCATCTACCCACTTATCTCTCGGGTATCAAATAGCCTCCAAATCATCCTCAGAATGCCTGATCCATTCGTCCACCTCCAGAGGACTCTCCTTGCCTGAAAAGCAAGGCTCGAAACTGCCTAATACCCACTGGCTTCGGTGGTCCACCACTAGCCACCCTATCCTCCATCTGCTGCATATGCTCCAGAATCCCTATCAAAATCTTCCCCATCAGGGAAGATTCAGACGAAGCAGCATCAGAAGCAGGGGTCCTATTCTCGGACGTTCCATTCCCCGGATCCATTCTGCAAGAATGAACAGGGAAACAACATTCAGTACCAAAATTGCGGAGTATAATGTTGGAGCTTACTTGTACTATTCTTACGTGTATCGCAGTGTGAGCGGACCTGCATGGGCCACCACAAAAACATGTCATGCCCCGCTCACCCAAGTACGGGGAGCATAGCTGACGAGGTTGCCGTAGTATTCAGACTTAGGCTTCGAGCCCTCTTATCTAAATACTACAAGGCATTTTTTTGTGGTTTAATATTAAATAGTAAGCAGGCCACTGCAATAACAATGGAATAGTACATAGAGAAAAATAGAAGTGCTCCAACAGAAAATAAAATGCAGTACTGAAAGGAAATTACATCAACACAGAAGTTACATTACATCACATAAGTTCATATACATACGTATATACATCAGCTGTACAAAAAGGGGGTACAAAAGTGGGTACACAAAAAGTAGAAACCCCCAGCCCAAAAGTACAAAAGTCCACACCCAGTACAACGCACCCACTAGTCTAACCCCGGTAAATCTAACTGTACAAAGTCACCCGAAGGCTCTACCTCAGCAACACAAGTATAGGCCTCCGGCTCTGAGACACCCGCAGACTGCTCGGGTCTCGTACCTGAAAACCACGGGAAGGGACACGTCAACGCGTGACCCAGTAGGAACTCCTAACACCCTAGTAGAACCCAGTTTTAGAACTGGTCTTCCTAACTAACTAACTAACTACAAATGTCACATCATCACATGTTTACGCAGAAATTAAAAACAGAGTATAAGTGCTGAAATTAAACAACAGTGAACAGAAGTGAAGTAATAAATGATTAAAATAAGTAAAATTAAATGTTATTCTGTTTTGGAACCCGGATAAACCATAGGCTGCTAAGGGAGCAGACTTCACCCAGGGTGGGTGAAAAGTGGTACCACTCCAGCGACACGAGCACTGGAGGGGCCTCTCGTAACTCCGTACCCGAGTGGACAAGGTACCGGAGCGAGACTCATCTCGGTTTTTTTGTCGGACAAACGGAGAAAACCATCATTTACCGACCTGGTGCGTCACGAGTGCACCAGCGACCTCTCTAACTCTAGTCAACTCCCCCTTCTGGGAGTGACGTAGCAGGTGAGAAATCATACTACGTCCGCTCCTTAACACCTACAATTTACCTGTTTTCTCCCAAACCCACATCTGGAGTCTCACCCATTTCAAGAATGGACCGAGAACTCCCGATGTCATACTCTCATCCTCACTCACAAATTTTTCTTTTAATGAGCATTACATCATTAACATGGTATCTATTAGTGGTCTCAAATACCACTTATGTCTCAACATACTTGCATCTCATCATCAATAACTTTTCCACATAAAACATAACATAATAAACATCATCATTAAGGCACACCTTAAGGGCATGGTAATAAAGCACAACTAACATGTTCAACATTAATTTAAAGCAAGAGTACAGCTATGAAAATCCTACTCAGAATTACAACACAAATCTGTCAAAAGCGTCAGTGCAGAAAGAATGGCTCTGTTACCCTAATTGCAGTCAGAATTGGCTCTCGGCCCCCTTCAAAGTTGTAGGAAATTTTCTGTAGTTTTTTGTAGTGTCCTTAATTATATTTTTCTGATTTTTCTACTATTTTATATGATTTTTACAAGTTATTGTCCTGCTACACAAAAAAATTCCAGCAACTAGTTTTCTTACAAAATCTAGTTCTAACATGTTTAAATGCCACAATTAACATCATTACACTAGCAAGGGAATAAGGTTACAACTTTTACTAATCCTTACCATAATTCCAACTTTACAAGAGGATATTTTACTATTTAACACATGACCATATAACTTGCAACTTCCTACTAAAATGAAACTAACATCGAAATTAATTCTCTAAACATAACAAACTACATTCTAGCATTATTTTAGCAAGTTTACATATTTCTCATTCTCTCCATTTTAAAACATGATTTAATATTATTAATCTTGAGTATCAAACCAAAATGAGAATAAGCATATTAATTTGAAACTACAAAGAAACCACATGCAACATATGAGTACAAAAATTGATTCTTGCTAACATATGAATCCTAACACATAATTGAATTTACTAACATTTAACTTACTAACTCAACATGGTTCTTAACATGAAACTCAACATAGTTATACTTACTAATTTAATGAGCAAACTAATCCTAAAACTAGACTCTACTTAGGTGGGTAGAAATCCTACCTTGCAAGTGTTCTCCAAATTGCTTGGGTCCTTCTTAATCCTTATGGAGCTTGGGCCTCCTCCTAAATCTCCTTCCTTCAAGCTCATAGTTTGGTCTCCAAAAGTTGGATTTTTGAGGTGATTTGGGGTTAATTTTGATGTTGGAATGATGAGGGGAATTGAGGGGTCAATGGTGGTGGAAGGGGAGGAGTAATAGGTGGTGATGGAGGAGGAAGTGGTGGTGCAAGAGGGGAGAAAGGGAGGAGGTTTCGGCCAGAATTTTGGGAAGGTGAGGGAGAGAAAATAAGGGTTTTTTTTTCATTTGGGTTTTTGTTTTCATGCCCTGAAAGTTGAATTCCCCAAATTCCTCTCCTCCACTCATCTTAGTCAAACTAAGCCATGTGTCTTAGCTTAAGGTAATATCATGACACATAGCCATATTAAGTGTCATGGCTACAAAATTTGGATTTTTTATTTTTAAGAAAATCAAAATACATGGATAAATACTACATACACTCCAAATACAAGTATTCCTCCAAATACTCTCTTTTACTAAATTCAATTAATGAGTTTAAAATATTTTAAAATAAATTCCTATACCAAATAATTAAAAGAAAAATACGGGCATACTCCCAAAAATTAAACGTACGTATCTACGCCAAAATACGTACAAATACGCGTACATTGAAATTAGGGTCATTACACTAACGAGTGGAGTTAGGTACTTGTATTGCTAAGGCAATATTGGAAAAATATCGTACCGGATTGGTCGGAGACTGGACGTATCCAAGTTGTGGGGAACCAGGATAAAATTCCTTATCTCTGTGTTTGCATTTTCTGAGTTTGTTTATATTCCTTGCAACAGCGCTTTACTTTATTTATTGATGCTTTGCATCTTTGTAATTCATTCTTTTATATAATTACAAAGTTCATTTATTTATTTCCGCTGTGTATAAAGATCTATTCTTGTGTAAAAGATCGATTGTTTGTAATCTTATATCGCTTGTAACTCATACTTATATTCATTGTAAGATTACCTTGTTGATTAAGAACCAAGCGTAGATCACTCTACTTGGTTTCTTAGGCAACATTAGAAGGTTTTTAATTGTGCTTATCACCAAACGAAAAAGTTTACTATTTGCACAACACTATTCAACCCCCCTTCTAGTGTTGTTTGCCATCCACAGGATCCAACAACAACAACAAGAACAACAACAATCAACAAGGTAGCCAAAGGAGGAGGGATGACACAAATGAGCCACAAGTGCAATCCTTGAGCGACACATTGCAACAATTCATCCAAATGCAAATGACGCAAAATCAAGCCAATTTTCAACGATGGCAACAACTACAACAAACCCAGGCGCAACACCAACAACAATTTTAACAACTCAACGAGAACATGGTGAAGCTTGTGGCAACTCTAGAGAAGGGCAAGCTCCCGGCGCAACCACTCCCCAACCCCAACATGAATTCGTCATCGGGAGGACCCAACGTCATGTATTGTCAAGTGGTGACCACTTTGAGGAGTGCTCGAGAAATTGAGAAGCCGGATCCGCCGAGAGTCGAGGTGGAGATAGTTATAGAGAATGATGCCACCCCAAATGAAGAGGTGCAAGAGGGGAGATCGGACAAAGGCAACCACTCCGAAGAGATCATCATTGAAGAGCCTACGCCGTACATTCCGCCTGCACCATTCCCTCAAAGGCTTCAACCTCCACGTAAAGATAAGTTTCACTCCGAAATCCGTGAAATATTTCAAAAATGTCAAATTAATATTCCTCTTCTTGATGCAATAAATCAAATTCCTGCATATGCTAAATTTTTAAAAGATTTGTGCACCGTTAAGAGGAATGTTAGTGTTAAGAAAAAAGCCTTCCTAACACAATAAGTTAGTGCTATTGTGCAATACAACACTCCTACTAAATACAAGGATCCCGGCTCACCTATAATCCCATGCATCATAGGAACCAAAAAGATAGGGCAAGCCCTCCTTGATTTAGGTTCGAGTGTTAACGTTTTGCCATATAACTTGTATGTGCAATTAGGACTCAGAGAATTGAAAGTTACACCCATTATTCTCCAATTGGCCGATAGATCCATCAAGGTCCCAAAGGGTAGCATATAGGACGTGCTTGTCCAAGTGGACAAATTTTACTACCCGATGGACTTTGTCGTGTTGGACATTCTTGGACCTTAAACCGAGACACCAACCCCCATCATCTTAGGTAGATCATTCCTAGCCACAAGCAATGCTATAATCAATTATATGGATGGTCAACTTAAAATCTCTTTTGGCAACATGACCCTTGACTTAAACATTTTTAATGCTTGTAAGTTGCCATCGTGGGATGGTGAGTTTGAGGATGCTTGCATTGAGACTCTAGTTGAAGAGCATTTTGATGCGGAGTTTGTTGAAGCGCTTAATTTTGTAGACCATTTTTGTGAAAATATTGACACCGAATGTTTTTTGCAGGAAGTTGGCACGGTGACTAAGTGGATGCCATCTTTTGAGCCACTACCGTTGGACACGCCATACCAAAGGCCATCGAAACAGGAACACCCATCCTTGGATTTGAAGCCGTTGTCACCATATTTGAAGTATGCATTTCTTGGAGAATCCGGCACATTCCCCGTGGTGCCAGATTGGACTTCACCCTTCGAGCTTATGTGTGATGCTAGTGACTATGCGGTTGGCGCCGTGCTTGGACAACGGAAGGACAATGTCCCTGGGGTGATTTATTATGTGAGCAAGAGCTTGGATGAAGCTCAACGAAACTACACCACCACGGAGAAGGAGCTTTTAGCCATTTTCTTCGTGTTGGAGAAATTTAGGAGCTACATATTGGGATTCCCAATTACAATCTTCATCGACCATGCCGCTCTTAAATATCTCCTTTCCAAGAAAGACGCCAAGCCTAGACTAATCCGTTAGATTTTGCTCTTGCAGGAATTCAACATCGCCATTAAGGACAAGAAGGGAGTGGAAAATCATGTTGCCGATCACCTTTCACGGTTAACGATGAGCATGGAGCCGGCAACCATCCCATTGAATGATTTGTTCCATAGCGAACATCTTTGCGATCTCCCACACACTCCCATGGTATGCCGATGTTTTAAACTACTTGGTCACTGGTAAGACTCCCTACACTTGGTCTCGTGAGGATTACAAAAGGTTCATCTTTGAGATAAAATCTCTCTTTTTCGATGACCCTTACCTTTACAAATATTGTAATGACGAAATAGTAAGGAGATGCATACCCAACCATGAGTTTGATAGTGTTTTGCATTTTTGCCATTAGGGTGTGTGTGGTGGTCATTTTTCCGCCCAAAAGACTATAGCAAAAATTCTACAATGTCGTTTTTATTGGCCTAGCATGTTTAAGGACACTTATACATATTGTAAGTCATGCTTAGCTTGCCAAAAGTTGGGGGGAATTACTAAAGGAAACATGATGCCGTTAAACCCTATTCTTGAATTAGAAATTATCGATTGTTGGAGCATTGATTTTATGGGGGCCATTTCTCCCATCTTTTGTGTACACATATATTTTGCTTGCTATAGATTATGTATCTAAATGGGTAGAGGCTATTCCTTGTAGGACTAATGATGCGGCTATCATGCTTAAATTCATGAAAGAAAATAATTTCGCAAGATTTGGGATGCCAAAGGCTATGATAAGCGACGGAGGGTCACATTTCTGCAACTGCCTCTTCGCAAGCTTAATGAAGAAATTTGGGGTGACACACAAGGTTTCTACACCATACCACCCCCAAACCAGTGGACAAGCGGAGTTGGCAAACCGAGAGATCAAGAACATACTCCAAAAGACGGTGAATCCATCAAGGAAGGATTGGAGCATGCATCTTCCCGAAGCATTGTGGGCGTATCGTACCGCCTACAAAACGGTTTTAGGGATGTCCACATATCATTTAGTTTTTGGAAAATTCTGCCGCTTGCCCATTGAACTTGAACACAAATTTTTTTGGGCAATTAAAAAGTTTAATTGTAGAATTGACTCCTCTTCTCGTAAATTGCAGTTAGTGGAGCTCGAAGAGATAAGGAGTGAGGCATACACCAATTCTCAGCTTGTGAAGGAAAGGCTTAAGTGCGCCCATGGTCGATTCATTTTAAGGAGAGGATTCACCCTGGGTGAGAAAGTTCTACTCTACAACTCAAGACTTCATCTCTTCCCCGGAAAGCTTCTTTCGAAGTGGATTGGACCTTTCATTGTTCGGGAGGTGTTTCCACATGGCGCGGTGACCATTGCCAACCCACAAAATGGCAATGAATTCAAGGTGAACGGTCAATGCTTAAAGTATTACCAAGAGCCGTGGAGTAGAGATGAGGACACCATGGAGCTTACAGAACCACCGCTGGGTGGAACCAACTAGGTGTGTTCATTCCAAAACTTTCCTATCTAGTAGTATGTAGTAATGAATAACTCTTGCTCAAGCTTTCTTATCCTAGTTTATCCATTTTTATGCATATATTTCATCTCACCCTTCAAACATTGAGGACCATGTTTATTTTTAGTTGGGAGTGTAGGACTAGGATATAGAAACGTCTTGAGCATCTTTGTATTATTTTTCATCTTTTTGTGAATAAATTGAATGAAATAAAAATTTTCCATCTATCACCAACATTTCGGCAACT
Source organism: Scilla litardierei (assembly GCA_030789695.1). Classification (NCBI taxonomy): domain Eukaryota; kingdom Viridiplantae; phylum Streptophyta; class Magnoliopsida; order Asparagales; family Asparagaceae; genus Scilla; species Scilla litardierei. The sequence continues at coordinate 42,690,010 of CM061141.1, forward strand.
TATAGCTTTTTGTTAGACCCGTTGATTAAATGTGGTGATCCTTCCCAACTTTGGTAAAAATGTATTCTTGAAGTGGATTTTGGCAAATTAGGGTTTGTTGTATCTTTATGTACTAAGGGCAATTAATTGTCCCTATACATGCTTACACTTGGCCCTTTAGTTTGAAGCTCATGACAATTACCATCCATTTGAAACCCTATAGTGATGTAGAAACGTTGGTATCAACGATCGATTGATTAAGCCTTAGGAATTTTGAAAATTCGGCCAGGTCTATATTCATGGATCCTAAGATAGTGACTTGGAATTTGGAGTTGCTCAAATAAATGCTATCAAATGCTACAATAATAAGTGTACTTGTGCACATTTGAATAAGGCATGAACTTTTGCCATGGTACTTTGAATAATGCAAATTTTGCCATGATATTTGAGTAAATGCATGAAATTTGAACCACAACTCGTTTCCATGATCTTTTGAGGGAGTAAGTGTTATATCCCATAAGCTCGAGAGTTCCTAAGTGTAACGGACTGTTTTTATCTATATGTAGTTCATACATATTTAATTAGTATAGTGATTTATCGGAGTAATTAATATATGGTTGTATTTTTATATCTCGAGAAGCGGCTTGGCGATCGCATTTATATCTTCTTTAATTTTTTTGGTTGATGTTATTTGCAGAGGCGATATCGTAATAATCCACTTATCCTAATCAGTTAATCCCTCGAATCTTATCCTGATCAAATCTAAACATCTTAACGATATCAATTATCTAATCCAAATCCTAATAAGTTTTGATATCCCGATCGAATCTAAATCAGCAATCTCAGTATCTCAAAATTGATCTCTTCATCAAATCGGGACCAAATCAATCTTCCTGATCAGAATGTCTCAACCGAGATCACATGTTATATTAGCAAATTTTTAATATCGTAATTAATTCCATTCTTTTACTATTGATGAACCCAAATCCTAACTAACCCTACATCTAATATCCTAACTAAAGAGATTTTATTTAAAACCCCAAATCTCAATGAAATCTTAATAAATTCTAATAAGACTAAATGTCCTAATTCAAATCCTATAAAGCTGATCAACCTAGCTAAATCCCGGAGGGTGAGATCATATCATATCCCTATATGATTTTCGTTAACAAATCTCCCATATCATGCCCCGACTTGCGCGCACCAAAATCCTAACAGATCATATACAATCTCCTCCCCTTTTTATTAGCTTGCAACAACCCACGTAGCCCCCTCATATGCGGATCATCAAGCTAGCTCTTCCGCACGATCCCATGCTGAGAATCTCAACAACCCACACAAATCCCCCTCCGTGCATGCTTTCCACAAACCAACTCACCCACGTAATTTCTGTTCTTCTACTTCGTTATAGGGCCTCTCCCCGACCCACAACCCTGCTGCCTGAGCCGCTCCTCCGACACAATCCGTGCGTCGACCCCTCGGCAGCTCCACGTCCCCGAGCGCCAACCTTCTCCCCTAGCCACCGCACACCCAGGCCATCTCCTCGACTCATGCACACGTCACCTCTCCGATCAGCTACCTCACCGCACAAACCCAACTCACCGTCTGAGCCCCTCCTCTGCCCTCGAGTTTTCCGCGTCGCCGGTGCTCCGACGAGCCCAGTCGACACAATCGCCGCCTCCCCCTCCGTTCAAGGCGCCGAAGCCCCCACTCAGTCCCGCAACCTTCTCTTCCCACCGAAGAACCCCTCCGTAGATCCACGGCCCGTCCTCCTTTCTAGCAGGGGCCCAACCCCCTCCCCGTTGCCGGACACCTACACGAATCCCGCCTTCCTCCTCGCATCCGCCCGAAGCCCCGCACCCACGAGTCCCTCCTCCTCCCTCCGTCTTCCCACCGATCAGCCACCACCGTCGAGCCCATCTCTCCTTCCCCGTTTCTCCCCTCCCCAATCGCAGCAGCTCGCCCCCCAGCCCGACGTTTCCTCCCGCCTCCGGCCAGCTACCTTCCCCCTCAACTCCCCAGACAGCTCGCTGACCACTGCCTGAGGACCCTCGCTGCCATGCGTTGCCCCTTGCCAAGCCGTGCCCTTGGCCTCCGTCCTCCCCACATCAGAAGGAAGAAAGGAGGTGACAGCAGGAGACACAGAGGTAAGAGAGAGTAATGATTGCCTTGTTACCTTATAAAAATATAAAAATATGTATATATATTATAGGTGTTTTGGTTGATGTATCAGTTTAATAGTCTACAAGTTAGAATATGGTACTGGAGTAATAAATGGTTATTTTGTTAAAGATATAAGTATGACTGTTAGTTAATTACATACAGCATATTAATCCATTTTAATAATGTATATAATGTGACTCTTTTATAAACCTTGGTTATAATTATAACATAGACCGTAAGTTATAGGGGTGACACTTTAATATCATGCTTTGGCTTATTGCATATGTCAGTTTACATATGCCTATATGTACATGTACATGTTAATTATTATATAGCAGCATATAAGTATAGTGCGTAGTATTTATTACGTATGCTATATATATACATATATGAGTAATTAAGTATAATAACTATATCTTTAGCTTAAGACTCTTATCTTAATATCATGGGTCCAATGATGCAGATATAACATGACTATCGTTACGCTCGCTTGACACTCGAACCCAGCTACATCAGGCAAGTGTGCATTCTGTAACTTTTAAATATCGTTACATTTAACTGCTAAGTCAAGAATTGCTAGTTTTGCCTTATGTCATGTTCACATCATGCTTGTACACTCTTAATTGAATGGTTGTTGATGGAATACGTATCGAGGGAACATATTGATAGAATAAAATACTTGAAATCGTGAAATTGTGAATTCGTGCGCCTAAGAGGCGAAATCGTGATTTCCGTGATGTCATGTGAGTTGACAAATTCATGCTTGTAATATGACTAGGCTGGCTCGTGTTCAGCACATACTTGGGTGGGGTTAGGGTTGAGCGGCCACTAAGCATATGAAAGGGCCATGTCTTCAAGAACACCACCTATACGGTGTGTTAGTATCAATCGCGATTATACCCCCACGAGAAGAATGACTTACTCATCACGTCTTAAAGGCAAGAATCCTAAGCATGCTAGAAAACATTGCATTAAACTAGAAATAATCATTGCAGCTTCATTGGCACATTAAAACCATCTGTCTGCTTTGAATTCATTAAAACTGTATGTCTGCTTTGAATTCATTAAAACTGTCTGCCTACTTTAAATTCTTTAGAACTGCATGTCTGCCTAGAAGTACTTTACATTACTTCGAAATTGCCATGCCAATAAAATAAATGTCATTACTTTACTTCAACCTGCTTAGAACTGCCATGTCACCTGATGTACACACTACACTTGCCACGCTATTTGCTGTACACACTACACTTGCCATGCTATCTGATGTACACACTACACTTGCCACGCTATTTGCTGTACACACTACTCTTGCCACGCTATCTGCTGTGCACACTACACTTACCACGCTATTTGCTGTACACACTACACTTGTCACGCTATTTGCTGTACACACTACACTTGCCATGCTATCTACTGTGCACACTACACTTGCCACGATATTTGCTGTACACACTATACTTGCCATGCCACTGCTTGTGCACTACGCTTGACGTGCTCATACATTTCTTACGCTGACATGCTTTAACTATGAAAATTCTATTTTGTCATTCATATTGCCACGAATTGTTTTTGAAAACCTTGCTGAGGGTCAATTATCTTAACTTTCTAAATCTTGACGAGCGACCCTCGCTGACGTATATTTCTTGTCTTGTGAAATATACGTCAGGTATTAGACAGGTTTACAGAGGAGTTTTGCTTAGTGACTGAGCAGGTTGATCAGGAGTGCCTTGCCGCTGAGTTTCTCCGCTAAGATGCTTCGTACCTTCGTAACATCCTTGCACTTATCTTCTTCTATTACTTGTATGGGCTTTATGACCCTCCTTCATTTCATTCATTGTTGTAAACTATCTTTTGAGATTTGAGATTGTAAATAAATAAATTATCTGTGTTGTTTGAGTTGCATGCAAGAACCTGAAAGTGATATCACAGACACGTATTGTGCTTAAACCAAGGAGGAAGAAAAGAAAATTACATCCTTCTTGTTTTAAGCACATGCGGACCCGCTCGCGTCCTCGCTCCCAAGTATAATGGGAAGCAGGGCGTGGCACTAAGGATCTTACATCAGGAGATTGCGACATATTAAGGGATATACTATGCTTAAGTGTGGATGGTGGAATGCGTAAGAGGAATGAGATTATAGTCATAGGGAAGAGTGTATAGACTCGAGAACTTTGCCCTTATATATATGATTTCAACACCCTTTCGTGTCACCAATAATCCGTGAACGGAGTCAACATTGTCTTTTGGGATTGGTCACTTATTTTGCTAGGAACTAGCAAAACGCTAGTTGGGCGTGTGATTATGAATAAATATTGCATATCCTAACATCATAATCATCTGATCTTGTGCACAAAATCCATAAAATCATGCTCTCTTAACTATATTTGTGGTAATTCATCATCTTTTGAGCATATGATTTTATTTTAGCACAATTTCACTCTCCAAAGCTTTATAAAAATGAATTGTATTTTTACATATTTTTCTGGATTTTTCAGGAGTCCCGAAGGGGACAACATCAAGTAAACGGAGAAGTGAATCTGGAGTCAGAACAGTCGACTGTCCTTACAACGACAGTCGACTGTCCTTACGACAGTCGACTGTCCTGGCTCCAGGTTCACTTCTCCGTTTACTTGATTTTGTCCCCTTCGGGACTCCTGAAAAATCCAGAAAAATATGTAAAAATACAATTCATGTTTATAAAGCTTTGGAGAGTGAAATTATGCCGAAATAAAATCATATGCTTAAAAGATGATGAATTAACACAAATATAGTTAAGAGAGCATGATTCAATGAATTATATGCACAAGAGGGAATGATTATGGGGCTAAAATATACAATATTCAATCATAATCAGCCACCGACGCTGTCGCATTAGCAATGCGACGTGACCGCATCACACCAAGGAGCTGAAGGACCCAAACGGTCACCCACACGACCATTTAAGAAAGATTCTTGGAAGGGCTGAACTGCAGAACGATGTGGTCACGTGGATTTCCACGCTGTCGTGTCAATAAAAAAAGCAAAATATGATTTTCGACCCTGTAGTGCGACGCAGCTGCGTCCTATCTGACGCGACCGCATCACCTAGGGTTTTCTGTGTAGTTTTGGGCGCCGCTAAGGGGAAAACTTGTGGGTTTTGGGGGATTTGTTGGGTGTATTTAAGTTTTTCTTTCTCCTCCTTTAGGGAGGATGCTTTTGAGTAGACTTTTTCAGAACTTTTGGGCAAATTTTTAGAGTACTTTTAGGTGTAATCAATCCTATTTCTGCATTGCTACAGTTTTATTCCTTTTGTCTTTTGTGATTTTAATTGTATATTTGAATCTAATACTAGTGCTTTTTTCTCTTGATTCTGGATTGGTTGATAACTATTTTCATCTCTTTTCTACTGCCATAATGTGCTATATATTGAATTTGATTCAGTTTCTATTGATGGATCGTGAGTAGTCATCCATCTATGGCCATGGGTTGAGCCCTATTGAATTTTTCCATGGATTGATTGGATTATGATATGTTATTGTGTGATTGATGATAAGGGGTATGCCAGAATGATTATTATTGGTGTAAATCGATCTACCCCTTTATGGATTAATAGGTTAGTCGCTAGTAGAAGTTAGGGCTAACTAGAGTCTTCGATCCCTACACCAATTTCTGCTATCCACAACGGCAACGGAAGTTTGGGGTGGATTAGAGCCCTCCTAGATTGATCTGAATCCTATCCATGGAAGTGGCATGGCAGAGGATTATGGATAATTTTCGAGCACAATGCATCTACTGTATGTCGATGACCAATGAAAGTTGGCTTGGACGTGTGGTAGGTCGACCTATCATAACATCACGGAAGTGTGGAGGTAGGTGATAATATAAGGGACTGTCATATCATTACATCACGAAAGGGGGGTAGGATACGCCCTTTGGTTAGACAACCTCGCCCTATCTCATGATTACAATAACCGATGAACCCCAAATTAATCCTTGCTTAAATTCAATAGCGGTGATACCCGGCTCTAGAGCTTTTCCATTATTGACATCTCCCTCTAGCTTTCATATCTACTTGTTTAATCGATTGCATGGTTAATAAACTCTGAATTAAACCAATACTCAACTTGCCTCCATGTGGATGATCCGTTAGCGCTACAACTACACCATGCGCTTGAGGTATAAATTTTGAACACTCGTGTAGAAGATACACATATTGATGGGTGTGTTTATGTAAAAACAATACCTACAAAAGAATGCATAAAAGCATATGGTATATATTTTTACATAACCACAATTTCTCCCCCTTTGGCATATCAAAAAGATGGGAAAGTACAAAATTGATAGAATCCAAGGGTTTGAAATAAACCTACTCATATGCAAAAATATCATGTGAATGAAACGTAACAACTTATGAAAGGAAATTAATATGCTATCAAGCAAACATTCCATAGTCCCCCTAAATCATATGTGTTACGAGGTGGAACTCGCGTACAATGAATTTGTATTAATGGGAACCAAGGGCACGGTGGTTATGTGGAGAAGGGGGTTTAGGTAGGCTATTTGACAAGCGATTAGTGGGGTGAAGAAGTCGATCTCGACGCCAGTGACGGTCGCGGGGTGAATCTCGCCGGATGCAGCTGAACCAGGTTGAAGGGCAGGGGGGTGACACCGACCTATGTTGATGGGCGAGCTCTCCTGCAACACGAACAACCCGTCAGAAGGGCTGGGTTGGGGTTCAACCCTTAGCCCCTCCGATGCCTAATTCAGTGATGGCGCTTAAAATGGGGGGCTGGTCACGCCGGTCGGACCAACGGTGTGTCGACCGAGCGTGGCGAGCTATAGGTGGGAGAGCAAAGATATCGAAGACCTTTGCACTCGTGTGTGAATAATAGAATGAGGAAGAATTCAGCAGCATCCCCTTCTCCGTAAGAGGAGAAGGGGTATTTATACCTGACGGGTGGTGACTAGGCGTGCTGAGCTGGCTCGAGTGTCGGCGGAGGCTTCGGACAAGGACTCCGGGAACAGGAGTCTTCGACCTGCCTTTGTCAGGCGGCGCAACGGCCCAGGGGTGCTTTTGTCGGGATGTCAGAGCCGAAAGTGAAAGCGTTATCTGTCAGGTGGCTCTTCCGTCAGGGGGTGCTTTGTCGGATGGTCGGGTGACGTATGTGTCAGGTGTCCTTATCCTAAGGTTGTTTGTCGTTAGCGTCGGACTAAGAGTCGGCCAGCTGCGGTGGTCCGCCTCGGCCGGCTGCGGGGGTCCGCCCCGGCCGGTTCGGGGAGCGCTGCAAGGCGTGCCTGTCTCCATGATGCCCCGGATTTCCGGGGTGGCGACCCTTTTGTGCAAAGGTGAGTTAATGGGGTATGCTAACGGATCCGGGCGGGAGTCGGGCTCATACGATCTTTAGGTCGTAACAATTGCCCCCGGCATTCGAGTGCGAGGCGGAAGCCCGGTTCGTCTCGGATGGCGTAACATTATCCTTTAACCGGACTCGGGCTTGGGTCCCAGCTCATGGTTGGATGCGCCGCTTCCGCGGGGTATTGCCCGCTGTTGCGGGATCGCGAGGTCTCATCCCGCGTGGGAACCAAGTGGGGCGTTGCCTCATAACGGCGCGCCGCTTTATGTGGCGGCTGGGTCGGATTTTGGGGGAGCCCGACTTTTTGAGAAGGTTGTGGTTTTTGCTGAGATGTGTTTACCGGACATGTTTGTGATTTTCACGGGATTTCCACCGCACGGTGTCCGGTGGACCTCCCAGCTGTTGTGCTCTTGGGCTCAGGGAAGGCGTCCATAAGGAGGAATATTATTCATCAACCTTTACCGGAGATTTAGATGATATTTACAGTGATAGCGCAGGTGTGACCCAGCCTATGGTCGGGATGGGCGGTGGTTTATATTCGTCGCCCGCTATATCGGGGTGGGTAGGTCCCTGTTGCCGGGCGGTCTTTCCTTTTACTGACCGCCTAGTTCCTTCTGCTTCGTTGTCCGGGGAGGGGTCGACGCGCCGTGAACCACCATTTGGTTTAATCAGGGATGAAGTCCCGTGGTGGTTCCCCCTTCCGGGGGGCTGACCCTCGCTTGTCGGGTGGAGCTTCTTCCTTTCCCTTTCCTCGCTTCCTCGCGATCTGCCTTGCCGCCGCCGCGCTGGAGAGTTCCTCGCTAGGAATCCTGCGCACCGAGGGGGAACCCCAGGGAGGTTGAGGACGAGGTGGCGGTGGCGGCACCGAGGGGGACAGCGTTAATTGGGGTGTTGCGGAAGGGTTTCTCTTGAGTAATGCGGGGGGTTAGCGTTTCTAAGGGGCTCCGCGGGGTCACGTGCTTTGGGAATCGCTTATCCCCGGAGGTCTCTGGCACTCTGGCCTCTCGGGGATCGTGTTACTGCTGACGGGGCGTCGACCGAGCGGCCTTTCGTTATGTTGGGTCGCATCGCGGTCCTGTTCTGACGAGACAGGGCACTGCCTTTTCAGGACTGGGCGCCTACTTCGCGGCCTCTGCCTCGGGACCCGAGTTGTGTTGTTTTGGCATCTTGCGGAAGTTACGCAATTACCTATCATGCCCCCAACATCCCCGTGCCCGAGATCGCGAGGTCTGGGGGAAGGGGATGTTGTTGGCTTGTGTTGCTTTTAGGCGGGGTGGGGGGTCGGCGGAGTGGGTAGGGGCGATTCCCACTATCCTATCATTATTCAATCACGGGTCGACCCTGGTACACGGGGCGGGTCCCAGTGCCCCTCTTTCCCCCTTGAGGGAAAGGTGTCGCGGACTTTTGGTGAGCGGGGGTCGCTCTGTAGGCGTAGATTTCCCGGAGGTCCTATGCCAGTTAGGAGGGGTAGTGCGGTGCTAACCCCGAGCGTTGCGGGGGATAGCCCGTCGCTAAGGTGTTCTCCGAAAAGTCTGAGCGAATAAAGAAGAGCATTTTTATTTAGGTTTGTAAAGGCTGATCTACAGCTTGTATAGGAGTTCTTAGTTTATCGCCCGTTGCGGGGTCTGATCCGGCTGGGGGGGGCATAGAGTTGTCCTCGCCCGCGGTTTAATGACCTCCGGATCGGGATGTCGGTGTGGGCTGGGTGGGCCCTTCGTAACTTGAATTGAGCTCGGCGTGGAGGAGAATGGCCGCCTTCCGTGCTGAAGTGTTGCAAGGTCTCTTTGGCGATCGTGCCACCTCACCTCCGTTGCTTCGTCATCTCTTTCCGCGGAAAGGGTTTTCCTCGGTCCGGAAGAGGCGCCGAGGGGGGGAGGCCGCCTTGCTGCGGCTTGCTCCTTGGGGAGGTTCCTGAGCATAGGGCCGTCCCCCGCCGCCCCGTGTCTTGCCGCTTCGGTTTGAGAGTGGCGCTCGGCGCCCGGTTGTGCAGGGGCGAGCCGACACGCCATGACTCGCCGTTTGGGCTTGTCGGGGATGCAGCCTTGCCGAGGTCCTCGGCCGGAGGTCGAGGGCGAGGAGATACTGGCCGGCCAGTGCTGGGGACTCTCGCCCGCCCAGGTTACTTTGAACGGAAGCCATTCTTTCTCCGCCTCGTCCCCGTTTATGGGACGGAGGCAGGAAAGGTGGATTTCCCATGTGTAAGCGGAATATCCGGATAGCGATCCGTTTGTAAGCGGAATATCCAGTTAATGGTGCTGGGGATCTAGGCACCGCCGCTCTGGGCGGCGGGAACCATTGATGACCGGTGACCTCTCTTTTGTTAGGGCGGTGTATCTCAGCCCTTTTCCCAGAGGGTGGGGGGATCAAGGGGTGGTTTTTCATGTCTGTCGATTGCTTCTCTCCGGGGTGGGGATGGCCTCTTTATAGGCAGATTTTGTTGACTGTTTCTCCCTTATTTATTGCGCTGAGCTGGCATTATTAATGGGCTCCTCGAATTCGCGCCTGGGGGAAACCGCCTATGTCAGGTGGCTCTTGCGTGTCCTCTGTTGGTGTGCATTATTAATGGTGGCGTGTTCTTCGAGCGTCATTTCGTTTCGTCGAGTCACATCGGGGCCGTCGACTCGGGAATTGATGTCATTTTGTCCCGGTCCGTGTGCCCCCCCTTTTTATATATAAATCATTTTTATCATATATTATTTTTTGTCAAGGGTACGTGGCCCCCATCGGGTTGGCCCTGCCCCTGAGGTCTGGAGGGGGGGAGCGGGCGCGTGGCCCGGCCCGTGTCCTTCTCTGGTTTGGGTGGCTAGGGTTGGCCCTGCCCCAGAGGTCTGGAGGGGGGGAGCGGGCGCGTAGCCCGGCCCGTGCCCTTCTCTGGTTTGGGTGGCTAGGGTTGGCCCTGCACCAGAGGACTGGAGGGGGGGAGCGGGCGCGTGGCCCGGCCCGTGCCCTTCTCTGGTTTGGGTGGCTAGGGTTGGCCCTGCCCCAGAGGTCTGGAGGGGGGGGGGAGCGGGCGCGTAGCCCGGCCCGTGTCCTTCTCTGGTTTGGGTGGCTAGGGTTGGCCCTGCCCCAGAGGTCTTGAGGGGGGGAGCGGGCGCGTAGCCCGGCCCGTGCCCTTCTCCGGTTTGGGTGGCTAGGGTTGGCCCTGCCCCAGAGGTCTGGAGGGGGGGAGCGGGCGCGTAGCCCGGCCCGTGCCCTTCTCTGGTTTGGGTGGCTAGGGTTGGCCCTGCCCCAGAGGTCTGGAGGGGGGGAGCGGGCGCGTAGCCCGGCCCGTGCCCACCTCTGGTTTGGGTGGCTAGGGTTGGCCCTGCCCCAGAGGTCTTGAGGGGGGGGAGCGGGCGCGTGGCCCGGCCCGTGCCCTGCTCTGGTTTGGGTGGCTAGGGTTGGCCCTGCCCCAGAGGTCTGGAGGGGGGGGAGCGGGCGCGTAGCCCGGCCCGTGCCCTTCTCCGGTTTGGGTGGCTAGGGTTGGCCCTGCCCCAGAGGTCTGGAGGGGGGGAGCGGGCGCGTAGCCCGGCCCGTGCCCTTCTCTGGTTTGGGTGGCTAGGGTTGGCCCTGCCCCAGAGGTCTGGAGGGGGGGAGCGGGCGCGTAGCCCGGCCCGTGCCCACCTCTGGTTTGGGTGGCTAGGGTTGGCCCTGCTCCAGAGGTCTTGAGGGGGGGAGCGGGCGCGTGGCCCGGCCCGTGCCCTGCTCTGGTTTGGGTGGCTAGGGTTGGCCCTGCCCCAGAGGACTGGAGGGGGGGAGCGGGCGCGTGGCCCGGCCCGTGCCCTGCTCTGGTTTGGGTGGCTAGGGTTGGCCCTGCCCAGAGGTCTGGAGGGGGGGAGCGGGCGCGTAGCCCGGCCCGTGCCCTTCTCTGGTTTGGGTGGCTAGGGTTGGCCCTGCCCCAGAGGTCTGGAGGGGGGGAGCGGGCGCGTAGCCCGGCCCGTGCCCTTCTCCGGTTTGGGTGGCTAGGGTTGGCCCTGCCCCAGAGGTCTGGAGGGGGGGAGCGGGCGCGTAGCCCGGCCCGTGCCCTTCTCTGGTTTGGGTGGCTAGGGTTGGCCCTGCCCCAGAGGTCTGGAGGGGGGGAGCGGGCGCGTAGCCCGGCCCGTGCCCACCTCTGGTTTGGGTGGCTAGGGTTGGCCCTGCCCCAGAGGTCTTGAGGGGGGGGGAGCGGGCGCGTGGCCCGGCCCGTGCCATGCTCTGGTTTGGGTGGCTAGGGTTGGCCCTGCCCCAGAGGTCTGGAGGGGGGGAGCGGGCGCGTAGCCCGGCCCGTGCCCTTCTCCGGTTTGAGTGGCTAGGGTTGGCCCTGCCCCAGAGGTCTGGAGGGGGGGGAGCGGGCGCGTAGCCCGGCCCGTGCCCTTCTCTGGTTTGGGTGGCTAGGGTTGGCCCTGCCCCAGAGGTCTGGAGGGGGGGAGCGGGCGCGTAGCCCGGCCCGTGCCCACCTCTGGTTTGGGTGGCTAGGGTTGGCCCTGCCCCAGAGGTCTTGAGGGGGGGGAGCGGGCGCGTGGCCCGGCCCGTGCCCTGCTCTGGTTTGGGTGGCTAGGGTTGGCCCTGCCCCAGAGGACTGGAGGGGGGGAGCGGGCGCGTGGCCCGGCCCGTGCCCTGCTCTGGTTTGGGTGGCTAGGGTTGGCCCTGCCCCAGAGGTTCGGAGTTTTAGCGAGCTGCAAAGCTTGTGTAGGAACAACAAGGTTGGGAAAAACGTGTAGATGTGTATATTGCGCGAAAAAAGAGGAACTCACAACTATTGGTAGAATTTCAGCAGATGTTTCGCGTTCCAAGGGTGGGCCAGCTCGCTCCCTTCGGGGGTAGCCAGGATGTAGGTGGCCGGTCCGACAATGTCAACGACCGTGTAGGGCCCTTCCCATTTGGCGGCCAGCTTTCCCCGCTGCGCAGTCTCGGGGCGGAAGGTGGCGTCCCGAAGGACCAAATCGCCGATCCTGAAAGTCTGCGGTTTCACCCGGGAGTCGTAGTATCGGGCCATCCTCTGGCTATGTTTGACGAGGCTGGTTAGGGCCCTGTCCCGGACCTCGTCTATCAACTCAAGACTGAGGCCGAGCCCTTCTCCGTTGATTTCTTCATCGAAGAGTTTTAGCCGGAGCGTCTCTTCGCCGATTTCCACAGCTACAACCGCCTCCGATCCGTATGCTAGCATGAAGGGACTTTCTCCGGTCGAGGCCTTATGGGTGGTGCGATAGGACCATAGGATCCCTGGCAGCTCATCGACCCATGCCCCCAGGGCGGCGTCCACCTTCTTCTTCATCGGGTTCAGGATACACTTATTCGCGGCCTCTGCCATTCCGTTGCACTGTGGGTGGGCGACCGACGCGAACTGGAGTTTGATCCCCCAGCCCGAGCAGAAGTCGCGGAAGCCCTCGTAATCGAACTGCTTTCCGTTATCCGTGACTATGGAACGGGGGATCCCGAAGCGGCATATGACGGATTGCCAGATGAAGCCCTTCATGTCCGTCCACGTGATTCGCGCCAGCGGCTCCGCTTCGACCCATTTTGTGAAATAGTCCACGGCGACGACTAGATACTTCCTTCCCCCGGAGGCCTTTGGGAAGGGCCCCAGGATGTCGAGTCCCCACTTGGCGAAGGGGACCGGGCTCAAGATGGGCATCAGGTGGGCTGGTGGCGCAGTCGTCCGTCGGCAGAACTTCTGGCACGCTTCGCACTTCTTGACGTATTGTAACGCATCTCGGATCATCGTCGGCCAGTAGTATCCTTGGCGCATTACCTTGTGGGCGATGGTGCGTCCGCCATGGTGGTTTCCGCAGAAGCCTTCGTGTACCTCACGGATGACTTGCTCGGCCTGCTCCGGTCCCAAGCACTTTAGGTAGGGCAGGACGTCGAAATTGGCGCGGCGGCGGCGGTACAGCACTCCATCAAGGAGCACGAATGTCAGGGCCCGTCTCTCCACCTGTTTAGCCAGCAACCGCTCCTCGGGTAGTTCACCCGTCTCTAAATACTTCATAATGGGGGTCATCCAGGACGTCATCGTGCCCGTGCACATCAGTTCCCCTTCGTTGATGGAGGGTGTCAACAGGCTTTCGACGTAGATTGCCTTCCCGATCTCGGCCGCTGAGGAGGAAGCCAGCTTAGACAGGGCGTCTGCCCGGAGGTTGCTGGAGCGAGGCAGGTGTTGCACGTCCGCTTTCTTGAACTTGTGGAGTTTGATCTGGATGCGATTCAGGTACTGCTTCATGGTTTCTTCTCGGGCCTCAAAGCCCCCTAGGATCTGTTGGACAACGAGACGGGAGTCACTTAGGAGCAACACGTTCGTCGCACCGACCGCCCTAGCGAGTTTTAACCCGTTAACCGCGGCTTCTTACTCCGCGACGTTGTTGGTGGCCGGGAAGTCGAAGCGTAGGGCGTACTCCAACGAGCATCCGTCTGGAGTCTGAATGACGATTCCCGCTCCTGTTCCGGAACCCGTCGCGGAGCCGTCGACGTGGATGGTCCATAATCCGCCCGCTGTTGTCGGGGAGGGCGTTGAGGGTTCGCCCGCCACGATCCTCCGGGGGGACGGGGGCGCCGACGGTTGCTCTATCCGGTTCCCCGGCGGGGTTTCCGTGGTGCATTCCACCACGAAGTCGGCCAGCGCCTGACCCTTGATTGCCATCCGGGCTTTGTACGTTATGTCGAACTCGCTGAGCTCGACGCTCCAGTTGAGCATCCTCCCTGACCGCTCCAGTCTTTTCAGGTTCTTTTCGAGGGGCATGTTGGTGTGGACGGTTATGGGGTGGGCCTGGAAATAGGGTCGGAGCTTCCGAGCGGTGGTGATTAGGCAGTAGGCGGCTTTTTCGATGGGGCTGTAACGAGTCTCCGCATCCCGGAGGATCCGACTGGCATAGTAAACAGGGCGTTGCACCCCTCCTTCCTCCTTGATCAGGACGGAGCTAACAGCCTCCTCGGTGGTCGCCAGGTACAACCCCAGGGGTTCACCTTCCTCCGGTCGTGCGAGGAGCGGTGGGCCTTGTAGGTAGGCTTTCAACTCCGCGAACGCCCGCGTGCAGTCGTTGTCCCACTGGATCACCTTCCTCTTGTCTTTAGCCTCGCCAAAGGCCGTGCGTAAGACCCTGAAGAAGGGGAGCGACTTCTCCGCCGATTTCGACAGGAATCGTCCTAGAGCAACAATCCGGCCGTTCAGTCGATGCAAGTCCCGGATTGTCCGGGGCTCCGTCATATCGGTGAGGGCCGCCACCTTGTCGGGGTTCGCCTCGATCCCCCGCCTCGTTATCATGAAGCCCAGGAACTTTCTCGACTGCACGCCAAAGATGCATTTTGCGGGGTTTAGTCTCAGGTTGTATCGGCGGACCCTCTGGAAGGTTTCCTGCAAGTCGGCGAGGTGGTCGAGGGCCCTTCCACTCTTCACCAGCATGTCGTCGATGTAGACCTCCAAATTCCGCCCCACCTGAGGGCCGAAAATTCGGTCAACCATCCGTTGATAAGTCGCCCCGGCGTTCTTCAGCCCAAAGGGCATCTTGGTGTAGCAGAAGGTGCCTTTATCGGTGACGAAGGACGTCTTCTCCTCATCCTCCTCCGCCATCGGTATTTGGTTGTATCCCGAAAAGGCGTCCATAAAGCTCAACAATTCATAACCGGACGCGTGGTCCACCAAGTGGTCGATCCTGGGCAGAGGGAAGCTGTCCTTCGGGCAAGCCTTGTTGAGGTCGGTGAAGTCAACGCACATGCGCCACTTCCTGCTGGGCTTCTTCACTAGAACGACGTTGGCAAGCCAGTCGGGGTAGTCCACCGGCCGAACAAACTTGGCTTCGAGGAGCCGCTCTACTTCTTCCTCGGCCGCCCTCTTCTTTTCGCCCCCCGCACTCCTCTTCTTCTGTCGAACAGGCCGGGCCTCTGGGTCCGCATTCAACCTGTGGGAGATTACCGCCGGGTCCACCCCGGGCATGTCGGCCGGTGACCATGCGAATATGTCCGCGTTCTCTCGGAGCAAGGCGACGAGGGCCGTCCTCAAGGCGGAGGGGAGTTTCGTCCCGATGGAGACGGCTCTTCCCTCGTCCGAGGCTATCGGGACCTCCTCTACTTCCTCGGCCGGGGTCGGCCGCTGGTCGCAGAAGTCCTCCCTTTCGTCGGGGACGAGAGGCAAAGGGGTCCGCCCAGGGCCCCCAGGCGGGGACGGCACACGGTTGTGGTTTCTGGGCCCCCCTCGACCTCCCTGCACCTGTCCCACCCCCCGCGGGGTCCGGAACTTCATCGTCTGATGTTGCAGGCTGGGGAGCGCCTCGATGGCCGTCATATATGGGCGCCCTATGATTCCGTTATACACCGATGCGATGTCGACGATGACGAAAAGCGTTTCCTTGGTGACGATCCTCGGCTCCTCCCCCAGAGTCATGGGCAAGGTGATCGTTCCTTCGGTAGGGATCTCATGGCCGGTGAAGCTGGCCACAGGGCCCCCGCAGGGCTCTAGGTCTGCGCGCCCCCATCCCATCCTCTCGACTGTTGACAGGAAAAGGATGTCGCAGGAGCTTCCGGTGTCAATCAGGAGCCGGCCGACGTCCACCGCCCCGATTCGAGCCTCGATGACGAGGGCGTCGTTGTTCTGGCTCCGCGCTTCTCGCCAGTCTTCCTCGGTAAAGGTGATCGGGGGTCGGTGTGTCCTTCTTCGCTTCGGCCGGTGGTCGGCGGCCGCCGTCATCGCCCATCGGGCCCCGGCCTTCGGGATGGCGGGCGCCCGCCCCGCCGAGGAGGGCCCTCCAGTTATCATCTCAATTCGCATGACCGCCCTTGGGGGGCGTGGCTCCTCCTTATCGCGGTCCGCCAGTGGTTCCCGTCCCCCTCCCTCTGGGGGGGCTCTCTCTTCCGCCATTTCCCGCCTTCCCGCGACAAAGTTTCCCAGGTGACCCGCTTGGATCAGTCGTTCGATCTCTCTCTTAAGGGAGTAACAATGGTCGGTGTCGTGGCCGTGGTCCCGGTGATATCGGCAGTATCTCCGGGAGTCCCGCCTCGCCGGGTCCGTCCTCATCTCCCGGGGAGGCTCCGGCAGTAAACCGGCCCTTGTCGCCGCGGCCAGCACCTCCATCATGGGGGCGTTGAGTCGCGTGTAATGCACCGACGGGGGGTCTTCTGGTCTTGGGATGACTCCGGGGGGCCTCCGTGCCGGAGCGAACTCGCGAGCCGGGCCAAGGCGATCTAGCGGGCGGGGCTCGGGTGGCTCCTGCCGCGGTAGGGCCATCTGATTGCGGCCTCGCCCCCTTTCTTCCTGCCTCGGCCGAGGGCGCGGCCGGGGCCCATCCGCGGGTGGTTTCGCCTGGGGGAATACAACCTTTGCACCCAAAGTCTCCTTTGCCAACGCGTGCCTCTCCGCCATTGCTACCAACGCTTCATAGTCGGTCGGTGGATCCCGGAGCAGGGATTTGTGGAGGCTCCGAGTCCGCAGCCCCGTCTTGAAGGCCAGCATAAGCACCTCGTCGCCGCATGTCACCACCGCCCGTCTCTCCTCCTGAAAGCGGCGGAGGTATCTTCCCGTTCCCTCCCCCTCCCTTTGGACTACCGTGCTGAGATAGTCTAAGGGCTTCTTTTTTGTTCGCCCGGCCCGGAACTCTTGGCAGAACTTATGGGATAGTTCGCCAAAGCTCCCTACGGACCTCGCGGGCAAGGCAAAGTACCAGTCCAGCGCGGTGTCCCTCAGGCTTTGGGAGAAATGTCGGCAAAGGAACGCCTCATCCACGTCCTGGGCTTCCATCGCCCCCCGGTACTGTTGCACGTGTGTGAGGGGGTCGCCCCTCCCATTGTATGTGGCCAAGTGAGGGGGTTTGAACCTTACGGGCCTGGGGGCGGAAGTGATCCACCGGGCGAGTGGCGTGGCCTCCTCCGGGTAGGTCGGGCGATCCGGCGCATCCCCCCTCCGCCACTCGGGGGTCGGGCTTTGGTCGCGCCTCGGCCGCCGACGGTCCTCCGTCCCCGGCGAGTAGCCCGACGGTCTCCAGGCGGGGCTCCTTCCTTGGGCTGAGGATTCGACGGGTTGCGGGCTACGGTCCTCCCAGCGCCCATGCCTCCTGGCCAGCTCTCCTCGGGCCTCCATCCGTTCTTGATTCTCCCGAAGGAGTCTTTCACGCTCGGTGGCGAGGAAGCGTAGTTGCCGACAAACGGCTTCCTCGCGCTGGGTATCGGAGGGGTGGTGTTGGTGATGGGGGCCGCCCCCTCCAGGCGGGGACCTGTTCAGCCTCGGGTCCCGCCCGTTCCCAGGCCGTCTGGCCGTCGTCACCTCGTCTAGGAGTTCTCGGTTGCTCCTGCTCTCCATCCTCAGCCTCTCGCGCTCCGCGATGATGAAGCGAAGCTGGCGGCGGGCGACCTCCTCTTCCTGGTAAGCCTTCCGGGCGGTCTCGGCCGCCTCGTCCAGACGCCTTTGCGCGGCGGCCGCCTCCCCCAGGCGCCTCCACCGCTGCGCAACTTCTATCTCCTCCTCCAGGAGCCTTTGCTGGGCCGCGATCTCCTCAGCGAGCCCCCTATGCTCCCCCTCCTCCTCGAACTGAGGGTGGAGGTTTCGCCTCACGTTCAGGGGGTCTGAGGGGCCGGGCGGAGGTCCCGTTCCAGCCGTCTGACAGCCTCCCCTGGCCTGAGCAACGGCCTCGAAGCTCTTCAGGACGGCGGGGACCGAAGTGTGTTCGATCTCGGAGATCATCCCTAAAAGGGGGTCGGACGCCGGGGTGATTTGTAGGGAGAGCGGTTCCTGTCCCACGGGATCTTTGCCGTGGTCCGGGTTCCGCGGGATTGGTGTGGAATCTAACATGGGTGTGACCCTTCGTTCCCACAGACGGCGCCAATTGTTACGAGGTGGAACTCGCGTACAATGAATTTGTATTAATGGGAACCAAGGGCACGGTGGTTATGTGGAGAAGGGGGTTTAGGTAGGCTATTTGACAAGCGATTAGTGGGGTGAAGAAGTCGATCTCGACGCCAGTGACGGTCGCGGGGTGAATCTCGCCGGATGCAGCTGAACCAGGTTGAAGGGCAGGGGGGTGACACCGACCTATGTTGATGGGCGAGCTCTCCTGCAACACGAACAACCCGTCAGAAGGGCTGGGTTGGGGTTCAACCCTTAGCCCCTCCGATGCCTAAGTCAGTGATGGCGCTTAAAATGGGGGGCTGGTCACGCCGGTCGGACCAACGGTGTATCGACCGAGCGTGGCGAGCTATAGGTGGGAGAGCAAAGATATCGAAGACCTTTGCACTCGTGTGTGAATAATAGAATGAGGAAGAATTCAGCAGCATCCCCTTCTCCGTAAGAGGAGAAGGGGTATTTATACCTGACGGGTGGTGACTAGGCGTGCTGAGCTGGCTCGAGTGTCGGCGGAGGCTTCGGACAAGGACTCCGGGAACAGGAGTCTTCGACCTGCCTTTGTCAGGCGGCGCAACGGCCCAGGGGTGCTTTTGTCGGGATGTCAGAGCCGAAAGTGAAAGCGTTATCTGTCAGGTGGCTCTTCCGTCAGGGGGTGCTTTGTCGGATGGTCGGGTGACGTATGTGTCAGGTGTCCTTATCTTAAGGTTGTTTGTCGTTAGCGTCGGACTAAGAGTCGGCCAGCTGCGGAGGTCCGCCTCGGCCGGCTGCGGAGGTCCGCCCCGGCCGGTTCGGGGAGCGCTGCAAGGCGTGCCTGTCTCCATGATGCCCCGGATTTCCGGGGTGGCGACCCTTTTGTGCAAAGGTGAGTTAATGGGGTATGCTAACGGATCCGGGCGGGAGTCGGGCTCATACGATCTTTAGGTCGTAACAATATGAAACATGCAAACATGGGAGCTATGAACAATCTCACACTAAAAGTGGGTACATAACGTAAGCATACATGCGAGGTACCCAAGCAATAAATAAAAGTGTGTGAGTGCTAGCAATGTTGAAACCAAACAAAAGTGGAGTTTTGTTTCTGTATATAGTCGCATAAAAATATAACATTACGAACATACGATTCTATATACAAGTTCTTATCATGCAGAGAAACATTATTAGGAATCCGCAAAGAAAGAGTTTTGGATTTCCTAAGAAGTGGTTGAGTAAGGGCATGAATATGAGGAATATGTGCATGCTTGTGAGGTGGAACATAAGCTTTAGCGTGACCCGTGTGTGAAACATGCGATTGAGCATCTAAAGCATTCACACAAGATAATTTTCTACCATGCATAGGAGCATTAATAGCATGCATAACATGAGAATTAATCCTATGGGTTAAAGCATCATGCATATGCAAAGATGAAGAAATGTTTAAACAATTTGTTTTTGAACGGTCTTCTTATGCAATGTAGTGTACATATAGGCATGATTCCTCTTTGGCTTTAGATTCAAAGTTGATTTTTGGCCAAAAGAAGACTTGGATGTGACAAACCCCTTAGAAGTCTCCCCCACAAAATTATATTGGGTGCTTCTAGGAGACGAGCTTGGTTTGGACAAATCCAAAGATGAAAATCCAACACATTTGTTCTTAATTAATAGTTGGGGAGACAATAGCTCACACTTCTTCAAAAGTGAAGAAATATCGTCATCCCTCTTCGATAGACATGAGCTAAACTCACGACATTGAGATTTGAGTGCCAATGTCTCATTTCTCAAAGCGTCAATTTGAGAGTCCTTCTCAAGATTGATGGAGTCACAATCCGAAATGTGAGCATCGTCTAACCGACAAATGAGAGAAGAATTTTCTTCTCGCAACTCACGAATTTGAGAAAGAAATCCTTCTTTCTTGGCATGCAATGATTCAATCAATGAAATATGAGAAGCATGCAAAGTAGTGCAATCATGCGTGTCATCATGATGTGAATGTGCACTACACATATGAGCATCTAATGAATTTTTAGAACCAACAATATCATGCTCATAAGAGGATTGTGTTTGATACCTCATTTCCTCTCGACTCATCCTTAGAAACTTTGCCCTCGATGTACTTGGCTTCAAGGTTGCTCCAAACCTCATGTGCCATTTCCATCCATGAAATTTCATTGAACTCATGGTCAAAAGTGGAGATGCACAAAATCATATTGGCTTGAGCGTCCATCACGAAATTTGAAGTAACCGAAGACACGATATCCCAAAAATTGTTGCTCTTGAGGTGATCAATCATCTTAGCCCTCCATTGAGCATAGTCCTCCCCATCAAAGTACAATGGAGGTTGTTGAGACGTAGACGTCGTGCTTACAAAATCCACCAAACCAATACTTTGATATCACTTGTTGGGACCTCTGGCTACACAATACACTAAATAAGGGTGTAAAAGTGTAAATGCAAGTAGTATGCATAATTAAAAGTTACTAAAATTAAACGCACAACACACAGCGGAAATAAAAATAAAGAGCTCAACAACAACAACCACAAAGAGATATGACAATTCAAACACAAACAAAGAAACGTATCCCTGTTCAGATCCCTACAACGACCATCATACTCCTGTCCCATCCTCCTACACCAGAGAGATGGCGTATCCACTAGTGCTCCCTACACCGGGACACACAAGCACACTCTTCACGAGTATAATCCCTAAACCGGGATAATCCATAAACCAGGATATGGAGAGAAACTCTCCAAGTGGAGTAACCCCCATGTACTCACTACTCGAGTACTAGGTATCGTAACTAAAAGAAACGAAAAAGAACAATCTTACATATGCCTTGAATCGATCTTACCGATGTGTGTGTAAAGAATGGAAGATTGAAACCACCAAGTGCTTAATGAAGATAAGCTTGTATGCACTCGGAAAAACTTCTCCAATTGTCTAGGGCTAAACATCACTAGTTCGTGCTATGAATGTATGGAGAAGAATGAGGGAAAAGAAAGACTTTTGAATGAAAACCCCTCAAGATGGCACTCACAATATGTTCTTACTAAGCTAGAGTGATGCCAAAAACAGCCTCTCAATCTAGCTTAAATAAGCTTACAAATCTGCACTAGTGATAAGAAAACGGCTCCATAAAATTTGCACCCAACGGCTATAAATGGTCAAAATTCTCAGCGATTAGACGTATGGCGAAGGGTGACCAGACATCTGGTTAACTGCTCAGGCATCTGGTGAGATTACATCAGATGTCGACAGAATCTATCTGGAAAAACACTCGATCACCAAAACAGTCATAACTTTAATAATAGGATTCAGATTGAGGTGATCCAAGGTGCATTGGAAAGATTAAAAAAATCAATATAATATGCTTAGAATGGATGAGAAATTCCAACCATAGAAAAATTGACAGAGGTTTAAAGTCAGAAATAGATTGCAGGAAATCCAACAGACTCTACGAGAAAAACACTTGATTACCAAAATAGTCATAACTGACTCAAATGAACTCCTATTGGGGTTATTCAAGATGCGTTGGAACGCTAACAAAAAATTCAATATAATGGGCTTGGAATGGATGAAAAATTCCAACCACAGAAAAACTGATAGAAATTTAAATTCAGATAGACTATAGAAAACAGATTGCAGAAAACAGAGAGCGCATAAATATTTGGCTCTACCGATCAGACGCCTGGAGTTCATGTACCAGGCATCTAGACCACTGTATAGACGCCTGGTCATAGACCATCAGGCAACTACCCTTGGCTATGTTCAGCTGGTTAGAAAGATGACATGCCAGGCGTCTGGTGAGACTTCACTGGGCGCCTGTCCAGCTCCAAAAAGCACACCCAAGTGTATTTTGAGCAATGAACCAAATGGAATGGGTTCTACATGATTTATAATGAACCCTAAGATGAATATGATGCATATGTGAGTGTGTAGTGCATCTATGCAAGGCTACAAATATTCTAAGTAAAAGAAGCAAAATTACATGAAGAATAAAATGAACATACATAATAATTCTTCAAGCTTGATGCCATGCTTTGCTCCATAGCCTTGAACCATCTCCACCATCATCCCATCACCAATGTTTTTGTCTCCTTATCAAGATAATCAATTGTTAACTAAGACTAAAACAAATGAGATGATTAGCACCCAACATAATGTTGATCATCATCAAAACAACATTGATCTTGAAACCAAGAACCAATTCCTTGTACATGAAATCAATTTCAACTTATGTGTGGAGCATAAAATAAATGTCCAATAATATTCCAAGTTCTTTTTTACATGTCCACAAAAATTAATATTTTAATAAACCATGTATCGTACACATCCATGTTATTGATAAATAAACAAATTTGCAAATAGGTTGCAATATGAATTCATCAAATTCATTCCATATCAATGCAATAGAATGATGTGTGAAGTAAACCATTGCAAAAGATTTTAACGTAAGATTCCTCAAATGGTAATCGACTAATTTAGAAAAGTAGTTAGCTAACATCAATGAACCATGACATCTATTTTTATTTTTATGATCTTATCAAAGACTAAAAAATTTTCAAATAATAAATTTCTATTTTACAGTTAATATCGACAATATATACTTAACATCGACAAGAGTAATTGAGCATTTAAAGTGAGATACCATAAGGATAATTATTAGGATATCCATATCATAAAGCATAAGCTCAATCTCAAAACAAAATTAAGTTCCTAATATACACCATGGAATGATCATATGAAATAATAAAAGTGCCATCCAAATATGATTAAAATTCCTCATATTCAAATATTTCTAAGGAGTGATACCATTATCACAGAATATTCAACATAAAGCATACATGATGATATTTTCATATCTTGAGCCAAGATTGCTGTCCAATAATATTATGCTCAAACTTATCATCACAAATCCATATCCAATGCATACGAAATATTTCAACACGCAACATAACAAACTATATCACTAAGATATAATCAAAAGTGTGTGCCAAGCACACAATGTAGCAAATATTACAAGCATATTTTCCAAACATAATTAAGATAACAAGCCAATTTTCCATGACATCGTCCAAAATAAAACAAACCATAACATTACTTAAACAGATATTGTCTCTATCTAGATTATCCTTCTCATTGTTCTCCTCTAAGCAACTTCTTCACCTCCGCAATCTCTTAGTGAAGAATAAAAATCTTGTCACAAAATTTCTTATCAAGCCTCTCAAAAGCTTGATTCATTTCTTGCCTAAATTCAGACTCCAACTATTGAAGCTTGGAAAGCAAGGTGGGTGGTGGAATTTGATGAGGGTGTGTGGCTTCTTCTTCAGAATCATTTTCATCTTCACTATCCTCTTCTTCTTATTCTTCTTTTTCTTCTGCTACATGGTTCCTGGCAGGGTTGGAGTGAAGTCCCATTCTCTTAAAGGCATTCTTGTCAAATGGTTTAATTGGGTCAATATGTTTGGTTTCAAAGTCAAGATTGACACCATGATATTTGAGAATGAGTGTAAGATAGTGTCCATGATGCAATGATTGAGATGAAGTGTGGGTAATATTATAAAAAATCAATTCTGCCTAATTCAATTTGATTCGGGTCGCTAGAGCATAAACAATGTTCGATTGGCTCTCATTAAGGACGGAACAACTTCCTGACTTTTGACAAATGTTATATGCTAATATGATGGCCATAATCCTTACCCATAGTTGCAACGCACTAGTTCCTATATGAGATGTATACCACTTTCCAGGTAGGAACATTCATGAAGATTTTCTAAAGTGATGCATTTGTGTTAGGGATGCCTAAAGTCTCTCCAATGTTGGTGACGTTCAACCGAATGGGTTGACCAAGCACATTTGACACAATCCTAGGTATCTTAGTGTTAACACCAAAGAGGTGCACCAATCGCGAGTAGCATATGCATGAATTGTCCACGGAGAACAATTTGGTGAGTCCTTGATAATCTAAGAGTTCCCTAATGCCATATCCTCCCAAATCATTGATTTTTACAAATCTTTCAGTGAGGATATTCTTACTAGCAATTCTTTGGAAATTGCTTAGCAAGCCAGTATATTCTAAAAGAGGTAGAATGATATCCCTCTCAGTTATGTTCCTAGATGATGAAGATGCTTGTTGGGAAGAAGACATAGGCTTCCTGGTAACTTGTCTCCTACTCATGATGTGTGAAAATGTAGATGTAACAACTAATATGATGCAAAATGAAGCGAGATGAGGTGTATTCAAGAGAATATACCAAACACAAGTGCAGATCTTCACCAAAATCCCCCCAAACCTCTAGAGTACTCAGATCCGAAGGTAGAGGCTGCTAGAATTCTGGGAAATTTCGGGTTCTATGGTATTGGTGGGAAGAAACTAGTTTTGGGGCAAATGCTAGGGTTTAAAACATTTCAAAATGAATCTAGATAATAGATCAAGCAATAGAGGGTTGATATCCTCTCATCTAAACGGGTTGAGTCAGATGCATCCAATAGAGTTTGGGTCTCAATCCGATAAGCCCAAAACATATATTCCTCAAATAATGAAGTGAACAGAAAACCTAGTTTTAGTCGGCTCTTTTGACAACGGTGGTCGGTTAATTTTAAAGCGAGGGTAGGCTCTTTTGAGGATATTTTGAAAAATCACTTTAAAAACCTTAAAAATTGATCAATACATTCCTACATAACTCCCACAACAATCCTCTATACATAGTGGAGAAATCTGCCTAAAACAAATTCCCAATTATGCCCTTCAATGTCTCTCTAACGGACAGTAAAAAAGAAAGTCAAAATGGACGGTTGGAGACTAGTAGTCGACTCCAGTACACTCACTGGTTGACTCCTAACTCACATGTCGACTTCATGAACAACATGAATTGACTTTCTGCAAGAGCCAAAAACTCCTGAGAGCAACCAAAGCTCACTCGTCGATTCTTGAACTTGAGTTGACCACTTTTTTGATACACAGAAATATATCGGAAAATATAGGAATTTTCTAGTCTAAAAGTTTAAAACATTTTAAGACCATTTTTAAAATATTAAAAACATTTTTATGTGTTCTTATGTGTGTGAAGCTTCAATATCAAGGCCTTACATTGAATCTAAAGACATGAAATAAAATACATCAAAATTACCTAAAAAACTTTGGCTTGATGTAGCTTTGAATCTTCATCTTCATGTCTTTGACTCTTGAGTTTGATTTGCCTTGCTTGAGCTTCTTCCATACCTCCATCTTGACTAAGTGCATTCCAATTTGAATTTATTCCTATCTTTGGGTGAGCTCCATTAGTCTTGATAGAAGTCTTTCTTCCATAGATTTGAACTCATTCTTTTGTAATAAAATTTTGTAGCTACACACTCATAATCATAATTAGCACACTTCATTTAGTTAATTATTATTAAAATCACACTTGGGGTGTCTCAATTGTGAGAACTAAAGATCTAGATGCGTGTATTCAAACCTAATAATACAGATCTAGATATAGGCATGCTGAATCTTAAACGTTACCTTCTCTGTTTAGCGGAAGCGTACCTGAATCCATCACTAATAGTCTGAAAGAGATCCTGACGATAACGTGGCGGATGATCTTCCAGAACAGCACAAATCAATCGTTGGAGAAATCCTTTTGGCTTTCTCCCAGTTTCTCTCCTAGTGACGAGACGTAGAAAAGACGGCTAACTTTTTCGTGTGCTCTGGGGATCATGACCGCATATATATAGGCTAGCCTCCATAGCCTTAGGATTTCCAATTCGGCCCATCAACGAATTGAAACCCAATAGTCGCCACATATAAAGGCCCACAACCTATATGACTCATTTAAGCCCACTTAACTTAATAAATGAGATCACTTATACATTGGGCTTTAATATGACAGTGTAGCACCATATAATTATTTATCGCATATAAGCCCAATGTTGGATTAAGATCTAACTTAGTTGGACAAGTTCCAACAATCTCCCACTTGGGCTATATACTAAACTTTATAATTATATTTCATTGTGCATACAACCAAATAAGATCTTAACTTAATGGCATTTCTTTAATGAGTCAAAACAATCCGGTCCATCAATTATATTAGCAAGGGATCAAAGAGATCTTCGCCGCATCAATTGCAGCTCCACCCATCAGTGGTCACCGTGCTAATACAAAAGAATGACATGGATTATATAGTGGATGTGTAGTATGAAAATTACATGTAATGTGATATAACATGTCTATTTCCAACTGATCCTCCTTAACCTTAGTGAGATCATAAACAAACCAAAATCGAAGTGAAGCCGAACTGAACCGAAAAACTTTATTTCTGATCAAAAAATAACCTCAAGCTTAAGCTGGAGACTTAATTTTTTTTATCATATGAGCACCCAAAAGAACAAACTCCCACAAAACTGAATGTTCTTAATGAAATGACATTCATATGAGTAGCTAGCTCATAAAACCTTTTGGATGACATTTCCCTACTATAACGGATCCGTAATTACATGGTTTGTTCCGATGTGCTCATTAGACAATTATACACTCATATTATTAATCAACAATCTAGGAACTTGATCTCTGAATATCTAAACTTTGTCGAGTTCCTGTTGTTGCTGGAATATAAAACTGCAGACTTCATTGTCACTAAATAAACTATGTGGTGTTTCAACTCCAGCTTTAATTTGCAGTATAGTGACAAAATATGCAGATATATTTCATGATTTGGATGTCACATAATATGATATGAAATCTAAAGCTATGTCAGAAGAGACTATATAAAAGGGACCATTTAAATCTCTTCTAGTAGATGGCACCTACCATAGATTTTCATACATTCCTTGCATCCAATAATTGATCATAGTCAGTATACCAAAATGATCTCAACCCTTTTTGACTACTGATCCTTGAACATGTAACCCTTTTGTTCTCCATAAATACCGTAAGACCCATTTGTCTGCTGTTAAATGGTCAACTCCTGAACTTAACATTCTACCCAACACACTTGTAATATATGCAATAACCAAATGCATATAAAACTGAGCATACTTTAGACTCCCTATTGGTGAGATATAGGGAATCTTCTGAAGATTATTCTTAGGGCAATTATTGAGACTAAACTTGTCTCCCACAGAACTTAACATTCATTACGACATAGATATTATAGAAATTACATGCTCCCACCGAACTTAAGATATATAACATCATTAAACATCATCTCAAAACCGAACGAGGTGACCACTTAATGAAATTTAATATATCATTAACGATATTGAAATGCTCTATTTATGCCATTATAAACCTTACAGAGTCTTTAATGAAAACTGAATAGAAAGTCTCTTTACAATTAATGCATTCTTTTCCGTATAAAGTCTTTGAGTTATATGCTTTAAATCTTTTCTTAATACCCATTTGAATTCCTTTTTGGCGATAAAAAACTATTTACAATCAATAGGTTTCAAACCTTATGGCAATGAGAAAAGATTTTAAGTATCATTCAAAGACTTGATGCATTAATCCATTTTAGAGATATAGAACTTTTATGACTTGATGTAAGTTGAACTTCCATCATCCTAATGTCAACCATATGTTCTTGAGAATTACAATGTAATATTTCAACAATATACTTTTCATCTCTTTATTGGATTTCCTGAATGACAGTTAGTTATTTGAGGTGCTAGAGTTTGTCCGTATGAACAATTTTCCGAATAGGAGGAATTGCAACATTATCTTGAATTTATTGTGTCTTGAGCAATGTCAGGAATACCATCCTGAACAATGCCAACAACACCTGTGACAATATAATCCTCTTCAAGAGTAATGTCACTAACTAAATTTCCCCCCTCAAACTCAGCATCCTCAAATAGGTGTGCATTTCCTAATTCGTAAACTAACTTAATAGTGGGATTATGGAAAACCATACAAAATATCAACTTTTTGAAATTATTCAACAAAACCAGAAATTCATTAGCACTATGTCCAGTTTCTGTATTAGGCTTATAAGGCCTTAACTTAGTTAGACATCTCCAAACATGCAAGTGATTCATTTGTTGAAACTTTATTAAAGGTATAAGCTGCAATCAAACAAATAGCTGAATTCTAAATTGTTAATTCTTTCTTTATAACACATGTACTTGAATGTAGGAATTCAATAAATGAAGCAACATTTCCATATAAATGAAGATTATAATGAACTTTTGAAGAACCAGAATAAACTAATTTTGAATCATGAGACAACCAAATTTTCCATTCATAGATGAACAATGATTACCGAATTTGTTCAAAATAGAAATAGAAATCCAAATTCCGTTAAAAACGGTACATAATAGTCTCATAAAATTCAAGTACAATCTAGCCTTTAAAAGAAATAATCAAAATTTAATTTGCTTCTACTTGAACCATCTTGCCATTGCCCATATTGATGTATCTTTCACCATCATTTGGCTCTTGGCATCTTAGGCAATCCTGCATAGACACAATGATGTGAATGGTTATACCAGGATCTTTCCATCAGGTGTCTATAAGTACCAAAGTTTGTAGGAAAAGAAATTAACTTAGAATTAAACCAAATTAAAGAAACATACATTTTTAGCATGCCAAGCATGATAATTTGTGCAGTTCTTCTTTACATGCCCTTTAGCTCCACAGAAGAAACAACCATTACCTTCTGAACTTTTCAGTTCCCTTTGTTGTGTATTTTGAGAAGCTGTATCTACAGCTTCAGTACCCTTCTTCCTTTTATTGAAGGTGGAGGTCAGGTGAGTGCTTTCTGTCATTTCTTGCTTAAGACTTTCTTCTTCCTTTACACAGTATGAGATGAGCTCATCCTGAGACCAGGTCTCATCCTTCAGATTGTAGCTCATCTTAAACTGGTTAAACTGTGATGGAAGAGATATCAAAACAAAATGCACTAGCAGAGCCTCAGAGAGGTCTAGCTCAAGTGCCTTCAACCTTGAAGCAATATTAGACATCTTCAATATGTGCTCCCTGATGTTTCCTTTACCTTCATATTTCATTAAAGTTAGGTTTGTCAAGAGTGTACTAATCTCACTCTTTTCATTCTTGACAAACTTCTTTTCAAGCTCAATAAGGAACCATTTAGCTGTGGTAATTTTCTCCGAAATAGAGTCACTGAGATATTCTGGAATGTCATTCTTCACAAGCATTAGGCACATGTGATTTGATCTCTTCCACTCTTTCATCTCCCTCTGTTCATCAGAGGTACTCTCATTAGTGAGTGGTGGGGGACTATGAGTCCTCAATACCAGATCAAGATCCACGACTCCGAGGATTATCAAAAGATTTTCCTTCCATGCCTTGAAGTTAGAACCATTAAGTACTGGAATAGATTTGAGGTGGGCAGAAAAATTTTCAGGAATAATAGCTGAAAAGAGAACAAGAAAACAATTGTAACATGTTCATATGAGTATTAAACAAAACAACACCAAATTCAAATTAATGCTATTTTCCCATCTCAAGACATCCTCCACTAGCACAACATTTATCTTTGGATAATCATTGACTAGTTATTGACATCTTGTTGTAGCAATGAGACAATGACAATAATAACATGCAAAAAAAAAACTTCCTTTGGGCCGAATTAAATTTGCATGTATTGATCTCACCGATCATTACCTTGTCTATTGCTACAGATGCACATAAAATGATAAAGAACGGTAATCTTCCTTTGGGCCGATTTAGCATTCATTTCAAGTTATGCACATAAAATCCTTTTTATATTTATGAAATGAAATAATGCAAAACAACAGAGCCCACTTTGACGAGATGATGATTGCACGAAGTCATTTCAAAAATATACACATTTGCACACTTTGAATCTATGTCGCAATTTAATACATGAATTTATACTGTAAGTGGAAATATTCAAGTCCACTTTTATTTAAAATCAAATTTAAGGCAACTAAAATTTTCATACAAAAGTATGTATTTAACTTGTTATATTTCGAGATTAAAAACAATCTTCACACGAAAACCCACTTTGGTGAGTTGATGATCCAACTAGTCTCTATTCGATATATATATAATTTATTGTGCCATTAACTTGAAATTGAAACTAAACTGAATTTAACACAAAAAAATTTCTATTAGTGGAAATATATATAAGAACCTTTTATTCCACCTTTTAAACCATTATTCTGAGTTACATAAAATCCATAGTTTCAACACAAATTTTCTTCTTAAAAATGGGGTATATAGGTGTACTTAATGTGTATATGAACATACATAGAAAGTTATGTATATAACTAGGACAGAACTACATGCACCTCAGTACTTTGAGGTGCATGTACTGTCTTTTGCTTTAAAAGGTAATTATGTCACTCATTTTATACCATCAACTCATATTTTTTTTCCAAAAATAAACAAAAATTACACTAACTCCTATATGCACCTCAAAGATTGAGGTGGATTTAGCAAAGGCCTATAAATATACACCCTATACCATTTTATATATAACTATAAAATGTGTCAAATTTCTTTAAGGCCATTTACTTGATGGTTAGTGCACAAAATTCCTTAAGGCTTTTAAACGTATCCTTGAGGAGAAATATATGCTGAAGCCTTTTATTTGCTCCCGAAGGAAACACTTGAATTTTGTGTCTTAAATTAAATTCAAATTTAGGCAAACTGAATTTTCATACCAAGGTATGAAGTTAACTGTTATATACTTATGCCATGAATTTAGAATTTAATTTGTTTTACCAAAATTAACACAAAATTTATTCTTGAGGAGAAATATACATTAAAGCTTCTTATTTCATCCTTCAATCCAATTTAAATTCAATATTAGGCAACCAATCATACAACGTATGTATTTAACCATTTACATTTCGAAATAATAATAATTTAACAGTAGATCCCACTTTGGTGGGATTTTAAGAAAATTAGAATTATTTCGAAACGTATAAATAAAGCAAAGAATGCTTAAAATAATTAAAATGGAACGAATATAATTTAACACAAAAATTTGGCCTAAAGGAAATATATATACACATAAACATTTATTTCCTCATTTAACAAGTTTAAATTCAAAATTTTAGGCACTAAATTTACCTACAAAGTATGTCCGTAGCTTTTTATACATCGAAATAAAAGTAATCGCCACGATCGAGTCCACTTTAGTGGGGTTTTGATTTAATTACTATTATTTCGAAATATATATAATGTAGCATGCCTAAAAGTGAATTTAAATAAATTAAACTATTTCAACACAAAATTATACCCCAACGGAAATGTATATGTATAAAAGAAAACCATATTATTTTCTTGGCAATATTTGTGTTAATATTCTTAAGAAACAAGCCCAAAATTGGTGTCCAAGTGGCCTAAAAATACCCAAATTATGGCCCAGATTTTGTGTTCATGTAGCCTTATGAAAGGCCCAAATGCCCAGCCAAAAAAAAACTTTCTGTTAATTTTTTTTGTTTTGGGCCTTTCTTGGGCCTGGCCTGCTAAGGAAACCCTAGCAGGGTTTCAGCCTTGGGGGGAGGCCGCCGCCCCCAAACCCATCTGGCGCCTGCCAAGAGGCCGACGCCGGTTCCCCGACCGGGGGCGGTAAAGCCGCCCCCTTGCACTCAGTCAGGGCGCCGGCCTCATGGCTGACGCCTGATCGCCGACGGGGGGTGGGGGGTGGGGGGTGGGGGTGGTGGTGCCCCCCTCGAAATCCGTGACAGGCCCCATGCGGGGCCTGCTATGCTCCGACGGGGGGCGGCTGGGCCGCCGCCCCCCTTGATTTTCTGTGGCAGGCCCCTGGAGGGCTTGCTGTTCCGGTGGAGGGGGCGGCAGGGCGCCGCCCCCTCCGAACCCCAACTGGGGGTGGCGGGTACAGCCCCCTCTTCCCCTGCTTTTCGACGGAGGGGCGGCTTCCAGCCGCCCCCTTTCTCCGTTTCGTCCGACAGGGGCGGCAAGGCCGCCCCTTTCTTTCTGCGTCGGCGCCGGGAGTGCCGGCGCCGATCTGCCTGACGAGGGCGGCCGAGCCGCCCCCTCTGGATCTGTGTCGGGGGCGGCCTGCGGGCCGCCCCCCGTTATTCATTAAATTTTTTTAAACAGGAAAAAAGATTAAAAACCTCATAAAACTTACAGATCTGAATCCAAACAAATTAAAAATCTAATTTTTATCAGATCTACTCATAGAGGAGGCAAAATAATAAGATCCAAGTATGGCGGCTCCGATACCACTTGTGAGAACTAAAGATCTAGATGCGTGTATTCAAACCTAATAATACAGATCTATATATAGGCATGCTGAATCTTAAAACGTTATCTTCTCTGTGTAGCGGAAGCGTACCTGAATCCATCGCTAATAGTCTGAAAGAGATCCTGACGATAACGTGTCGGATGATCTTCCAGAACAGTATGTATCAACCGTTGGAGAAATCCTTTGGCTTTCTCCCAGTTTCTCTCCTAGTGACGGGACGTAGAAAAGACGGCTAACTTGTTCGTGTGCTCCGGGGATCTTGACCACATATATATAGGCTAGCCTCCATAGCTCTATGGTTTCCAATTCGGCCCATCAACGAATTGAAGCCCAATAGTCGCCACCCATAAAGGCTCACAACCTATGTGACTCATTTAAGCCCACTTAACTTAATAAATGAGATCACTTATACATTAGGCTTTAATATGACAGTGTAGCACCATATAATTATTTTATCGCATATAAGCCCAATGTTGGATTAAGATCCAACTTAGTTAGATAAGTTCCAAAGTCAATAACTAACAAGTATTACCCATTAAATTTTTTATGTAGATTTCATGAGCTAGTTATTGATCGTTAGTCATAGTAAACTTTATCATCATCATATGTTGTGGTAGCTAAAATATCTTTTTAACTACTAGTTAGAATTACACATTGCTCTTTCATATTATGATCATACTTGTCTCATCTTATATTATGATACTATTACTTTCACATAGTGCTCTTTTTATATGTACCTACACATATTTTTTTATTATGGAGAAATACTTACTGTGCGACCGTCGCTGACAGGTATTTCCTTCCTTGTATATTACCTTGTGAAATGCATGTCAGGTTTCGAGGGTAATTATCCAAAGGAGTTTAACCAGGAAGTTGACCCAGTAGCCCAGGACTACGCTGAGCCTTATCCCACTGATGATTAGTGCAGATTCTTGTCAAGTAGCTATTCTGTTTTCTTATTTCATTTTATTCAATGTGTTGTAATGGCCATATTAGGCCTAATGTTGTGTATTTTATTCTGAGACGATGTGATTGAAACTATATTTATCTGTGTTGCTTTTAAGTACGCATGCAAGAACAAGTAAGTAATTACAGACACTTAATGTGTTTAAACAAAGAAGAAAGGAATATCAGGAAAAATATATAATCCCTCTTTTTTTAGGCACACCATGGGCCTGCTCGTTTTCTCGCTCTTGAATAGAATGGAAAGCGGGGCGTGACATTCTCTCTCATTCTCCTTCATCCGTTCCGTGGCAGCAGAAGAGAGAGAAGGATGAATGAATGTGTTGGAGAAGGATGGGGCGGGGCGGGGGGACGCAGTGGGATCCGGTGATGGATACTGGCGGCAGAGGTGGGGAGGGAGGCGGAGAAATAGGCGGGGAGTGGTAATTTAATGATAAAGATGTATGTAAAGTAAAGAAAGCTGAATTTAAGATATTTGTGTGTGTATATAAAATGGTCTGTCTATTTGGCCTGTGTATGTAGAATTTCCCGCATTGCCGATGTGGACTCCTCGTATTTTTAAAAAATACTATACTTTCTCTTGACATTAGCCAAATCCATCACCCAGACCAGACCCAGTCCAACTTGGTTCAACTCGAATAAACAACCCGTCCCCCATCTACACAAGTCCAGAAGCCTTTAGCGACAGAAACATCAATCCAAGTGTACGAAGAATGAGAATAAGGCCCGACTTTTCCTATCAACGGCTGAAGGGGCGAATTTCGCCGCGACGCTGGCTTTACTCTTCTTCAAGCTTGAGATCGGTGACTTCGCCGACGCCGCCCATAGCCAAGCTCTAAATTTTGAAAGATGCCATGGCCAACGTCGCCAATCTTCCAGCATAGATCGAAGACTCGTCCCTTTTGAATCTTAGGTCAGTTTCGATTTTTCTTTTCCTCGAAAATCCCTTAAATTCTTTCCTTAAATTTCTCTCTCCACTATCTCTTGATGAATTCTAATGGTTGTTTTGATACTTGAAAGATCATAGGTTGATTTTTGAAACATGATCTCTAGGATTGTGAACACTTGGATTGGGGCTATCTGAGCACGTTATCAAATGTTGATGTTTTGTAAAGTTTATATTCTACCATACTTTATAAGGAGTTACTTTGCGAATCAAAAAAATTACTCTGTCCATATATGAAATTACTCAGCATGCACACCATGCAAAAACAAAATTACTCCGTGCACATACCAAATTACTCACCACGTGCCGCTGGCAAAAAAATTACTCGGCGCACATACCAAATTACTCACAACGCACATGCCCTCAAACCGCACACAAACTACCAAACAAAATTACTCCGCGCACATATCAAATTACTCACCGCGTAGAACCGACAAAAAAATTACTTCACACACATACCAAATTCCTCACCACGCATAAAAGTCAAAACAAAATTACTCCACGCATAACAAATTACTCCAGCGCACTACACAACTCAGGTTCTCAATGCGAACATACGCGAACAGACGCGAGTTCAGGTAGAAATTTTCTCAAAGCGCACAAAAGGTCTAGCATTCTTAACAACATTGTGTGTAGTGGAAATATGCTTGTGTTGGTGAGTGACCTTTGCACTAGGATTTTTCTTAAACTCATCAAGCTTAAGAACTAGTTCTTCGTGCTTTAGCTTACTCGTGCACACATCATTTGCAAGCATATTTATTTTATCATTTAGACTAGAAACATAAATAGTATGCTCATTCTTTAAATCATCACCATCACATAATAATATGTCATACTTAGTTTTTAAGCTGTCATAATCATGCAACAATGTACTATCACCATTACAATCATTTTTCAAATGATTATGAGATAAAACATTATAATCATGCAATAAAATATTATATTTAATCTTAAGCTTGTCATGATCATCATTCAAGATATTGTTATTACTCTTTAACTTTTTATACTTTTTCTTTAATTTTTCATATTCTTTATGCAATTGTTTATATGCACTCTCTAAATCAAATTCATTATCAGAGTTATAATCATATACCTCGTCATTGTCGTCTTGATGTGCCATCAAGCATACTTCATTTTAAAGCTCTCTTCATCATGTTCCTTGGTAATGTCTCCACAGGTTGTCTTAATAAGACGTTCTCCATACCTCTTGTCCAATATTCTCAAGATTTGTTGTGTGGTCTTGGCCTCTGAAACTTCACTAAAAATATTATTAGTTAAACTAACACAAATTAGATGCATTACCTTAGGGTTCATCGAGTAGGCTTCCTTTTGAGCAATGGTCCAAGTTACTCTGGGAGGGTTGGAATTTTTTAGGGTTTTCGTCGGAAGAATACAAGCTCAATGTCTTTGGCCTCCAGTAATATCTCCATCCTCCTCTTCTATGGTAGGAAATTTGAGCCATCAAATGATGAAGGGTGCTCAAGTTATGGCTGCATGCAAACATTGTTGATGCCATCTATGCAACCTTGCTCTGAACCACGTGCTGGGGATCCTGTAGATGGCAGACAAACACTAGAGGGGTTGATTATTGTTTTCCAAAAATAATGCTTAATTAAAAACTTAATCATCTTAGCTATGTCTAAAGTCTCCTAAGAGTGTTAGCTCCTTAGGTACTTAATCAACAATACTAGCTACTTGCAATGCACATAGGAAATCAACACAAGTGCCAGTAAAAGAAATATGAAAGATGTGAGACAATGTTCACAATGCAAACAAATGCAATTTATCCTGCTTCATCCTCCTTGGGCTACGTACAGTTCCCAAACTCAAACTCTGTTGGGCTTGAATCCACTAACTCGCCTCAACAATTGATGGCTTTCAACCAATTACAAGTTCCACTTCTCCAATAAGTGGTCTTCCAATACAACTTTAACCTTTTCTCAAAGAGGACATTACCCTAGAGGCTTTTTACAAACACAATACAATTCAACCGAATGTAAGACCTTACCACCACACCTTTGTGTGGATGTACAACCTTTCTATTGATGAAGAAAATGAATCACAACCTTCATATAGCCAATATGTTGAAGCTTGATGTGTATATTTGTGGCTATAAAAAATTCTTTTGATCTCAAAGAAAATAAAGATTGAAATAAAGAGATCAAAGAAACTCTAATTTGTGTTCTTAAATGAGTCAAGATTAAGCTTGAGAGAATCACAAATTAGCAAGGCAAAACAATGGCTTAAAAGCTTTTAAAGGAATGAAAACTATTGCATTGAAAATTATTTTAGAGCTTAAAGAGAGTGCTTAGAAATGCTTGAAAACTTAAATTATTTGCTAAAAAATTTCTTTCAAATCCCTCAGGAATCTTAGCATAAATAGAGATGAAACACCGTTGAAAACAGTTCCCTAAAATACTACTCTAATGGGAAAATCGACAGCCCTCTGAAAATCACGTAGGCCTGTCGAGTTGGATTGTTGTGCAAAAGTAGAGTGACTCATATATAAATGGTAGTCGACCCTCGAAACAACTGTAGTCGACTCCTAATACTACTGTAGTTGACTATTTCCAGGGACAAAGAATACCTAATATTTTTCAATAGAAGATCGTCGACTCCTAATCAAACGGTAGTTGACTTTTTTTCAGATATATGGAAAAATATCTTAAAAGAGTACTAAAATCAATCTGATTCTTTTCAAAATCTTTTCAAAATATTTTTGGAAGTTTAAAACATTATCTAAGTGTGTGTGCAAGCTTTAACTAATAGCATTATAAACTTGACACACTACTCACTCTTTCTTTTAGAGTCTTGATGTCTCCTTTAGCTTGACCAAATTGTCTTGAAGTCTTGCACCTCCATGAGTTCTTGACGTGAGCTTTTGATCTTCAATTTTAGCTCCAGGTTCCTTGATTCTTCATTATCAAGCTCTTGCTCCGAATCATCAATCCTAGCAAGCTTGAATAAATTACATGACTTTGTTGACTTGATTTTCTATACTCACAAATCTTTATAACAAACTTATTAGTAATATTAATTGTTTGCTTATCATCAAAACTAATCTTGGGGTAATGCAATAACCAACAATATGGTGGGCAATAAAAATGAGTGGAAGTTAACATTCATATGTGGCATGTACAACCATCCACCAGTGCAGAATCGCGAGGGACATTCCTATGTTGAGAGCTTGCAAGGTTCGTGATACGATCCGGTGGATCGAATCAATAGAAATCAGAATTTAAAAGAGGAAAAATTAAAAAGAGGATTTTTGATTGAGAATTTCAAAGAAGAACAAAGATAAGTGAGTTCTTTCGAGACGAACTCGATCTCCTAGCTTTTACTTGAACGGATAAAAATCCTAAAGATCCTTCGCAAGATGCCTAAGGATGTTCTTCAACAAAATAAGCATAGCCCTAACAATGGCGGCTAGCCCTAATAAATAGAAGAAAATGGGGAATTACTAATTTAGCCTGAAAGGACTAAAATACACCTTAACCTAGTAGACCCACTAAGTCGCGATCCCGCGCCTCCTGCGCCGCACGTACGTCACGATGGGTGGGACCGCGTCATCAGGAAGTGGAGCCGGGCTCGGAGGGGGTGCGTCCGCATCAATACCCCCCCTAAAAGAGCCACCTTGTCATCAAGGTGGAAATCTGGAAACTGCTCCCGAACCACGTCATACGCCTCCCACGTGGCATCACAATCTGGCAGACCCACCCAGTAAATCAGAACCTCTCTGCGTCGCCCTGGCCCCTGTCGAACTGCCCGCACATCCAATGGCTCCAGCAGTACCTCCATGTCCTCCGTCAGTGACGGTGGCAGCGTCGACGTCGCTGACTGGTCTCCAATCGCCCTCCGTAGCTGCGACACATGGCACACCGGATGTATCCTCGAGGAAGGAGGCAGGTGTAGACGATACGCCACCTTCCCAATCTTGGCTGCAATCTGGTAGGGTCCGTAGTAGCGAGCAGCTAGCTTCTCATTCTGCCTCCGAGCTAAGGTCTTCTGCCTATATGGTCGCAACTTGAGGTACACCATGTCACCCTCCTGAAAATGGACCTCCCTCCGATGCCCGTCTGCCCGGGCCTTCATAACCTGCTGTGCCCTCAGGAGGTGTCGCCGGAGCTCCTCCAACATCGCATCCCTGTCCCCCATGTACGCCTCTACCTGCGACACCGGTGTCTGCCTGTCACCAAATCGGAGCAAGGACGGTGGGTCGCGCCCATACAGGATCCGAAAGGGGGTCGTCCCTGCGACAGAGTGGTACGAGGTGTTGTACCAATACTCCGCCCATGCCAACCACCTGTACCACTGTCGGGGCTTATCCGAGGCGAAGCACCGCAGATAAGTCTCTATGGATCTGTTCACCACCTCGGTCTGCCCGTCTGTCTGCGGGTGGTATGCCGTGCTCCTCTTTAGGACCGTGCCCTGTACCCTGAAGAGCTCCCGCCAGAACCCGCTCAAAAACACTTGGTCCTTGTCGGACACTATAGACCCCGGGATCCCATGCAGGCGGATCACCTCTCGGATGAACGCTGTGGCCACCGTGACCGCTGTGTAAGGATGCCTCAAAGGTATAAAATGGGCATACTTACTCAGTCGGTCCACTACGACGAAGATCACTGAATACCCCTCGGACCGCGGTAGCCCGTCGATGAAGTCCATCGTGACTTCCTCCCATACTCGCTCCGGTAACTCTAACGGCTGTAGTAGTCCTGCCGGGGCCATGACCATGTACTTGTGACGCTGGCAGACGTCACAAGTCGTTACTAACTGAGCAATCCTCCTGCGCATTCCGGGCCAGTACACCTCTCTAGCCATCCTCTGGTATGTCTGCTGTACCCCGGAATGTCCTCCCGTCGCCGACCCG
Source organism: Scilla litardierei (assembly GCA_030789695.1). NCBI lineage: Eukaryota > Viridiplantae > Streptophyta > Magnoliopsida > Asparagales > Asparagaceae > Scilla > Scilla litardierei. The sequence goes on from CM061141.1 coordinate 42,729,204, forward strand.
TGGAACTCCTGGAAGAGGACGGGTATGAAACCTGAAGGTCGTGGCAGCACCAACCTCCCCTGATAAAGCAGTCGGCGCCCCTGCAAGGAATACCCGGTCGGCCCATCATGTCCTCGCTGCAACAACTCGCGGATCCGCCCCAACTCATCATCACTCTCCGCCTCCTGAAAGATGGGCTCCCAGTCCAACCACATAGGTCGTGACAGAGCCCTCAGATCCACGCTCTCCTCCCGACAAGACAAGGCGTCAGCTGCCTTGTTCTCCAACCCTGGTCTGTACTCGATAGCGAACCGGTACCCCACCAGTTTGGACAACCAACGCTGGTGCTCCTCAGTAACCAACCGCTGCTCCAGCAGGTACTTGAGGCTTCGCTGGTCTGTCCTGACCACGAACTCTCGACCCAACAGATATGGCCGCCACTTGGTCACCGCCAAGACAATGGCCATCAACTCTCGCTCATACACCGATTTCAGTCGTGCTCTAGCTGACAACACGTGACTGAAATAGGCGATGGGTCGCCCCTCCTGCATGAGCACCGCTCCCAACCCGTATCCCGACGCATCGGTCTCCACCACGAAAGGTAGGCTGAAGTCTGGCAAAGCCAGAACTGGTGCGGTCGTCATGGCCACCTTCAAGGCCTGAAAGGCCTTGGTGGCTTCCTCCCCCCAGTAAGTGGAATCCGTCCTTCTTGAGCTGTTCGGTAAGGGGCCAGGCTATGGTGCTGTACCCCTTAACGAACTTCCGGTAGTATCCGGTCAGGCCTAAAAATCCTCGGAGGGCTCGCAGTGTAGTAGGAATGGGCCAGTCCAGCATGGCCTCTATCTTCGATCTGTCAGCGGCTACACCCTCGGCTGACACCACATGCCCTAGGTACTCAATCCGTGCCTGGCCGAAACTGCATTTCTTCCGGTTGGCGAACAACTGCTGCGCCAACAACTCCCGGAAGACCACCTCCAAATGGCCCAAGTGCTCCCCCAAGCTCCTGCTGTAGACGAGGATATCGTCAAAGAACACGAGAATGAACCTCCGCAGGTAGGGCTGGAAAACCTTGTTCATCAAGGCCTGGAAAGTGGAGGGGGCATTCGTCAAGCCAAAAGGCATGACTCTGAACTCATAATGGCCATCGTGGGTGCGGAAGGCAGTCTTCGGCACATCCTCAGACCGCATCAAAATCTGGTGGTACCCGGCCCTCAGGTCGGTCTTCGAGAAGATCGCTGCTCCATGAAGCTCGTCCAGCAGCTCGTCGATCACCGGAATAGGAAACTTGTCAGCGACAGTTTCCTTATTCAGCGCCCGGTAATCAACGCAAAATCTCCAGCTCCCGTCCTTCTTCTTGACCAGCAAGACTGGGCTCGAAAAAGGACTCACACTAGGCTGGATGATCCCAGCCTGCAGCATCTCCCGCACCATCCTCTCTATCTCATCTTTCTGAACATGCGGGTACCAGTACGGCCGTACACTCACCGGTGCTGCCCCATCCCTCAATACAATCGCGTGCTCGTGCCCTCTGGATGGTGGTAGCCCCTGCGGGTCCTGGAAGACCTCCTGGTACTGCTCCAGTACCTGCTCGACCTCCGCCGCGGTCTCCTCCTGCTGCTGCTCACAGTCCGCTGTCAGCCCCTGATACTCCACAAGGAACCCCTCCCCCTCGTTCCGCAGCGCCCGAGTGATGGCCTTGAAGGTCACCAGTGAAAAGCAAAGGGTCGGGTCCCCGGTCAACACGACGGTCCTCTCCCCATCTTGGAACTCCATCCTCAGGAGCTTCCAATTCACCTTCATCTCCCCCAACTTCTTCAGCCACTGCACCCCTAAGATGATATCCACGTTGCCCAACTCCAATGGCAAGAAGTCCTCCATAATCTGGACCCCCTGCAAGGTCAGGCATAGACCCTTGCAGAGCCCCTTACTCTCCTCCATCTTCCCCGTCCCCAGCAGAACGGTAAACTTCTCCAGGGTGCTCAGCTGTAGCCCATGTCGCTCCACTACCCGGCTGGAAATAAAGTTGTGGGTGGCCCCACTATCGATCAGTACCGTCACCGTCGTGTCTCCCAGCTGCACTGACAACTTCATGGTGTGGTTCGGAGTGAACCCCACCACAGAGTTCAGGGATACCTCTGCGAAGTCTAGGTGAGACTTCTCCTCTACCGGTGGCTCCTCCTCAGACTCCTCCTCACCCACGTACCCCTCCTCGTCGGGTACCATGGTGATCTGCAGCAGGCGGCTCGCACACCTGTGCCCAGGGGTGAACTTCTCGTCGCAACGGAAGCACAACCCCTTGGCTCTCTTCTCCCTCACCTCGGCCTCAGTCATCCGCCGCCCCAGGGTAGCTGGGCGGCCCTCTCCTCGAGTCTCGGGCACGGCCGCAGGTGGTCTCGGTGCCGTGGCTGGTGGAGTGGGGCGGGAGCCCTGTGCTCCCCAAGCGCCCCGTATCCGCCTCTCCTCTGTGTGCTTCTCCTCCGCTTTATGTGCTAAGCGAAGGACGTCCTCCAAGGTAGCCGGGCTCTGCATCCGCAACTCAGCTCGTATCGACGGTTTCAGCCCCCTCATGAAGTTCCCGATCATCACCTCGTCGGTAACCCCCTTCACCCGGCTATTCAGCATCTCAAATCTCTCTACATAGTCCCTCACGGTCCCCTCCTGCCTCAGAGCCGACAGCTGCTCGTAGAAATCTCCCCCAGCCGTCTCCTGGAATCGGTCCACGATCATGGCTGACAACTCCTCCCAGGTCCGAAAGGGGGACCGTGCTATCTTCCACCGGTACCAGGCCAGAGCCTTCCCCTCAAAGTAAATCCCGATGGCCTTCAGGACCTCCTGCTCCGTCAGACCCATCACCTGGAAATACCTCTCCGCTCGGTTTATCCACCCATCAGGGTCGGTGCCGTCAAAGGTCGGCATCTTCAGCTTCATCAACCGCCGATCTGCGTTGATGTCGCCTAGCTGCCCCTATCTTCGTCTCGGTCACCCCCTGACCATCTCGCCACCCCGAGCCTCCCTCGGGCCTCCCCCGTCAACCCCGTACAGCTCCTCTGGCCATGCAGGTCTCTCCCACGCCTCGGGCTGGTAGTAGTGCCCCGGAAACTCTGGCGGCCGTGCAAAATTGGGCCTCGGCCCAGGCGGAATGGTCTCTGCTCTCCAAAACTGGCCCGCTGGGGTCCCAATAGCTGCTCCTGAGGTCCATCCGCCTCTCGTTGCCCCCAAAGCTCCTCCAGATTGGGTTACGAACCCCGCAACACCGCCAAACACCCCCCATGCTCGCCGCGCCACCGGGGAAGTCGCCCGAGCCCGCTGACCCATGCCCGGGGTCCAGCGGACCCGCCCGGCCCCAAACAGGGGCCGAGCCTCCTGTGCCGCCCCCGCCTGGGGCTGCCGACCCCCAGGCGGGGGTCGCGCGGCCCGCCAGACCCCCAAAGGGGGTCGGCGTACCCTGGGCACCCCCGCCCGGGGGTGCCGGCCCTCCGGCGGCCCCAGTCTGGGGCGCCGAGGGCCGGGGTGGCCGGCCTGACCCGCCCAGGCCGTGGCTGGGCCGGGCGGGTCTGTTGGCCCCCAATTAGGCCCGACAGGGCCCGTGGAGGTAGATCCGGGCCCTGTCGCGCCAAACCCTAGCCCGCCGGCTAGGGTTGTAGCCGCCGCCGCCGCATGTGACTCCCCGTGGCTCGGGGGTCCTTGATTTGTCGAATTGACGCCGGAATCGTCTTGGATCTCTTCCGTTGCTCCCTCCTTGCCGCGATCCGCCGCCTTCTCCTTGGTCAAACCTTGCAATAACTCCATTATCGCCGGAATCGCCGCCGTGGCCTCCTTCAAACTTTTAAGATCCATTCCCGTCTCCGCGGCTTCCCTTCTCATGATTCGAAGCTCCGATTGAATGTCTTCTTGGGTGTGTGCATGATCCTTGATCGAAGCTTCCATCGCCTTCCTCAAACCCTCGATCTCGTGATTGAGATCGTCGCGTAGACCTTGTATCTTCTCATCCACGGAAGCCCTCGTTCCCGTTGCCATGGAATCGTAGCGCTCTGATACCAATTTGATACGATCCGGTGGATCGAATCAATAGAAATTAGAATTTAAAAGAGGAAAAATTAAAAAGAGGATTTTTGATTGAGAATTTCAAAGAAGAACAAAGATAAGTGAGTTCTTTCGAGACGAACTCGATCTCCTAGCTTTTACTTGAACGGATAAAAAGCCTAAAGATCCTTCGCAAGATGCCTAAGGATGTTCTTCAACAAAATAAGCATAGCCCTAACAATGGCGGCTAGCCCTAATAAATAGAAGAAAATGGGGAATTACTAATTTAGCCTGAAAGGACTAAAATACCCCTTAACCTAGTAGACCCACTAAGTCGCGATCCCGCGCCTCCTGCGCCGCACGTACGTCACGATGGGTGGGACCGCGTCATCAGGAAGTGGAGCCGGGCTCGGAGGGGGTGCGTCCGCATCAGTTCGGAGATGGACATGTTGAGAGAATTGTCTCATAGCGTGGAGAGGCCAAGAGAAATTTTGAAATTTATGAAGAAAAAGACTATGTGCAATGCGACAACAATTAAAACAATATATAATGCACGACAGAGGATGAAAGTTGCGGAGATTATTGGGAGAAATCAAATGCAACAACTATTGAAGAGCTTGAGTGAGAAGTACATTGAGTTTCATTTTGTTGATGGAGAAACATCGAGCGTGAGGAGATTGTTCTGGGCACATCATATGCCGGTGGATATATTACGCGCATTTCCAGAAATTTGGATCATGAACAACACGTACACGATAAACATGTACATGCTTCCATTGTTGAAAATTCTAGGTGTTATCTCCACAGAAATGGCAATCTCAGCTGTATTTATGGAGGCAGAAAGGGAGGATTGCTACATATGTGCATTGGAGAAGTTGAGATTTTTGCTAGAGGGATACACGATGCTGCGAGTAAATTTGACAGATAGAGAGCTTGCACTTATGAATGTCATTAGCAAGGTATTTTCCTCCGCGCGTAATCAATTATGTAGATGACACATTTCTAGAAATGTGTTGGCCAATTGCAAGAAGTATTTTGAAGTTAAAGAGGGATGCGATGCATTCATATCAAGTTGAAATTTGTTGGTGCTGACACGGACTGAGGAGGATTATGTGCTACAAATTAATACATTGGAGAAAAGTTTCATGGCTTATCCAAAGACCGTAAACTATGTAAAGACATCTTGATTGGTCAATTATAAGAAGTTCATTTTGGTATGAACTAGTAACAATTTGCATTTTGGTAATGTCACAACCACAGAGCAGAGAGTTCACATGCAAAGCTTAAACTGCACTTAGGTTTATTGGACTGTTTTACCACATCATGAACTACAATTCATACTTTGCTATAGTTGCAACCAAGGTTTTAGGTCTCGGTTTCGGTCTCGGTATCGCTTTTCCCAAAATATAGGTATCGGTATCGGTATCGTCTGTTTCGTTGGTTTCGGAAGCAAGTTTCGGTTTCGTGGTTTCGTCTGTATCTATAGTTTTAAATACTTAAAATATATCAAATATTATCAAATACTAAACCATCGTAATTTTTTATAAGTTGCACATTTTGCTAAATAAGAAAAGATGGCACACATATAAAGAAAGAAGGGCAAACTTGTTAATAAGTTGGTCTCTAGCCAAGGTCAGTTCGCATAGCAATTCCCTCAAATTATAAAGCCAAGGTCTGTTCGCATAGCAATTCCCCCAAATTATAAAGTGCTGCTACTTACATAATTACATTACACATTTTGCAAGTATACAGAGACAGACAACCAAGTTCCTTCAACCAGCGGACGAGCGACGAGCGGCCAGCACCAGATGAGCGATGAGCGGGAGAGCGCAGTCCAGGTAAGTTCTCCAACGTTTCTTCTTCTTCCTCCTCTCTTTTTTCTTCTCCCTCTTCTTTTTCTTGCTCTTCTTTTTTTTTCTTCTGTGGTTTTTCTTCTACTTGATCTTTTTTTTCTTCTTGTTGCAAGTTTTGGCTTGATCTGCTTGATCTTCAGTTTTCTTCTTTCTATTTGAGCTTTTTTTGCTGTTGCTCGTCGGAATCGGCCGAAACCCCCAAGTTTCGGCCAGTTTCGGCCGAAACTGGCCGAAACATGGCGGTTTCGGCCGATACCGAGAAACTGGAGGTGGTTTCGGATCGGTCCCCTCCGAGACCGATCCGAAACTGCCGAAACCCGAAGGTTTCGGTCGAAACCTTAATCCATGGTTGCAACATATCGAGATTAATGCATCGTTGGAGAAATCAAAGATTACCATGCAGCGTAGGATGATGTGCCACTTATACATGGAGTTGATTGTGTTTATGACCAAGAATGCAATGAAGATAATTATTCATTAAGGAGCAGGGTCTGAGTCAATTGGGACAAATGCAGACTAATGCGATTGTCTAGCTTGCGATGCATCTATGGAGAATTATGTGCGCATGAGATTGGAGAATTATGTGCGCATGAGATTGGAGAATCCAAAAGGAAAAACACTCAATTCTCTTAGATTCCATACATCCACATTGGAAGAAGCTAGTCCTTGAGACCAAGAAGGAAGTGATCTCAGAAGAAGAAGTGCTGATAAAGGCTAAGTTAGATCGCATATACAAGCATTACGAATAGCTTGATGAGCCTATCCAGATGTAGCTTTTAATAGTTAAATGAGTTGTCCACACCTGAGACAACTTTGCTTAATGAGCTGGAGGTTAAGGTCAATGTGAGGGGTAGGAAAAATGGAAAGAAGGTGAAAATTGATACATCAACAAGTTGCGACCCTTCTCACTTTGAGCATGTATTATCCGCTAAAGTTACTTGCACCACTCCCAGCGCTGGCTCTAGGCAAAAAGTAAAATTGTTAACAGCCTCACGGAGAGAGAAAGAGGAAGGGTATATAGGTCCCTGTTGGTTTCATCAAATATATCATTTATTAAGCACTTTCGAGATGGTATAACACAATATATAGAGCAAGTCACTGATGTCAATGAATATGTGAACTGTGGTTGCATAGCAATAGCTGCTCTACTTGGCATGTGTGAGGACAATTGGATGCATGTAAGAATTGATTTGCTAGAAGAGTTGCTTAAACACTATGATGAGTACACACGAGTTATTGGTGAAGAAATGTAGGACATGATAAAGTGGCATTGACATATATGGAGGAGAACCTTCCGAGAGCACATTGGATGACCATGCTAGATGTGTGCCATCTCATAACATCTTGCTATAATTGTGTTCTACAATTTATACCAAATGTACAATGTCTTACATTTTGCCTCTATGAATAGCGCTAGAACCATTGCCTATCTGTTGTCACTTTATGATTGGGTTTGTGAATGGTAATAACTATGTAGAGGTTTACCTTGTGGACAGATGCCTTGTACCACTAATTGCACTTAATTGGTGTCGATACCATTATGCTGTGGCCAATGGAAGGAAGTGTATGTCGAAAGGGTGCGTCAATTCAAGGACATAATCAAGGACAATGGTCACAGTGGATACAATTGAGATTGAGTGAAATATGATGTTTCATGTATATCATGTATACACTACGAAATTTCATGTCTAGCCTGCATGTTTTCAATCGGGCAATCTTGTAATTTTGGAATTGGGATATTTTTGCATAATTTTGTTATCCTGAATTTGATATCAATAAAATATGGAATTTGGTATCATGAATTTGATGTCATGAAAATTTTGAATTAGTTATCTTGAAATTTCGTATCAGTATGTATCCTGGATTTGTTGATTTATCTTGAAATTTGGTATCAATAAAATATGGATTTCGTATCAGTATGCATATTAGGTTTCATATTAATAATTTTGTTTCAGTAGGTATCTTGGATTTTTTGTTATCAATTTGGTATCAATTTGCTTATTGGTATTAATTTGCATATTCAAATTTTGTTCTACTGACATTTGGTATCTGTTTGCACGCATATTCAAAACTTTGTTATCCAGAAATTTGGTATCCTGACATTGGTATTGTGATTGCTGTGTTGTATCCTGAAATATATTATCCTAATCTTGGTATCAGTTTGCATGCATATGTAAAATTCTGTTATTCTGAAATATGATATCCTGACTTGGTATATTGCTTGCTGTGTTGTATCTTGAAAATTACTCCGCACACATATCAAATTACTCATCATGCACAACAGGTAAAAAATTACTCTGTGTACGTACTACATTACTCACCGCGCACAACAGACAAACCAATTACTCCGCGCACATACCAAATTACTCAAAGAGCACAGCAGGCAAAACAATTACTCGGCACATATACCAAATTATTCACCGAGCACAACATGAAAAAAATACTCCGCGCACATACCAAATTACTCACCGAGCACGACAGGAAAAAATACTCTGCGTACATACCAAAGTACTCACCGCACACAACATGCAAAAATTATTCCATATATATATCAAATTACTCATAGCTACAAACGGCAAAACAAATTTACTAACCGCACACAACATGCAAACCAAAATTACTCTGCGAACATATCAAATTACTCACTGCGCATAACAAGCAAAACAAAATTACTCCGTGACCATATCAAATTACTCACTCTGCGAACATATCAAATTACTCACTGCGCATAACAAGCAAAACAAAATTACAAGAATTACTCTGCACACATCAAATTACTCACCGTGCACAACATACAAAACAAAATTATTTCGCGAACATACCCAATTACTCACTGCACACAACATGTATAACATTTACTCTGCGCACATACCAAATTACTCACCGCGCATAACTCGCTAAACCACGTACAACCCGACAAATAAAATTACTCCATGCATACACATTTCCTCACCGCGCACATACGTAATTACTCATCGCGCACATCCCACCACTTTTTTTGCTCAACGCACACATGTGGGTTTATTTTGAAATTTCTCAGTGCGCACACCACTACCCCAATGATTCACGAGCACTATCCTAATGATTCACGTGTGCTCGTACCTCCTTGTAGGGTCACAAGCGAGCATCAATTTACTGTAGTTGCCTACAAGCCCTGTCCAATTCCTATATAAAGGGATGCCTATAAGCTAGCCTTTACTCACATCTCAACCACCATCCACCACTCATTCTCTATTTATTCTTTGTTTTTCTTGATGCAAACTCCTATTCTTCTTTTATAACAATGGCCAGTGATCATTTTTGGTAGAATTTTGTAACAATATAGCCGGAAGTGTCTCTATCTTCTCCATGCTAACATTAGTATTAGATTCTTACTTACATACAATGCATCTTCAAAATTAATATAATTTTTAATGTGTGACTACACGTTGATTGTAAAGTCACACATGAAAAATTCTGTTTCTATTGGAGAGACAATGGAGCTGCATAGGACTTTAATATTGATGTTCTCATGGAGAGGTCCAAACGCTACTGTCTGATATTGTGACAAAAATCTAAAAAAATCGACCATTCGACATTTTTATAAATCTTCGTATGTACAATTATCCAATAGGAATTTCATAAAAATGTCGCGTTTTATGTATTTGAATGTAGTATATATAGACTTTGCAGGGTTTGTAAAATTAGTAAAATTTGGTACATATCAAATTACACATCGCACACAACAGGCAAAAATTACTCCACACATATATCAAATTACTCTCTGCGCACAATTCGTCAAACCGCGCACAACCCACAAACAAAATTACTCCGAGCACATACTAAATTACTCACTGCTTACATCCCATTCTTTTTTTGCTCATAGTCATCGCGCACAATCCGCTAAATAAAATTACTCCGTGCACATACAATATTACTCACTACGCAAAATCAGCCAAACAAATTTACTCCGCGTACATACCAACTTACTCATTGCACACATCTCATTCCTTTTTGATCATCGCACATAACTTGCCAAACAAAATTACTTTGCGCACATATCAAATTACGCAATGTGCACATCCCATCTCTTTTTGCTCAGCGTGAACATCTGTGAGTTCAGGTTGAAATTTTCTTAACCCGCGAAAAGCAAACCTTTCGTTTTTCTGTTTTTTCAAAGAATTTCAAAAGAATTCTTTATATCCAACATAAATCTGACTTTCTTCAGAGATTTTTGTGCCCTAAAATTGTTCGTGCACTAAAATCATTCGTGCCTTAAAATTGTTCTACGAGATCAAAAGATTTAAGATTTTTTGTGGACTAAAATTGGTCGATAGGTACATATATGTAATAAATATTTTTAGGAATTAAAATGGTTTTATACAATTGTATGTGCACTGGAACAACTTTTGTTTACGCAGAGGAAAGTAGGGAACTGATTTAGGGTGGTTTGATTTATGTGTATTTTGGGTATTTCTGGTTGTGCATGGAGCAAAAACTTAACTAATGTATTTTAATTGGTATGCGGATGAAGTAATAGTTTAAAGTATGTGCACAGAGCAAAAAGGTGGGTTCGCAAAGTAACTCACTACTTTCTAAACATATCAAATATGCGACAATTATGTCAATAAGCTAATGCATGACGGAGGTTACATGTCGCTCTTAATTTATAGATCCACCCGTCCTGACTCGTGTCCTTAGGTCACGTGACTTTCAAAAGCACCCCCTCTCAATTTTAACATCATTCGAAGTCTTTCTTAACAGAAATTTCAATAACCCCACTCAAACACTTTTCACTCAAAAATTTCAATAACCCCACTCAAAAATTTCAACTATCCCATTCAAAATCTTTTCCATCTAAATTTTTTCAAACCAAGTCAACATCTTTTCCCCAAAAATTTCAACCTCTTTAAAATCTTTCCCTTAAATTTCTTTTAACCAGTCAATTTTCACTAGTATTTTCCCTTCGAAAATGACAGTCTTTTAAGTGGTCTAAGTGGTTTTGCTTAAAAATTTCATGCCTTTCATCTTAGCCATAGATGATTTAAGGTTAAATCCCAACTATTCTTCTATCAAGCCATTTATTTTAATCAACATTCTCATTCAAAAGTATCTCGGTTTTGTATAATAGATATATATAATGAGAATAATAGTATTATCTCTCGTATACGATCATGTGATACATTTTTGTCCATAAAGGGCATGGTAAATAAAAAATACACCTCATGTGATCCTTTATACTGTGTGGAGGAGAATACATTACGTCATAGATCTCTCATATGCCATATGATTCACACTATTTTCTTATATAATTTGGTCGCCTTTGTGAATATCAAAGGATTATGTTCTATGTTGCATGCATATAGCCAAGTTGACATGGAGATGACATGCTAACACATGACAAATAAATTCACAAGCTTGCTTGACATGACATGACGACACGATAGAAGCGTCCCTGCTACATAGTTATCATTATTCAAGAATCTTAATTTATATCACTTTCCTCTCTCCTGTTTTTTGTTTTATTGATCCTGGTTTTTTAATTTATCACATTCATTTATGTATATGCATTTTTCGTGCCCATGACAGATTTGTATCATGAAGTTCTAGGATTTGCAGTATTTTCATATCCTTATAATGCCTGGTTAGTGTGCCATTATTGTATGTCTTAGCCATATCTATGCAACATTGGTGTCTGTGGCAAATATAAACTGTTCAACGGATTTCCACGACTTAAACCATATGTAAGAAGGTTGTCTGCGTTTTTTATTTGTAAGTACTTCACTTGATTTCATCAGATGGCCGACTATAAATTTACATTCCCAAACTATGTGATGAAGGGCACAAATCGGACAGTACTTAACATCGATTTATAAACAAATTACATTCTAAACCGCCATGACAGGAACATCACAATGTCTTGGCAGTTGAAACATTCTTTCTATATGATTTTCTTCTGAATCTCAGATTTGGTAATTTGACTACAACATATGTTTTACATATGACTGACATTAGACTTGTATGTCATTAGATGTTGGTTCCTTATCTCCATCCCATATAGTACCTTTATATATATGAGGCTTTATATGTTTTTTCTTTAGTGTCATTATGCTTTTCGCAATTATTGGCCTGTTCTTTCTCTTGTTATGTGATGCTTGTTCTTTCGTTTGTAAGTGGAAGTAATCTTGTTTTCTGTATGCGTAAAGCTATATCAAACAAGTGTATAGAAGGTGTTGCGAATTCGTGCAAGTCACAAAACTAAACATGTTTAGAAAATCTAGGGTTGGTTTGAGAAGCATTCAACACACTCGTGTGAAAAATCTTTTGTTGGAAATGTGATAGGAACCAAACACAAATCTGGAATTTTATTAATAAAACTGAAAATAAAAGGGGTAGATTGAGTACAATTGTAGGGGGTAATCGCCTTTCTAAGACGCCGATTGATAGGGGACGTCCGCACCCTCCCATAGAACGAGGAATTCTCACTCGAAAATATCTCAATAATCAAAACCAAGCATCCTAGGGCCGGCCGGCCTCCATCCCATTTTATACTAATCCAACTAAAAGTCTAATTACCCAAATACCACCACACTAATAAAATAACACAAAACACCCAAATTAAGCCCATATTGGACCGGATCTATCATTACACCGCCCCCGAAAACCACCTTATCCTCAAGGTGATGCATGAAGTGCGTTGGCCTTCCGTTCCCAGTAGATTGCATGCCTCCTCCCGGGTTAAAAGACTGAGATGGGTCTCCACCGCCCTCAACATCGTCCTGACGAAAGCCACGATAGTCGTCCAATAGATCTGAAGGTCCTCCATGGCCCAAACTGAAATGCTGACGCTCGGACGGACGTCCAATTGAAAACCAATGGCCTTGGGGCCATTTAAGAGTGTCGACGGACCAAAACGAAAAATATCGTCGAGCCAAGGCGGGTGGGGGGAGCAAAGGGCATCGTCGTGCTCCCATAAGTACTCGGGAGGGTCGTCGTCGCGCTGCTGAAATGGCTCCGTCGCACGCTATTTTGGGCCAAAAAGACGAAACCTCGCTGTCTGGCACCTCGAAGGGGTTGTCATTGCTGCTGCAGGGGCGCCAGCCCTCCTGCGGCGCCTAGGAGGGGTTGGCACCCCTTCTGGAGGGGGCGGCAGTCCCTTGGGGATGCTCTGGAGGGGCGGGCCCCTCTGTTTCAATGTCAAAAAGCTCATCTCTCGCTGTTTTGACGCTCTAAGGCCTCGTGGCTCGCAGCTTTGCATCGTGGGCTTCAGATCTGCGCCGTTCTTCTCCGTCTCCTTCAGATCTGAAAGCTCTGCAGCTTTTCTTGACTCCTCCGCCGCATCCTCGGCCTCTTCTTCCTCAAGGGCTTCCCTCAACTCTTGAAAGAGTTGTTTCATTGATTTTTCTTTTTCTTTCTCTTCCAAAGCCGTCACATTTGGCCACGCTGTGATTTGTTGCCTCATCTCTTCGATTCAATTGCCTCATCTCTTGATTCAATTGTAGGGCATATTGGGCTAATTGCATGTTGGCATCCAACTCCTCCTTCATGATCCCATCTCGTCCCTTAAGGTTGAACAGATCTGATATCAAATTGATCGGAACCAAACACAAATCTGGAATTTTATTAATAAAACTGAAAATAAAAGGGTAGATTGATTACAATTGTAGGGGTAATCGCTCTCCAAAGATGCCGATTGATAGGGGACGTCCGCATCCTCCGGTAGAACAAGGAATTCTCCCTCGAAAATATCTCAATAATCAAAACCAAGCATCCTAGGGCCGGCCGGCCTCCATTCCCTTTTATACTAATCCAACTAATAGTCTAATTACCCAAATACCCCTACACTAATAAAATAACAAAACACCCAAATTAAGCCCCTATTGGGCCAGATCTATCAAAATGCTTCACAATAGGAGTTCTTTTGCCAGCGGGTAATCCTCTTTACCCCCTCCCAGTAATCAAAATCTTGTATGACAGTCTATTTTTCCACTATGCTGGCACTACAGAATATTTCCAACTATTTCTTTGCTGCTCATGAGTGTTCTTCCATTGTGTTCTTCGTTTCTTTTATCTTAATCTGGCTCTTGTCCTTTTCTTTTTACACGGTGTGCGTGCTTGTTCTTTGCCTTTAGGATTTTATGCACGTGTGCACTTTCTTTTTTCTTCTTGTCATTTTTCATGGTTTGGGCATGAGGCATGCTCTCCCCTTGAATTGCTGTGAACTGGAATTTAGTACCAACTTATAGATGGTTGACTGAAGCTTTAACCATATCAAAATAAACTCTTGGCGCCTTTTGTGTGTTTCACAACTTAGATAAATGGTCAAAATAGTTTTATAGATGTGCAGGCAATAGGCAAATAATTCATTTGTATGTAACTATTGATTTATTTATTCCGGGCAGAGGCAGAGTACATGATTTTTCTTATTTTATAATAAATGGTGCTTGGTATTTGTCGCCAACTGATTGAGGATTGATGCCAAATTGACGTCAGCTAAAGGAAAATTGGCCATAGCTTATGTATCTTTCTTAGTGTTGTGTTGCAACATCAGTTCAATGGATAAACGACTTGACAAAGATGACATGAGAGGCAATCTAAAACTTAAGCATTGCTTTGTGTTTGTATTTTCCTGATACTTGTTGCGTTTTTGGTTACTTTACTCTGATTTCTGATTCAGCCATGAATATATTACTGATTCTGGGATGTGTTGTCAAATTCCAGCCATCCCCTTTCTTTTTATATGGAGGTATTTTTGCAGAATATGAGGGGAATGTAGGTATTTCTAAATTTTTCACGGGCTCTTCATCTTGTGCGTCTATGATGCTTTGTTTATGGCGGCAACTATTCTCTTGCACCTATCAAATCTGTGGCCGTTTTCCATACTGAAGCCTGATGATTTAAAACTCTCAAACCAACTACTTCGGAGGCTTTCAATCCCAGAACAAACGAAGCAGTTTGTTTTTGCTGTGCCCGAACCCGATTCAAATTCTGTAGTGTATGTCTTGGCTGCACAAAACCTGTCTGAAGAGTCCGCAATTGATGCAGAATACTTGATAAAGGAAGTTAAGCCCAAAGCTGTGGTGGCTCAGGTTACCTCATCAGCATTGACAGAAATACAATTTGAGAAGGCATCAAGTGATGATCAACTAAGCAGTATACCAACCTCATCTCTTGGAGTGCTTATGAGATGCCTAACTGATAAAATCAATAAGGAGCAGTATGATAAATTGGCTGGATGCCAAGTTTTAAAAGAAATTTTTGGGATTGGATTTTATGGCCATTTCTTTGCAGCCAAGAAATCGGCAGAGGAGGCTCGTTCCCTTTTTCTGCTACTTGAATCACCTTATGAGAGTGGCTGCGTTGGGCAGCCTCCTTTGGACACTGCTACCACTGGTGATAAAATCTCAGTGTTAAATTTACAGCCGGCTTGCTTAATCCCTGGAAAAGGGACGACTTCTTTCTCAAATTCTCACAGGATTTGCCTAACGGACACTCTTCAGTCGCAGATGGTGAAGTTATTAGTTCCGTCTCTTGAGTCATTGCTTCAAAAGAAGAGTTTGTCCGACTCCGTTTCGTATGCCAAGTCATGTGAAGGCCAGACAGTGTATGACAATTATGAGGCTCCACCACCCTTTGCACAATCAGTTTATCCCCTGTTGGTTGATCTCAATGACATATTTAATGATCTCCCGGCACTCAGAAAAGCCCTAGTCTCTGCCCAAGAAATGCTTGCCAATGTCAACCGGGGAGAGGCGGTCAGTACCAGACTCCTATCTGAAGTCCACATCTTCAGAATTGCAATTGAGGGTCTTAGAATAGCTTTGAACAATGCTGCTCGCTGTCCCATCAGCAAAATGGAGAATGTGAAGTCAGAAGGTAGGTTGGAGTTCTCCCAACTCTCTTCTGAAGAGAAATGCCATGCCCTTTTTGCACATGCCATTAGGAGCCAAGCCAGAAAGTTTGGAGCACCAATTGTGGCTATAGTTGATGCAGGTAGACTGGCTGGTCTGAGGAGGCACTGGAGAACATCCGTGCCTCCAGAGGCTGCGGAATTAGCTGATCAGTGTGTCACACATCCTTTCACTGATGACTATCTTGATGATGATGACGACACCGATGAAGGAGAAGATGCCTTAATGGGACAACACAACGATAAAAAGGGTCTGTTAGCAGACAAACCCATGGTTGCATTTGGTGCAGGAGCAACAGCAGTTATTGGAGCTACATCTCTATCGAAAGCTGTTCCAACAACTACTCTTGTCAAGATTACAACATACAAATTTCCGGTTGTATTTAAATTTGGCTTAACAAATCTCCGAAGGCAAGCTTATATCGGACTCGGTAAGTTTCTTGGTTCATCAAAATTTCTGGTACCTGGGGTTGCAAGCAGTGGAACCAAGACTTCTGCTACTCTTGTCAAGATTACAACATACAAATTTCCGGCTGTATTTAAATTTGGCTTAACAAATCTCCAAAGGCAAGCTTATATCGGACTTGGTAAGTTTCTTGGTTCATCAAAATTTCTGGCACCTGGGGTTGCAAGTAGTGGAACCAAGACTTCTGCTACCTTGAAGTTAACAGCATCAGCTGAGAAGATTCGTGCAGTGACTCACAGTATGATAGGCTATGGGGAGAGGACGAGCTTGCTGGCAATCCGAACATCATTCTATGAAATAATGAGGCGGCGACATGTTGGATCATTTAGGGTTGCACCATGGGCTACCTTTAGCTGTAGTGTGGCTGCATGCTCTGGGCTTCTTATGTATGGAGATGGAATCGAATGTGCTGCTGAGTCTATTCCTTCTGCTCCAACCATTGCTAGTTTGGGCCGTGGGCTCCAGAGCTTGCAGCAAGCGTCGCAGGAAGTGAAACAGACAAGCAGTGCAAAGATAAAGGAGGCTTTACAATCACTGATGCATACTTTGAAGAAAAAATAAAGTTCCATGGGTGTTGTCTTCTGAAGTATATAAGGGGCATGCATTTGATTGGTACTCTCTTTGGAAGTAAATGCTAGATGCAGATTTTAAAGCTGAGATCGTGGTGGATGGCGCATGTACAACATTCTGTGTTTCTCGTCTTACTGCATTCTTGACTGAGATTGGTAAGCGTTAGCAAACAGATTTGGCTGATCGAATATTTTGTCAATTTTCGTTTCCTTTCTTTTTTATTATCCAACCATGCTGTAATGCATTTGTGTAGATCATTTTTGATGCTGTGAATTTTCTTTTCTTTTCTTTTTTATTATCCAACCATGCCGTAATGCATTTGTGTAGATCATTTTTGATGCATCAGGCTGTAAATATAGGCACTTCCATATTCTTGATCTCCATCCAGCATTAAATAGTTGTATGCTTTTATTTATAGGTTTCATTTGGTATGTTTATAAATATTTGTGTTGTAATATTTGATGCCAAAAGTTTAACGTTTGGTTCACACATTTGAAATGAATTTAGATATATAACTACAGTTACTGCCGTACTTTCATTTGCAAATAAATAGAAAGCAACACGAACAATGTAACAATCAACCATGCATATATCATATATACAATGGATTGTTATGCGATAACTACCATTTCTTTCTTACTAAGATGATAAAAAAGAAATTATTGCCCCATGTCAAATTTTGGGCAGAGGCTGTTGCATTGTTCATTTATCGATTTATGTTATCTAAATCATTCTTTTTGCTGAATAACAAAAAATATACATGGGATACATGAACTGTTGGAGTAAATGAAAAGTAGTTAGCAACCCCAGAAGACCCTAATGACATCAATCGAGAATGTAATGGTGTAGGACCTTCGGAAATTTTTTGCATGGAGTGGTGCCGTCCGCAACAGCGTTACAATCTACTGTTAATTTATAAGTTTACAGTGGCCAGCATGGTAATATTATATTCAAGCATTGCACTTATATCTCTAAGGTAACTAATAAAACATGCTTATTTAATTACATCACTAATGAGAAATGTCATAATCTAAAATTATTTCATGTGATATTTGCGCTCCTTTTATTTATTATTTCCGTATCAGAAACACTTGGATTGTTCAGTCTTCTTCTTCTCATTTCTCTCATATCAAGCATTTTTTCAAAGCAGTCTTTTTATTCATTCACTTTTAAAACACGAGAGTTGTTTATGTTAAGAAAATAGTCGCAAATAGGCAATAACAGGAGGAGAGGGACACAAAATTGACGTTAGTGTTTATACGATATTTGTGATACATTGCCTCCTGTGATTGCATAGGATTTTATACTCTAGCAAATAAAGTAGAACTAGTCATAACCCGTGCACTCGAGCACGGTTCATTAAAAATCTTTGTTTACCCAAAAATTATTTCCCCCTCCAAAATTTTGGGATATATAATATTCCACTTCACAATTTAAAGGAACAGAAATTTAGCTGGCGCCTTCGACGCGGGCGCCCAGATACAAATACAAATACAAATACAAATTTTTTCCCACAAAAAATTTAACATATATTCACAAATAAGTTGATGGTGGTTTTTTGTGAAGGTATATGATAAGTTTTTAAAAAATCAAAGCTTTTGTTTCCCCCAACAAATTTCCCCCCAAATTTTGACATGACATTGCCACATAGGATAAGTTCAAAAACATCCCCCAAATGTAATATAGATATCAATGCACACTAAAATTCTACACCTTACATGCCATTACTGTAGATTTGCGTATAGTCGATAGATATATAAATAAATAAATGTTGGAAATTCTTTTTTTGGAATATAAGCAATTGCAAGTAATATCAAGTAAAATAGAGAGCAAATTGAGAGCAATGCAAACACACCAAGTTTGTTCTGGTTACACATTCCCGGGTTACGTCCAGTCCCCAAAGTCTGTTGGGAGAGAAGTTACAATACCTCACGTACAATCAGGATTTTCCACCACCTCTTCAACAAGAGGATTTTCAACCACCTCAACAATTAAGGATTTTTTTCCTCAAATTACAAGTAATCTGACCACATCAAACAATTGAGAATTTTCAACTTACAACTTTTGAAGATGAAGTACACCTTTTCATATAACCTTTGAATGAAGCTTGTAGTGCAAAGTGAGGCTAAGGAAATTGATCTTTTGATCTCTAGAAAGATGAAGATTAAAAGCTTATTAGAGAGATCAAAGAAAACTTGGCCAAGGATTGAGAGAAAAACTTTTGAAACTAGACCAAAGAGAATTTTTGCTTGAGGGTTTTGTAATCGTTTGAAAACTTGAAATTTTCACAAAATAGCTCATTAAAATCTTGAATAAATTTTGCACTAATCCTCAATTTATAGGCATAAAAATAGACTATTGGAATTCTATTTTTACCCTTAAACGGTCATAAACGATTAGTTGTGGAAATTTCAGAGTTGGCCAACAGCTAATTACTAGTCGATTAGAGTAGTCTTTCGAATTAACTACTGACAGTTAGTTGACTAGGTGATGGCTACTAGTCGACTAGTTCAGTCATGTCAAGAAAGTTGAAACTCTTTGTAAAATATAGTCGACTATAGCACTTGTACTAGTCGACTAGGTCTAGTAGTGTAGTCGACTAGGCCTGACATGCTACTAGCCTTTAAGTCCTGGGTTTGGCTTGTCGATTGGGTGTCTGTCTAGTCGACTAGGCCACATATTAAAGCATGGTTTTGGTCTTTCATACTTAGGAAATCTCTTCAAAATAAGTTCAAAACATTTTAAAAACAATTTATAAGTTTTCTTAAGTGGATGACTAGCTTGAATCTAGAATTTACAATAAATCTAAAGACAAGTATAAATTACATCAATTTTACATATTCTACAACTTTTAATGTAGTCCAATATGTTGAATTCCTTATCGTTGGCTCTTATACTTCATTAAACTTACTGAACTTCATCATCTTGACTTTGAGTTCTTTGCTTCTTTGTATGCTTCATATAACTTGAGTGAGCGTCAAAAGTGTTTGGTGTGAGTCTCTTCATAGCTTTGAACTCATTATAAACGTTGATCTTTTGTACATACACTTACAAACTTATTAGCACACAATTGTTTGTGCATCATCAAAATACACCTAGGATTGACTCAATATCGAACAAGTAGGTGAGAAGGCTAGAGTAGTCGGGACATGTGGCTATAAGCTTTGCTACGTTGGCAAGCAAAGAAAATGGTGTTGGAATAATAATCGATAAAGAATTTTCAGTGCATACAATGGACATAAGAAGAAAAAATGACAGTATTATGCATGTTAAATTGGTGTTAGTGGTGAATGTGATGAATATTGTTAGAGATTATGCGTCACAAGTATGATTGGATGATGCAAATAAATGATAATTTTAGATGGATTTGGAGGATGTAGTGCAAAAAATACCTACTAGAGAAAAACTTTTTATTGGGGATGACCTTAATGATTATGATGCTCAAACATGATGTGTTATGAGAGTGTTCATGGAGGCTTTGGATTTGGAAATAGAAATGCAACCGGAGAATCTATTTTGGACTTCTTCCTTACATATAACTTGATACTTACCACATGGTTTTGCAAAAGACATTCACACTTGAAAATCTAGATGATGTAAAAATAGATTCACACTAGTAAAATAGATTCCATTCTAACTAGAAACGTAGATAAGAGATACTGTAAAGATTGTAAGGTAGTGCTAGGAGAAAGTGAAAGTGAAACTACTCAGCATAGAATTTTGATCCTAGATGTGCACCTTACGAAGTGGTAAAAGATCTACAAATTTAAGATAGATCCTAGAGTTAAGTGGTGAAAATTGAAGGACAATACACAAGGGATATTCAAAGAAAGGATTCTTAAGTAGGCTGATTGGGAGTTTAAGGGGGACACGAGTGTTATGTGGAAGAAGATGGTAGATTGCATTATAACGATAACCACAGAAGAACCTGGTGCATCTAAATGTATTGCACGACCAGATAAGGAGACATCTTGGTGGATCGAAAAAGTGATGGTTGCTATTAGAGCTAAACATGATAGCTATAGAAACCTTACGAGATGGAGGAATAATCCTACCTTAAAAAGATATAAATAGCCAATAAGGAAGCTAAAAAAGTTGGTCGAAGAAGAAAAAGCAGTTATATGGAGAGGACCATCTACTGACGCAAATGATGAAGAAAAAGCAAAGTGACTTGTGTACAGTTAAATGCATTAAAGATGAAAGTAAAAAAATTGGTCGAAAAAGAGGAGATCAGAAGTAGGTGGAGAGAGCACTTCGACAAACTTTTTAATGAAAGATTTACCCAGATGATATAATGAGGTTCTCTTAGAGCTGAATCATTATTTTATGCGAAGAATCAGCGAATGGGAGGTTAGTGAAGCTTTAAAGAGAATGAAACCAATAAAAGAATATGGATCAGATGAGATTCCTATCGAGGTGTGAAATTGTACAGGAGATGTACGCTGGTAAAGCTGTTTAACATAATTTGAAAATAAAATAGAATACCAAAAGAGTGGAGTAGTACTTTAGTATTTTTATATAAAAATAAAGATGATATACAAAGTTACTTTAACTATCATAGAATCAAGATTATATGTCATAACATGAAACTGTAAGAAATGATGATCGAGTTAGGTTGAGAAAAATATATCACCATATTATAAAATCAACTTGGTTTCATACCAGGACATTCAGTAATAAAGAGAATTCATCTCATCGAGTAGATTATGAAGCAATATAGAGCACGTGATGTAGATTTACATATGATCTTTATTGACTTAGAGAAATCCGAGAGTCCATAGAGAGGTTCTATGGTGGGCCTTACTAAAGACATGGATATTTTTAAAGTATGTTACTCTAATTTAAGATATGTATCAAGGAACAGTCACTAATGTGAATACTTATTTAGGAATAACATGTAACTTTTCGATCACCACTGATTATATGAAGGCTCGGCTTCGGTCCCTTCTTTGCTATAGTGACGGATTGGTTCACTAGGCATATTCAAGACGATGTATCTTAGTGTATGCTATTTGCATTCGATATTGTTTTGATGGATGAGATCAGAAGTAATGTAAATGCAAAATTAGATTTGTGGAGGCAGAAATTGGAGACGCGAGGCTTTAGATTTATCAGGAACAAACCGAATATACGGAATGTAAGTAGTAGAGTGCGACATGAAGATCATACCATGGTGAAGCTGGATGAGAAAGATGTATTGGTACTAAGTACTTTAGGTATCTCAAATTGGTTATTCAAAAGGATGTAGGGATTAAAGAAGATGTTGATCATAGAATTAAAATAGGATGGCTGAAGTGGAGAGGCAACATGAGTGTTATGTGATCAAAATATACAGTTACGATTAAAGGGTAAATTTTATAATACGATCATTAAACTAGCTTTGTTATATGGTACAAAAATGTACCGCTATCACCATGAAGTATGAACAGAGTTTGGGTGTGCCAGAAATGCAAATGTTACGGTGAATGTGTGGAAACACTAGAAAAGATAAGGTAAGAAACAAGGATATTTGAGCGAAAATAGGCGTGGTTCTTATAGATGATAAGACAAGAGAGAACATTGCTTGAGATGGTTTGACCATATACGCTGAAGACCTATTCATGCTCATGTTAGTTCACGTTAGGAAGACACAACATATGCATATTGAGATCAAAAGAAAGAGAGTTGGACCAAAGAAAACATGAATGGAAGTGATAAAGATGAGATATGAAATAATTGAGGGCTAAGCCATTATTCAATCGGCCTACTTAAGAATCCTTTCTTAAAAGGGCTTCCATAATCTAGAAATGCAAGTAAATTTTAATTAGAAGGGCTCATATATATATATATATATATATATATATATATATATATATATATATATATATAGAGTGATCTTCAAATGCGAAAAAGAGGCTTTTCGCATCGTGCGAAAAGATTTTTTTTTTTTTTGAAATTTTTTTTTTCAAAAATTCTTTTTTTGATGTTTAATCCATACAATTATATACCCCAGGGAAAATAATGGGTGAACCCGTTGGGCATTAGAGCACCCATCCACCCGTTACAAATTTAACGGTCTCAAAACGTGCGAATTTGATGAAATGGCTTGATCGAAGGCCAAATGACATTATTTCTCAACCATTATTTTTTGAGGGGGGTATAACAACATATAATGAGGGTGGAAAAAAGAATTTTTGAAAAAAAAAATTTCAAAAAAAAGATAAAAACATTTTCGCACGGTGCGAAATGTTCTCATTTGAAAATTTTCCTATATATATATATATATATATATATAAAAGAGGGATGTTATCAAGAGAAATTGGATAAGAGATATTGGACATGAGAAATTGGATAAGAGATATCTATATTATAAAAGCGGGATGTTATCAAGAGAAATTGGATAAGAGATATTGGACAAGAGAAATTGGATAAGAGATATCTATATTATAAGAGAGAGATGTTATCAAGAGAAATTGGATAAGAGATATCTATATTATAAAAGAGGGAAGTTATCAAGAGAAATTGGATAAGAGATATTGGACTAGAGAAATTGGATAAGAGATATCTATATTATAAAAGAGGGATGTTATCAAGAGAAATTGGATAAGAGATATTGGACATGAGAAATTGGAAAATAGAAATTGGATAAGAGTGATGTTATCAAGAGAAATTGGATAAGAGATATCTATATTACAAACGAGAGATGTTATCAAGAGAAATTGGATAAGAGATATTGGACAAGAGAAATTGGATAAGAGATATCTATTATATAAAAGAGGGATGTTATCAGGAGAAATTGGATAAGAGAATTTGGACATGAGAAATTGGATAAGAGAATTTGGATATCTATTATATAAAAGAGGGATGTTATCAAGAGAAATTGGATAAGAGAATTTGGACATGAGAAATTGGATAAGAGAATTTTGATATCTATTATATAAAAGAGGGAAGATATTCTCCCCCCTTTTCGAACATTTTTTTCTATTACTTTGAAGATTTTGAATCTTATCCTACTAGGACAAAGCTTTGTACTACGTGACAAGTTTGCCCTAGGTGACAATGACAATTTTGAGGAAACTTCAATTTTGGGGGGAAACTTCAATTTGGGGGAAACTTGAAATTTTGTGGGACAACTTGAAATTTGTGGGGGGAAAAACTCAGCCATTAAATAAACCGTGCCCTATGGGCACGTGTAATGACTAGTATATATATATATGAGGAGGGATCAAATGACCCCCAAAAATAACCCCCTATCAAAAATCCTATGCCCCCCATTTTTTCAGAAGATCCGAACCGTTCATCTCGATC
This sequence comes from Scilla litardierei, assembly GCA_030789695.1. NCBI lineage: Eukaryota > Viridiplantae > Streptophyta > Magnoliopsida > Asparagales > Asparagaceae > Scilla > Scilla litardierei. Next base: position 42,753,271 of record CM061141.1, read on the forward strand.
TCCACCCTCTAAATACCTGACCCACCAATTTTCAACCTAATCCCATGTGTTTTGTCCGTTCATCAACCATTCGCAAAAGTTCTGTTCATGCGAAAATGTTAAAATTGGGTCGGATGGATGAACGGGCAAAACACATGGGATCGGGTTGAAAATTGGTGGGTTATGTATTTAAGAGGGTGGAGATCAAGATGAACAGTTCGGATCTTTCGAAAAAATGGGGGGCATATGATTTTTGATAGGGGTTATTTTTGGGGTTATTTGATCCCTCATATATATAGGTAAATCTTCAAATGCAAACATATCGCACGATGCGAAAATGTTTTTAGTTTTTTTTTGAATTTTTTTCAAAAATACCTTTTTCCACCTTCATTATATGTTATACACCCCTCAAAAAATAATCGTTGAGAAATAATGTTATTTGGCCTTTGATCAAGGCATTTCAACAAATTCGCACGTTTTGAGACCGTTAAATTTGTAATGGGTGGATGTGCGCTCTAATCTCCCTAGGTTCACCCAATTATTTTCCATGTGGTATATAATTGTATGGATTAAACATCAAAAAAAATTTTTGAAAAAAAATTTTAAAAAATGTTTTCGCACGGGCTTTCGCACCATTTTTTCGCAATAGAAGATTGCCATATATATATGTGTGTATGTCTGACGGGGCTTAAGGTGAATAATGTGAGTAAATTGATTCCCAGTAAGGGGTGCAACAACCGTGGTGAGCTCTCCCTCCTACTTGGCATCCCTATAGCTGTCCCACTGGTCAAGTATCTTGGGCTTTCTCTCTCGTCCATGTATCCGGCGGCGAAGCTATTCTCTAGTCTTGTGGATAAGTGCAAGGCAAAGATTGTTGGATGGTCCTCTAGGCTTCTCTCCACTTCGGGGTGTATTGAGCTTGTCTGTACTGTCATCCACGGGTTTGTGTCTTACTGTATTCAGTCTTTCCGCATCCCCACTTCTATCTTGACTACAATCGATCGTATGTGTCGGGACTTCATCTGGGGTTCTAAGCTCCATCTTTGTAGGTGGGAGGATATGTGCCTGCCCAAGAGCGAGGGGGATTGGACGTGCGCTGTTTGCACGAGGTGGGTGTGGCCGCTGGTGCTAAGCTCCTCTGGAGACTTCTTCACTCTCCTTCCTACTGGGCCTCCTACATGCAAACTGTCTATCTGAAGCATACTCCCCTCTTTCAGTGTGAGGCCTCGGTCATGGACCCGGGTTTTTGGAAATATATTCTTCATTGGGATTCTGCTGCTTCCTACTTCCATAGGGTTGTAGGTGATGGACGTACCTTGTCCTTCTGGTATGACCCTTGGTTACTCTGTGGTCTTCTGACCAAACTGAGCCCTCACCACTCTTTGAGATATCGTAGTGTTGCTGACTTTTGGGATGGTACGGCTTGGTCGCTCCATGACAGTCTCACCCATCTGTCCTTGGTGGTCCTAGTAGTTGGGAGTGGGCTGCGGATGGTTGGTGCTCTCTCTGGTCAGCTTGGTCCAACACTCGTCGTTGCTCCCCCGACTCGTCTCGCATCCTTGGTATGGTTCCCTGGGCACACGCCCAAGTTCTCCATCACTTACTGCATGCTCTCTCTGATCGGCTGCCTACTAATCATTAGCTTGCCAGACGTGGTATCCTTAACCAGTCCTCTTGTGTCCTTTGCGATTCTCATACTGAGTCGGTTCGTCACATCTTCTTCCGCTGTGAGTACAATGTCTTTGTCTGGGCTGCCTGCAAGCTCTGTCTTGGCCTTTCCTTCTGCTCCAAATCTATTCTCGTTGACGCTCACATGCTGAGGCGGCGGTTTGGAGCAAGGGGAATACCTCCCCCGGGAAAAGCCCTCCATGCTAGTTTTATCTGCGACCGTTTGGCATATTTGGAGGGAGATGAACAACTTCACCTTTCGTTCTCTGGCGAGCCCCAAAACTGTGCTCCTCATTGGGATCTCCTCTGATGTCTCGGACGCCATGGTCTCATGTGATCTTGAGGATGTTGATTCTGTAGATCGCGCCCTTTTTGGAAACTGGGGGCTTGCTTAGGCTTGTTTTTTGTGGGCCTCACCAGTATAGTTTTTCTTTTCTTGGCTTGTGCTTGGTAGTTCTGGCGTAAGGTGACTGCTTCCCAGCCTATCCCTTATCTGCTCTACTTGTTGGTGCTTGCTATGATGTAGCTCCTGTTTATATTTTTATATACATACTCACTTTTAAAAAAAATACATACATATATACATATATACATATATATATACACATATACACACATATAAAATAATCATGGAGGGCTCCCATATTCTAGAAATGCACGCACCCATTTAATATTTAAAGCAAGCTCATAATAATTTTTAATCAAATTAATTTAGAAGTCTACCGTTAATTTCTTAGTTGTGATAACATACTATTGTTACACTAAAAAATTTACTGCTATTTCAACGGAAAAAAATAACATACTAATATTTCCATTTCTTGCGATAAACAGCTGGAATACGAAGCTTGATGGTGCTGAAACAGCCAGCATTATCGATACTAAAAATTCTAGGCAACAAAGAGAAATCCAAATATATGCATTTTTTTACCTTTTTTGCAACAATAGTGGTAAACCAAGATGGGGGAGGACGGGGGTGGGGGAGCCTATTATAAGGAATCACATGTGAGAGAGATGCGATACTCAAGGAGGGCTCCCATAATTAAGGGTTGCTTAAGTGCAAAAAATACTCATAAATGAGCGCTTAATGAGGAAAAAAGCATTAATAGTTGGCTAAGTAATCATTTTAGATTTACGGTTTAAATCTGTCTACATCATCAACACAGGAAAAAGCCTCTCATGTGACACCATATTTCCTATTTTCTCATATATACATACATACTTATACATACATACATAGATATATAGCATGTTATTTCCTATTTTCTCATATATATACATCTAGGATTTAATGTAGAAAATGTGGTACCTGATCTAATAGATCAGGTGCCGAGGCACAAAAGTGGAAAGTACAAGTTCCACATGGGCTTGTATTTGCTGTAGGGCCTATCTTTTTGTGTCTTGGCACCTGATCTACATGAATTTCATACATATATATATATATACATACATAAATACATATATACATACATAAATACATATATAGATATATATAAATATATGAATTATATGGGGGTGTGCCGCTGACAGGGGGTTTTATGCAAAGTTGCGCGTGCATGTAACTGTAGCTGGCTGTAGCTTTTTGCGTTGTAACTTCCGTCTCCTCTCTTTCTTTTTTCTTTCATCCTTGCATGGGCTCTCTCTCCCTCTCTCTTCCCCCTTCCATCATTATCATCATCATCTCTTCTTTTTAATCCTGAAGAAAAAATAGCAAAAAATGGGAAAAAAATCTTATCTCTCCTCTCTGTTCGCATTCTATCTCCTTCTTCATATCTTCTTCTTTCCTCATCATCACATATATTCAATTATTAAGTGATTTCGCTTTTAATTTTGCAACTTTTTGTTCATTCGTGGTTTTTGTCCTATAATCTCTTCAATTTTGTTTTTTATTTCTGGTAACTCAACAAATAAACTGATCAAGTTTTTTACGAAGAGGCTGAACAGATTTTGTTCACAAGTGTTGTCTCACCAGTGATATTGTTGGATGATTCTTGATGGTACGGTTGTAGTAGCTAGTGTAAGATGATGTTGACAGCTAACTGGGTACTGGGTGAGCTAATTTTGGGCTGAATAGACTTCAATCCGAGCTATTTTAGCCAAGTCCAAGCTATTTGCAGGCTACCTTTAGCTTCTGATACGTTTCAGATTTGAATTTAAAGTAAAGATGGGATTTTTGTGGGTTTTAGGGGTGGAAAAGAGGGATTTTTATTGAGTAGAAACTAAAAATACAAGATAACTAGCCTCGATTCGAGAAGAGGTCTTTCTCCTGGCTTTCGATTTGAGATCAAAGCCTAAGATCTCCAACTAGTTGTCCGTGGACAAATTATTTAGGGTTTCCTTCAACAATTTTCAACATAAAACTCCCTCCTAGCCGGCCCTAGTTATAAATAAAAGAAAATTACAGATTTGGAAAATTTACGAAAAATCCCCCATAATTTCTGAAGTTGCAAAAATGCCCCTAGTAGGTTAAAACTCTCCAAAACGCATCACTACTCCGCCCCCGAAGAATCACATTGTCCTCAAGCTGATGCATGAAGTACGCGGACGGGCTACTCCACATGCAGGTGCTCTCGATCCTCATCGCCATCCTCCAGCATTATAACGTTCTCCTCATCCTTCTCATCATTCATGATCAAAATCTGTAGAACACAGTTACCACATCTTTGCCCTGGCGAGAACTTCTCGTCACACATGAAGCACAAACCCTTGGCACGTTTATCATGGATCTCAGCCTTCGTCATCCATTGCGTGTGCCCACCAGGTCGTGGCTCTACTCCCTTCTCCGTGCTAACTGGTACTCCTCCTATGGCTGTGGACGCCTTCTGTTCTCCTCCAGGCGCATGTTCCTTGAAAGAAGATTGATGCGGACCATGCCACATCTTCGGCCGGTACACGCTCCGAGTAGGCCGCACCACATGTGGTGGACGGGGAGGGACCGCCCATGATCACACGCTCCGAGGAGGCCGTACCACGTGCGGTGGACGGGGAGGGACCGCCCATGATCACTTACGTGCGCAGGAGGAGACGTGGAGACATAATTAGTATTATTAGCCTTAGGGGTATTTTGGTCGTTCTAGGCCAAATTAGTAAATCCCCTCATTCTCTTTATTAGGGCTAGCCGCCATTGTATTTGCTTATGCTTAGATTGTTGAGAAACTCTTGAGCATCCTTAGTGAAGGATCTTTAGGCTTTTGTTCCGTTCAATCAAAAGCTCGGAGAGCAAGTCTCCTCTCGAAAGAGGCTTTTATCAATTGTTTACCATTGTTCTCTCAATCTAAAACCCTAAAAATATTCTTCTCTTTTAATTTTTCCACCTTTAAATTGATTTGCTTGATCGATTCAAGCGGATCGTATCAAATTGGTATCAGAGCTCATAAGATCTAATGGCGCAAGGCACGAGAGCCACCATTGAGGAGATGCTACAAGCCCTACATGAAGAAATCACCAAGGATATCGGAACCACGATGGAGACGATGAGCAATCGGCTTGAGAAGAAGATCGAGGAAAACAACCGAGCCCAAGAAGAGAAGCATGCAAAAAGCGAAGCAAATCAATTAAAAATCATGGAGATTTTGCAAACCCTAGTTAAGGGAAAAGGGAAGAAATCATGGGCGGAGGTTGAAGATGACTCGGATCCCGAAGTCCAGGAGTTAAGGGCGCGAGATGCAAGGGTTGCGGCGCAGTTTGTAACAGTTGGGACATCGAAAGTTGTCGTATCGACGAAACTGGGCGACGGCGACGAGCGGGCAAGCGACGAAAGCACGCGAGCGGGGCGTCGGGGCCTGGGAACCCTCCCGGATGGTCGGCCGGGCCTGGCGAACCACCCAGGTGGTCGGCCGGGCCTGGCAAACCCCCCAGGGGGGCCGCGAGCCCAACCTGGGGGCGGCGGGGCTCTGCCGCAGCAGCAGAGGCCCCGCGCGGCCATCGAATGGCCGCTGGGGGCCGCGCCCAGGCGGGCTGGGGCGGGCGGGACCCCAGGGCCCCCGCTTGGCCTCTGGGGGTCCCGGCGGTGGCGGAATAGCCCCCATGGGCCGCCGACAGTGGGCGGCCAGCAGCGGGAGACCTTCGGGAGGGCGCGGGGGGTTTTTCGAGGCGAGGACGGGGACCGGAGGGCCATTTCGGTGGTCGAGGAGGACAGCGGTCAGCTGCGGCGGCTTTTGGAGGACCCCATGGGCTGGCACCAGACGGTAGACCTTTTTGGCCTGAGGACGAATATGCAGATGAGGACTACGATCCCCTCCGGAACCACGGGGATAGGCATTGGGACCAGGAGAGGCGGGGAGAAGCAGAGTTTCACGCTGATAGGCGGCTGAAGAAGCTGAAGATGCCCGTGTTTGAGGGGAGCGATCCAGATGGGTGGATCTACAGAGTGGAGAGGTACTTCCAGACGATGGGTTTTACCGAGGAGGAGGTCCTGAGGCGGTGGGAATCTATTTTGAGGGAGAGGCCTTGGCGTGGTACCGGTGGAAGGTCGCACGCAGTCCCTTTTTCTCGTGGGCGGATCTGACATCCTACTTGATGGACCGATTCCAGGAGACACCAGGGGGAGACTTTTACGAGCAGCTCAGGGTACTCAGGTAGGAGGGGACGGTGCGTGACTTTGTCAGGAGGTTCGAGCTACTGTCGGGCCGAGTGCCTGGGGTCACGGATGAGGCGCTCATGGGTAACTTCATGGGGGGGCTCAAGCCCTCCATTCGAGCTGAGCTGAGGATGCAGAGCCCGGGGGGCTTGGAGGACCTGATTCGTCTCGCGCAGAAGGCGGATGAGAAACATACGGAGGAGAGGAGGATACGTGGGACCTGGGGAACCCAAAATCCCTGGCCCACGCCAGCAGCGCCTGCAGCGGCAGCGCCGAGGGCACCTGCCGGTGCACCAGAGGTTAGGGGAGAGACTCGCTCTGCTACTCTTGGGCGACGGATGACGGAGGCGGAGGTGAGGGAGAGGCGTGCCAAGGGGTTGTGTTTCCGTTGCGATGAGAAATTTACCCCTGGCCACAGACGTGCGAGCCGCCTGCTACAGATTACCATGGTGCCGGATGAGGAGTGTCGGGATGACGAGGAGCCCAGGGTGGAGCCATTCGAGGAGGAGGAGAAGTCTCACCTAGACTTCGCGGAGGTCTCCCTGAACTCTGTGGTGGGGTTCACATTGAATCACACCATGAAGTTGTCAGGGCGGTTGGGCGATATGGCGGTGACAGTGCTGATAGATAGTGGGGCCACCCACAATTTCATCTCTAGCCGAGTGGTGGAGCGTCATGGGCTGCAGTTAAGCACCATAGAGAAGTTTACTGTTTTGATGGGGACTGTGAAGATGGAGGAGAGCAAAGGGCTTTGCAAGGGGTTGTGTCTGACCTTGCAGGGAGTGCAGATTATGGAGGATTTCTTACCCCTAGAGTTGGGGAATGTCGATATCATTCTGGGCGTGCAGTGGCTGAAAAATTTGGGGGACGTGCGGGTGAACTGGAAATGTCTCAGGATGGAGTTTGAGGAGGGTGACTGCACGGTGGTACTTACAGGGGACCCCACCCTATGCTTTTCGTTGGTGGCCTTTAAGGCCATTACTCGGGCTTTACAGAGGGAGGGAGAGGGGTACTTAGTGGAGTGCCGTGCAGTTGGAGTTGAGCAGGAGCAGCCGGCAGAGGTTCCCGAGGTGGTTGAGCAGATGCTGGAGCGGTTTCAGGAGGTCTTTCAGGACCCACAGGGGCTACCACCGATGAGGGGACATGAGCATGCGATCGTCTTGAGAGAGGGAGCAGCACCAGTGAGTGTGCGACCGTACCGATATCCTCATGTGCAGAAGGACGAGATTGAGAGGATGGTCGGGGAGATGTTGCAGGCGGGAGTGATCCAGCCTAGTGTGAGTCCTTTCTCTTCACCAGTGCTGTTGGTGAAGGACGGGAGTTGGCGGTTCTGCGTCGACTACAGGGCGCTGAACAAGGAGACTGTGGCTGACAGATTTCCCATTCCCGTGATCGACGAGCTGCTAGATGAGCTGCATGGCGCAGTTGTGTTCTCGAAGATCGACTTGAAGGCGGGTTATCACCAGATCCTGATGAGGCCCGAGGACGTGCCGAAGACGGCGTTCCGCACCCATGAGGGGCACTACGAGTTTCTCGTCATGCCTTTTGGCTTGATGAATGCTCCCTCCACCTTCTAGGCCTTGATGAACGAGGTATTTCGGCCGTACTTGAGGAAGTTCGTCTTGGTTTTCTTCGACGACATCTTGGTTTACAGCAGGACCATGGAGGATCATGTGGGGCAATTGTAGACAGTCTTCCGGGAGTTGGGGGCGCAACAGTTGTATGCGAACCGGAAGAAGTGTAGCTTCGGCCAGCTGCAGATAGAGTACCTTGGGTACGTGGTGTCGGCGGAAGGAGTAGCGGCGGACAGGGCGAAGATAGAGGCCATGTTGGGCTGGCCAGTGCCTATTTCTTTGAGGGCATTGCGGGGTTTCCTTGGGCTGACGTGTTACTACCGGAAGTTCGTGAGGGGGTATAGTACGATTGCACGGCCGCTTACTGACCTTTTGAAGAAGGATGGGTTCGTTTGGGGGGAGGAAGGGACCAAGGCCTTTGAGGCCTTGAAGGTGGCCATGACTACGGTCCCGGTGCTGTCGCTGCCTGACTTCAGCATTGCGTTTGTGGTGGAGACGGATGCATCAGGAGTAGGGTTGGGGGCGGTGTTGATGCAGTTGGGGCGGCCCGTAGCCTACTACAGCCACGTGCTCTCTGCCAGAGCCCGGCTGAAGTCGGTGTACGAGAGAGAGTTGATGGTGATAGTGTTGGCCGTGCAGAAGTGGCGGCCGTACCTACTTGGGAGAGAGTTCGTGGTCAGGACAGACCAGAGGAGCCTCAAGTACCTACTTGAGCATAGGTTGGTGACTGAGGAGCACCAACGTTGGCTTTCGAAGCTGGTAGGGTACCGGTTTGTCATTGAGTACAGACCCGGGTTAGAGAATAAGGCGGCTGACGCCTTGTCTCGACGAGAGGATGGAGTGCACCTGAGGGCGCTCTCGTTACCGATGTGGCTAGACGTGGAGCCAATGTTACAGGAGGCAGAGATCGACCCAGAGCTGAGACAGATCAGGGAACGACTACAGGGCGGCGGGGAGGCGTCGAAGGGGTACTCTTTGGAGGGGCGCAGGCTGTTGTACCAGGGACGGTTGGTCTTACCACAGAGGTCGGCCTTCATACCAGTGCTGTTTCAGGAGTTCCACAGTTCAGGGATTGGGGGACATTCCGGAGTGCAGCAGACTTACATGCGGATGGCCCGAGAGGTTTACTGGCCAGGGATGAAGAAGACGATCGCTCTCTTAGTGGCGGCTTGTGATGTCTGCCATCGTCACAAGTATATGGCCATGGCACCTGCAGGGTTACTGCAGCCTTTGGCTCTGCCTGAGCGGGTGTGGGAGGTGACGATGGACTTCATCGATGGATTACCCAGGTTGGAGGGGTACTCGGTGATTTTTGTAGTGGTGGACAGGCTGAGTAAGTACGCACATTTCATACCGCTGAAACACCCGTACACGGTAGTTTCGGTGGCCACAACGTTTACTCGAGAGGTGATACGGTTGCATGGGATCCCTGGTTCTATAGTGTCTGACCGGGACTAGGTGTTCTTGAGCGGGTTCTGGCGGGAGTTGTTCCGGGCACGGAACGGTGTTGAAGAGGAGTACCGCCTATCACCCCCAGACAGACGGGCAGACAGAGGTGGTTAATCGCAGTATAGAGACGTATCTGCGATGTTTTGCATCGGAGACACCGCGACAGTGGTACCGCTGGTTGGCCTGGGCGGAGTATTGGTACAATACTTCGTCCCATTCAGCAGCAAGGACGACCCCTTTCCGGGTGTTGTATGGAAGAGACCCGCCAGAGCTGATTCGATTTGGGAGCAGACAGACACCAGTCTCGGTGGAGGGTTACATGGAGGAGAGGGATGGGATGCTAGAGGAGTTGAAAAAGCACCTGCTACAGGCTCAGCAGGTGATGAAGGCGAAGGCAGATGGACATCGATGAGATGTGAGCTTTCAGGAGGGAGATATGGTATATCTCAAGCTGCGGCCATACAGTCAGAGATCAGTGGCGAGGAGGAGGAATGAGAAGCTATCTGCCAGATTCTTTGGTCCCTTTGAGATTGAGGCCAAGATTGGCCAAGAGGCCTACAGGCTGAGGTTACCCAGACGGCTACGATCCATCCAGTCTTCCATGTTTCGCAGCTTCGCCGCGCTATTGGAGAGCAGACGGTGTCATCCACACTTCCACCGACACTGACAGAGGATATGGAGGTGATGATGGAGCCGTTGGACGTCAGAGCGGTGCGTCAGGGTACGGGGCGTAGGCAGTAGGTCTTGATACATTGGGCGGGATTGCCAGACTGCGATGTCACGTGGGAGGCGTTCGACGTTGTTCGGGAGCAGTTTTCGGACTTCCATCTTGAGGACAAGGTGGCTCTTCTACGGGGGTATTGATGCGGACCATTCCGCATCTTCGGTTGGCACACGCTCCGAGGAGGCCACACCACGTGCGGTGGACGGGGAGGGACCGCCTATGATCACTTACGTGCGCAGGAGGAGACGTGGAGACATTAATTAGTATTATTAGCCTTAAGGGTATTTTGGTCGTTCTAGGCCAAATTAGTAAATCCACTCATTCTCTTTATTAGGGCTAGCCGCGATTGTATTTGCTTATGCTTAGATTGTTGAGAAACTTTTGAGCATCCTTAGTGAAGGATCTTTAGGCTTTTGTTCCGTTTAATCAAAAGCTCGGAGAGCAAGTCTCCTCTCGAAAGAGGCTTTTATCAATTGTTTACCATTGTTCTCTCAATCTAAAACCCTAAAAATATTCTTCTCTTTTAATTTTTCCACCTTTAAATTGATTTGCTTGATCGATCCAAGCGGATCGTATCAAAGATCCTCCTCAAGCTCCGCAGGCCTTCCCCTCATGGTTCAGTCTGTCCTCCACTATCCTCACCAAACTCATGCACTCACGCAGACTCGACAGCCTATGGGACCTCACATCTGATCTGATGGTCGGCTTCAACCTCTTCATGAAGCACCCCTCCAGTGACTCCCTTGACACCCCACTGATCCGACTAACTAGCATCTCAAACTTCTTGATAAAATTCCTCACGGTCTCATCCTGCCTCAGAGCATACAACCCCTCAAAATGCGTTCCCTGCTTGCACCTTGCCGAACCGCTCCAGTAGTAGTGTCGTGAGCTCCTCCCAATTGTCGAAGGGTCGGTCCTGCTGGGCCCATCGATACCATGACAACGCATCCCCTTCCAAACAGACCACTACTGCTGTCAACCAATCCTCCTGCTGAACCAATGCTACCTCGAAGAATCTCTCGACTCTGTATATCCATGAGTCTGTGTCCTCTCCCTCGAAGACCGGCATCTTTAGCTTTCTGACCCAATTTTCTGTAGAAATTCCACCATGAGCTCCTCTCCCCTGTTGGTTCTCCTGTCGCCGATATGGAATATGTGGAGGTACATCATATCCATGGCCTCCAACACGGCCTCTTCTTCCGTTCCATGCATCACCACCCCATTCATCTTCCCTTCCTTCCCCGTAGTCCCCAATAATCATCCTCATGGGACTCGTCGTAGTCCTCATACTCCACCTCTAGCCCTGGGGGCCCTCTTTTCGTAAAAAGCAGCGCTAAAGTCATCACGAGGACTATCAAACCTCTCGCAGATTTAGTGCCTATTATAGCAGAGGACGGGAGAGGGAGAGGGAGAGGGAGAGGGGGACGAGAGACTTAGTGCCTATTACAGGGAATCACATGTGAGAGATGCGATAATCAAGGATGGCTCATATAATCAAGGAGGGCTCCCATAATTAAGGAGTTCTTAAATGCAAAAAACACTTATAAATGAGCGCTTAATTGGAAAAAGCATTAATAGTTGGCTAGTTAATCATTTTAGATTTGCGGTTCAGATCTGTCCACATCACCGACACATGAAAAAGCCTCTCATGTGACACCATATTTCCTATTTTCTCATATATATATATATATATATATATATATATATATATATATATATATGCATATATATTCATACATATACATACATATCACATCATTTCCTATTTTCTCATTTATACATATATACACACACATATACATATACATACATATACATATACATATATATATGAATTATATGGATGCGTGCTGCTGACGGGCGGTTTTATGCAAAGTTGCGCGCTCATGTGACTCTCCAGCTGGCTGCAGCTTTTTGCGTTGTAACTTCTGTCTCCTATCTTTCCTTTTCTCTTTCATCCTTGCTGGGGCTCTCTCTCTCTCTCTCTCTCTCTCTCTCTCTCTCTCTCTCTCCCCCCCTCCCCCTTCCATCATCATCTCTCTTCTTTTTAATCCTGAAGAAAACAACAAAAAATGGGGAAAAAAAATCTTATCTCTCCTCTCTCTTCACATTCTATCATCTTCTCCATATCTTCTTATTTCATCATACCATCACCAATATATTCAATTATTAAGTTATCTCGCTTTTAATTTTGCTATTTTTTGTTCATTTCGTGGGTTTTATCCCATACTCTCTTCAATTATGTGTTTTATTTTTGGTAAATCAACCAGTGTTCTAAATATCGGTCCGATATATGATATATCAGCCGCAATATCGGAATTATCACTGGGCCAATACGGTAAAGGCTGTTTTATTGCGATTTTCGATATTCGGAAAATATCGCCGATATATCCGGTTTGGGCCGATATTGCTGCCGATATTTCTTTTTGAAATATAGGCCGATATTCATTGTTTATTTAAAGGCCAGTTAGCGGGTTGGACCACTGAAAAGTGGATCCAACCCAACCTAAATCCATCAGTTAAAACATGATGCCAGCGGGGTTTTGGGAGAAAATCGTGAGTTTGCCCTAATCACCCCTCAGCTCCTCACGTTGCTCTGCTCCTCACGCCGCTTCGGTCATTCCCGACAGTCAAAATTTTCCGGCAAAAGTTGACCGCGGTTCGTCGTTAGATGTTCAATCGTTGCAAGGGAGGGTTTTCCGATCAAGGTAAGTATTTATTCACTTTTTTCATTTTTTTCAATTTTTTATTTTTTTCATTCTAGTTTGGGGTTTTAAGTTGATTAAGCTTCGATATTTAGTCAATATCACCGATATTCATGTTTAATGAGAGAAACATAACCAAAACATACTTTAATTTGAGTTAGTATAGTATATATATTCTTAGATACATTTATACTTGCATATGTCATCATTTTAAGGCTCTGATATGCCACTTCGATATTTAGTCAATATCCCTGATATATTCCCGATATTCGCAATCCGATATCAAATTTCTTATGCCAATACGCGGCCGATATCCTATATTTAGAACACTGAACTCAACAAATAAATTGATCAAATTTTTCACGAAGAGGCTAAACAGATTTTGTTTACATGTGTTTTCTCACCAGTGATATTGTTGGATGATTCTTGATGATGGTACAGTTGCAGTAGCTGGCGTATGATGACGTTGGTAGCTAACTGGGTACTGGGCTGAATAGACCTCAATCCGAGCTATTTTAGCCAAGTTCAAGCTATTTGCGGCCTACCTTTAGCTTCCTGTAACATAGAGAGCTCGTTAGGGGGGGTTGGATCTGGGATCCGACCTAATCACATCCGATGCTTAATTCAGATAGTAACTCAAAGGATGCTCGTGGTAACTACGACCGATCTGTTGGAAGATCAACCGATATTTATTGCGCCGAGCTATGGAGGAAATGTGGAATTTTAGGTGGAGCAGATTTACTAGTATATGAGTACCGGACTTCTTTTGTTCTCAGACATTGTCATCTCTTTCATTGTCCAAAGACTACTTATATGCAATTGCTTTTGAGGGACGTTAGAGGGTAACGACCGAGCTTTTAAACTGCTTTATTGCTTTTGGCATGAGCGTCGTCATTGATGACGAGCTTAACAATCAGTCATTGGATGCCTTCATTCTAAAGCTGATGCTTTAAATAACGAAGCCCAACGGTCAGTTGGGCTGTCGCCTTAAATGAAGAAACTATCGGCCTAATGTGAGGGTCTCTGGGTTATTAAGTCGAAGCTGTGGGTTTTACTGGGCTTTTGGGCATGTCTGCTCAAATAAACAATCGAGTGATCATTGAGCCAGCTCAGTGTTGTATCAATGACTCCCCATCTCCTGTGTGGCACACATTAATTGGACGAGTACGACAATCGAGGCGACATTTAATTTGGCCGTCAAAATGCCAAACCCTAGAATCAGAGAAGAGATGATGCCGATCGCATAGCTAGATCATATTGACTTGGCATAATGGAGAAGAAATGATCCCGGTCGCAACTGAGCATACTGACTTGGCATTACGGAGAAGAGATGACCACTGTGGTATATAGCTAGATCGGCCCGCAAGGGCGGCTGTGTAAGTTGCCCTCAAGGTGGCCAAACGGCCCGAAAGCCCACGACCCGGCCTGCCTGGCTCGGTCAACGGCCCGGCCTGGCGGTGTTGACCGGGCCGCGGGCGAAGCCCGGCCCGATGCCGGGGCCATGCTTTCGATAAATTTTCGGCCTGGCTCGTGGACATGCATGGCCCCCTTTTCTTGTATTTTTTCCTACTTAATTTGTTTCACATATAATAGTTACACGAATGGGCTCCTTAATTCGTTCTTCCTTAATTTTTTTCCACATATAATAGTTCATCCTTAATTTTTTCTCCTTAATTTCCTCCTTAATTTGTTCCTCCTTAAGAAAATACTTTGTTTTTAAAAAATATCTATCTGTAAAAATTTTTATACTATGTATAAATATTATATATGAATTTTAAAGATTTTTTTAATTTTTTATAAAAAAAGCCCGGCCTGGGCCAGGCTTCTCAGCTCCGACCCCCTTTCCAGCCCGGCCTGGGCCATCTGGTCAAACATGCCGGCCTGGACCGGCCCGATGGACACCTTGAAGTGGCTCCCGGTCGTATATCTAGATCGACCCACGAGGTCGGCCGAGAGTGATCTCCGATCGTATAGCTAGATCAGCTTGCGAGGTAATTGTCGAGGTATTCACGCTAATCTGTAAACATGTACACTTTAAAAAAAGTAAAATGGGAAAAGCCGATCATGTTCTTCCCATAATGCTCTCTTGGAGTACATTTGTCGAAGATATATTAGTTCAAGACATAATCTTCTTTGAAATGAAAAACAGAGAAACCGAAAAAAATAACACAAGGGTTTGCTCGGTTTAATTGTTTTTTATTGATAATACTTCTGCAGATGCACTGCATTTCAAGGATGGAACTATCGTCCATTGTTGAGAGTTTGTATGTTGCGAGACCAAGAACTTTAGTAATTTTGTATGGACCTTTACAATTGTCAGCGAGCTTATCTTGATGGGTGATCTCTGGGGAGAATGCTGCATTCCTTAGGACTCGATAGCCCAAGCGGAAGCTCCTACCTTTGCTTTGGAATCATAGTACCGAGCTACACGATACTTCTGTTAAATGATAGTTGCAAGCGCTTGGTCTCATACCTCATTAACAAGCTTTGCATTCAGATCGAGGCCTTCCAGATTCTTGGCCCACTGGCGTGGCGAGTGGCACTTCTGGGTGTTGAGGAGTTGGAATGACTGACACTGTTGGGCTCGCGGTTGGCTGTGGCTGCGAACCTGTTAATCGACAGTCATCGCTTGAATTTACTGTGAGAATGCATGTAATTACTCCAAAGTCACTAATTGTGGCTCGGGCATTACATGAGGGGAAGAACTGGGATCCACAAGATGCTGCGTAACATCTGTCGCCCTTACGGTAATTGACCTTTCAGGCTCTTGATTGGTGGGTTGAGTCATTGTTAGTGTGGCTAAAGACGTGTATGGCAACTCAAATTTTTCACAGACGTCGCCACATGTTTACGTGCATTTTCTCACCACTGATATTGTTGGATGATTCTTGATGATGGTACGGTTGCAGTAGCTAGCGTATGATGATGTTGCCAGCTGACTGGATAGTGGGTGAGCTAATCCCGGGCTGAATAGACCTCAACTTGAGCTATTTCAGCCAAGTCCGAGCTATTTCAGCCAAGTTGAAGCTATTTGCGGGCTACATTCAGCTTCATGTAATACAAAGAGCTCGTTGCGAAGGGTCGGATCTGGGATCCGATCTAATCCCATCCGATGCTTAAGTCAGATAGTAACTCAAAGAATGCTCGTGGTAACTACAGCCGATCTGTTAGGAGATCAACCGATAGTTATTACACTGAGCTATGAAGGAAATATAGAATTTTAGGTGGAGCATATACTAGTATAGGAGTACCTGACTTTTTTGGTTCTCAGAAATTGTCATCTCTTCTATTGTCTGAGAGACTACTTATATGCAATCGCTTTGAGAGACATTAGAGGGTAACGCCCGAGCTTTCAAACTGCTTTATTGTTTTTGGCCCAAGTTGTTGCCATTAATGATGAGCTTAACGATCAGTTATTGAATGCCTTCATTCTGAGCTGATGCTTTAAATGAAGAATCCCAACAGTCAGCTGGGCTATCGCCTTAAATGAAGAAACTGTCGACTTCACGTGAGGGCCTCTGGGCTGTTAAGCCGAAGCTGTGGGTTTTCGTGGTCTTTTGAGCTTGTCCGCTCAAATAAATAATTGAATGATCATTGGGCCGACCCAGTGTTGTATCAGATTTTGCTTCAGGTAACCCAGCAATGCCGTCGAGGAGGGAGAAATTGAGAAGGGCTGCTGCCATTTGTGATGACGAGTCTTTGATTGTGGCCGGATCCGACAAAGTTCAAGAGGATGGGGCCTTGTTCCTTATGATGTAATGGAGGAGAAGAGAAATGTTGGTTCCATACAAGTTGCTTGTGATCTGATTTCTAATGTAACAGAGGAGAAGAGAAATGGCACTGCACAAGAAACAAGATAATGTGTAAAACAATTTGCTTTAATATATATTACAATCGTGTACCCGACATGCATGTTTCAGTCATGTATCATTGTTGTCCATACTTTGATGTAATTTTCTTTGAAGTTGCTTTGCGCACCCACCGTTTTACTCACACGCACACACCACTTATTTATAAGTTTGCTATTCAATTACATTATGTGCAGATACCACTTATTCCTCTTTTACCCTCGTCTGCCTCCTCTCGGCGACGACGACGAGGACTCTGACGACACTTTACTAGGGCTTGGAAGAGGGATATGTGGGATGGGGAGGTCGGGGGGAGGGGGGCTTGGGAGGTTGGAGGATGACACAGTTGTTCGCCTTTCGAGGGGAAGAGGGATAGGGGCTGGGGAGGTTTGAAGAGGGGGAGAGTGGGCTGCTGTGGTCGGCGGATGGGGTGGTGGATGTGGTGGTGGAGGGGGTCGGGAGAAGAGGGAGAGGGGGATGGGGAGGTCGGAGGAGGGGGCGGCGTCGCCGCTCGCCGCCATTTGGCCGTTTTACTCACCGCGCACGCCCAGGGGCATTGTCAAAAATTTGGCTATGGGAGTGTGAGTGCGCGGTGAGTAATTTCAGTGACAAACTTGTAAATAAGTGGTATGTGAGCAGAGTAAAATGGTGGGTGCGCGAAGCAAATCTCATTTTTCTTATGTAAATCATATCAAATTAATAGACAACCATCCATCTTGTTATATGTTGTTATTCTTGGGATAACTTAGTATGTGCACGCTCTCCCCGTGTCTTTAAACTGTGTATAATTGGTGAACATATCATGTTGTAAGTTGTGTATGATATTCACTAAGCAAGTGCTAATGTTGGCTTAACCTGGAATGTAAATCTTTCTGAACATTTGATAGTTGATTTGTGGAACTTGAAAATTGCAACAACTTGAATAAATGCAATTGAAACATCAAGGAAATAGAGGCGTGCTTGGTGTCATTTTCTCATGCTATAATTGTAACAAATGGGATTTAGCTGCTTGAAACTTGTTTTCTTATTGATTCTTATAGTTTGAGACATGGTAAACAAAAGCAACAGAATGTTTAAGACTATCATACAACGTCGATGATGAATGTTATAAACGATGTGCAAACCAAATATAAAGCCAAAATCGTCGGATCCTACAATTGATCTAGATTTGATGCAACGGTGAAACTTAGAGTACGAGTCTGATTGTGTTCTAGTACGAGACTTGAAGTTGCTTTATGCAAGAAGCTGGATTTATGTATGATTTTAGGCATGAAATTATGTCAATGTGACTTGAAGCTGATGCGGATGCTGTTTGTGTCAAATTCTGTATCAAATTCTGTTCAATTCTGTTCCATTTGTGTCCATGTTACTTCAAGCTGTTGATACTGATGCGGAAACTGCATCCATTCTTTTCCATTTTCTGATTTCACTATGCTGAAGCTGATACTGATGATGTTTCTTTCAGAGACTGTTTCAATATCTGTTTCAATTTTAATACAATCACCCTTCAATTATGTCTTCAATTATGTCGATGTGACTTCATGCTACTGATGTTGTTTGTTATTTAGATTTGTTGGTGCTGGTTATTATTAAACTGAAAAACATGATGCTGAAAAACTCAAAGTCACAAGCTCATTCATTGTTTCTGACAATTAGCAAAACTTCAAAAACAACACAACTTTCATTCATTTTCAAAAATCCTTCATACATTGTAATTAGTAGGGTGACATCTCCACAACAAAACATCCACAATAACATATCAAGCAATCATATATTGAGCATACACATCCATAATATAATTACAAGAACTCCTTTCAAATCATCATCTTTGTATTTTATGTCTTTCAATCTCTTCTTGGTTTCGATTTCATTATCATTCCCCTCAACTCATCACTGCATTGGCTACGTGCTCTCTTCCTTGTTATCCCTTACTGGCCTTTAACTAGCTCATCAAGTTGCTACTAAATTTTCATTTAAACATTGTATCAAATAGGTTGTCGATGCCAAACATCCTTATCTCCAATCTCTTCATCATAGCCAGTAGGCCCTCCAACACATGAACCGCAAACTCCCCTTTCATCAAGACGACTTCCTTCTCTCCATCGAACACATCGAACCGCTTGGTTCAGATTGAATCCGACTATTGCTCTGTAGTCTTGATGGTGGTACAACTCGTGGAGGCTTCCACAGTGGTGACCGGTGGTGCCGAAATGGCATCAAGAACCACAGATGATATCAGAACAGACATGAAGGCAAAATTGTCCATCACTTCCAGCACATCCTTCCATTTCTTCATCGAACTCAGCGGAGTTCAGAGGTCGGAGGATGAAAGAGCTGGGGTTTTTTTCGGAGAAAAGTAGTGGGGGTCGAATGATGAAGTAGCTTGGGTTTTTTTGGGAGATGCGGCGGAGGTCAGAGTCAGAGGAACGAAGAAATTGAAGAGATTATAAGACAAAAACCACGAAATGAATAAAAAGTTGCAAAATTAAAAACGAAATCACTTAATAATTGAATTTATTGGTGATGATCTGAGGAAAGAAGAAGATATGGAGAGGGAGATAGAATTCGAAGAAGAGAGAGAGGAGGGATATAATTCTTTTCCCCCATTTTTGCTCTTTTTTCTTTCGGATTAAAAAGAGGAAAGAGGAGGAAGATGAGGATGGAAGGGGGGTAGAGAGAGAGAGAGAGAGAGAGAGAGAGAGAGAGAGAGAGAGAAAGAGAGAGAGAGAGACTGCAACGGATGAAAGAGAAATAGAAAGAGAGGAGACATAAGTTACCAAAAACCAACGCAGAAAGTATCAGCTAGTTGGAGAGAGTCACATGCGCGCGCACCTTTGCTTAAAACTGCCCGTTAGCACAGGAAATTCTTGCACTGACAGCACACTTCCATGTACCTATACACACAACACACACACAAAAGAAATAAAGCGTGCATATATATCATATGACATACGAGGCTATATGTGTCCTCTAAAACTTCCATATTCGCCATATAACTATACACACAACACACACAACGTGCGCACACACAAGAAATAACACGTGCATATATATTATATGACATACGAGGCTATATGCGTCCTCTAAAACTTCCATATTCTCTATTTTTTCGGAGGATCAGAACCATTCATTTTTTATGTTCATATTCTAAAACCCTAAAACACCAAATATCGTGTGTATTTAAGGGATTTGTCCATTCATCCACCCGTCGCAAAACTGTTAACTTTGCGACGGATGGATGAACGGGCAAAGCCCCTTGGATTCACCCGATATTCGGTGTTTTGGGGTTTTATAATATGTCGATCAAAATGAATGATTTGAATGATTCCGATCATCTGAAAAATAGCGAGGGTAGAAGTTTTGGAGGAGTATATGAGGCTTAGCCTCATGTTATATGATACCCATTATTCAAATGTCGCGGAGAGTGGAGCATTTGATGGTCAAAGAGTTTTTATATATTTGATGGTCTGATCATCCTAGGACGTCAGGCAGTACTTCCCTCAAAATAAGTATTGTCTTAAATTGCCTCTGAGGTGGAGCTAGAAATAGGATTTTGCTAATAAAACTTGCTTCCCAGAATCTCTTCTTTACGTACTGATTAAATCCATTTGGACGAAGCTAATATGTTGAAGCCTATGTGGCCTCATGGATACTATATAGAAGCTAAAATTCTCAACAATGAAGACAAAGTTTATGGTTGAACTGTTTCTACAATCCAGGAAAGGCCATCATGTCATCTTTAAGCTCAAACAGGGTAAGCTCCATGGCAACTGATTAAGCATTTCCTTCCGTTCTCTCTCTTCAATATGATCGTGACTGCTGCGATCACTTGCCATATCCTTGAACCGTCCCCATTTTTTGCCTACAAGCTTCCTCTCTCCATAATCTGTCGAAGATGAGGAAAAGCTCGTTATGGTGTCCGAAGCAGGTGATGCTTCTTGTCTCGTCTTACGGTTGCCGCCTGTGGCCAGCGTGAGTTGTACTTGGCTTTCTTCTTCCATATCTACATCATCGCCACCAATGTGCCCTGCTGCTGGCAGCTCAAGATCAAGTGTCAGGTGATGCTTCCTCTTGCATGAACCGCTACTTGTTGCATCCCTCATTAGTATCTGCTGAATTCGATACAGCCGGTGGAGTTCATGAACCTGTGAGTGCTTTGATGTCAATGACCCGTAGCATATAATGCTTGTGATATGAAAGAGAAACCAAGCGATGGCAATGTTTTTTTTAATACCTGTCGTCTGAAGGTTTCTTCTTGCTTTAGAATGGCCTTCTTCATGCTTGCTTTGTCACAGTGCTTCACAATTCTCCCCATTTTTACTGAGAAATCGTCCCGTGTTAGCGCTTGGAATTAGGACTGATAAATCAACCTTTGATATGTGTGTCTTACTTTCATATGGAACCATCCACCTTTGATATAAATCAACCTTTTATATGAACTACATTTAACATATATGCATGTCTTTCATGTGAAACTGCTTACCTTTCATATATGAAACTTTCAACCTTTGGTATGAAAGTGCCCACATTTTATACATTTCATATGTGAAAACTTTTCCAAACCGGTCATGTTTCCAAGTTTCTATTTCTTGCAACCAAATGAACCCTAATGACATGACCATGCTACATATCTCTCTGACACAGAGAACCTTGCAGACAGTGGAGCTTCCATTTCAAGGACAAATTATGTTATCAAATCAAAAAAAAAAAAAAAAAAACATAAGTCCAAGTGAAGTTTCAATTCAAATGCCCATTTGATCAATCCATACAATCTGTTTTATTATATAGCACATAATGGATGATGACCATTGAACACATAGATTAGTCATTAGTCATCCCTTCAAAAAGTAGATGCATTACTCCAATAACAAATTCTTTTTTCTTTTAAAAAGAAGTGAGAAAACCATAGAAATGATTTCAATTAAGCAATTCTTGGCGATCATTCATTTTAAAGGAAGAAAAAAAATAGAAAAAAAAAGGATGGATTAAAAAGAAAAAGGGAACAAATTGTTCCTCTCAAAGTTAAAAAACCATCATGGCATTCATGAACAAACAGAAGACCAACAATCGAACCCAGCAACAATATTAACTCTAAAATTCTTTTCCCCAATGCTACAGAATTATCCACAACAAAAATGAAGAACTTTTGCAGGGTGCAGAGCCTCTCACCTTTGAAATTGTATCAGAGGAGAGAACTCGCATCTGATTGAGACAGAGAGAGCTCAAATGAGCCTCTATATACACTCATCATCATATATTCCTCTGGCCATGGACACCTTTAAAGATGTTCAGGCCACAGCTCTCCCTTCAATACAACAGACTACAATCTTCATGTTCTCAATTTGTAGAGGCATGGAGGCATTGAGATTCTCTCCACAGAATATTTTAGTGAGCTCTCCAGGCATGCCCAAAAAATAATAATTCCCAGTCTCCCTCAGCCAATGCAGTTCAACTCTGAGGGGAGAAAGATGCCTCAAAGAGTGCATACAAAAGTGATACTAATACAATAATAAGATGACCCACTTATTATATTTATGTTTTAATTGGGAAATTATAGAGGAGTCACTTGGAGGAGGAGAATCATCATCAAGCAGACAGCTCAAGGTGACAGGGTATTCACATGTTTGCCCTGGAAATCTATGCTCATTACCAGTTGGCTCATATAAATAATATACTAGCATCAATCTTCTGAGTGTCTGAAGACTGGGTTATGTTCTAGTACTAAAATTATGTTTTAAAAAATAGAAGAGGAGGAAACCTAATGTAATCATACGTACATGTGTGGCACATACATAGGTGTTTGCTAGCAATTAAACTTTAAACAATGTCGATTTATAGAAGCATCCAAAATTACGCACAAAAGTTGGATGTGATGAAGACTAACCACCTACTTCAAACGAGTGATGACAAAGGCCATGGACTTGGGGATGCGTTCTTCATTTGCCAAATATAACACCCACTTCTTTGTGATGAGGGAAGGCTTGGTTTTGTCTTGTACTTTGATGTACTTACTGCTAACCGAGATCCAATCCAAATTCAGAGGACGAGACTTAGACTTATCCGTTAATTAATCAATCGTATTAACTTAAGGTGTGGGTTTCCGAGAGAATCTTGATGATCATGTCATGTTGAGTTAATAATCCTTTGTTATCTGCTTTGTTTCACAGTCGTTGATAGACCCGATGAGCGTTCGGATGAGGGCCCACCATCTGAGTCATGTTTAATGATAATATTTTTTTTAATAAAAAAAATGGTGAAACACACATGTAGCCTTTTGAATAATATTGCGTTAATACAATTCCACTTGCAATTATATTTGTTGGATATTATAATGTTGATGACATTTAAGAAATTAAAAATAAAATACTAAAAACATCAAAAGTGTAACGAAGAAGGGTGTTCATGCTGCTGGCTCCTTTAAACAAATTGGATTATTTATAGTTTTTCATAAAAATATATTTATTAGAGAAACGTGGTCAAATGGGATAATTTCCCACGATTAGATCACCAACCATAATTACGAAGCATCATTATTAAGGAAGCAACTTTGTGTGTCGGTTCATAAACAAAAAGCTCATTAAATTCAGCAACTGGATAACTCGCTTCTGGTACAGGATCAATGAATCTTAATTTTAAATTAAGTTATTTAAAGGCTACGACATCAATTCACATGAAAATGATTCGTTGAGATTGGGGCACGAGATTTTTTTTTAATTCCAAGATTTTGCAAAGAAGAGAACATTCCAAACAATGAACTTAGAACCGAAATGTTGGCGAAAGGTTAGAGGAGTGATTCAAGGTGGCCAAACGGCCCGAAAGCTCGCGGCCCGGGCCGATAGAGTTGACCGGGCCGCGGGCTCGACCGGGCTTCCGGGAGGAGGGGCGGCCCGTCGGGCCGGGCTAGGCCGGCGTGTTGCCGGGCCCGGGCCGGCCCATGGCTCGGGCGCAACGGGCTGGGCTAGACCGGCACGTAGCCGGGCCGGACCCGGCCCGACCTCTTTCTTTATATTTTCCCATACTAATATGTTTACTACTTAATTTTTTTTTTCACAAATGGGTTCCTTAATTTGCTCCCTACTTAATCTTGTTCGGCTCCTTAATTTGTTCCTTCTTAAAATTTTCCCATATATAAGAGTTCTTCCTTAATTTCTTCCTCATTAATTTTTTACTCATTAATTTTCTTCTTATTTTGTTCGTCATTTATAAAATATCCTTTATAAAATAGTATGTTTTTAAAGAACTTACTATTGTTATAAGCGGGCTTTTGTAGGTCCATTAGTGTATTGGGTATCCACCCATTATGTAATCCTACTTCTATAAATACAGGGCTACGGGGTTCCGTAGCCGCCAAGCTTACAACACGTTATCAGCACGTTCGTTAGCTGAGCCGAACCTATGCCGACGGACGAATCACGACGCGAAAGGGCTTCCTTCACCGAATGTCGCTAGATCCGGAGGGTATGATCTAGAGGTAATTTTTAATTCCTAGATCTAAACTTTTTATGCGCATACGATTGGATCATTGTTTGGTTGGTATAAGATCGAATTTTAATCTCAGATCTACATGATAAATCAACTTTTTAAATGATAAATCGACGTTTTTATCTCTAAAAATAAAATTTTTACGATGAAAAACACTGTTTTGAAGACTAAAAATAGATTTTTTAAATAAAAATCATGTTTTTACCGTCTTCTTCCGCAAATTTTTTCAAACCCTAGAGGGGATCTTTTCGGCGCAACACGGCCAAAAGCCACGAACGTACGACCCCTCCTAGCGATCTCCTCGCCGCCGGAAGCGGCGTCGTGCCGCTGCCACTCCGGTGGCGGCCCGAGCCGCCGTCGCCTGCAGCGGCGGCCGCTGCCACCGCCTACGAGGCCGCCTCCTGCAGCGGCGGACAGCGAGGCCGCCGCCCGCAGCGGCGGACAGCGAGGCCGCCGCCTGCAGCGGCGGCCCGCGCCGCCATACCGCCAGAAGCGGCAGCGACGACGTCCCCCCACCTGTGCGCGCGAACGAAACCCTAGCCGCCAGAAGCGGCAACCCACGCGACGGAAACACTAGCCGGTTGCACGGGATCGCACGGCAGATCGCCTCCAAAAACCCTAACTAGGGTTTGTCTATAAAAATTTTGTTTTGCAAACTCTTTTTCAGATTTAATTAAGTTTTTCTTCGTTAAATTCTAATTAATTTCATGTTTTATAAATCATCACATTTTTTGGATTAATTGATTATTATACGTTTAATAATTAGGAAGATCCTGCGACCGCTCTGCCATTAGTTAGCTAACCTAACAGTGTATGACGTTGCCCAGTGGTCCAATAATTATTAAACAAAAAATTTTCATTTCCATTATAAAATTCCTCTGATGATTAATTGCCTGTGATGATCAATTGCCTATGATGATTAATTGCCTATGATGATTAATTTTCTGTGATGAAATTAAATGCCTGCTGCATTTCTCTGCGATGGGATGCTGTATATTTTTATTGCTCATAGCATGAATTTACACTTAAACACTATAAATGAATGTGTAGAAAATTATATGCCTGCCACATATTTAATGTTCTGTGATGAACATTTTATTTAGCATGCTAAAATCTCTATGATATATTTTTAATGCATGTAGCATAAATATATGTCTGAGATGAAATTATTTATATACCTGCAGAATATAAATAACATGTGTATATGTTTCAATTCATGATAGCTGAGCATACATTCTTAAGCTCACATGCTTGATTTATTTGCAATGATAATTTAGTTTCTTTCAACTATTTTATTGAGCATAACTTTTTAGCTTACAAGCTTCATATTATGTGTATGATAAATCATTAATTGTTGCATTTTGCACTCTTATATGATCATCCCATGCTCATGCTCATGATATGACGATATTTTATGACAACAAACTAATCATGATTTCAAAAAGTTTAACATCATATCCACTTTGACAAAATGAACCTGAAGTTCAAAATCAAATTAAAAGTCAACACTATTTCAACCTAATAAAATAAAAATTAACAAATACGATGGATTATGCGAAAACCATTTATGCGATCTCTTTTAGAGATACACATTTTGGGGTATAATAGATCTCTCAGATTTATGATTTATATAAACCAATATTGACACCAGCAGTTGTCATAACACTGCTAAACTCTTTTAGAGTAATCTCACTTTACAAGGTATGATTTTTTAATCTAGGCTTAATTTTAAGTGTACGCCAGAAGTCGTGTCTTAATAGATAAGTGAGAAATTATAAATTTCGTACCCACGTATTTGTTTCCCCTTGAGCATGATTCTATATCTACACAATACTTGAATGACTCAATAAAAAATGGCCTGCAGACCATAATTAAGCATTCAAGTCGACTTTTAAAAGTCTATCATAAATTATAAAAGTTGAAATATAGAAACTAACTCATTTCCCTTGTATATGTCTACTTAGTAAGACCAATATTCATTCTTTCTTATAAATGACAATAAGGAAGACTGAAAATAGGGGAAGTCTTGAATAAAATGAGAAAGAGAAGATATGATATATCTCGACATTGAGTATGCAATGACAACCCAATATCAGACCAGAAGTTCTGATAAGACTCATAATGCTTTTTGCAACATGAATGGGCATTAACTTATGCCATATAAAATATATACAAATCTAGTCTAAACGACGAAAGTCAATTGACCTTATATATATTTAGCTACTCTCCGAGGACAAATAAACTTTGAAAACAAATTTGATCTGTTGTCATAACATAAGTCTAAATGAGCATAATTGTGGACGTATGTTTTCAAAAGCACACATCATACTACGAAACTTGTTGCCGTAAAATAATTATCAGTAGTATTCTCTTGCAGTATATATGTGTTTAAATGCATTACCACAATATTGTTTCATGCTTTTTACGCATTTCATTTTATTGTGAATGATTTGTTATCCTGAATACTCCTAAAATGAGGATGCCATGTACTCTCTGAAACTTACAAAGTTTCAAAGGATATTCATCAAAACGAAATCCCTAATGACTCAAGAAACCAATAAATTCTGAAGCTTTATCCAACTTTGATCCGCATAATAGTCAATGTGAAGATGTAATCCTTCACAGTTTGAACACAGTTCACCTATTACCGGACAAAATTAACTTGAGCATTTTAATGGACTTTCAAAAGTCCCACATAAATTCGAACAGAGGAATTAATTTGGAACATCAGAAGTGTCCAGAATCGACCAACTTTGGATCGATGTCACACTGGATTGATGATGCAAGACATCATTAACCAGACGAACCCGAAGATTCTTCAAAAAAAGGGTGAAACTTTCATTGTCCCATTCAAAAGGAAAAAAATGATTACGAGATCATCTCCATTCACGTCGACATTGACTCTCCTCACTTCCTTAAACGAATTTAAGATGATACACTATCATCATTAGAAGAATGAGACCTTTAGGCCTCTTGAGAGTAATTGAGGGATAAAAGTGGACTCACACACTCCCTACATATGGCTGATGATGTACCTTAGAGTACTCATCCATATATCCTCTAAAAATGGTCATTATCAAACCTATTATCCAATCGCAGTCCACCTTTTTCAAAGCAAATGGGACACATTACTAAATGGCAGGAACATTGGATAACATTGGGAAATTAAACTATATTTGCAACTAGAAAAATGTTGAACACCCTGACGTTTGTGTTCACACCCAAAAACGGGTTACATAAATCATTGAAATGATTTAAACAAGCTACTTATCCATTAAAAATCCAGTTGTATATGACCGTGTGGGAACATGCAATTACAATGCAAACCATCAAAACGCCTCCTTAGAACCTATTTACATGAGCCTGATCACCTCATATAAACAGTTTTCGAGAACCCCTAACGGGGGAAGCATTTAAAGCACATCTTATCGATTGTGCCATGATGAGTATACATCCCCATATCACCACTATAGACCATCAAAATATAGAACTATTTATCGGAAGTAATTACCCCAGATAAATAGATTCTGAGCACTCTGAACAAGGAGAAGCATTTAAAAGCACTTCTCCTAAGACGTGCATTTGATGGGCCCTCTTTTAAAGACTTGATGAGATCCTGAAGATCCTTCATAACTTTACTCCCCCAGCATTAGGTTCAACAAAAATACTATAATCATCCATAAGCCTGAAGCTCAATTTGACCATTTAAAACATTAATACCTATGATCTGATTATCATGGATCGTGATGAGATCCTGAAGATCCACACTTATGAAACTGTTAAACAGTTATCAGATATAGTTACTAACAATATAAATATTGTCTAAATTCACACATCCCTGCTATTAAAAATCCAGCTAAGATTGACATACAAAATATAATGGATGCAATCCACCAGTAGCAGAAGTGGATATCCTCAATGGATGAGAGGACATACCACGATGCTCCAAAGCGAGAAATAACTCCTGTAGACCCTAATCCAATACCACCACAAGAAAGTGAGCTCATCTCCATATCCTCTCCCCTTTCAGAACATCCAGAAGAGGTGAATCTGGAATAAATTGAATAATGTACGTACATGGAGAGGTATTTGGATAAAACACACTTATTGACAATTAATCACATTTCATTTTGCCATAGATATCGTTTCCAATCTCCATTTCCTAAAGCAAATGCAAAAGATGTGGCCAGATTATGTGGAACGAGGCAATAATAAGTTGAGCTGGACTCACTTATGAAATGTAAAGTGTTTGGACATGAAGTCCTGATATCAAAGTGATCCACGAGGGGGATTGCAGGAACCATTGCGAAGGAAAAGATATAGCCTTGAAGGCCATAAGGCAAGATTACTTCTGGCTGACCATGTTCAAGGAAGCAATCGAGTATGAGCAGAAATGTCCGACTTGCTAAAAGTTCTCAAGAATCAGCTCAGCCCCTCCAACTGATCTGATCCCAATCATCATTCCAGTGTCCTTAGCTAAGTAGGGATTGGACATCCTAGGTCCGTTCAAGCAAGCAAGTGGACAACGAAAATTCATGTCGTGACTATCGACTACTTCACTAAATGGATCGAGGTAGAACCACTGGTCCGAATTACGTGGAAGGAGCTCAGAAGCATCGTCTGGAAATCCATTGTCTGTCGGTTTGTCATCCCTCAGTCCATTGTGACAAACAACGGGACACAATTCGACAACACTGGCTTCAGGGATTTCTGCTTCGAGCTGAAGATTAAATTACATTTCGCCTCTGTCGCCCATCCCCAATCTAATGGGCTAGCAGAGGCTGCTAATAAATGCATCCTTAAACCCCTACGGAAGAGGATAGCCGGGCTCAAGGGAACATGTCCAGAAGAAATCCCAGGTATATTGTGGTCGTACAGAACGACCCATAAAACCTCGACAGGTGATACACCATTCGTGCTTGCTTATGGTTGTGAGGATGTCGTCCCAATAGAGGTTAATGAGCGACCACTTTGCCTTCAATACTACGATGAGGAGAGAAACTTAGAGAGACTCGAGCTCAACCTACAGCTGATCGACGCGGTTCGCGAACGAGCCCTCGTGACCCTCATTGAACAAAAGGGACACATGGCTTAATATTTCAACTCCAAAGTAAGAGGACACAGTTTCCGTATAGGCGACCCGGTGTTACGTAAGGCTGCCTTCACTCCTGAGATTCTAAAACAAGGAAAGCTTGCTGTAAAATGGGAAGGCCCCTACAAGGTGATCGATGTTCTCGGCCTAGCCACCAATCGGCTCACTACACCGGATGACAGGAGCTTCCCCATCCTTGGAATTCTGAACATTTGCGAAAGTACTATCAATGATTGTACTAACAATATGAGGTACATTGGGTGATCAGAACTTACCTTTGTTTTTTTACTTTATGCCAACTTATGATAAATACAAAGCCGATCATTTCTCCTATTTACTTAATTCTTTAGAAATCGTCGTCAGCCGTAAGCCGAAGGAGAATCCATTGCCACTGAACAACCCTCGACCATCGTCGACCATAAGTCGAAGGGGCCTCAACACTCTCTACCGAACGACCCTTATCGTCAGCCGTAAGCCGAGGGAGCATCCCTCGCCACTGAATGACCCTTGATCGTCGTCGGCCGTAAGTCGAGGGGGCCTCACCCCTCGCTACCGAACTACCCTCGTCGTCAGCCGTAAGCCGAGGGAGCATCCTTTGCCACTGAATGACCCTCGACCGTCGTCGGCCGTAAGTCGAGGGGGCCTCACCCCTCGCTACCGAACGACCCTCATCGTCAGCCGTAAACCTAGGGAGCATCCCTTGCCACTGAATGAACCTCGACCGTCGTCGACCGTAAGTCGAAGGGGCCTCACCCCTCGCTACCGAACGACCCTCTTCGTCAGCCGTAAGCCGAGGGAGCATCCCTTGCCACTGAACAACCCTCGACCGTCATCGGCCATAAGTCAAGGGTGCCTCATCCCTCGCTATCGAACGACCGTCGTTGTCAGCCGTAAGCCGAGGGAGCATCCCTCACCACTAAAAGACCATCGACCATCGTCGACCATAAGTCGAGGGGGCCTCACCCTTCGCTACCGAACGACCCTCGTCTTCATCCGTAAGTCGAAGTGGCCTGGCCCCTCGCTACCGAACGACTCTCGACGTCAACAGTAAGTTGAAGGACCAACCTTCGCCATTGAACGACTGTTCGACAACGTGCCCACATGGTCCATGATCTAAAGATCATATTTATTGGGTGAATATACCCGACGTATCAACGACCCAACTTTCAATCGATTTTTGGAGAATTGAATATTGAGTCGTTGAGGGGCCACACATGCATATACGCTCAAATGAAGCTTGAAGATAGAAGAAACTCAAAAGTTCTTTTTATTCATTTCAAAACGGTTATATGAAACCAGAGTCAAAATTCTACCAGCCTAAGAGGGGGGAGCACTCTTCGACATAAAAAAGTTCTGGAAGGCTTCCATCGCCTTTGTAAACCTCTCAGCAAGCTCCTCCTTATGAATCTCGACTGCCCTCTCTGATTCGGTAGCTTTGGCTCGAAGCTCAACTACCTCCGCTTTGTAAGCCTCCGCCAACTTATCCGAGTCAGTAGTTTTGGCTCAAAGCTCAATTGTTTCCCTCTTCGAGGCTTTAAGGTCCACCTGGAGCTGGGACCTCTCCCTCTCCCAATGAATCTCAGCCGATTTTCTGAGGTTAGACATGGACAAGAGGCTAGTCTTGGCCTTCGAGACTATCCACTCGGCCTCAGCCTTGGTCGCAAGCGCTCTCCCCAAGTCCTCTTCCATCTTCCTCATTCGGGCTTCGAGCTTGAAGGCTTTGCGCTCAGCGATCTACACCCGTCGCCCTCCCTCAATTATGTCGACGGCCTGACGACACAATACATCACCAAAGATGGACATCTGCAGAAAGCGTCGATGAGGAACAACCAAATTACAAGTCGAGATACATATGGCGAACAACTTATATGGTATCCACATCCCAAGAAGAAGTTGGCCACCCTTTTAATGTCCAAACCTTGAAGAAGCTTCAAATCCCGAGGGAGAATGGAGTTCTTCACCAGTCGAGCAGTCGTCCCAAAGTCCGACTGGGCTGACTCTTCATTCCCAATAATAAAGGGGGGCTGATGAGGTTCGTCTCGAACAGATCCTGAGGAACGAGATGAGAGCCGATTTAGCAACAGAACTCGATCAAACTCCGAGGGGATCGGGCCGACCAAGGTAGCAGGTGGGTCGTTACCGCCCCATGGACACTTATCCAGAGGAGGAGCCACAGGGGGTCTCAATCGTCCCCTGAGGATCGAGGGGGGCCACCTCCTGACCTTTCTCAATGGGTGAAAGCGGAGGGTTCGTTTCATCGACCTGCCTTCTTTTTTCCGAGTCCTACCCTTCATAGGAGGATGGACCCCGTTTCTTGCACACAATTTCGGTAGGCTCAAGAGCCGCAACAGCCTCAACATCTTCCACCACCAGAGGCTCCAAAACAATGATGGAGGTAATGGGCGGGACAGAGTGAGCGATAGCTCGACTCGGGGCCACCCTCGACGAGGCATGGGAGGATGACCTCGAAGTCTGCCTGACCTTACCTCGTTCGGAGGAATAGCTCTGACTGAGGGGAAGGGGAACTGAGCACTCGATCCCTCAGTGCTTTTCTTCTTCCTACGTTGTTCTCTCCAGATTTTACCCAGTCCAAGGTCCACGTTTCTGTAAGCTCCGCTAGTCATATCTGCAAACAACGAATATAATTATCGTACGTGGTTGCGATAAAACACAGAAGTAGTATACATTATCCGGACTTCACAAAACGGTCTTCAGTCGATGGCCATCCAACAAATACGAAGTCAACCTCTCTCACCTCGATCGGCTCAAAAGAAGCTTAGCCGCCTCGACCTCTCCCGGCGTTAACTTGGCCTCAACCTCTTCTGGTGCTAACCTGGACCCTTCAGTGAGCTCATGGCTCAGGGAACTTCAACCATTAAGCATCGGTCCTAAGGCGGGGAGAACAATAAACACGAATATGTCTTCCCAACTAGGGTCAGAGAGCGGGAGATCATATATGAGCCTCTTCGTCGGGCGACCGACAATGTGATACCACACCTTGCGAGGGTCGACTATTACCCGAAAGAAATACTTAAACAGCCAAATGGATGGTCGAACCCCACAAAGCATACAAAGCATGACGAAACAGATTATGGGAGAAACAGCTTGGGGTGCAAGTTGATAGAGAGAAAGCCCCAAAGAGCATATGATCTCAATAATGAAGGGGTAAAGAGGAAAGTGAAGCCCAACATGAACAGTTTTGGGGTACACTCCAACTTCGCTCCTCCGAGGAAAGCAAACTCTCTCGTCAAATCCAGATAACCTAACCATGTAAGGGGGACAGAGGCAATCTAACCAAACCCTAGCAACCCGATCGTGTGAGAACTCTGGCGCCTTCTCCAGAATCACTTGGGGACCTTTGAGTTTGGATCCCTCCGACGAATGAGAGATGTGTAGTGACCTTGTGCTATGAGGAATAAACACTAGAGAGGGGGGGGGGGTGAATAGTGTTTTATAGAATTATAAGGAATTTACGCCAAATAAAACCCTAATTAACCAACAAATGCGGAATGAAAGAAATGGTCAACAACCCAAGCAAGAATGCAATGCTAACATGTAATGTACCCAGGTTCGGTGCCACCCAAGTCTCCCCGACTTGTTACCGGTGCCCTAATCCAGCAACACACGGATCCCCTCCGGATACTCTAGTAAAACCACTAGAGCTTGTAATGCCCTACCAGCTACTGCACAAGTACTAGAGGGGGGGAGGGGGGGTGAATAGTACTTTAAAATAATAAGGCGTATTATTCCAAATTAAATTGCACACAACTACCAAGTCAATTTGCGGAAGCTTAAATTGAATGACAACAATGAAATTAACAATGCTAACAAATGAAGTTAATGGGTTCGGATCCACCCAAGTCTCCCCGACTTGTTCCCGGTGATCCTACGTCCCAACCACCCGGATCCCTTCCGGATACTTGAGTTAGAAACCCTAACTCAAGATTTCCACTATGAATATCTTGTGAAAAACCTTCACAAGATCAAATCATACATGCAATGGCAAAGTGAATCCCACAACCCGGGATCACAAACTTCTCTCACAACCGAGAGAGCCAATAAGCAATATAAAAGAGTTTAATATGAAATAAATACTCTTACCACAAAATCCTATACCTTGAGTTTTTCTTACCCAAAAGGTGGAATGAAGGATTTGAGGAAGATGAAGTTACCAAACCCTAGCACCAAGGAAATGAGCAGCAATGGGTGCCTAGGGAAGATTTGGAAACTTGAATCAAGCAATAGCTTGAAGAGCTCACCAAGAACAAGCTTCTCTCTAGATCTAGAAATGAGAGAGAATGGGTTTCTTGTGAGGAAGAGAGCTTTAGATTTGAGGGAGAATAGCTATCTCTTTAGAACTCAATGAATCTCTTAATGACAGCTCTATTGAAGATAGAAATGACCTAGGTTCGTATTTATAGGGTCACATAAAAATAAGTTAGGTCAATCTCCAACGGAAAGAAATCTGTGAGATCTAGTCGGTCAAAGAACACTCACTGACCGACTAGTTCATCAACTAGTCGGTCAGTCACAAAGCATGGACCGACTAAGAGCAGATCTGAGAAGAGATAGAATTTCAGACCTAGAAAACTAGTCGGTCCAAGAACACTGTCTGACCGACTAGTTTCACAACTAGTCGGTCATCCAATGAACGTAGACTGACTAAGAGGCAAAACAACATAGTCTGAAGGCAAGTTGACTTAGTCGGTCCAAGAACAAAAGTTGACCGACTAGATTGTCAACTAGTCGGTCATCAAACGTTCTTAGACCGACTAACGGTAAACAGTAGCTTAGGAGAATTTTAGAGTGAACAGTCAGTCTCAACTAGTCGGTCAAAGAAGCATCACTGACCGACTAGTTCACAAACTAGTCGGTCGGTGAGTCAACATAGACCGACTAACTGTAAACAGTAAAGAGCTAAGAATTAACTGACAGAAACTAGTCGGTCCAAGAACAGTGGCCGACCGACTAGATCACCATCTAGTCGGTCAGTACTTGTTCTTGTACCAACTAACATGCACAACAAAGTCCGAATCGAAGCGCGACGCTTCGAGGAAGTTAGAGTGAACTTGTGCAAGAATCCTAGAGCTACGAAATGAGCATAATGAAGATAGAAACGTAAGATATACTCAAGGCTTAACATTCTATCAATCGAAACTAAAAGACTATAAATAAAACCTTAATAAACGGTCTTTGAGAGCTTCGATTGAATCTTCATTACTTCCAAAGCGTCGCAAGAGCTTCAACGAAGCTTTAGGCATGAAACTGAGCTTTGGAAAGTGTTGAGATGTCGCTTTGAATGTTCACGTGAAATTGGCGACGATCTCCAATACTGCGCTCACAAATTGTTAGATCATGAATTATTTATGTTTGCTCATCATCCAAAACCAAATCCGGGGAGTCCAATATTCAACATTCTCCCCCTTTTTGGTGATGACAAACCAACATAAATAATAATCAAAGATAATAATTCAAATGTAAAATACTTACTCCCCCTGCATTGATGACACGTTAATTCCAAAATGAATATAAATGAATTGCATCAAGCAGACGAGTAAGATAAATAAAGTGAATTGATTTTTGAAATATCGGATTTTGAAAATCCTTATATGTATCTTAACTCCCCCTGAATCTAGCATATCAAACTAGATTCTTGGAAATTGAGTTAAATTTTCATTTGCGCTATTTATTATCATTATCTCTCCCCCTTTGGCATTATCCCAAAAATGGGGGGCATACAACGACAACAATTAGGAAATGTAAAATCCAACATCGGGAGTCGTAGACAAAGGCAATGGACCAACTTGACACCAAGGGAAAAATTGTGGAAATCAAAACAAGGTGTGCCAAATTTTCCATTATCAAAAAAAATCAAAATCATCAAAAACACCAAATCATTATTCATTTCTTGAATAAAGAAACATACTCTTCAATATTCAATTTTCTTGGTTAATTTTGTGCACGGAGAACAATTCTATAAAATTACAGAATTTAAATCCATTTAACCAACTTTTTATGCGTCGATTCGATATCACATTTCAAATATATTCAACGAATATTAAAATTTGCACGATGAATAAAAGATAAAGTGAACGATGATGAACATATATATATATAGAGACAACATGAGTACATCCAAAAAATATCACATCGAATATATGAGATACATCATATCAAGCGCTACATATCATCAAAAAGAAATACATCATCATCATCATAAAATCCAACACCGACAACCAGAAAGCACAAAAAAAATACATCAAAGCATCTCTCAACCCCATCCTAACCCAAGACACTCTCACTAGAATATATCATCCAAAGCGTATATGGAGAGTCCTCGGAACAACGATCACGAGGAGGAGGCAGGATCTGCAGCGTCCGTGGGTCCAGTCGACGGAGTGGACTCAGGCTCTGCAGGGAGAAGAGGTGTCTCAACAGATGGAATCGTCGGGGCAGGAGTCGAGATCTCAGCAACAGGCTCAACAGCAGCATGAGTCTCGACAGAAGCAGCAGCAGCAGATACATGAGCAGGCTCGGAAACTGGGTCAGCAGCAGGCTCAGAAGGCTGAAGAGCTGCAGCAGATGGCTCTGGAACACCGGAAGAGGTGGCAACTCCAGGAGCAGAAGTGGAAGTACCAGCAGCAGCAGTACCAGCAGAAGTGCCCTCGGGGGCACGAGTCGAAGCACGACAGAGCTCCTCAATGTCCTCCTCAGCCATCTCATCAAACTCCTCATCCTCAGACACGGAAGGAGGAAGCTCAACACCCATCCGACGAGCCATACGGCAGACTACCTCCTCGGTACGAGCCAAGCGGGACTCGTGACGACGAAGTATCCGTAGGACATCATCAAGGGTGGCAACGGGAGTAGAAGAGGCACTGGCAGAGGCAGGGACAGACGTAGAAGGTGTCGTCCTCTGAACGTGACGAAGCGCCGCAAGAGATTTCTTGACGGCCGTCGCATTCAGGGGAGGACCAAGGGGACGCTCATCGTCACGAGGCAATGTGACACGAAAATGACGAAACACGAGGGTCAACATGCAAGGAAATGGGATATGAGCCGATTTATTGGACTTTCGAATACACTCGAAAGAGTCAATCTTATCGAGTATAATTCGAGCCCAATTAATCGAGCTCCCCATGAAGATCGCATAGATAAGCTTCAAAAATGGCTGGGATGGTAAAGAAGAGGAGCCGTACTTGGGAAGCAAGCACGACTTCAGAATCAGATTTAGGACCCATGCATTTGGCTTGAAAGATTTAGAAGGCACGCCAATCATGGCAGAAGGAATCTGATGGAAAATCTCTGAAAGGATGGTCTGATCAAGAGAAGAAATATCATCTACCGAGATATCAGAAGGAAGAAGGCCAGACGAAGAGATACCCAAAATCTCTCCTAAGATTTCCGCAGTGAGGACTATAGG